>JASDDO010000022.1:414874133-416124888 GCA_030015575.1 Agapanthus africanus
ACCAATCAATAACTCAAGTGCATAAAAAACAACACCAAGGGTACCAAGGTGTATAAAATCATAAACGTGTGCAACTGCGTGCACAAAATACGTATTAATGCACTGCAAGCATATATAAGCTATACCGAGTGCAAGATCAAATCGAGTGCGTACCACACGCACAAAATCAAATCAACTGTATGAAATCCAGGAAATCATAAGCATGTGCATCCAAGGCACAAAATCAATATCATGTGCAATAGATAAGCACAAATCATAAACCAATACAACAGTGTGTAAATCGTATATCAAGTGCGATAACTATACACAAAAATATAAATACCCAGTAGGTGCAGCTATGGTGCATGAAATCAATATCATGAAACTCAATTATTAAAACTCAAATCCAAGCGATATAAGCGTGATACTCGGATTACAACGCAAATCGCAGCAAATGACATTGAGGTACACTTCCTACAACGTCGAAAAAATATTGGTGTTCCCAGAACTGGTAGAGCAAGAACATCCGCTTGCCTCCTGCTCACGGTCTGGCGTCCTCTGTCTCTGGGTCTTCATTTCTCTGTGGATTACCAATCTCGCAATCCATCGGCTCATCGGTCCGTCCGGTGTGCTAACAGAAACGATCCGCTCTGGCACTTCTCTAGTCGTCTCTTGGCCAATTAGTATGACCACTCATAAAGCAGCACGTCACTGGCGTCGGCCTCTGGTCCTCTGAATACACGTCACACATATGATCCTGGGTGCAAATCTTATTGCAGCAGTGTCCTGGAAGGAACCTGCTCAGGGTCTCTTCCGATCTTGCCTATGCCGAACTATACGGAGGCTGATACTCTTGCCTAATTTTCTTCTCGCTTTCTGGACATCTGCATCCTCAGCACAGCTTTCCCTCGGGAACTGGTCGTATCTCATGCCTCTGTATACATATCAGATCTTTAATCTCAACGGGGAGTAACAACAGCTCGTTGATATCTCGCACGAACCTCTTGCTCCACTCGTCTTTATTATCGTCTGCTTCAACGCCACGTCATGCTATCTGCGTACTGCAATTGTCTCGGCTACAGTCAATCCGGAGTCTCTCACACGGACTCTAAATCACGAACTCGATATCTTCATCACTCTGTAGAAGATCTCTAGCCGAACACGTCCTCGGGAACTCGTCCATACCATCAGAGGAATACTCAATACTCGTCTGTTCTCGATCAACTCACAATGCACCTAGGTGAGGTCCTCTATCTGAAGCTGGTCCACTTACTGGTCTCCTATCACATGATATCCGGACGACGTTAAACTTTTCGTTCGATTTGTCAAAGTCCCATAATTCCCCGAAAGCTCAACTCTGAGCATAATTTAATAATATCTAGTACACGCCACAGTACCTATGGACCAACCGTAGAAGGGCAAACCCAAGCCTCACTGATGGCACCGCTAAACTGCCGCAAACCCTAAGGTTTAAAAGTGGTTCCATGGCCATCATGTCGAGCTAGGATTTTATTATTTTAGAGGGTCCACAGAATTACTTGCATGTTCCTTCAAATACTTTAAACTTGGAAAAATGGGTTTCTGACATTCGTTCGAACTTTTAACTTCGCCTAAACAACATGTGAATACCCTTCATCTCTTAACTCAAAATAGACTAGCTATCATCTATCGCCGCTCTGCCTGAAAGCTCCAGCGATCTCAGCTTGTAAAGTATGGAGGAGACATCCTATCAATTTCAGCAACAGCTGGGTTATCTGTCTGCACGGTAGACGCCATCAAAATCTCTGAGGTATGTTGTACATCAACAGTCCTCTCATAACTGGCAGCCTCTATCAACGTCCCGATCATATGGTGCAATGCCGAACACTCGCCTCAAACGAGAAGTCACGACACCAATACAAAATCGAGACGTTCTCGTATCACCAGAAAACACGATGGTCAGTCCTCATCCATGACGAGCTCGCCCTGACCGCAACACTAGCGGCAGCTCAATCTGCGCTCAAACCATGGTGACATGAACCTCAAGCATGTATCGATGAAACCATATCAATCGAATGAAAGGAATCAACAGATCCCAAAATGGATGCATGATCATAAGGAGGAACGGAATCAATAAGGGTATGATCATGGAAACAAATAGAGTAAAAGATCTCAATATATGTACATCCTAAGGTTTCTTAAGTGGAGTATCTTATCGTAAATATGCCGCGGAACATACGTACGGTACGTTACTCTACTCAAGCTACCTATTCCATCAATCAAGGTCAGCCTATGTAACGAAAGTTCGGATCTAATACCCCCTGTCCAAGTCTAAGTTCCGTAAGGTCAAGCCTAGGTTCCGAAATATTTACGCCCCAGA
Organism: Agapanthus africanus; assembly: GCA_030015575.1. NCBI lineage: Eukaryota > Viridiplantae > Streptophyta > Magnoliopsida > Asparagales > Amaryllidaceae > Agapanthus > Agapanthus africanus. The sequence goes on from JASDDO010000022.1 coordinate 414,876,472, forward strand.
CTCCACATAGTCAAACCTAAACTCAAACAAAGGTTAAACCTAGCGCTCTGATACCAAGTTTGTCACGACCCGAAATATTAGCTCGTGACCAGCACTTAAATCACGCAACGCCTAAAGGCGTAACGTAATCCAAGTAAGCTGAAACCCAGAAATCTAAACCTTTTAAAGAAATAAAAGAGGTGCAGTTTTGAAATAAGGTATAATGAAGAAAAGTGTTTTCTTAAATGCATAGAAAAGGGAACATGAAAAATGCAAGTTTATCCTACTTGTTGTAAAACATGTTCGTCTTTTAAAAATTTGGGCAGCATCTCCTTTGTATATTTTGATCCAAAACCACAAATATAAGATAATATAAAAGGCATCCCCAAGCGGGAGCTAGCTCTTCGCCAAACGGCGGATCACAACCACGCAATTAATAAAACAAGTATACGACGCCCAATCGGCTAAGATCAACACAAAAGATAATAAATAAAGCAAGACATCAACCCATAAAGCGAATATAAAACCCATCGCTCAAATCTCGCAACTACAAGTCTCACTAAGTCTTACTTTATATACAAATACTAGTTTTGATTGATGGAGTTAACTAGATACAATATGGAATATAAATACGAGAGTGAGCACGATACAAGTGTCCCACCTACCAAGGCAAAACTCCCAAAAACAAGCTGTGCGCCAACTATGCCGCTACCGATCCATGCGGTCAACCTGCAATAATTGTGGCACAAAGGGGGTGAGTTGCCAACTCGTGAGTAGAAAACATCAACAGGTAGAAATCGAATAAAATAACGATTTCCTAGGTCAACTATATCATAAAGGTAATACTATGATATCTAGGGTGACTGTATGTAAAAATGTACCATCAATAAATAATACAAGTATGCAGGTGGATATCATCGAATAATATAATTAATGTCAATATACATGTGGATCTCGTCCACTCGAAACATCGTAATAGCATATGCATGTAAATATATGAGGATATCAAAAATGTGTGTGTCCATTAATGACACACCAAAACATATAACCTGAGTTTCCAACACCGACACTCGAAATATCATGAAACCTGTGTCCAGCATCGACACGTAAATCCTCATATCTCAGGCGCCGCATCCTCAGATTGGCCCTCATGTCCATCTCTCTACTCCGGTCGGTATCCTCCGGATAAACCGCCAAGTCCAAATACTATCACCAGTAGGTAGTGCTCCCTTGCTAAGCTCAACGCCATCATCTGCGACCATCTTGCCCCGGGGTACCTCACCGGGTCCACCATGCACCCACAGACGGTTCCTCCTCCTCCTCGAATCGGGTGGAACATGTCAATCTCAGAACAGAGAAAACACATGGTGGACGCACTGAAATATCATATCAAGAGAAACCGGGTTTTTAAAACAATACATATTTTCCTTTGAAATAACCACGGTTCCCAAGTCCAAAATCTCATGAAAACAGCATATCTCAATGCGTAAAATCGTAAAGTATAATGTATGCGACATATAACAGAATGTAAGTATATCCGTAAATCATGCAACATGGAACAATAATATGTATATATCAAGGGAAAAACGCTCTTTAAAATGAATCCAGTTTTAAAATATATTCTGCGGTTCCCAATTCCTCCAAGGACAAATGCAACATCGTATAAAGGTGTATATGTAACTATAACAAGAAAATTATGCAAAGAGTCATATCATGATGCAGCAATTCTACTGTACAGTGACATGGCAATTATCGATGATGAAGTGTGTGAGCCGGCCAATCTGTGTAAGTGTGACATACGCATCATCGATAATGGTGCAGGTGTACTAGTACAGGTATATGAAATGAAATAATAATGACATGAACGTAGCATAAAGTAAATTTGAAGCTAAAAGGTATAAGGTATACGTATTTAACATGACCGAGTCGGTGAATCTATCAATCGGCCTCCTCTAGTCAAGGGTAAGAATCAATCATCAATTAACTCATCATGTACGATAACTCATCGTACGGTGTCAATAAACAGTTTGGGATCTTAACAACCTATATGACAAGGAGGGTATGGACCTCACGTCTCGTACGACTTATCATTCGAGATTCACAACATTATCCATATATATACCTATCTCTCAGGTCGCATCCGTATCAATCTCATATCATGGGACCGGCAAAGGTATCAATTATCACGTATCGACTCGCGTCCGTATACCGATATATCAATCAAGTCATCTTATCAATCTAAAATCGTATATTATCAACCTCATTTTATACCACTATGATCTCCTATTGGTTCTCTTTACAACTACTTATCTATATCTATCATATCATGTCACCTAAACCCTAAGCTATAGTTTTAAGTCATGGTATATCTTATCTCCTACTAATTTCTTAACCCTATTCCTAACTTTCTAATATGGTTTCACTAGCCATATCCTATAGTTTTCTAGTCTAGGGTTCCTTAACCGTATTTTATAAATCGGTTTCCATCAAAACTTGCGGGGGTGCTATACGCCATCCACCCGACTTCCCCCATAGATATAGATCTACTCACCTTGTTCCTCGCTTACCGAAGTCGATGACGCCACGCTCCATCGCCTCGGAATCCACGTGAAAGTACCTACAATAATACACAATCGAAATCGCTATTAACATCAAGTTCCGAAATCCAAAAGGGCACGCGCATTGCTTATAGGTTAGAACCTATAGCTTACACTTACAAAATCAACTACACAACCCTTGTTGTTGACGTACAAACGCCCAACAACCCAAAACAACATCAAATACCAAAACCCAAGTTTCAGAATCGGAAAACACGAAAACAACAACCTAGGAAAATCACTTTCAGATTCCACCCTAGGCCAAACTAAAGGATTTTGCACTTGGCGTTAGTCTAGATATCACAAAGCAAGGCCATACACCAAAAATCACAACTTTTCCTCCTGATGTAGCCGCAATTTGCGGCCACCATGAATATATCTGCGGCCAGAAAATGAAGGGAGGGGATCAGGTTTCCAGGGTTGATTCATGGTTTCCTGCACATCTCACTGTCAAGGGAACTTTCTTTACAAAGGTCTCGAGTCATCCCAGATATCTAAATACCATCGCTAAATCCGTAATAACCCGATATCGACAAATCTAAAGTTCGTATTTTGGGGTTTGGTCACTGGTCCAGGTCAAGAATCAATCTCTAGGGTCTTGTAAATAGCCACTAGGTATCTCCCAATCCACACAACACTCAAACCCTTCTCTAGGAATTTTCTAATATCACTAATCAATACCAATTTAACTCTAAACTACTATAGGGTGCTATTAGACTTTAAACTAAACTAGATGGAAGAATTCATACCTTATTTGGGCAGCCCAAGAAAAATCCTAGGTCCCCAAAGTCCTAAAAATCCAACATTGATGGGTCCAAAGTGTAGAGGGTGAAGAGGGGATCAACTTTAATGAAAGGGGTTTAGGGTTTGGATGAGAAAATTGAGATGATTCTTGGGGTAGAGGTGGAGGGGGATGTGAAGATGAAGAAGGAGAAGAAGAAAATGATGGGGGAAATGAAATGAGGCAGCCCCTCTCTCTCTCTCACTTATTCCCACTCTCTCTCACCTATTTACCCTTCTACCCTTTTCATTTACTTTTCTTTTCTTTTTTAAAATTAAAACCAAAGCACATAATACCCCAAAACAACATAAGAAATAACATGTAATCAAATGCGACATGACACGGTGCACTAACCATGGAAAACTGTATAAACACGGATTTGACTTAATCGCGATTAGCAGTGCACCAATCGGGTTTTATCCAAACTGCATATAATAAACTTTTAAAAATGCCAAATCTGATAAATATATTTTAAATGAATAAATCATTTTAAATCTTCAATTATTTCACAATTATTGGTATATATTTATACCATTTTATGAAAATCCTAATTTCGCAAATCGGGTATTCTTCGCGAAATATATTATTTTAATATTAAATTCCAAAAATAATATTTTATATTTTCTGAAATGTTACACCAGGGCTGCTGAGATTTACTGATAAGTGTTATCAGTAGTTTCTCGATCTGTTATGAGCCATACACCGGCATGACTTATTGAGTTATTGGGGTCGACGAAACCATCCCTAGACTCGATATGCAGCATATCTGACGAAGAGACTAGACTGTACAGTAAGTGTTGCCAGTTGGCTCGACGGGTGTTTTTACAGCTTGGCTGGTTTTCTTCTGATCGCTCAATACCCGGGTGGCCATTACGTTTAGCTGACCGCTTGCGGCTTGTAGATGTTTGATATGATCATCACCTACAGTCGGCGTATTGATGAGTCTTAGAGTCCCACAAAGGAGTTTCCTAGCTCAGGCGAAACGATGTGGTGTGCATAAGAGATATGCGCGGGGACCCGATTAAATACATGTGTGTGATACTGTATATTAATAGGGCATTTTTCTATTAGTCGGGTCGTATGTGATATGACCGGTTTGTTAAATCAAGTGTTGATTTAACATTTGACTTTTAGCTTATTTCTTTATTAAACCCTTTTCTATTTTGTATGCATGCATGTATGCATATGTTTATGTTGATGCACATGATGATGTGCATGCACACATACATGCATACATTGTATCATGGTTGATGATACACATGTGGTGGCAATGCAAGACTCACATGGAAGTATTTATCTATATAATTATTTTTGAGTTAATGCAAATAGAATTAATTCATGGTTGAGATTTATTCTTCATTCTTCACTTAACCTTGTATTAACCATGAGTTAATTTTCTATGGCTCTCATTACTCCAAAATAAATATCTAGATATTTATTAACCCATGGTTTGAAGTGAGAAGGATTTAATATATATATATATATATATATATATATATATTTTTCATTCTCATTTTTCATTATTCATCACAACAAAAGAGCTCTTGAGTTGCCATCTTCTTCTTCCTCATTCTCTTGCTCTCTTGAGATTTCCATAGAGTGAGCTAGTAAAAAAGAAAGGGTTTTGAATAGAGAAAAGAAACCACATCATCATTCTACACTTCTTTAGCCCATTTGTGTAGGGTATTTGCTACACTTCTTTCAAAGATCAAGTAAAGCAAGGAGCTTTGGGCAAAGGGACTTCGGGTGCATCATCGTGGACTAGGAAGGCCTCCATCGATCCGTTTCAAACTCTCAAAGTGTCAAGGAGTCACCAAGGGAAGTCTACAAAGGTTGTAATCTCTTCACTTAGTGTTAAATTGCTTCTTTCATGTGATGCTTATTGATTGTTACCCTAAAATTCTAGTTGAGATCCTAGGTTAGTTTACTTAGCACCTCATAAAATTTAATTATGGCATGTGTGATGCTTCCAAACCCTAGATGAGGTGGTGAGGAAACCCAACAGTGGTATTAGAGCCAAGCTAGAGCTTTAAAGTAATCTAGACGACGCTAAAAACCTCGAACGAACGAAACATGTAACTCGAAAAATGCTCTCTGGAAATTTTTCAAAAAGCTGCATTTTTCACATTAAAAATACTCAGAAAATCATGCAGGGTATTGTATGGGCCCACAGGAAGAACGAAGCCCTAACTCGACTTAACGACCGCGGAACCGCGGTCGAAAGGCTTTTTTTGCGGCGGTTCCGCGGCGCCGTTGGTGAGGCGTGGACTGTGCCTTCTTGTGCTGGCCCGTATGTGCTTATAGCAGTCTCTGGTATATTTTAAAACTGCTTAAGTGTTGAGCTATCTGAGAATTCTTTGGGTGATTGATCGTTCGATCAAATATTTTAACTGCGCCTAGTATATGGGAATGTGATACAATAATTGGAATCTACAAATTTGTTTGTTGCGTGTAAATCTAACATTTCGGTCTCAAGTATAATCGGAAATATTGTTGAATTATCCGACTATTTTTGAAAAGTGTTTTCATGGGTGAGACCTAAATGCGAGCTTTACATTGTTGGGCATGGAATCTTTGATATGCGATATCTCGGGTTTGTGATGTCTAAGGGCAATTACGATTCCAATTGTTGTAGTTTTTCATTTTTTCTTTTCTGCGACCGTAAGTGTAGTATGTGGTGTATCGCCGATTTCGTTGCTATACATCAACGACAATCGGGGTACGCATACTTGCTTACGTTGATGATATGTGATATTATGTATTGCTAAGATATGATATGCAGGATTGTCGTGATTGAATAGCCGGGGTTTTTATGTGAGATAAGAGTCTTTATTTTCATTCATGTAAATATCAATTGTATGTAATATTATTTTATTCGGGGAACTTCCGGGTTGAGGATGTTGTCACCATTATTGTATATTATTTACTTTTCCGCATTAGGATAGACCCAAGGAGGGGAGCACAAGTGACCGGGTTCTAGGGTTCAGTGGGAGGCCATCTCGAGGAGTCGAGATCGGGTCTCCTAAACTCTAGAATTGGGAGGGTCACTTGCCGCTCTCGTAGGGGTCTACGGGCGTGGTCTTGTCTATTCATCGCGACCGTGGAATCCGTATTTTCTATTGTTGGCTAAATGCAAAATACGGACCTCCTAGATATCCTTTATTTTCATATGTGCTTCTGCTGTTGATATTCTGTGATGTGATTACTTAATATCTGAGATGAATGGATTATTATTGTATATATGATATATAATAAACGTTGCTTATGTTTTACACCCGCTCTAGTCCCGCCCCGCTATGCCGTTAGTTAAGTAACCTAACGGTGCATAACGGGACACTATGGCGAATGCGGATGGCATAAGTGTACGTTCTATTTTCGTTTCTTTTCTGTGATGGCTTATGAACTTAAATGATGGGACTACATTAATAAGATTAATGTAAAGAAAAAAAAACCTAAAGATGTTGTAGAATCGGATTTGAAACCTACTCGGCCTTTTTTTGAAAAATGCAAGTTTCAAAAGATGCGGAGCTTAAGCCACTCCTTTTCTAAACTGTTTTGATTCTACAACGAGATCAAGTTCAAAGCGTTAAAGGTTTTCATAAAAACCATCCGCAACCCTCCGTCATTTTAGGAAGCAGAGTACTTAGTATTCGTGCTACGCATGTTGATCATAGTCAAGGCGTAGTGTACGGTAGCTAAGTGATGTCTTCCTACAAAGCATATGATGCGATAAGTTAGGACATTCATGTGATTATGTTGATCATAGTCAAGGGTCATATGGGTGGGTCTACTTAATCATGAAATGACGGGTAGAACTTGACCAGTACTTATGATATGTTGACCATAGCCAAGGTCATGAGCAGCTAGGGGTAAAAACCACATCTGGAGTTTCAATAGTTGAAATTTGCAATGAGATTGCATACGTTCTATATGATAGTTGGATCCCGATCCCACTGCGAGTAAGAGTTACTCCCAGGAGAGTTTTGCACTTTACAATTAGCTAATCCAGTAGGTGTCTAGAAAGGTGTCAACGGGGTTTGACTTATGGGAAAATGAGGTTTATTTTAATTAGGTCCGTGCGAAAGCACGGGGAACCTCCTTCAAAGTACCGACACTGGCCTGGCTGACCGGTTAGCGAAACTGTAGAATGTAATTAATCCTGGCTGGTTTTCTTTCTATGTTTTGAAAGAAAATTTGATTAACGCAGTGGGAGACATCGATTAGATAAGATAATAACCAATCTATATCTTTGTAAGAGCATTTCGTTGAGTGTTTTCTTTTCTCTCTCCTAATGGTAGATACCGATGACAGGACTTAAGTTTCTTTTAGAGAAAAATAAACCGACATGACCGAATTATAAAGAATGGTTGAGGAACTTGAACATTGCACTCACATATGATAAAGTATCATATGTCCTCACTACCAAACCCCCACCCGTCCCAGAACCTGAATCATCTGTTTCGGATAAAGAGATCCGAAAAACATGGGATATTGATTGTAACACGGCCAAGTGCCTCGCGCTTGCTTCTATGGACAGTATACATCAGAAGAAGCACGAGAAGATGGATATTCAATCCATCATTCTTCATACAAAGGATTTGTATGAAGAGCAATCTCGGACTATACGATACGAGGCATCTCGAAAGTTGTTTCAGATGCGGATGGCCCCTGGCACATCAGTAGGAGAACATGTTCTGAAGATGATTGGTCTTATAGAAGAACTTGAGGAACTGGGATGGACCAGGGATAATGAGCAATATACAGATATTGTTCTATAGTCTCCCCCTGCCTTTGCTCCGTTCATTGTGAATTTCAATATGAACAATTTGGAGAAATCATTGCCTGAACTTCTCAATATGTTGAGAAGTGCAGAGAGCAAGCTTAAGACAACGAAAACTCCCGCTCTGCTTGCTGGGCCATCTTCCCCTTCCGTCCCAAAAGCCAAGGCTAAGGGAAAGAAGAAGAAGAAACCCATCAAACCGAAAGGTGGAGTTCAAAAGGTGAAGGGGAAAGACAAATCCGGGGCCACGGGAAGTGGAAAAGGAGAATGTTTTTACTGCCACAAGTCGGGACATTGGAAACGCAACTGTGTTTTGTATCTTGCCGATCTCAAGAAGAAGAAGCATGTTGATGTTTCCGCTTCAGGTGTGTTTGTAACTGAAAATTGTTTTTCTATAAACTCTGCATCTTGGGTATTAGATACCGGTTCTGGTTCTCACATCTGCAATTGTATGCAGAGATTGAGAAACAGTAGAGTTTTGAAGACTGGTGACCATACTCTGCGGGTTGGAAATGGTTCCAATGTACATGCTGTATCCGTAGGAGAGTATCATCTGGGGTTGCCTTCGGGTTGTATTTTGGTTTTGAACCCTTGTTATTATGTACCTAGTATGCTATGTAATATAATATCCTTTTCTTTGTTAGACAATGAAGGATATCATTTTGTGTTGCAGAATAATGTTATGAACATTAACTTGAATCAACAGTTGATTGGGTATGGTACACTAAATAACGGTATTTACGTCCTGAACCAACACACAGTTTTCAATATACAACATATTAATAAAAGAAAATTTTCAGATATAAATGAAGCTTTTCTTTGGCATTGTAGACTTGGTCATATTAATCAAACAAGACTAAACAAGCTACATAAAGATGGATATTTGAATCCTTTTGAATATAAATCTTATGCGACTTGTCAGTCCTGTATCAAAGGTAAAATGACCAAAACTCCGTTTACTGGACACGGAGAAAGAGCTGTTGAACTCTTAAGCCTCATACATAGTGATGTATGCGGACCAATGTCTACACATGCAAGAGGCGGTTTTTCATACCTCATTACTTTTACCGATGATTTCTCAAGATTCGGACACGTGTTTTTATTAAAGCACAAATCCGAAGCTTTCGAGAAATTCAAGGAGTACAAACTTGAAGTAGAAAAACAAATAGGCTTGAGCATTAAGTAACTTCGATCAGATCGAGGTGGAAAGTATTTGAGTACAGAGTTTTCAGAATTCTTAAAAGAGAATGGGATTCTCTCTCAGCTCACTCCCCCTTACACACCACAGGACAATGATGTGTCAGAACGGAGAAATCGTACCATGTTAGATATGGTACGGTCCATGATAAGTGATACTGAGTTACCGCTTTCCTTTTGGGGACATGCATTGGAACAGCAATGTATCGGTTAAACAGGGTTCCAACCAAGACCGTGTCTACCACTCCATATGAGATATGGTGTGGAAAGAGACCATCTCTTAAAAGAGTTAGGATATGGGGTTGTCCGGCTTTTGTCAAAAAGCAGAATCCAAAAAAGCTCGAGACACGATCGGTCATGTGTAAATTTGTGGGATATCCAAAACATTCATATAGATATCTATTCTACCACAAAGAGGAACAAAAGGTGTTTGTTTCTCAACATGCCACATTGATAGAAAATGAATTTTTTACAAATAGTAATGATGGCAATGCGGTAGAACTAGAACAGGTTCTAGAGACACAAATTACTCATGACGAATTGGTTGAAACTGATGTTGCAGTAGAACTTCAAGAAGCTCAGCCGCTCCGGAGATCTAGTAGAACTTCTCGCCCACCGGAGAGATACTATGGGTTTCTCATTGATGGTGATAGAGAAGATTGCATCATGGATGATGATGATCCTACTAGTTTTCAGCAAGCTATCACGAGTGGTGAATGTCATGCTCCGATTCCCAAAATACGGAATACGAGGGGTTGACAAGGCCAGCCATGCTCCTACGGTCGAGGAAACATCCTGTCGTAGTCACACTTCGGCTTCTAGCTTTACGTGGTAATCAGTAATCAATGCACAGGTAATGAGAAATGCAGTCACTAAATCAAAACAGGTATAAAACTAACCAGATAGAGTCAAAGGAAAGATAGCGCTGACGTCGCTGATCTAGATGTCCGCAATATCCTCAAGATACGTCAGGTCCTGATCCAAGCTAAGTCCACTTCTTAAACTGAGCATGCATACTCAGGTCATCAGAGCGACACGATAGCAATATATATAAATACAAATGAGAACACGTCCAATAATGATGAATATGAAACAGTAAGCATAGAGTGATGACATGAGCATGAAGTAACCAGTGCAGGTAAACAGTAAAGCATGTATATCGAATTAGTATCAATGCATGTCAATGTCACTAATCCTATCAGTCTCTAAGTCTCACTGTCCAGGTCCCTAAACCTATCGTCAGTCCAAGTGTGAGAGTCAACCACGCAGGAGTATCCCAAACCCAAGGATAGGGCCCCAAGGGCAAGGGAACACGGGCCCGAAACGCTCACTAATAATCAGTAATATCACCCATATGACTCCCAGAATCAATGTATATGCCGGCAGTGGGACTCCCAAGATTCCGTTGAACTCACGCTCAAACTACCCCATACACTATGGTCTACATCAAACACCGACCATAAACCCAAATACTAGTTAGTCCATGACAAGTCTACGCGAGAACTGGAGACAGGATCTCCATCAAGCATGTCTCAACTGGTACCCAAGATAAATAGACTGTGTTTGATGCCTTACCTATGACACTAATAGAAGTGCTCCCATACCAGTTATAGTCACACTTACATATGCCCCATAGGTGTCGACAATGCAATAAATTAACTGGGTCCGCTTATTGTGTACAAGTACGTGTCACTTCACTTATTCATTCACGTTTTAACACTAACGTACTTGCCACAATCTAAACACAAATATCTATCACTGGGTAATGTGCACGATCATTAGGTTATCAGTGCTTTATGACCACAATTCATTGAGGATAACCGCTACATGATATGTTGAGAATGCAATAAACTATAATGCGAATATAACATAGCAACCAGTGTCATACCATTTGAAAAATTTACTATAAATCATACGTGCAGAATTAAGAAAAACAATATAAAAGGGGTAAGCAGTATGTTTAATTATCTATCCATAAAAATTAGTTTCGTGTCAATCGGATTTCAGGTTTGCTAGTTATGGTCATTTCATTTTAAGTGTTTACTGCTGGAAATCCAATTTCTGAACCGGAAGTCCGTTCCGTAACACATTTTACCCCCAGTTGGGAGCATAATTAGGCGACACTACAGTTGGATAATATTTAGGCTTAAAAGTTAGGTTTCGAAAGCATCAGACGGTTCAATAACATCCGCTGTGTGCTGGGAGATATGTTCAGTTTAATATCAAGGTGTACAAACTGTCACTGCAGAAAACTGCAATGGTATTCTAAAATACGAAATAAATATCAAACGACGGCGAAACGACACGGGACCAGATTCGGGTGTTAGCTAACTAAATTATCTACGCGAACATATGGGGCTCCGCATATTTTCAGTTTAAGGAAGGGGTGTACAGGTGTTCTAAAGTCAGGTATCCAAAACTAAACGCTGCCCCGGACTGCAGTCCAGGGCCGCAAATCGCCTCAGTAGTCAACATCATAACAAAACAATATTGATTAAGAATTATCAAAGGTTTACAGATTATCCACTCTGCTTCGTAACGAGCTCAAGCAAGTCACGAAATGAGTTATATCTAATTTACTATTAATTTTACAACATGATATGTAAGGTGATTACCAGATTTAACGTCGCCTTTTAGGGCAACATTACAAAGGTATAACCTAGCTATTTTTAACTCCAATCCCTACACGACATTCATTATCAGTAAAGGGATTTATTGGTCACAAATTATTCCATTTTAAATAGGGTTTTCGTTTTGGGTTTCATGTCGAACACCTAGGTTATTTATCTAAGTAACAATCGAAATGCCTATTTTAATCACTGATTAAACAAGATTAAAATCCTATAAATTTTATACAATATTGATATGGGATATTAGACATGAATTTGGGTTCGGTTCAGTACAATTAAATATGATACGTTATTTATTAAAGTTCGTCAATAACATTACGGCGTTGATATATAATTATGGTTATACATAATTAGCATGATAAGCAAGTTCCGAAACTTGCCTGGCGACGGCGCAACGACGGTGATCGCACGGACACGAACACGACAGAGGCACGAACACAAGCTTGGCACAGCACAGGCAGCGGCGACGGCAGCGAGCTCGGGTGGCTGCTGGAGGGAGTGGGCTCTGGATCTGGCGAGGTTGGCTGAGGTAGGCGAGGGTCACGCTGGTGGTGGCCGCGGTGGTGCTCAGCTGGTGATGGGTGAGAGAGGAGGAGATGAAGGTTGCGGCTGCGGGTTCGGGTGTGAGGGTTCGGGGACGTTGGAGGTAGCTTGGAGGTTGAGGGAAGGAAAGGTGCTTGTCGGCAGTGGAGGAAGCTCCAGTGCAGTGAGGGTTCCGACGAGGTGGGAAGCTCGGCGAGGGAGTATGCAGGCGAGGACGGCAACGAGCGCGGGCGTGGGCTGTGGGGCGAAGGGGGTTGCAGCACGGGTGCTCGGGAAGAAGGTGGTCGATTGTAAGGTGAGGAGCTCGAGGGTGAGAAGGGGGCATTGGGAACTCGGCGGTGGAGTCCCTCACGGTCGGAGGTGCCGTCGATGGGTTTTCTGGCGAGGCAGTGGGGTCTCCTGTGTTCTCGTCAGGTGTGCAGGGGATCGTCGGGGTTGGCTCGGGGGTGTTGGCGAGGAGGAGGAAAGGTCGTGGCGACGGGGATGGTGAAGACGGGGAATGGTCGACGGCGGTGAGGGGGTCGACGACGTCGAGGCAATGGGTGCGGTGAGGGTTGCAATGTGTATGAGGTTGCGGGGGAGAGGCTGCACGGGAGAAGAGATGACGGTGAGGAGGTGGTCGAGGATGAGAGTATGGAGGCGGCGCCGAGGGTGAGGCGAGGGTACTGGGGCGACGGTGAGGGGTCGCCGGCGACGAGGCGATGGAGGCTCGGGTGTGCAGGGAAGAGATAAGTGAGGATGATGATGGTGGTGGTTGTGGTGTTGGGAGGGCGAGGAGATGCAGACGAGGGTGTAAGCGACGACGGCGAGGTGGTGAGGATCGGAGGTGATGGGTTCAGATCATCGCGGTAGGTGTGAGGAGGCCGTATGGGTGCTGACGTTGGTCTCGTCGGGGTTGGTGGTGGCTTGTCGAGTGTGCTCAGGTTTTGGAGAGAAGAGAGGAGAGAGGAGGAGAATGAAAGTGAGGGAATGAGAATGAGAGAGGGGTTGGTGGGTTGAGAGGAGGTCATGGGAAGTTCGTTGGCAAGGGAGGAGGGGTCGTGGAGCGAGCGCAGGTCGGGGGAAAGAGGGCGGGGCCGTTTGGGCGTGGGCGCGGGTCGTGGGGGGGTGAGCGAGAGAAGCGAGGGACGTTGTGGAAAGTGCGGGAACGAAAGGAGGGAGGCGAGGACGTGGTCGCTTGGGCATGGGTGCGAGCGTGGTTGTGGGTGCGAGATGCGGAGGTGAAGCAGGAGAAGTGAGCGGGAAGAATGAAAAGAGATCGAGAGGAAGAAGAAGAAGCGGGTGAGGGATGAGGGTTTGGGTCGGGTTTAGAGGAACGGGCCGGGTCTGGGTGAGGGATGATGGGCCACGGGCTGGGCCGGCTCAGAAAATAGAATAAAATAAAAGGGTTTAAGGTTTGGGGTTTTGGATTAGGAAATATAAAATTTGAGATTATATTTAGATAAATATAGGATATATTAATTGTAAATTTTTCGGGGAAATTTTATTTAAAATATGGAAGATATTTATAGGGAAACTGAGTATTACATCTTACCCCACTTATATAAAATTTCGTCCTCGAAATTTAAAATACGATAATCTATAAAATATCATGCGAAAAGTAACAGAAGTCAATTACTGCTACATAGCGATTTACGTAAAAGCAACTTGATGAAAATCAATATTTATATATATAAGAAAAGACGCAGCTAAAAGGATAGTCATAAGTAAGCAAAAGGCATAACCATTTATAATGACAAACTATATATATACAATACAAGGAAAATAGAATAACAATACTAAACAATAGTGAGGAATTGGTTGATAAGCCTTAAGAATCGAAACTACTTTGGTGAAATCACAATTCAAACAAGTACAAAATAACTTTAGAATACTTATAAGTTAAAAATGTTGAAAAATAAAACGAAGAATAAGCGAGCTAGTAATGAAAACAACAAGAGTGACATGTAAACTGAAAGCATTAGTATAGAAATTTCACTAGAAAATATGATATATAATGTAAATCAAAACAATTTATAAGCTTGGAAATAGTAGAGAACTTTGGGACAGTTAGTAAACTTAGACATACTTATTAACACATAATGGGAATCTAACTTATTATAAATAGCCAAAACTTTAAATTTTTAAAATGGCAAACTTACTAATTATAACTATATCAACGGAAAAATAACACTAGTGATATACAGTAGACTAGCTGGAGAATGGATTGCGGTATATATAACGAAGATTGACGCTGTGAGCAAGCACCCGAAATGGAAGAATGGTGAGGAGGAATTGGGTTGTTCAGAATGATATAAAGATATAGGATGAAAATCGGATTCAAAATTAGGGAGAGATATAAGTTTACAACGAGGATAAGGTTTGACAGTTTCGGACAGGTGTATGCGGCAAGATACAACCTAATCAAAAGAGAGTCCGGGGGGTGCGGTGATGAACCATGATATCGACTAAGTTTAGGGTCCAAATATAGTGAGTCAAGCAAAAGTAGTTAGTCACAATCCACAACTTTATTGCATTCAAACTAAGAAGTTCAACAGATATAAGATTTAAACGGAAGGAAACAACTAATAAATAGAGTGATGATATCTTTATTGAAAGCAGGAAAGGTGATAACTCCGCGTCGATATCTAAATCTCTGCGATCTCGTAAGGTAAGTCTAAATCAGGTGCTGGGTCCATATCATTCTCAAACTACGAAACAACCAAGTCGCTCAAGAAGATTTGGAGGGCGTTGACGAATCTCCACCTTGCAGCTCCTTCCTTCTAGGGCAACCATTGACAAGAAGTTTGGCGGATCCACAAATCATCATTGTCTTTTGGCCTGGCGACAGTCCCTCTGTAGGTGCCCCAGTCTCTTGCATTAACCGCATACTCAGGCTCTTCGCTGCTTCATTGGTACACCTCCTCTTTGTCTAACAGAAGTTATCCTATGATTGGGGTCTTTCGTTGGTGCCTGAGCCATTTGCCTTCTTAGTCCTTCAGCTATGAGATCGTTTGTTCGCTCCTGGTCTTCCATCAGACCTTGCAGTACACCCAAAATCTCGACGGTCTGACTTTAAGTAGTGAAGGAGGACGGAGAGTTGTTGGAAGTCAGGTTTTTGCTTCCGCTGCGCGACGCTGATAGGAACTTAAAGGTATGCAACTCGATATGATAACTTTGAAGAAACGAAGACATGAGAAAGCAACGAGTCCGATAAGAAACGTAAGCAGGCGTAGGATCAATAGGGAAAGTACAAGGATGAAAACGTGAAATAGATTTGAAAACTCGGGGACGATATAAGATATAAATAGAGATAGAGAGTTGGCGACCAAAACAAGATTGTGAGGTAAAGTAATATTCAATCTATGAAGGAATCAAAGGTAGAACCCCAAGTCACTCAAACAGAGTACAGTATTGTAACTATGCTGCAGTTCATAATTACAACCACATAACTCTACCAAGTTACCCAAAATTCTAGCGAATGGATCAAAATATGTAGCAAAACACACTATATGAATCAGAGTTAAAGATAACAAGTTTACAATCTAAACCGAAAGGGTGGCTTAAATTGTCAAGCTCTAGTCGGAAACTGTAATCTCAATCCAAACCAAACCGGGCTTTGATACCAACAAAACCATGTCATGCCCCGCTTCACAAAACACGGAATACGAGGGGTTGACAAGGCCAACCATGCTCCTACGGTCGAGGAAACATCCTGCCGTAGTCACACTTCGGCTTCTAGCTTTACGTGGTAATCAGTAATCAATGCACAGGTAATGAGAACTGCAGTCACTAAATCAAAACAGGTATAAAACTAACCAGATAGAGTCAAAGGAAAGATAGCACCGACGTCGTTGATCTAGATGTCCGCAATATCCTCAAGATACGTCAGGTCCTGATCCAAGCTAAGTCCACTTCTCAAACTGAGCATGCATACTCAGGTCATCAGAGCGACACGATAGCAATATATATAAATACAAATGAGAACACGTGCAATAATGATGAATATAAAACAGTAAGCATGGAGTGATGACATGAGCATGAAGTAACCAGTGCAGGTAAACAGTAAAGCAGGTATATCGAATCAGTATCAATGCATGTCAATGTCACTAATCCTATCAGTCTCTAAGTCTCACTGTCCAGGTCGCTAAACCTATCGTCAGTCCAAGTGTGAGAGTAAACCACGCAGGAGTATCCCCAACCCAAGGGTAGGGCCCCAGGGGCAAGGGAACACGGGCCCGAAACGCTCGCTAATAATCAGTAATATCACCCATATGACTCCCAGAATCGC
Organism: Agapanthus africanus; assembly: GCA_030015575.1. Taxonomy (NCBI): domain Eukaryota; kingdom Viridiplantae; phylum Streptophyta; class Magnoliopsida; order Asparagales; family Amaryllidaceae; genus Agapanthus; species Agapanthus africanus. The sequence goes on from JASDDO010000022.1 coordinate 414,893,249, forward strand.
TGTATATGCCGGCAATGGGACTCCCGAGATTCCGTTGAACTCACACTCAAACTACCCCACACCCCGTGGTCTACATCAAACACCGACCATAAACCCAAATACTAGTCGGTCCATGACAAGTCTACGCGAGAACTGGAGACAGGATCTCCATCAAGTATGTCTCAACTGGTACCCAAGATAAATGGACTGTGTTTGACGCCTTACCTATGACACTAATATAAGTGCTCCCATTACTGTCCCATACCAGTTATAGTCACACTTACATATTCCCCATAGGCGCCGACAATGCAATAAATTAACTGGGTCCGCTGATTGTATACAAGTACGTGTCACTTCATTTATTCATTCACGCTTTAACACTAACGTACTTGCCACAATCTAAACACTAATATCTATCACTGGGTAATGTGCACGATCACTAGGTTATCAATGCTTTATGACCACTATTCAATGAGGATAACCGCTACATGATATGATGAGAATGCAATTAACTATAATGCGAATATAACATAGCAACCAGTGTCATACCATTTGAAAAATTTACTATAAATCATACGTGCAGAATTAAGCAAAACAATATAAAATGGGTAGGCAGTATGTTTAATTATCTATCCATAAAAATTGGTTTCGCGTCAATCGGATTTCAGGTTTGCTAGTTATGGTCATTTCATTTTAAGTATTTACTGCTGGAAATCCAATTTCTGAACCGGAAGTCCGTTCCGTAACACATTTTACCCCCAGTTGGGAGAATAATTAGGCGACACTACAGTTGGATAATATTTAGGTTTAACAGTTATATTTCGAACGCATCGACGTATCAATAACATACGCTGTGTTCCGGGAGATACGTTCAGTTTAATATCAAGGTGTACAAACTATCACTGCAGAAAACTGCAGGACACAACGGTATTCTAAAATACGAAATAAATATCAAACGGCGGTGAAACGACACGGGACCAGATTCGGGTGTTAGATAACTAAATTATCTACGTGACCATATAGGTCTCTACACATTTTCAGTTTAAGGAAGGGGTGTACAGGTGTTCCAGATTCAGGTATCCAAAACTAAACGTTGCCCCGGACTGCAGTTCAGGGCCGCGAATCGCCTCAGTAGTCAACATCATAAAAAAACAATATTCAGTAATAATTATCAGAGGTTTACATATTATCCATTCTGCTTCGTAACGAGCCTAAGCAAGTCACGAAATGAGTTATATCTAATTTACTATTAATTTTACAACGTGATATGTACGGCGATTACCAGATTTAACGTCGCCTTTTAGGGCAACATTACGAAGGTATAACCTAGCTATTTTTTACTCCAATCCCTACACGACATTCATTATCAGTAAAGGGATTTATTGGTCAAAAATTATGCCATTTTAAATAGGGTTTTCGTTTAGGGTTTCGTGTCGAACACCTAGGTTATTTATCTAAGTAACAATCGAAATGCCTATTTTAATCACTGATTAAACAAGATTATAATACTATAAATTTTATACAACATTGCTACGGGATATTAGACACGAATTTGGGTTCGGTTCAGTACAATTAAATATGATACGTTATTTATTAAAGTTCGTCAATAACATTACGGCGTTGATATATAATTATGGTTATACATAATTAGCATGATAAGCAAGTTCCGAAACTTGCCTGGTGACGGCGCAACGACGGCGATCGCACGGACACGAACACGGCAGAGGCACGACCACAAGCATGGCACAGCACAGGCAACGACGATGGCAGCGAGCTCGGGTGGCGGCTGGAGGCAGTGGGCTCTGGCTCTGGCGAGGTCGGCTGAGGTAGGCGAGGGTCACGCTGGTGGTGGCCGCGGTGGTGCTCAGCTGCTGATGGGTGAGAGAGGAGGAGATGAAGGTTGCGGCTGCGGGTTCGGGTTTGAGGGTCCGGGGATGTTGGAGGTAGCTTAGAGGTTGAGGGAAGGAAAGGTGCTCATCGGCAGTGGAGGAAGCTCCGGTGCAGTGAGGGTTCCGACGAGGTGGGAAGCTCGGCGAGGGAGTATGCAGGTGAGGACGGCAACGAGCGCGGGCGTGGGCTGAGGGGCGAAGGGGGTTGCAGCACGGGTGCTCGGGAAGAAGGTGGTCGACAGTGAGGTGAGGAGCTCGAGGGTGAGCAGGGGGCGTTGGGAACTCGGCGGTGGAGTCCCTCGCTGTCGGAGGTGCCGTCGATGGGTTTTCTGGAGAGGCAGTGGGGTCTCCTGTATTCTCATCAGGTGTGCAGGGGATCGTCGGGGTTGGTTCGGGGGTGTTGGCGAGGAGGAGGAAAGGTCGTGGCGACGGGGATGGTGAAGACGGGGAATGGTCGACGGTGGTGATGGGGCGACGACGGCGAGGCAATGGGTGCGGTGTGGGTTGCAATGGGTATAAGGTTGTGGGGGAGAGGCTGCACGGAAGAAGAGATGACGGTGAGGAGGTGGTCGAGGATGAGAGTATGGAGGCAGCGTCGAGGGTGAGGTGAGGGTACTGGGGCGACGGTGAGGGGTCGCCGGCGAAGAGGCGATGGAGGCTCGGGTGTGCAGGGAAGAGGTAAGTGAGGATGATGATGGTGGTGGTTGTGGTGTTGGGAGGGCGAGGAGACGCAGACGAGGGTGGAGGCAACGACGGCGAGGTGGCGTGGATCGGAGGTGATGGGTTCGGCTCATCGCGGTGGGTGTGAGGAGGCCGTAAGGGTGCTGGCGTTGGTCTCGTCGGGGCTTGGTGGTGGCTTGTCGAGGGTGCTCAGGTTTTGGAGAGAAGAGAGGAGAGAGGAGGAGAATGAGAGTGAGGGAATGAGAACGAGAGATGGGTCGGTGGGTTGAGAGGAGGTCGTGGGAAGTTCGTTGGCGAGGGAGGAGGGGTCGTGGAGCGAGCGCAGGTCGGGGGAAAGCGGATGCGGCCGTTGTGGCGTGGGAGCGGGTCGTGGGGGAGTGAGCGAGAGAAGCGGGGGACGTTGTGGAAAGTGCTGGAATGAAAGGAGGGAGGCGAGGACATGGTCGCTTGGGCATGGGTGCGAGCGTGGTCATGGGCGTGAGATGCGGAGGCGAGGTAGGGGAAGTGAGCGGGAAGAATGAAAAGAGAACGAGAGGAAGAAGAAGAAGCGGGTGAGGGATGAGGGTTCGGGTCGGGTTTAGAGGAATGGGCCGGGTCTGGGTAAGGGATGATGGGCCACGGGCTGGGCCGGCTCAGAAAATAGAATAAAATAAAAGGGTTTAAGGTTTGGGGTTTTGGATTAGGAAATATAAAATTTGAGATTATATTTAGATAAAAATAGGATATATTAATTGTAAATTTTTGGGGGAAATTTTATTTAAATTATGGAAGATATTTATAGGGAAACTGGGTATTACAGTGACTCAGTGAAGTGGCTGGAAGCCATGAGATCCGAAATGGAGTCTATGTACACCAACAAAGTATGGACTTTGGATGTTGCACCTCCTAGGATAAAACCCGTAGGTTGCAAATGGATCTTTAAAAGAAAGATTGGTGTAGATGGACAGGTGTAGACCTTTAAAGCAAGGCTTGTAGCGAAAGGTTTTCGTCAAAGACCAGGACTGGACTATGATGAAACTTTCTCTCCACTAGCAATGCTTAAATTCATTCGGATCCTACTTGCTATTGCTGCTCACTACGACTATGAAATCTGGCAGATGGACGTTAAAACTGCATTTCTAAATAGTTATTTAGAAGAATGCGTTTATATGGATCAGCCAGAGGGCTTCATTGATAGTGGGAGCAGCGGGAAGGCATGTAGGTTGCTTAAATCCATTTATGGATTAAAATAGGCCTCACGAAGCTGGAACATCTGCTTTGATGATACAATCAAAGAGTTTGATTTTCTCAAAAATATAGATGAACCTTGCATTTATAAGAAGATTGTATGGAGTACTGTCAAATTTCTCGTGTTGTACGTGGATGAAATTCTCTTGATAGGAAATGATATTCCTATGCTACAATCGGTCAAACTCACAAAGGTTCTCCATGAAGGACCTGGGTGATGCCTCGTGCATTTTGGGCATTAGGATCTATAGAGATAGATCCAAGAGGTTATTGGGATTGTCCCAATCAAAGTACATTGACACCATCCTAAAAAGGTTTAGTATGGAAGATTCCAAGCGTGGTACCTTACCCGCTTGTCATGGAATCACTCTCTCCAAGGATTTCTATCCGAAGACTGATGAAGAGAGAGCTCGCATGAGTATTATACCCTACGCTTCAGCCGTATGATCTATAATGTATGCGATGTTATGTACTCCTCCTGATGTAGCTTATGCACTAGCTGTAGTAAGCAGGTATCAATCCAACTCAGGGGAGAAACATTGGATAGCAGTGAAGAACATTCTTAAGTACTTGCGATGGACTAAAGAATTGTTCTTGGTGTATGGTAACGGGGATCTCCAAATGGAGGCCTTTACCGATTCCAGCTTCCAAAGTGATAAGGATGACAACAAATCTATCTCAGGGTTTGTATTTACCCTCAATGGAGGGGCGGTTAGTTGTAAGAGTTCCAAACATGACCCCGTTGCAGACTCCATGATGGAAGCTGAGTATATTGCTGCAAAAGATGCTGCTAAGGAAGCCGTCTGGATGAGGAAGTTCATCGTGGAACTAGGAGTAGTTCCAACCATTGTTGATCCAATACCATTGTATTGTGATAATAATGGAGCTATGGCGTTAGCCAAAGAACCAAGGTCCCATCAGAAGTCCAGACACATCCTGAGGCGATATTATTTGATCCAGGAGATAGTAGATCGCCATGAGATCGAGATTCGGAGAGTAGATACAATAAATAACACCGCGGATCCACTCACCAAGGCCCTTGCACAGCCGCAGTATGAGCGACTTTTTGAGATGTTGGGTATGAGATATGCCAATAATTGGCCTTAGTGCAAGTGGAAGATTGTTGGATATATGTATGCCCTAGAGGCCATTATATATATAGTGGATGCTTGGACATGTATATATGTATATAGATGACTTTCTTACTCGACATGATAGTATGCTATCTGGTTTACTTTATCTTGACATATTCATTTGATCATGCATCTTACTCATTTGCTACATGTTGATAAAGCCCATAGGATATTTGCTTGACTAATGCGACTATGATGCAGATCATACTAGTGGGACACGTCTAGTTTATAAGCATATCCTTTAACTATTCCTAGTCGTGGGTGTATCGAGACGGGGTATCGATATTCCAAAGTAGACTAGCGTATACCGTTCTTTTCCCATATGATGGGCGATAGATGATCCCATATCCATCTGGTGTGCTGACACCAAAGATTGTATACGGGTGCTCAGTGGAGACTGGGTACACTGAACGGACTCGCCGAGAACTCCTATATGGTATTATATCTATCGTCGGATAGCAGTTCTCAGGTGACACTGGTACAGGTTAGTCTGTAGACCCGGGATCGTCATAGAGTCTTGTGTGTCCTCCCACTGTACTTTGATCTCCACCCTACCACGGCTCTTCTGAGTCGTGCAAACAGGTGGATTTTGGGTATAGTCCCGAGGCACATAGAGGCAATGAGCGATAGGAGGGGTTTCGTCTCTCCCGGTATTGGGGGTTGATATTGTGCTATGCTCGATTGGCTATAACAGGAAGTCCCAGGTCAGGGCTGCGGAGATTTACTGATAAGTGTTATTAGTAGTTTCTCGATCTGTTATGAGCCATACACCGGCATGACTTATTGAGTTATTGGGGTCGACGAAACCATCCCTAGACTCGATATGCAGCATATCTGACGAAGAGACCGGACTGTACGGTAAGTGTTGCCAGTTGGCTCGACGGGAGTTTTGACAGCTTCGCTGGTTTTCTTCTGATCGCTCAACACCCGGGTGGCCATTACGTTTAGCTGACCGCTTGCGGCTTGTAGGTGTTTGATATGATCATCACCTACTGCCGGCGTATTGACGAGTCTTAGAGTCCCATAAAGGAGTTTCCTAGCTCAGGAAAAACGATGTGGTGTGCATATGAGATATGCGCGGGGACCCGATTAAATACATGTATGTGATACTGTATATTAATCGGGCATTTTTCTATTAGTCGGGTCGTATGTGATATGACTGGTTTGTTAAATCAAGTGTCGATTTAACATTTGACTTTTAGCTTATTTCTTTATTAAACCCTTTTCTATTTTGTATGCATGCATGTATGCATATGTTTATGTTGATGCACATGATGATGTGCATACACACATACATGCATACATTGTATCATGGTTGATGATACACATATGGTGGCAATGCAAGACTCACATGGAAGTATTTATCTATATAATTATTTTTGAGTTAATGCAAATAGAATTAATTCATGGTTGAGATTTATTCTTCATTCTTCACTTAACCTTGCATTAACTATGAGTTAATTTTCTTTGGCTCTCATTACTCCAAAATAAATATCTAGATATTTATTAAACCATGGTTTGAAGTGAGAAGGATTTAATATATATATATATATATATATATATATATATATATATATTTTTTTTTTTTCATTCTCATTTTTCATTATTCATCACAACAAAAGAGCTCTTGAGTTGCCATCTTCTTCTTTCTTATTCTCTTGCTCTCTTGAGATTTCCATAGAGTGAGCAAGTAAAAAAGAAAGGGTTTTGAATAGAGAAAAGAAACCACATCATCATTCTACACTTCTTTAGCCCATTTGTGTAGGGTGTTTGCTACACTTCTTTCAAAGATCAAGTAAAGCAAGGAGCTTTGGGCAAAGGGACTTCGGGTGGATCATCGTGGACTAGGAAGGCCTCCATCGATCCGTTTCAAACTCTCAAAGTACCAAGGAGTCACCAAGGGAAGTCTACAAAGGTTGTAATATCTTCACTTAGTGTTAAATTGCTTCTTGCATGTGATGCTTATTGATTGTTACCCTAAAATTCTAGTTGAGATCCTAGGTTAGTTTACTTAGCACCTCATAAAATTTAATTATGGCATGTGTGATACTTCCAAACCCTAGATGAGGTGGTGAGGAAACCCAACAGAGCTAGCTCTCGCTTAGGGATGCCTTTTATATTATCATGTATGTAAGTCCACGTTGCCCACCCCAGTGTTTACGGGGAGGCTGAAAACGGAATAAAAATCAAATTTTTATCATACTAGGCAACATGGACTAGACAAAGGAGGATCTTTGCTAAACAAAAACAAGCAAAAGCTAACTAGAAACTAGCTAAAGGTTAGAATGGTTATACCTAGGGCTTTATGTCCTTCTCTCCTTGCTCCTTGGAGTAGTCGAAAGGGATCACCTTTGTCATCTTCTCACGTCGAAGAAGGATCCACCCGAAAGCCTCAACCTTTGGCTTCAACTCCAAGCTAGAAGTAACAAGGGTGCTAGAAGTGCTAATCCTAGAACCCTAGATGAGAGTCGAGATTATCAAGAAGTGGTTTTTCTCAAGCTCAAGTGTTTCTCAACACATGAGATGGGAGAGCTTGAGGAAGAGGAAGAACAAGAGAGAGAAAGTAAATGATAGAATGAGAGAATTATGAAGCATTCTCACATATATGTGTGAATTATTATAAATTGATAATTAGTAAGATAATTGTCATGGCTTAATCAAGACATGACCATTATCATATTATATTTAATGCTAATTGTAAGGATCAAAGAGCATCTTTTATATGGAATGATGATGGTTAACATGTCAACTAAGGTCAACAAGTCAAGATAGTCAAATGGTCAACAACCATAACCATGCACAATTATATTAAACTAATATCAATTAACCATAATACACACATAAGCATTAGGGTTAATAAAATGACAATGTTCATTAACCCTAATCAAAGTCCTCTCCCTCTGTCTCAAGCAACTGTGCATACGCACCCATATTCGTGATCCGGGGAACACGAATACAAAGAGATAAAACCAATCCCAAATCATATACTAGGATCTGGCTTAAACCAAAGCCCGCTAGTATAAGCTGTCCGGACAACAAACGTGCACAAGTGTGCGGATGTGAACTAATCTTGTCGCAAAACCATGCGACCTCTACTCATTTTGCCTAAAGGCGAATAACTCTCTGTGTGGGACTCTAAAGACTCGACACTACGCTGGCAGTGGGTTTAACCACAGACCGCAAGTGGTACTAGCTGTACGTAACGGTCCCCAGGTAGATGCCGATAAGAAGACTGACGAGGGAACCCCATCTGAACTCCTACTGAGCCTGTATGTGACAGTCTCCGTATAGTCCGGTCTGTTCGTCTGATACATCGTATGGCGGGCCTAGGGGGCGGTGAACGTCAGTCCCCTAATAGCGGTACAAGTCGTGTCGGAGTGTAGCCCAGAACACCCTGAGATAACACTGGAAACCTACCAGTATATCTCGCTTGCCTTGGCCAGGGACTACTTGTGTAATGGCTCTCCTGGACACAGCGTGATGTCAACCCCCAATACTGGGAGAGATGAATCCTGTCTAACCGTCACTGCCTCCAAGTGCTTCGGGACTGCACCCAAAAACTACCTGTTTGCACGACTCCTTTGAGCCGTGGTAGGGTAGAAATCAAAGTGCAGTGGGAACACACTCGAGGCGAAGTGACAGTGTCAAGTCAGCGGACTAAGCTGTACTCATGTCACCTGGGAACTGATAACTGACGATAGGTATAATACCAACCAACAGTTCCCGACGAGTCCTGTCCAGTGTACTCGTAACCTAACGAGCACCCGCATACTATCACAAGTACGACGTACTGACGGCTGTGGGACAGACCGTCTCCCATGCTGGGATGAGAAGCACATACTCTAGTCTACTCCGGAGTATCGATGCCCTGTCTCGATAGTCCAACGATCAGGGACCTGTATAAGGATGTGCTTATGGATTACCCAGCCCCCACGAGTGTGAGCGCCATCACAACGCTGGTAATCAAGCAAAGATCGTAAGGTCTCTACTAATATGTATATTAGCGATATGCTAAAAGAAACACATGCACATATTAAAGCAGAGACAAACCAAGTAGCATACTACCATTTTGAGCAAGATTGTATATACAACTGTGAATATCCTAAGCTTCCATCAAGTAATATACAAACTAGTTGTAAGTCCGCGGTGGCGCCCCGGCCGTCGATCCGACGTCGGAAACTGTGAAACGAAAAACTTTCAGAAACTTGAAACCGGCACCACCGAGCACTTTTCACCCGGATCGGGCCATTAACCTAGCTACTAGCAAACTAGAAAAGAGTAGAGAAGTTATACCAAGCGATCTGTGTCCTTCGGTCTTCGTCTCCACTCCGATCTCCTGCGGAATCTTCGTCCGTCACGTCCTCGTCGGAAAGGGCACCACGTAGCCGAGTTCTTTTACGGGCTCCCACCTCTTGACCGAGGCAACTCGGGTGCGAAGTTGGCTAGCCGACGTGTCCAAGATTTGCTGTAGATATAGTGTAGTGGCTTTGTCTCTTGGGGTTTTGAGGTTGCCATGGTGATGGAGATCAAGAATGAACTTTGAAAAGGTGAGGGAATTTTGTGGCATACATAGAATAATCTAATGAATCAATTTTCCTCACACCAAAATAAAATCCCCTCACTTCTCCCTCTAGAAGTGGCCGGCCCCTCACTCAAGCAATTGGTGGTGGGAATGAGATCAATCATACAAGAGAAGAAAAGAAAAATGATAATGGAAATAAAAGAATCACCTCAAGCCAAAATCAAATCCCATCCATCCAAATCAAGAGAATATGACCCATAAAGAATCTCATGATGAAAGAACACTCATGATGCCTCATATATGCATGAAACCCCTCTACAAATAAGTTATTTGCAAACTGCAAATAACCCCCCTCCATCACAAAAGTCCGGCCGTGAAGGAACAAAGAAAAACCGGCCGGAACGGAATGCAAACTGGCAACTTCAGAAACCTGATCCCGTAATAAATTACAGGAAAACCCCGCTACTGCAAATACATGCCCGCATTTGTATTCCCACTGAACACAAATGCAAAGAGACAAAATCTACACTATCTAATACTAGAATCCGGCTTAAGCCAAAGCCGACTAGTAAAAACCGTCCGATCACGATCCGTGCAATACCGCACGTATCTGATCGAACCTTGCCATATCTCCATACGGCCTCTACAGCGTTTCGCCCGAAACCTGAGTAACTGAGTGTGGTGGACTCTAAATACTCGTCAATACTATGGCTGTGGATTTAACCACTAGCACGTCAGAGGTATTAGCCATACGTGACGGGCCACCGGCTATTGACCAAAAGGGACGTCGATGAGCGAACTCATCCTGACACCCTACTGAGCCTGTCAGTGACAATATCCGTACAGTCCGGTCCGTTCGTCTATGAGCATCGCATGGCGGGCCTAGTCGGTTGGTAAAAGTCAGACCCCCAATTGCGGTACAAGTCGTGTCGGAGAGTAGCCCAGAACACCCTGAGATACTACTGGAATACCTACCGGTAAATCTCCTGCCTTGGCCAAGGACTTTTCATGTTCTGGCTCTCCTAGACACAGCGCGACCTCACCCCCAATACCGGGAGAGACGAACCCCTGCAGATCCGCTCACTGCCTCCATGTGGCTCGGGACTGTACCCAACTAAAACCTGTTTGCACGACTCCTTTGAGCCGTGGTAGGGTAGTAATCAAAGCACAGTGGGAACTCACACGAGACAAATGATGATCTCAGGTCGATGAACTAACCTGTACACATGTCACCAGGGAACTGCTATCTGACATCAGGTATAATACCAACTAGCAGGTTCCCGGCGAGTCCTGTCCGGTGTACTCATAACCCAATGAGCACCTGTATACATCTTAGGTGAACCAACTGACACCAGTGGCTTGTGAGACCGGCCACCGCCCCTCGTTGGGGTCTCGACTGTATACACTAGTCTACTCTGGAGAATCGATGCCCTGTCTCGAAACTCCCACGACTAGGGACCTTTTAAGGATGTGCTTATAGACTCCAGCTCTCACTTATATGATCGCCCTCATACTGCTGGTAGACAAGCAAGAATCCTAGGGGCTCTATCTGTTAGTGTATATGCCCTAGAGGCCATTACTGTATCATACTAGTTTGTATATTACTTAATGGAAGCTTGGGATATTCACAGTTGTATATACAATCTTGCTCGAAATGGTAGTATGCTACTTGGTTTGTCTCTACTTCAATATGTGCATGTGTTTCTTTTAGCATATCGCTGATATACATATTAGTAGAGCCCTTAGGATCTTTGCTTGATTACCAGCGTTGTGATGGCGCTCGCACTCGTGGGAGCTGGGTAATCTATAAGCACATCCTTATACAGGTCCCTGGTCATTGGACTATCGAGACAGGGCATCGATACTCCGGAGTAGACTAGCGTATGCGCTTCTCATCCCAGTGTAGGAGACGGTCTGTCCCACAGCCGTCAGTACGTCGTACTTGAGATAGTATACGGGTGCTCGTTAGGTTACGAGTACACTGGACAGGACTCGTCGGGAACTGTTGGTTGGTATTATACCTATCGTCAGTTATCAGTTCCCAGGTGACATGAGTACAGCTTAGTCCGCTGACTTGACACTGTCACTTCGCCTCGAGTGTGTTCCCACTGCACTTTGATTACTACCCTACCACGGCTCAAAGGAGTCGTGCAAACAGGTAGTTCTTGGGTGCAGTCCCGAAGCACTTGGAGGCAGTGACGGTTAGACAGGATTCGTCTCTCCCGGTATTGGGGGTTGACATCGCATTGTGTCCAGGAGAGCCATTACACGAGTAGTCCCTGGCCAGGGCAAGCGAGATATACTGGTAGGTTTCCAGTGTTATCTCAGGGTGTTCTGGGCTACACTCCGACACGACTTGTACCGCTATTAGGGGACTGATGTTCACCGCCCCCTAGGCCCGCCATGCGATGTATCAGACGAACAGACCGGACTGTACGAAGACTGTCACATACAGGCTCAGTAGGAGTTCAGATGGGGTTCACCTCGCCAGTCTTCTTATCGACATCTACCTGGGGACCGTTACGTATAGCTAGTGCCGCTTACGGTCTGTGGTTAAACCCACTGCCAGCGTAGTGTCGAGTCTTTAGAGTCCCACACAGAGAGCTATTCGCCTTTAGGCAAAATGAGTAGAGGTCGCATGGTTTTGCGACAGGGTTCGTTCACATCCGCGCACTTGTGCACGTTTGCTGTCCGGACAGTTTATACTAGCGGGCTTTAGTTTAAGCCGGATCCTAATGTATGATTAGGGATAGGTTTTTCTCATTGTGTTCGTGTTCCTCGGATCACGAATGCGGGTGCGTATGCACAGTTGCTTGGGACAGAGGGAGAGGACCTTGATTAGGGTTAATGGCTATTGTCATTTTATTAACCCTAATGTTTATGTGTGTATTATTATTAATTGGTATTAATTTAATAATTGAGCATGGTTATGGTTGTTGACCATTTGACCTTATTGACTTGTTGACCTTGGTTGACACTTTGACCATCATCATTTCATTTGGAAGACGCTCTTTGATCCTTGCAATTTGCATTTAAAATGAAATGATAATGGACATGCCTTGATTAACCATGACAATTATCTAGCTAATTATCTAATTAAAATAATATGCACATATTAGTGAGAATGGTTTATTATATTCTCATTCTATCATTTCATTTCTCTCTCTTGTTCTTCCTCTCCCTCAAGCTCTCCCCTCTCATGTGTTGAGAAACACTTGAGCTTGAGAAAAACCCTCTCTTGATCATCTCTACTCTCATCTAGGGTTCAAGTATTAGCACTTCTTGCACCCTAGTTACTTCTAGCTTGGAGTTGAAGCCAAAGGTTGAGGCTTTCGGGTGGATCTTTCTTCGACGTGAGAAGACGACTAAGGTGACCTCCTTCCACCACTCCAAGGAGCAAGGAGAGAAGGACTTAAAGCCCAAGGTATAACCTTTCTAGCACTTAGCTAGTTTCTAGTTAGCTTTAGCAAGTTTTTGTTTAGCAAAGATCCTTCAAAGCATAGTCCATGTTGCCTAAGCTCATAAAAATCCGATTTTTATTCCGTTTTCCGCCTCCCCGCAAGCACCGGGGTGGGCAACGTGGACTTACAGTGGTATCAGAGCCTAACTAAACATAAACTAGCTAGGTAGTGAAGTGTATCGAAGATCGAAACGGAAAAATCGAAAAAACCAAAATTTCAAAACCCTAGTTTTCTGTTAAATTTTTTTCTGGTCAAAACAAAATTTGTTATACTCCAAAAATCGTCTCAGGGTTTTCTGTAGAAAACCACCAAACCCGGTCCAGTGAGTCGTCTAAACAGCCGCGGTTCAGCGGCAATAGCAAGCTATTGCCGCGGAACCGCCACCGTTTTAACTCTTCTGAGTCGAGTTTGGTGCAGTGTATTTCTGGCTTGGTTTTAGGATTTTTCAGATGGTTTATTTGTGCCCAGATTTTCCAGAATAGAAATTTATTTTTGGGGGCCTATAAATCCGTATTTTTTTTCCGAACTTCAATACACTTTGCCTACAAAGGTTATATCTGTGATGTTTGCATGTATTGAATGTCGGCTAATCGCTCTATGTCGATTAGTCGGGGTTATACATATCTGTGATCTGTGATTGATACTGGTTTGTGTATATGAATGGGTTGGATTGTCGCGGGTGAATAGCCGGGGTGGATGTGAGATGAGTGTTGTTTCTCTTTCATTCATTTGTAATTTGTAAATTGATGTAATATTATTATTTGTTTGGCCGCACAACCGGGTCGGGGTTGTAGCCGTCATTGTATAATTCTTTTTACTGTTTTTGCTCCTAGGATAGACCCATGGAGGGGGTGCACAAACTACCGGGTATCTCGAAGTGCCGAGTGGCCTACTCACGGTGTTGAGGGAGGTTGCTTCGCTTCGGGTACTTGGCGGGTAGTTTGCCGCACCCGTAGGGGTCTTGGGTGGGGTATTGGCTATTCACCGCGACCGTGTAATCCGCTTTTCGTTGCAGGCTCGAACGGATTGCAGATTCCTAGTATATCCAATGTATTCATCTATGATCTGTAATGTCTATCATTGCTATATATTTATATATGATAACTATTTAGGCGTTGCTTATATTTTACAGCCGCGCTAGCCCAGCCCCCGCTCTGTCGTTAGTTAAGTAACCTAACGGGTGATGACGGGGCCCCGTGGCGAATGCGAATGGCATAAGCGTACGTCATATTTTGGTTGTTTTCTGCAATGGTAGGATTAAATGATGGGACGCATTAAAAGAACTAATGCAAGAAAATAAACCAAGTAAAAGTCGATTGGAACACTTTGAAAACCACTCGGTTCTTTTCAAAACTAAACTTTTAAACGCGGAGCTTGAACCACTCCTTTTAAAAGCTATCTCGTTCCATCGATTATATCAAGTTCACTACGTTCACGGTTTCGCCAAAACCATCCGTAGCCCTCCATCATTTCAGTTAAATATACGGTAGTATTCAAGCTATGTATTTTGACCTCACGCCAAGGCATAGTGATTGGTAGCTGCCGGATATTTATCTGTTGCATAGATAGAATGCGTTGGTTTGAGACAGTCGTACTGCCATTTTGGCCTACGTCAAGGGTAGGTACGGGTGGGTTCAAATTAACCAGGATAATGATGGGAAGAACTTGACATGTGACTTATGACATTTTGACCTCACGCCAAGGTCATAAGAGCATGGGGCAAAAATCCACATCGGGAGTTTCATAAGTACTGAAACTTGCTAGCGCTGCATACCATTTGGAGTGTGATGATTCTGGTAGGATTCCTTCGGTTTTATCACGCGATGATATTTGGATCCCGATCCTACTGTGAGTATATGCTACTCCTCGGGAAAACTCTCACCTAACGATCAATGCTATAAACTTAGTAGGTGTCTAGAAAGGTGTTAGCGGGGCTACGCCCACAGGGAAAAGAGGTTACTTAATTAAGGAACTTCGCGAAAGCGTTGGAAAACCTCCCTCGAAGTACCGACACTGGCCTGGCTGAACGGTTAAGCAAGTATTGTACGGTGAGAGTGATCCTGACTAATCCTTTCTTTACGGTTTGAGAAGGGATTCGAGAGACAGTGGGAGCCATCCAGTTTAGACAAATTAAAAACCACCTTAAATTTGCAAGAGCATCATGCTAAAGTGTTTGTTTTCTCTCTCCTAATTGCAGCGACCATTCAACATGACCGGACATAAGTTATTACTAGATAAAAACATATTGAAAGGGCCAAACTACAAAGATTGGCTCAGGAATGTCAAGATGGCAATCACTTACGGCAAGTTGGGGTATGTCCTTACCACCAAAGCTCCCCCTGTCCCAGGTCCCACCTCCAGCATCGCGGATTAGGAAATCCGTAAGACATGGGAGATAGATTGCGCGAAGGCCAAATGCCTCGTACTAGCCTCAATGGACAATGGACATCAGAGGAGGCACGAGAATATGGACCTAGAGTCCATATTTCTCCATACAAAAGAACTGTATGGAGAGCAGTCTCGTATCGCAAGATACGAAGTGTCGAAGAAGTTGTTTTCGGCAAGGTTGGCCGTCGGATCATCGGTAGCGGAACACGTGCTTAAGATGATTGGCTACATTTAGGAGCTCGCGGACCTTGGGACCACGTTGGAGAATGAACTCTATACTGATTTGATTCTCCAGTCCCTTCCTTCCACTTACGCCCAGTTTATTCTTAACTTCAACATGCAAGGAAAGGAGGTAGAACTTTCCGAACTTCTGAACATGTTGAGGAGTGCTGAGGGCACCCTACAGAAAGGTAGGGAGACATCCACTTTGTTTGTAGGAGGATCTTCCTCTTCTAGATCCAGGGCGAAAGCCAAGGGTAAGAAGAAGAAAGCCCCCGCCAAACCAAGAGGCGGTATCGGTAAAGTGGATACGAAGGGAAAAGGTAAAGCAACAAAGATAGCGGGAAAGCTGGTGGGGAAGGAAGAATGCTTCTATTGTCACAAAAGTGGTCACTGGAAACAGGATTGCAAGGCTTGGAAAGCCAGAACACAGGTGTCACGACCCGAGAGAGCACGTGACTGGCCCTTGAACCATATGAAGTCTATAGGACTCCATCTGATCCAAGTAAGCCGAAAACCCAGAAATCTAAAACCATTTTAAGGATAAATAAACAACAAGCAATACACTATACAACGCCGAATGGCGAGGATCAAAATTTAAAAGAAACCCAGATCAGCATGAAAACTGCAACACTACTTAAGCGCGACTCTAAGGTCGAAATAATACATCACTGGTGTCTGAGTCTGAAACAATATACAAGTCTTTGGTTGATGGAAATTCTAGATACAAAGAATAATACAAGTACAATGGTGGTTCTGATGCAAAGAATCCACCTACCGAGCAAATCACCCGCAAGGAAACAAAGTGCCGGAAATGCCGCTATGGAACTTGTACGGCAAACCTGCAAGAACTGTGGCACAACGGGGGTGAGTTGCCAACTCGTGAATAGAAAATATCTACAAGCAGAAAATTGGAAGCAAGACATAAACCTAAATCATAACGATCAGATATAACATAAACCTCAGATGAATAAGTTGAAGCATAGTAAAGTAGCAATGTAACATCTAAACATAAGTATAGTGCCGAGTACTCGTACCAGTGCCTCACGTAACAATGTATCACAGATATGATGTATGTATGCGGTAAAATGAAAACAGGAGATATCGTGAATGAAATCGTCAGAAAACCAGCGTCGAGCATTGACACAAACTATATATCTCAATATCAAATAAAACCCATGTATCATGTATCCGACATGTATGCAACATTCATGAGGGTACTCTATCAGGTACTACTAATAGGTGATGCAATGCATAAACAATAAATGGGGGTAGGGGAGATATAATATACCATCAATCATAAAGGCCCCGAGCACATAGGCTCCTCTCCAATCGAGCTCATAGGCTCCGAGCACATAGGCTCCTCTCCAATCGAGCTCGTAGGCTCCGAGCACATAGGCTCCCATCACATCGAGCTCATAGGCTCCGAGCACATAGGCTCCCATCACATCGAGCTCATAAGCTCCGAGCACATAGGCTCCCATCACATCGAGTTCATAGGCTCTGAGCACATAGGCTCCTCTCCAAATGCTTATGTAGATTTGCATAGATCATCGTGATGATATATTTAAGTATGCGTAAATATATATATATATATATATATATATATTAGCGTCCCATACCACTAATATACATATACTCTAGGGTACACATATATATTCCAGCGTCCCATACCACTGATATATATATGCCGGAATAAAACAATCTAGAATCATCATATGCAACCATATCACAGTGCGAAATCTATGAATTATAATACATGCAACAAGAACACTAATATAAGCATGCAACTATGTAAAGGCATGTGCACAAGGAATATGAATCATTAACATATGAGCACGCAATGCAATGTGAACCGTGGAATAAATGGTAAATGAATAATTGTCAATATATGAGTACAAGTATGGGTATGTGTCATCTAAATGAAGTGCAAGTATAACACTATATCCTGCAACATGAAATAGTAGTATGCACATACGAGGTCATATCCTGATGCGATGATGCTACTGTGTAGTGACATGGCAATTATCGATGAAGAAGTATGTGAGCAGGCAAGCAAGTGTACGTGGAACATACGCATCATCGATAGTGGTGCTAGTGTCCTATCAACATAATAGTAATATAGCAGTTAACATATGCAAGCAATGTGAATAGCAGGAATATGCGGACATTGAATAATCGACATAACAGTAAAGAATCTACACCCATATGTACATGTCATGCGGTTATACCATTTGAAAGAGGGTGACTCGGGTCTAGCCTAACATCTACTGTTTAGCTACAAATCTAAGTATCAAGTAAAATCAGGAGGGGTAAGGACACCACCTAAGTCTGAGTCGATACAAACATAAATATATATATACATAAAATAATCAGTGATCCCGCCTCAATAGTGTCGCTTACAATACAGTATATCATATGGAAATCCTCAAGTCATGAGTGCGGATCTATCAGCAACATAAAGCTCGTACGGTAAATCATCGTACGGCATCCCAACAGCTAGGTACGGGTCACTATCACATTATCTTATCAAGTACCTGGTATTCTTATCATCATAACACATAATCTGGGATACTGAATCTAATTCTAGTACAAATCGATACCATCTATATAATTATGAATGCGGGGGTTAAAACACATGCCCAAAGGCCCGCTAAGAGTCACATATCGTATCCCAAATACG
This sequence comes from Agapanthus africanus, assembly GCA_030015575.1. Classification (NCBI taxonomy): domain Eukaryota; kingdom Viridiplantae; phylum Streptophyta; class Magnoliopsida; order Asparagales; family Amaryllidaceae; genus Agapanthus; species Agapanthus africanus. The sequence continues at coordinate 414,911,431 of JASDDO010000022.1, forward strand.
AATCATATCAAATCACCGACCTCACGGCACCAAGCCCAATATCATCGACTCATCTCCAAAGTCATCCAATATCATCATCAACGCAATGTAAGTATAGTGAAAATGCAAGGGTGTGCGTGTGGGTGTGAACCTATTCTAGGGTTCGTGGCTATGAACTACACTAGTTTACTTCAAATCCTAAACTATCCATAAAACACCTAACACAATACCTATGACACACTATAACTATCATAAAATATATCAACTACGGACTGCGGGGGTGCTATACGTCATCCCCCGACTTCCCCCTGTAGATATAATCTACTCACCTTGCGTCTTTATATGTGGATGTCGCCACACGCTTTCTTGCCGTCCCGAAGTCTTCATGAGGTACCTACACATCAAGGTATCGCATATGCGCATTAAAACCATCTCAAAGCTAAAACGGCACATAAATCCAAACGATACGATAAGGGGCCTATAGGTTAGAACCTATGGCACGCCTTCAAAACCATCAATAAATCCTCTATATCGTCGTATAAACGCCAAATAGTCGAGGCTAAACACAATCCACAATTTCAGAATCAAGAATACGGAAATACGGAAACACGAAACCAAAACAGCAACATAGGAAATATGTCCCAGATTTCACCCTAGGTCTGTTTATACAATTCTATATATACCAGGGGACTAACATGAACATGTAGGAGCTACAGAACCAACACGACCCAAAATGGTGGGACCCAGGCCGCAATTGGCGGCCAAAAGGGGAAAATTGGCGGCCGGGATAGGGAGTTGGGGGCTAGGGTCTTGGGGTTAGCTTCCTGGGTGCCTGCACATACCACTGTCCACTCAATTTTATTTTAGGGTGTCTCGGGTGATAGCAGATTCGAATTAACCTTCACAGATTCCATAATTTCCCCGATATCGGTTTCTAAAATCTGTATTCTGTGTTTGGGTTCCAGGTTAGGGTCTCAATTCATGCACTAGGGTGTTTACAAGTCCTCTACTGAGCTCAATTTCACATTATAACTCAAGTTTCTCTCAAACCCTTACTAGGTTTTTCATCAAGTCCATAATATCACACAATATCGGTTCTATAACACATCGGGGTATAAAGAAAGCTAGAATTAAACATAAGGGTCCAGAAATTACCTCATTTGGCAACTCAAGAATTTTCTTGAGTTGCTCTCTAGTGGCCAAATCCATGCTTTCTTAGTCCATTGCGTAGATCTCGAGCTTGTGCATCTTTTTCGTGAAAGGGATGTGAGGTTTTGAATATGTTTTTGAGATGAAATGTGAGGATTTAGTGGAGGGGAGAAAGGGGCAGTAGTAGCAGCAGCAGCTCAAGAATGAGGGAGGGAAGATGAAGGAAAATGGCTAAGGGTTATTGGTCAAATGCAACCCATACCCCTTCTCTCACCAACCCCATTCTTTATTCCTTTTCTTTTCCTTTTTCTTTTTCCCCTTTTCTTTTAAACCATAATCCTTCTCACAAGAATAGTAAACCCAAATAACATGACAATTAAAATGTAACACAAGTGTGGAAAAGTGATATGTGCAAGTTTTGCACAAAATTGCCAAAAAACCCGATTAGCGATTTTAATCGCGATTAGCACTAAATTAGTGTCAAACTAATCACAAAAACTTAAAAATGTCAAAATTCACTAATTTACCCTATTTTAGAATTTTCCAAAATTTTTCATAATTTTTCTAACCTTTTTCCTATTTATTTGCATTTACTATTAAAATAATCAATAAAATAATATTAAATAATAAAAATTCCCAAAATTAATATTTTATACTTTTGAAAATGTTACAACAGGATTTGAAGCAAGTTGCGGATTCAACTTCAGGTGTGTAAGTTATTGAAAACTGTCTATCAATAAACTCTACTTCCTGGGTATTGGATACCGGATCAGGATCTCATATCTGTAATTCTTTGCAGGCGTTGAGAAAGCGTAGAGTTTTGAAGGCAGGTGACATGACCATCAGAGTTGCGAACGGTGCTAGCATGGATGCTGAGGCCGTGGGGGACTATCACCTGGGATTGTCGGATGGACACTTTTTGGTTTTACGTAGTTGTTGTTATGTACCAAATGCAACCTGTAATATCATTTCTGTATCTTTATTATCTAAAGAAGGTTATGAATTTGCATTTGTAAGTAATGTAGTAAACATTCACCTTAATCAAGCTTTGATTGGGTCAGGTATATTGAACAACGGTATATACGTATTAAACCAACCACAGATTTTCAATGTCCAGAATACACACAAAAGAAAGTCCCCAGAAATTAATAAAACTTTCTTATGGCATGTAGACTGGGTCACATCAATGAGAGAAGGTTGACTAAGTTACATGCAGAAGGATATTTGGATCCGTTCGAATATCAATCGTATGCAACTTGTCAATCCTGTCTCAAGGGAAAGATGACAGACTCCGTTCACTGGACACGGAGTAAGAGCGAGCGAGCTCTTGGGACTCGTACACAGCGACGTGTGCGGTCCAATGTCTACACATGCGCGAAGCGGTTATTCTTACTTCATCACTTTTACGGATGATTTCCCAAGGTTCGGACATGTCTTCTTAATGAAGCATAAATCCGAAGCTTTTGGTAAGTTCCAGGAATATAAGAATGAAGTAGAAAAACAAACAGGCAAAAGTATAAATACACTGAGATCTGATCGAGGTGGTGAATACTTGAGTGCCGAGTTCCTGGGTTACTTAAAAGAGAATGGAATTCTCTCTCAGCTTACTCCTCCGTACACTCCGCAACATAATGGTGTATCGGAGAGACGGAACCGAACCCTATTGGAGATGGTACGGTCCATGATGAGTAACGCTGAGTTGCCGCGATCGTTCTGGGGATATGCGCTAGAATCAGCTGCATACCTTTTGAACCGAGTTCCCACTAAGACTGTGCCTACCACACCATATGAGTTATGAAGTGGGAAGAAACCCTATCTTCAATACCTGAAGATTTGGGGATGTCCAGCTTATGTGAAAAAGCAGCATACGGACAAGCTCGAGGCACGCTCAGTACTGTGCAAGTTTGTGGGATACCCAAAGAACTCCAGGGGATATCTTTTCTATTACGCAGAGGAACAAAAAGTCATTGTTTCTCGTAATGCCCATTTTCTGGAACATCAGTTCTTAGAAAAAGAAATAAGTGGGAGCGCAATAGAACTGGAAGAAATTCCAGAACCACAAGCTATTACTGAAAGCTTAGTAGAACCAGAGGGTTCGAAAGATCAGGACATTCCCACGCCACTCCGCAGGAGTAGTAGGCAGTCTCATCCGCCCGAGAGATACTACGGTTTTCTCATTGACGGGGATAGAGAGGACTGCATCATAGACTGTGATGAGCCTACTAGCTTCCAGCAAGCCATTCAGAGCGTCGACTCGGTAAAATGGCTGGATGCAATGCGGAACGAGATGGAGTCCATGTACACCAACAAAGTATGGACGTTGGACATTGCTCCAGATGGGGTAAAACCCGTAGGATGCAAGTGGATCTTCAAAAGGAAGATTGGTGTAGATGGACAGGTTGAGACCTATAAAGCTAGACTGGTAGCAAAGGGTTTTCGTCAGCGACCTGGTTTGGACTATGACGAAACCTTTTCTCCAGTAGCTATGCTGAAATCCATTCGGATCCTTCTTGCCATTGCTGCCTTCCACGATTATGAGATTTGGCAGATGGACGTAAAGACAGCTTTTCTAAATGGTCATTTAGAGGAGTGTGTCTATATGGATCAGCCAGAGGGTTTCATTCAGAGTGGGAGCAGTGGAAAGGTGTGCAAGTTGCTTAAGTCCATTTATGGACTAAAGCAGGCATCGCGGAGTTGGAACATCTGTTTTGATGAGACGGTCAAGGAATTTGGCTTTATCAAAAATCCAGATGAACCATGCATCTATTGTAGATTTGTAGCGAGAACTGTAGTATTCCTCGTTTTATACGTGGATGACATTCTTTTAATAGGAAATGACATTCCTATGCTACAATCTGTCAAGGGGTTCTTGTCACACAGGTTCTCCATGAAAGACCTGGGTAATGCCTCATACATTCTGGGTATCCAGATCTACCATGACAGATCCAAGAGGATATTAGGACTTTCGCAGTCCAGGTACATCGACGCCATACTGAAGAGATTCAGTATGGAAGATTCCAAGCGTGGTAATCTACCGGCTTGTCACGGGATCACCCTCTCCAAAGAGATGTCTCCCAAGAATGATTTGGAGAGGGATCGCATGTCTATTATACCCTACGCTTCTGCGGTAGGCTCTATAATGTATGCGATGTGTACCAGACCGGATGTGGCTTATGCACTGAGTGTGGTAAGCAGGTATCAGTCAAACCCTGGGGAGAAACATTGGATAGCAGTAAAGAACATTCTCAAGTACCTGAGAAGGACTAAGGAGATGTTCTTGGTGTATGGCGGAAAAGACCTGCAGATTGAGGCCTTTGCTGACTCCAGCTTCCAGAGTGACAAGGATGATTCCAAGTCCATGTCGGGTTTTGTCTTCACCCTCAATGGAGGGGCGGTGTGTTGGAAGAGTTCCAAACAAGAAACCGTTGCGGACTCGACTATGGAAGCGGAATACATCGCTGCATCTGATGCCGCAAAAGAAGCTGTCTGGATGAGGAAGTTCATGAAAGAACTTCAGGTGGTTCCGTCCATTGTTGACCTAATACCTCTGTATTGCGACAACAACGGGGCTATAGCTTTAGCGAAGGAAGCCAGGTCCCATCAGAAATCCAGACACATCTTAAGGCGGTATCACCTGATCAGGGAGATCGAGGTCCGGAGAGTTGCATCAGAGGATAACACAGCAGATCCATTCACCAAGGCCTTGCCCCAGACTCAGTTCGAGCGGCTGATCAAGATGATAGGTCTTCGATACGCCAGTACATGGCCTTAGTGCAAGTGGGAGATTGTTAGTGTATATGCCCTAGAGGCCATTACTGTATCATACTAGTTTGTATATTACTTAATGGAAGCTTGGGATATTCACAGTTGTATATACAATCTCGCTCGAAATGGTAGTATGCTACTTGGTTTGTCTTTACTTCAATATGTGCATGTGTTTCTTTTAGCATATCGCTGATATACATATTAGTAGAGCCCTTAGGATCTTTGCTTGATTACCAGCGTTGTGATGGCACTCGTACTCGTGGGAGCTGGGTAATCTATAAGCACATCCTTATACAGGTCCCTGGTCGTTGGACTATCGAGACAGGACATCGATACTCCGGAGTAGACTAGCATATGCGCTTCTCATCCCAGTGTGGGAGACGGTCTGTCCCACAGCCGTCAGTACGTCGTACTTGAGATAGTATACGGGTGCTCGTTAGGTTACGAGTACACTGGACAGGACTCGTCGGGAACTGTTGGTTGGTATTATACCTATCGTCAGTTATCAGTTCCCAGGTGACATGAGTACAGCTTAGTCCGCTGACTTGACTCTGTCACTTCGCCTCGAGTGTGTTCCCACTGCACTTTGATTACTACCCTACCACGGCTCAAAGGAGTCGTGCAAACAGGTAGTTCTTGGGTGCAGTCCCGAAGCACTTGGAGGCAGTGACGGTTAGACAGGATTCGTCTCTCCCGGTATTGGGGGTTGACATCGCGCTGTATCTAGGAGAGCCATTACACGAGTAGTCCCTAGCCAGGGCAAGCAAGATATACTGGTAGGTTTCCAGTGTTATCTCAGAGTGTTCTGGGCTACACTCCGATACGACTTGTACCGCTATTAGGGGACTGACGTTCACCGCCCCCCTAGGCCCACCATGCGATGTATCAGACGAACAGACCGGACTGTACGGAGACTGTCACATACAGGCTCAGTAGGAGTTCAGATGGGGTTCACCTCGTCAGTCTTCTTATCGACATCTACCTGGGGACCGTTACGTACAGCTAGTGCCGCTTGCGGTCTGTGGTTAAACCCACTGCCAGCGTAGTGTCTAGTCTTTAGAGTCCCACACAGAGAGCTATTCTCCTTTAGGCAAAATGAGTAGAGGTCGCATGGTTTTGCGACAGGGTTCGTTCACATCCGCGCATTTGTGCACGTTTGCTGTCCTGACAGTTTATACTAGCGGGCTTTGGTTTAAGCCGGATCCTAGTATATGATTAGGGATTGGTTTTTCTCATTTTGTTCGTGTTCCTCGTATCACGAATGCGGGTGCGTATGCACAATTGCTTGGGACAGAGGGAGAGGACTTTGATTAGGGTTAATGGCTATTGTCATTTTATTAACCCTAATGTTTATGTGTGTATTATTATTAATTGGTATTAGTTTAATAATTGAGCATGGTTATGGTTGTTGACCATTTGACCTTATTGACTTGTTGACCTTGGTTGACACTTTGACCATCTTCATTTCATTTGGAAGATGCTCTTTGATCCTTGCAATTTGCATTTAAAATGAAATGATAATGGTCATGTCTTGATTAACCATGACAATTATCTAGCTAATTATCTAATTAAAATAATATGCACATATTAGTGAGAATGGTTTATTCTATTCTCATTCTATCATTTCATTTCTCTCTCTTGTTCTTCCTCTCTCTCAAGCTCTCCCCTCTCATGTGTTGAGAAACACTTGAGCTTGAGAAAAACCCTCTCTTGATCATCTCTACTCTCATCTAGGGTTCAAGTATTAGCACTTATTGCACCCTAGTTACTTCTAGCTTGGAGTTGAAGCCAAAGGTTGAGGCTTTCGGGTGGATCTTTCTTCGACGTGAGAAGACGACCAAGGTGACCTCCTTCCACCACTCCAAGGAGCAAGGAGAGAAGGACTTAAAGCCCAAGGTATAACCTTTCTAGCACTTAGCTAGTTTCTAGTTAGCTTTAGCAAGTTTTTTTTTAGCAAAAATCCTTCAAAGCATAGTCCATGTTGCCTAAGCTCATAAAAATCCGATTTTTTTTCCGTTTTCCGCCTCCCCGCAAGTACCGGGGTGGGCAACGTGGACTTACACTATCAACGTGTAATAGCGACTCGTAAGGTCACCTAAAGCAGTACACGATGATAAAGATAAACCAGATAGCATACTATCATCTTGAGTAAGACTGTCCTACCGGGATAGGTCCTCCTTCAATCATTGCAATCACGTGCCTGTGATCTAATAATTGACTCTGAGGGCACCATCTCCAACAATCTCCCACTTGCACTCAAGGCTAATTATTGCAATGTCGCGTACTCACAGCCCGTGTGATACCGAACACCCAACTCCTCTACTAGTCAGTCTCACAAAACTCGTTTGCAAAACTATTGCGTTCGAGGAATAGCCCCAGTGAGTGAATCCGCTTTGATGTTTCTTTCTATGTCTCTCTTTATCTCAACTTTGCGGAGAAAGCCATCTCCCGAAATGAGCAATACCTGTCTTAGAATGAGTCTGGATGTCTGATGGGACCTAGCTCATAAATGAACTCCAAATCCAAACTTCTTAGACTGTATCGTTAACTGAACTTAATCAGTATCCTGCGCCATGCCTTCCCTCAGTATCCACCTGGACCACCTGTCCAAAATACTGCACCTCATCAGAGGGAAAACTATAACTCTGACAGCCACTCTGCCATCCAGGTCACCTTAGAAGCCTGGAATGATAACCGTCTCCCGAAGGAGGCTGCCGTTATCATATCCCTAGAACATCAACTTATGTTCTAAAACTGCTTCCGACTGTTTCTCTAGGATTGGATCAATATCGACTTATTGCACGTACTGCAAGAACAACATCTGGTGTGGTACTTGACATGCACATCCCTCTCCCCTTTAGTCTGTAAGACACCTTTAGAGAGGATGACTCCATCACCTACAGGTATACTACCGTGCCAGGAGTCGTCCATTCTAAATACTCATAGAATGCTGTCAAGGAACCCAGATTAGGAAACCACCCAAATCTAGATCTAAAACCATAGATCTAGTAACCAGAATGTCTGATATAATATCCAAGTCCTATGTGGAGAAACCACTGTGTGATGACCAAAGTATAAACGATCGTAGTATAAGAATATCACTTCCTACTCTGTGTATGTCATCAAATACCAGGACATCACACCCTACTACCTTCTTAACAGATCCATCCCCTATTCTGATGAAGTTAAACCTATGACTGTCACATCAGAAATAGATGATCTATCTCCGCTATATCTGCTTTAGTCTATAAATAGACATAAGCCACTTGTCCACCATGCTTCCGCTGCTCCCACTGATCACGACAACCCTCTGGCAGAGTCATATACACATGCACTTCTAAAGCTAGTTTAGAACGACGCTATACTCATCCTCCTGCCGGGTCTCACAGTCTGGAGCAACAGCAATGGAAAGTCTGGGTAAACAAGAACCTCCCTGCCACCGTCCTAGAGCATACCGAAGTACCTCTCGAGTGCCTGAGGTTACCCACCATATCTGCGGAGTGGCCAATAGAATGTCAAACCAGATTGAATCTTTAGGTTCTTATCAAATCTTCAGTAATCGTTTGCGGTTCTGGAATCACTTCCAGTTCTACCATACTCCCACTACTGTTTTCTGAAAAAATCCATTTTTATTTAAAACTGTGGCGAGTCAAGAACAATATCACTATTGATCTTCCAGATGGTAGAAAATCAACCCTCGTCATAGCCCGGGTCAACCCACAAACAGCCATTACAGAAACGTGCCTTGAGTTATCCAGAGTCTGGTTTTAAGCATAAGCTGGACAACTCCTCGTACTTTAACAATGTCAAGATATGAACTGTTCTATATGCAATATAGAAACAGAGGCACTGATTTAATTGGAACCAGATTCAAATCATGCAGCTGTCTCCAGTGTATGTCAACTAAATGGAAGGAGGCCGATCAGCGTTACTCAACTTAGGAGTACTTCCAATTATGAGTAACCTGAAAGAGAAGCAAGTTCTCTTAATCATTACTAACAACTGAATACCACTCACAAGTATCTACATCTTCGATCACCTTGAAGAATCCCGATACTTGCAACACCTGGTTCTCTACTTTATTCTTATACCTATAACTCTTCAAAACTTAGACCTTGCATTTCTACGAAACACATGTCTAAGGACTAGAGAAGTCATAAGTAAACAGAATATAGTACGAGGACCTACCCCTCTGTCCTAATGAACATTGGACAACATACAATACTCTGTATAAGTCCCTTGAGTCTAATAACTCATTCACTGTGTGTCGTAGGTTGAAAACTGTACTTATGGTTAAGAAGAATTACACCGTTGTTCAATACTCCTTACCTAACCATCCACTGATATAGGTAAATGTCATAGACATAATTTCAAAAAGTATATCTCACTCTATAAAATAGACGTACAGATATATCAATTTGAAATTGGTGCATAACAACGGATATTCAAAACCAAATATTTGCCAACCGGCAAACAACCCAGGTGACTTCCTCAAATATCGCCAATTACAACGAATCCCGATATAATGAGGATGATCACCTAATTCCCAATAACTTACTCCCACTCATCATCTGTAAAATCATACAGATGCGAGAATCATACCTGGTAAATACATACCCTGGAGCAAGTGTCTAATTGGGAAATCAGTTTTCTATTAACAGTACACAGTGAAACCGAAACATTGAAATGTTTCGATGGGGTATCCTGGTATTCCTAGTAATGCCTCTTCCATTATGCAGATTCATAACTATAGCCGTATAATTCTTTGCCATTTCTCCAAATCCCTTTATATGTCTTTAGTCATTACCTTCTGTACACCCCTTTAGGCCAAATGGTTTTCTTCCTTCCCTACCGTTCGACACCAGCCTATGGTTTGGAAGAAGACTATCCAATAAGCATAATGGGTGTACTGTCCTAATCCTAGGAGCACTCGCAATGCGAGAGAAGGTGAACATAAAAAACAACCGAATAAACCTTATTCCTATTTCTCCTGAACCAGGATCCATCCCCGAACTGGAACAAGTTCCTTTCGAGTTCGTATATAACCATGATGGATTATCCAATAAACTAGGATCTTCGTAGTGATACGGAGTGTCCTGGAGAAATACAAAGGTGATTTAGGATTGGCGAAGAAATACTTGGTTTGGTCGTGAATAGCAGTCGCAATTTACTTTGCCCTCTTACTAATCCCTTTCTTTGTCTTAACTTAATACCTTCTGCACACCATCGTTATGCTAATTGGTTTTCTTCATTCCCTACCGATCGGCACCTGCCTATGGTTTGGAAGAAGACTATCCAATTTGCGTAATAGGTGTACTACTCCTAAACCAAGGAGTACTCGCAACCTGAGAGTAGGTAAAAGGAAAAGACAACTTAATAGTCCTATTCGTTTTCTCCAGAACCAGAAAACATCCTCGAATTCCTTCGAGTTCGTATATAACCATACGATGGTTTTGTCCAATGGAAGTGGACGTTCGTAGTAATACGGGGTGTCCCGGAGAAAAGAGTAAAAGCAGGAGTGGCAATGAGGTTTGCAACTCTGACAATCCAAAAGCCAGTGTTAAGAAGGTTTGGTCAACTTGGTCACTGAGTCATAGTCTAGGGTCGGGTTAATGGTCGCTGCCAAAGAGAGAGAGAAAAGAAACACTCAGCGTGCACTCTAACCTAGATCAGAATGGTTATCACTTTATCTAATCTGGAAACCTCCCACTGTAACGTCAAATTCTTCCCCAAACCTGAAAGAAGAATTAGTCGGGATGACCCGAGGAGTAAACCAACTCATCAGTGGGAATCGAGATCCAACTATCATCGCATGATAACGTGACGGAATCCGCTCACGTTATCACACTACAGAAGGTATGCGCATATCTGGCAAGTTTCAGTTCTTTTGAAACCCCCGATGTGGATTTTTGCCCCATGCTCTTATGACCTTGACTTTGGCCAACATATCATAAGTCACATGTCAAGTTCTACCCGTCATTATCCAGGTTAATTTGAACCCACCCGTACTTACCCTTGACTTTGGCCAAAATAGCAGTACGACTGTCCCAAACCAACGCATCTATCTATGCTGCATATGAATACCCAACAGCTACCAAACACTGTGCCTTGACTTTGGCCAACATACACAGCTTGAATACTATTGACTATCCATATGAAACGACGGAGGGCTACGAATGGTTTCTGGCGAAAACCTTTAACGTAATGAACTTGATATCGTTGAAGGAACTGATAGCTTTATAAAAATATAGTGACGAAAACCTTTGCTAAAGAGGTCACTCCCGGTGAAGGGATCTCGGCTCTTTCCCCATAGAATGAGGTGCAGGATATTCTAACTGAATACCTCGATGCAAAGCAAAAGTAATCGGCTATAGTGAAGTTATTGCCCTGACGCAAACTTTTGTCCAAGGGGTCACTCCCGGTGAAGGGATCTCGGCCCTTGCCTCGTCGACTGAGGAGCAGGATATTCCAACTGAATACCACTGTGCAAAACAAAAGAGAACGCCCTTGCAATAACAGCTTTTTGAAAACTGTTCCAACAACATCAGAATAGGTTTGTTTATCTTGCATTAACCTCATGTAGCCGAGTTCTTTTACGGGCTCCCACCTCTTGACCGAGGCAACTCGGGCGCGAAGTTGGCTAGCCGACGCGTCCAAGATTTGCTGTAGATATAGTGTAGTGGCTTTGTCTCTTGGGGTTTTGAGGTTACCATGGTGATGGAGTTCAAGAATGAACTTTGAAAAGGTGAGGGAATTTTGTGGCATACATAGAATAATCTAATGAATCAATTTTCCTCACACCAAAATAAAATCCCCTCACTTCTCCCTCTAGAAGTGGCCGGCCCCTCACTCAAGCAAGGGCCGAGATCCCTTCACCGGGAGTGACCCCTTGGACAAAAGTTTGCGTCAGGGAATAACTTCACTATAGCCGATTACTTTTGCTTTGCATCGAGGTATTCAGTTAGAATATCCTGCACCTCATTCTACGGGGAAAGAGCCGAGATCCCTTCACCGGGAGTGACCTCTTTAACAAAGGTTTTCGTCACTATATTTTTATAAAGCTATCAGTTCCTTCAACAATATCAAGTTCATTACGTTAAAGGTTTTTGCCAGAAACCATTCGTAGCCCTCCGTCGTTTCATATGGATAGTCAATAGTATTCAAGCAGTGTATGTTGGCCAAAGTCAAGGCACAGTGTTTGGTAGCTGTTGGGTATTCATATGCAGCATAGATAGATGCGTTGGTTTGGGACAGTCGTACTGCCATTTTGGCCAAAGTCAAGGGTAAGTACGGGTGGGTTCAAATTAACCTGGATAATGACGGGTAGAACTTGACATGTGACTTATGATATGTTGGCCAAAGTCAAGGTCATAAGAGCATGGGGCAAAAATCCACATCGGGAGTTTCAAAAGAACTGAAACTTGCCAGATATGCGCATACCTTCTGGAGTGTGATAACGTAAGAGGATTCCGTCACGTTATCATGCGATGATAGTTGGATCCCGATTCCCACTGATGAGTTGGTTTACTCCTCGGGTCATCCCGACTAATTCTTCTTTCAAGTTTGGGGAAGAATTTGACGTTACAGTGGGAGGTTTCCAGATTAGATAAAGTGATAACCATTCTGATCTAGGTTAGAGTGCACACTCTCGTCGACTGAGGAGCAGGATATTCCAACTGAATACCACTGTGCAAAACAAAAGAGAACGCCCTTGCAATAACAACTTTTTGAAAACTGTTCCAACAACATCAAAATAGGTTTGTTTATCTTGCATTGATCCAAATCAACGCAGTCCCATCAATTGATCACACCAATAAAGAACGAAAATAATGATGTACGTATATGCCATCCGCATTCGCCACTGGGTCCCGTTATCACCCGTTAGGTTACTTAACTAACGACAGAGCGGGGACTGGACTAGCGCGGATGCAAAACATATACAACATCTACTAGTATATATATAATATATAATTTTCGCTCAAGGCATGATAAAAAAAAACAACAGCACATAAATGTACAGCATCACAGAACAATACAGATATCTGGGATCCCCGGGTTTCACAGAGCCACTACTGAAACCCGACGTTCCCCTTGGTCGTGTGGATAGCCTGCGCAATGAAAATCCTAGACCCTTACGGACGCGGCAAGTTACCCGCCAAAACCTGAAGCGAGGCAGCCCCCTTCAGCTATGTGAATAGACCACCCAGCACTTCACGGAATCCGGTAACTTGGGCACCCCTCCTGGGTCAACCTATACCCCCTACGAGTGCGGCGAATAGCCCGCCAATTCTAGAGTAAAGCCCCCACCGTCTCAACGCCATGAGATGCGGGCTTGTTGCCCTCTCGAACCCGGCTATCCGTGCACCCCTCCGCGGGGTAATCCTAGTACAGAAAGTAAAATATACATACAACGGGTACATCGAACTCGACCCGGTCGTGCCCCAAAAGAATAATACAAACAGGCAGTGACGGCAGTCCACATGTCGGACGCTCGCCCCGCAATATCAAATGTACATATAAAACAAAACTGTACTACCACTGCAACCAGGCTATCCCCCACGACCGATCCGCAACATCACAGCAAAACACAGAACATCAACGTGAATGTCACGTTCGTAAATCCGTCTAAAAGGGCTATAGCAGTTAGACTAGATTTACCGATCGAGTGACATTCACGGTCGCAGATATAATGTAAATAATGTGAACTAATGTGTTTAAACTTTTCGATCGATCAAATTTATCGAAGTGGGCCCCAAGCATTACTGTAGCACTTAAAGAGAGTCTAGGCCCAAAAAGAATATTCCAAAAACCCCATTTTCAACACAGGAGCTCACTGCAAAAATTTGGTCTAATGAATAGTAAAAATGGCCGCGGAACCGCCGCAAATACGTGGGTTTGGCCGCGGTTCCGCGGTGGAATAGTGAGATCACGCTACCAAATTTTCACAGAATGCTTAGAATTCCCTGCACATGTCACTGCAATGTACTGAAAAATTTTTGGAGCCAAAAAAATTTCGACAGAAAACTGTGCAAATGAAAATGGGTTTTCGGAAAATCCGTTCGATCGAACATGTAAACACACTAGAACAAGCTAGGCTAGGTTAATGGCGTGGCTCTGATACCAATGTAAGTCCGCGGCGGCGCCCCGGCCGTCGATCCGACGACGGAAACGCGGAAACGAAAAACTTTCAAAAACTTGAAACCGGCACAACCGCGCACTTTTCACCCGGATCGGGCCATTAACCTAGCTACTAGCAAACTAGAAAAGAGTAGAGAAGTTATACCAAGCGATCCGTGTCCTTCAGTCTTCGTCTCCACACCGTTCTCCTGCGGAATCTCCGTCCGTCACGTCCTCGTCGGAAAGGGCACCACGTAGCCGAGTTCTTTTACGGGCTCCCACCTCTTGACCGAGGCAACTCGGGCGCGAAGTTGGCTAGCCGATGCGTCCAAGATTTGCTGTAGATATAGTGTAGTGGCTTTGTCTCTTGGGGTTTTGAGGTTGCCATGGTGATGGAGATCAAGAATGAACTTTGAAAAGGTGAGGGAATTTTGTGGCATACATAGAATAATCTAATGAATCAATTTTCCTCACACCAAAATAAAATCCCCTCACTTCTCCCTCTAGAAGTGGCCGGCCCCTCACTCAAGCAATTGGTGGTGGGAATGAGATCAATCATACAAGAGAAGAAAAGAAAAATGATAATGGAAATAAAAGAATCACCTCAAGCCAAAATCAAATCCCATCCATCCAAATCAAGAGAATATGACCCATAAAGAATCTCATGATGAAAGAACACTCATGATGCCTCATATATGTATGAAACCCCACCATAAATAAGTTATTTGCAAACTGCAAAGAACCCCCCTCCATCACAAAATTCCGGCCGTGAAGGAACAAAGAAAAACCGGCCGGAACGGAATGCAAACTGGAAACTTCGGAAAACTGATCCCCTAATAAATTACAGGAAAACCCCGCTACTGCAAATACATGCCCGTATTTGTATTCCCACTGAACACAAATGCAAAGAGACAAAATCTACACTATCTAATACTAGAATCCGGCTTAAGCCAAAGCCGGCTAGTAAAAACCGTCCGATCACGATCCGTGCAATACCGCACGTATCTGATCGAACCCTGCCATATCTCCATACGGCCTCTACAGCGTTTCGCCCGAAACCAGAGTAACTGAGTGTGGTGGACTCTAAATACTCGTCAATACTATGGCTGTGGATTTAACCACTAGCACGTCAGAGGTATTAGCCATACGTGATGGGCCACCAACTATTGACCAAAAGGGACGTCGATGAGCGAACTCATCCTGACACCCTACTGAGCCTGTCAGTGACAATATCCGTACAGTCCGGTCCGTTCGTCTATGAGCATCGCATGGCGGGCCTAGGGGGTTGGTAAAAGTCAGACCCCCAATAGCGGTACAAGTCGTGTCGGAGTGTAGCCCAGAACACCTTGAGATACTACTGGAATACCTACTAGTAAATCTCCTGCCTTGGGCAAGGACTTTTCATGTTCTGGCTCTCCTAGACACAGCGCGACCTCACCCCCAATACCGGGAGAGACGAACCCCTGCAGATCCGCTCACTGCCTCCATGTGGCTCGGGACTGTACCCAACTAAAACCTGTTTGCACGACTCCTTTGAGCCGTGGTAGGGTAGTAATCAAAGCACAGTGGGAACTCACACGAGACAAATGATGATCTCAGGTCGATGAACTAACCTGTACACATGTCACCAGGGAACTGCTATCTGACATCAGGTATAATACCAACTAGCAGGTTCCCGGCGAGTCCTGTCCGGTGTACTCATAACCCAATGAGCACCTGTATACATCTTAGGTGAACCAACTGACACCAGTGGCTTGTGAGACCAGCCACCGCCCCTCGTCGGGGTCTCGACTGTATACACTAGTCTACTCTGGAGAATCGATGCCCTGCCTCGAAACTCCCACGACTAGGGACCTTTTAAGGATGTGCTTATAGATTCCAGCTCTCACTTATATGATCGCCCTCATACTGCTGGTAGTCAAGCAAGAATCCTAGGGGCTCTATCAACGTGTAATAGCGACTCGTAAGGTCACCTAAAGCAGTACACGATGATAAAGATAAACCAGATAGCATACTATCATCTTGAGTAAGACTGTCTTACCGGGATAGGTCCTCCTTCAATCATTGCAATCACGTGCCTGTGATCTAATAATTGACTCTGAGGGCACCATCTCGAACACTAGTATGATACAGTAATGGCCTCTAGGGCATATACACTAACAATCTCTCACTTGCACTAAGGCCATGTACTGGCGTATCGAAGACCTATCATCTCGATCAGCCGCTCGAACTGAGTCTGGGGCAAGGCCTTGGTGAATGGATCTGCAGTGTTATCTTCTGAAGCAACCCTCCGAACCTCGATCTCCTGGCGATCCACGATCTCCCTGATCAGGTGATACCGCCTCAAGATGTGTCTGGATTTCTGATGGGACCTGGGTTCCTTCGCTAAAGCTATAGCCCCGTTGTTGTCGCAATACAGAGGTATTGGGTCAACAATGGACGGAACCACCTGAAGTTCTTTCAAGAACTTCCTCATCCAGACAGCTTCTTTTGCGGCATCAGATGCAACAATGTATTCCGCTTCCATAGTCGAGTCAGCAACGGTTTCCTGTTTGGAGCTCTTCCAACACACCGCCCCTCCATTGAGGGTAAAGACAAAACCCGACATGGATTTGGAATCATCCTTGTCACTCTGGAAGCTGGAGTCAGCAAAGGCCTCAATCTGGAGGTCTTTTCCACCATACACCAAGAACATCTCCTTAGTCCTTCTCAGGTACTTGAGAATGTTCTTTACTGCTATCCAATGTTTCTCCCCAGGGTTTGACTGATACCTGCTTACCACACTCAGTGCATAAGCTACATCTGGTCTGGTACACAACATCGCATACTTTATAGAGCCTACCGCAGAAGCGTAGGGTATAATAGACATGCGATCCCTCTCCAAATCAGTCTTGGGAGACATCTCTTTAGAGAGGGTGATCCCGTGACAAGCCGGTAGATTACCGCGCTTGGAATCTTCCATACTGAATCTCTTCAGTATGGTGTCGATGTTCCTGGACTGTGAAAGTCCTAATATCCTCTTGGATCTGTCACGGTAGATCCGGATACCCAGAATGTATGAGGCATCACCCAGGTCTTTCATGGAGAACCTGTGTGACAAGAACCCCTTGACAGATTGTAACATAGGAATGTCATTTCCTATTAAGAGAATGTCATCCACGTATAAAACGAGGAATACTACAGTTCTAGCTACAAATCTACAATAGATGCATGGTTCATCTGGATTTTTGATAAAGCCAAATTCCTTGACCGTCTCATCAAAACAGATGTTCCAACTCCGCGATACCTGCTTTAGTCCATAAATGGACTTAAGCAACTTGCACACCTTTCCGCTGCTCCCACTCTGAATGAAACCCTATGGCTGGTCTATATAGACACACTCCTCTAAATGTCCATTTAGAAAAGCTGTCTTTACGTCCATCTGCCAAATCTCATAATCGTGGAAGGCAGCAATGGCAAGAAGGATCCGAATGGATTTCAGCATAGCTACTGGAGAAAAGGTTTCGTCATAGTCCAAACCAGGTCCTTGACGAAAACCCTTTGCAACCAGTCTATCTTTATAGGTCTCAACCTGTCCATCTACACCAATCTTCCTTTTGAAGATCCACTTGCATCCTACGGGTTTTACCCCATCTGGAGCAATGTCCAACGTCATACTTTGTTGGTGTACATGGACTCCATTTCGGTCCACATTGCATCCAGCCATTTTACCGAGTCGACGCTCTGAATGGCTTGCTGGAAGCTAGTAGGCTCATCACAATCTATGATGCAATCCTCTCTATCCCCGTCAATGAGAAAACCGTAGTATCTCTCAGGCGGATGAGACTGCCTACTACTCCTGCCGAGTGGCGTGGGAATGTCCTGATCTTTCGAACCTTCTGGTTCTACTAAGCTTTCAGTAATAGCTTGTGGTTCTGGAATTTCTTCCAGCTCTATTACGCTCCCACTTATTTCTTTTTCTAAGAACTGATGTTCCAGAAAATGGGCATTACGAGAAATAAGGACTTTTTGTTCCTCTGCATAATAGAAAAGATACCCCCTGGAGTTCTTTGGGTATCCCACAAACTTGCACAGTACTGAGCGTGCCACTAGTTTGTCCGCATGCTGCTTTTTGACATAAGCTGGACATCCCCAAATCTTCAGGTATTGAAGATAGGGTTTTTCCCACTCCATAACTCATATGGTGTGGTAGGCACAGTCTTAGTGGGAACTCGGTTCAAAAGGTATGCAACTGTTTCTAGCGCATATCCCCAGAACGATCACGGCAACTCAGCGTTACTCATCATGGACCGTACCATATCCAATAGGGTTCGGTTTCGTCTCTCCGATACACAGTTATGTTGCGGAGTGTATGGAGGAGTAAGCTGAGAGAGAATTCCATTCTCTTTTAAGTAACCCAGGAACTCGGCACTCAAGTATTCACCACCTCGATCAGATCTCAGTGCCTTGATACTTTTGCCTGTTTGTTTTTCTACTTCATTCTTATATTCCTGGAATTTTTCAAAAGCCTCGGATTTATGTTTCATCAAGAAGACATGTCCGAACCTTGAGAAATCATCCGTAAAAGTAATGAAGTAAGAATAACCGCTTCGTGCATGTGTAGACATTGGACCGCACACGTCGCTGTGTACGAGTCCCAAGAGCTCGCTCGCTCTTACTCCGTGCCCAGTGAACGGAGTCTTTGTTATCTTTCCTTTGAGACAGGATTGACAAGTTGCATACGATTGATATTCGAACGGATCCAAATATCCTTCTGCATGTAACTTAGTCAACCTTCTCTCGTTGATGTGACCCAGTCTACAATGCCATAAGAAAGTTTTATTGATTTATGGAGACTTTCTTTTGTGTGTTTTCTGGACATTGAAAATCTGTGGTTGGTTTAATACGTATATACCGTTGTTCAATGTACCTGACCCAATCAAAACTTGATTAAGGTGAATGTTCACTACATTACTTACAAATGCAAATTCATAACCTTCTTTAGATAATAAAGATACAGAAATGATATTACAGGTTGCATTTGGTACATAATAACAACTACGCAAAACCAAAAAATGTCCATCCGACAATCCCAGGTGATAGTCCCCCACGGTCTCAGCATCCATGCTAGCACCGTTTGCAACTCTGAGGGTCATGTCACCTGCCTTCAAAACTCTACGCTTTCTCAACGCCTGCAAAGAATTACAGATATAAGATCCTGATCCAGTATCCAATACCCAGGATGTAGAGTTTATTGATAGACAGTTTTCAATAACATACACACCTGAAGCTGAAGCCGCAACTCGCTTCAAATCCTGTGTTCTGGCCTTCCAAGCCTTGCAATCCTGTTTCCAGTGACCACTTTTGTGACAGTAGAAGCATTCTTCCTTCCCCACCAGCTTTCCCGCTATCTTTGTTGTTTTTCCTTTTCCCTTCGTATCTACTTTACTGACACCGCCTCTTGGTTTGGCGGGGGCTTTCTTCTTCTTACCCTTGGCTTTCGCTCTGGATCTAGAAGAGGAAGATTCTCCTACAAACAAAGTGGATGTCTCCCTACCATTCTGTAAGGTGCCCTCAGCACTCCTCAACATGTTTAGAAGTTCGGAAAGTTCAACCTCCTTTCCTTGCATGTTGAAGTGAAGGATAAACTGGGCGTAAGTGGAAGGAAAGGACTGGAGAATCAAATCAGTATAGAGTTCATTCTCATACATGGTCCCAAGGTCTGCGAGCTCCTCTATGTATCCAATCATCTTAAGCACGTGTTCCGCTACCGATGATCCGACGGCCAACCTTGCCGAAAACAACTTCTTTGACACTTCGTATCTGGCGATACGAGACCGCTCTCCATACAGTTCTTTTGTATGAAGAAATATGGACTCTAGGTCCATATTCTCGTGCCTCCTCTGATGTTCGTTGTCCATCGAGGTTAGTACGAGGCATTTGTCCTTCGCGCAATCTATTTCCCTGGACTTGTAGATTTCCCTATCTACGACACTGGTTTTGGGACCTGGGACAGGGGGAGCTTTGGTGGTAAGGACATACCCCAACTTGTCGTAAGTGATTGCCATCTTGACATTCCTGAGCCAATCTTTGTAGTTTGGCCCTGTCAATATGTTTTTATCTAGTAATAACTTAAGTCCGGTCATGTTGAATGGTCGCTGCAATTAGGAGAGAGAAAAAAAACACTTTAGCATGATGCTCTTGCAAGTTTAGAGTGGTTTTTAGTTTGTCTAAACTGGATGGCTCCCACTGTCTCTCGAATCCCTTCTCAAACCATAAAGAAAGGATTAGTCGGGATCAATCTCACCGTACAATACTTGCTTAACCGTTCAGTTAGGCCAGTGTCGGTACTTCGAGGGAGGTTTTCCAACGCATTTGCGAAGTTCCTTAATTTAAGAACCTCTTTTCCCTCGGGGCGTAGCCCCGCTAACACCTTTCTAGACACCTACTAGGTTTATAGCATTGATCGTTAAGTGAGAGTTTTCCCGAGGAGTAGCATATACTCATAGTAGGATCGGGATCCAAATATCATCGCGTGATAAGACCGAAGGAATCCTACCAGAATTATCACACTCCAAATGGTATGCAGCGCTAGCAAGTTTCAGTACTTATGAAACTCCCGATGTGGATTTTTGCCCCATGCTCTTATGACCTTGGCGTGAGGTCAAAATGTCATAAGTCACATGTCAAGTTCTTCCCATCATTATCCCGGTTAATTTGAACCCACCCGTACCTACCCTTGACGTAGGCCAAAATGGCAGTACGACTGTCTCAAACCAACGCATTCTATCTATGCAACAGACAAATATCTGGCAGCTACCAATCACTATGCCTTGGCGTGAAGTCAAAATACATAGCTTGAATACTACCGAATATTTAACTGAAATGATGGAGGGCTACGAATGGTTTTGGCGAAAACGTGAACGTAGTGAACTTGATATAATCGATGGAACTAGATAGCTTTTAAAAGGATTGGTTCAATCTCCGCGTTTAAAAGTTTAGTTTTGAAAAGAACCGAGTAGTTTTCAAAGTGTTCCAATCGACTTTTACTTGGTTTATTTTCTTGCATTAGTTCTTTTAATGCGTCCCATCATTTAAACCTACCATTGCAGAAAACAACCAAAATATGACGTACGCTTATGCCATTCGCATTCGCCACGGGGCCCCGTCATCACCCGTTAGGTTACTTAACTAACGACAGAGCGGGGGCTGGGCTAGCGCGGCTGTAAAACATAAGCAAAGCCTAAATACTTATCATATATAAATATATAGCAATGATAGACATTACAGATCACAGATGAATACATTGGATATACTAGGAATCCGCAATCCGTTCGTGCCTGCAACGAAAAGCGGATTACACGGTCGCGGTGAATAGCCAATACCCCACCCAAGACCCCTACGGGTGCGGTAAACTACCCGCCAAGTACCCGAAGCGAAGCAACCTCCCTCAACACCGTCAGTAGGCCACTCGGCACTTCGAGATACCCGGTAGTTTGTGCACCCCCTCCATGGGTCTATCCTAGAAGCAAAAACAGTAAAAAGAATTATACAATGACGGCTACAACCCCGACCCGGTTGTATGGCCAAACAAATAATAATATTACATCAATTTACATATTACAATGAATGAAAGAAAAAGAAACACTCATCTCACATCCACCCCGGCTATTCACCCGCGACAATCCAACGCATTCATATACACATACCATCATCAAACACAGATCACAGATATGTATAACCCCGACTAATCGACATATAGCGATTAGCCGACGTTCAATACATATAAACATCACAGATATAACCTTTTGCCAAAGTGTAGTGAAGTTCGATAAAAAATACGGATTTATAGGCCCCCAAAAACAAATTTCTTTTCTGGAAAACCTGGGCACATATAAACCATCTTAAAAATCCCAAAACCAAGCCAGAAGAACACTGCACCAAACTCGACCCAGAACCGAGTCAACTCGGCCGCGGTTGCGCGGCAATAGCTTGCTATTGCAGCGGAACTGCGGCGCTTTGATCGATTCACTGGACTGGGTTTGGTGGCTTTCTTCACAAAATCCTGAGATGATTTTTGGAGTATGATTTATTTTATTTTGAACAGGAAAAATTTTAACAGAAAGTTAGGGTTTTGATATTTTGGTTTTTTCGATTTTTCCGATCAAACTTCCATACACTTTTACTAGCTAGCTAGTTTATGTTTAGTTAGGCTCTGATACCACTGTAAGTCCACGTTGCCCACCCCGGTGCTTACGGGGAGGCGGAAAACGGAATAAAAATCAAATTTTTATCATACTAGGCAACATGGACTAGACAAAGGAGGATCTTTGCTAAACAAAAACAAGCTAAAGCTAACTAGAAACTAGCTAAAGGTTACAATGGTTATACCTAGGGCTTTATGTCCTTCTCTCCTTGCTCCTTGGAGTAGTAGAAAGGGATCACCTTTGTCGTCTTCTCACGTCGAAGAAGGATCCACCCGAAAGCCTCAACCTTTGGCTTCAACTCCAAGCTAGAAGTAACTAGGGTGCTAGAAGTGCTAATCCTAGAATCCTAGATGAGAGTAGAGATTAGCAAGAAGTGGTTTTTCTCAAGCTCAAGTGTTTCTCAACACATGAGAGGGGAGAGCTAGAGGAAGAGGAAGAACAAGAGAGAGAAAGTAAATGATAGAATGAGAGAATTATGAAGCATTCTCACATATATGTATGAATTATTATAAATTTATAATTAGTAAGATAATTGTCATGGCTTAATCAAGACATGACCATTATCATTTCATATTTAATGCTAATTGCAAGGATCAAAGAGCATCTTTTATATGGAATGATGATGGTCAACATGTCAACTAAGGTCAACAAGTCAAGATAGTCAAATGGTCAACAACCATAACCATGCACAATTATATTAAACTAATATCAATTAACCATAATACACACATAAGCATTAGGATTAATAAAATGACAATGGTCATTAACCATAATCAAAGTCCTCTCCCTCTGTTTCAAGCAACTGTGCATACGCACCCGTATTCGTGATCCGGGGAACACGAATACAAAGAGATAAAACCAATCCCAAATCATATACTAGGATCTGGCTTAAACCAAAGCCCGCTAGTATAAGCTGTCCGGACAACAAACGTGCACAAGTGCGCGGATGTGAACAAATCCTGTCGCAAAACCATGCGACCTCTACTCATTTTGCTTAAAGGCGAATAGCCCTCTGTGTGGGACTCTAAAGAATCGAGACTACGCTGGCAGTGGGTTTAACCACAGACCGCAAGCGGCACTAGCTGTACGTAACGGTCCCCAGGTAGATGCCGATAAGAAGACTGACGAGGTAACCCCATCTGAACTCCTACTGATCCTGTATGTGACAGTCTCCGTACAGTCCGGTCTGTTCGTCTGATACATCGCATGGCGGGCCTAGGGGGGCGGTGAACGTCAGTCCCCTAATAGCGGTACAAGTCGTGTCGGAGTGTAGCCCAGAACACCCTGAGATAACACTGGAAACCTACCAGTATATCTCGCTTGCCCTGGCCACGGACTACTTGTGTAATGGCTCTCCTGGACACAGCGCGATGTCAACCCCCAATACCGGGAGAGACGAATCCTGTCTAACCATCACTGCCTCCAAGTGCTTCGGGACTGCACCCAAAAACTACCTGTTTGCATGACTCCTTTGAGCCGTGGTAGGGTAGAAATCAAAATGCAGTGGGAACACACTCGAGGCGAAGTGACAGTATCAAGTCAGCGGACTAAGCTGTACTCATGTCACCTGGGAACTGATAACTGACGATAGGTATAATACCAACCAACAGTTTCCGACGAGTCCTGTCCAGTGTACTCGTAACCTAACGAGCACCCGCATACTATCTCAAGTATGACGTACTGACGGCTGTGGGACAGATCGTCTCCCACGCTGGGATGAGAAGCGCATACTCTAGTCTACTCCGAAGTATCGATGCCTTGTCTCGATAGTCCAACGACCAGGGACCTGTATAAGGATGTGCTTATGGATTACCCAGCCCCCACGAGTGTGAGCGCCATCACAACGTTGGTAATCAAGCAAAGATCCTAAGGGCTCTACTAATATGTATATCAGCGATATGCTAAAAGAAACATATGCACATATTAAAGCAGAAACAAACCAAGTAGCATACTACCATTTCGAGCAAGATTGTATATACAACTGTGAATATCCCAAGCTTCCATCAAGTAATATACAAACTAGTATGATACAGTAATGGCTTCTAGGGCATATACACTAACAATGTATATGTGGTTTTGGATCAAAATATACAAGGGAGGTGCTGCCTAAATTTTTAAAAGACGAAACATGTTTTTCAATTAGAAAAATCCACTTGTATTTTTCATGTTCCATTATCTATGCATTTAAGAAAACATTTGATTTCATCATACCTTTATTTCAAAACTTCACCTCTTTTATTTTCTTAAAAAGGTTTAGATTTCTGGGCTTCGGCTTACTTAATTTACGTTGCGCCTTTAGACGTTGCGTGATTTAAGTGCCGGTCACGAACTAAATTTTTGGGTCGTGACAAAGTTGGTATCAGAGCGCTAGGTTTAACCTTGGTTTGAGTCTGGGTTTGACTATGTGGAGTCTGGGGCGTAATCTATTTCGGAACCTAGACTTGACCTTACGGAACTTAGACTTGAACATGGGGGTATTAGACCCGAACTTTCGTTACATAGGTTGACCCTGATTGATGGAGTAGGTAACTCAAAGAGTGACGTACCGTGCGTTTTTTCCACGGCATACTTACGATACGATACTTCGCTTAAGTAACCTTAGGATGTACATATCTTGAGACTTGTGATTCCCTTCGTTTCCTTGATCATACATCCATTGGAGACCCTTGATTTTATTCGTTCCCATGATCATACTCTCATTGATTCCGTTCCTCCTTATGATCATGTATCCATTCTGGATCTGTTGATTCCTTTCATCTATCTTCATCGATACATGCTTGAGATTCCTGTCACCATGGTTTGAGTGCAGATTGAGCTGCTGCTAGTGATGCGGTCAGGGCGAGCTCATCATGGACGAGGACTGGCCATCGTGTTTTCTGGTGACATGGGAATGTCTCGATGTAGTGTTGTGTTGGGACCTCTCGTTAGAGGCGAGTGTTCGGTTTTGCACCGGATGATCGGGCCACTGATAGAGGCTGCCAGTTGTGAGAGGACGGTTGATGTACAGTTTACCTCAGAGTTTATGATGTCGTCTACCGTGCAGACATATGACCCAGCGGTTGCTGAGATTGATAGGATGTCGCCTCCAAACTTTATGAGCCGAGATCGCTGGAGCTTTCAGCCAGAGATGCGACAGAAGATAGCTAGTCTATCTTGAGTTGAGAGACGAAGGTGATTCGTCTGATTTGATGCGCCGACGCAGGCTCAGTTGAGTTGAAGATTTTCAGTGTGGAGAATCTTATTCAGATCTAGAGTAGATCGATCCAGAGAAGACGTTGTTCGTTGGATGATCCGATAGGATATCCGTAAGTTGACTAGCTTTGGATAGAGGACCTCACCCAGATGCGTTGTGAGTTGATCGAGAACGGACGAATATAGAGTATTCTTCCGATGGTTGGGACGAGTTCCTGAGGACGTGTTCGCCTAGATATCTTCTACAGAGTGATGAAGATACCGAGTTCGTATTTTCGAGTTCGTGTGAGAGACTCCGGATTGACTGTAGCCGAGAACAATTGCAGTACACAGATAGCATGACGTGATGTCGAAGCGGACGAAAATAAAGACGAGTGGAACAAAGGTTCGTGCGAGATGTTAACGAGCTGTTATTACTCCCCGTTGAGATTAGAGATATGATATCTATACAGAGGCGTTGGGATACGGCCAGTTCCCGAGGAAATGCTGTGCTTAGAACACAGATATCCAGAAGACGAGAAAAGATTATGTTGAAGGGTCCCGACAGCGCCCCGGCCATCGAAACGCGGCCAAAATGCGAACCAAAAATTTCTAAAACCGGCGCTACCGCTACCCGAATCCTGGATCGACCTTAAACCATAAACTAGCAAATTAAACTAAGAGTTAGAATTGTTATACCGAGTTAATCCAAGTCCTTCGGTCTTCATTCCAAGCTCCTAGCGGTTCTTTGACGAAGTTTGGTTGCCGGTCTTCCTCCATCTCCGATGATCCACCCGAGGGAAACGGCGCAAGCTCCAGCTCGACGAACGAGGCAACCGACGCTCCAAAGTTGCTAATGATGGAGAGTCGAGGTGTAGTAGTGTGTCACTATGTATTTCTCTCTATCCTTGAGCTTAATGAGAAACTCAAGAAGAAGATGAAGGAGGTGAAAGCTTTTGGCATGAACAAGGAAAAATGGCTAAGTCTTTTTGGTGGAAAAAAAGAGTGAGCTAATGTAATCAATCATGTAAATGAATCCCCCCCCAAAATTGTGGCCGGCCCCCCTCTCTCATCCCACTAAAAAATATCATTTTTCCAATTAATCAAATAAACAAAACCAACCATACTTTGCACCATGCTTTGACTCATGCCCATTCCTTGTCACCTTTTCCACCTCATCAATAAAACAAATGAATTTCCATAAATGGAAAATCATATTAATGAGGTGGCATCTTCTAGAAGCTATTCCGTATGAAATACGGAATACTTCTCGGTACATGTATCGAAATACATATACGCGTATTCGTACCAAAATACGAATAGCCAAGAGAGAAAACGGATAGTGAACAATAATACTAGAATACGTATATACAAATACATATATCAATTATTAAATCAAAACCCGATTTAATAATCCGGCTTAATCCTAAGCAGCTAGTATTATCAACCGTCCGATTAAAGTCTGCGCAGCAAGTGCACATATTTAATCGGACACCCGCATGTACCAACATACGACATGTACACCATATTGCCTGAACCGTGAAAACCCTCTGTGTGGGACTCTAAAGACTCGTCAATACGCTGGCAGTGGGTTTAACCACAAGCATGTCAGTGGCACTAGCTGTACGTAATGGCTACCCAGGAATTGAGCAAAAGGGAGGCCGACGAGCAAACTCATCTTGAACCCCTACCGAGCCTGTTAGTGATAATATCCGCACAGTCCGGTCTGTTCGTATAAGAGTATCGCATATCGAGTCTAGGGAGGTGGATAAAGTCAGACCCCCAACAACGCGATATTTAGTGTCGGTATGAAACCCATCACCACCTGAGAAACTATCGATCCTGGATCGATAATTCTCGTCCACCGTGGCCACGGATTTATGGTGATGGCCATCCGTACACAACGCGACATCAACCCCCAATACCAGGAGAGACGAATCCCCGACGATCCGATCACTGCCTCCATGTGGCTCAGGACTGTACCCGACTAAAACCTGTTTGCACGACTCCTTTGAGCCGTGGTAGGGTAGTAATCAAAGCTCAGTGGGAACTCACACGAGAAAAATGACGATCTCAGGTCGACAGACTAACCTGTACACATGTCACCTGGGAACTGCTATCTGACAATAGGTATAATACCAACTAGCAGGTTCCCGGCGAGTCCGTCCAGTGTACTCATAACCCAATGAACACCTGTATACTATCTTAGGTGAACAAACTTACACCAATGGCTAGTGAGACATGGCCACCGCCCCTCATCGGGGTCTCGATCAGTATACACTAGTCTACACTGGAGTATCGATGCCCAGTCTCGATACTCCTACGACTAGGGACATTTAAGGATGTGCTTATAGACCCCAGCTCCCACATATATGATCGCCATCATAATACTGGAAGTCAAGCAAGAATCCCATGGGCTCTATCAACACGTACATGATGATAAAGACAAACCAGATAGCATACTATCATATTGAGTAAGAATGTTTTATCGGTATAGGTCCTCACTCAATCATCATAATCACAAGTCCGCGACTATGATAATTGCCTTGAGAGCACTATAGACAACAATATCCCACTTGCACTTAAGGCCAATTATTGCGATGTCGCATACTCACAGCCCGTGTGATACCGAACACCCAACTCCTCTACTAATCAGTTTCGCAAAGTCCGTTTGCGAAAATGATTGCGTTCGAGAAATAGCCTCAGTGAGTGGATCCGCTCCAATGTTTCTTTCTGTATCTCTCAATATCTCAACTTCGCGGAGAAAGCTATCTCCCGAAATGAGCAATACCTGTCTTAGAATTTGTCTGGATATCTGATGGGACCCAGTTCACAAATGAACTCCAAATCCAGAAACTACTTAGACTGTATCGTCCACTGAATTTAATTAGTATCCTGCGCCTTTCCTTTCCTCAGTATCCGCTTGGACCACCTGTCCTACATACTGTCCCTCAAAAGAGGGAAAAACTATAACTCTGACAGCCACTTTGTCATCCAGGTCACCTTGGAAGCCTGATATGATAACCGTCTCCAGAAGGAGGCTGCCGTTACCATATCCCAAGAACTTTCACTTATGTTCATAAACTGCTTCCCAATGTTTCTCCAGGGTTAGAATAATATATCTGCTTATTGCATCTAGGGCAAAAGAAATATCTGGTGTGGTACTTGACATTTCATGATTAACTCAATTGCCTAAGAAAATGATATGTTAATCATGTAGATTCCTCTCCCCTTTAGTCTGTAAGACACCTTTAGAGAGGTTGACTCCATCACCTGCAGGTTCACCACCATGCCAGGAGTCGTCTATTTAATTTCAAAATACCCAGATTAGGATACTTCCCAAATCTAGATCTAAAACCATAGATCTAGTAACCAGAAAACCTGATATTATTTCCATATCCTGTGTGGAGAAAACAACTTTGTGACAACCACAATATAACCGATCGTAGTATAGGAATATCATGTGCATGTCATCCTAATACCAGGACATCACACCCTACTACTTTCTTACCAGATCCATCTCCTATTCTGATGAGGTCAAGACCTATGACTGTCACATCAAAAATAGATGATCTATTTCCGCTATACCTGCTTTAGTCTGTAAATAGACATAAGCTACTTGCCTACTATGCGTCCGCTTCTCCCACTGACTACAACAACCCTCTGGCAGAGTCATATATACGTGCATTTCTAAAGCTAGTTTAGAATGACGGTATATTCATCCCCCTGCCGGGTCTTATAGTCTAGAACAGCAGCAATGGCAGGTCTGGGTAAACAAGAACCTCCCTGTCACCGTCTCTGAGAAGACCGAAGTACCTCTCGGGTGCCAGAGGTTACCCACCAAATCTGCGGAGTGGCTAATGGAACGTCGAAACTAATTGAATCGTTAGGTTCTATTAAATCATCAGTGATCATTTGTGGTTCTGGAATCCCTTCCAGTTCTACCATACTCCCACTTTTATTTTCTGAAAAAGTCCATTTTACTAAAACTGTGGCGAGTCAAGAACAATATAAATATTGATCTTCCTGATGGTAGAAAATTAACCCTCGTCAAAGCCCGGGATAACCCACAAACAGCCATTACTGAAACGTGCCTTGAGTTTATCCGGATTCTGGTTTTAAGCATCAGCCGGACAACTCCCTATACCTTAACATCGTTAAGATATAAATTGATTCTATATATATCTGATATAGAAACAAAAACACTAATTTAATTGGAACCAGATTCAAAAACATGCAGATGTCTCCAGTGCATATCATCCAAATGGAAAAAGGACAATCAACATTACTCATCTAGGAGTGCATCCACATATGAGTAACCCGAAAGAGAAGCAAGTTCTCAAAACCATTACTATCAGCGGAATACCAAACACAAGTATCTACATCTTCGACTTCCTCGAAGAATCCTGATACTTACAACAAATGGTTCTCTACTTCATTCATATACCTATAACTTCTCAATATCTGGACTTCGCATTTCAACGAAACACTTGTCCAGAACTGGAGAAGTCACAAGTAAACAGAATATAGTACGAGTACCAACCCCATTGTCCTAACGGACACTGGACAACATACAATACTTTGTATAAGTCCATTGAGTCTAATAACTCAAACTCTGTGCGTCGTAGGTTGAAAAACTGTACTTTGGTTGAGAAGAGTTACACCGATGTTGAATGCACCTTACCTAATCACCAACTGATATGGGTAAATGTCATAGACATAATATCAAAAAGTTATATCTCACTTTATAAAATAAATGTACAGATATACCAGTTTGAAATTGGTGCATAACAACGGATATTCAAAATCAAATATTTGTCATTCGGCAAAATCCAGATGATTTCCTCAAATATCACCAATTACTACGAATTCCGATATATTGAGGATCTAATCACCCAATTCCCAATATCTTACTCCCACTCACCATCTGTAATAACATACAGATGTGAGAAACTGATCTGGTAAATACATACCCTGGAGTTAGATTCTTATTGGGAAAACAGTTTTCAATTAACATTGCATAGTAAAACTGAAACATGAAAATGTTTCGAAGGGGTAACCGGGTATTCCTACTAACGCCTCTTCCACTATCCCGATTCACGACAGTAACCATATACTTTACCTGCCCTCACTCCAAACCCTTTATTATGCCTTTACTTATTACCTTCTGTACACATTCTTTAGGCTAATTGGTTTTCTTCTTTCCCTACCCTTCGGCACCAGCCTAAGGTTTGAAAGAAGACTATCCAATAAGCGTAATTGGTGTACTCTCCTAATCCTAGGAGCCCTTGCAACCTGAGAGAAGGTAAAGAGAAAATACATCTGAATAATCCTATTCTTTTTCTCCTGAACCAGAATCCATCCTCGAAAAAATTCCTTCGAGTTCGTATGTAACTATATGATGGATTTATCCAATGGAAGTGGATATCCGTAGTGATACGGAGTGTCCTAGAGAAATGCAAAGTGGATGTAGGAGTGGCAGGGGTATACCTGGTTTCGTCGTGAATGATGGTGATCGCATTTCCTTTGCCATTATTCTAATCCCTTTATATGTCTTTACTTATTACCTTCTGTACACCACAGTTAAGCTTGTTGGTTTTCTTCTTTCCCTACCGTTCGGCACCTGCCTATGGTTTGGAGGAAGACTATCCAATAAGCTCAATAGGTGTACCCTCTCCAAATCCTAGGAGCCCTCACAACCTGAGAGAAGGTAAAGAGAAAAGACAACCGGATAATCCTATTCAATCTCTCCAGAACCAGAATCCATCCTCGAAAAAGTTCCTTTGAGTTCGTATATAACCATACGATGGATTTATCCAATGGAAGTGGATGTTCGTAATAATACGGGGTGTTCTTGAGAAATGCAAAAGGTGATATAGAAATGGCAATGATGTATGCGACACCGTGACATTCCAAAAGCCAAAGTGTTTTAAGAAGGTTTAGTCAATTTGGTTTCATGAGTTTTAGTCAAAGGTCGGGTCATAGTCACAGCCAGAGAGAGAGAGAAAGAAGAAACACTCAGCGTGCACTCTAACCTAGATCAGAATGGTTAATCATTTTATCTAATCTGGATGGCTCCCACTGTATTCTCGAATTCTCCTCCAAACCCAAAAGGAGAATTAGTCGGAATTACCCGAGGAGTAATCCTACTCATCAGTGGGAATCGGGATCCAACTATCATCGCATGATAACTTGATGGAAGCCACTCAAGTCACCACACTCCAGAAGGTATGCGCAAGCCTGGCAAGTTTCCTGTATATTTGAAACTCCCGATGTGTGTTTTTACTTTTTTACCCCTAGGACCCAAGTGACCTTGACGGAGTCAACAAATCAAAGAGTCATAGTCAAGTTCAACCCGTCATTATCTTGATTGCATTAAACCCACCCGCACGAGCCCTTGACGGAGTCAACAAGGCCACACGACTGTCCTAACCAATCACATATCTATGCTACAAACAAGCACCACTCAGCTACCGCACACTACGCCTTGACGGAGTCAACAAACGCAGCAAGAATACTAAGTACTACTTGTAGGAAATGACGGAGGGCTACGGCTGGTTTTTGGCGAAAAACCTTTAACGTAATGAACTTGATATCGTTGAAGGAATCCAAGTGGTTTTATAAATATATAGTGGCGAAAACTTTTGCTAAAGAGGTCACTCCCGGTGAAGGGATCTCGGCTCTTTCCCCGTTGAATGGGGTGCATGATATCCCAAACTGATTACGACGATGCAAAGCAAAAATAATCGACTATAGTGAAGTTATTACGTTGACGCAAACTTTTACCCAACGGGTCACTCCCGATGAAGGGATCTCGGCCCTTGCCTCGTTGAATGAGGTGTAGGATATTCCAAAATGAATACCACGATGCAAAGCAAAAGTGTACGTCTATAATGTCAGTTTTTAAAAAACTTGATTCCAACAACATCATATATAGGTTTGTTTTATCTTTGCATTGATAAGAATCTATGCAGTCCCATCAATTAATCACACCAGAAAAGAACGAAAATAAAATGTACGTATATGCCATCCGCCACTGGGTCCCGTCATCACCCGTTAGGTTACTTAACTAACGAAAGAGCGGGGACTAGGCTAGCGCGGGTGAAAAACATATACAATATCTACCAGTATATATAAATATATATAACATTCGTCCCAGGCATGATATAAAGCAACATCACAGAAACATCAAAGAAGCAATACAGAATGGTGGATAATCTGGAGCCCCGAGTTTCACTTGAGCCACAAGTGAGACCCGACGTTCCCTGTCGTGTGGATGGCATGTGCACTTAAACCTAGACCCCTACGAGTGCGGCAAGTTACCCGCCAAAACCAGAAGTGAAGCAGCCCCCTTCAGCAACGTGAATGGACCACCCAGCACTTCACGGAATCCATTAACTTGAGCACCCCTCCTGGGTCACCTATACCCCCTACGAGTGCGGCGAATAGCCCGCCAATTCTAGAGTAAGGTCCCCACCGTCCCAACGCCATGAGATGCGGACCCGTTGCCCTCTAGAATCCGGCTATTCGTGCACCCCACCGCGGGGTAATCCTAGTACAGAAAATAAAATAATATACAAGGGCGACATCGACCACAGCCCGGTCGTGCCCCAAAAGAATAATATACAAACTGGCAGTGACGGCAGTCCACATGTCGGACGCTCGCCCCACAATATCAAATGTACAATTGAAATAAAACTGTACTAACATTGCACCATAGCTATCCACCACGATGATCCAACCAACATCACAGCACAACACAGAACATCAACGTGAATGTCACGTTCGCAAACCCGTCTAAAAGACATATAGCAGTTAGACGGGTTTACCGATCAAATGACATTCACAGCCATAGAATATAA
The DNA here is from genome assembly GCA_030015575.1 of Agapanthus africanus. Taxonomy (NCBI): domain Eukaryota; kingdom Viridiplantae; phylum Streptophyta; class Magnoliopsida; order Asparagales; family Amaryllidaceae; genus Agapanthus; species Agapanthus africanus. The sequence continues at coordinate 414,944,660 of JASDDO010000022.1, forward strand.
TGTATGTACTTTCAAATGCACGCTTAAAATATCGATCGACTAAGTTCCAAATTGGCCCCAATAGCAAAAACAATACTGCACAGAAACCTGGGCCAAAACAGAATATCTCAAAAATCACAATTTCACATCAGGGGTCTACAGGAAAATTTTTGAAGCCCGTCGCTACTAAATGGCCGCGGATCCGCCGCCAATGGGGGGTTAGTGCGGCGGTGCCGCGGCGCTTTAGAGGCTTCACGGGCTCAAATTTTTTCTGTACCCTTAGAATTGCCTGCACGGATTTTTAAGCCACTGCAAATAATTTTTTGAACACTTTTGAAAAACGACAGCAAACTGAAAAATGAAATCGTGATTTCGGTAAAATCCGTCGTTCGATCTTTTAAGAACGTCTAAACAAGCTAGTAAGGGGATTAAAGGGTGGCTCTGATACCATGAAGGGTCCCAGAAGTGCCCCGGCCGTCGAAACGCGGCCAAAATGCGGAACAAAAATTTCTAAAACCGGCGCTACCGCTACCCGAACCCCGGATCGACCTTAAACCCTAAACTAGCAAATTAAACTAAGAGTTATAATTGTTATACCGAGTTGATCCAAGTCCTTCGGTCTTCATTCCAAGCTCCTAGCGGATCTTTGACGAAGTTTGGTTGCCGGTCTTCCTCCATCTCCGATGATCCACCAGAGGGAAACGACGCAAGCTCCAGCTCGACGAACGAGGCAACCGACGCTCCAAAGTTGCTAACGATGGAGAGTCGAGGTGTAGTAGTGTGTCACTATGTATTTATCTCTACCCTTGAGCTCAATGAGAAACTCAAGAAGAAGATGAAGGAGGTGAAAGCTTTTGGCATGAACAAGGAAAAATGGCTAAGTCTTTTTGGTGGAAAAAGAGAGTGAGCTAATGTAATCAATCATGTAAATGAATCCCCCCCAAAATTGTGGACGGCCCCCCTCTCTCATCCTACTAAAAAATATCATTTTTCCAATTAATCAAATAAACAAAACCAACCATACTTTGCACCATGCTTTGACTCATGCCCATTCCTTGTCACCTTTTCTACCTCATCAATAAAACAAATGAATTTCCATAAATGGAAAATCATATTATGAGGTGGCATCTTCTAGAAGCTATTCCGTATAAAATACGGAATACTTCCCGGTACATGTATCGAAATATATATACGCGTATTCGTACCAAAATACGAATAGCCAAGAGAGAAAACGGATAATGAACAATCATACTAGAATACGTATATACAAATACATATATCAATTATTAAATCAAAACCCGATTTAATAATCCGGCTTAATTCTAAGCCGCTAGTATTATCAACCGTCCGATTAAAGTCTGCGCAACAAGTGCACATATTTAATCAGACACCCGCATGTGCCAACATACGACATGTACACCATATTGCCTGAACCGTGAAAACCCTCTGTGTGGGACTCTAAAGACTCGTCAATACGCTGACAGTGGGTTTAACCACAAGCACGTCAGCGGCACTAGCTGTGCGTAACGGCTACCCAGTTATTGAGCGAAAGGGAGGCCGACGAGCAAACTCATCCTGTACCCCTACCGAGCCTGTCAGTGACAATATCCGCACAGTCTGGTCTGTTCGTCTAAGAGTATCGCATATCGAGTCTACGGGGGTGGATAAAGTCAGACCCCCAACAACGCGATATTTAGTGTCGGTATGAAACCCATCACCACCTGAGAAACTATCGATCCTGGATCGATAATTCTCGTCCACCGTGGCCACGGATTTATGGTGATGGCCATCCGTACACAACGCGACATCAAACCCCAATACCGGGAGAGACAAATCCCCGACGATCCGATCACTGCCTCCATGTGGCTCGAGACTGTACCCAACTAAAACCTGTTTGCACGACTCCTTTGTGCCGTGGTACAGTAGTAATCAAAGCATAGTGGGAACTCACACGAGACAAATGACGATCTCAGGTCGACAGACTAACCTGTACACATGTCACCTGGGAACTGCTATCTGACAATAAGTATAATACCAACTAGCAGGTTCCCGGCGAGTCCGTCCAGTGTACTCATAACCCAATGAGCACCTGTATACTATCTTAGATGAACAAACTAACACCATTGGCTTGTGAGACCTGGCCACCGCCCCTCATCGGGGTCTCGATCAGTATACACTAGTCTACACTGGAGTATCGATACCCGGTCTCGATACTCCTACGACAAGGGACATTTAAAGATGTGCTTATAGACCCCAGCTCCCACATATATGATCGCCATCATAATGCTGGCAGTCAAGCAAGAATCCTATGGGTTCTATCAACACGTACATGATGATAAAAACAAACCAGATAGCATACTATCATCTTGAGTAAGACTGTTTTATTGGTATAGGTCCTCACTCAATCATCATAATCACAAGTCCGCGACTGTGATAATTGCCTTGAGAGCACTATAGCCAACATATGTAAGAGTACCAGCCTCCGTATAGTTCGGCATAGGCGAGATCGGAAGAGACTTTGAGCAGGTTCCTTCCAGGACACTGCTGCGATAAGATTTGCATCCAGAATCAGTTGTATTCAGAGGGCCAGAGGCCGACGCCAGTGACGTGCTGCTTTACGAGTGGTCATGCTAATTGGCCGACAGATGACTAGAGGAGTGCCAGAGTGGAATCGTTTCCGTTAGCACACCTGACCGGGACGATGAGCCGATGGATTGCGAAATTGGTAATCCACAGAGAAAATGAGGACCCAGAGACAGAAGACGCCAGACCGTGGGCAGGAGGCAAGCGGGTGTTCTTGCTCTGCCAGTTTTGAGGCGCACCGACATTTTTCTACGTTGTATGAGGTGTACCTCAATTTCATTTGTTGCGATTTGCGTTTGTGATCCGAGTATCACGCTTATATCGCTTGGATTTGGGTTTTGATGATTGAGTTTCATGATATTGTTTTCGTGCACCATGGCTGCACCTACTTGGTATTTACATTTTGTGCATAGTTATTGCACTTGAGATATGCTTTATACACCGTTGTGTTGGTTTATGATTTGTGCATATCTATTGCACTTGATATCGGATTTGTGCCTTGGCTGCACGTGTTTATGATTTCGTGGATTTCATACGGTTGATTTGATTTTGTGCATGTGGTACGCACTCGATTTGATTTTTGCACTCGGTATAGCTCGCATGTGCTTGTAGTGCATTGATACGTGTTTTGTGTACGCAGTTGCACGCGTTTATGATTTTATACACCATGGTACACTCGGTGTTGCTTTTTATACGCATTTGAGTTATTGATGAGTTTCCGTGGATTTGTTTTACTAGATTGGTATTTCGTGCACTGGATGCACCAGATTTGTATTTTGTGCACCAGATGTACCGGATTTGTATTTCGTGCACTGGATGCACCGGATTTGTGTTTCGTGCATTTGTTGTAGGGTTCCTAGGCACTCTCAAGCGGTCTCACAAGGCATCAACCATGCCAATTTCAAAAATACGGTGTCGAGAAACCCTAGACTACGGATCGTTGGCTAGAATTCTAGGCGACAAAACAAACTAGTTAAAAAATTAACAAAGTGAACGGAAATACAACCTTTGTAGATCCGGTGCTCCTCCTCCATAGCTCCGCAATGATGTCTCTCCGCTGTCCAAAATGAATCCCGGGCTCTTGCGTCGGCTTCATCGGAGAATGGACGGGCTAGGTCGTCGACGTCGATGCCGAAGATGATCTACGTCGAGGCATCACTAAATCAAGCTCCAACTTCACCAAGTCAAGAAAATTGTGAAGAAAACACACTCTACTACTTGGCAAGAGGTAGAGGATGAAGAAATAGGAAGTGGGTAGTCTTTAGAATTGGATTTCTCACTTGTTTTCATCAATCACCATTGATGAAGTGAAGGTTTCTTCAAGTGATGAAGAAGAAGAAGAAGATGAATATTATGATAAGTTCTTTTCAAATTAAAAAGTAAATCAATACTTATCATAATAATAACCATGGTCAAGTGTAGAGAATAAATCATGGTTAGTGGGAATGGTTAGGGTTAAGCATGGAGTCAAAATGGTCACTTGGTCAAGGCTTCATGAAGCTTCAACTTCCATCCAAAGAAAGCCACCATTTTGCATTATGCTTATCATTTTCCAAAATGAATAAATAAATAAATAAATAGATATGAAAATGAAAACCCTAACCACTACATAACCATGGTTTAAACTTTACACAAAACACATGTTAGCATGCATCATCAAACATGATACATACAAGTGCACAAAAATATATCACATATACAATGTGCACAATCCAAGTGAGAAAATCCATTTAGAGTAAACCAATACTAGTTAATGCAAAGTAATATATCAAATATATAAATATAAATTAAATCATTAAATCAACACTTGATTTAACGATCCGATCATATCGCATATAACCGACTAGTATCCAATGTATCGGCTTATCGAATCAATCCTTGATTCGATAACTAGGTTATATCGCATATAACCATTCGATACATTCATCGCGAGAGTGGAATAAGGTATCACATACACGCATTATTCTCGGTCCCGCACATATCTCATATGCGCTCCTATTTCGTTTCGCTTGAGCCAGGAAACCTCTGTGTAGGACTCTAAAGACTCGTCAATACGCCGGCAGCAGGTGATGATCATATCAAACACCCACAAGCCGCAAGCGGTCTGCTAAACGTAACGCCCACCCGGGTATTGATCGATCAGAAGATCGACGAGCAAGCCCGCTCACACTCCAGTGAATCCAACCAGTAACACTACCGTACAGTCCGGTCTGATCGTCTGATATGTCGCATATCTTGCCTAGGGGTGGTAAACGTCAGACCCCGATAGCTCGATAAGTCGTGTAGATATGAGGCTCATAACGGGTCGAGAAACTACTGGTAACACTTACCAGCAATTCTCTGATCAGCCCTGGCCAGGGACTTCCTGTTATAGCCAATCGAACACAGTGCAACATCAACTCCCTATACCGGGAGAGATGAATCCTCTCCTATCGCTCATTGCCTCCATGTGACTCGGGACTGTACCCAAAAACCACCGTTTTGCACGCCCTCTTGGACGTGGTAAGATGGAAATCAAAGCACAGTGGGAACCACACAAGACTCTATGACGATCTCGGGTCAACAGACTACTCTGTACCAGTGTCACCAGAGAACTGCCATCTGACGTAAGGTATAATACCATCTGGGAGTTCTCGGCGAGTCCGTCCAGTGTACCCAGTCTCTACCGAGCACCCGTATATCATCTCTGATGTCAAACACCGATGGATATGGGATCATCCATCGCCCATCTGTATGGGTCTAGAAGGTACACGCTAGTCTACTCTGGTATATCGATGCCCCGTCTCGATACACCCACAACTAGGGACTTTGAAGGATGTACTTATGGACTACCATGTCCCCACTAGTATGATCCGCATCATAGTCTAGGTAGTCAAGTACACATCCTAAGGGCATTACCAACATGTATCGGAGAGACAATCAGTGTACACGTTAAGGTAAAGAGTAACCAGATAGCTTACTATCATGTCGAGCAAGAAAGTCCTCCCTATATATGTCCCAGCATCCACTACAATATACATCCAATGTACAGTAATGGCCTCTAGGGCATACATATAACTAACAATCTCCCACTTGCACTAGGGCCATCTGTAGCAGTGGTTGTAGTATCTTATACTCAACCATCCCATAAAAGTCTCTTTCTGAGAATAGGCCTTCGTGAGTGGATCCGCCGTGTTATCCTCTGAGTCTGCTCTCCTAACCTCGATCCCTTAGAGATCAACCATCTCCATGATCAAGTGATACTGCCTTAGAATATGTCTGGATCACTGATGGGACGGGGGTTCCTGGCATAAGCCACAACTCCATTGTCACACAATGGTAGGAACTAAGTTCATCTCATGAACTAATATACATCCAAACAGCCTCTTTGGTAGCATCTTAAGTAGCGATGTATCCAGCCTTTATCATCTAGTATGCCACGGTATCTAGCTTGGAACTCTTCCAACATACCGTCCCTTTACTGAGGGTAAAGACAATGCCTGCGACTGACATTCAGTCGTCTTTATCACCCTGGAACACTTCCAGTGATTCTTCCCAGGATCGATTGATACCATCTCACTACAACTAGTGAGTATACTAACACCCAAATAACATCTATCTCATAGATGAAAACTCAGGATGGAGGAGGTGTCACATTGATCCTATCTGGAGAATCCTTGTGATAAGCGGAGATTGACCGAGCGTAGCATAAGAAACTCCTTCCCTATCATGAGTATGTCATCCACGTACTCTACGAGGATCACCAACATACTCCCTACTACCTTTTTGTATATACAAGGTTCATCTACCATTTTGATGATGTCAACTTCCTTGACTAATCCATCAAAACAGATGTTCCAACTCCGCGATGCCTGCTTTATCCTATAAAGCATCTTGCACACGTTTTCGCTGCTCCCACTGTCTACGAGTCCCTCTGGCTGTGTACTTATAGACGCACTCTTCTAAATCAGTATTTAGAAAAGCAGTCATGACACCCAACCTCAGATATCGTAGTCATGGTATGTAGCCGTGGCAAGTAGTATCTGGATGGACTTAAGCATAGGTACTGGAAAAGGTTTCATCATTATCCACGCCTGGTCAATGACGAAAACCTTTAACAAGTCTAGCTTTGAAAGTCTCAACTTTTCCATCTACACCAAGTTATCTTCTCAAGATATACTTGCTCCTGATGGGGATTTAACCCTTCAGATATAGCAGCCAAAGTCCATACTTTGCTGGCGTACATGGATTCCATCTCAGATTGCTAAGCATCCAGCCATTCTTACAGAGTCTTACTCCTGATGGCCAGCTCGAAATTAGTTGGGTCATCATCTCATGATGCAATCCTCGCTCCCACTGTCATAGAGCAACCGAAGTATCTCTCAGGTGGGTGAGGAACCCTACTAGATCGGCGGAGAGGCTGAGGTTCGTTGGAATCTACTGAATCCTTGATTCTATCAAATCATCAGCTACAATCTGTATAGCTGGAACATTTCCAGTTCTACATAACAGTATTTGCCTCGAGCTTGTCCGGATTATGCTTTTAGACATAGGCCGGACAACCCCAAATCTTAACTAACTTAAGATATGGGCTCTTCCCATTCCATATAACATATGAAGCGGTAGGCAACTGATTTGATTGGAACCCTATTCAATAGGTATGCAACTTCTCAAGTGCATAACCCCCTAAGGAAAAAGGTAACTCAGTATTACTCATCATAGAGCACACCATATCAAATAGGGTGTATCTGCTCCGCCCCGACATACCATCGTGCAATGGTGTATACGGAGGAGTAATGCTGAGAGAGAATCTCATTCTCCTTTAGAATAGTCCAGGATTTCCGTGCTCAAGTATTCTCCTCCTCGATCACATCAAAGGACATAATACTTATACCCGTATTTTGGTTCTCTACTTCTTTCTTATATTCTGTGAATATCTCAATAGGTTCGGACTTGTGTTTCAACAGGAATATATGTCTGAATCTCGAGAGATTATCAGAGAATGTAATGAAGTACAAAGAACCGGTCTTGGCATGTGCAGACTGGGGACCTACATACATCAAACATGTATCATCCCAAGAGTTCACTAACTCTTTCTCTGCTTCCATTAAACAGAGCTATGGTCATCTTATCTCTGTGACATGACTAGCGAGTTCCACAAGATGTAAATTCAAACTAATTTAAATATGCATCTTTATGTAACTCTAGCTAGTCGGGTCATATTGATATGACCTAGTCTACAATACCTCAAGAAGGAACCGTTCATTTCTGAACTCTTCCTCTTGTGTGTGTTCTGTATACTAAGAACTGTAGTTTGATTTAGAACATTAATGCTTTTAGATAACGTGCCTGAACTGATCAACTTTTGATATAGGAAATGTTCAAAACATTATCCAACAATACAAAATTTTATCGTTTCTTTACTAATAAAGAGACAGATATGATTTTGTATATCAGGTTCGGTATCTAATAACATTCGTTCAGAATCAATGTATTACAATACAGGGTGACAGTGACCAACAGACTTGGCTGCAACACTTGCCCCGTTTTCTGCCTCATGAAACTTATCACCCGTTCTCAGTTCTTTACCTATTTGTAGCCCATGTAACAGATTACATATCTGGGATCCTGATCCGGTATCATATACCCAGGACGTAAAGGACATTGAGAAACAGTTCTGTATAATGAACACACCGGAAGATGATGCATCAGCATGCACTCTCTTCGTTTGGGCGGCACGGGAATCTTGGTATTCCCCTATCTCCTGCTCGATCTTATAACAATTATAAGTTGGAGCGGGACCAACGTTCCCCAGCTTAGTATAACAAGCGGGTTCGGTCAATATTCCGTATTATTATCTTGATTAAGGCGTGACATGGTCGCTACCAGGAGAGAGAGAGAAGAAAACACTCAGCGTGCGCTCTTGCAAGAATAGATTGGTTATTATTTTATCTAATCAGGATGGCTCCCACTGCTTTTTATCAAATCTTCCTTCAAACCCTAAAAGGAAAGACTAGCCGGGATTAATTACACACTACAAGTTCGCCAATCTTTCAGCCAGGCCAGTGTCGGTACTTTGAGGGAGGTCCCCCGTGCTTTCGCACGAACCTAATTAATGTAAACCTCGTTTTCCCAGAGGCGTAACCCCGTTGACACCTTTCTAGACACCTACTTGATCGGCTAATTGTAATGTGTAAAACTCTCCCAGGAGTAACAATTACTCGCAGCGGGTATCGGGATCCAACTATCTCATAGAAGGTATGCAATCTCATTGCAAATTTCAACACTTGAAATTCCCGATAATATTTTGCCCCTAGCGTCCTATGACCTTGACGCAGGCCAACAAACCATAGTCCGCTAGTCAAGTTCAACCCGTCATTTCCTGATTGAATTAAACCCACCCGCACGACCCTTGACGCAGGCCAACAAAGTCGCACGACTACCCTAATCCAATCTGCATCATATGCATAAGCAGATAAATACTAGTTAGCTACCGCACACTACGCTTTGACGCAGGCCAACAAACGCAGCACGAATACTAAATAGGACTTATCTGAAATGACGGAGGGCTACGACAGGTTTTTCTGAAAACCTATTGCGTAATGAACTCGATATCGTTGTAGAATCAAATGATTTTAAAAATGGAGTGCTTTTGAGGCTTTTCTAGTTTTGCTAAAGGAGTCACTCCTGGTGAAGGGATCGTCGGTCCTTTCCTCGTCGAATGAGGTGCGGGATATATCATATATATCACTGTGCAAAGCAAAAACTCTTAAAAGCAATCAAAAGACAAACCGAGGTTGTAGCATCTGCCAGTTATTGCTAAAGGAGTCACTCCCGGTGAAGGGATCTCGGTCCTTTCCTTATCGAATAAGGTGCAGGATATATCACATATACCGCTGTGCAAAGCAAGAACTGTAGCTACCTGTTTTATTTTGAAATTCAATTCTACAACATCTTACGTTTCTTTTATTTCATTAATCTCATTAATGAAGTCCCATCATTTAAGTACCTAAACATCACAGATAAATACGACGTACACTTATGCCATCCGCATTCGCCTCGATGTCCCCTCGTGCACCGTTAGGTTAGGTAACTAACGGCAGAGCAGGGCAGGGCTAGCGCGGATGTAAAACATAAGTAACGCCTATATAATATATCATATATACTATATACTGTATCTATCACAGAACATCACATGATCACATCACAGATATCGCAGCAGAAGAAACATATGAAATATTGGATATACTAGGACGTCCGTGTTTTCAATACGAGCCACTATAAAACACGAATTCCACGGTCGCGATGAATAGCCAAACCCACACCCCTAGACCCCTACGAGAGCGGCAAGCAACCCTACCAATTCTAGAGTTAGGAGACCCGGACTCGACTCCTCGAGTTGGTCTACCACTGGACCCTAGAACCCGGTTACTTGTGCCCTCCTCCTTGGGTCTATCCTAGTGCGGAAAAGTAAATAATATACATCAACGGTGACAACTTCCGCAACCTGGAAGTGCCCCAATAAAAGAATATTACATACAAGTTTTTACATGAATGAAAATGAAAAACACTCATCTCACATAAAAACCCCCGGCTATTCAAACACGACGATCCAATATAACATATCCAGCAACACATAACATCACATGTCATCAACGTAAGTTAATATGCGCATCCCAATTGTCGTTAACATATAGCAACGAAACCGGCGATATCACATATTACACTTACGGTCACAGAAAAGAAAGTGTAAAACTACAACAGTTGGAATCCGCAACCACCTTAGACATCGCATGCCTGACCAAATGAATTACTTAGACATCACATGCTTAACAATTATAAACCCCGCATTTTAGTCTCAAAATCGAAAACACTTTTCAATATCAAGTCGGGCAATTCAACAAGATTCCCGACATCCTGATCGAATGCTCGTCGCAAACTTCAGTAGGCGGCCGCACCCCCGATGCCGTCGACGAAGTGCACCAAGGCGGAACACCGCTACCGCGAGCACCCGGACGGATGCTTTCGGCGACGGGGTTCTCCTACAGTCACTTGGTCGGGGCTATGGAGTGAGGCTGTCTATTAAGTTTATCTGGCGAGTATCCGCGTACGCTACGTGATTGCGACGGACTTTTGATCACATCAAAATTCCGTGGCAACCGATCAAATGAGACTAAACTGCTATGTTTATAACATTCATTCAGTTATCTCATAACTTATTGTGAATTCCAATTATTGTATCCCATTCCGGATAAATAGAAAATGTCAAACTTTCCGATCGAATAATCGAACACCCAAGTTTTCCCGATACAGATCAACACATGAAACAAGTCTAAAAACATTCAGTTCGTGCCTCAGTACCAACGGTCCAGCCGTAGAAGGGTCAAGCCAACGCCTCACATGTGGCACGCCGTACTGCCCCAAACCCGAAGGTTCAAAGGGCAGTTCAAGACGGTCACATAATCGAGTTAAGGTTTGTTGTCTTCTAGAGGGTCCATCGAGTTACTTGCACTACTTAGAACGTCTTTAAACTACGGAAAAATCCAACACTTGGAAATTTCCCGACATGGGAAAAATTGGGTATTTATATCCGGTCGAACTTTTTAACATATTCTAAAATTTATCTGGAAAACACATAGACACAGTTTGATAATCCGATCGAATATACGAAGTCCCAACACTACCCCAGAAAACTCAACTGTTGAGTAAATACTAAAAATTTCCAGAAGACTCAACACTACAAGACATGAATTACTGTGCAAGCCACGGGGTGTAACTCAACACAGTGGCCGCGGAACCGCCGCGAAGCCCATGGTGGGGGCCGCGGTTCCGCGCCTCTGTAGTCGAGTTAGCATCACGTGCTTCACAGTAACTCATGCAATTCCCTGCTGAATTTTTTGGCAATTTTTAATCTGGAAAAATCCCAGTTTTTAGAAAAAGTCCAGAGAGCTATTTTGGGGTTAGGTTTTCGGTTCGTCCGTCTTTCAAACTCCGTCTAGACTTCGCCTAAGGCTCTAGCTAGGCTCTGATACCACTGTAGGGTTCCTAGGCACTCTCAAGAGGTCTCACAAGGCATCAACCATGCCAATTTCAAAAATACGGTGCCGAGAAACCCTAGACTACGGATCATTGGCTAGAATTCTAGGCGACAAAACAAACTAGTTAACAAATTAACTAAGTGAACGGAAATACAACCTTTGTAGATCCGGTGCTCCTCCTCCATAGCTCCACAATGATGTCTCTCCGCTGTCCAAAATGAATCCCGGGCTCTTGCGTCGGCTTCATCGGAGAATGGACGGGCTAGGTCGTCGACGTCGATGCCGAAGATGATCTACGTCGAGGCATCACTAAATCAAGCTCCAACTTCACCAAGTCAAGAAACATGTGAAGAAAACACACTCTACTACTTGGCAAGAGGTAGAGGATGAAAAAATAGGAAGTGGGTAGACTTTAGAATTGGATTTCTCACTTGTTTTCATCAATCACCATTGATGAAGTGAAGGTTTCTTCAAGTGATGAAGAAGAAGAAGAAGATGAATATTATGATAAGTTCTTTTCAAATTAAAAAGTAAATCAATACTTATCATAATAATAACCGTGGTCAAGTGTAGAGAATAAATCATGGTTATTGGGAATGGTTAGGGTTAAGCATGGAGTCAAAATGGTCACTTGGTCAAAGCTTCATGAAGCTTCAACTTCTATCCAAAGAAAGCCACCATTTTGCATTATGCTTATCATTTTCCAAAATGAATAAATAAATAAATAAATAGATATGAAAATGAAAACCCTAACCATTACATAACCATGGTTTAAACTTTACACAAAACACAAGTTAGCATGCATCATCAAACATGATACATACAAGTGCACAAAAATATATCACATATACAATGTGCACACTCCAAGTGAGAAAATCCATTTAAAGTAAACCAATACTAGTTAATGCAAAGTAATATATCAAATATATAATTATACATTAAATCATTAAATCAACACTTGATTTAACGATCCGGTCATATCGCATATAACCGACTAGTATCCAATGTATCGGCTTATCGAATCAATCCTTGATTCGATAACTAGGTTATATCGCATACAACCATTCGATACATTCATCGCGAGAATGGAATACGGCATCACATACACGCATTATTCTCGGTCCCGCACATATCTCATATGCGCTCCTATTTCGTTTCGCTTGAGCCAGGAAACCTCTGTGTAGGACTCTAAAGACTCGTCAATACGCCGGCAGCAGGTGATGATCATATCAAACACCCACAAACCGCAAGCGGTCTGCTAAACGTAACGACCACCCGGGTATTGAGCGATCAGAAGATCAACGAGCAATCCCGCTCACACTCCAGTGAATCCAACCAGTAACACTACCGTACAGTCCGGTCTGATCGTCTGATATGTCACATATCTTGCCTAGGGGTGGTAAATGTCAGACCCCAATAGCTCGATAAGTCGTGTCGATATGAGGCTCATAACGGTTCGAGAAACTACTGGTAACACTTACCAGCAATTCTCTGATCAGCCCTGGCCAGGGACTTCCTGTTATAGCCAATCGAACACAGTGCAACATCAACTCCCTATACCGGGAGAGACGAATCCCCTCCTATCGCTCATTGCCTCCATGTGACTCGGGACTGTACCCAAAAACCACCGTTTTGCACGCCCTCTTGGACGTGGTAAGATGGAAATCAAAGCACAGTGGGAACCACACAAGACTCTATGACGATCTCGGGTCAACAGACTACTCTGTACCAGTGTCACCAGAGAACTGCCATCTGACGTAAGGTATAATACCATCTGGAAGTTCTCGGCGAGTCCGTCCAGTGTACCCAGTCTCTACTGAGCACCCGTATATCATCTCTGATGTCAAACACCGATGGATATGGGATCATCCATCGCCCATCTATATAGGTCGAGAAGGTACACGCTAGTCTACTCTAGTATATCGATGCCCCGTCTCGATACACCCACGACTAGGGACTTTGAAGGATGTACTTATGGACTACCATGTCCCCACTAGTATGATCCGCATCATTGTCTAGGTAGTCAAGTACACATCCTAAGGGCTTTACCAACATGTATCGGAGAGACAATCAGTGTACACGTTAAGGTAAAGAATAACCAGATAGCATACTATCATGTCGAGCAAGAAAGTCCTCCCTATATATGTCCCAGCATCCACTACAATATACATCCAATGTACAGTAATGGCCTCTAGGGCATACATATAACTAACATTTGTTGCACTAGATTTTCGTTTCATGCATTTGTTGCACTAGATCTATACTCCGTACATTGGTTGCACCCTATTTATGTATTTGAGCATTTGTTTCACCAGATTTATGTTTTGTGCACGTCTACACTGGACGTTCGTTTTTCGTTCGCTTTACCGCACTGGGCATTTATACGGACCTGACGCGCTCGGGTTGGATTTTTGGGCATGTTAGGCGCTTGGTATTGGATTTTGTGCGCATCGGATGCACTTGATTTAGATTTTATTCGTGCATGTTGGATGCATTTGATTTAGATTTCATTCGCGCATGACGGATGCACTTGATTTGGATTTTCACGCATGTTGGACGCATGCTATGAGATGTGATTTTGTACACACCGGATGCACTCGATTGGGATTTTCATTCGTGCATGTTAGTTGCACTGGGTTGAGATTTTCGTGCACTCTAGATGCACTTGATGTTATTGTCGTGCACATCCGTTGCACTGGACAGATGCTTTCGTGCACACCCGTTGCACTTAGTTTGGTTTTGTGCACAGTCGTAGCACTTGTATTTGGCTTTGATTTCCGTGCGCACCAGACGCACGTGATTGTTGGATACGCCTTTCGAGGCTGATTTTGCTCTTGAGCACCTTGTTTTAATATTGGGCACTATATTGTTAGTGTATATGCCCTAGAGGACATTACTGTATCATACTAGTTTGTATATTACTTGATGGAAGCTTGGGATATTCACAGTTGTATATACAATCTTTCTCGAAATGGTAGCATGCTACTTGGTTTGTCTCTGCTTTAATATGTGCATGTGTTTCTTTTAGCATATCGCTGATATACATATTAGTAGAGCCCTTAGGATCTTTGCTTGATTACCAGCATTGTGATGGCGCTCACACTCGTGGGAGCTGGGTAATCCATAAGCACATCCTTATACAGGTCCCTAGTCGTTGGACTATCGAGACAGGGCATCGATACTCCGGAGTAGACTAGCGTATGCGCTTCTCATCCCAGTGTGGGAGACGGTCTGTCCCACAGCCGTCAGTACGTCGTGCTTGAGATAGTATGCGGATGCTCGTTAGGTTACGAGTACACTGGACAGGGCTCGTCGGGAACTGTTGGTTGGTATTATACCTATCGTCAGTTATCAGTTCCCAGGTGACATGAGTACAGCTTAGTCCGCTGACTTGACACTGTCACTTCGCCTCGAGTGTATTCCCACTGCACTTTGATTACTACCCTACCACGGCTCAAAGGAGTCGTGCAAACAGGTAGTTTTTGGGTGCAGTCCCGAAGCACTTGAAGGCAGTGACAGTTAGACAGGATTCGCCTCTCCCGGTATTGGGGGTTGACATCGCGCTGTGTCCAGGAGAGCCATTACACAAGTAGTCCCTGTCCAGGGCAAGCGAGATATACTGGTAGGTTTCCAGTGTTATCTCAGGGTGTTCTGGGCTACACTCCGACACGACTTGTATCGCTATTAGGTGACTGACGTTCACCGCCCCCCTAGGCCCGCCATGCGATGTATCAGACGAACAGACCGGACTGTACGGAGACTGTCACATACAGGCTCAGTAGGAGTTCAGATGGGGTCACCTCGTCAGTCTTCTTATCGGCATCTACCTGGGGACCGTTACGTACAGCTAGTGCCGCTTGCGGTCTGTGGTTAAACCCACTGCCAGCGTAGTGTCGAGTCTTTAGAGTCCCACACAGAGAGCTATTCGCCTTTAGGAAAAATGAGTAGAGGTCGCATGGTTTTGCGACAGGGTTCGTTCACATCCGCGCACTTGTGCACGTTTGTTGTCCGGACAGCTTATACTGGCGGGCTTTGGTTTAAGCCAGATCCTAGTATATGATTTGGGATTGGTTTTTTCTCTTTGTATTCGTGTTCCTCGGATCACGAATACGGGTGCGTATGCACAGTTGCTTGAGACAGAGGGAGAGGACTTTGATTAGGGTTAATGGCCATTGTCATTTTATTAACCCTAATGCTTATGTGTGTATTATGGTTAATTGATATTAGTTTAATATAATTGTGCATGGTTATGGTTGTTGACCATTTGACTATCTTGACTTGTTGACCTTAGTTGACATGTTGACCATCATCATTCCATATAAAAGATGCTCTTTGATCCTTGCAATTAGGATTAAATATGAAATGATAATGGTCATATCTTGATTAACCATGACAATTATCTAGCTAATTATCAATTTATAATAATTCACACATATATGTGAGAATGCTTCACATTTTCTCTCATTCTATCATTTACTTTCTCTCTCTTGTTCTTCCTCTTCCTCAAGCTCTCCCCTCTCATGTGTTGAGAAACACTTGAGCTTGAGAAAAACCACTTCTTGATAATCTCTACTCTCATCTAGGGTTCTAGGATTAGCACTTCTAGCACCCTAGTTACTTCAAGCTTGGAGTTGAAGCCAAAGGTTGAGGCTTTCGGGTGGATCCTTCTTCGACGTGAGAAGACGACAAAGGTGATCCCTTTCCACTACTCCAAGGAGCAAGGAGAGAAGGACATAAAGCCCTAGGTATAACCACTCTAGCCTTTATCTAGTTTCTAGTTAGCTTTAGCTTATTTTTGTTTAGCAAAGATCCTTCTTTGTCTAGTCCATGTTGCCTAAAGTGATAAAAATCCGATTTTTATTCCGTTTTCCGCCTCCCCGCAAGCACCGGGGTGGGCAACGTGGACTTACAGTGGTATCAGAGCCTAACTAAACATAAACTAGCTAGGTAGTGAAAGTGTATGGAAGTTTGATCGGAAAAATCGGAAAACCAAAATATCAAAACCCTAACTTTCTGTTAAAATTTTTCCAGTTCAAAATAAAATAAATCATACTCCAAAAATCATCTCAGGGTTTTGTGAAGAAAGCCACCAAACCTGGTCCAGTGAATCGATCAAAGCGCCGCGGTTCCGCGGCAATAGCAATCTATTGCCGCGCAACCGCGGCCGAGTTTACTCGGTTCTGGGTCGAGTTTGGTGCAGTGTTCTTCGGGCTTGGTTTTGGGATTTTTAAGATGGTTTATATGTGCCCAGGTTTTCCAGAAAAGAAATTTGTTTTTGGGGGCCTATAAATCCGTATTTTTTTATCGAACTTCACTACACTTTGACTAAAAGGTTATATCTGTGATGTTTATATGTATTGAACGTCGGCTAATCGCTATATGTCGATTAGTCGGGGTTATAAATATCTATGATCTGTGTTTGATGATGGTATGTGTATATGAATGCGTTGGATTGTCGCGGGTGAATAGCCGGGGTGGATGTGAGATGAGTGTTTCTTTTTCTTTCATTCATTGTAATATGTAAATTGATGTAATATTATTATTTGTTTGGCCGCACAACCGGGTCGGGGTTGTAGCCGTCATTGTATAATTCTTTTTACTGTTTTTGCTCCTAGGATAGACCCATGGAGGGGGTGCACAAACTACCGGGTATCTCGAAGTGCCGCGTGGCTTACTCACGGTGTTGAGGGAGGTTGCTTCGCTTCGGGTACTTGGCGGGTAGTTTGCCGCACCCATAGGGGTCTTGGGTGGGGTATTGGCTATTCACCGCGACCGTGTAATCCGCTTTTCGTTGCAGGCTCGAACGTATTGCGGATTCCTAGTATATCCAATGTATTCATCTGTGATCTGTGATGTCTATCATTGCTATATATTTATATATGATAACTATTTAGGCGTTGCTTATGTTTTACAGCCGCGCTAGCCCAGCCCCCGCTCTGTCGTTAGTTAAGTAACCTAACGGGTGATGACGGGGCCCCGTGGCGAATGCGAATGGCATAAGCGTACGTCATATTTTGGTTGTTTTCTGCAATGGTAGGATTAAATGATGGGACGCATTAAAAGAACTAATGCAAGAAAATAAACCAAGTAAAAGTCGATTGGAACACTTTGAAAAACCAATCGGTTCTTTTCAAAACTAAACTTTTAAATGCGGAGCTTGAACCACTCCTTTTAAAAGCTATCTCGTTCCATCGATTATATCAAGTTCACTACGTTCACGGTTTCTCCAAAACCATTCGTAGCCCTCCATCATTTCAGTTAAATATTTAGTAGTATTCAAGCTATGTATTTTGACCTCACGCCAAGGCATAATGATTGGTAGCTTCCGGATATTTATCTGTTGCATAGATAGAATGCGTTGGTTTGAGACAGTCGTACTGCCATTTTGGCCTACGTCAAGGGTAGGTACGGGTGGGTTCAAATTTACCGGGATAATGATGGAAAGAACTTGACATGTGACTTATGACATTTTGACCTCACGCCAAGGTCATAAGAGCATGGGGGCAAAAATCCACATCGGGAGTTTCATAAGTACTGAAACTTGCTAGCGCTGCATACCATTTGGAGTGTGATTATTCTGGTAGGATTCCTTCGGTCTTATCACGCAATGATATTTGGATCCCGATCCTACTGTGAGTATATGCTACTCCTCGGGAAAACTCTCACTTAACGATCAATGCTATAAACCTTGTAGGTGTCTAGAAAGGTGTTAGCAGGGCTACGCCCCCATGGAAAAGAGGTTCTTAAATTAAGGAACTTCGCGAAAGCATTGGAAAACCTCCCTCGAAGTACCGACACTGGCCTGGCTGAACGGTTAAGCAAGTATTGTACGGTGAGATTGATCCTGACTAATCCTTTTCTTTACGGTTTGAGAAGGGATTCGAGAGACAGTGGGAGCCATCCAGTTTAGACAAACTAAAAACCACTCTAAACTTGCAAAAGCATCATGCTAAAGTGTTTCTTTTCTCTCTCCTAATTGCAGTGACCATTCAACATGACCGGACTTAAGTTATTACTAGATAAAAACATATTGACAGGGCCAAACTACAAAGATTGGCTCAGGAATGTCAAGATGGCAATCACTTACGACAAGTTGGGGTATGTCCTTACCACCAAAGCTCCCCCTGTCCCAGGTCCCAAAACCAGTGTCGTAGATAGGGAAATCTACAAGACCTGGGAAATAGATTGCGCGAAGGCCAAATGCCTCGTACTAGCCTCGATGGACAACGAACATCAGAGGAGGCACGAGAATATGGACCTAGAGTCCATATTTCTTCGTACAAAAGAACTGTATGGAGAGCAGTCTTGTATCGCCAGATACGAAGTGTCGAAGAAGTTGTTTTCGGCAAGGTTGGCCGTCGGATCATCGGTAGCGGAACACATGCTTAAGATGATTGGCTACATAGAGGAGCTCGCGGACCTTGGGACCACGTTGGAGAATGAACTCTATACTGATTTGATTCTCCAGTCCCTTCCTTCCACTTACGCCCAGTTTCTCCTTAACTTCAACATGCAAAGAAAGGAGGTTGAACTTTCCGAACTTCTGAACATGTTGAGGAGTGCTGAGGGCACCCTACAGAATGGTAGGGAGACATCCACTTTGTTTGTAGGAGGATCTTCCTCTTCTAGATTCAGGGCAAAAGCCAAGGGTAAGAAGAAGAAAGCCCCCGCCAAACCAAGAAGCGGTGTCAGTAAAGTGGATACGAAGGGAAAAGGAAAAGCAACAAAGATAGCGGGAAAGCTGGTGGAGAAGGAAGAATGCTTCTACTGTCACAAAAGTAGTCACTGGAAACAGGATTGCAAGGCTTGGAAGGCCAGAACACAGGATTTGAAGCGAGTTGCGGCTTCAGCTTCAGGTGTCTATGTTATTGAAAACTGTCTATCAATAAACTCTATATCCTGGGTATTGGATACCAGATCAGGATCTCATATCTGTAATTCTTTGCAGGTGTTGAGAAAGCGTAGAGTTTTGAAGGCAGGTGACATGACCTTCAGAGTTGCAAACGGTGCTAGCATGGATGCTGAGGCCGTGGGGGACTATCACTTGGGATTGTCAGATAGACATTTTTTGGTTTTGCGTAGTTGTTATTATGTACCAAATGCAACCTGTAATATCATTTCTGTATCTTTATTATCTAAAGAAGGTTATGAATTTGCATTTGTATGTAATGTAGTGAACATTCACCTTAATCAAGTTTTTATTGGGTCAGGTACATTGAACAACGGTATATACGTATTAAACCAACCACAGATTTTCAATGTCCAGAATACACACAAAAGAAAGTCTCCAGAAATCAATAAAACTTTCTTATGGCATTGTAGACTGGGTCACATCAATGAGAGAAGGTTGACTAAGTTACATGCAGAAGGATATTTGGATCCGTTCGAATATCAATCGTATGCAACTTGTCAATCCTGTCTCAAAGGAAAGATGACAAAGACTCCGTTCACTGGACACGGAGAAAGAGCGAGCGAGCTCTTGGGACTCGTACACAGCAACGTGTACGGTCTAATGTCTACACATGCGCGAAGCGGTTATTCTAACTTCATTACTTTTACGGATGATTTCTCAAGGTTCGGACATGTCTTCTTGATGAAGCATAAATCCGAAGCTTTTGAAAAGTTCCAGGAATATAAGAATGAAGTAGAAAAACAAACAGGCAAAAGTATCAAGACACTAAGATCAGATCGAGGTGGTGAATACTTGATTGCCGAGTTCCTGGGTTACTTAAAAGAGAATGGAATTCTCTCTCAGCTTACTCCTCCATACACTCCGCAACATAACGGTGTATCGGAGAGACGGAACCGAACCCTATTGGATATGGTACGGTCTATGATGAGTAACGCTGAGTTGCCGCGATCGTTCTGGGGATATGCGCTAGAAACAGCTGCATACCTTTTGAACCGAGTTCCCACTAAGACTGTGCCTACCACACCATATAAGTTATGGAGTGGGAAGAAACCCTATCTTCAATACTTGAAGATTTGGGGATGTCCAGCTTATGTCAAAAAGCAGCATGCGGACAAACTAGAGGCACGCTCAGTACTGTGCAAGTTTGTGGGATACCCAAAGAACTCCAGGGGGTATCTTTTCTATTACGCAGAGGAACAAAAAGTCCTTGTTTCTCGTAAAGCCCATTTTCTGGAACATCAGTTCATAGAAAAAGAACAAAGTCGGAGCGCAATAGAACTGGAAGAAATTCCAGAACCACGAGCTATTACTGAAAGCTTAGTAGAACCAGAGGGTTCGAAAGATCAGGACATTCCCATGCCACTCCGCAGGAGTAGTAGGCAGTCTCATCCGCCCGAGAGATACTACGGTTTTCTCATTGGCAGGGATAGAGAGGATTGCATCATAGATTGTGATGAGCCTACTAGCTTCCAGCAAGCAATTCAACGCGTCGACTCGGTAAAATGGCTGGATGCAATGCGGACCGAAATGGAGTCCATGTACACCAACAAAGTATGGACGTTGGACATTGCTCCAGATAGGGTAAAACCCGTAGGATGCAAGTGGATCTTCAAAAGGAAGATTGGTGTAGATGGACGGGTTGAGACCTATAAAGCTAGACTGGTTGCAAAGGGTTTTCGTCAGCGACCTGGTTTGGACTATGACGAAACATTTTCTCCAGTAGCTATACTGAAATCCATTCGGATCCTTCTTGCCATTGCTGCCTTCCACGATTATGAGATTTGGCAGATGGACGTAAAGACCGCTTTTCTAAATGGACATTTAGAGGAGTGTGTCTATATGGACCAGCCAGAGGGTTTCATTCAGAGTGGGAGCAGCGGAAATGTGTGCAAGTTGCTCAAGTCCATTTATGGACTAAAGCAGGCATCGCGGAGTTGGAACATCTGTTTTGATGAGACGGTCAATGAATTTGGCTTTATCAAAAATCCAGATGAACCATGCATCTATTGTAGATTTGTAGCGAGAACTGTAGTATTCCTCGTTTTATACCTGGATGACATTCTCTTAATAGGAAATGACATTCCTATGCTACAATCTGTCAAGGGGTTCTTGTCACACAGGTTCTCCATGAAAGACCTGGGTGATGCCTCATACATTCTGGGTATCCAGATCTACCGTGACAGATCCAAGAGGATATTAGGACTTTCACAGTCCAGGTACATCGACACCATACTGAAGAGATTCAGTATGGAAGATTCCAAGCGCGGTAATCTACCGGCTTGTCACGGGATCACCCTCTCCAAAGAGATGTCTCCCAAGACTGATTTGGAGAGGGATCGCATGTCTATTATACCCTACGCTTCTGCGGTAGGCTCTATAATGTATGCGATGTTGTGTACCAGACCGGATGTGGCTTATGCACTGAGTGTGGTAAGCAGGTATCAGTCAAATCCTGGGGAGAAACATTGGATAGCGGTAAAGAACATTCTCAAGTACCTGAGAAGGACTAAGGAGATGTTCTTGGTGTATGGCGGAAAAGACCTCCAGATTGAGGCCTTTGTTGACTCCAGCTTCCAGAGTGACAAGGATGATTCCAAGTCCATGTCGGGTTTTGTCTTTACCCTCAATGGAGGGGCGGTGTGTTGGAAGAGCTCCAAACAGGAAACCGTTGCTGACTCGACTATGGAAGCAGAATACATCGCTGCATCTGATGCAGCAAAAGAAGCTGTCTGGATAAGGAAGTTCTTGAAAGAACTTTAGGTGGTTCCGTCCATTGTTGACCCAATACCTCTGTATTGCGATAACAACGGGGCTATAGCTTTAGCGAAGGAACCCAGGTCCCATCAGAAATCCAGACACATCTTAAGGCGGTATCACCTGATCAGGGAGACCGTGGATCGCCAGGAGATCGAGGTTCGGAGGGTTGCTTCAGAAGATAACACAACAGATCCATTCACCAAGGCCTTGCCCCAGACTCAGTTCGAGCGGCTGATCGAGATGATAGGTCTTCGATAAGCCAGTACATGGCCTTAGTGCAAGTGGGAGATTGTTACTGTATATGCCCTAGAGGCCATTACTGTATCATACTTGTTTGTATATTACAAAATGGAAGCTTGGGATATTCACAGTTGTATATACAATCTTGCTCGAAATGGTAGTATGCTACTTGGTTTGTCTCTGCTTTAATATGTGCATGCGTTTCTTTTAGCATATCGCTGATATACATATTAGTAGAGCCCTTAGGATCTTTGCTTGATTACCAGCGTTGTGATGGCGCTCACACTCGTGTGAGCTGGGTAATCCGTAAGCACATCCTTATACAAGTCCCTAGTCATTGGACTATCGAGACAGGGCATCGATACTCCGGAGTAGACTAGCGTATGCGCTTCTCATCCCAGTATGGGAGACGGTCTGTCCCACAGCCGTCAGTACGTCGTACTTGAGATAGTATGCGGGTGCTCGTTAGGTTACGAGTACACTGGACAGGACTCGTCGGGAACTGTTGGTTGGTATTATACCTATCGTCAGTTATCAGTTCCCAGGTGACATGAGTACAGCTTAGTCCGCTGACTTGACACTGTCACTTCGCCTCGAGTGTGTTCCCACTGCACTTTGATTACTAC
The DNA here is from genome assembly GCA_030015575.1 of Agapanthus africanus. Lineage (NCBI taxonomy): Eukaryota > Viridiplantae > Streptophyta > Magnoliopsida > Asparagales > Amaryllidaceae > Agapanthus > Agapanthus africanus. The sequence continues at coordinate 414,967,774 of JASDDO010000022.1, forward strand.
CCTACCACGGCTCAAAGGAGTCGTGCAAACAGGTAGTTTTTGGGTGCAGTCCCGAAGCACTTGGAGGCAGTGACGGTTAGACAGGATTCGTCTCTCCCGGTATTGGGGGTTGACATCGCGCTGTGTCCAGGAGAGCCATTACACAAGTAGTCCCTGGCCAGGGCAAGTGAGATATACTGGTAGGTTTCCAGTGTTATCTCAGAGTGTTCTGGGCTACACTCCGACACGACTTGTACCGCTATTAGGGGACTGACGTTCACCGCCCCCCTAGGCCCGCCATGCGATGTATCAGACGAACAGACCAGACTGTACGGAGACTGTCACATACAGGCTCAGTAGGAGTTCAGATGGGGTCACCTCGTCAGTCTTCTTATCGGCATCTACCTGGGGACCGTTACGTACAGCTAGTGCCGCTTGCGGTCTGTGGTTAAACCCACTGCCAGCGTAGTGTCGAGTCTTTAGAGTCCCACACAGAGAGCTATTCGCCTTTAGGCAAAATGAGTAGAGGTCGCATGGTTTTGCGACATGGTTCGTTCACATCCGCGCACTTGTGCACGTTTGTTGTCCGGACAGTTTATACTAGCGGGCTTTGGTTTAAGCCAGATCCTAGTATATGATTTGGGATTGGTTTTTTCTCTTTGTATTCGTGTTCCTCGGATCACGAATACGGGTGCGTATGCACAGTTGCTTGAGACAGAGGGAGAGGACTTTGATTAGGGTTAATGACCATTGTCATTTTATTAACCCTAATTCTTATGTGTGTATTATGGTTAATTGATATTAGTTTAATATAATTGTTCATGGTTATGGTTGTTGACCATTTGACTATCTTGACTTATTGACCTTAGTTGACATTTTGACCATCATCATTCCATATAAAAGATGCTCTTTGATCCTTGCAATTAGCATTAAATATGAAATGATAATGGTTATGTCTTGATTAACCATGACAATTATCTAGCTAATTATCAATTTATAATAATTCATACATATATGTGAGAATGCTTCACATTTTCTCTCATTCTATCATTTACTATCTTTCTCTTGTTCTTCCTCTTCCTCAAGCTCTCTCCTCTCATGTGTTGAGAAACACTTGAGCTTGAGAAAAACCACTTCTTGATAATCACTACTCTCATCTAGGGTTCTAGGATTAGCACTTCTAGCACCCTAGTTACTTCAAGCTTGGAGTTGAAGCCAAAGGTTGAGGCTTTCGGGTGGATCCTTCTTCGACGTGAGAAGACGACAAAGGTGATCCCTTTCCACTACTCCAAGGAACAAGGAGAGAAGGACATAAAGCCCTAGGTATAACCATTCTAGCCTTTAGCTAGTTTCTAGTTAGCCTTAGCTTGTTTTTGTTTAGCAAAGATCCTTCTTTGTCTAGTCCATGTTGCCTAAAGTGATAAAAATCCGATTTTTATTCCGTTTTCCGCCTCCCCGCAAGCACCGGGGTGGGCAACGTGGACTTACATATATTATTTAGTAGCCGAACATGACTGATCTGAGGACTGTACCAGAGTACCTTGTATGCACAAAAAGTTTACCAAGAGGTTTTCAAAAAGGAGCTATAGTCTCGCTATTTCCTACGTGTCCGCGAGCAACAAGAACGTTTATAAAGGAAAACCTTTTGGGATATTTCGAAACGGCGGAACGTATATTTGAGCAAAACATATATGAACGTATATTTATTACTTTACAAATGAGCGTCCTCCACTTATGCCGTGAGCAACGCATCGCACGGCGATTTGAAAAGGATTTTGCATGTATTTTATCCAGTTTTTAGAGGAATTAAAAAGGATGCGTACTATATACGTATTATTATTTTGACAATAGTATATTGAATTTCAGTAGTGGATTTCGAGATTTGTATCTCCACTGTAACTCCGATGATTTGCGTGCAAATCCGATGATTTGCGTGACCCTTGACGGAGTTCGATTTTGAGTTTTGTACTCATTTTCAGGTGTACACGATGCGCTGTGGTATTTCTATATCTTCCGTGATTTCGGAGCCCCGTCGATTTGAGCTAATTATTAAATTGTTTTAGCATTTGGGGATTTAAATTTAAATTCGGAGACCGAATTTATTTAAGGGGGGGGGGAAGATTGTAACATTTCAGAAAATAAAATTATTATTTTTGGAATTTAATATTAAAATAATATATTTCGCGAAAACTACTCGATTTGCGAATTTGGGGTTTTCGTAAAATGGTATAAATATATACCAATATTTATGAAATAATTGAAGATTTAATGATTTATTCATTTAAAAATATATTTATCGGATTTGGCATTTTTATAATTAATTATATGCAGTTTGAATAAAAATTGATTAGTGCACTACTAATCGTGATTAAGCCAAATCCGTGTTTCTAGATTTTTCCATGGTTAGTGCGCCATGACATGTTACATGTTTTTTCATTTGCACTTGGTTTTATTTATTGTGAGAAGAAAAAAGAGAAAAGGAAAAAGAGAATTATTAGAGAGAGAGTGTGACATGTGATAATTGAGAGAGGGTGAGAATAAGAGAGAGAGAGAGAGAGAGAGAGAGGGCTGCCTCATTTCGTCACCTCCTTTGATTTCTTCTTCTCGTTCTTCAACTCTTCCTCCACCTCCTTGTAACATTTCAGAAAATATAAAATATTATTTTTGGAATTTAATATTAAAATAATATATTTCGCGAAAATTACCCGATTTGCGAAATTGGGATTTTCGTAAAATGGTATAAATATATACCAATAATTGTGAAATAATTGGGGATTAAAATGATTTATTTATTTAAAAATATATTTATTGGATTTGGCATTTTTATAATTAATTATATGCAGCTTAAAAAAAAACCCCGATTAGTGCACTTCTAATCGCGATTAGGTCAAATCCGTGTTTTTACAGATTTCCATGGCTAGTGCACCATGACATGTTACATGTTGTTGCATTTGTGTTGTTTCATGAGTATTATGTGTCTTTTGTGTGAAAAAGAGAAAAAGGGTAAAAAGACAATTATTAGAGAGAGAGAGTGAGAAATGGAGAGAGAGGGGGCGACCATCTTTTCCCTCCCCATTATTTTTCCCAACTCCTTCTTCAAGCTCCCACTCACCTCTTCTACCCTCAAGTTCCATCTCCAAACCTTCATCAAAACCCCATACCCCCTTCACAAAAATTGATCCCCTCCTCATCCTCAACACATTGGACCAAGAAAAATTGGATTTTGAAGACTTTGTGAAGCTAGGGTTTCTCTTGAGTTGCATCCATGAGGTATAATCCCTTTCATCTAGTTTAGTTTAAGTTTAATAGCACCCTATAGTAGTTTAGAGCTTAATCGATTTGAATTTGTGAAGTTAGAAAATTCTAGAGAGGGTTTGGGTGACTTGTGGACTCGTGATCAGTAGTGAGGGTGTACAAGACCCTAGAGATCGATTTTTGGACCTATAATAGAGAATACGAACTTAGAATTGTGTCAATGTCGGTTTTGTGTACAAATTGGGGACTACAGGGAATCTGGGGCAATCCGGGGAGTTTATGAGAAAAACAAACAATACCAGAGACCCATTTAGGACCCTAGGAGACCACCCTGAGAAGACGAAGCCCCAATTCCTTCACTGGGCCGATCTGGCCGGATTTTTGAGGTAAGTGGCTGGCCCCTTGGTGGTGGTTGGTGCTGGAATTGGTCCAGTAGCTCACACACTCAATATACTACCCCATAGAACTGTTTGTTTACCTCCATTTTACCTGAGAGAGAATCTGGGAACATATTGGTGTGTTTTTGGCTATGTTTTCCGTATTTCGGAATTCTTGGTTTTAGTATTTGATATTGTATTGGGTTGTTGGGCATTTGTACGTCATCAACAAGGGTTGTTTGGTTGCTTTTACACGCGTAGGCTATAGGTTCTAACCTATGAGCGCACCGTGTGCCGTATCGGTTTTCCGGATTCGATTTTAATAGCGATTGCGATTGTGTATTGTTGTCGATACCTTCGCATAGATTCCGAGTAATCAGTATCCTGTGCCATGCCTCCCTCAGTATCCGCCTGGACCACCTGTCCATAGTACTGCCCCTCGTCAGAGGGAAAACTATAACTCTGACAGTCACTCTGCTTTCCAGGTCACCTTGGAAGCCTGGAATGATAACCGTCTTCTGAATGAGGCTGTTGTTATCATATCCCTAGAACATCCACTTGTGTTCTAAAACCGCTTCCTAATGTTTCTCCACGATTGGATTAATATCAACTTATTGCATCTACTGTAAAAACAACATCTGGTGTGGTACTTGACATATCATGATTGACTCAATTGCCTAAGCAAGTGATCTGCCAATCATGCACATCCTTCTCCCCTTTAGTCTGTAAGACACCTTTAGAGAGGGTGACTCCAAATCCTGCAGGTACACCACCATGCCAGGAGTCGTCCATTCTAAAACACCTTTAGAATGCTGTCGAAGTACCCAGATTGGGAAACTACCCAAATATAGATCTAAAACCATAGATCTAGTAACCAGAATATCTGATATAATATCCATTTCCCATGTGGAGAAACGACTGTGTGACAACCAAAGTATAACCGATCGTAGTATAGGAATATCACTTCCTACTCTGTGTATGTCATCCAAATACCAGGACAACACACCCTACTACCTTCTTAACAGATCCATCCCCTATTCTGATGAAGTCAAACCTATGACTGTCACATCAGAAATAGATGGTCTATCTCCGCTATATCTGCTTTAGTCTATAAATAGACATAAGCCACTTGTCCACCAATGCTTCCGCTGCTCCCACTGACTACGACAACCCTCTGGCAGAGTCATATACTCGTACGCTTCTAAAGCCAGTTCAGAACGATGCTATACTCATCCTCCTACCGGGTTTCATAGTCTGGAACAACAGCAATGGCAAGTCTGGGTAAACAAGAACCTCCCTGCCACCGTCCTTGAGGCTACCGGAGTACCTCTCGGGTGCCTGAGGTTACCCACCTTACCTGCGAAGTGGACAATGGAATGTCAAACCAGATTGAATCTTTAGGTTCTTATCAAATTTTCAGTAATCGTTTGCGGTTCTGGAATCACTTCCAGTTCTACCATACTCCCACTACTGTATTCTGAAAAAAATCCATTTTTGTTAAAACTGTGGCGAGTCAAGAACAATATCACTATTGATCTTCCAGATGGTATAAAGTCAACCCTCGTCATAGCCCGGTTCAACCCACAAACAACCATTACAGAAACGTGCCTTGAGTTATCCAGAGTCTGGTTTTAAGCATATGCCGGACAACTCCCCGTACCTTAACATCGTTAAGATATGAACCGTTCTATATCCAATATAGAAACAGAGGCACTGATTTAATTGAACCAGATTCAAATCATGCAGCTGTCTCCAGTGCATGTCAACTAAATGGAAGGAGGCCTATCGGCGTTACTCAACTTAGGAATGCTTCCAATTATGAGTGACCTGAAAGAGAAACAAGTTTCTCAAAATCATTACTATCAACTGAATACCATACACAAGTATCTACATCTTCGATCACCTTGAAGATTCCTGATACTTGCAACATCTGGTTCTCTACTTTACTCTTATACCTATAACTTCTCAAAACTTGGATCTTGTATTTCTACGAAACACATGTCTAAGAACTAGAGAAGTCACAAGTAAACCGAATATAGTACGAAGACCAACCCCTCTGTCCTAATGGACACTGGACAACATACAATACTCTGTATAAGTCCCTTGAGTCTAATAACTCATTCGCTGTGTGTCGTAGGTTAAAAACTGTACTTAAGGTTAAGAAGAATTACACCGCTGTTTAATGCTCCTTACCTAACCATCCACTGATATAGGTAAATGTCATAGAAATAATTTCAAAAAGGTATATCTCACTCTATATAAAAATAGACGTACATATATATCAATTTGAAATTGGTGCATAATAGCGGATATTCAAAACCAAACATTTGCCGTCCGGCAAACAGCCCAGGTGATTTCCTCAAATATCACCAATTACAACGAATTCCGATATAATGAGGATGATCATCTAATTCCCAATAACTTACTCCCACTCATCATCTATAAAACCATACAGATGCGAGCATCATATCTGGTAAATACATACCCTGGAGCAAGTGTCTAATTGGGAAATCAGTTTTCTTTTAACAATACATAGTGAAACTGAAACATTGAAATGTTTCGAAAGGGTATCCGGGTATTCCTAGTAATGCCTCTTCCATTATCCAGATTCACAATTGTAACCATATATTTCTTTGTCGTCTCTCCAAATCCCTTCATATGTCTTTAGTCATTACCTTCTGTACACCCCTTTAGGCCAAATGGTTTTCTTCCTTCCCTACCGCTCGGCACCAGCCTATGGTTTGGAAGAAGACTATCCAATAAGCATAATGGGTGTACTGTCCTAATCCTAGGATCACTCGCAATGTGAGAGAAGGTGAAGATAAAAGACAACCGAATAAACCTTATTCCTATTTCTCCCGAACCAGAATCCATCCCCGAACTGGAACAAGTTCCTTTCGAGTTCGTATATAACCATACGATAGAGTATCCAATAAACTGTGAATCTTCGTAGTGATACGGAGTGTTCTGGAGAAATACAAAGGTGAAGTAGGATTGGCGAAGAAATACTTGGTTTGGTCATGAATAGCAGTCGCAGTTTACTTTGCCCTCCTTCTAATCCCTTTATTTGTCTTTACATAATACCTTCTGGACACCATCGTTAGGCTAATTGGTTTTCTTCATTCCCTACCGGTCGGCACCTGCCTATGGTTTGGAAGAAGACTATCCAATTTACGTAATAGGTGTACTATCCCCTAATCTAAGGGGCACTCGCAACCTGAGAGAAGGTAAAAGGAAAAGACAGCTGAATAGTCCTATCCGTTTTCTCCAGAACCGGAAACCATCCTCGAATAAATTCCTTCGAGTTCGTATATAACCATACGATGGTTTTATCCAATGTAAATAGACGTTCGTAGTAATACGGGGTGTCCTGGAGAAAAGGGTAAAAGTAGGAGTGGCAATGAGGTTTGCAACTCTGACAATCCAAAAGCCAGTGTTTAAGAAGGTTCGGTCAATTTTGGTCACTGAGTCATAGTCAAGGGTCGGGTCATGGTCGCTGCCAAAGAGAGAGAAAAAAGAAACACTCAGCGTGCACTCTAACCTAGATCAGAATGGTTACCACTTTATCTAATCAGGAAACCTCCCACTGTAACGTCAAATTCTCCTCCAAACCTGAAAGAAGAATTAGTCGGGATCACCCGAGGAGTAAACCAACTCATCAGTGGGAATCGGGATCCAACTATCAACGCATGATAACGTGATGGAATCCACTCACGTTATCACACTCCAGAAGGTATGCGAGTATCTGGCAAGTTTCAGTTTCTTTAGAAACTCCCGATGTGATTTTTACCCCATGCTCTTATGACCTTGACTTTGGCCAACAAATCATAAGTCACATGTCAAGTTCTACCCGTCATTCTCCAGGTTAATTTGAACCCACCCGTACCTACCCTTGACTTTGGCCAACAAGGCAGTACGACTGTCCCAAACCAACGCATCTATCTATGCTGCATATGAATATCCAATAGCTACCAATCACTATGCCTTGACTTTGGCCAACAAACACAGCTTGAATACAATTGACTATCCATATGAAATGACGGAGGGCTACGAATGGTTTTTGGTGAAAAACCTTTAACGTAATGAACTTGATATCGTTGAAGGAACCGGATAGCTTTTATAAAAATATAGTGACGAAAACCTTTGCTAAAGAGGTCACTCCCGGTGAGGGGATCTCGGCTCTTTCCCCGTAGAATGAGGTGCAGGATATTCCAACTGAATACCACGATGCAAAGCAAAAGGCAATCGGCTATAGTGAATTTATTACCCTGACGCAAACTTCTGTCCAAGGGGTCAGTCCCGGTGAAGGGATCTCGGCCCTTGCCTCGTCGACTGAGGTGCAGGATATTCCAATTGAATACCACTGTGCAAAACAAAAGAGAACGTCCTTGCAATAACAGCTTTTTGAAAATTGTTCCAACAACATCAGAATATGTTTGTTTAGCTTGCATTGATCCGAATCAATGCAGTCCCATCAATTGATCACACCAATAAAGAATGAAAATAATTATGTACGTATATGCCATCCGCATTCAACACTGGGTCCCGTCATTACCCGTTAGGTTACTTAACTAACGACAGAGCAGGGACTGAACTAGCGCGGATGCAAAACTTATACAACATCTACTAGTATATATATCAATATATAATATTCGCTCAAGGCATGATAAAATGCAACATCACAGAAATGTAATAAGTATCACAGAACAATACTGATATCTGGGATCCCCGGGTTTCATAGAGCCGCTACTGAAACCCGACGTTCCCCTGATCGTGTGGATAGCCTGTGCAATGAAATCCTGGACCCCTACGGGCGCGGCAAGTTACCCGCCAAAACCTGAAGCGAGGCAGCCTCCTTCAGCAATGTGAATGGACCACCTAGCACTTCACGGAATCCGGTAACTTGGGCACCCCTCCTTGGGTCAACCTGTACTCCCTACGAGTGCGGCGAATAGCCCGCCAATTCTAGAGTGAAGCCCCCTCCGTCTCCAAGCCATGAGATGCGGGCTCGTTGCCCTCTAGAACCCAGCTATCCGTCCACCCCACCGCGGGGTAATCCTAGTACATAAAGTAAAATATACATACAACGGGTACATCGACCTCAGCCCGGTCGTGCCCCAAAAGAATAATATACAAACAAGCAGTGACGGCAGTCCACATGTCGAACGCTCGCCCCGCAATATCAAATGTACATATACAACCAAACTGTACTAACATTGCATCCAGGCTATCCACCACGACAAATCCGCAACATCACAGCACAACACAGAACATCAACGTGAATGTCACGTTCGCAAATCCGTCTAAAAGGGCTATAGCAGTTAGACAGGATTTACCGATCAAATGATATTTACGGTCGCAGATATAATGTAAATATTGTGAACTAACATGTTTAAAATTTTCGATCGACTAAATTTTCCCGAAGTGGGCCCCAAGCACAACTGTAGCACTCAAAAACATCTGGGCCCAAAAAGAATATACCAGAAACCCTATTTCCATGTCACAGAGCCACTGTAAAAATTTGATGCAGTGAAGCCAAATTTCGGCGGCGGATCCGCAGCCAAAACGTGGTTTTGGCCGCTGATCCGCCACGCTACAATAACTTCAGCCTACCAAATTTTCACAGAATGCATAAAAAACCCTGAACGTATTTTTATAATGTACAAAATAATTTTTTGACCACTGCGAAAATTCGACAGAAACTGATGCTTTAAAATACGGTTTTTGGAAAATCCGATCGATCAAACTTGTAAACATGTTAGAGCAAGCTAGACTAGGTTAATGGCCTGGCTTTGATACCAATGTAAGTGCACGACGGTGCCCCGGTCGTCAATCCGAGGCCAAAGTGCGGAAACGATACTTTTCTTTAAACTTGTAAACCGGCACCACCGCGCACTTTAAATCCAGATCGGGCCATTAACCTACTCCTAGCTAACAAGAGAAGGGGTAGAGAGATATACCGAGCGATCCGTGTTCTTCGGTCTTCTCGTCGTCGTCCCGATCTCCCCGCGGAATCTCCGGTTTTCATCTCCTCGTCGGAAGGGCACCACATCGCCGGGTTCTTTTACGGGATCCCACCTCTGGACCGAGACAACTCGGGCACGAAGTTGGCGAGTCGACGTGTCCAAGAATGCTGTAGAATAGTGTAGTATGGTTTGTCTCCATTTGGGTTGTAGAAGTTGCCATAATGTTGGAAGAATGAGATGTAAGCTTCTTGTGGAGCTAGGGGATTTTGTGCAAGCCAAAAGAGATCAAAAATCCCCACAAAAATTTTGGACAGCCCCTTAAGAGAAGTGGCCGGCCTACTTTCATCAAGAATGAGAGAGGGGAGAGAAAGGGAGTGGATCAATAATGCAAAGAAAAGGAATGATGATAATCATGTAGAAAGTCACCTCAACAATTATACCCATATCTATCAACCATCATATCTCCACAAGTCAAGCCATCATGAACAAAAGAAAGTCAAGGGATGGTGGAACCATCATGAAACCATCATGATGCAACTACTTGCAAAAACAATCCTCCAAATTGCTAATTTGCACATTTGCAAATTAGCCCTCCTCCACCAATTTTCAGCCAAGGAAAGAAACAAAGGAAAATGGACGAAACGGAAAGCAAACTGGCAACTTCAGAAAACTGATCCCGTAATAAATTACAGGAAAACCCCGCGACTGTATATACATACCCGCATTTGTATTCCGACCGAATACAATTGCAATGAGACAAAATCTACACTGTACAATACTAGGATCCGGCTTAAACCAAAGCCCGCTAGTATTATCCGTCCGATCATGATTCGTGCAATACCGCACGTACATGATCAAACCCTGCCATATCTCCATACGTTCCCTACAGCGTTTCGCCCGAAACTTGAGAAACGGTCTGTGGGGGACTCTAAAGACTCGTCAATACTTTGGTTGTGGATTTAACACTAGCACGTCAGAGGTATTAGCCATACGTAACGGGCTACCAGGTATTGACCAAAAGGGACGTCGATGAGCGGACTCATCCTGACACCCTACTGAGCCTGTCAGTGAAAATATCCGTACAGTCCGGTCCGTTCATCTATGAGCATCGCATAGCGGGCCTAGGGGGTTGGTAAAAGTCAGACCCCCAAAAGCGGTACAAGTCGTGTCGGAGTGTAGTCCAGAACACCCTGAGATACTACTGGAATACCTACCAGTAAATCTCTTGCCTTGGCGAAGGACTTCGTGTAATTGCTCTCCTAGACACAGCGTGACCTCACCCCCAATACCGGGAGAGACGAACCCCTGCAGATCCGCTCACTGCCTCCATGTGGCTCGGGACTGTACCCAACTAAAACCTGTTTGCACGTCTCCTTTGAGCGTGGTAGGATAGTAATCAAAGTACAGTGGGAACTCACACGAGAAAAATGACGATCTCAGGTCGATGAACTAACCTGTACACATGTCACCAGGGAACTGCTATCTGACGTCAGGTATAAGACCAACTAGCATGTTCCCGGCGAGTCCTGTCCGGTGTACTCATAACCCAATGAGCACCTGTATACATCTTAGGTGAACCAACTTACACCAATGGCCTGTGAGACCGGCCACCGCCCCTCGTCGGGGTCTCGACTGTATATACTAGTCTACTCTGGAGTATCGATGCCCTGTCTCAAAACTCCCACGACTAGGGACCTTTTAAGGATGTTCTTATAGACTCCAGCTCCCACGTATATGATCGCCATCATACTGCTGGCCGTCAAGCAAGAATCCTAAGGGCTCTATCCACACGCAATAGTGACTTGTAAGGTCACCTAAAGCAGTACACGATGATAAAGATAAACCAGATAGCATACTATCATCTTGAGTAAGACTGTCCTACCGGTATAGGTCCTCCCTCAATCATTGCAATCACGTGCCTGTGATCCAATAATTGACTCTGAGGGAACTATCTCCAACAATATCAAATGATCACATCACAGATATCACAGCAGAAGAAACATATGAAACATTGGATATACTAGAACGTCCGTGTTTTATTTTGAGCCTCTATAAAACACGGATTCCACGGTCGCGATGAATAGCCAAACCCACATCCCTAGACCCCTACGAGAGCGGCAAGCAACCCTACCAATTCTAGAGTTAGGAGACCCGGACTCGACTCCTCGAATTGGTCTCCCACTGGACCCTAGAACCCGGTTACTTGTGCTCCCCTCCTTGGGTCTACCTAGTGCGGAAAAGTAAATAATATACAAATGGTGACATCATCCTCATCCCGGAAGTGCCCCAATAAAAGAATATTACATACAATGAATTTTACATGAATGAAAATAAAAACCCTCATCTCACATAAAACCCCCGGCTATTCAAAACGCGACGATCCAATATAACATATCCAGCAACACATAACATCACATGTCATCAACGTAAGTAAATATGCGCATCCCAATTGTCGTTGACATATAGCAACGAAACCGGCGATATCACATATTACATTTACGGTCGCAGAAAAGTAAGTGTAAAACTACAACAGTTGGAATCCGCAACCATCTTAAACATCACATGCCGAACAATTATAAACCCCGCATTTTAGTATCTATATCGAAAATACTTTTCAATATCTAGTCGGGCAATTTAACAAGATTCCCGATATGTGATCGAATGCTCGTCGCAAACTTTAGTAGACGGCCGCACCCCCGGATGCCGTCGACGAAGTGCACTAAGGCGGAACACTGCTACCGCGAGCACCCGAACGGATGCTTTTGGCGACGGGGTTCTCCTACAGTCACTTCGTCGGGGCTATGGGGCATGGCTGTCTATTAAGTTTACCCGGCGAGTATCCGCGTAGGCTACGTGATTGCGACGGACTTTTGATCGCATCAAAATTCCGTGGCAACTGATCATTTGAGACTAAACTGCTATGTTTATAACATTCAAATTAGTTATCTCATAACTACTTGTGGATTCCAAATATTGTATTACATTCCAGATAAGTAGACAATGTTAAACATTCCGATCGAATAAACAAACACCCAAGTTTTCCCAAATAGTTCTCAACACTTGAGGGGAGTTTAAAAACATCCATCACATGCCACAGTACCAATGGTCCAGCCGTAGAAGGGTCAAGCCAACGCCTCACATGTGGCAATGCCGTACTGCCCCAAACCCTAAGGTTCAAAAGGCAGTTCAAGACGGTCACATAATCGAGTTAAGGTTTATTGTCTTCTAGAGGGTCCATTGCGTAACTTGCACGATTTAGACGTTCTTAAACAACGGAAAAATCCAACACTTGGAAATTTTCCGAGTGGGGAAAAAGTGAGTTATTGATATCCGTTCGAACTTTTTAACAGTTTCTAAATATCCGGAAAACACAACGAAATTAAATATTCCGATCGAATCAACGATTACAAAATAAACCCCAGAATTCTCAACACTTGAGTCAGTTTAAAAATACCCAGAAATATATAGGAATAGCTACGGAGGTTACTGCATAAAAAACTGTTCATAATTCACTTTACCCGCCGAGGAATCGCCGCTCAAAGTAGGCTGCGGTCGCGGTTCCGCGGCGGCTGTATGGAATTATGAGCTCGAATTTTATGGTAATTCTTAGAATTCCCTGTTGATTTTTTTAGGTATTTTTAATTCAGAAAAATCACAGTTTTGAAAATTTTTCCAGAGAGGGGTTCAATATTGTCGTATCGGGGTTCGATCGGAGTTTTAACTTCGTAAACACGTCGCCTAATGCTCTAGCTAGGCTCTGATACCACTGTAGGGTTACTAGGCACTCTAAGAAGGTTCTACAAGGCATCAACCATGCCCGATTAAAATTTTAGCCGTGCCGAATAACTCTAAATAAGATCTTTACTAGATAATTAGGGTAACACATGCTAGTAAATAACAATTATCACTAAGTGAATACGACATACAACCTTTGTAGATCGGTCCTTCACTTCTAAAGCTCCTTATTGTAGTCCCTTCGCTGCGATCATCGAACTCCCGGACTCTCGGACGGCTCCATGAGAAAATTGCAACGGTATTGCTTGAAGTCTTCGAGGCCGAAGATGATCTACGTCGAGGGAATACGAACTCAAGGTTCTACTTCACTAACTAGAGAATTAGTGAAGCAAACACCCTAAACTAAAGTGCTAGTCTAGTAGAGGATGATGAAATAGGAAATGGGTACACTTTAGAATTTCTTTTCTCATTATCATTCTCTCTCTTTATCAAACCCTAGAAAGAAATTGAAGGAGGAAGAAGATGAGCTCAAAATGAGAATGACAACTAATCAAGAGAGAGAGTTAGCTAACCATGGGTGAGTGGGTATCATATACTAACTCATGTAGAGACATAACCATGGCTAATTATAGTGGTTAGGTTAATTAATATCTTAAGTAAAACAAAACTAGTGGACTAAGTCAATGTAACCATAAGCTTCATGAAGCTTCATGCATGTGAGCTCATTATCCATTTGTTTTTAGAATTACTTTAAATATAAAAACCCAACCAATATAATTATAATGGTGTATGTCTCATACACCCATGTAGTGTGTATCAACAACCATGATACAAAATGAACACAAATTAATATATACCACACATATATTAAGTTGTGCACAAGTGAGAAAAATAAATGCTTAAGTGAACCAATGTTAGTTAATGTAAATTAGTATATCACATATACAATTATACACTAAATTATTAAATCAACACTTGACTTAATAATCCGGTTATATCACATATAACCGACTAACACAAAATATACCAACTTATCGAATCAACACTTGATTCGATAACCCGGCTATATCACATATAACCGGCTGATACAATAGTAGCGAGAATAGAATACGGTATCTCATACACGCATTATTCTCGGTCCCACACATATCACATATGCGCTCCTATTTCGTTTTGCCTGAGCCAGTAAAACCTCTATGTAGGACTCTAAAGACTCGTCAATACGCCGGCAATAGGTGATGATCATATCAAGCACCCACAAGCCGTCAGCGGTACTAGCTGGACGTAACGGCTACCCGGGTATTGAGCGATCAGAAGATCAGCAAGCAAGCCCACTCCAACTCCTGCAAAAAGCCTGACAGTGACACTACCGTACAGTCCGGTCTCCTCGTCTGATATGTCGCATATCAAGTCTAGGGGTGGTAAACGTCAGACCCCAATAACCGATAAGTCATGCCGATACGAGGCTCATAACGGGTCGAGAAACTACTGGTAACACTTACCAGTAAATCTCTAAACCAGCCCTAGCCAGGGACTTCCCTGTTATGGCCAATCGAGCATATCGCAACATCAACCCCCAATACCGGGAGAGACGAAACCCCTCCTATCGCTCATTGCCTCCATGTGACTCGGGACTGTACCCAAAAACCACCGTTTTGCACGCCCTCTTGGACGTGGTAAGGTGGAAATCAAAGCACAGTGGGAATCACACAAGACTCTATGACGATCTCGGGTCTACAGACTAACCTGTACCGGTGTCACCAGAGAACTGCCATCTGATGTAAGGTATAATACCATCTGGGAGTTCTCGGCTAGTCCGTCCAGTGTACCCAGTCTCCACTGAGCTCCCGTATATCATCTCTGATGTCAAACACCAATGGATATGGGATCATCCATCGCCATCTACATGGGTCGAGAAGGTATACTCTAGTCTACTCTGGTATATCGATGCCCCGTCTCGATACACCCATGACTAGGGACCTTGAAGGATGTACTTATGGACTATCATGTCCCCACTAGTATGATCCGCATCATAGTCCAGGTAGTCAAGTACACATCCTAAGGGCTTTACCAACATGTAACAGAGAGACAATCAGTGTACACGTTAAGGTAAAGAGTAACCAGATAGCATACTATCATGTCGAGCAAGAAATTCCTCCCTATATATGTACAAGCATCCACTACAATATACATCTCATGTATAGTAATGGCCTCTAGGGCATACATAGAACTAACAACATGTTGACCTAAGGAGAGGGGCTCAAGTTACCGGATTCCGTGAAGTGCCGTGTGACCCATTCACTTTGATGAAGGGGGCTGCCTCACTTCTGGTTTTGGAGGGTAACTTGCCGCACTCGTGGGGATTTATGTTTTCATTGCACAGGCTATCCACACGACCAAGGGAATGTCGGGTTTCATTTGCGGCTCAAAGGAAACCCGGGGCTCCCAGATTATCAGTATTGTTATGTGATTCTTATCGTTTATCTGTGATGTTGCATTTATCATGCCTGGAGCGATTATTATATATTGTTATATATATACTAGTAGATGTTGTATATATTTTACACCCGCGCTAGTCCAGCCCCCGCTCTGTCGTTAGTTAAGTAACCTAACGAGTGATGACAGGGCCCAGTAGAGAATGCAGATGGCATTTACGTACATCAAATTTTCGTTCTTTTCTGGTGTGATTAATTGATGGGACTGCGTTGATTCAGATCAATGCAAGGAAAATAGACCTATTCGATGTTGTTGGAACAATTTTCAGAAAATTGTTATTACAAGGACGTTTTCTTTTGTTTTGCACAGTGGTATTCGGGTATGAATATCCAGCACCTCATTCGATGAGGCAAGAGCCATGATCCCTTCACCCGGAATGACCTCTTGGGCAGAAGTTTGTGTCTGGGTAATAACTTCACTATAGTCGATTACTTTTTTCTTTGCATCGTGATATTCAGTAGGAATATCCTGCGCCTCATTCCACGAGGAAAGAGTCAAGATCCCTTCACCGCGAGTGACCTCTTTAGCAAATGTTTTCGTCACTATATATTTGTTAAAAAAACTATCTGGTTCCTTCAACGATATTAAGTTCATTACGTTAAAGGTTTTTCGCCAAAACCCATTCGTAGCCCTCCGTCATTTCAGACGGGTAACACTTAGAATTCATGCTATGTTTGTTAGCCTTCGTCATGGCATAGTGTATGGTAGCTGTTTGTTACTTTTCTGTTGCGTAGATAGATGTGTTAGTTTGGGACAGTCGTACTACTATGTTGGCCTTCGTCAAGGGTATGTACAGGTGGGTTCAAATTAACCTGGACAACGACGGGTAGAACTTAACATGTGACTTATGATATGTTGGCCTTCGTCAAGGTCATAAGAGCATGTGGTAGAAATCACATCAGGAGTTTCAAACATACAGGAAACTTGCCAGGCATGCGCATACCTTCTGGAGTGTGATAACTTGAGTGGATTCCATCAAGTTATCATGCGATGATAGTTGGATCCCGATTTCCACTGATGAGTTGGTTTATTCCTCGGGTGATTTTAGATGATCGCGACTAATTCTTCTTTCAGGTTTGGAGGAGAATTTGAGGATACAGAGGGAGCCATCCGGATTAGATAAAGAGATTGACCATTCTGATCTAGGTTAGAGTGTATGCTGAGTGTTTCTTTTCTCTCTCTCTCTCTCTTTGGTAGCGACCATGTCCCGACCCTAGACTAGAACTCATAAACCAAGATAACTGGACCTTCTTAAAACACACTGGCTTTTGGATTGTCAGAGTTGCAGACTTTATTGCCACTCCTACTTTTACCCTTTGCTTTTCTCCGGAACATTCCATATCACTACGAAGATCCACATTTATTGGATATGACCATCGTATAGTTACATACGAACTCGAAGAAACTTGTTTCAGATTCGAGAATGGTTTCCGGTTCTGGAGAAATTGAATATGACTATTCAATTGTCTTTTCCTTTTACCTTCTCTCAGGTTGTGAGGACTCCTAGGATTAGGAGAGGGTACACCTATTGCGTTTTTTAGATAGTCTTCTTCCAAACCATAGGCAGGTGCCGAAAGGTGGGGAAGGAAGAAAACCAATTAGCCTAAGTGAGGTGTACAGAATGTAATAAGTAAAGACAAATAAAGGGATTCGAAAAGGGCAAAGTAAATTGCGACTGCTATCATTCACAACCAAACCGCGTATCTCATCGCCACTCCTACTTCACCTTTGAATTTCTCTAGAACACCCCGTATTACTACAAAGATCCGCATTTATTGGATAATCCATCGTATAGTTATATATGAACTCGAAGGAACTTATTCCAGTTCGAGGATGGATTCTGGTTCAGGAGAAATAGAATAAGGTTTATTCAGTTGTCTTTTATCTTTACATTCTCTCGAGTAGCGAGTACTCCAAGAATTAGGAGAGTACACCTATTACGCTTATTGGATAGTCTTCTTCCAAACCATAGGATGGTACCGAATGGTAGGGAAGGAAGAAAACCATTTAGCCTAAGTGTGGTGTACAGAAGGTAATGAGTAAAGACAAATAAAGGGATTTGAAGAGATGGCAAAGAAATATACGGTTACAGTCATGAATCTGGATAATGGAAGAGGCATTACTAGGAATACCCGGCTACCCCTTCGAAATATTTTCATGTTTCAGTTTCACTGTGCGTTGTTAATTGAAAACTGATTTCCCATTTGGATCCTTACTCCACGGTATGTATTTACCAGGTTTTGATTCTCACATCTGTATGGTTATACAAATGATGCGTGGGAGTAAGATATTTGAAATTAGGTGATTATATCCTCATTATATCGGAATTCATTGTAATTGGTGATATTTGAGGAAATCGCCTGGGGTTTTGCCTGACGGCAAATATTTGGTTTTGAATATCCGTTGTTATGCAGCAATTTCAAACTGATATATATGTACATTTATTTTATAAAGTGAGATATAACCTTTTGAAATTATGTCCATCACATTTACCTATATCAGTTGATGTTTAGTGAAGGAGCATTAAACAGCGGTGTAATTCTTTTTAACCATAGTACAGTTTTCGACCTACGACACACAGAGTTTGAGTTATTCAACTCCGAGGACTTATACAAAGTATTGTATGTTGTCCAATGTCAGTTAGGTCAAAGGGGTTGGTCCTAGTACTATGTTCTATTTACTTATGACTTCTCCAGTTTTAGGCAAGTGTTTCGTAGAAATACAAGGTCCAAGTTTTGAGAAGTTATAGGTACAAGAATAAAGTTGAGAACCATGTGTTGCAAGTATCAGGATTCTTCAAGGTGATCGAGGATGAAGATACTTGTGTTTGGTATTCAGTTGATAGTAATGGTTTTGAGAACTTTCTTCTCTTTCAGGTTACTCATATTTGGATTTACTCCTAAGTTGAGTAATACTGACCGACCTTTTTCCATTTAGTTGACATGCACTGGAGACATCTGCATGATTTGAATCTGGTTCTAATTAAATCAGTGCCTCTGTTTCTATATTGTATATAGAATGGTTCATATCTTAACGATGTTAAGGTATATGGAGTTGTCCGGCTTATGCATAAAACCAGACTGTGGATAACTCAAGGCACGTTTCTGTAATGGCAGTTTGTGGGTTATCCCGGGCTATGACGAGGGTTAATTTTCTACCATCTGGAAGATCAATAGTGATATTGTTCTTGACTCGCCACAGTTTTAGTAAAATGGACTTCTTCAGAAAACAGTAGTGGGAGTATGGTAGAACCGGATGTGATTCCAGAACCACAAACGATTACTGAAAATTTAATAGAACCTAAAGATTCAATCAGGGTTTGACTTTCCATTAGTCACTTCGCAGATATGGTGGGTAACCTCAGGCACCCGAGAAAAACTTCGGTATCCTCAAAGACTGTGACAGGGAGGTTCTTGTTTACCCAGACTTTCCATTACTGCTGTTCTAGACTATGAGACCCGGCAAGAGGATGAGTATAGCATCGTTCTAAACTAGATTTAGAAATGCACGTGTATATGACTCTATCAGAGGGTTTTTGTAGTCAGTGGGAGCAGCGGAAGTATAGTGGACAAGTAGCTTGTGTCTATTTATAGACTAAAGCAGGTATAGCGGAGGGAGATCATCTATTTTTGATGTGACAGTCATGGGATTTGACTTCATCAGAATAGGAGATGGATCTATTAAGAAGGTAGTAGGGTATGATGTCCTGGTATTTGGATGACATGCACTTTGTAGGAAGTGAAATTCCTATACTACAATCGGTTATACTGTGGTTGTCACACAGTAGTTTCTCCACATAGGATATGGATATTATATCAGGCATTCTGGTTACTGGATCTATGGTTTTAGATCTAGATTTGGGTAGTTTACCAATCTGTGTACTTTGACACTATTCTAATGGTGTTTTAGAATAGACGACTCCTGGCATGGTGGGGTAGCTGCAGGTGATGGAGTCACCCTCTCTAAAGGTGTCTTACAGACTAAATAGGAGAGGAATTTGCATGATTGGCATATCACTTGCTTAGGCAATTGAGTCAATCATAAGATGTCAAGTATCACACCAGATGTTGTTTTTGCACTAGCTGTAATAAGTTTATATATTAATCGGAGAAACGTTTCGAAAGCAGTTTATGAACATAAGTGGATGGTCTAGGGATTTTGTAATGGCAGCCTCCTTCTGAAGACGGTTATTATTCCAGGCTACCAAGGCGACCAGGATGACAGAGTGACTGTCAGAGTTAAAGTTTTCCCTCTCTCGATGGGCATAGTTTGGACAGGTGGTCCAATCGGATACTGAGGGAGGCATGGCACTGGATACTGATTAAATTCAGTGGACGATACAGTCTAAGAAGTTTTTTGGATTTGGAGCTCATTTTTTGAACCGGGTCCCATCAGATAACCAGACATATTCTAAGACAGGTATTGCTCATTTCGGGAGATGGCTTTCTCCGCGAACTTGAGATAAAGAGAGACATAGAAAGAAACATTGGAGCGGATCCACTCACTGAGGTTATTTCTCGAACGAAATAGTTTTACAAACGAGCTTTGTGAAACTGAATAGTAGAGAAGTTGGTTGTTCGGTATCACACGGGCTGTGAGTATCGACACCGCAATAATTAGGCTTAAGTGCAAGTGGGAGATTGTTGGCTATAGTGCCCTCAAGTCAATTATTGGATCGCAGGCACGTGATTGCAATGATTGAGGGAGGATCTATAACGGTAGAACAGTCTTACTCGAGATGATAATATGCTTTCTGGTTTGTCTTTATCATCGTGTACATACTTCAGGTGACATTACAGATCACTATTACATGTTGATAGAGCCCATAGGATTCATGCTTGACTACCAGCAGTATGATGGCGATCATATACGTGGGAGCTGGGTGGTCTATAAGCACATCCTTAAAGTGTCCCTAGTCATGAGAGTTTCGAGACTGTGCATCGATACTCCAAGAGTAGACTAGTGTATAAGGATCGAGACCCCGACGAGGGGCGGTGGCCGGTCTCACAAGCCATTGGTGTTAGTTGGTTCACCTAAGATGTATACAGGTGCTCATTGGGTTATGAGTACACCAGACGGACTCGCCGGGAACATGCTAGTTGGTATTATACCTATTGTCAGATAGAAGTTCCCTGGTGACATGTGTATAGGTTAGTCTATCGACCTGAGATCGTAATTTGTCTCGTGTGAGTTCCCACTGTGCTTTGATTACTACCCTACCACGGCTCAAAGGAGTCGTACAAACAGGTTTTAGTTGGGTACAGTCCCGAGCCACATGGAGGCAGTGAGCGGATCGTCCGGGGATTCGTCTCTCCCAGTATTGGGGTTGATGTCGCGGTGTGCATGGATGGCCATCACCAGAAATCCTTGGCCAATGTAGTCAAGAATTACTGATCTATGATCGGTAGTTTCTCAGGTGGTGATCGGTTTCATGCCGACACTGAATATCAAGTTATTAGGGGTCTGACTTTATCCACCCCCTAGACACGATATGCGATACTCATAGACGAACGGACCGGACTGTACGGATATTGTCACTGTAAAGCTCAGTAGGGTTTCAGTATGATTTTTCTCGTCGGCCTCCCTTTCACTCAATACCTGGGCAGCCGTTACGTATAACTAGTGGCACTGACGTGCTTGTGGTTAAACCCACTACCAGCGTATTGACGAGTCTTTAGAGTCCCACAGAGAGGGATTAACTGCTTCGGGCGAAATGTTGTAGAGGCCGTATGGTTTTATGGCAGGGATCGATCACATACGTGTACTTGTGCACGGATGATGTTCGAACGGATAATACTGGTGGGCTTTGGTTTAAGCCGGATCCTAGTATTATATTGTTGGATTATTTTTGTCTCGTAGTATTCGTATTCAGGCGGAATACGGATGCGGGTATATATATACAGATGATGGGTATTCTTGTAATTCGTTACAAGATTACTTTAGAGGTTGCCATTTTTTTGTGGATTATAACATTTAGGTTTTAAATTTTTACTTGGAATGGAAAATATGACTCATTGTTTGCATTCATTATCTAGCATGCTCACTTGGTGATTCATGGTGCCACATAGGTGTGACTCATGGTGGTGGGTCATGAAGTGAGTCATGGTGGCATGATGTGGTTTTTTTTTGTGTAAGATATTTTGTGAGATATTATTGTGGTGAAGCAAAGGCAGATACTTTCTCAAGTGAGGATTTTTCTTTAAGTGCTCAAATAATAACACACAAAACACTTAGCTAAAACAACACAAGAAAAATAGGAGTCACTTTCTTCACTTCTTTTTTCCATTGAGCTCACACTTTCCACTCATTGGAAACTTCTTCAACCTCCACCCAAACCCTCTCTTGAGTTGAGAATCCTTGGGTGTATTGAGACAAAATGATCACACACACTCTCTACTTCATCTTGGCTATCTAGGTTAGTAAACTAGATACCCGAGTTGCTTCGGTTTTGAGGTCGGAGTCCGTATTACTAATCCTCGACGTGGATCGTCTTCGATGGGGGAGACCGGAGATCGAACTTGATCGAGGAAGCCGCGAGGAGCTTAGGACAGAGGTTGAAGACCGAAGGATACGGATCGATCGGTATAACCTCTCTAAACTCCTTTTATATAGCTAGTATAGAGTTAATGGTACGATCCGTCGATTAGGGTTCCGTTACGCCGGGTTTTAAAAGTTTTTGTTCCGTATTTGGCCACGGTTTTTTGGTCGGGACGCTGCCGTAACCTAACAGGCTATTCATTTCATGACAATCCAATACATTCTAACAATGCTATATATCAACATATATCAACAACAATCACAATAACAAATGCGCAATCTCGTCTAATTAATCACATAGCAATTAGGCGACGTTTACCAACGCATATCCTTTTTGTTTCCGTGTTCGACTTGATTAAATCAAATACTTTGATTTAGTCGATTCTAACCATAACATTAGAATTCATAAACCGCGAGATCGCTAACTTGAAATTCCAAAATCTGAATTTCAAGTTCATCCTGGCAACGAAAATCCTCTCATTTTTGCGCAAAATTGAACCCCAATAACCCCATAAAACCCCACATATGAGACTTGATTCGGCCCCGAAATGGAGCCGAATCAGGGGCGGGATCTGCTCTGCATCAGGGCCGAATCAGCCCTAGAACAGCCCCAAATCGGGGCTGATCCATTTGCTGATTCAGCCCCCGATGCGGGGCTGAATCGGCCTTGATTCGGCCCTGAATTGGGGCCTAATAGAGCTCAAATTAGGTGGGTTTGGTTTATCATGAGCCTACTCTAAATTCTTGGCCCGAACTAAGAATCCTGTAGTTCCGACACAAGCAAAAATGAGAGCTTTTCGTGCAAATATTCAAAACTAGTTTTGAAAATTTTGGGTTTCATGAATTCCAATATCACCAAAACAAGTTGTAGTCTTTTGGTATTGTTCCGATACCACTGTTGGGATGCTAGGCACCTCTAGCAGGGCTTAAAGTATGGCGGAAGTGGTAATATTAAAACTCTAGAGCTATAGCAAATCCAAACCAAGAATCAAACCAAACTACTAAACTTGTCACTAAACTAGTAAGCTAAATATAAGAGTTGGCGGTCTAAAGTCTTTATAGCGCGTTAACCACCTCTTCTTAGACCCCGGCTAAACTCCATGAAGCCCGAAACAAGGTTTCTTGACGATCTCCTCGCTGAAGATGATCTACTTTGAGATAACTCCAAAACAAGTTTTAGCTTCAAATTGATCTCATCAAAATGAAGTAACCCACTAATTAAACTTGCTAAGAATGACTAGTAGGAGATGTAGAATAATTAGTTCACTTAATTTTTCTCTTTTCTTTTCCTTTCCTCACTTGAAGAAAAATCAAGAGGAGGAAGAAAAAGTATGGAGGAGATAAGAGTTTTGACGAAGATAAGGTTGAATAAATATATGAACTAGAAACCAAAATGAGTCATTATAAATAATGACTCACACAAATGAGTCATAAAAAGAATCATCTCATGAATTCTACAATCATGACTTATTCTTATTTCTTTCATACAAGTCTTATACTCCGATCATACATGTATCAACATACATGTCTCATTATTTATATCAAATATAAATGTTAATTAAAAAGAAGATAATAATTAAGTAAGTATGATATTAGTTAATATAATAAATAAATATAAATTTAATTATTAAATCAACACTTGATTTAATAATCCGGCTATATAATATATATACCGGCTAATATCAATAAGCA
Organism: Agapanthus africanus; assembly: GCA_030015575.1. NCBI lineage: Eukaryota > Viridiplantae > Streptophyta > Magnoliopsida > Asparagales > Amaryllidaceae > Agapanthus > Agapanthus africanus. The sequence continues at coordinate 414,991,811 of JASDDO010000022.1, forward strand.
CCCGATTAAAATACGTATATCAAATACACGTATTTAATCGAATTCCTGCACGTATCCCTATACGTGCCCTGCATCATTTTGCATATGCTAGGAAACCTCTGTGTGGGACTCTAAATACTCGACAATACGCGGGTAGTAGGTTAGGATCATATCTATAGCCCACAAGCACGTCAGCGGTACTATCTGCAAGTTACGGCTACCCAGGTATTGATCGAAAGAAGCTAAATGAGCAAGCTCATCAGAACCCTGCAAAGTCTATTAGTGATATTACTGTCCGGTCCGGTCTCTTCGTCTAAGAGTATCGCATATCGGGTCTAGGGTTTGGAATCTGTCAGACCCCAATAACTCTATAAGTTATGTGACAAAGGACTCATAACCAACCGGAAATACAACTGATACCACTTATCAGTTTATCTCCACCGCGATGGCCATCGACTTGTCGTTGTAGTTATGTCATGCACAGCGCGACATCAACTCCCAATACCCGGAGAGACAAATCCTCTCGATCGCTCACTGCCTCCACGTGCTTCGGGACTATACCTAACAAAAACCTGTTTGCAAGACTCCTTTGAGTAGTGGTAAGGTAGAAGTCTAAGTATAGTAGGAACACACAAGAGACACTATAGCGATCTCAGGTCCTAGGGACTACCTTGTACATATGTCACAAGAGAACTATTATCTGACATCGGTATATTACCAACTAGGAGTTCTTGGTGAGTCCGTCTAGTGTAACTAATCCAATGAGCACATGTATACAATCCTCGATTTCAAACACCAATAGGTGTGGAATCAACCATCGCCCTCCAACCGGATTAGGAAACGTACACACTAGTCTAAACTGGAGTACCAATGCCCAGTCTCGATACTCCTATGACTAGGGACATTTAAGGATGTGCTTATCGACTACTTAGGCCCTACTAGTATGATCCCTATCATCGTCCTGATAGTCAAGAAAAATCCTAGGGTTTTATTTCATGTCTAAATGATACGAGATAGTAAATTAAACACATCATATGAAAGATAAAGGCAAACCTTATAGCATACTATCATCTCAAGTGAGATTGTTCTCTCATATAGGTCCTCCTTCAATTACAATAATTGCCTTGAGGGCGCCTATATCCAACAATCTCCTCGTCTTATCGCGAGAGAATGAATATGCATGTCCCATCCTTTTTTCTAAGGTCGGGCATGTATGGTTGTTGTTTTGGCGGGCGGCTGCTTTCGGACCGCTCGACTGTTGCTGTGTATTGGTAACAAAGGCTGCTTTTCCCTTACCCTTATTATTTCAAGGATCCTTGCCGGAAGCGTAAGGACCATGGCCCATCTGACCCATCTAGGCTAGTTTATTAATCAGTTCCTAGAATGTGGTGGGCTTGAAGAAGGTCATAAATTAGGATACAGTCGATTGAGGATCGATAGACCCAATGACAATCCTCATAGCTGGGGACTCTTCAATGCGTTGTTCGCATTTGGACCACAAGTTCCGCCATCGGATTGTGTATTGGACCCATGTTTCCCCTGGCTTGACCCCGGAATTGATCAGCACAGTAATTGGAGTGCGCTCACTAGCACTGGCAAACCTTTGAGTGAATAGCAGCTCCATCTCACAGAAGGTCTTTACGGAGTCATTTTGGAGCTCCAAGTACCATTCAAAAGCCGTCTCCGATAGGCTTCCGACTAATTGGTAAAGTAGCAATTTATCGTCGCCCCTTGTATTGCCACACAGAGATTTGAACTATGCAACATGTTGATGAGGGTTACCCGTTCTTTTAAATACATGGAACTTCGGGATCATATATCCCGGTGGGTATTTCATCTAGTCATACCATGTCGGATATGGTCGACCCATTTTGACGAGCTGATTTTCAACCTCATTAGCTTGATAGGCTCTGATTTGTTCATTGATATAGTCGTCCAATGCTGCCTTAGAGATCGTTTCCTCCTTGGCCGTTGATAGGGTCTGAGGAGGATTTGTCATTTGCCCTTTATCGTCTTCAATAATAACTGGTGGTTCTTAAGCCTGTGGTTCTTGTTGGATTATCATCCCAACTATGTATTAAAACAGAAGAGTCATCTGCTTTATATTAGCAGCCTGCTCTGCCGCTTCCCTGTCCTTCTTTTCAAGCATCCGTCGCAAGAACTCGGTATCGGTTTCCTGTTCCTGGCGCTCTTCCATTTCTTTATCCAAACTTTCTTTAGGTCCTGTAAGCACTGCCATCTTCACAAGCATATCTTAGAACTTCTGTTGTTGCTCCTGAGCTTTCGTTAGTGACTGAGTTTGCGGTCTATGACTAACTGAAAAAAGGCTCTCCTCCTTACTACCATTCATTTAGACGGTGTGTATGGTTATACCTCCAGACTTAAAGCGTTTGGAGCTCTAGTCTTTGGATTTTTCCTCCGGCGCTAGAACTTTCTCCGGCCTCAATCTTTTATGAGAGGTCGTAATAGGAGGAACCGTTATAACATGCACCTCCTTTCGAGAAGTCCCCCGCTGTATGGCAGATGAATAATCATTCTCTTGTCGAAACTTAGATTTCTTCGGTCGATGAGAATAGTTTTTGTCAAGAACAGAGTCCTGAACATTCCTCTAGACTCTATGAATCTGGGAAGAGAGACGCTGATAAGACTACTCCGCCTTTGGTTGCATTGGAGCTTCTGCAGGAGGAGGTGATCTCTTCAATACCACAGTGGGGGAGTTTTTGTGAACCCTTCTAAACGGTTGGAAGCTTCTCCTGGTTGGAACAATAGAATTAACAGCCACCACAGGAGCTGGTAGGGTAAGTTCGGAAGAGGAGCCGCCTCTAGCTTGTCTCACTCGGCCCCAATAGCGACGTCAAGCATGTCTTGCAATGGGAACCATCTCAGCATCAGAGGCTTCCACATCATACCCCCTGCGTTGCTTGGGGGTTTCATCCAGTGTCGGCCTATAAAAGACTGACATCCTTAGTTGAGTCGGAACAGGATCGGTAAGTTTGCTGAAGACCGATTGTTTTGGTGATGAAGCACTCCTGTTTACTTCATGAAGAGCTGGAGCGGGAAGAGCCAACCGTTTAGGGTCAACCCCTTCAGGGATCATGGGCTTCTTTACAGGGCCCATTGAGCTTTTCTTCAGCCGTTTGAAGATTGAAACTTTAGGGCTGGCCCGATTGTTAGTGGGGCCGCCGCGGTAACTAGCCGATAAAAGACCAACTTCCAGGGAGCTTCTTCTTTTGGTGTTGGGGCGCCAAAGTTCGGGGATGGGAGAATGGTCCCAAAGAACAGTCCAGTGGTCACTTAGGAGACCTACCCTACTGGCATGAAGAATATGGAGGCCGCATTGGGCCCATAAGTGACTCCTCCGGATGGGATAGAGTGAGAGTTGCTGTTGTAGGAATTGCACTTGAAGGCCATTGAATCTGCACAGGGGTGATACACCAAATTTTAGTATCTCAAATCCAAGGTCAAGCATAAACATAGTGAACTACGATTTTTTTTTCGAAACACGACACACGAAGTGTGGAGTGGAAAGAAGAAGATGTCCTACCGGGCGTGCCATAATCTGTTTACCGCCAAAAATAGAGACGAACTGGGTTAGAACGTCTTTCCTGAATTTGGGGGCAGATGCTATTTGAAACATTTCCATCTACCTCTCCGAAAATACCAAGTTGATTTATGGCACCGTATATCTGAGATTTGGACAGATGCGACCGAATTAGCGTGACTTATCAGATTCCCCCTCTTTGAGGGTTTTTTCATTGTGGGGACGCTCTTCCCTGCAGGCGCAAGCCCCTGCAGTTAATTACGCTATTACATTGCGGTAACAACTTTAACCTGCTCCAGGTAGATCATTTTGTGTGGTGTTATATTGTTTATTTTAGGGTTGGTTATGGATTGTATACGGAGACTAGTTTATGTTGTCACCCGTAGGGCATGGATTAGTCCAAACCCGTACATATCAAACTTGGGTTTAAACCTAGGTCATATGTTCCATCAGTTCAGGAGTTTAAGGATCGTTAATCTCGCTTCAGATTAAGATCGACTTAAAATATGGTTAAGGACCGTTAATCTTATTTTAGATTAAGGTCGACTTAAAATATATGAGCTTGATTGATTTTCTTTTTAAAATCAGAGAAGTTTAAAACTTCAAGGACTTAGTCTATTTTAGACTAAATGTCAGGCTTTCTGTTACCCAACAGTGCTGAGCAATAGGCCATACATTTTGTTTTGGGCTTTACATAACCCAACAGTGCTAAGCACTGGACCCAGAAGTTTAAGCTTGAACATGGGATATAATATCCTTCCCGCTTCAGTGTTCACGACAATATCATGTGAGTACTTTGGTTTCTTTAGTACTTACGTGATATCATATGAGTGGCTATTCCTCTTGGTGTTCATGTGCCTTTCACGTGAGTAGTGCTAAGCACTCCTTCATATAGTGCTCATGTGGATATCATGTGCTGCGCACTCTCTATTTAGTTTTAGGCACTCACGTTCTTTTCATGTGATGCGCATGTTCGTTTTCGCTTCAAGCTCTTACGTGAATATCACATAACACACATGTCTTTGACTTCATGCGCTCACATGGATATCACGTGACGCGCACTTTCATTTTAGCTTTAAGCGTTCACGTGGATATCATGTGACACACATGTTTTTGGTCTCAAGTGCTCACATGGATATCGTATGACACGCACTTCTGTTTTCTTTTCTTCCCAGTGCTCATGTGCTTTTCACGTAAGATTTTAAGTCTCGGATGGTTTTTTCTAGAGCGCTCACATGGATATCATATGAGGCACTCATTCATGTTTTCCTCTTGAGTGTACACGTGCTTTCACGCGAGTCGTTGTTTTCTTAGATCTCCACATGTCTTTCACGTGAGCCTTTGTTTTTTAGGGTGTTCACGTGTCTTTCACATGAGACTCTACCATATTCATGCAGAGATCAACTGCAAGAACTAAGTTCTTCTTCTTTTTATGTAAGAATTAGATTATTAGTGGGATAAAAACTCTATCTTTAGATAAAAACATATCTTAAAGGAACTAAGTTCCTGCAATATAAATTCCATCTTTTTTCTTCCTTTCTTCTATATTCTTTTCTTGTATTCATATGGGGGGTGATAAAACAGCATAGTTTTCCCGTAGATCTTGAGTCTGAAGAACAAAATCTTTCCGATGAGAATTAAATTCTCAACTTGTAGAAGATTTGTCTTGTGAATCTCTGATCCAGAGAAATTACTAAGTTCTTTTAAAGGGTTAAACCCTTATATATGTATATGATAGGAAAATGAGATTCTTTTATCTCTATATTTTCATTACCTAGGGTTTTGGAAGGAGGAAGATGATATTTCTTCAAAAAGAGAATTAAATTCTCGGTTGTTTTTTGGAATTATTAGGTACATGGTTTTTTCTATACATAGAGCAAAGATATAAAGCTTGTAGGTTACTGATGAGGATTTTTATAGTCTCTAAATTTAATCGCAAGTATACAGCTTATCGCAGCCGTACTTGAGGATTGTTCCCACGGAAAGATGTGTTGACTATTTTTAAACTAAGTTAAAGAGTTAGATTTTTTTAAAATGCAAATAAAAATGGGTTTTTTTATGAGAGAAAAAGTTCTACGGTTTTATATTGCTTATTTTTGTATGGTTGGTTTAAAAGATACTACTTCTTTTCTTTATCTATTTCTAATATGTTTCTATTACTTAATATAAAAGCATAGGTTATGAAAACTTAATTAACAATAGTCTATCAATTATAAAAGATCATCTAGATACCATATTAAAAACTTAGTTCTAGGTTATTTAGAATAATGACCTAGGTTGAATTTATTTTATTAAAACCCATATCTTTTACCGTCCCAAATTAGGGTTCTACTTTGTCAAAGCTTCATCATCCTAATTAGTTTTTAGCTGTATCACCTATCCCTAGATCCATTTAAATTGTCAATTATCCTTATTAAAATATAGTTCATATGATGAAAACTTAAAAGAAAAGAATTATATTAAAATAAATTCTCCATTGAACACAAAAAAGAGAAGAGATAAAACATCCAACAATAGAAATTACACAAATACAAATCCTAGAAAAATAGATTAGTTACTCATATTATAAAATAGGAAAACTTTATTCATAATAAAAGTACATAAAATTATCCTTGATCTCTCCTATTTTTGCAAACCCTAATTTTTAAAGTCTGTTGAAGAGAGATCAAAAGGATTTTTATGGTCTCCAAATTTAACCGCAAGTATAAGCAGTCGTACTTGAGGATCGTTTCCACAGAGAGGTGTGTTAACAACTTTTAAACTAAGTTAAAGAGTTAGATTTTTTTAAAATGCAAATAAAAGTGGGGTTTTTTATGAGAAAGAAATTTCTAGGGTTTTTGTATTGCTTATCTTTCTATGGTTGGTTTAAAAGATACTATTTCTTTTCTTTATTTATTTCTAATAGGTTTCTATTACTTAATATAAAAGTTTAGGTTATGAAAACTTAATTAACAATAGCTTATCAATTATAAAAGATTCTCTAGATACCATATTAAAAACTTAGCTCTAGGTTATTAAGAATAATGACCTAGGATGAATTTATTTTATTAAAAATCATATTTTTTACCGTCCTTAATTAGGGTTCTAGTTTCTCAAACCATCATCATTCTAGTTAGTTTTTAGGTATATCACCTATCCCTATGTCCATTCAAATTGTCAATTATCCTTATTAAAATCTATTTCATTTGATGAAAACTTAAAAGAAAGGAATTATATTAAAATAAATTTACCATTAAACACAAGAAAGAGAACAGATAAAACATCCAACCATAGAAATTACGCAAATACAAAAGCTAGAAGAATAGATTAGTTACTCATATTATAAAAAAGGAAAACTTTATTCTTAATTGTCACGACCCGGAAAAAAGAACGTGACTGGCACTTGAATCATGTGAAGTCTATAGGACCCCACCTAATTCTAATAAGCCAAAACCCAGAAATCTAAACCTTTTTAGGGAAATAATAGAGGTAAAGCTTTTAAAATAAAGGTATAATGAAATCGAGCATTCTTTTAAAATGCATAGGTAAGGATATATGAAAATGCAAGTGGATTATACTCTAGTTGAAAACATTTTTCGTCTTTAAAAATTTGGGCAGCACCCCCCTTGTATATTTTGATTCAAAACCACATATAAGCAATATATATAGACATCCCCAAGCGGGAGCTAGCTCTTCACCAATCGGCGGAATCACAACAACGCAAGTAAGCAATAAATATACGATGCCCAACGGTGAAGATCAACATAGAAGAAATAAGTAATGCAAGGAACCAAAAATCTCAAAAGAAGGGAACATACACCCATCGCTCTAAGTCTCGTAAACATACAGTCTGTCTAGGTCTACTAATATACAAATTCTAGTTTCTGATTGATGGATTTTATCTAGATACAACAGGAATAATAATACAAGAATGGGCACGATCCAATGTGTCCCATCTACCCAAGTAAACACCCTGAAAGAACTGTGTGCCAGCGATACCACTACTGATCCAAGCAGTCGGACCTGCAAAAAAACCGTGTCACAACGGGGGTGCGTTGCCAACTCGTGAGTAGAAAACATCAGCAGGTAAAAATCGAATAAAACAACGATTCCTAGGTCATACTATATCATGAAGGTAATACTAAGATATATAGGATGACCATGTATGCATATATGTCAACAATAGAGTCAATGCAAATGACATATACAAATAAACATCTGAAATCATATGCCTGTATGCATGTGGATATCATCCACGTGTGTCCATCAACGACACAACAATATTGTTGGGACTTTACCCGCGCGCGCAAATGCTTATTTTTTGAAAATGGAATCGGTTTTGGAAATGGATGCGTAGGCGAACTCGGTCTCATTTTAAAATTTATAAACGGCAAGTGCACGGCGCGTTGTAGCAAGCCGGCAAGTACGGGTCGATCCACAGGTAATTGTGTATTAGGTTTAGTTGTTAAAAGTTCAGTAAATAATGAATTGTTTGGTTTGTCACAAAAAATATAAAACACGAAAACAAAGAAAACTAGTTAAGAAAGAAATGGCCGTGGCTTCGGCTCGGATGGTCGAATCGTGACGATTCCTTCGACGCTCCCTTGCTCATGAGTTGTCCATCCTTCTGTCGATCCCGGCGTGAAGCATGACTTGTAAATGCGGTTGCGTAGCACAAGTCATCAAAATACCGATATTCAACGGAAAACACAAAACAAGTCCGTATTGTTCACTTACCGTTTGGATGTCCAAGCTTGAGATATCAACACTAAGCACAAAGGTTAGAAAGCATACAACAACATCAAAAACACAAATTGGCAAGTGAGAGCAATTAGTATTAGTGTTAACTTTGCTAAGTGACTGTGATAGTATAGGGTATATGAAAACCGAGGGTTTTTCAAGCACTTGGTCACAAAATACCGTATCTAAATTTAGCAAACTTAACACCAAATTGATTCTATTTTAAACATTGTGAAATGTGGAAAGGGAGTGAATATGGTATACGAAGAGGTTACAAAGTAACCATGGTTTCAAAATACTATATCACATCAATATACTAAACAATATTTAAGTTAGAATCACATTAAGCATATTAAACATAAACAAGAGGGGGAGGAAGGCAAAGCCTTTCATCTCATTTCCTCACCTTCACCACCACCAAAGAAATTAGTTACACATAATGAAAAGAAAAGCAAGAAACAAAAGAAGCAAGTAAACAAAACAATAACAATAATATTAACACTTGAAGAAGTTTAGGTACAAGATATTGGTAGTTTGTTCAACCTTCATAAGGAAGCTCTCAAAAGAAAGCTTCAAGAGGGAAGAAGAAGAAGGAACCAAGTTGAAGCCCACTCAACTCTCAAGCTAAACCAAAACTAAACAAAACTAAAATATATGCATCCTCTCTCTCTAATCTGTTCTGGTATTTATAGGCATCAAAATAGAATAAACAAACAATATATATGGGATGATGTGATGCATATAAAGTGCCCGCAGAAAAATGGGGGAAAAAGGAGCAAGGGGGGCCGGTGTCGCCGGATTTATTGGGGGCTCGCCGGTCCAAATCCGAGCAATGAGGATCGTCTTGGTATGGTGGACTTGGGTGCTCTCCACAATCACTCTGATGCTGTTTGATTTATCTGTTTAAGCCTGGTTTGCATTCAGAGATTTGGAGGGAAACTTGATGCCTTACATCATATCATAACTTTTTGCATTTAACACACATCACACACACTTGTGCTCACTTGCACAAGTCATGAGTGTGCTAAGGCATCCCCCACCATGGTCCATGTCCCAAAAGAGCTATGTGCACACATGTATTGTGTTGTACCAAAATGTGTGTACACATGTTTATTGCAAAAGAGCTCTTTGAATATCGATCGGTTTTCTGTTCTGATTGCAGTGTCAGCTCCCAAACGTTATATCCATGAATTTGAGTGTGTTTCCAGTATTATGTCATGAATACCTATAATCTGTAATTACTCAGCATACACTGATTAATAGTACCGATATATCACAAAATAGATAATGGATGAGTGATATTAAATTGCAGTTTTCTGAGATGAACAAATACCCCCAAACTTATCTTTTGCTCGTCCCGAGCAAAGAAAAAAAATCCTAGCCTCACTTTCGCAGGGAACGCGATTGTACTGAGCACGTGCAACAAGCCGTTAAACTTCTAGTTGTCCCTGGTAGGAGGAGTGTTGTCTCCTGAGGGTTTTCAGCGGATTACACCTATAAAATCCAGTCAAGTTAGCGCCGTAGAGAAACTGTTGATTCTATTATTAAGTTAGAGATCAAAGTTAGAAGTTCAATCACCCAAGTCAGAAACGTTAAACCTTATTTTTCACTCCTCACAATTTGTTTAACATAAGCTTATACGCGTCTTTACTTGATTGTGCGGATAGTATCCATAAGTTTTTAAGAATTTGATTAGGGTCATCATGTCATAAGTACGGACCAGGATAAACTTGTAAAGGATCATACAAGTTTGAGAGGAGTTAAGATTTTCTCAAATTTCATTCTCCAGTTAGGTTTCAAGTCGAAATATACATTATTTTTAATAGAGAACCTAATTCTTATTCTTCACTCCTACCTTTCACCTGGTTTTGTTCATAAACACCCAAGTTATCGTCCAAAACGTCTTTATAAATATGCCTTCATATCTCCGCGAAAAAACTGTTTTAATAGAAAATTCGTCCCCGCCAAGATTATTCTCCAACAAAGAACCATGAGGACTTTTAACTCGGAGAGAACACTTGCTTAGCTTGTTTTATTTGGCGATTGGGAACTTAGCGAGTTTTGCGTTAATGACTCACAAACCAGATGGTTTTAGGGCATTAGGTGTGGAGACACCCCAAGGACTTAATTACCCAAGTTACCAAGGCCACAAAAAAGACTCATTTTATTTAAAATATTCTGAACTCCGTGAAAACGGAGATATAGCCAACATTTCTTTTAAATCCGAAGACGTTACATGTGGATAAGGTGTGTAATTACTCCAACATGGTTCCAGATGGGTTATTTTTCAGACTTATAGCTTCTGTTAAAACCTCAATAATATCCTTCATATCTACTTTACCTTATGAACTATTCTTGATATCATTTAACATAGAACAAACATGTTTGATCCTAAAGATGTTTATCAATTTTTAAAAGTTTTTCAGACATGTCAGACCTTCATCAAATTATCAAACACATACGGCACGTGTAAAGTGTTATAAAAGACATATATCAGCTATGGTTAAACACAAGAGAGGGTTATTTTTCGGGTCGTCGGTCTCACAAAAAGGATTTAGTTATTTCTAACTTATCAACCGAACCGTTAGACTTCGAATCTAAGTTCCCCCGCAAGCTAACATTGTTAGTTGTATGTATGCCCTAGAGGCCAGTATTGTATATATGATGTATATTATATTGGATGCTTGGACATATATAGAGAGGACTTTCTTGCTCGACATGATAGTATGCAATCTGGTTGCTCTTTATCTTAACATGTATACTTGTCTCTTGATATTGTCTTATGGTCACATGTTGGTAAAGTCCTTAGGATGTGTACTTGACTACCAGGACTATGATGCAGATCATTCTAGTGGGGCCATGTTAGTCCATAAGTTCATCCTTTAATGTCCCTAGTCGTAGGTGTATCGAGACGGGGAATCGATATATCAGAGTAGACTAGCGTATACGCTTCTCGACCCATGAGATGGGCGATGGATGATCCCATATCCATTGGTGTTTGACATCAGAGAGGGTATATGGGTGATCAGTGGAGACTGGGTACACTGGACGGACTCGCCGATAACTCCCAGATGGTATTATACCTCACGTCAGATCGCAGTTCTCTGGTGACACTTGTACAGGTTAGTCTGTAGACCCGAGATCGTCATAGAGTCTTGTGTGATTCCCACTGTGATTTGATTTCCACCTTACCATATCCAAGAGGGCGTGCAAAACGGTGGTTTTTGGGTGCAGTCCCGAGTCACATGGAGGCAATGAGCGATAGGAGGGGTTTCGTCTCTCCCTGTATTGGGAGTTGATGTTGCGCTGTGCTCGATTGGCCATAACAGGGAAGTCCCTGGCCAGGGCTGATTTAGAGATTTATTGGTAAGTGTTACCAGTAGTTTCTCGACCAGTTATGAGCCTCACATCGGCATGACTTATCGGTTATTGGGGTCTAACGTTTACCACCCGTAGACTTGATATGCGACATATCAGACGAGGAGACCGGACTGTACGGCAAGTGTTACTGTCAGGCTTTTGCAACAGTTGGAGCGGGCTTGCTTGCTGATCTTCTGATCGCTCAATACCCAGGTAGCCGTTACGTCCAGCTAGTACCCCTGACGGCTTGTGGGTGCTTGATGTGATCATCACCTACTGCCGGCGTATTGACGAGTCTTTAGAGTCCTACATAGAGGTTTTACTGGCTCTGGAAAAATGAAATAGGAGCACATATGTGATATGTGCTGGGCCGAGAATAATGCGTATATGTGATACCGTATTATATTCTCGCGACTTTTGTATCGTTCGGTTATATGTGATATAGCCGGGTTATCGAATCAAGTGTTGATTCGATAAGTCGATACATTGGATGTTAGTCGGTTATATGTGATATAGCCGGATTATTAAATCAAGTGTTGATTTAATAATTTCAAGTATAATTGTATATTTGATATACTAATTTACATTAACTAACATTTGCTCACTTAAGCATTTATTTTCTCACATGTGCACACTTAATATATATGTGATATATATTAATTTGTGCTTTATTTTTGTATCATGGTTGTTGATACAACATACATGGGTGTATGAGACTTACACCATGCTAATTATGATGTTGGGTTTAATGTTTAAAGTAATTACAAAATTAGTGGATTATTGAAAAAATGCATGAAGCTTATGGAAGCTTGTAGATGCATTGACTAAGTCCACTAAGTTTGTTTTTCTTTAGATATTTGTTAACCTAACCATTTTAATTAGCCATGGTTATGTCTCTACATGAGTTAGTATATGATACACACTCACCATGGTGTAAGTGCACGGCAGCGCCCCGGCCGTCAATCCGACACCGGAATGCGGAAACGAAACTTTTACAAAACTTGTAAACCGGCACTACCGCACACTATAAACCCGTATCAGGCCATTAACCTAATACTAGGTAACTAGAGAAAGGGTAGAAAGATATACCGAGCGATCCATGTCCTTCGGTCTTCGGCCCACACTCCGATCTCCTCACGGAATCTCCGGTCTTCATCTCCTCGTCGGAACGGGCACCACATCGCCGGGTTCTTTTACGGGCTCCCAAGTCTAGACTGAGGCAACTCAGGCACGAAGTTGGCGAGCCGATGTGTCCAAGAATGCTGTAGGCAAAGTGTAGAATCCATTTGTCTCTATTGGGGTTATGTGAAGTTGCCATTTGGATCGAGGAGGAGAAGAAGAACTTTGAAATGGAGCTATATGATTTTGTGGCTAGCAAAATGAGAATCATAATCTTTTTCCCTACACCCAAAAATGAAAACTTCTCCCCTCTAGTAGTGGCCGACCTCTCTCTAAAAATGGAGGAGGGAAAAAAACTAAAAAGGGGTGAGCATAAGAGAGTGAGGCAACCATAAGAAAAATGTGATGATAATAATGTAATTATGTCACACCAAATCCAAATCAACTCCCATCACAATTAAAGCAAACCATAATGAGAAAAAAAGGAATCAAATATGCCAGAAGTATCATGAAGCCTCCATTTACAAATAACACCTTTGCAATTAGCTAAATGCCAATTTGCAAGAAAACCACTCACAAGGAAAATTCAGCCAAAGAATGGAAGAAAGAAAAACTGGCTGAAACGGAATGGAAACTGGCAACTTCAAAAAACTGATCCAGTAATAAATTACAGGAAAACCCCGCGACCGTATATACATACCCGCATTTGTATTCCTACCGAATACAAATGCAACGAGACAAAATCTGTTAGTGTATATGCCCTAGAGGCCATTACTGTATCATACTAGTTTGTATATTACTTGATGGAAGCTTGGGATATTCACAGTTGTATATACAATCTTGCTCGAAATGGTAGTATGCTACTTGGTTTGTCTCTACTTTAATATGTGCATGTGTTTCTTTTAGCATATTGCTGATATACATATTAGTAGAGCCCTTAGGATCTTTGCTTGATTACCGGCGTTGTGATGGCGCTCACACTCGTGGGAGCTGGGTGATCTATAAGCACATCCTTATACAGGTCCCTAGTCGTTGGACTATCGAGACAGGGCATCGATACTCCGGAGTAGACTAGCGTATGCGCTTCTCATCCCAGTGTGGGAGACGGTCTGTCCCACAGCCGTCAGTACGTCGTACTTGAGATAGTATACGGGTGCTCGTTAGGTTACGAGTACACTGGACAGAACTCGTCGGGGACTGTTGGTTGGTATTATACCTATCGTCAGTTATCAGTTCCCAGGTGACATGAGTACAGCTTAGTCCGTTGACTTGACACTGTCACTTCGCCTCGAGTGTGTTCCCACTGCACTTTGATTACTACCCTACCACGGCTCAAAGGAGTCGTGCAAACAGGTAGTTTTTGGGTGCAGTCCCGAAGCACTTGGAGGCAGTGACGGTTAGACAGGATTCGTCTCTCCCGGTATTGGGGTTGACATCGCGCTGTGTCCAGGAGAGCCATTACACGAGTAGTCCCTGGCCAGGGCAAGCGAGATATACTGGTAGGTTTCCAGTGTTATCTCAGGGTGTTCTGGGCTTCACTCCGGCACGACTTGTACCGCTATTTGGGGACTGACGTTTACCGCCCCCCTAGGCCCGCCATGCGATGTATCAGACGAACAAACCGGACTGTACGGAGATTGTCACATACAGGCTCAGTAAGAGTTTAGATGGGGTTCACCTCGTCAGTCTTCTTATCGACATCTACCTGGGGACCGTTACGTACAGCTAGTGCCGCTTACGGTCTGTTTTTAAACCGACTGCCAGCGTAGTGTCGAGTCTTTAGAGTCCCACACAGAGAGCTATTCGCCTTTAGGAAAAATGAGTAGAGGTCGCATGGTTTTGTGACAGGGTTCATTCACATCCGCGCACTTATGCACGTTTACTGTCCGGACAGTTTATATTAGCGGGCTTTGGTTTAAGCCGGATCCTAGTATATGTTTTGGGATTGGTTTTTCTCATTGTGTTCGTGTTCCTCAGATCACGAATGCGGGTGTGTATGCACAGTTGCTTGAGACAGAGGGAGAGGACCTTGATTAGGGTTAATGTCTATTGTCATTTTATTAACCCTAATGTTTATGTGTGTATTATTATTAATTGGTATTAGTTTAATAATTGAGCATGGTTATGGTTGTTGACCATTTGACCTTATTGACTTGTTGACCTTGGTTGACACTTTGACCATCGTCATTTCATTTGGAAGATGCTCTTTGATCCTTGCAATTTGCATTTAAAATGAAATGATAATGGTCATGTATTGATTAACCATGACAATTATCTAACTAATTATCTAATTAAAATAATATGCACATATTAGTGAGAATGGTTTATTCTATTCTCATTCTATCATTTTCATTTCTCTCTCTTGTTTTTCCTCTCCCTCAAGCTCTCCCCTCTCATGTGTTGAGAAACACTTGAGCTTGAGAAAAACTCTCTCTTGATCATCTCTACTCTCATCTAGGGTTGAAGGACTAGCACTTCTTGAACCCTAGTTACTTCTAGCTTGGAGTTGAAGCCAAAGGTTGAGGCTTTCGGGTGGATCTTTCTTCGACGTGAGAAGACGACCAAGGTGACCTCCTTCCACCACTCCAAGGAGCAAGGAGAGAAGGACTTAAAGCCCAAGGTATAACCTTTCTAGCACTTAGCTAGTTACTAGTTAGCTTTAGCAAGTTTTTGTTTAGCAAAGATCCTTCTAGCTATAGTCCATGTTGCCTAAGCTCATAAAAATCCGATTTTTATTCCGTTTTCCGTCTCCCCGCAAGCACCGGGGTGGGCAACGTGGACTTACAGTGGTATCAGAGCCTAACTAAACATAAACTAGCTAAGTAGTGAAGTGTATCGAAGATCGAAACGGAAAAATCGAAAAACCAAAATTTCAAAACCCTAGTTTTCTGTTAAATTTTTTTCTGGTCAAAACAAAATTTGTTATACTGCTAAAATCGTCTCAGGGTTTTTTAAAGAAAACCACCAAACCCGGTCCAGTGAGTCGTCTAAACCGCCGCGGTTCAGCGGCAATAGCACGCTATTGCGGTGGAACAGCCGCCGTTTTAACTCTTCACTGAGTCGAGTTTGGTGCAGTGTATTTCTGGCTTGGTTTTAGGATTTTTCAGATGGTTTATTTGTGCCCAGATTTTCCAGAATAGAAATTTATTTTTGGGGGCCTATAAATCCGTATTTTTTTCGAACTTCAATACACTTTGACTATAAAGGTTATATCTATGATGTTTGCATGTATTGAATGTCGGTTAATCGCTATATGTCGATTAGTCGGGGTTATACATATCTGTGATCTGTGATTGATACTGGTTTGTGTATATGAATGGGTTGGATTGTCGCGGGTGAATAGCCGGGGTGGATGTGAGATGAGTGTTGTTTCTCATTCATTCATTTGTAATATGTAAATTGATGTAATATTATTATTTGTTTGGCCGCACAACCGGGTCGGGGTTGTAGTCGTCATTGTATAATTCTTTTTACCGTTTTTGCTCCTAGGATAGACCCATGGAGGGGGTGAACAAACTACCGGGTATCTCGAAGTGCCGAGTGGCCTACTCACGGTGTTGAGGGAGGCTGCTTCACTTCGGGTACTTGGCGGGTAGTTTGCCGCACCCGTAGGGGTCTTGGGTGGGGTATTGGCTATTCACCGCGACCGTGTAATCCGCTTCTCGTTGCAGGCTCGAACGAATTGCGGATTCCTAGTATATCCAATGTCTTCATCTGTGATCTGTAATGTCTATCATTGCTATATATTTATATATGATAACTATTTAGGCGTTGCTTATGTTTTACAGCCGCGCTAGCCCAGCCCCCGCTCTGTCGTTAGTTAAGTAACCTAACGGGTGATGACGGGGCCCCGTGGCGAATGCGAATGGCATAAGCGTACGTCATATTTTGGTTGTTTTCTGCAATGGTAGGATTAAAAGATGGGACACATTAAAAGAACTAATGCAAGAAAATAAACCAAGTAAAAGTCGATTGGAACACTTTGAAAACCACTCGGTTCTTTTCAAAACTAAACTTTTAAACGCGGAGCTTGAACCACTCTTTTTTTAAAAGCTATCTCGTTCCATCGATTATATCAAGTTCACTACGTTCACGGTTTCGCCAAAACCATCCGTAGCCCTCCATCATTTCAGTTAAATATACGGTAGTATTCAAGCTATGTATTTTGACCTCAAGCCAAGGCATAGTGATTGGTAGCTGCCGGATATTTATCTGTTGCATAGATAGAATGCGTTGGTTTGAGACAGTTGTACTGCCATTTTGGCCTACGTCAAGGGTAGGTACGGGTGGGTTCAAATTAACCAGGATAATGATGGGAAGAACTTGACATGTGACTTATGACATTTTGACCTCACGCCAAGGTCATAAGAGCATGGGGCAAAAATCCACATCGGGAGTTTCATAAGTACTGAAACTTGCTAGCGCTGCATACCATTTGGAGTGTGATAATTCTGGTAGGATTCCTTCGGTCTTATCACGCGATGATATTTGGATCCCGATCCTACTGTGAGTATATGCTACTCCTCGGGAAAACTTTCACTTACCGATCAATGCTATAAACTTAGTAGGTGTCTAGAAAGGTGTTAGCGGGGCTACGCCCACAGGGAAAAGAGGTTACTTAATTAAGGAACTTCGCGAAAGCGTTGGAAAACCTCCCTCGAAGTACCGACACTGGCCTGGCTGAACGGTTAAGCAAGTATTGTACGGTGAGAGTGATCCTGACTAATCCTTTCTTTACGGTTTGAGAAGGGATTCGAGAGACAGTGGGAGCCATCCAGTTTAGACAAATTAAAAACCACTCTAAACTTGCAAGAGCATCATGCTAAAGTGTTTCTTTTCTCTCTCCTAATTGCAGCGACCATTCAAGATGACCGGACTTAAGTTATTACTAGATAAAAACATATTGACAGGGCCAAACTACAAAGATTGGCTCAGGAATGTCAAGATGGCAATCACTTACGACAAGTTGGGGTATGTCCTTACCACCAAAGCTCCCCCTGTCCCAGGTCCCACCTCCAGTGTCGTGGATAAGGAAATCCGTAAGACATGGGAGATAGATTGCGCGAAGGCCAAATGCCTCGTACTAGCCTCGATGGACAATGAACATCAGAGGAGGCACGAGAATATGGACTTAGAGTCCATATTTCTTCATACAAAAGAACTGTATGGAGAGCAGTCTCGTATCGCAAGATACGAAGTGTCGAAGAAGTTGTTTTCGGCAAGGTTGGTCGTCGGATCATCGGTAGCGGAACACGTGCTTAAGATGATTGGCTACATTGAGGAGCTCGCGGACCTTGGGACCACGTTGGAGAATGAACTCTATACTGATTTGATTCTCCAGTCCCTTCCTTCCACTTACGCCCAGTTTATTCTTAACTTCAACATGCAAGGAAAGGAGGTAGAACTTTCCGAACATCTGAACATGTTGAGGAGTGCTGAGGGCACCCTACAGAAAGGTAGGGAGACATCCACTTTGTTTGTAGGAGGATCTTCCTCTTCTAGATCCAGGGCGAAAGCCAAGGGTAAGAAGAAGAAAGCCCCCGCCAAACCAAGAGGCGGTGTCAGTAAAGTGGATACGAAGGGAAAAGGAAAAGCAACAAAGATAGCGGGAAAGCTGGTGGGGAAGGAAGAATGCTTCTATTGTCACAAAAGTGGTCACTGGAAACAGGATTGCAAGGCTTGGAAATCCAGAACACAGGATTTGAAGCGAGTTGCAGCTTCAGCTTCAGGTGTGTATGTTATTGAAAACTGTCTATCAATAAACTCTACTTCCTGGGTATTGGATACCGGATCAGGATCACATATATGTAATTCTTTGCAGGCGTTGAGAAGGCAGGTGACATGACCCTCAGAGTTGCGAACGGTGCTAGCATGGATGCTGAGGCCGTGGGGGACTATCACCTGGGATTGTCGGATGGACATTTTTTGGTTTTATGTAGTTGTTATTATGTACCAAATGCAACCTGTAATATCATTTCTATATCTTTATTATCTAAAGAAGGTTATGAATTTGCATTTGTATGTAATGTAGTAAACATTCACCTTAATCAAGCTTTGATTGGGTCAGGTACATTGAACAACGGTATATACGTATTAAACCAACCACAAATTTTCAATGTCCAGAATACACACAAAAGAAAGTCTCCAGAAATCAATAAAACTTTCTTATGGCATTGTAGACTGGGTCACATCAATGAGAGAAGGTTGACTAAGTTACATGCAGAAGGATATTTGGATCCGTTCGAATATCAATCGTATGCAACTTGTCAATCCTGTCTCAAAGGAAAGATGACAAAGACTCCGTTCACTGGACACGGAGTAAGAGCGAGCGAGCTCTTGGGACTCGTGCACAGCGACGTGTGCGGTCCAATGTCTACACATGCGCGAAGCGGTTATTCTTACTTCATTACTTTTACGGATGATTTCTCAAGGTTCGGACATGTCTTCTTAATGAAGCATAAATCCGAAGCTTTTGATAAGTTCCAGGAATATAAGAATGAAGTAGAAAAACAAACAGGCAAAAGTATAAAGACACTGAGATCTGATCGAGGTGGTGAATACTTGAGTGCCGAGTTCCTGGGTTACTTAAAAGAGAATGGAATTCTCTCTCAGCTTACTCCTCCATACACTCCGCAACATAATGGTGTATCGGAGAGACGGAACCGAACCCTATTGGATATGGTACGGTCCATGATGAGTAACGCTGAGTTGCCGCGATCGTTCTGGGGATATGCGCTAGAATCAGCTGCATACCTTTTGAACCGAGTTCCCACTAAGACTGTGCCTACCACACCATATGAGTTATGGAGTGGGAAGAAACCCTATCTTCAATACCTGAAGATTTGGGGATGTCCAGCTTTTGTAAAAAAGCAGCATGCGGACAAGCTCGAGGCACGCTCAGTACTGTGCAAGTTTGTGGGATACCTAAAGAACTCCAGGGGGTATCTTTTCTATTACGCAGAGGAACAAAAAGTCCTTGTTTCTCGTAATGCCCATTTTCTGGAACATCAATTCTTAGAAAAAGAAATAAGTGGGAGCGCAATAGAACTGGAAGAAATTCCAGAACCACAAGCTATTACTGAAAGCTTAGTAGAACCAGAGGGTTCGAAAGATCAGGACATTCCCACGCCACTCCGCAGGAGTAGTAGGCAGTCTCATCCGCCCGAGAGATACTACGGTTTTCTCATTGACGGGGATAGAGAGGATTGCATCATAGATTGTGATGTGCCTACTAGCTTCCAGCATGCCATTCAGAGCGTCGACTCGGTAAAATGGCTGGATGCAATGCGGACCGAGATGGAGTCCATGTAAACCAACAAAGTATGGACGTTGGACATTGCTCCAGATGGGGTAAAACCCGTAGGATGCAAGTGGATCTTCAAAAGGAAGATTGGTGTAGATGGACAGGTTGAGAGCTATAAAGCTAGACTGGTAGCAAAGGGTTTTCGTCAGCGACCTGGTTTGGACTATGACGAAACCTTTTCTCCAGTAGCTATGCTGAAATCCATTCGGATCCTTCTTGCCATTGCTGCCTTCCACGATTATGAGATTTGGCAGATGGACGTAAAGACAGGTTTTCTAAATGGTCATTTAGAGGAGTGTGTCTCTATGGATCAGCCAGAGGGTTTCATTCATAGTGGGAGCAGCGGAAAGGTGTGCAAGTTGCTTAAGTCCATTTACGGACTACAGCAGGCATCGCGGAGTTGGAACATCTGTTTTGATGAGACGGTCAAGGAATTTGGCTTTATCAAAAATCCAGATGAACCATGCATCTATTGTAGATTTGTAGCGAGAACTGTAGTATTCCTCGTTTTATACGTGGATGACATTCTCTTAATCGGAAATGACATTCCTATGCTACAATCTGTCAAGTGGTTCTTGTCACACAGGTTCTCCATGAAAGACCTGGGTGATGCCTCATACATTCTGGGTATCCGGATCTACCGTGACAGATCCAAGAGGATATTAGGACTTTCACAGTCTAGGTACATCGACACCATACTGAAGAGATTCAGTATGGAAGATTCCAAGCGCGGTAATCTACCGGCTTGTCACGGGATCACCCTCTCCAAAGAGATGTCTCCCAAGACTGATTTAGAGAGGGATTGTTAGTTGTATGTATGCCCTAGAGGCCAGTATTGTACAGATGTTGTATATTATATTGGATGCTTGGACATATATAGAGATGACTTTCTTGCTCGATATGATAGTATGCTATCTGGTTACTCTTTATCTTAACATGTACACTAGTCTCTTTATACTGTCTTATAGTCACTGGACAGCTGTGAAGAGCATTCTCAAGTACTTGCGAAGGACTAGAGATATGTTCTTGGTGTATGGTAACGGAGAACTCCAAGTGGAGTCCTTTACCGATTCGAGCTTCCAGAGTGATAAGGACGACTCTAAGTCGCAGTCGGGTTTTGTCTTTACCCTTTACGGAGGGGCGGTTAGCTGGAAGAGTTCCAAGCAGGAAACCGTGGCAGACTCGACGATGGAGGCTGAATACATCGCTGCCAACGATGCTGCTAAAGAAGCTGTCTGGATCAAGAAGTTCATTTCTGAACTTGGAGTGGTTCCATCCATTGAGCATCCAATACCTTTGTATCGCGATAACAATGGAGCGGTGGCTTTAGCCAAGGAACCCAGGTCCTATCAGCGATCAGGCATATTCTGAGGCGGTATCACCTGATCCGGGAGATAGTTGATCGTCGGGAGATCGAGGTCAGGAGAGTTGACACGAAGAATAACACGGCGGATCCACTCACGAAGGCCATTCCCCAGACGCAGTTTGAGAGACTCTTCGGGATGCTCGGTATGCGATACTACAGCAGCTGGCCCTAGTGCAAGTGGGAGATTGTTAGTTGTATGTATGCCCTAGAGGCCAGTATTGTACAGATGTTGTATATTATATTGGATGCTTGGACATATATAGAGATGACTTTCTTGCTCGATATGATAGTATGCTATCTGGTTACTCTTTATCTTAACATGTACACTAGTCTCTTTATACTGTCTTATAGTTACATGTTGGTAAAGCCCTTAGGATGTGTACTTGACTACCTGGACTATGATGCGGATCATACTAGTGGGGACATGGTAGTCCATAAGTACATCCTTCAAGGTCCCTAGTCGTGGGTGTATCGGGACGGGGCATCGATATACCAGTATAGACTAGCGTATACGCTTCTCGACCCATGTGATGGGCGATGGATGATCCCATATCCATTGGTGTTTGACATCAGAGATGGTATACGGGTGCTCAGTGGAGACTGAGTACACTGGACGGACTCACCGAGAACTCCCAGATGGTATTATACCTCACGTCAGATGGCAGTTCTCAGGTGACACTTGTACAGGTTAGTCTGTAGACCCGAGATCGTCATAGAGTCTTGTGTGATTCCCACTGTGCTTTGATCTCCACCTTACCACGTCCATGAGGGCGTGCAAAACGGTGGTTTTTGGGTACAGTCCCGAGTCACATGTAGGCAATGAGCGATAGGAGGGGTTTCGTCTCTCCCGGTATTGGGAGTTGATGTTGCGTTGTGCTCGATTGGCCGTAACAGGGAAGTCCCTGGCCAGGGCTGATCAGAGATTTACTGGTAAGTGTTACTAGTAGTTTCTCGACCCGTTATGAGTCTCACATCGGCACGACTTATCGGTTATTGGGGTCTGACGTTTTACCACCCCTAGACTTGATATGCGACATATCAGACGAAGAGACCGGACTGTACGGTAAGTGTTACTGGTCGGATTCGCAGGAGTGTGAGCGGGCTAGCTCGTCGATCTTCTGATCGCTCAATACCCGGATGGCCGTTACGTTTAGAAGACCGCTTGCGGCTTGTGGGTGCTTGATATGATCATCATCTGCTACCGGCGTATTGACGAGTCTTTAGAGTCCTACACAGAGGTTTCCTAGCTCAAGCGAAACGAAATAGGAGCGCATATGAGATATGTGCAGGACCGAGAATGATGTGTGTATGTGATACCGCATTTCATTCTCGCGATATATGTTTCGATTGGTTGTATTCGATATGACCTAGTTATCGAATCATTGATTCGATAAATCGATGCATAGAATACTAGTCGGTTATGTGCGACATGACCGGATCATTGAATCAAGTGTTGATTTAATGATTTAATGTATAATTATATATTTGATATATTACTTTGCATTAACTAGTATTGGTTCACTTTAAACGGATTTTTCTCACTTGATGCACATTGTATATGTGATATACTTTTGTATACATTTTTGTATCATGTTTGATGATACATGATCTTGTTGTTAAGTATAAAGAATTAAACCATGGTTAAAAGTTGATTAGGGTTTTGCATTTTCATCTATTTATTTATTTATTTGTTTGAAAAGAATTATGATGAGAATGGTGGCTCTTTTTGTTTTAAGTTGAAGCTTC
This sequence comes from Agapanthus africanus, assembly GCA_030015575.1. Taxonomy (NCBI): domain Eukaryota; kingdom Viridiplantae; phylum Streptophyta; class Magnoliopsida; order Asparagales; family Amaryllidaceae; genus Agapanthus; species Agapanthus africanus. Next base: position 415,014,944 of record JASDDO010000022.1, read on the forward strand.
ATGAAGCTTTGACTTTTGCAACCATCCTTATCTTCATGCTTAACCCTAACCCTCTCTAGTGACCATGGTTTATTCTCTACACTTAACCTAGGTTAGAAGATGATAAGTATTTGTTTTTATTATTCTTTTTAACAATACTTATCATATTCTTTCTTCTTGATCTCCTTCTTCTTCAAGAGAGAAAACTAGTTGCCATCAATGGCAACATGAGCAAAAGTGAGTGAAATCCAAATCTAAAGTGTACCCACCTCCTATTTCTTCACCCTCTACCTCTTGCCAAGTTGTTTTGGGTGTTTACTTCACAAGTTTCACAAGTTTCACAAGTTTGTGAAGTCGGAGCTTGAACTAGTGCAACCTCGACGTAGATCGTCTTTGACACAAAGCCGACGAACTATTCCGCATATTATTCCGATGAAGCCGACGAATGAGTCGAGGATTCATGATGGACAGCGAGGGCATGACCACGTGGAGCTAAGGAGGTGGAAATCCGGATCTACAAAGGTTGTAGCTTCTCACTTCTAGTTAAAGTGTTAACTAAGTTTTCTTTTCGCCTAAAATTCTAGCAACGATCCGTAGTCTAGGGTTTCTCGGCACCAAAAATTTTAAATTGGCATGTCCGATGCCTTGTGAGACCTTACTTGAGTGCCTAGGAACCTTTCACTGGTATCAGAGCCTAGCTAGAGCCTTAGGCGAAGTCCCGACGGAATTTGAAGTCCGAACGAACCCGAAACCCCGAATCAAACTTGCTCTCTGTCCAGATTTTAAAATTGTGGATTTTTCAAGATTAAAAATATCCAGAAAATCAAGCAGGGTTTTCTAGGAATTACTGTAAAATTCGTGGACCTAATTCAACTTTACCACCGCGTTTCCGCGGCACGAGCATGGCTCGTGCGGCGGAAGCGCGACCGTTTTGTCGTGTTGTGACGTAATGTTTGTACAGTAACTCCTATTTAACAGTGCTGGTTTTTATTGGTATTTTTAATATTTTTTCAAGAGTTGAATTTTCTGCAGTTGTTTTGGGGATTCGGAGTTTCGATCGGAATATCAAATTTTGTCTGTGTGGTTTTCCGGATAAATTTTAGACTATGTTAAAAAGTTCGACCGGATATAAATATCCAATTTTTCCCCTGTCGGGAAATTTCCAAGTGTTGGATTTTTCCGAAGTTTAACGACGTTCTAAGTAGTGCAAGTAACGCGATCGACCCTCTAGAAGACAACAAACCTTAACTCGATTATGTGACCGTCTTGAACTGCCCTTTGAACCTTCGGGTTTGGGGCAGTACGGCGTGCCACATGTGAGGCGTTGGCTTGACCCTTCTACGGCTGGACCGTTGGTACTGAGGCACGAACGGAATGTTGTTATACTTGTTTCATGTGTTGATCTGTATCGGGAAAACTTGGGTGTTCGATTGTTCGATCGGAAAGTTTAACATTATCTGTTTATCTGGAATGTGATACAATAATTGGAATTCACAAACAGTTATGAGATAACTGGATGAATGTTATAAATCTAGCACTTTAGTCCCATACGATATTGAAAAGAGTTTTCGATAATGAGACTAAAATGCGGGATTTATATCTGTTAGGCATGTGATGTCTAAAGAAGTTGCGGATTCCAATTGTTGTAGTTTTACACTTTCTTTTCTGTGACCGTAAGTGTAGTATGTTCATATCGCCGGTTTCGTTGCTATACGTCAACGACAATTGGGGTATGCATACTTGCTTACGTTGATGACATGTGATGTTATGTGTTGCTGGATATGTTATATTGGATCGTCGTATTCGAATAGCCGGGGGTTTTTATGTGAGATGAGTGTTTTTCATTTTCATTCATGTAAAAACTTGTATGTAATATTCTTTTATTTGGGGCACTTCCAGGTAGCGGAAGATGTCACCTTTTGTATATTATTTACTTTTCCGCATTAGGATAGACCCAAGGAGGGGAGCACAAGTAACCGGGTTCTGGGGTCCAGTGGGAGACCAACTCGAGGAGTCGAGTCCGGGTCTCCTAACCCTAGAATTGGCAGGGTTGCTTGCCGCTCTCGTAGGGGTCTAGGGATGTGGGACAGGCTATTCATCACGACCGTGGAATCCGTGTTTTATACTGGCTCGTATTGAAAACACGGACGTCCTAGTATATCCAATATTTCATATGATTATTCTGCTGCGATATCTGTGATGCGATTCTGTGATGGATTTAGTATATGATATATATGATATATTATATAGACGTTACTTATGTTTTACACCCGCGCTAGCCCTGCCCTGCTCTGTCGTTAGTTACCTAACCTAACGGTGCACGAGGGGACATCGAGGCGAATGCGGATGGAATAAGTGTTTGTCATATCTATCTGTGATGTTTAGGTATTTAAATGATGGGACTTCATTAATGTGATTAATGAAAGATAAGAAACCTAAGATGTTGTAGAATCAGATTTTAAAGAAAACAGGTAGCTACAGTTTTTGCTTTGCATAGCGGTATATATGATATACCCTGCACCCTATTCGATGAGGAAAGGACCGAGATCCCTTCACCGGGAGTGACTCCTTTAGCAATAACTGGCAGATGCTACACACTCGGTTTGCTTTTGACTGCTTTTGGGTTTTTGCTTTGCACAGCGATATATATGATATATCCCGCACCTCATACGACGAGGAAAGGACCGAGATCCCTTCACCGGGAGTGACTCCTTTAGCAAAACTAGAAAAGCCTCAAAATCACTCCATTTCAAAACTTCATTTGATTCTACAACGATATCAAGTTCATTACGCTCATGGTTTTCAGAAAAACCTGGCGTAGCCCTCCGTCATTTCAGATGAGTAGTAGTTAGTATTCGTGCTACGTTTGTTGGCCTGCGTCAAGGCGTAGTGTGCGGTAGCTAACTAGTATTTATCTGTTTATGCATATGATGCAGATTGGATTAGGGTAGTCGTGCGACTTTGTTGGCCTGCGTCAAGGGTCGTGCGGGTGGGTTTAATTCAATCAGGAAATGACGGGTTGAACTTGACTAGCGCACTATGGTTTGTTGGCCTGCGTCAAGGTCATAGCACGCTAGGGGCAAAATATTATCGGGAATTTCAAGTGTTGAAATTTGCAATGAGATTGCATACCTTCTATGAGATAATTGGATCCCGATACCCACTGCGAGTAAGAGTTACTCCTGGGAGAGTTTTACACATTGCAATTAGCTGATCAAGTAGGTGTCTAGAAAGGTGTCAACGGGGTTACGCCTCTGGGAAAACGAGGTTTACATTAATTAGGTTCGTGCGAAAGCACGGAGGACCTCCCTCAAAGTACCGACACTGGCCTGGCTGAAAGATTGGCGAACTTGTAGTGTGTAATTAATCCCGGCTAGTCTTTCCTTTTAGGGTTTGAAGGAAGATTTGATAAAAAGCAGTGGGAGCCATCCTGATTAGATAAGATAATAACCAATCTGATCTTGCACGAGCATACGCTAAAGTGTTTTCTTCTCTCTCTCTCTAGGTAGCGACCATTTCATGCCTTAATCAAAATAATAATATGGATGTATTGACCGAACCCGCATGTTATACTGTGCTGGGGAACGTTGGTTCCGTTCTTTCCTATAAGAGTTATAGGAATGAACAGGATATAGGGGAATACCAGGATTCCCATGCCACCCGATTGAAGAAAGTACATGTTGATGCATTTTCTTCGGGTGTGTTCGTTACTGAGAACTGTTTCTCCATTTGCTCTACGTCCTGGGTATTAGATACCGGGTCAGGATCCCATATATGTAATCAGTTACATGGGCTTAGGAAAGGTAGAGAACTTGGAGAAGGTGATAAAGACATTAGAGTTGGAAATGGTGCAATTGTTGCAGCTAAGACTGTCGGGGAATATCACCTTGTATTACCAACTGGTAATACATTGGTTCTGAACGAATGCTATTACATGCCGAACCTGATATGCAACATTATATCGGTTTCTTTATTAAGCAAAGAAGGATATAATTTTGTATTACAGGACAATGTTATGAACATTTTCCATGACCAAAAGTTGGTTGGATCAGGCACGTTATGCAATGGCATTTATGTTCTAAATCAATCAACAGTTCTGAGCATAACAAACACACACAAGAGGAAGAGTTCTGAACTCAACGAATCCTTCTTGTGGCATTGTAGACTGGGTCACATCAATGCGACACGACTAGCTAAGTTGCATAAAGATGGATATTTAAATCCGTTTGAATTTTCATCTTATGACACTTGCCAGTCATGTCTCAAAGGCAAGATGACCAAGACTCCGTTTACGGGACACGGAGAAAGAGTTACCGAACTCTTGGGACTTATACATAGTGATGTATGTGGTCCCATGTCTACACATGCCAGGGATGGTTCTTCATACTTCATTACATTCACTGACGATCTCTCTAGGTTCGGGTATGTGTTCCTGATGAAACACAAATCAGAAGCTTTTGAGAAATTTAGGGAATATAAACAAGAAGTTGAGAACCAAACCGGAAAAAGTATTAAAATCCTACGATCTGATCGAGGAGGGGAATACTTGAGCAATGAATTCCTGGACTTCCTAAAAGAGAATGGGATTCTCTCTCAGCTGACTCCTCCATATACACCACAGCACAACGGTGTATCAGAACGGAGGAACCGCACCCTATTAGATATGGTGCGCTCTATGATGAGCACAGCTGAGTTACCTATTTCCTTCTGGGGATATGCACTGGAAACAGCTGCAGACCTATTGAATATGGTTCCCACCAAAACCGTGCCGACCACTCCATATGAGATATGGAAAGGAAAGAGACCATATCTTAATTATGTTAAGATATGGGGTTGTCCGGCCTATGTAAAAACGCAAAATCCGGACAAACTCGTGGCAAGGTCCATTCTGTGTAAGTTTATTGGATATCCCAAACATTCGCGAGGGTATATCTTCTACCACCCTGAGGAACAAAGAGTGTTTGTTTCTCGGCATGCCACCTTTTTATAAAAGGAATTTCTTGAAAAAGAGATTAGTGGTCATGAGGTAGAACTGGAAGAAGTTCCAGCTGCACAAGCTACAACAGAAGATCTGGTGGAACCAGAGGATTCCGTAGTTCCCGATGAACCCCAGCCACTCCGCCGATCTAGTAGGGTTCCTCGCCAACCTGAGAGATACTACGGTTTTCTCATAGATGGTGGAAGCGAGGATTGCATCATGGAGGATGATGACCCAACTAGCTTCGACCAGGCCATCACGAGTGGAGACTCAGTGAAATGGTTGGATGCTATGCGGTCTGAGATGGATTCCATGTACACCAACAAAGTATGGACTTTGGAAGTTGCTCCTGAAGGGGTAAAATCCATTGGGAGCAAGTGGATCTTCAAGAAGAAACTTGGTGTAGATGGGAAAGTGGAGACTTTCAAAGCTAGACTTGTAGCAAAGGGTTTTCGTCAAAGACCAGGTGTGGACTATGACGAGACCTTTTCTCCAGTGGCTATGCTTAAATCCATCCGGATCATGCTTGCCATCGCTGCATATCATGATTACGAAATCTGGCAAATGGATGTTAAGACCACCTTTCTAAACGGTGATTTAGAAAAGTGCGTGTACATGACTCAGCCAGAGGGCTTCGTAGACAGTGGGAGCAGCGGGAAGGTGTGCAAGCTGCTTAAATCCATTTATGGATTAAAGCAAGCATCGCGGAGTTGGAACATCTGCTTTGACGTCGTTATCAAAGAGTTTGATTTCGTCAAAAATCCAGATGAACCTTGTATCTACAAGAAGGTGGCAGAGAGTAAGGTTGTCTTCCTCGTATTGTACGTGGACGACATACTCTTGATAGGAAATGATATTCCTATGCTGCAATCAGTCAAGCTCTTCTTATCACAAAGATTCTCAATGAAAGATCTTGGTGATGCCTCCTGCATATTGGGAATTAGGATCTATAGAGATAGATCCAAACGGATTTTGGGATTGTCCCAATCCAGGTACATTGACACCATACTAAAGAGGTTTAGTATGGAAGAGTCCAAGCGTGGGAACTTACCCACGATCTCTGGAGTCACTCTCTCCAAAGAGATGTCTCCCAAGACTGATTTGGAGAGAGCTCGCATGCAAGGTATACCCTATGCTTCGGCAGTAGGCTCTATCATGTATGCGATGCGATGTACCAGACCCGATGTAGCATACTCACTAAGTATAGTGAGCAGGTATCAAGCTGATCCTGGAGAGAGTCACTGGACAGCTGTGAAGAGCATTCTCAAGTACTTGCGAAGGACTAGAGATATGTTCTTGGTGTATGGTAACGGAGAACTCCAAGTGGAGTCCTTTACCGATTCTAGCTTCCAGAGTGATAAGGACGACTCTAAGTCGCAGTCGGGTTTTGTCTTTACCCTTTACGGAGGGGCGGTTAGCTGGAAGAGTTCCAAGCAGGAAACCGTGGCAGACTCGACGATGGAGGCTGAATACATCGCTGCCAACGATGCTGCTAAAGAAGCTGTCTGGATCAAGAAGTTCATTTCTGAACTTGGAGTGGTTCCATCCATTAAGCATCCAATACCTTTGTATTGCAATAACAATGGAGCGGTGGCTTTAGCCAAGGAACCCAGGTCCCATCAGCGATCCAGGCATATTCTGAGGCGGTATCACCTGATCCGGGAGATAGTTGATCGCCGGGAGATCGAGGTCAGGAGAGTTGACACGAAGAATAACACGGAGGATCCACTCACGAAGGCCATTCCCCAGACGCAGTTTGAGAGACTCTTCGGGATGCTCGGTATGCGATACTACAGCAGCTGGCCCTAGTGCAAGTGGGAGATTGTTAGTTGTATGTATGCCCTAGAGGCCAGTATTGTACAGATGTTGTATATTATATTGGATGCTTGGACATATATAGAGATGACTTTCTTGCTCGATATGATAGTATGCTATCTGGTTACTCTTTATCTTAACATGTACACTAGTCTCTTTATACTGTCTTATAGTTACATGTTGGTAAAGCCCTTAGGATGTGTACTTGACTACCTGGACTATGATGCGGATCATACTAGTGGGGACATGGTAGTCCATAAGTACATCCTTCAAGGTCCCTAGTCGTGGGTGTATCGAGACGGGGCATCGATATACCAGTATAGACTAGCGTATACGCTTCTCGACCCATGTGATGGGCGATGGATGATCCCATATCCATTGGTGTTTAACATCAGAGATGGTATACGGGTGCTCAGTGGAGACTGAGTACACTGGACGGACTCACCGAGAACTCCCAGATGGTATTATACCTCACGTCAGATGGCAGTTCTCAGGTGACACTTGTACAGGTTAGTCTGTAGACCCGAGATCGTCATAGAGTCTTGTGTGATTCCCACTGTGCTTTGATCTCCACCTTACCACGTCCATGAGGGCGTGCAAAACGGTGGTTTTTGGGTACAGTCCCGAGTCACATGGAGGCAATGAGCGATAGGAGGGGTTTCGTCTCTCCCGGTATTGGGAGTTGATGTTGCGCTGTGCTCGATTGGCCGTAACAGGGAAGTCCCTGGCCAGGGCTGATCAGAGATTTACTGGTAAGTGTTACCAGTAGTTTCTCGACCCGTTATGAGCCTCACATCGGCACGACTTATCGGTTATTGGGGTCTGACGTTTTACCACCCCTAGACTTGATATGCGACATATCAGACGAAGAGACCGGACTGTACGGTAAGTGTTACTGGTCGGATTCGCAGGAGTGTGAGCGGGCTAGCTCGTCGATCTTCTGATCGCTCAATACCCGGATGGCCGTTACGTTTAGCAGACCGCTTGCGGCTTGTGGGTGCTTGATATGATCATCATCTGCTACCGGCGTATTGACGAGTCTTTAAAGTCCTACACAGAGGTTTCCTTGCTCAAGCGAACCGAAATAGGAGCGCATATGAGATATGTGCAGGACCGAGAATGATGTGTGTATGTGATACCGCATTTCATTCTCGCGATATATGTTTCGATTGGTTGTATTCGATATGACCTAGTTATCGAATCATTGATTCGATAAATCGATGCATAGAATACTAGTCGGTTATGTGCGACATGACCGGATCATTGAATCAAGTGTTGATTTAATGATTTAATGTATAATTATATATTTGATATATTACTTTGCATTAACTAGTATTGGTTCACTTTAAACGGATTTTTCTCACTTGATGCACATTGTATATGTGATATACTTTTGTATACATTTTTGTATCATGTTTGATGATACATGATCTTATTGTTAAGTATAAAGAATTAAACCATGGTTAAAAGTTGATTAGAGTTTTGCATTTTCATCTATTTATTTATTTATTTGTTTGAAAAGAATTATGATGAGAATGGTGGCTCTTTTTGTTTTAAGTTGAAGCTTCATGAAGCTTTGACTTTTGCAACCATCCTTATCTTCATGCTTAACCCTAACCCTCTCTAGTGACCATGGTTTATTCTCTACACTTAACCTAGGTTAGAAGATGATAAGTATTTGTTTTTATTATTATTTTTAACAATACTTATCATATTCTTTCTTCTTGATCTCCTTCTTCTTCAAGAGAGAAAACTAGTTGCCATCAATGGCAACATGAGCAAAAGTGAGTGAAATCCAAATCTAAAGTGTACCCACCTCCTATTTCTTCACCCTCTACCTCTTGCCAAGTTGTTTTAGGTGTTTACTTCACATGTTTCACAAGTTTGTGAAGTCGGAGCTTGAACTAGTGCAACCTTGACGTAGATCGTCTTTGACACAAAGCCGACGAACTATTCCGCATATTATTCCGATGAAGCCGACGAATGAGTCGAGGATTCATGATGGACAGCGAGGGCATGACCACGTGGAGCTAAGGAGGTGGAAATCCGGATCTACAAAGGTTGTAGCTTCTCACTTCTAGTTAAAGTGTTAACTAAGTTTTCTTTTCGCCTAAAATTCTAGCAACGATCCGTAGTCTAGGGTTTCTCGGCACCAAAAATTTTAAATTGGCATGTCCGATGCCTTGTGAGACCTTACTTGAGTGCCTAGGAACCTTTCAGGGATCGCATGTCTATTATACCCTACGCTTCTGCGGTAGGCTCTATAATGTATGCGATGTTGTGTACCAGACCGGATGTGGCTTATGCACTGAGTGTGGTAAGCAGGTATCAGTCAAACCCTGGGGAGAAACATTGGATAGCAGTAAAGAACATTTTCAAGTACCTGAGAAGGACTAAGGAGCTGTTCTTGGTGTATGGCGGAAAAGACCTGCAGATTGAGGTCTTTGCTGACTCCAGCTTCCAGAGTGATAAGGATGATTCCAAGTCCATGTCGGGTTTTGTCTTCACCCTCAATGGAGGGGCGGTGTGTTGGAAGAGTTCCAAACAGGAAACCGTTGCGGACTCGACTATGGAAGCGGAATACATCGCTGCATCTAATGCCGCAAAAGAAGCTGTCTGGATGAGGAAGTTCTTGAGAGAACTTCAGGTGGTTCCGTCCATTGTTGACCCAATACCTCTGTATTGCGACAACAACGGGGCTATAGCTTTAGCGAAGGAACCCAGGTCCCATCAGAAATCCAGACACATCTTAAGGCGGTATCACCTGATCAGGGAGATCGTGGATTGCCAGGAGATCGAGGTCTGGAGAGTTGCATCAGAGGATAACACAGCAGATCCATTCACCAAGGCCTTGCCCCAGACTCAGTTCGAGCGGCTGATCGAGATGATAGGTCTTCGATACGCCAGTACATGGCCTTAGTGCAAGTGGGAGATTGTTAGTGTATATGCCCTAGAGGCCATTACTTTATCATACTAGTTTGTATATTACTTGATGGAAGCTTGAGATATTCACAGTTGTATATACAATCTTGCTCGAAATGGTAGTATGCTACTTGGTTTGTCTCTGCTTTAATATGTGCATGTGTTTCTTTTAGCATATTGCTGATATACATATTAGTAGAGCCCTTAGGATCTTTGCTTGATTACCGGCGTTGTGATGGCGCTCACACTTGTGGGAGCTGGGTGCTCTATAAGCACATCCTTATACAGGTCCCTAGTCGTTGGACTATCGAGACAGGGCATCGATACTCCGGAGTAGACTAGCGTATGCACTTCTCATCCCAGTGTGGGAGACGGTCTGTCCCACAGCCGTCAGTACGTCGTACTTGAGATAGTATACGGGTGCTCGTTAGGTTACGAGTACACTGGACAGGACTCGTCGGGGACTGTTGGTTGGTATTATACCTATCGTCTGTTATCAGTTCCCAGGTGACATGAGTACAGCTTAGTCCGTTGACTTGACACTGTCACTTCGCCTCGAGTGTGTTCCCACTGCACTTTGATTACTACCCTACCACGGCTCAAAGGAGTCGTGCAAACAGGTAGTTTTTGGGTGCAGTCCCGAAGCACTTGGAGGCAGTGACGGTTAGACAGGATTCGTCTCTCCCGGTATTGGGGTTGACATCGCGCTGTGTCCAGGAGAGCCATTACACGAGTAGTCCCTCGCCAGGGCAAGCGAGATATACTGGTAGGTTTCCAGTGTTATCTCAGGGTGTTCTGGGCTTCACTCCGGCACGACTTGTACCGCTATTAGGGGACTAACGTTTACCGCCCCCCTAGGCCCGCCATGCGATGTATCAGACGAACAGACCGGACTGTACGGAGATTGTCACATACAGGCTCAGTAGGAGTTCAGATGGGGTTCACCTCGTCAGTCTTCTTATCGACTTCTACCTGGGGACCGTTACGTACAACTAGTGCCGCTTGCGGTATGTGGTTAAACCCACTGCCAGCGTAGTGTTGAGTCTTTAGAGTCCCACACAGAGAGCTATTCGCCTTTAGGCAAAATGAGTAGAGGTCGCATGGTTTTGTGACAGGGTTCGTTCACATCCGCGCACTTGTGCACGTTTGCTGTCCGGACAGTTTATACTAGCGGGCTTTGGTTTAAGCCGGATCCTAGTATATGTTTTGGAATTGGTTTTTCTCATTGTGTTCGTGTTCCTCGGATTACGAATGCGGGTGCGTATGCACAGTTGCTTGAGAAAGAGGGAGAGGACCTTGATTAGGGTTAATGGCTATTGTCATTTTATTAACCCTAATGTTTATGTGTGTATTATTATTAATTGGTATTAGTTTAATAATTGAGCATGGTTATGGTTGTTGACCATTTGACCTTATTGACTTGTTGACCTTGGTTGACACTTTGACCATCATCATTTCATTTGGAAGATGCTCTTTGATCCTTAGAATTTGCATTTAAAATGAAATGATAATGGTCATGTCTTGATTAAACATGACAATTATCTAACTAATTATCTAATTAAAATAATATGCACATATTAGTGAGAATGGTTTATTCTATTCTCATTCTATCATTTTCATTTCTCTCTCTTGTTTTTCCTCTCCCTCAAGCTCTCCCCTCTCATGTGTTGAGAAACACTTGAGCTTGAGAAAAACTCTCTCTTGATCATCTCTACTCTCATCTAGGGTTGAAGGACTAGCACTTCTTGAACCCTAGTTATTTCTAGCTTGGAGTTGAAGCCAAAGGTTGAGGCTTTCGGGTGGATCTTTCTTCGACGTGAGAAGACGACCAAGGTGACCTCCACCACTCCAAGGAGCAAGGAGAGAAGGACTTAAAGCCCAAGGTATAACCTTTCTAGCACTTAGCTAGTTACTAGTTAGCTTTAGCAAGTTTTTGTTTAGCAAAGATCCTTCTAGCTATAGTCCATGTTGCCTAAGCTCATAAAAATCCGATTTTTATTCCGTTTTCCGCTTCCCCGCAAGCAATGGGGTGGGCAACGTGGACTTACAAAATCTATACTGTAAAATACTAGGATCCGGCTTAAACCAAAGCCCGCTAGTATTATCCGTCCGATCATGATCCGTGCAATACCACACGTAAAAGATCGAACCCTGCCATATCTCCATACGGCCTCTACCGCGTTTCGCCCGAAAATTGAGAAACTGTCTGTGGGGGACTCTGAAGATTCGTCAATACTTTGGCTGTGGATTTAACCACTAGCACGTCAGAGATATTAGCCATACGTAACGGGCTACCAGGTATTGACCAAAAGGGACGTCGATGAGCGAACTCATCCTGACACCCTACTAAGCCTGTCAGTGACAATATCCGTACAGTCCGGTCCGTTCGTCTATGAGCATCGCATGGCGGGCCTAGGGGGTTGGTAAAAGTCAGACCCCCAATAGCGGTATAAGTCGTGTCCGAGTGTAGCCCAGAACACCCTGAGATATTACTGAAATACCTACCAGTAAATCTCCTGCCTTGGCCAAGGACTTCACGTCCAATACCGGGAGAGACGAACCCCTGCAGACCCACTCACTGCCTCCACGTGGCACGGGACCGTACCCAACTAAAACCTGTTTGCATAACTCCTTTGAGCGTGGTAGGGTAGTAATCAAAGTACAGTGGTAACTCACATGAGACAAATGACGATCTCAGGTCGATGAACTAACCTGTACACATGTCACCAGGGAACTGCTATCTGACGTCAGGTATAAGACCAACTAGTATGTTCCCGGCGAGCCATGTCCTGTGTACTCATAACCCAATGAGCACCTGTATACATCTTAGGTGAACCAACTGACACCAGTGGCTTGTGAGACCGGCCACCGCCCCTCGTTGGGGTCTCGACGGTATACACTTGTCTACTCTGGAGTATCGATGCCCTGTCTCGAAACACCCACGACTAGGGACCTTTTAAGGATGTGCTTATAGACCCCAGCTTCCATGTATATGATCGTCCTCATACTGCTGGCAGTCAAGCAAGAATCCTAGGGGCTCTATCAACGTGTAATAGCGACCTGTAAGGTCACCTAAAACAGTATACGATGATAAAGATAAACCAGATAGCATACTATCATCTTGAGTAAGACTGTCCTATCGGTATAGGTCATCCCTCAATCATTGCAATCACGTGCCTGTGATCCAATAATTGACTCTGAGGGCACTATCTCCAACAATCTACCACTTGCACTCAAGGATAATTATTGCGATGTCGCGTACTCACAGCCCGTGTGATACCGAACACCCAACTCCTCTACTAGTCAGTCTCACAAAACTCGTTTGCGAAAATATTGCGTTCGAGGAATAGCCTCAGTGAGTGGATCCGCTGTGATGTTTCTTTCTATGTCTCTCTTTATCTCAAGTTCGCGGAGAAACCCATCTCCCGAAATGAGCAATACCTGTCTTAGAATATGTTTGGATGTCTGATGGGACCTAGTTCATAAGTGAACTCCAAATCCAAACTTCTTAGACTGTATCGTCGACTGAACTTAATCAGTGTCCTGCACCATGCCTCCCTCAGTATCCGCCTGGACCACCTGTCCAAAATACTGCCCCTCGTCAGAAGGAAAACTATAACTCTGACAGCCACTCTGTCATCCAGGTCACCTTGGAAGCCCTGAATGATAACTGTCTCCCAAAAGAGGCTGTCGTTATCATATCCCAAGAACATCCACTTATGTTCTAAAACTGCTTCCGAATGTTTCTCCAGGATTGGATCAATATCAACTTATTGCACCTACTGCAAAAACAACATCTGTTGTGGCACTTAACCTCTCATGGTTGACTCAATTGCCTAAGCAAGTGATCTTCCAATCATGCACATCCCTCTCCCCTTTAGTCTGTAAGACTCTTTTAGAGAGGGTAACTCCATCACCTGCAGGTACACTGCCGTGCCAGGAGTCATCCATTCTAAAAACACCTTTAGAATGCTGTCTAAGTACCCAGATTGGGACACTTCCTAAATCTAGATCTAAAACCATAGATCTAGTAACCAGAATGTCTGATATAAAATCCAATTCCTTATGTGGAGAAACCACTGTGTGACAACCAAAGTACAACCGATCGTAGTATAGGAATTTCACTTCCTACTCTGTGTATGTCATCCAAACACCAGGACATCACACCCTACTACCTTCTTAATAGATCCATCCCCTATTCTGATGAAGTCAAACCTATGACTGTCACATCAGAAATAGATGATCTATCTCTGCTATATCTGCTTTAGTCCATAAATAGACATATTCTACTTGTCCACTATGCTTCCGCTACTCCCACTGACTACGACAGCCCTCTGGTAGAGTCATATACACGTGCACTTCTAAAGCTAGTTTAGAACGACGCTATACTCATCCTCCTGCCGGGTCTTACAGTCTGGAACAATAGAAATGGAAAGTCTGGGTAAACAAGAACCTCCCTGCCACCGTCCTTGAGCATACCGAAGTACCTCTTGAGCGCCTGAGGTTACCCACCATATCTGTGGAGTGGCTAATGGAATGTCAAACTAGATTGAATCTTGAGGTTCTTATCAAATTTTCAGTAATCGTTTGCGGTTCTGGAATCACTTCCAGTTCTACCATACTCCCACTACTGTTTTCTGAAAAAATCCATTTTTATTGAAACTGTGGCGAGTCTAGAACAATATCACTATTGATCTTCCAGATGGTAGAAAGTCAACCCTCGTCATAGCCTGGGTCAACACACAAACAACCAATACAAAAACGTGCCTTGAGTTATCCAGAGTTTGGTTTTAAGCATAAGCCGGACAACTCCCCGTACCTTAACATCGTTAAGATATGAACCGTTCTATATCCAATATAGAAACAAAGGCACTGATTTAATTAGAACCAGATTCAAATCATGCAGCTGTCACCAGTGCATGTCAACTAAATGGAAAGAGGCCGATCAGCGTTACTCAACTTAGGAGTGCTTCCATTTATGAGTAACCTGAAAGAGAAGCAAGATCTCTTAAAACCATTACTATCAACTGAATACCACACACAAGTATCTACATCTTCGATCACCTTGAAGAATCCTGATACTTGCAATACCTGGTTCTCCACTCTATTCTTATACCTATAACTTCTCAAAACTCAGACCCTGCATTTCTACGAAACACATGTCTAAAAGCTGGAGAAGTCATAAGTAAACCGAATATAGTACGAAGACCAACCCCTCTGTCATAATGGTCACTGGACAACATACAATACTCTGTATAAGTCCCTTGAGTCTGATAACTCATTCCCTGTGTGTCGTAGGTTGAAAACTGTACTTATGGTTAAGAAGAATTATACCGCCGTTTAATGCTCCTTACCTAACCATCCACTGATATAGGTAAATGTCATAGACATAATTTTAAAAAGGTATATCTCACTCTATAAAAATAGACATACAGATATATCAATTTGAAATTGGTGCACAACGACGGATATTCAAAACCAAATATTTGTCGTCCGACAAACAACCCAGGTGATTTCCTCAAATATCACCAATTACAACGAATTCCGATATAATGAGGATGATCACCTAATTCCCAATAACTTACTCCCACTCATCATCTGTAAAACCATACATATGTGAGAATTATACCTGGTAAATACATACCCTGGAGCAAGGGCTAATTGGGAAATCAGTTTTCTTTTAACAGTACACAGTGAAACTGAAACATGAAAATGTTTCGTAGGGTTATCCGGGTATCCCTAGTAATGCCTCTTCCATTATTCAGATTCACAACTGTAACCGTGTATTTCTTTGCCATCTCTCCAAATCCTTTCATATGTCTTTAGTCATTACCTTCTGTACACCTTATTAGGCTAAATGGTTTTCTTCCTTCCCTACCTTTCGGCACCAGCCTATGGTTTGGAAGAAGACTATCCAATAAGCGTAATGGGTGTACTGTCCTAATCCTAGGAGCACTCGCAACGCGAGAGAAGGTGAAGATAAAAGACACCTGAATAAACCTTATTCCTATTTCTCCTGAACCAGAATCCATCCCCGAATTGGAACAAGTTCCTTTCGAGTTCGTATATAACCATACGATGGAGTATCCAATAAACTGTGGATCTTCGTAGTGATACGGAGTTTCATGGAGAAATACAAAGGTGAAGTGGGAGTGGTAATGAAATACTTGGTTTGGTCGTGAATAGCAGTCGCAATTTACTTTGCCCTCCTTCTAATCCCTTTATTTGTCTTTACATAATACCTTTTGTACACCATCGTTAGGCTAATTGGTTTTCTTCATTCCCTACCGGTCGGCACCTGCCTATGGTTTGGAAGAAGACTATCCAATTTGCGTAATAGGTGTACTGCCCTAATCCAAGGAGCACTCGCAACCTGAGAGAAGGTAAAAGGAAAAGACAACTGAATAGTCTTATTCGTTTTCTCCAGAACCAGAAACCATCCTCGAATAAATTCCTTCGAGTTTGTATATAACCATACGATGGTTTTATCCAATGGAAGTGGACGGTCGTAGTAATACGGGGTGTTCTGGAGAAAAGGGTAAAAGCAGGAGTGGCAAAAAGGTTTACAACTCTAACAATCCAAAAGCCAGTGTTTAAGAAGGTTCGGTTAATCTTGGTCACTGAGTCATAGTCTAGGGTCGGGTCATGGTCGCTTCCAAAGAGAGAGAGAAAAGAAACACTCAGCGTGCACTCTAACCTAGATAAGAATGGTTATCAATTTATCTAATCAGGAAACCTTCCACTGTACCGTCAAATTCTCCTCCAAACCTGAAAGAAGAATTAGTCGGGATCACCCGAAGAGTAAACCAACTCATCAGTGGGAATCGGGATCCAACTATCATCGCATGATAACGTGACGGAATTCGCTCACGTAATCACACTCCAGAAGGTATGCGCATATCTGGCAAGTTTCAGTTTCTTTAGAAACTCCCGATGTGATTTTTACCCCATGCTCTTATGACCTTGACTTTGGCCAACAAATCATAAGTCACATGTCAAGTTCTACCCGTCATTCTCCAGGTTAATTTGAACCCACCCGTACCTACCCTTGACTTTGGCCAACAAGGCAGTACGACTGTCCCAAACCAACGCATCTATCTATGTTGCATATGAATACCCAATAGCTACCAATCACTGTGCCTTGACTTTGGCCAACAAACATAGCTTGAATACTATTGACTATCCATATGAAACGACGGAGGGCTATGAATGGTTTTTGGCAAAAAACCTTTAACGTAATGAACTTGATATCGTTGAAGGAACCAGATAGCTTTTATAAAAATATAGTGGCGAAAACCTTTGCTAAAGAGGTCACTCCCGGTGAAGGGATCTCGGCTCTTTCCCCGTAGAATGAGGTGCAGGATATTCCAACTGAATACCACGATGCAAAGCAAAAGTAAATGACTATAGTGAAGTTATTGCCCTAACGCAAACTTCTGTCCAAGGGGTCACTCCCGGTGAAGGGATCTCGGCCCTTGCCTCGTCGACTGAGGTGCAGGATATTCCAACTGAATATCACTGTGCAAAACAAAAGAGAACGACCTTGCAATAACAGCTTTTTGAAAAATGTTCCAACAACATCAGAATAGGTTTGTTTAGCTTGCATTGATCCGAATCAACGCAGTCCCATCAATTGATCACACCACAAAGAACGAAAATAATGATGTACGTATATGCTATCCGCATTCGCCACTGGGTCCCGTCATCACCCGTTAGGTTACTTAACTAACGACAGAGCGAGGACTGGACTAGCGCGGATGCAAAACATATACAACATCTTCTGGTATATATATCAATATATAATAATCGCTCAAAGCGTCATAAAATGCAACATCACAGAAATGTAATAAGCATCACAGAACAATACAGATATCTGGGATCCCCGGGTTTCATAGAGCCGCTACTGAAACTCGACGTTCCCCTGGTCGTGTGGATAGCCTGTGCAATGAAAATCCTAGACCCTTACGGGCGCGCTAAGTCACCCGCCAAAACCTGAAGCGAGGCAGCCCCCTTTAGCAACGTGAATGGACCACCCAGCACTTCACGGAATCCGGTAACTTGGGCACCACTCCTGGGTCAACCTGTACCCCTACGAGTGCGGCGAATAGCCCGCCAATTCTAGAGTGAAGCCCCCTCCGTCTCAAAGCCATGAGATGCGGGCCCGTTTCCCTCTAAAACCCGGCTACCCGTGCACCCCACCGCGGGGTAATCCTAGTACAGAAAGTAAAATATATACAACGGGTACATCGACCTCAGCCCGGTCGTGCCCCAAAAGAATAATATACAAACAGGCAGTGACGGCAGTCCACATGTCGGACGCTCGCCCCGCAATATCAAATGTATATATACAACAAAACTGTACTAACATTGCATCCAGGCTATCCCCCACGACCAATCCGCAATATCACAGCACAACATAGAACATTGACGTGAATTTCACGTTCGCAAATCCGTCTAAAAGGGCTATAGCAGTTAGACAGGATTTACCGATCAAGTGACATTCACGGTCGCAGATATAATGTAAATACTGTGAACCAACATGTTTAAAATTTTCGATCGACTAAATTTACCGAAGTAGGCCCCAAGCATAACTGTAATACTCAAAATAAATCTGGGCCCAAACAGAACATACCAAAAACCCTATTTCCATGTCAGAAGCCCACTGTAAAAATTTGGTGCAGAGAAGGCACAGAACGGAGGCGGAACCGCGGCCGGAAGGGGGTTATGGCCGCGGTTCCGCGGTGCTTCCGTACGCTCATGCCATCAAATTTTCACAGAATGCTTAAAAAAACCTGCTCATATTTTTACAATGTACCAAATAATTTTTAGAGCATAGGAAAAAATCGACAGAAACTAGACATGAAAACGCGGTTTTTGGAAAATCTGTTCTATCGAACTTGTAAACACGTTAGAGCAAGCTAGACTAGGTTAATGGCGAGGCTCTGATACCAATGTAAGTGCAAGTGCACGGCAGGGCCCCGGCCGTCAATCTGACGCCGGAATGCGGAAACGAATCTTTTACAAAACTTGTAAACCAGCACTACCGTGCACTATAAACCCGGATCGGGCCATTAACCTATTGATAGCTAACTAGAGAAAGGGTAGAAAGCTATACCGAGCGATCTGTGTCCTTCGGTTTTCGGCCCCCACTCAGATCTCCTCGCGGAATCTCCGGTCTTCATCTCCTCGTCGGAACGGGCACCACATCGCCGGGTTCTTTTACGGGCTCCCACCTCTGGACCGAGGCAACTCGGGCACGAAGTTGGCGAGCCGACGTGTCCAAGAATGCTGTAGGCAAAGTGTAGAATCCATTTGTCTCTATTGGGGTTATGTTAAGTTGCCATTTGGATTGAGGAGGAGAAGAAGAACTTTGAAATGGAGCTATATGATTTTGTGGCTAGCAAAATGAGAATCATAATCTTTTTCCCCACACCCAAAAATGAAAACCTCTCCCCTCTAGTAGTGGCCGGCCTCTCTCTAAAAATGGAGGAGGGAAAAAAACTAAAAAAGGGTGAGCATAAGAGAGTGAGGTAACCATAAGAAAAATGTGATGATAATAATGTAATTATGTCACACCAAATCCAAATCAACTCCCATCACAATTAAAGCAAACCATTATGAGAAAAAAAGGAATCAAAGATGCTAGAAGTATCATGAAGCCTCCATTTACAAATAACACCCTTGCAATTAGCTAAATGCCACTTTGCAAGAAAACCCCTCCCAAGGAAAATTCAGCCAAAGAATGGAAGAAAGAAAAACTGGCTGAAACGGAATGGAAACTGGAAACTTCAAAAAACCGATCCAGTAATAAATTATAGGAAAACCCCGCGACCGTATATATATACCCGCATTTGTATTCCGACCGAATACAAATGCAACGAGACAAAATCTACACTGTACAATACTAGGATCCGGCTTAAACCAAAGCCCGCTAGTATTATCCGTCCGATCATGATCCGTGCAATACCGCACGTATAAGATCGAACCCTGCCATATCTCCATACGACCTCTACAGTGTTTCGCCCGAAACTTGAGAAACTGTCTGTGGGGGACTCTAAAGACTCGTCAATACTTTGGTTGTTGATTTAACCATTAGCACGTCAGAGGTATTAGCCATACGTAACGGGCTACCAGGTATTGACCAAAAGGGACGTCGATGAGCGAACTCATCCTGACACCCTACTGAGCCTGTCAGTGACAATATCCGTACAGTCCGGTCCGTTCATCTACGAGCATCGCATGGCGGGCCTAGGGGGTTGGTAAAATTCAGATCCACAATAGCGGTACAAGTCGTGTCGGAGTGTAGCCCAGATCACCCTGAGATATTACTGGAATACCTACAAGTAAATCTCCTTCCTTGGCTAAGGACTTCGTGTAATGGCTCTCCTAGACACAGCGCGACCTCACCCCCAATACCGGGAGAGACGAACCCCTGCAGATCCGCTCACTGCCTCCATGTGGCTCGGGACTGTACCCAACTAAAACCTGTTTGCACAACTCCTTTGAGCGTGGTAGGGTAGTAATAAAAGTACAGTGGTAACTCACATGAGACAAATGACGATCTCAGGTCGATGAACTAACCTGTACACATGTTACCAGGGAACTGCTATCTGACGTCAGGTATAAGACCAACTAGCATGTTCCCGGCGAGTCCTGTCCGGTGTACTCATAACCCAATGAGCACCTGTATACATCTTAGGTGAACCAACTGACACCAGTGGCTTGTGAGACCGGCCACCTCCCCTCGTCGGGGTCTCGACTGTATACACTAATCTACTCTGGAGTATCGATGCCCTGTCTCGAAACTCCCACGACTAGGGACCTTTTAAGGATTTGCTTATAGACCCCAGCTCCCACGTATATGATCGCCCTCATACTGTTGGAAGTCAAGCAAGAATCCTAGGGGCTCTATCAACGTATAATAGCGACCTGTAAGGTCACCTAAAACAGTATACGATGATAAAGACAAACCAGATAGCATACTATAATCTTGAGTAAGACTGTCCTACCGGTATAGGTCATCCCTCAATCATTGCAATCACGTGCCTGTGATCCAATAATTGACTCTGAGGGCACTATCTCCAACACATGGTTCACTCTCTCACATAATCATTTCATTCTCTTCTCATTTTGTTCATCTTCTTCCTCAAGCTCAAAAAGCATTCTAGGGTTTGAAAAAGTAAGAAAACATTGTGAGAAAAATAATTCTAAAGTGGTCCCATTTCCTATTTCCTCATCCTCTACTAGATTAGCACTTTAGTATAGGGTGTTTGCTTCACTAATCCTTTAGTTAGTGAAGTAGAAGCTTGAGCTAGTATTCCCTCGACGTAGATCATCTTCGGCCTCGAAGACTTCTAGCAAGAACATTCCATTCGCCTTGTGAAGCCATGCAAGGGTCCGGGAGTTCCATCAATGCAGTGAAGGGACTACTACAAGGAGCTTATGAAGTGAAGGACCGATCTACAAAGGTTGTATTTCTAGTTCACTTAGTTGTAAATAATTTACTATAGTTTCCGTATTGTTTTCTAGTTAACGATTCTAGTTTAGAGTTCATTGAAATGGCAAATTTTTTAAAATGGCATGGACGATACTTCCCGAAACCTTGCTGCCATCGATAGGAACCCTACAGTGGTATCAGAGCCTAGCTAGGAAATTTTACTGATAATTTTAGATTACAAATACAAAACGAACTCCGAAACTTGAAACCCGTAAGCCATGTTTCTGTCGATTTTAAAAAGAGCTCCAAAAAATTATCAAACAAGTGCAGAATCATACTTGGGCAGAGAGATGAACATGGAAGAAAATTGGGACCATGTGCTCGGATTTTGGCCGAGCACATAGGTACATTTTCCGAGGAGACCGGCCCCAGTGGATGTTTTGTTAGTGTATATGCCCTAGGGGCCATTATTGTATCATACTAGTTTGTATATTACTTAATGGAAGCTTGGGATATTCACATGTATATAACAGTCTTGCTAAACATGGTAGTATGCTACCTGGTTTTTCTATCTTAATATGTGAGTATACGTATTGACAGAGCTCTTAGGATCTTGCTTGACTACCAGCGTTGTGATGGCAGTCACACTAGTGGGGGCTGGATAGTCTACAAGCACATCCTTATTCAGGTCCCTAGTCGTTGGATTATCGAGATAGGGAATCGATACTCTGGAGTAGACTAGTGTGTACGCTTCTCATCCCAGTTGGGGAGATGGTCTGTCCCACAGCCGTCAGTACGTCGTACTGGAGATAGTATGCAGGTGCTCGTTAGGTTATGGGTACACCGGACAGGACTCACAGGGAACTGTTGGTTGGTTTTATACCAGTCGTCAGTGAACAGTTTCCAGGTGACATGAGTACAGCATAGTCCGCAGACTTAACACTGCTACTTCGCCTCGAGTGTGTCCCACTGTTCTTAGATTGCTACCCTACCACGGCTCAAAGGAGTCGTGCAAACAGGTAGCAGTTCGGTGCAGTCCCGAGCACTTGGAGGCAGTGGCGGTTAGACAGGATTCGTCTCTCCCGGTATTGGGGGTTGATATCGCGCTGTGTTAGAGAGCCATTACGAAAAGTCCCTGGCCAGGGTAAGCGAGATTTGCTGGTAGGTTCCAGTAGTTTCTCAGGGTGTAATGGGCTTCACTCCGACATGACTTATACCGCTATTAGGGGACTGACGCTTGCCGCCCTCTAGGCCCGATATGCGATAGTCTTAGACGAACAGACCCGACTGTACGGAGATTGTCACATCAGACTCAGTAGGAGTTCGGATGGGTTTACTCATCGGCCTTCTTATCGACATCTACCTGGGGACCGTTACGTACAGCTAGTGCCGCTTGCGGTCTGTGGTTAAACCCACTGCTAGCGTAGTAGTCGAGTCTCTAGAGTCCCACACAGAGAGTTTCGCTACTCCAGGCGAAACGATATAGAGGTCGTATGGTTTTACGACAAGGGTTCGGACGCATACGTGTGTTTTCGCACGTATGACATCCGGACAGTTTTTACTAGTCGGCTTTGGTTAAGCCAGTTTCTAGTATCCGGTTATTGGATTTATACAGTCTAAAGTTTTTCCGTGTTTTCATGGATAGGAGGGGTGTTCTCGTAATTGCGCGAGAAGCTTCTAGAAGATGGTGACTTGGGGGTTAAGGTGGCATATGCATTAAATGAGATTAGTGAGTCATTTGAGTGATTCATCCATGTCATTAATGCATCATAAATGCTTAATGACTCATGGAGATGAATCACCCTCTTGTATTTATTAAGCATGATGATTAATCCTTCATTTTCTTTTGTTGGATAAATCATAATGCTTGATATATATTATGATAGCTTATTATCTCATCTCATTCTCTTGCTCACTTTCTCTCTCCTCAAGCACTCCCTCTTCAAACCCTAATCCTCCCCTCTCATGTGTTGAGACCAAGGATTAGAGTAGACTACTTAATCCTTAACCATTCTCTATATCACCTAGGTTACTTAGATTAGCGATTTAAGAAACCTAGTTACCTCAAGTTAGAGGTGAAGCTTGTAGTAAAGCTCTCGGGTGGATCTTCTACTATATAGAGAAGGCTGGAGAGGATGTGGAGAACGACAAGACGAAGGACTCGGTTCTTTAGGTATAATCACTTATCATAGTAGTTAACTCTTCTATGGTTTCTTGTTAGTTATTGTTTATGCAAAGATTCTCGGTTAGTCGATGTTTACTCCTAAAACAAGATCGTTTTTCATTATTCCGCCTCCCCGCAAGTCGTGGGGTGTTGTACATCGACTTACAGTGGTATCAAAGCCTCGCTAAACAATAATCAACTCATTAGCAAAGTCCTAAGTATTTCGAACGCAAAAAGAACCGGAAAGATCATCGTGTTAACACAGTTTCTGTCGAATTTAAAACAGGCCCTAAAATTTTTTCAGGGACCTTCAGATTAACATGCATAAAATAATAGGGCTACTGAAGAAATTTCGACTCCTGACTCGGCCAACTCACCGCGGAACCGCGGCGGATCCATGCGATCCGCCGCGGATCCGCGGCCGAGTTGGGGTCGAGTCAGCCTAAACTCCTTCAGTAACTCTCCTGTGTTAATAGTGATGTTTTTGGGATATTTTATTTTCTGCTCAAGTCTCAGGTGCACAGAGAAGTTCTGGGAGTAGAATCTAAAGTGTTTGCTCGATCGAAATTTTACGATGTTTGCTAATATGATTATATCTGTGTTTGTATAATGTGTTCGTAAACTTACCCTAACTGCTAGTATGTCGGTTGGCAGGGGGTTGCACATTTCTGTAATGGTTTTTTACTGTTTGTGGTTGTGAACTGTATTGGACTGTTGTGATGATTAGCCGGGGTTTGAGATGGGTTGTTATATTCATTCATTCAATGTAATTGTAATATGTTGTAATATTATTTGTGGGGCACATCCAGGTTGCGGTTGTAGCCACCGTTGTATTATTTCATTTTACTGTTTTTGCTCCTAGGATAGACCCAAGATGGGGTGCACAAACTACCGGGTACTTTGAAGTGTTTAGTGGCCTACTCACTTTGTTGAGGGAGACCGCTTCACTTCGGGTATTTGACGGGTAGTTTGCCGTACCCGTAGGGGTCTAGGGTGGGGTAATGGCTATTCATCACAACTGTGTAATCCGTCTTTTGTTGCAAGCTCTAAACAAACGCGGATTGCTTGCAAATCCAATAAAGTTCATATGAGATCTGGAATGCCTATTATTGCGTCTGACGAATGTACAATATCTATATATGATAGCTATTTAGACGTCACTTATGTTTTACACCCGCGCTAGCCCAGCCCCCGCTCTGCCGTTAGTTAAGTAACCTAACGGGTGATGACGGGACCCAGTGGCGAATGCGGATAGCATAAGAGGACGTTGTATTTTCGTTGTTTTCTGCAATGATAGGTTAATGATGGGACACATTATTTATAATGTAAAGAAAATAAACCAAAAGATGAATCGTTGGAACAATTTAAAAGAAACCACTCGGTTATTTTAAAAACAGATGATATTTTTAAATTGCGGAGCTTTAACCACTCTTTTTAAAAGCTATCAGGTTCCTTCGGTCATATCAAGTTCACTACGTTCACGGTTTCGCTAAAACCGTTCATAGCCCTCCGTCATTTCATTTGGGTATTCAGTAGTATTCAAGCTATGTATTTTGACCTAACGCCAAGGCATAGTGTTTGGTAGCTGCTGAGTATTCATTTGTCGCATAGATAGATGAGTTAGTTTGGGACAGTCGTATTATCATTTTGGCCGAACGCCAAGGATATGTACGGATGGGTTCAAATTAACAAGATAATGATGGGTAGAACTTGACATTTGACTTATGAAATTTTGACCTAACGCCAAGGTCATAAGAGCATGGGGCAAAAATATATATCGGGAATTTCTAAAGAAACTGAAATTTGCAAAGAGTTGCATACCATTTGGAGTTTGATGAATGTTGGTAGGATTCCTTCAACATAATCATACGATGATATTTGGATCCCGATCCTACTGTGAGTAAATGCTACTCATCAGGTTATTCGTCACTTAACGATCAATGCAATAAACCAAGTAGGTGTCAAGAAAGGTGTCAGTGGGGTTACTGTAACGACCCGAAATTACGGAACATGACCGGCATTTAAGTTACGAAACGTCTCAAGGCGTCCGTAAAATAAGTAAGCCGAAGCCCAGAAATCCAAACCAAGAGAAGTAGTAGAGTGTAGGAAAAACCATATGTGAATCAACCTGTAAGCAACATAATATACAACGCCTAAAGGCGAGGATCACAACAGAAAAGGGAACTCCAACCAGCATGAAATCCATAGAAATATAACGCGCGACTCTACGGTCGAAAGAATAAACATCACCGGTCTCTATCTCAAATAAATACATGTTTGGTTGATGGAACTTCTAGATACAACTGAATATAATATACAATGTATAATGATGGGTACGATACATATAACCCACCTACTAGCAAGTCACCTGAAATAAGTTGTGCCCGCAAAGTCGTAATGAAATCCGTACGGCAACACCTGCATGAAACTGGGGCACAACGGTGGTGAGTTGCCAACTCGTGAGTAGAAAAAGATCTACGAACAGAAAATCGCATGTATGACGCAATCCTAGGTCATACGATCATAATATATAATCCTCAAATATATAACCAGCAATCTAAAACCATGGCTAGGGTAAATATCTAACCCAAGTGTAATCCCATGTGTCTATGTCAGTGCATCAGGTGGCAATATATCATATGGATAATGTATGAATGCATGGAACAGAATGCATGTACTGAAGAAAACTGCTTTCATAATTTATGAGATTTCTGTATTTTTAAAATGAGGTATCATAAATGAAATCAGCATAAACAGTGCCTAGCATCGGCACAAAACATAAGTCTCAGTATCTCGATACCTCTGCATCACAATCTCTGTACCTTAATATCTCAAAATCTCAATGTCTCAATCACAAAATCTAGGGCGCTGTCAGTCCAGATCGGCCCCTACCATCAATCTCATGACCACGACGGTATCCTCCGGATATCCGACGTGTCGGGTAATATCACCGGTCAGTAGTGCTCCCTTGCCAGGCTCAACGCCATCTCCTGTGATCTTCTTGCCCCGGGGTACCGCACCGGGTCCACCATGTACCCGCAATCAGTCTCATCCGCCTCCTCGATTCGGGTTTCACATGTCACTCTCAGCATCGAGAAAACACATGGTGAACGCACTGAAATATCATATCAAGGGTAAACGGGTTTTTTAAAACATTTACATAATCTCTTTGAAATATCCACGGTTCCCAAATCCAGAAATATCACAGAAACAACATATCTCAATGCGTATAATCAGGAAGCATGATGTATGTGACATATAAATGGAATGCAAGTATAACAGTATGTCATGCAACATGGAATAATAGTATGCACATACAAGGGTCATATCCCGATGCAATAATACTACTGTGTAGTGACATGGCAATTACCGATAAAGATGTGTGTGAGCTGGCAAGTAAGTGTATGTGGAACATACGCATCATCGGTAATGGTGCTGGTGTCCTAACAGCATGATATCAATAATGGAATATGAAACACAATAAGTATGCGATGCAGTGTAACAATAATAATATGCGGGAGCTGAGTGCTAAAACACAAATGATAGATGAATTGCATCTAATGTCATAAGAGTCATACAGCTATGCCAACAATAAGGCTGAGCTAATAAGATGACTGCAGGTAAGGGAAACCGTCTAACCTCTGAGTCGAAACATATATATATATATATATATATATATATATATATATATATATATATATATATACACACATACATATATAGTCGGTGATCCCGCCTCGATAATATCACATCCGATACCATATCTCTAAAATCAGTTATTCCCAAGTCAAGAGTGCGGATCAAACATCAAATTATAGCTCGTACGTAAATCCGTTGTACGGCATCCCCAAATCTGGGTACGGGTCAATATCATATTCGTCATATCATTCATCTGGTATTCTCTTTATCAAATATCGTAATCTGGGTACTGACCTATGTCTAGTACAATGCTAACATCATCACTATAGTTATGATTTGACTACTGATCGACAGTCTCGTATAAATCGATATCATCATCATATATCATCACAAGGAGTGTACCCCGCCCAAGGCGGCCTATTATAAATATCCTGACATATCATATTATATCCTATCTCGTATCACATGTCGATCATTTTATACATATATCACTATTCATATGGCATCATCATCCAAAGTACTCTAAAACATCAAGACTTATCTCCAATACGAATTTTACCATATCACCGATATCATAACCTCGGATCAAATATCATCGACCCATCTCAATCCCATGTGTCATCCTCAAATCTGTATGTGAGCATATGGTCCCATACCCATGTGAACACATATCTATATAGAATCCCATAAGCACATATGAGTAAGGATGTATGCAAGTATGTATGTGTGTATAGGTATGTGTAGTGCGCCCACTACCTAGGGTCCGCTATACTAAACTAGTCCAACATACAAAAATCCATCCTAAGCATAAATAATATCCCAAACAACAATATAATAATTGTAGGTATGTATACGCAACCGTATACATTACCACGGACTGCGGAGGTTCTATACGCCATCCACCCGACTTCTCCCCGTAGATATAAATCTACTCACCTTTCCTGCGTGTCGGTGTCGAGGTCACTTCCATCTTCTGTATCGCCTCGGATCGTCGCGGGGGTACCTACACATATCACACGTATCGCAACGCATCAAAATTAAATCGTAACTTAAAATGACACGTGAAAACCAACACGATACGCTAAAATCCAATAGGTTAGAACCTATGGTTAGCCTTCGCAAAACAACCTGAAATCACTCGATATGGACGTTCAAACGTCACGCGATCGAGATAACGCACAAATACCAAAATATGGAAATCAAAATACGTAAACCAAATACTGAATAGTATGCAGCAACCCAAGAAAACGATCCCAGATTTTGTCTCAGGCCAAACAAAGGCAAGCAAACAAGTCTAGGGTGATGTACAGGGTGTATGTGACCTACTGTAAAAGACCAGACCCTACCCTACACTAAGTGGCCGATCCCCTTCACTACCAAAACTGGCCTGGCCAGCCATGAATGGTCCAAAGTGGTTCGTCTGCCTAGGGTGGTCTCCTGGTGTTCTAACTAGGCTCCTGGTGTTGTTTATTTTCCCCGTAATGACCCCGGATCACTCCAGATTCACCTGCACGCCATATACCCTCATAAACCGACATGAAACTGTTCTGTTTTGGGTTCCAGGTTTGAAATGTGTCGAATCTGGGTTAAATCTAGGCTTAACTGGTCTGAACAGCACCTAATAAGGTTATACCGACGTTCAAAACCAACACTTGGTCATGTCTCACTCAAATTTATCTAAACTAGCACTAATCTACTTAATAACACTAAGTTTCAGCCATAAAACCGAACTTGGCAAGATAGGAATTGGGTTGTGAGATTATACCTCAAGAATGTTCTAGGATGAAGGAGAAGGGAAGAAGGAGGAGTGGTTGTGCTGCATGCTAAGCTGCTCATTGGGCTGTTGCTGCATCAGGCTGCTGCTCCATTTGCTGATACTGTTTCTGCAGTTGCTGTTGTTGTGGTTTTGGTGTTGTGGGAAAGGTTGTGGTGGTGTGGTGGTGTTGTATGTTGCTGCAGGGGTTTATGGTGTTGCTGGACTGGTTATGCAGCTGCTGCTGCTGCTTGCAACTCTCTCTCTCTTCTGCTTATGATATTGTGGCTGTTGTTGTGGGAGTGTTGTGGCTGATATGGGGTGGTGTGTTGTAGCAACCATTGCTGACCTTGTGGCTGAAGTTGGGCTGGAATTAGGCCGATGCAATGATGGTGCTGCTGTTTTGCTGATCCAATGGGCTGAAAAGTGTGGTTTGGGAGTGTGCAGGCCAGCCATTGTGGCTGAATGTGCTGAATTGATGCATGGTTTCAGCTGCTAGTGTAGCTGTAGGTATAGGGAGGGGGCTGTTCTGGTGGCTGAAGTCAGCTATTGTGGCTGAAAGTGTTGATAAGGGGGTGTGTAGGTCAGCTAGGGGGCTGAAGAGTCATGTTGGGGGTGTGTAAGTCAGCTATGGGGGGCTGAAATGTGTTAGGGGCTGGTGTAGATCAGATATGGGGCTGAAAAGTGTTGATGGGGTAGGCTGATGTTTACATCAGCTGCTGAATTTGTGACGATGTAGCTGCTGTAACTGCTGTTCTGGTGGCTAAAAATGCGCTATTGATGTTGGATGTGAGGCTGATGGTGTTGCAGCTTGTAGCAGCAGCTAGGGTGGCTGATGTATGGGTGTATATATCTGGTTTAGACAGGTTGGTAAGTGTGTGTTTGAGAGGCAAACCAAAGTTTTGAAATGAGATGAGTTAACTCTCATCATCCCATTCACCATGAACCAAACTAACCCTGATTAACCCACTTAATCTTAGCCTAAAGGTTTAAACCCACCATGGTCATCTAAACATGGCTCAACCCTAAGCCACCATGAGTCCAAAATATGAACCAAATGCGACAGGTGTGGAAATGTTATGTGCACATTGCACAAAAAGCCGAAAATCCAATTAGCGATTATTAATCGCGATTAACACTAAAGTCGCATATAATTCAACATCAAAACTGTAAAATGACATATTTCCACAAAATACCCTATTTTAGAATTTCCAAAATTTTCTCCCGAATTTTCACCATTTATCGGTATTTAATTACACTGACTATTAAAATATTCATTAAAAATTAATATTAAATTATGAAAATTCCCCAAAAATAATATTTTATTTTTTTGAAATGTTACAGTTACGCCCCCAGAGAAAAGAGGTTATTTAATTAAGGAACTTCGCGAAAGCGTTGGAAAACCTCCCTCGAAGTACCGACACCAGCCTGGCTGAACGGTTAAGCAAGTATTGTACAGTGAGAATAGTCCTGGCTAATTCTTCTTTTATGGTTTGAGGAAGGATTCGAGAAACAGTGGGAGCCATCCAGTTTAGATAAATTAAAAACCATTCTAAACTTGCAAGAGCATCAGGCTAAAGAGTTTTCTTCTCTCTCTCCTAATTGCAGCGACCCTGAAAATGACTGGACTTAAGTTACTTTTAGAGAAAAATATACTGACCGGGCCAAACTATAAAGATTGGCTGCAGATTGTCAAAATGGCTCTGACCTATGACAAATTGGGGTACGTCCTCACCGCTAAGGCACCTGCTGTCCCTGGTCCCAAATCCAGTAATGCGGATAAGGAAATCCGCAAAACCTGGGATTTCGATTGCGCGAAAGCCAAGTGCATCGTGCTTGCCTCGATGAACAATGAACATCAGAGGAGGCACGAGGATATGGAACTAGATGCTATATTTCTCCATACAAAGGAACTTTATGGAGAGCAATCTCGTATAGCAAGATACGAGACCTCTAAGAACTTGTTTCGAGCGAGGTTGGCTGTCGAGTCATCGATAGGAGAACATGTCCTGAAGATGATCGGCTATATAGAAGAGCTCGCTGACCTTGGGACGACTTTAGATAATGAGCTCTATACACCTTATTCTCCAGTCCCTTCCTTCCACCTACGCCCAGTTTATTCTGAACTTCAACATTCAAAGAAAAGAAGTTGAACTTCCGGAAGTCCTTAACATGTTGAGGAGTGCAGAGGGCACCTTGTAGAAAGCAAGGGAAACACCCGCTATGTTTGTTAGCGGTGCTTCTTCTTCCGGATCCAAGGCTAGGGCCAAAGAAAGGAAAAAGAAGGCCGTCACCAAACCTAGAGGAGGTGTAAGTAAGGTGGGTGGGAAGGGAAAGAAAAAGATTGCAGTACCGATAGTGGGCCAGGATGAGTGCTTCCATTGTCATAGGAAATGGCACTGGAAAAAGGATTGCAAGGCGTGGAACGCCAAGAACCAGGAACCGAAGCAAGCTGTGGCTTCGACTTCAAGTGTGTTTGTAATTGGGAATTGTCTATCAATCAACTCTACTTCCTGGGTATTGGATACCGGATCAGGATCTCATATTTGCAATTCATTGCAGGCACTGAGAAACCGTAGAGTGCTGAAGGAAGGTGATATGACCCTGATGGTTGCTAACGGAGCTTGCGTGGGAGCTGTGTCCGTAGGGGATTATCACCTGGGATTGACGAGTGGACACATTTTGGTTTTACATAACTGTTTTTGTGTACCCAGCTTAACGTGTAATATCATATTTGTTTCCTTGTTATCAAATAATGGTTATGATTTCACGTTTGGAAGTGGTGTTGTTAACATCCACCTTAATCATAGTTTGATTGGGTCTGGTACACTGGAAAACGGTATATATGTGTTAAACCAACTCCAAATTTTCAATGTCCAGAACACACTAAAAAGAAAGTCTCCAGATTTAAATAAAGCTTTCTTATGGCATTGTAGACTGGGTCACATCAATGAGAGAAGGTTGACTAAGTTACATAGAGAAGGATATTTGGACTCGTTCGAATATCAAACTTATGCCACTTATCAATCTTGTCTCAAAGGAAAGATGACAAAGACTACATTTACTGGACATGGAGTAAGAGCGAGCGAGCTCTTAGGACTCATACACAGCGATGTATGTGGTCTAATGTCTACACATGCAAGATATAGTTTTTCCTATTTCATTACTTTCACATATGATTACTCAAGGTACGGATTCATTTATCTGATGAAACATAAATCCGAGGCTTTTGAGAAATTCCAAGAGTATAAGAATGAAGTAGAAAACCAAACCGGCAAAAGTATCAAGACACTAAGATCTGATCGAGGTGGTGAATACTTGAGTGCCGAGTTCCTAGGTTACCTAAAAGAGAAAGGAATTCTCTCTCAGCTTACTCCTCCATACACTCCACAGCATAACGGTGTATCGGAGAGACGGAATCGAACCCTATTAGATATGGTACGTTCCATGATGAGTAATGCTGAGTTACCGCGATCTTTTTGGGGTTATGCGCTAGAATCAGCGGCATATCTTTTGAACATGGTACCTACCAAGACTGTGCCTACCACGCCATATCAGATGTGGAGTGGGAAGAAACCCCATCTACAGTATATAAAGATTAGGGGATGTTCAGCTTTTGTTAAAAAGCAGCATGTGGACAAGCTCGAGGCACGATCAGTAAAGTGTAAGTTTGTGGGATATCCAAAGAACTCCAGGGGATATCTATTCTATTACGCAGAGGAACAAAAGGTATTTGTTTCTCGAAATGCCCATTTTCTAGAACATCAGTTTTTAGAAAAGGAAACAAGTGGGAGCGAAATAGAACTGGAAGAAATTCCAGAACCACAAACTAATACTGAAAGTTTGGTAGAACAAGTAGTTCAAGAAGAACAGGACATTCCCGCACCCCTCCGCAGGAGTAGTAGGCCGTCTCATCCTCCTGAGAGATACTACGGTTTTCTCATAGATGGGGATCGAGAGGATTGCATCATAGATGATGATGAACCTATTGGCTTCCAGCAGGCCATCCAGAGCGGCGACTCGGTACGATGGCTAGATGCAATGCGGACTGAAATGGAGTCCATGTACACCAACAAAGTATGGACTTTGGACTTTGCTCCAGATGGGGTAAAACCCATAGGATGCAAATGGATCTTCAAGAAAAAGATTGGTGTAGATGGACAGGTGGAAACCTATAAGGCTAGACTTGTTGCAAAGGGTTTTCGTCAAAGACCTGGTTTGGACTATGACGAAAATTTTTCTCCAGCGGCTATGCTCAAATCCATTCGGGTCCTTCTTGCTATTGCTGCCTTCCATGATTATGAAATCTGGCAGATGGACGTAAAGACGGCTTTTCTGAATGGTAATTTAGAAGAGTGCATCTATATGGATTAGCCAGAGGGTTTCAATCAGAGTGGGAGCAGCGGGAAAGTATGCAAGTTGCTTAAGTCCATTTATGGACTAAAGCAGGCATCGCGGAGTTGGAACATCTGTTTTGATGAAACAGTCAAAGAATATGACTTTATCAAAAATCCAGATGAACCGTGCATATATAGTAAAGTTGTAGCAAGAACTGTCGTATTCCTCGTCTTGTACGTGGATGACATTCTATTGATAGGAAATGACATTCCTATGCTACAATCTGTCAAAGGATTCTTGTTACACAGGTTCTCCATGAAAGACCTGGGTGATGCCTCTTACATTCTGGGGATCCGGATCTATCGTGATAGATCCAAGAGGATGTTGGGACTTTCGCAGTCCAGGTATATCGACACTGTGCTGAAAAGATTCAGTATGGAAGATTCTAAGCACGGAAATCTACCGGCTTGTCACGGAATCACCCAATCCAAAGAGATGTCTCCCAAGACTGATTTGGAAAAGGAACGCATGTCTATTATACCTTACGCTTCTGCGGTAGGCTCTATAATGTATGCGATGTTGTGCACCAGACCAGATGTAGCTTACGCACTGAGCGTAGTAAGCCGGTATCAGTCACACCCAGGGGAGAAGCACTGGATAGCAGTAAAGAACATTCTTAAGTACCTGAGGAGGACTAAGGAGATGTTCTTGGTTTACGGCGAAAAAGACCTCAGGATGGAGGCCTATGCTGATTCCGGCTTCCAGAGTGATAAGGACGATTCCAAGTCCATGTCAGGTTATGTCTTTACCCTCAATGGAGGGGCGGTGTGCTGGAAGAGTTCCAAGCAGGACACCGTTGCTGACTCGACGATAGAAGCGGAGTATATTGCTGCTTGCGATGCCGCAAAAGAAGCGGTCTGGATGAAGAAGTTCCAAACAGAACTTCAGGTGGTTCCTACCATTGTTGATCCAATACCTCTGTATTGCGACAACAACAGAGCTATAGCTTTAGCGAAGGAACCAAGGTCCCATCAGAAGTCCAGACACATCTTAAGGCGGTATCACCTGATCAGGGAGATCATTGATCGTCAGGAGATCGAGGTTCGGAGAGTTGCTACAGAAGAGAACATTGCTGATCCATTCATGAAGGCCCTACCTCAGATTCAGTTCGAGAGGCTACTCGAGATCATCGGTCTTCGATATGCCAGTACATGGCCCTAGTGCAAGTGGGAGATTGTTAGTGTATATGCCCTAGGGGCCATTATTGTATCATACTAGTTTGTATATTACTTAATGGAAGCTTGGGATATTCACATGTATATAACAGTCTTGCTAAACATGGTAGTATGCTACTTGGTTTTTCTATCTTAATATGTGAGTAAACGTATTGATAGAGCTCTTAGGATCTTGCTTGACTACCAGCGTTGTGATGGCAGTCACACTAGTGGGGGCTGGGTTGCCTACAAGCACGTCCTTATTTAGGTCCCTAGTCGTTAGATTATCGAGACAGGGCATCGATACTCCGGAGTAGACTAGTGTGTACGCTTATCATCCCAGTTGGGGAGATGGTCTATCCCACAGCCGTCAGTACGTCGTACTGGAGATAGTATGCAGGTGCTCGTTAGGTTACGGGTACACCGGACAGGACTCACAGGGAACTGTTGGTTGGTTTTATACCAGTCGTCAGTGAACAGTTCCCAGGTGACATGAGTATAGCATAGTCCGCAGACTTGACACTGCTACTTCGCCTTGAGTGTGTCCCACTGTTCTTAGATTGCTACCCTACCACGGCTCAAAGGAGTCGTGCAAACAGGTAGCAGTTGGGTGCAGTCCCGAGCACTTGGAGGCAGTGGCGGTTAGACAGGATTCGTCTCTCCCGGTATTGGGGGTTGATATCGCGCTGTGTCAGAGAGCCATTACGCAAAGTCCCTGGCCAGGGCAAGCGAGATTTGCTGGTAGGTTCCAGTAGTTTCTCAGGGTGTAATGGGCTTCACTCCGACACGACTTATACCGCTATTAGGGGACTGACGCTTGCCGCCCCTAGGCCCGATATGCGATAGTCTTAGACGAACAGACCGGACTGTACGGAGATTGTCACATCAGACTCAGTAGGAGTTTGGATGGGTTTCCTCATCGGCCTTCTCATCGACATCTACCTGGGGACCGTTACGTAAACCTAGTGCCGCTTGCGGTCTATGATTAAACCAACTGCCCGCGTAGTAGTCGAGTCTCTAGAGTCCCACACAGAGAGTTTCCCTACTCTAGGAGAAACGATATAGAGGTCGTATGGTTTTACAACAAGGGTTCAGACGCATACGTGTATTTTCGCACGTATGACATCTGGACAGTTTTTACTAGTCGGCTTTGGTTTAAGCCAGTTTCTAGTATCCGGTTATTGGATTTATACAGTCTAAAGTTTTTCCGTGTTTTCACGGATAGGAGGGGCGTTCTCGTAATTGCGTGAGAAGCTTCTAGAAGATGGTGACTTGGGGGTTAAGGTGGCATATGCATTAAATGAGATTAGTGAGTCATTTGAGTGATTCATCCATGTCATTAATGCATCATAAATGCTTAATGACTCATGGAGATGAATCACCCTCTTGTATTTATTAAGCATGATGATTAATCCTTCATTTTCTTTTGTTGGATAAATCATAATGCTTGATATATATTATGATAGCTTATTATCTCATCTCATTCTCTTGCTCACTTTCTCTCTCCTCAAGATCTCCCTCTTCAAACCCTAATCCTCCCCTCTAATGTGTTGAGACCAAGGATTAGAGTAGACTACTTAATCCTTAACTATTCTCTATATCACCTAGATTACTTAGATTAGCGATTTAAGGAACCTAGTTACCTCAAGTTAGAGGTGAAGCTTGTAGTAAAGCTCTCGGGTGGATCTTCTACTACATAGAGAAGGCCGGAGAGGACGTGGAGAACGACAAGACGAAGGACTCGGTGCTTTAGCTATAATCACTTATCATAGTAGTTAACTCTTCTATGGTTTCTTGTTAGTTATTGTTTATGCAAAGATTCTCGGTTAGTCGATGTTTACGCCTAAAACAAGATCGTTTTTCATTATTCCGCCTCACCGCAAGTCATGGGGTGTTGTACATCGACTTACATGTTTTGATGCCAATTTTTTTTCCATGCTCTGGTCTCTGTGATTTGGGGTTTCAGGTATTGTTTATTTTTGCTACTTTTTCATGTGATGATCAACTTAATGCAAAGACAACTCGGAGTGTTTCACAGTCGTAATTTTAACTGTTTTCGGGTTACTTTAGACGTTGTTAATAAGTTCAATCGGATATCAAATACCCATTTTAACCCTTGCTGAAAATTTCCAAGTGTTGGAATTTTCTTAAGTTAATTATATTCGATAGTCGTGCAAGTAACTCAATGGACCCTCTAGAAGAACAAAAACCTTAACTCGATTCTATTCCCTCGGAACCGCGACTGAACCTTAGGGTTTGCCGTAGTTCCGCGGTGTCATAGGTGAGGCGTTGGTTTGGCCCTTCTACGGCTGGATCATGGGTACCGTGGCACGTTTTTGGGTACTTTAACTTTGCTCAAGTGTTGAGCTTTCAGAGTAATTGTGGGTGTTTGTTGATTCGATCGGAATGTTTAATATCGTCTAGTTTTTTCTGCAACCGTAAGTGTAATATGTGGTGTATCGCCGGTTTTGTTGCTATATGTCAACGACAATTGGGATACGCATATTTACTTATGTTGATGACATGTGATGTTATGTGTTGCAGTATATGTTATATTGGATCGTCGTTTTTTGAATAGCCGGGGGTTTTATGTGAGATGAGAGTTTTTATTTTCATTCATGTAAAATTCATTGTATGTAATATTCTTTTATTGGGGCACTTCTGGGTTGAAGATGATGTCACCATTGATGTATATTATTTACTTTTCCGCATTAGGATAGACCTAAGGAGGGGAGCACAAGTAACCGGGTTCTAGAGTCCAGTGGGAGACCAACTCGAGGAGTCGAGTCCGGGTCTTCTAACCCTAGAATTGGTAGGGTTGCTTTCCGCTCTCGTAAGGGTCTAGGGGTGTGGGTTTGGCTATTCATCGCGACCGTGGAATCCGTGTTTTACAGAGGCTCAAAATAAAACACGGACCTCCTAGTATATCCAATATTTCATATGTTTCTTCTGCTGTGATATCTGTGATGTGATCATTTGATATGTTGTGATAGATACAGTATATAGTATATATGATATATTATATAGACGTTGCTTATGTTTTACACCCACGCTAGCACTGCCCCGCTCTGCCGTTAGTTACCTAACCTAACAGTGCACGAGGGGACATCAATACGAATGTGGATGGCATAAGCGTACGTTGTATTTATCTGTGATGTTTAGATGACTTAAATGATGAGACTTCATTAATGTGATTAATGAAAGAAAAGAAACCTAAAAGATGTTGTAGAATTAAATTTTCAAAAAGGGTAGCTACAGTTTTTGATTTGCATAGTGATATCTATGATATATCCCGCACCTTATTCGATGAGGAAAGAGCCGAGATCCCTTCACCGGGAGTGACCTCTTTAGCAAAACTGGCAGATGCTACAACACTCGGTTTGTCTTTTGATTGCTTTTGGTGTTTTGCTTTGCATAGTGATATATGTGTATATCCTGCACCTTATTCGTTGAGGAAAGAGCCGAGATCCCTTCACCGGGAGTGACCTCTTTAGCAAAACTAGGAAAAGCCTCAAAAACCACTCCTTTTCAAAATTCACTCGATTCTACAACGATATCAAGTTCATTAAGCAAAAGGTTTTTCGCAAAAACCTTTCGTAGCCCTCCGTCATTTCAGATAAGTCCTACTTAGTATTCGTGCTGCGTTTGTTGACCTTGTCAAGACGTAGTGTGCGGTAGCTGACTAGTATTTATTTGCTTATGCATATGATGCAGATTGGATTAGAGTAGTCGTGCGGCCTTGTTGACCTTGTCAAGGGTCGTGCGGGTGGGTTTAATTAAATCAAGAAATGACGGGTTGAACTTGACTTACGGTCTATAGTTTGTTGACCTTGTCAAGGTCATAGATCGTTTGGGGCAAAATATTATCGGGAATTTCAAGCGTTGAAATTTGCAATGAGATTGCATACTTTCTATGAGATAGTTGGATCCCGATACCCACTGCGAGTAATTGTTACTCCTGGGAGAGTTTTACATTGGACAATTAGCCGGTCAAGTAGGTGCCTAGAAAGGTGTCAACGGGGTTATGCCTCTGGGAAAATGAGGTTTATTTTAATTAGGTCCGTACAAAAGCACGGGGAACCTCCCTCAAAGTACCGACACTGGCCTGGCTGAAAGATCGGCGAAATTGTAGGGTGTAATTAATCCCGGCTAGTCTTTCCTTTTATGGTTTGAAGAAAGATTTGATAAAAACAGTGGAAGCCATCCTGATTAGATAAAATAATAACCAATCTGATCTTGCAAGAGCATACGCTAAAGTGTTTTCTTCTCTCTCTCTCAAGGTAGTGACCATATCATGCGTTAATCAAGATAATAATATGGAAGTATTGACCGAACCCGTATGTTATACTGTGCTGGGGAACGTTGGTTCCGTTCTTTCTTATAAAAGTTATAAGACTGAACAGGATATAGGGGAATACCAGGATTCCCATGCCACCCGAATGAAGAAAGTACATGTTGATGCATTTTTCTTCGGGTGTGTTCGTTACAGAGAACTGTTTCTCCATTTGCTCTACGTACTGGGTATTAGATACCGGGTCAGGATCCCATATATGTAATCAGTTACATGGGCTGAGAAAAGGTAGAGAACTTGGAGAAGGTGATAAAGACATAAGAGTTGGAAATGGTGCAATTGTTGCAGCTAAAACCGTCGGGGAATATCACCTTGTATTACTAACTGGTAATACATTGATTCTGAACGAATGCTATCACATGCCGAACCTGATATGCAACATTATATCGGTTTCTTTATTAAGTAAAGAAGGATATAATTTTGTATTACAGGATAATGTTATGAACATTTTCCTGAATCAAAAGTTGGTTGGATCAGGCACGTTGTGCAATGACATTTATGTTCTAAATCAATCAACAGTTCCGAGCATAACAAACACACACAAGAGGAAGAGTTTAGAAATGAACGAATCCTTCTTGTGGCATTGTAGACTTGGTCATATCAATGCGACACGGCTAGCTAAGTTGCATAAGGATGGATATTTGAATCCTTTCGAATTTTCATCTTATGACACTTGCCAGTCATGTTTCAAAGGCAAGATGACCAAAACTCCGTTTACGGGACACGGAGAAAGAGTTACGGAACTCTTGGGACTGGTACATAGTGATGTATGCGGTCCCATGTCTACACATTCCAGGAATGATTCTGCGTACTTCATTACATTCACTGAATATCTCTCTAGATTCGGATATGTGTTCCTGATGAAACACAAATCAGAAGCTTTTGAGAAATTTAGAGAATATAAACAAGAAGTCGAGAACAAAACCGGGAAAAGTATTAAAATCCTTCGATCTGATTGAGGAGGAAAATACTTGAGCAATGAATTCCTGTACTTCCTAAAAGAGAATGGGATTCTCTCTCATCTTACTCCTCCGTATACACCACAGCACAACGGTATATCGGAGCGGAGGAATCGCACCCTATTAGATATGGTGCACTCTATGATGAGCACTGCTGAGTTGCCTATTTCCATTTAGGGTTATGCGCTGGAGACAGCAGCATACCTATTGAATCAAGTTCCATATAAATCTGTACCTACCACACCATATGAGATATGGAGTGGGAAGAGACCATATCTTAAACGATTTAAGATATGGGGTTGTCCGGCTTATGTCAAAAGACAAAATCCGGACAAACTCGAGGCATGGTTAGTTCTTTGCAAGTTTGTGGGATATCCAAAGAACTAATATGGATATTTTTTCTACCACAGTGAGGAACAAAAGGTGTTTGTTGCTCAACATGCCACTTTTTTAGAAAAGGAATTTCTTGTGAAAGAAATTAGTGGCGAAGTGGTAGAACTGGAAGAGGTTCCAGATACACAAACTGCGACTGAAGATTTAGTGGAACCAGAGGATTCGGTAGTTCCCAACGAACCTCAGCCTCTCCGCCGATCTAGTGGGGTTCCTCATCTACCTGAGAGATACTACGGTTTTCTCATTGATGGTGGAAGCGAGGATTGCTTCATGGAGGATGATGACCCAACTAGCTTCGAGCAGGCCATCACGAGTGGGGACTCAGTGAAGTGGCTGGATGCAATGCGGTCCGAGATGGAATCCATGTACACCAACAAAGTATAGACTTTGGAAGTTGCTCCTGAAGGGGTAAAACCAATTGAGAGCAAGTGGATCTTCAAGAAAAAAACTTCGTGTAGATGGGAAAGTGGAGACTTTCAAAGCTAGACTTGTTGCAAAGGGTTTTCGTCAACGACCAGGTGTCGATTATGACGAAAACTTTTCTCCAGTGGCTATGCTTAAATCCATCCGGATCATGCTTGCCATCGCTGCATATCATGACAACGAAATCTGGAAAATGGATGTTCAGACCGCCTTTCTAAATGGTGATTTGGAAAAGTGAATGTACATGACTCAGTCAGAGGGCTTCGTAGACAGTGGGAGCAGCGGAAAGGTGTGCAAGCTTCTTAAATCCATCTACGGGTTAAAGCAAACATCGCGGAGTTGGAACATCTTCTTTGACGTCGTTATCAAAGAGTTTGATTTCGTCAAAAATGTAGATGAACCTTGTATATAAAAGAAGGTAGCATAGAGTAAGGTTGTCTTCCTCGTATAGTACGTGGATGACATACTCTTGATAGGAAATGGCATTCCTATGCTGCAATCGGTCAAGCTCTTCTTATCACAAAGATTCTCAATGAAAGATCTAGGGGATGCCTCCTACATCTTGGGGATTAAGATCTATAGAGATAGATCTAAACGGATACTGGGATTGTTCCAATCCAAGTACATTGACACCATACTAAAGCAGTTTAGTATGGAAGAATCCAAGAGTAGGTTTTTACCCACAATCTCTGGGCTCACTCTCTCTAAAGAGATATCTCCCAAGACTGATTTGGAAAGAGCTTGCATGCAAGGGATACCCTATGCTTCGGCAGTAGGCTCTATCATGTACGCGATGCTATATACCAGACTCGATGTAGCACACTCACTAAGTGTAGTGAGTAGGTATCAAGAAGATCATGGAGAGAGTCACTGGACAGCTGTGAAGAGCATTCTCAAGTACTTATGAAGGACTAAAGAGATGCTCTTGGTGTATGGTAATGGAGAACTCCAAGTGGAGTCCTTTACAGATTCGAGCTTCCAGAGTGATAAGGACGACTCTAAGTCGCACTTGGGATTTGTCTTTACCCTCTACGGAGGGGAGGCATGCTGGAAGAGTTCCAAGCAGGAAACCGTAGCAGACTCGACGATGGAGGCTGAATACATCGCTGCCAATGATGCTGCCAAGGAGGCTATCTGGATAAAGAAGTTCATAACTGAACTTGGAGTGGTTCCATCCATTAAGGATCCAATACCTTTGTATTGTGATAACAATGGAGCGGTGGCTTTGTCCAAGAAACCCAGGTCCCATCAGCGATCCAGGCATATTCTGAGGCGGTATCACCTGATCCGGGAGATAGTCGACGCCGGGAGATCGAGGTCAGGAGGGTTGAAACGAAGAACAACACAGCGGATCCACTCATGAAGGCCATTCCGCAGATACTATTCGAGAGACTCTTCGGGATGCTCGGTATGAGATACTACAGCAGCTGGGCCTAGTGCAAGTGGGAGATTGTTAGTTGTATGTATGCCCTAGAGGCCTGTATTGTACATATGATGTATATTATATTGGATTCTTGGACATATATAGAGAGGACTTTCTTGCTCGACATTATAGTATGCTATCTGGTTGCTCTTTATCTTAACATGTATACTTATCTCTTGATACTGTCTTATAGTTACATGTTGGTAAAGCCCTTAGAATGTGTACTTGAATAGTAGGACTATGATGCAAATCATACTAGTGGGGCCATGGTAGTCCATACGTTCATCCTTTAATGTTCCTAGTCGTAGGTGTATCGAGACGGGGCATCGATATACCACAGTAGACTAGCGTATACGCTTCTCGACCCATGAGATGGGCGATGGATGATCCCATATCCATTGGTGTTTGACATCAGAGAGGGTGTACGGGTGCTCAGTGGAGACTGGGTACACTTGACGGACTCGCCGAGAACTCCCAGATGGTATTATACCTCACGTCAGATGGCAGTTCTCTGCTGACACTTGTACAGGTTAGCCTGTAGACCCGAGATCGTCATAAAGTCTTATGTGATTCCCACTGTGCTTTGATTTCCACCTTACCACGTCCAAGAGGGCGTGCAAAACGGTGGTTTTTGGGTGCAGTCCCGAG
The DNA here is from genome assembly GCA_030015575.1 of Agapanthus africanus. Classification (NCBI taxonomy): domain Eukaryota; kingdom Viridiplantae; phylum Streptophyta; class Magnoliopsida; order Asparagales; family Amaryllidaceae; genus Agapanthus; species Agapanthus africanus. The sequence goes on from JASDDO010000022.1 coordinate 415,057,380, forward strand.
TCACATGGAGACAATGAGCGATAGGAGGGGTTTCGTCTCTCCCGGTATTAGGAGTTGATGTTGCGCTGTGCTCCATTGGCCATAACAGGGAAGTCCCTGGCCAGGGCTGATTTAGAGATTTACTGGTAGGTGTTACCAGTAGTTTCTCGACCAGTTATGAGCATCACATCGGCTTGACTTATCAGTTATTGGGGTCTGACGTTTACCACCCCTAGACTTGATATGCGATATATCAGACGAGGAGACCGGACTGTACGACAAGTGTTACTGTCAGGCTTTTGCAGGAGTTGGAGCGGGCTTGCTTGCTGATCTTCTGATCGCTCAATACCCGGGTAGCCGTTACGTCCAGCTAGTACCACTGACGGCTTGTGGGTGCTTGATGTGATCATCACCTACTGCCGGCGTATTGACGAGTCTTTAGGGTCCTACATAGAGGGTTTACTGGCTAAGGCAAAACAAAATAGGAGAACATATGTGATATGTGCGGACCGAGAATAATGCATGTATGTGATACCGTATTTTATTCTTGCGACTTTTGTATCGGTCGGTTATATGTGATATAGCCGGGTAATCGAATCAAGTGTTGATTCGATAAGTCGATACATTGGATGTTAGTCGGTTATATGTAATATAGACGGATTATTAAATCAAGTGTTGATTTAATAATTTAGTGTATAATTGTATATTTGATATACTAATTTACATTAACTAACGTTTTCTCACTTAAGCATTTATTTTCTCACATGTGCACACTTAATATATATGTGATATATATTAATTTTTGTTTTATTTTTGTATCATGGTTGTTGATAAAACATACATAGGTGTATGAGACATACACCATGCTAATTATGATGTTGGGTTTAATGTTTAAAGTAATTACAAAATTAGTGGATTATTGGAAAAATGCATGTAGCTTATGTAAGCTTGTAGATGCATTGACTAAGTCCACTAAGTTTGTTTTACTTTAGATATTTGTTAACCTAACCATTTTAATTAGCCATGGTTATGTCTCTACATGAGTTAGTATATGATACTCACTCACCATGGTTCACTCTCTCACTTGATCATTTCATTCTCTTCTCATTTTGTTCATCTTCTTCCTCAAGCTCAAAAAGCTTTCTACGGTTTGAAAAAGTGAGAAAACATTGTGAGAAAAATAATTCTAAAGTGAGCCCACTTTCTATTTCCTCATCCTCTACTAGATTAGAACTTTATTATAGGGTGTTTGCTTCACTAATCCTTTAGTTAGTGAAGTAGAAGCTTGAGATAGTATTCCCTCGACGTAGATCATCTTCGGCCTCGAAGACTTCAAGCAAGAACGTTCCATTCGCCTTGTGAAGCCATGCAAGGGTCCGGGAGTTCCATCAACGTAGCGAAGGGACAACTACAAGGAGCTTATGAAGTGAAGGTCTGATCTACAAAGGTTGTATTTCTAGTTCACTTAGTTGTAAATGGTTTACTATAGTTTCCGTATTGTTTTCTATTTTAGAGTTCCTTGAAACGAAAATTTTTTGAAAATGGCATAGAAGATGCCTCTCGAAACCTTGCTGCCGTCGATAGGAACCCTACAAACATGACAATCAATTTCTTATGATTTTGAATTTTTTTCAATTTTTATAAGTTTTTCAATATAATGTAATACAAAAGTAGATATGAAATTCGACTGCATGCAAAGAAAAGAAAAATACATAATGTAAAGTGTTGAAATGTAGGAAATATGCACATGCAAACTATATGCTGATACAAGATGCATCCAAAACAGATCCACCCCCAAACTGAAGATGACGATGTTCTCATCGTCGTTTGGCCATGCCCTTGGTCCCGCTGCTCCCGCTTGCTTCATCCTGGTTCGCTATGGTCTGGCTTAGTTGTTCTTTTATTTCCTTATTCTGCCTGATCAATGTTTTGATGCCACGGACCTCCATCCTGTGTAGTTCATATGGATCTGTCGGAACGTCCTCTCCCAAGTAAATCTCAGAGGACGTATGTGGTGCCGCATGCTCGCTCGGGTCAGTGGGTGACCAGATCTGCTGCTCACTCCTGCTGTCAGTATAACCCGGTGAGATTCTCTCAATCTCGACCGGGACGGTGTCGTACATAGTGATGCAGGCCGCAAAATCTTCCTCCTCCATGTAGTAGCGACAAATTTGGGTGATGAGGACGGGAAGTAACGATTTGTGCGCCGCGACACTCTCCTTGATTGTGGCAAATAGCATGCTCGCCATGCAAAACTGATAATCCTTGGTCATTAAACAATGAACAATATGCCCCACAATCACTGGAAACGAGGAAACTCAAATGATCCCCCTGACATTACGGTAAGCCCAGCGGCAAGCCGTATAGACATTTCGATAAATCTGTTAGACATTTAGCCCAGCATCTCGTAACTCGCATCGTGCCCCTATGATCGTCCTATACTGAGCAAGTTCCAACGGTCTCCGAAAACCAGGTCGGGTAGGGATGTTGGTGACATTTGAAATCGTATCCGCTGAGAATACCCTCCTTCTACCCTGAAAGTGGAATCGAATATGGTCCTGGAGTATTTCACCATTTCTTAGAGCGTCGTAGAACTCATCTACCAAATTCTCACAAGCACACAACCGCTCATCCCCATACAGAAAAAACTCCAAACCCAACTGTCGAATAGTGTCATGAAAATAGCTCCCAAACACCTCGTGGGTGAATACATCGACAAAATTTCTCTCTAATTCAAAAAGGGACATGATCTGTAGGTTTTCTAAAGTTTCAGGAAATTTTAACAATGCTGAAGGGGGGGAAGGAAAAATCTTACAGAGCTGAAGAAGGCAAACGGTGATCGGAGGCAATCAGACCGGCGTCGCCGGATTTTCAGAAGGACTCGCCGGTCGGAATCCGAGCAAAAGGGCTAGGGTTTTGGAGGAAAGTTTGGGGAGAGCAAAGGAAATTTCGAGATCTGTTTGAGTGGTGAGAAGAAGGGGTCGGGTCAGGGATCTGGTGACTTTATAATGGACTTTTTACGGAAAAAACCCATCAAAAAAGAAACCCCACTCTTTAGACATTTACTCAAACTAGAAGTTAAATCAGTGTGCTATCCCAAAAAATTCAGCACTCACCCCCTAACGGGTGAGATCTTATTTTCAAAAAAAAAACTAAGAAAAACTAAGATTAATTATAGTATTCACAAGTTAAAAGACAGTGTTAGTTCATAAATTAATACCAGCCACTCAAATTTTTTATCGATATAAGGCAAGGGAACGTATATAAAAAAGAAAAAGAAAAAGAATGTGTTAGTTGTTAGTGACGGGAATGGGTGTGTGTAAATAGAGATCTGAAGACGCTGAAGGTGAAGATGAAGTTTTGAAGAGGCAAAAGAATTGTTGCTCGAATGAATTGAATTTTCAAGAAGCTCGTGTTGAGTTTTGGAGTCAAGTTCTTTTAAAAACTGGAGTTCATCCGCAAAAAATTTGGAAAAGGAAAGGTTCATGGGATGTTCCCTAATTGATCCTGACTCAAACTCACCCAAGATATCAAGTTTATCCGCAAATAATTCCTCAAAACTTTGTATGAAAGAATATTTATCAAGGCTGCCTTCCTCCCTATAATCCTGCACAATCCTATTCTCATCGTTACAACCCCCTAACTCTCCCAATACAATTTCTTCCTCATCACATTCGCAAATGGGTAGGTACATGTCATCTAAAAAAGTAGGTTCCCACCTTAACGTTTCTTCCGAAACAATATCACTAGGTGATACAAAAATTGTGGGTTCCTGATCATTGATCTCTTCTCTATCATAGCCATACCCAGCAAATTCACAAGTTCCCTCCTCTAAAATTTGAATGCAAAAATCAGTCGGTTCATGAATTTCTTTTTCAAGTAATATTTCAGTTAAATCAACCTTAAAATCACAAGTGACAGGAGGTTCAGTGGGTACCAGAAGGTTAGTGGTGGACTGACTTAGAGGGTTTTCCTGTGTTTCCTGACAACACTTAGTCAATTCATTCGCATCATCATCTATAAAATCATAAAAATTCATTTGATTGTTTATCTCACTTGGGTGACTTCCTAGATGACAGATATTGACACTATGTGGTCCTAATTGACTGTGTTCACTCTCTAGAATCCTCACAGCTACATGCTGTTCAATTTTTGCCAAAGATTGAAATTGAGCGTGAAACAATTGTTCAGACTGCTGCATAAATAGGGCTAGAGTCGCATCATCGGTAATTGTGAAGGTGTACTAGCAGAAGATATCATAAAGCGGTAAATACCGGAAATATAATTCGTATACGGACGTGGGATAAGCCAACAATAACATGAACTATAATAAGGTATATATCTACACATGAACCATACGGCCAGTTTAAAAGATGCGACTAGTAGTTTTGAAAGTAGGGGCTACGGTTTTTTTAAAGAAAAGACATCATTTAAAAATCCATAACGACCCTTGAGATTTCCGTTTAAAAGTGCGTACGATTCGTCAGTTTTGGAAATAAGTATGGTTCATGTGGCATCTTTACGTTGGCGATCCAGACTCATAGCCTCAAATGTGGCAATATCCTCAAATATCATCCTCAAATCATGAGCGCGGATAAAACATCCGGTAAAACTCATCGCGTACGGTAATCCTGCTGGTCTCCTTAGCACCCTCACCATGTTTTCTAAGGCATCTAGCATGCAATTTTAAAAAACCTACAGTTCTAAGCAACCCAAACCAAGGACCTAACTAGAGAATTAGGGTTATAACAAGCAAGTAAACAACTTTACTCTAAGTGAACAAGGAATACAACCTTTGTAGACCGGTCCTTCACTTCTAAAGCTCCGTGTAGTAGTCCCTTCGCTCCAAGTAGTGGTCTCCCGGTCTCTCCTTTGGCTCCACTAGGAGAAAGTAACAAGCTTGCTTGAAGAACTTCTAGGCCGAAGATGATCTACGTCGAGGAATCTCCAATTCAAGCTACCTCTTCACTAATTGAGAATTAGTGAAGCGAACAACCTATACTAAATGGCTAGTCTAGTGTAGATTGGTGAAGTAGGAATTTTTTTCACTTTAGATTAATTTTTCTCACTCTTTTTCTTCACCTCACTTGAAGCTAGAGAGCAAGAAGGAGATGAAGAAGAAACTCAAGAATGATCTACTATCAACCATGGTTGAGAAAATGTCATATATAACTCAAGTAGAGACTTAAGCAAGGCTAATGATAATGGTTAGGTTAATAAATATCTAAGATAAAACAAAATTAGTGGACTAAGTCAAGGTTTCCACAAGCTTCTCCAAGCCTCACAAGCCATGACAAATTTCCACCTAATTTTGATTTTCCCTTAATAATTAAAACCACACAATATCTTAAGTATGGTATGATTCTCATACACCCAAGTCCAATATATCATCTAGCATGACACAAAATAAATACATTAACATATATCACATATATATTAAATGTATAAAGAGAAAACATTTTCTTAAGTGAGCTAATATTAGTTAATGTATATTAATAAATCAAATATATAATTACACATTAAATTATTAAATCAACACTTGATTTAATAACCCGGCTGTATCGCATACAACCGACTAATATCATTTATATGTATATCACATATACATATAACATATCATTGAATTAACACTTGATTCAACAATCCGGTTATATCACATATAACCTATATCGCGAGATTAGAATACTGTATCACATACACGTATTAATCTCGGTCCCGCACATATCGCATATGTGCCCTACTTCATTTCACATGAGCTAGGAAACCTCTGTGTAGGACTCTAATGACTCGTCAATACGTCAGCAGTAGGTGATGATCATATTAGTCACCCACAAGCCGTCAGCGATACTAGCTGGATGTAACGACTACCCGGGTATTGAGCGATCAGAAGATCAACAAGCAAGCTTGTCCATACTCCTGTGAATCCAATAAGTAACACTACCTTACAGTCCGATCTCTTCATCTGTTATGTCGCATATCGAGTCTAGGTGTTGTAAACGTCAGACTCTAGTAACTTGATAAGTCATGCCGATGTGACGCTCATAACGTGTCGAGAAACTACTGATAACACTTACCAGTAAATCTCCGTATCAGCCCTGGCCAGGGAATTCCTGTTATGGCCAATCGAGCACAGCGCAACATCAACCCCCAATACCGGGAGAGACGAATCCCCTCCTATCGCTCATTGCCTCCATGTGACTCGGGACTGTACCCAAAAACCACCGTTTTGCACGCTCTCTTGAACGTGGTAAGGTGGAAATCAAAGCACAGTGGGAATCACACAAGACTCTATAACGATCACGGATCTACAGACTAACCTGTACCAGTGTCACCAGAGAACTGCTATCTGGTGTCAGGTATAATACCATCTAGGATTTCTCGGCGAGTCCTGTCTAGTGTACCCAGTCTCTACTATGCAACTGTATGTTGGCTATAGTACGCCGAAGTCAATTATTGGATCGCAGGCACGTGATTGCAATGATTGAGGGATGACCTATACCGGTAGGAAAATCTTACTCGAGATGATAGTATGCTATCTGGTTTGTCTTTATCATCATGTACATGCTTCATGTGACATTAGAAATCACTATTATATGTTGATAGTGCCCATAGGATTCTTTCTTGACTACCAACAGTATGATGGCGATCATATACGTGAGAGTTGGGTGGTCTATAAGCACATCCTTAAAATGTCCCTAGTCATGGGAGTTTCGAGACTGTGCATCGATCCTCCAAGAGTATACTAGTGTATACGGATCGAGACCCCGACGAGGGGCGGTGGCCGGTCTCACAAGCCATTAGTGTTAGTTGGTTCACCTAAGATGTATACAGGTGCTCATTGGGTTATGAGTACACCGGACGGACTCGCCGGGAACATGCTAGTTAGTATTATACCTATTGTCAGATAGCAGTTCCCTAGTGACATGTGTACAGATTAGTCTATCGACCTGAGATCGTCATTTGTCTCGTGTGAGTCCCCACTGTGCTTTGATTACTGCCCTACCACGGCTCAAAGGCGTCGTACAAACAGGTTTTAGTTGGGTACAGTCCCAAGCCACATGGAGGTAGTGAGCGGATCGTCAGGGGATTCTTCTCTCCCGGTATTGGGGGTTGATGTCGCGGTGTGCACATGTGGCCATCACCAGAAATCCTTGGCCAAGGTAGTCGAGAATTACTGATTCAGATCAGTAGTTTCTCAGTTAGTGATGGGCTTCATACAGATACTAAATGTCGCGTTATTAGGGGTCTGACTTTATCCACCCTAGACTCGATATGTGATACTTATAGACGACCGGACTGTACGGATATTGTCACTGTCAGGCTCAGTAGGGGTTTCAGGATGAGTTTGCTCATCGGCCTCCCTTTCGGTAAATACCTGGGTAGCTGTTACGTACAGCTAGTTTCACTGACGTGCTTGTGGTTAAACCCACAGCCAGCATATTGACGAGTCTTTAGAGTCCCACACAGAGAGTTTCCCTGCTTCGGGCGAAACGATGTAGAGGTTGTATGGTTTTACGGCAGGGTTCGATCACATACGTGTAATTGTGCATGGATGATGTTCGGACGGATAATACCGGTGGGCTTTAGTTTAAGCCGGATCCTAGTATTATATTGTTGGATTATTTTCGTCTCTTTGTATTCGTATTCTTCAGAATACGGATGCGAGTATGTATGTACGGTTGAGGGGTATTCTTGTAAATTATTACAAGATTGCTTTTAGAAGATTACACCTCATCATGGTGTAGACCATTTTGGATTAAAAGGTTATTGAGGTGTTGGATGAGGTGTTTATTGCATTTTTGGTGGCATGGCTAATTAGTGACCCATGGTTACTATTCAAGCATGCTTAGGGTTTTTGTTTGTTGTGAGATTGTTTGTTGACTTAAGATATTTTTGTTGACTCTAGATATTTTGGAGACTTGGCATATTTATTGTGATGGCTCCACTATTTCTTATCAACACTCACAACACAAAAAACACAAGCTATTATTCAATTTCTTTCTCTCTCTCTTGTGTTTCTCTCAACACCTCGTTCTCATGGCATCTTCTTCTTCCTCTAGCTCCACCCAAACCCTCCCACGAGTTGAGAATCCTTAGGTGTCTTGAGACAAATTAATCCTTCATCACTCTCTACTTCATCTACGGTATCTAGAGTAGCGATCTAGGTGCCCTAGTTGTCTCGAATATGAGGTTGGAGCTCGTTGCATAGACTCCCGGGTGGATCATCTTCGATGGAGGGAGACCGGAGATCTAGCTTGATCAAGGAAGCCCCTAGGAGCTTGGGATGATGGTTGAAGACCGAAGGACACAGATCTATTCGGTATAACCATTCTAACTCCTTTGCATGTTTTGTTATCTAGGGCTTATGGGTAGATCCGGGTTATCGGGTTGTTTTAGCGCCGGTTTTTGAAAATTTTTGTTCCGCGATGGCCACGGTTTGATGGCCGGGGAGCTTGCATAACCCAACACTGTATACAATCTTTGATGTCAAACACCAATGGATTGAGATCATCCATCGCCCATCATATGGGTCAAGAAGCGTATACGCTAGTCTACTCTGGAATATCGATGCCCTGTCTAGGAACAATTAAAAGATGTACTTGTGGACTACCCTGGCCCCACTAGTATGATCTACATCATAATTCTGGTAGTCAAGTATACATCCTAAGGGCTTTATCAACATGTGAAAGAAATACAGTATCACAATATAAGTCTATATGTTAAGATAAAGAGTTACCAGATAGCCTAATATCATGTCGAGCAAGAAAGTCCTCCCTATATATGTCCAAGCATCCATTGTAATATACAATCATGTACAACAATGGCCTCCAGGGCATACATACAACTAGCAATCTCCCACTTGCACTAAGGCCAGTTGTTGTAGTATCTCATACCCAACGTCCCAAAAACTCTCAAACTGTATCTGGGGTATGTCCTTCGTGAGTGGATCCTCCGTGTTATTCTTCATTTCAACTCTCCTGACCTCGATCTCCCGGTGATCAACTATCTTCTGGATCAGGTGATACCGCCTCAGAATATGCCTAGATCGCTGATGGGACCTGGGTTCCTTGGCCAAAGCCATAGCTCCGTTGTTATCACAATACAAAGGTATTGGATGCTCAATGGATGGAACCACTCCAAGTTCACTTATGAACTTCTTCATCCAGAAAGCCTCTTTGGTAGCATCGTTGGCAGCGATGTATTCAGCCTCCATCGTCGAGTCTTCCACGGTTTCTTACTTGGAACTCTTCCAACAAACTGCCCCTCCATTGAGGGTGAAGACATAACCCGAGACCGACTTAGAGTCGTCCTTATCACTCTGGAAGCTAGAGTCGGTAAAGGACTCCACTTGGAGTTCACTGTCACCATACACCAAGAACATTTCTTTAGTCCTTCTCAAGTACTTAAGAATGTTCTTCACAGCTGTCCAGTGATTCTCCCCAGGATCTGATTGATATCTGGTTACAACACCCAGTGCGTACGCTACATCCGGTCAGGTACATAACATCACATACATGATAGACCCGACTGCCGAAGCATAGGGTATAGCTTCATGTTAGTTATATGTGTGCCCTAGAGTCCATTATTATACATGTGATGTATATTATAGTGGATGCTTAGACATATATAAGGAGGACTTTCTTGCTCGACATGATAGTATACTATCTGGTTGCTCTTTATCTTAACATGTACACTTATTGTCTCTCTATTACATGTTGATAAAGCCCTTAGGATGAGTACTTGACTACCAGGATTATGATGCAGATCATACTAGTGGGGCAAGGGTAGTCGGTAAGTACATCCTTCAATTGTTCCTAGTCATGGGAGTATCGAGACGGGGCATCGATATTCCAGAGTAGACTAGCGAATACGCTTCTCGACCCGTATGATGGGCAATGGATGATCCCACATCCATTGGTGTTTGACATCAGAGAAGGTATATGGGTGCTCAGTGGAGACTGTGTACACTGGACGGACTCACCGAGAACTCCTAGATGGTATTATACCTATCGTCAGATAGCAGTTCCCTGGTGACACTGGTACAGGTTAGTCTGTCGACCCGAGATCGTCATAGAGTCTTGTGTGATTCTCACTGTGCTTTGATTTCCACCTTACCACGTTCAAGAGATCGTGCAAAACAGTGGTTTTTAGGTACATTCCCGAGTCACATGGAGGCAATGAGCGATAGGAAGGGATTTCGTCTCTCCCGATATTGGGGGTTGATGTTGCGCTATGTTCAATTGGCCATAACAGGAAATACATGGCCAGGGTTGCTGAGATCTACTGGTAAGTGTTATCAGTAGTTTTTTGAACTGTTATGAGCCTCACATCGTCATGACTTATTAGGCTATTGGGGTCTAACGTTATACCACCCCCAGGTTGCGCTATACGACATATCAGATGAAGAGACCGGACTATACGGTAGTGTTACTGATTGGATTCACAGGAGTATGAGAAGGATTGCTTGTTGATCTTCTGATCGCTCAATACCCGGGTGGCTGTTACGTTTAGCAGTCCGCTTGCGGCTTGTGGGTGACTGATATGATCACCACCTACTGCCGGCGTATTGACGAGTCTTTAGAGTCCTACACAGAGGTTTCCTGGCTTAGGCGAAACGAAGTAGGAGCACATATGTGATATGTACGGGACCGAGATTAATATGTGTATGTGATACTGTATTCTATTCTCGCGATATGTGATATCGGTCGGTTATATATGATGTAGCCGGTTTAACGGATCAAGTGTTGATTCGATAAGTTGATACATATGATATTAGTCGGTTATATGTGATATAGCCGGATTATTAAATCAAGTGTTGATTTAATAGTTTAATGTATAATTATATATTTGATATATTAATTTACATTAACTAATATTAGCTCACTTAAGAATTCTTTTTCTCACTTGTGCATTTAGTATATATGTGATATATATTAATGTACATTTTTGTGTGTCATGCTAGATGATACAGGTGACATGGGTGTATGAGACTCACACCATGCTTAACATAATCAAGGGTTTTATTTATTTAAAGTAATTCAAAATTGGGTGGAAATTAGGCATGGTTGTTGCTTAGTGGAAGCTTGTAGAATCATTGACTAAGTCCACCAATTTTGTTTTACTTAAGATATTTATTAACCCAATCATTATGATTAACCATGGTTTAGTCTCTACAAGAGTTAGTATATGATATTAACTCACCCATGGTTCCCATTCCACACAAGATTTTTTCCATGGTTACTTTTCTTCATCTCTTTCCTCTAGCTCTCTTGCAATTTGGGAGGTGAAGAAAATGAGTGAGAAAAATATTTCTAAAGTGAGAAAAATTCTTTCTTCATCATCCTCTACTAGATTAGACATTTAGTTTAGGGTGTTTGCTTCACTAATTCCATATTAGTGAAGATGTAGCTTGCGTTGGTGTCTCCTCGATGTAGATCATCTTCGGCCTTGAAGACTTCAAGCAAGCTTGTTCCGTTCATCTTGTGGAGCCTTTCTAGAGTCCGGGAATTCACTGCTTGGAGCGAAGGGGATACTACACGGAGCTATTGAAGTGAAAGACCGGTCTACAAAGGTTGTATTCCTTGTTCACTTAGATGTAAAGGTGTTTACATTCTAGTTTCGTCTAATTCTCTAGTTAAGATTCTAGGTTAGGGTTCTTTAGCGCGCCATTTTTTTTTAAAACGGCATGGTCGATGCCTCCCGAAACCCAACGGCGGCCCTAGGGAACCCTGCATTGCATGCGAGCCCTCTCCAAATCAGGCTTGGGGGGCATCTTTTCGGAGAGAGTGATTCCTGAGATCATGGGTAAATTCCCATTCTTAGAATCCTCCATACTAAACCTCTTTAGTATGGTGTCAATGTACCTGGAATGGGACAATCCCAGTATCCGTTTAGATCTATCTCTATAAATCTTGATCCCCAGGATGTAGGAAGCATCACCCAGATCCTTCATGGAGAATCTTTGTGATAAGAAGAGCTTGACCGAGTGCAGCATAGGAACATCATTTCCTATCAAGAGTATGTCATCCATGTACAATACGAGGAAGACAACCTTACTCTCTGCCACTTTCTTGTATACACAAGGTTCATCTACGTTTTTAACGAAGTCAAACTCTTTGACTGCCACATCAAAACAGATGTTCCAACTCCGCGATGCCTGCTTTAACCCGTAGATTTATTTAAGCAGCTTGCACACCTTTCCGCTGCTCCTACTATCTACGAAGCCCTCTGGCTGAGTCTTGCACATGCTCTGTTCTAAATCACCATTTTGAAAAGCGGTCTTAACGTCCATCTACCAGATTTCGTAGTCATAGTATGTAGCGATGGAAGGTAGGATCCAGATGGACTTAAGCATAGACACTGGAGAAAAGGTTTTATCATAATCCACACCTGGTCGTTGACGAAAACCTTTTGCTACAAGTCTATCTTTGAAAGTCTCAACTTTTCCATCTACACCAAGTTTTTTCTTGAAAATCCACTTGCTCCCGATGGGTTTTACCCCTTCAGGAGCATCTTCCAAAGTCCATACTTTGTTGGTGTACATGGATTCCATCTCAGATCGCATTGCATCCAGCCATTTCACAGAGTCCCCATTTGTGATGGACTGCTCGAAGCTAGTAGGGTCATCATCTTCCATGATGTAATCCTCGCTCCCACCATCAATGAGAAAACCGTATTATCTCTCAGGTGGATGAGGAACCCTATTAGATCGGCGGAGAGGCTGAGGTTCGTCGATGACTATTGAATCCTCCAGTTCTACCAAATCTTCTGTTGTAGTTTGTGTAGATGGAACTTCTTCCAGTTTTACCTCTTTGCCACTAATTTATTTTTCAAGAAATTCCTTTTCTAAAAAGGTGGCATGCCGAGAAACAAACAACTTTTGTTCCTCGGTGTGGTAGAAAATATACCCTCGCGAATGTTTGGGATATCCAATAAATATACACAGAATAGACCTTGCCTCGAGCTTGTCCAGATTTTGTGTTTTCACATAGGCCAGACAACCCCACATCTTAATAAAATTAAGACATAGTCTCTTCCCCTCCCATATCTCATATGGAGTGGTAGGCACTGATTTGGCCGGAACTCTATTCAATAGGTATGCAGCTGTCTTAAGCGCATAACTCCAAATTGAGATATGTAACTCAGCAGTGCTTATCATAGAGCACACCATATCCAATAGGGTGCGATTCCTTCGCTCTGATACACCGTTGTGCTGTGGTGTATACGGAAGAGTAAGCTGAGAGAGAATCCCATTCTCTTTTAGATAATCCAGGAACTCCGTGATCAAGTATTCTCCTCCTCGATCAGATCGAAGGATTTTAATACTTTTACCCGTTTGGTTCTCAACTTCGCACTTATATTCTTTGAATTTCTCAAAAGTTTCAGACTTTTGTTTAAACAGGAACACATGTCCGTATCTTGAGAGATCGTCAGTGAATGTAATGAAGTACGAGGAACCATTCCTAGCATGTGTAGACATGGAACCACATACATCACATGTATCAGTCCCAAGAGTTCAGTGGCTCTTTCTCCATGTTTAGTAAACAGAGTTTTGGTCATTTTTCCTTTGAGACATGACTGGCAAGTTTCATATGATGTAAATTCGAATGGATTCAAATATCCATCCTTATGTAACTTAGCTAGTCATGTCGCATTGATATGACCAAGTCTACAATGCCACAAGAAGGATTCGTTCATTTATAAACTCTTCCTCTTGTGTGTGTTCTGTACGTTAAGAACTGTGTTTTGATTCAGAACGTATAAACCATTACATAACGTACCAAACCCAATCAACACTTGATTTAGATAAATGTTCATAACATTATTCTCTACTACAAAGTTATATCCTTCTTTATCTAATAAAGAAATTGATATTAAACTGCATATCATAGAGGGTACATAATAACAGTTGTTCAAGATCAATGTATTCCCACTTGGTAATACAATGTGATATTCACCAACTGCTTTGGCTGTAACACTTGCACCATTCTCTACTTTTAGAGAATGATCGCATTTTCCCAGTTCTCTACCTTTCTTTAGCCCATGTAATATATTACATATGTGGGATCCCGATCCAGTATCTAATACTCAGGATGTAGAGTATACTGAGAAACGGTTCTCTGTAACGAACACATCCGAAGAAGATGCATCAACATGCTCATTCCTCATTTGGATGGCATGGGAATCCGGATATTCCCCTATTTCCTGGCCGGACTTATAACAATTATAAAATAGAGCGGAACCAACATTCCTCAGCTCAGTATAATAATAAGGTTCGGTCAATACATCCATATTATTATCTTGATTAAGGCATGTCATGGTCGCTACCTAGAGAGAGAGAGAAGATAGCACTTAGCGTATGCTCTTGCAAAATTAGATTGGTTATTATCTTATCTAATCAGGATGGCTCCCACTGTTTTTATCAAATCTTCCTTCAAACCCTAAAAGGTAAGACTAGCCGGGATTAATTACACCCTACAACTTCGCCAATCTTTCGGCCAGGCCAGTGTCGGTACTTTGAGGGAGGTTCCCCGTGCTTTCCTACGGACCTAATTAAAATAAACCTTGTTTTCACAGAGTCATATCCTCGTTAACACCTTTCTAGACACCTACTTGATCGTCTAATTGTGATGTGTAAAACTCTTCCAGGAGTAACTCTTACTCGCAGTGGGTATCGGGATCCAACTATTTCATAGAAGATATGCAATCTCATTGCAAATTTCAACACTTTAAATTCCCGATAATATTTTGCCCCTAGCGTCCTATGACCTTGATGGAGGCCAACAAAGCATAGGCTGCTAGTCAAGTTCAACCCGTACATTTCGTGATTGAATTAAACCCACCCGCACGATCCTTGACGGAGGCCAACAAAGTCGCACGACAACCCTAATCCAATCACATCATATGCAGCAGATAAGCACTAGGTAGCTACCTTACATTACGCCTTGATGGAGGCTAACAAACGTAGCATGAATACTAAGTAGTAATTATCTGAAATGACGGAGGGTTACGACAGGTTTTTAAGAAAGCCTTTTGCGTAATGAACGTGATATCGCTGTAGAATCGAGTGATTTGAAAAGGAGTGGTTTAAGATCCGCTTTCAAAATCGAATAGTTTTCAAAACAAACCGAATGGGTTGTAGCATTTGCTAACTTTCCTAAAGAGGCCATTCCCGGTGAAGGGATCTCGGCTCTTTCCTCATCGAATGAGGTGCTGGATATTCATCAAGGAATACCGCTATGCAAAGAAAAAACTAGAACTACCCTTTTTGAAAATTTGATTCTACAACATCTTTAGGTTTCTTTCCTTTCATTAATCTCATTAATGAAGTCCCATCATTTATTCTTCCTAAGCATTACAGATAATGAACCGAAAATACTTATATAACGTACGCTTATTCTATCCGCATTCGCCACGGGGTCCCGTCATGCACCGTTAGGTTAGATAACTAACGGCAGAGCGGGGGCAGGACTAGCGCGGATGCAAAACATAAGCAACGTTTATTATATATCATATATATAATATAAAGCATTCATCTCTGGCTATTATATGATCTCATCACAGAACATTGCAGCAGAAGTCAATATATGAAATATTGGATATACTAGGAGGTCCGTGTTTTATATTAAGCCAGTAAAAAACACGGATTCCACGGTCGCGATGAATAGAAAAACGCACATCCCTAGACCCCTACGAGAGCAGCAAGCAACCCTAACAATTCTAGAGTTAGGAGACCCGGACTCGACTCCTTGAGATGGCCTCCCACTGGACTCTAGAACCCGGTTACTT
Organism: Agapanthus africanus; assembly: GCA_030015575.1. Lineage (NCBI taxonomy): Eukaryota > Viridiplantae > Streptophyta > Magnoliopsida > Asparagales > Amaryllidaceae > Agapanthus > Agapanthus africanus. Next base: position 415,073,148 of record JASDDO010000022.1, read on the forward strand.
GTGCTCCCCGCCTTGGGTCTATCCTAATGCGGAAAAGTAAATAATATACATCAATGGTGACATCATCCTCAACTCGGAAGTGCCCCAATAAAAGAATATTACATACAAGTTTTTACATGAATGAAAATGAAAAAACTCTCATCTCACGCAAAAAAACCCGGCTATTCAAACATGACGATCCAATATAACATATCACAACAACACATAACATCACATGTCATCAACGTAGGTAAATATGCATATCCCAATTGTCATTGACATATAGCAACGAAACCGGCGATACACCACATATTACACTTACGGTCGCAGAAAAGAAAGTGAAAACTACAACAATTGGAATCCGCAACCACCTTAGACATCATAAACCTGAAATATCACATACTTCAGATTTCATGCCTAACCAAATTAATTCCTTAGACATCATAAACCCGGAATATCTCATATTCCGAATTTCATGCCTAACCTTATAAATTCCGTATTTTAGTCTCAATATTGAAAACACTTTTCAATAACCAGTCGGGTAACTCAACAAGATTCCCGACAACCTGATCGAATGCTCGTCGGAAACTTTAGTAGACGGCCGCACCCCCCGATGCCATCGACGAAGTGCACATAGGTAGAACACCGTGGCCGCGAGCACCCGGGGGGATGCTTTTGGCAACGGGGTTCTCCTGCAGTCACTTGGTCGGGGTTATGGGGCGTGGCTATCTAGTAATGTTACCAGGCAAGAATCCGCGTACACTACGTGATTGCGACAGAGTTTTGATCCATATCAAAACCCCGTGGCAACCGATCAAATAAGACTAACATCACATGCAATCTTTAGCAAAATCAAACAATACCTGAAACACCAAACCCCATAGACTGGAACACCAAAGAAAATTCAAGCCCAGACATCAAATAAAAACCGGCCATATCGGTTTTTGGAGAGTTTTCGCCGGTCAAAAACCGGTGGATTGGGTTCGTTTTTCTGTGGTGTTCTAGTAACACAATAAAGATCACTCTGCAACTATTTAAAAAAAATTTAGAGGCTCAGAAAAATTCGACAGAAACTTGGGTTTTGTTTCGACTGTTTCGGAGTTGTTTCGGTTTCGTAATTCTACTAATATCGTCTAATTCTATAGCTTGGCTCTGATACCACTACTGGTCTCCTTAGCACCCTCACCGTGTTTTCTAAGGCATCTATCATGCAATTTTAAAAAACCTAGAGTGCTAAGCAACCCAAACCAAGGATCTAACTAGAGGATTAGGGTTATAACAAGAAAGTAAACAACTTTACTCTAAGTGAACAAGGAATACAACCTTTGTAGACCGGTCCTTCACTTCTAAAGCTCCGTGAAGTAGTCCCTTCGCTCCAAGTAGTGGTCTCCCGTACTCTCCTTTGGCTCCACTAGGTGAAAGGAACAAGCTTGCTTGAAGAACTTCGAGGCCGAAGATGATCTACGTCGAGGAATCTCCAACTCAAGCTACCTCTTCACTAATTGCGAATTTGTGAAGCGAACAACCTATACTAAATGGCTAGTCTAGTGTAGATTGGTGAAGTAGGAATTTTGCTCACTTTAGAATAATTTTTCTCATTCTTTTTCTTCACCTCACTTGAAGCTAGAGAGCATGAAGGAGATGAAGAAGAAACTCAAGAATGATCAACTATCAACCATGGGTGAGAAAATGTCATATATAACTCATGTAAAGATTTAACCAAGGCAAAAGATAATGGTTAGGTTAATAAATATCTAAAATAAAACAAAATTAGTGGACTAAGTCTAGGTTTCCAAAAGCTTCTCCAAGCTTCACAAGCCATGACAAATTTCCATCTAATTTTGATTTTCCCTTAATAATTAAAACCCTACATTATCTTAAGTATGTAAGTCCACGTTGCCCACCCCGGTGCTTGCGGGGAGGCGGAAAACGGAATAAAAATCGGATTTTTACTACTCTAGGCAACATGGACTAGACAAAGTCGGATCTTTGCTAAACAAAAACTAGCTAAAACTAACTATAAACTAGCTAAAGGGTAGAATGGTTATACCTAGGGCTTTATGTCCTTCTCTCCTTGCTCCTTGGAGTAGTAGAAAGGGATCACCTTTGTCGTCTTCTCACGTCGAAGAAGGATCCACCCGAGAGCCTCAACCTTTGGCTTCAACTTCAAGCTAGAAGTAACTAGGGTGCTAGAAGTGCTAATCCTAGAACCCTAGATGAGAGTAGAGATTACTATGGAATGGTTTTTCTCAAGCTCAAGTGTTTCTCAACACATGAGAGGGGAGAGCTTGAGGAAGAGGAAGAGCAAGAGAGAGAAAGTATATGATAGAATGAGAGAATTATGAAGCATTCTCACATATATGTGTGAAATATTGTAAATTGATAATTAGTGAGATAATTGTCATGGCTTAATCAAGACATGACCATTATCATTTCATTTTTAATGCAAATTGCAAGGATCAAAGAGCATCTTCCAAATGAAATGATGATGGTCAAAGTGTCAACCTAGGTCAACAAGTCAGGAATGTCAAATGGTCAACAAACTTAACCATGCACAATTATATTAAACTAATATCAATTAACCATAATACACACATAAGCATTAGGGTTAATAAAATGACAATGGTCATTAACCCTAATCAAAGTCCTCTCCCTCTGTCTCAAGCAACTGTGCATACGCATCCGTATTCGTGATCCGAGGAACACGAACAAAATGAGATAAAACCAATCCCAAATCATATACTAGGATCCGGCTTAAACCAAAGCCCGCTAGTATAAGCTGTCCGGACAGCAAACGTGCACAAGTGCGCGGATGTGAACGAACCCTGTCGCAAAACCATGCGACCTCTACTCATTTTGCCTAAAGGCGAATAGCTCTCTGTGTGGGACTCTAAAGACTCGACACTACGCTGGCTGTGGATTTAACCACAGACCGTAAGCGGCACTAGCTGTACGTAACGGTCCCTAGGTAGATGCCGATAAGAAGACTGACGAGGTGACCCCATCTGAACTCCTACTGAGCCTGTATGTGACAGTCTCCGTACAGTCTGGTCTGTTCGTCTGATACATCGCATGGCGGGCCTAGGGGGGCGGTGAAGGTCAGTCCCCTAATAGCGGTACAAGTCGTGTCAGAGTGTAGCCCAGAACACCCTGAGATAACACTGGAAACCTACCAGTATATCTCGCTTGCCCTGGCCAGGGACTACTTGTGTAATGGCTCTCCTGGACAAAGAGCGATGTCAACCCCCAATACCGGGAGAGACGAATCCTGTCTAACCGTCACTGCCTCCAAGTGCTTCGGGACTGCACCCAAAAACTACCTGTTTACACGACTCCTTTGAGCCATGGTAGGGTAGTAATCAAAGCGCAGTGGGAACACACTCGAGGCGAAGTGACAGTGTCAAGTCAGCGGACTAAGCTGTACTCATGTCACCTGGGAACTGATAACTGACGATAGGTATAATACCAACCAACAGTTCCCGACGAGTCCTGTCCAGTGTACTCGTAACCTAACGAGCACCCGCATACTATCTCAAGTATGACGTACTGACGGCTGTGGGACAGACCGTCTCCCACATTGGGATGAGAAGCGCATACGCTAGTCTACTCCGGAGTATCGATGCCCTGTCTCGATAGTCCAACGACTAGGGACCAGTATAAGGATGTGGTTATGGATTACCCAGCCCCCACGAGTGTGAGCGCCATCACAACGCTGGTAATCAAGCAATAATCCTAAGGGCTCTACTAATATGTATATCAGCGATATGCTAAAAGAAACACATGCACATATTAAAGCAGAGACAAATCAAGTAGCATACTACCATTTCGAGCAAGATTGTATATACAACTGTGAATATCTCAAGCTTCCATCAAGTAATATACAAACTAGTATGATACAGTAATGGCCTCTAGGGCATATACACTAACAATCTCCCACTTGCACTAAGGCCATGTACTGGCGTATCGAAGACCTATCATCTCGATCAGCCGCTCGAACTGAGTCTGGGGAAAGGCCTTGGTGAATGGATCTGCAGTGTTATCTTCTGAAGCAACCCTCCGAACCTCGATCTCCTGGCGATCCACGATCTCCCTGATCAGGTGATACCGCCTCAAGATGTGTCTGGATTTCTGATGGGACCTGGGTTCCTTTGCTAAAGCTATAGCCCAGTTATTGTCACAATACAGAGGTATTGGGTCAACAATGGACGGAACCACCTGAAGTTCTTTCAAGAAATTCCTCATCCAGACAGCTTCTTTTGCGGCATCAGATGCAGCGATGTATTCTGCTTCCATAGTCGAGTCAGCAACGGTTTCCTGTTTGGAGCTCTTCCAACACACCGCCCCTCCATTGAGGGTGAAGACAAAACCCGACATGGACTTGGAATCATCCTTGTCACTCTAGAAGCTGGAGTCAGCAAAGGCCTCAATCTGGAGGTCTTTTCCGTCATACACCAAGAACATCTCCTTAGTCCTTCTCAGGTACTTGAGAATGTTCTTTACCGCTATCCAATGTTTCTCCCCAGGGTTTGACTGATACCTACTTACCACACTCAGTGCATAAGCCACATCTCGTCTGGTACACAACATCGCATACATTATAGAGCCTACCGCAGAAGCATAGGGTATAATAGACATGCGATCCCTCTCCAAATCAGTCTTGGGAGACATCTCTTTGGAGAGGGTGATCCCGTGACAAGCCGGTAGATTACCGCGCTTGGAATCTTCCATACTGAATCTCTTCAGTATGGTGTCGATGTACCTAGACTGTGAAAGTCCTAATATCCTCTTGGATCTGTTACGGTAGATCCGGATACCCAGAATGTATGAGGCATCACCCAGATCTTTCATGGAGAACCTGTGTGAAAAGAACCCCTTGACAGATTGTAGCATAGGAATATCATTTCCTATTAAGAGAATGTCATCCACGTATAAAACGAGGAATACTACAGTTCTCGCTACAAATCTACAATAGATGCATGGTTCATCTGGATTTTTGATAAAGCCAAATTCCTTGACCGTCTCATCAAAACAGATGTTCCAACTCTGCGATGCCTGCTTTAGTCCATAAATGGACTTAAGCAACTTGCACACCTTTCCGTTGCTCCCACTCTGAATGAAACCCTCTGGCTGGTCCATATAGACACACTCCTCTAAATGTCCATTTAGAAAAGCGGTCTTTACGTCCATCTGCCAAATCTCATAATCGTGGAAGGCAGCAATGGCAAGAAGGATCCGAATGGATTTCAGCATAGCTACTGGAGAAAAGGTTTCGTCATAGTCCAAACCAGGTCGCTGACGAAAACCCTTTGCAACCAGTCTAGCTTTATAGGTCTCAACCTGTCCATCTACACCAATCTTCCTTTTGAAGATCCACTTGCATCCTACGGGTTTTACCCCATCTGGAGCAATGTCCAACGTCCATACTTTGTTGGTGTACATGGACTCCATTTCGGTCCGCATTGCATCCAACCATTTTACCGAGTCGACGCTCTGAATGGCTTGCTGGAAGCTAGTAGGCTCATCACAATCTATGATGCAATCCTCTTTATCCCCTTCTATGAGAAAACCGTAGTATCTCTCGGGGGGATGAGACTGCCTACTACTCCTGTGGAGTGGCGTGGGATTGTCCTGATCTTTCGAACCCTCTGGTTCTACTAAGCTTTCAGTAATAGCTCGTGGTTCTGGAATTTCTTCCAGTTCTATTGTGCTCCCACTTATTTCTTTTTCTATGAACTGGTGTTCTAAAAAGTGGGCATGGCGAGAAACAAAGACCTTTTGTTCCTCTTCGCAATAGAAGAAATATCCCTTGGAGTTCTTTGGATATCCCACAAACTTGCACTGTACTGAGCATGCCTCGAGCTTGTCCGCATGCTGCTTTTTTACAAAAGCTGGACATCCCCATGTCTTAATGTGATTAAGATAGGGTCTCTTCCCACACCACATCTGATATGGTGTAGTAGGCACAGTCTTAGTTAGAACTCGGTTCAAAAGGTATGCAGCTGATTCTAGCGCATATCCCCAGAACGATCGCGGCAACTCAGCGTTACTCATCATGGACCGTACCATATCCATTAGGGTTCGGTTCCGTCTCTCCGATACACCGTTATGTTGCGGATTGTATGAAGGAGTAAGCTGAGAGAGAATTCCATTCTCTTTTATATAACCCAGGAACTCGGCACCCAAGTATTCACCACCTCGATCAGATCTCATGGCCTTGATACTTTTGCCTGTTTGTTTTTCTACTTCATTCTTATATTCCTGGAATTTTTCAAAAGCCTCGGATTTATGTTTCATTAAGAAGACATAACCGTACCTTGAAAAGTCATCCGTAAAAGTAATGAAGTAAGAATAACCGCTTCGTGCATGCGTAGACATTGGACCGCACACATCGCTGTGTACGAGTCCCAAGAGCTCGCTCGCTCTTACTCCGTGTCCAGTGAACGGAGTCTTTGTCATCTTTTCTTTGAGACAGGATTGACAAGTTGCATACGATTGATATTCGAACGGATCCAAATATCCTTCTGTATGTAACTTAGTCAACCTTCTCTCATTGATGTGACCCAGTCTACAATGCCATAAGAAAGTTTTATTGATTTCTGGAGATTTTCTTTTGTGTGTATTCTGGACATTGAAAATCTATGGTTGGTTTAAAACGTATATACCGTTGTTTAATATACCTGACCCAATCAAAACTTGATTAAGGTGAATGTTCACTACATTACTTACAAATGCAAATTCATAACCTTCTTTAGATAATAAAGATACAGAAATGATATTACAGGTTGCATTTGGTACATAATAAGAACTATGCAAAACCAAAAAGTGTCCATCTGACAATCCCTAGTGATAGTCCCCCACGGCCTCAGCATCCATGCTAGCACCGTTTGCAACTCTGAGGGTCATGTCACCTGCCTTCAAAACTCTACGCTTTCTCAACGCCTGCAAAGAATTACAGATATGAGATCCTGATCCGGTATCCATTACCCAGAATGTAGAGTTTATTGATAGTCCAGTCTCTTCGTCTGATATGTCGCATATCGAGTCTGGGGGTGGTAAAGGTCAGACCCTAGTAACTTGATAAGTCATGCCGATGTGAGGCTCATAACGGGTCGAGAAACTACTGATAACACTTACCAGTAATTCTCCGTATCAGCCATGGCCAGGGACTTCCTGTTATGACCAATCGAGCACAGCGCAACATCAACCCCCAATACCGGGAGAGACGAATCCCCTCCTTTCGCTCATTGCCTCCATGTGACTCGGGACTGTACCCAAAAACCACCGTTTTGCACGCTCTCTTGAACATGGTAAGGTGGAAATCAAAGCATAGTGGGAATCACACAAGACTTTATGACGATCTCGGTTCTACAGACTAACCTGTACCAGTGTCACCACAGAACTGCTATCTAACGTCAGGTATAATAGCACCTAGGAGTTCTCGGCGAGTCCTGTTCAGTGTACCCAGTCTCTACTGAGCACACGTATACCATCTTTGATGTCAAACACCAATGGATATGGGATCATCCATCGCCCATCATATGGGGCAAGAAGCTTATACGCTAGTCTACTCTGGAATATCGATGCCCTATCTCGATACACTCTTGACTAGGAACAATTAAAGGATGTACTTGTGGACTACCCTGGCCCCACCAGTATGATCTGCATCATAATCCTGGTAGTCAAGTATACATCCTAAGGGTTTTATCAACATGTGAGAGAAAGATAGATCACAATACAAGTATACATGTGTCACGACCCGAAATATTAGCTCGTGACCAGCGCTTAGATCACGCAACGTCTAAAGGCGTGACGTAATCCAAGTAAGCTGAAACCCAAAAATCTAAACCTTTTAAAGAAATAGAAGAGGTGCAGATTTGAAATCAGGTATAATGAAGAAACGTGTTTTCTTAAATGCATAGAAAATGGAACATGAAAAATGCAAGTTTATCCTACTTGTTGTAAAACATGTTCGTCTTTAAAAAATTTGGACAACACCTCCTTTGTATATTTTGATCCAAAGCCACAAATACATAATAATATAAAAGGCATCTCCAAGCGGGAGCCAGCTCTTCGCCAAACGGCGGATTCACAACCACGCAAGTAATAAAACAAGTATACGACGCCTAATCAGCGAAGATCAACACAAAAGGTAGTTAATAAATCAAGATATCAACTTAAAAAGCGAATATAAAACCCATCGCTCAATCTCACAACTACAAGTCTCACTAAGCTTACTATATATACAAATACTAGTTTTGATTGATGGAGTTAACTAGATACAATATGGAATATAAATACGAGAGTGGAAACGATACAAGTGTCCCACCTACCAAGGCAAATCTCCTAAAAACAAGCTGTGCGCCAACTATGCCGCTACCGATCCATGCGGTCAACCTGCAATAACTGTGGCAAAACGGGGGTGAGTTGCCAACTCGTGAGTAGAAAACATCAACAGGTAGAAATCGAATAAAATAACGATTTCCTAGGTCAACTATATCATAAGGGTAATACTATGATATTTAGGGTGACCGTATATAAAAATATGCCATCAATAAACTAATGCAAGTATGCAGGTGGATACCATCCAATAATATAATCAATGCCAAAATACATGTGGATCTCGTCCACTCGGAACATCGTAATAGCATGTGCATGCAAATATATGAGGATATCAAGAATGTGTGTGTCCATCAATGACACACCAAAACCTGTAACCTGAGTGTCTAACACCGACACTCGAAATATCATGAAATCCGTTTCCAGCATCGACACGTAAATCCTCATATCTCAGACGCCGCATCCTCAGATCGGCCCTCATGTCCATTTCTCTACTCCGGCCGGTATCCTCTGGATAACCGCCGAGTCTAAATACTATCACCGGTAGGTAGTGCTCCCCTGCCAGGTTCAACGCCATCATCTGCGACCATCTTGCCCCGGGGTACCTCACCGGGTCCACCAGACGGTTCCTCCTCCTCCTCCTCGAATCGGGTGTCACATGCCAATCTCAGAACCGAGAAAACGCATGGTGGACTCACTGAAATATCATATCAAGAGAAACCGGGTTTTTAAAACAATACATACTTTTCTTTGAAATAACCACGATTCTCAAATCCAATAATCTCATGAAAACAACATATCTCAATCTGTATAAATCGTAAAGCATGATGTATGCGACATATAACAGAATGTAAGCATTTCCGTAAATCATGCAACATGGCAGAGTAATATGCATATATCAAGGGAAAACCGCTCTTTAAAATGAATCTAGTTTTAAAATATATCCTGCGGTTCCCAATTTCTCCAAGGTCAAATGCAACTTCTTATAAAGGTGTATATGTAACTATAACAAGTAAGTTATGCAAAGAGTCATATCATGATGCAGCAATTCTACTGTGTAGTGACATGACAATTATCGATGATGATGTGTGTGAGCCGGCCAATCTGTGTAAGTGTGACATACGCATCATCGATAATGTTGCAGGTGTACTAGCACATGTATATGAAATGCAATAGTAATGACATGAACGTAGTATAAAGTAAATCGGCAGCTAAAAGGTAAAAGGTATACGTATCTAACATGACCGAGTCGGTGAATCTATCAATCGGCCTCCTCTAGTCAAGGGTATGGATGAATCATCAATAAACTCATCACGTACGATAACTCATCGTACGACGTCATAAAACAATTTAGGATCCTAACAACCGATGTGACAAGGAGGGTACGGACCTCACGTCTTGTACGGCATATCACTCAAGATTCACAACATTATCCATATATATATATATACCTATCTCTCAGGTCATTTCCGCATTAATTCTCGGATCATGGGACCGGTAAAGTATTAATCAACTCATAACGACTCGCATCCGTATACCAACATATCATCAGGTCATCTTATCAATCTAAAGTCGTATATTATCAACCTCATGTTATGCCACTATAATCTCCTATTGGTTCTCTTTACAACTATTTATCTATATCTATCATATCATGTCACTTAAACCCTAAGATATGGTATATCTATCTCCTACTAACTCCTTAATCCTATTCCTAACTTTCTAATATGGTTTCTCTAGCCATATCTTATAGCTTTCTAGTCTAGATTTCCTTAACCGTATACTATAGATCGGTTTCCATCAAAACTTGCGGGGGTGCTATATGCCATCCATCCGACTTCCCCCATAGATATAGATCTACTCACCTTGATCCTCGCTTGCCGAAGTCGATGACGCCACGCTCCGTCTCCTCGGAATCCACGCGAAGGTACCTACAATAATACACAATCGAAATCGCTATTAACATCAAGTTCCGAAATCCAATACGGCACGCGCATTGCTTATAGGTTAGAACCTATAGCTTATGCGTACAAAATCAACCAAACTACCCTTGTTGTTGACGTGCAAACGCCAAACAACCCAAAACAATATCAAATACCAAAGCCCAAGTTTAAGAATCGCAAAACACGAAAATAGCAACCTAAGAAAACCACTCCTAGATTTCACTATAGGACAAACTAAGGGATTTTGCACATAGGGTTTATCTAGATATCACAAAACAAGGCTACCCACAAAAAAATATACAGATTCCCCTCTAATGTGGCCGTAATTTGCGGCCAAAGAGAATAAATTTGCGGCAAGGTATAGGGGGTAGGGGCTAAGGTTTTATGGGGTGGTTCATGGTTGCCTGCACGTCTCATGGTCATGGAAACTTCTTTTATGGTTGTCTCGGGTCACTACAGATCTCCAAATACCCTCACAAATCGTCAAATTTACCAATGTCGGAAAGTTCTAAGTACGTATTTGGGTTCTCTTTTCTGTTCTAGGTCAGTAAAAGCACCACTTATGTCTAGTTAACAGCCTCTATACATCATCAATTCCTCACAATTATCCAAACCCTTCTCTAGGATTCTCTATACAACACATAACTTAACCAAATCAACTTCTAACTAAACTAGAATACAAAGAAACTTAAAACTAACTAAAAGGAAGAACTTATACCTCATTTGGGCAACCCAAGAAAAACCCTAGTTTCCCAATGTCATCAAATTCCAACTTTGCTTGGTCCATTTTGTAGAGGATGGAGAGGGGTCATTTTTAATGAAAGGGGTTTAGGGTTTGGATGAAGGATTTGAGATGATTTCTTAGGGTGAAGGTGGAGGGAATGTGAAGATGAAGAAGGAGAAGAAGAAAATAAATAGGAAGGAAAAGATATGGCCGCCCTCTCTCTCTCCCTCTTATTCTCACCCCTCTCTCTTAAATTATTACCCTTTTACCCTTCTCATTTTCTTTTCTTTTTATTTTTAAAAACAAAACACTTAATACCCTAAAAAAAACACAAGGAGACAAAGTATAACCAAAATGTAACAAGACATGGTGCACTAGCCATGGATAACTGTAGAAATACGGATTTGGCCTAATCGCGATTAGCAGTGCACTAATCGGGTTTTGTCCAAACTGCATATAATAAACTTTTAAAAATGCAAAATCCGATAACTTTATTTTTAAATGAATAAATCATTTTAAATCTTCAATTATTTCACAATTATTGGTGTATATTTATACCACTTTACGAAAACCCCAATTTCGCAAATCCGGTAGTTTTCGCGAAATATATTATTTTAATATTAAATTCCAAAAATAATATTTTATATTTTCTGAAATGTTACAACATATTAAGATAAAGAGTAACCAGATAGCATACTATTATGTCGAGCTAGAAAGTCCTCGCTATATATGTCCAAGCAACCATTGTAATTTACAATCATATACAACAATGGCCTCTAGGGCATACATACAACTAACAAATCCATCGTACGGTGGCAACAAACAGAATAGGGATCTTATCGTCCAATTCATCAACAAAGGTACGGATCTATAGTCTCGTACAACATATCATCATGTATTCTCATATATACATTCATAAATATATCATGTCATATCCTTATCGATCTCATATCAAACATATCCGCTCATTAACAATCCCATATCATGTCTTGGCAAAAGTATCCATATTCTCATATCGCCTCACATCAGTATATCGACATATTAAGCCAAGTTATCTCACTTTATCATAATCTCTTTTCATCATATCAATATCCCACATCAAGTCATCTTGTATATATATCATATTCTCATTTGTATGTATGTAAAATCTCATAGCATCTATTGGTATATGAATATAACATGTACATTGCCTTGCATCCTCAAGCCAACATATCCATTAATGTCGTCTTTTTTCATAACATTGTTAGTGTATATCCCTAGAGGCCATTACTGTATCATACTAGTTTGTATATTACTTAATGGAAGCTTGGGATATTCACCTTGTATAGACAATCTTGCTCAATATAGTAGTATGCTACTTGGTTTGTTTCTGCTTTAATATGTACATGTGTTTATTTTAATATATCACCTATACACATTAGTGGAGCCCTTAGGATCTTTGCTTGATTACCAGCGTTGTGATGGCAGTCACACTAGTGGGGGCTGGGTAATCTACAAGCACATCCTTATGCATGTCCCTTGTAGTTGGACTATCGAGACAGGGCATCGATACTCCGGAGTAGACTAGCGTATGCGCTTCTCATCCTAGTGTGGGAGACAGTCTGTACCACAGCCGTCAGTACGTCGTACTTGAGATAGTATGCGGGTGCTCGTTAGGTTACGAGTACACTGGACAGGACTCGTCGGGAACTGTTGGTTGGTACTATACCTATCGTCAGTTATCAGTTCCCGGGTGACATGAGTACAGCTTAGTCCGCTGACTTGACACTGTCACTTCGCCTCGAGTGTGTTCCTACTGTACTTGGATTACTACCCTACCACGGCTCAAAGGAGTCGTGCAAACAGGTAGTAGTTGGGTGCAGTCCCGTAGCACTTGGAGGCAGTGACGGTTAGACAGGATTCGTCTCTCCCGGTATTGGGGGTTGATATCGCGCTGTGTCTAGGAGAGCCATTACACAAAGTCCTTGGCCAGGGCAAGCGAGATATACTGGTAGGTTTCCAGTGTTATCTCAGGGTGTTCTGGGCTACACTCCGACATGACTTGTACCGCTATTAGGGGACTGACGTTTACCACCCCCTAGGCCCGCCATGCGATGTTATCAGACGAACAGACCGGACTGTACGGAGATTGTCACATTCAGGCTCAGTAGGAGTTCAGATGGGTTTCACCTCGTCAGTCTTCTTATCGGCATCTACCTAAGGACCATTACGCACAGCCAGTGCCGCTTGCGGTCTGTGGTTAAACCCACTGCCAGCGTAGTGTCGAGTCTTTAGAGTCCCACACAGAAAGCTATTCGCCTTTAGGCCAAAGAGTAGAGGTCGCATGGTTTTGTGACAGGTCACATGGTTTTGCGACAGGGTTCGGTCACATCCGTGCACTTGTGCAAGTTTGGTGTCCGGACAGTTAACACTAGCGGGATTTGGTTTAAACCAGATCCTAGTGTACGATTTGGGATTGGTTTTATCTCGTTTGTATTCGTATTCCTCGGAACGCGGATGCGGGTGTGTATGCACAGTTGACAGAGAGACAGAGGCAGAGGATTCTCATTGGGGTTGTTGACTGTTGATTGTTGATTATTGACTTTTTGCTAAACCCTAATGAGAATAAGAAATATGATTAACAATAATATTAATTAAGTATTATAGTGACATGGTTGTTGAGGGGTTGACTTTTGTTGACTTTTTGACTTTGTTGACCGGTTGACTAGGTTGGACTAGTTGACCATCATCATTACAATGGCTATCATTTCATGGCAAAGGCTTTTGCTTGCTTGTTTCTTTTTGCAAAATGAGTGCATGAAATGATATGGCCATTTTGACTTGAACCATCACATAATACTTGATTACTATTTTTTGTTATGATGATTTTGGATTATGAGAGCTTGGATTGCAAAAGACTTACTCATTCTCTCATTTGCTTTCTCTCTCTTGCTTGAGCTCTCCCTCTTGCTCTTCCTCTTGCTCTCTCTCTAGCTCAAGGCAACTCCCTCTCATGAGTAGAGAAACATTGCCTTAGAGATAAAAGAAAACCCATATCACTTCTCTACTCATCCTACTTCACAAGGTTTAGCAAACCAAGTGTTCTGGTTTCTTCTAGTTTGAAAAGAAGCCAAAAGGTAGAAGCTTTCAGGTGGATCCATCTTCGGTGCAAGGAGACGAAGAGGTGAGGCCGATCCGTACACCGCAAAGAGTTGAAGACGAAGGAGTTCAAGAAAGGTATAACCCCCTAACCGAGTTGGTAAAACTCATGTTAGGTTTGTTAGATAGTTGTTTAACAAAGATCCGTATTTTGAGTCCATGTTACCACCTCTTGAAAAATCGTTTTTCATCATTTCCGCAAGCCGTAAGTACCGGGAGATGTAACGTGGACATACAGTGGTATCAGAGCCTAGTTAAACACTATCTAACATGTTAGCAAAGTAACTAGAAATTCGATCGGAGAAAAAGTCGCGAAATACGCCCTGAACACAAACTTTCTGTCGATTTTTAAACTGCTGTAAAAATTATTAGACATATACCAAAAATCGACTCAGGGTTTTTATAGTATACTGCAGAAAAACGATCCACAGAACCGACCAACTCACCGCGGTTCCGCGGCAAGAACAGCTTCTTGCCGCGGATCCGCGGCCGAGTTGACTCGGTCGTGGATCGGTTTCACTGCAGTATACTTTATGGGGTATTTTGGGATTTTTGGAATATGTTTTTTCAGCCCGGATTTTACAGAAAGCAAAATTTGTTTTTGGGGCTTAAAAAACCGTATTTTGATCGAACTTCTAAAGACTAAAACTAACGGGTTTATATCTGTGATGTGTTATATGTATTGAATGTCTGCTAATCGCTATACGTCGATTAGTGGGGGTTATACATATCTGTGATCTGTAATGTTGATGGTATGTGTATATGAATTCATTGGATTGTCGCGGATGAATAGCCGGGGGGTTGTGAGATGAGAGTTTTCTTTTTCTTTCAATTCATGTAAATTTGTGATTTATGTAATATTATTTATATGGCCGCACAACCGGGATAGGGTCGTAGCCGTCATTGTATAATTTCTTTTACTGTTTTTGCTCCTAGGATAGACCCATGGTGGGGTGCACAAACTACCAGGTATCTCGAAGTGCCGAGTGGCCTACTCACGGTGTTGAGAGAGGTTGCTTCGCTTCGGGTACTTGGCGGGTAGTTTGCCGCACCCGTAGGGGTCTAGGGTGGGGTCTTGGCTATTCATCGCGACCGTGTAATCCGCTTTTCGTTACAGGCTCGTACGAATTGCGAATTCCTAGTATATCCAATGTGTTCATCTGTGATCTGGAATGGCTATCATTGCAATATATCTATATATGATATTATTTAGGCGTTGCTTATGTTTTGCATCCGTGTTAGTCCAGCCCCCGCTCTGTTGTTAGTTAAGTAACCTAACGGGTAATGACGGGGCCCCGTGGCGAATGCGGATGGCATAAGCGTACGTCATATTTTGGTTGTTTTCTGCAATGGTAGGATTAAATGATGGGACGCATTAAAATTAATGCATGAAAAATAAACCAAGTAAAAGTCGTTGGAACACTTTCAAAACGACTCGGTTTTTTTCAAAAATAACTTTTAAACGCGGAGCTTAAGCCACTCCTTTTAAAAGCTATCTCGTTCCTTCGATTATATCAAGTTCACTACGTTCACGGTTTCGCCAAAACCATTCGTAGCCCT
This sequence comes from Agapanthus africanus, assembly GCA_030015575.1. NCBI lineage: Eukaryota > Viridiplantae > Streptophyta > Magnoliopsida > Asparagales > Amaryllidaceae > Agapanthus > Agapanthus africanus. The sequence continues at coordinate 415,088,829 of JASDDO010000022.1, forward strand.
CCGTCGTTTCACATGAATGGTCAATAAGTATTCAAGCTATGTTTGTTGGCCAAAGTCAAGACATAGTGATTGGTAGCTATTGGGTATTCATGTGCAGCATAGATAGATGTGTTGGTTTGGGGCAGTCGTTCTACCTTATTGGCCAAAGTCAAGGGTATGTGCTGGTGGGTTCAAATTAACCCGAAGAATGACGGGTAGAACTTGACATGTGACTTATGATTTGTTGGCCAAAGTCAAGGTCATAAGAGCATGGGGCAAAAATCCACATCGGGAGTTTCAAAAGAACTGAAACTTGCTAGCGCTGCATACCATTTGGAGTGTGATGATTCTGGTAGGATTCCTTCAGTTTTGACACGCGATGATATTTGGATCCCGATCCTACTGTGAGTATATGCTACTCCTCGGGAAATTTCTCACTTAACGATCAATGCTATAAACCAAGTAGGTGTCTAGAAAGGTGTTAGCGGGGCTACGCCCCCAGGGAAAAGAGGTTATTTAATTAAGGAACTTCGCGAAAGCGTTGGAAAACCTCCCTCGAAGTACCGACACTAGCCTGGCTGAACGGTTAAGCAAGTATTGTACGGTGAGATTGATCCCGACTAATTCTTCATTTTTGGTTTGAGGAGGGATTCGAGAGACAGTGGGAGCCATCCTGTTTAGACAAATTAAAAACCACTCTAAACTTGCAAGAGCATCATGCTAAAGTGTTTCTTCTCTCTCTCCTAATTGCAGCGACCAAACATCATGACTGGACTTAAGTTACTACTAGATAAAACATACTGACAGGGCCAAGCTACAAACATTGGCTCAGGAATGTCAAAATGGCAATCACTTATGACAGGTTGGGGTATCTTCTTACCACCAAAGCTCCCTCTGTCCCAGGTTCCAAAACCAGCGTCGCGGATAGGGAAATCCGTAAGACCAGGGAAATCGACTGCGCGAAGGCCAAGTGCCTCGTGCTTGCCTCTATGGACAACGAACATCAGAGGAGGCACGAGAATATGGACCTTGAATCCATATTTCTCCATACAAAAGAACTGTATGGAGAGCAATCTCGTATCGCCAGATACGAAGTGTCGAAAAAGTTGTTTTCGGCAAGGTTGGCCGTCGGATCATCGGTAGCGGAACACGTGCTTAAGATGATTGGCTTCATTGAGAAGCTCGCGGACCTTGGGACCACGTTAGAGAACGAGCTCTACATGGACTTGATTCTCCAGTCCCTTCCTTCCACTTACGCCCAGTTTTTCCTGAACTTCAACTTGCAAGAAAAGGAAGTTGAACTTTCAGAACTCCTCAACATGCTGAGGAGTGCAGAGGGCACCCTACAGAAAGGTAGGGAAACATCCACTTTGTTTATAGGAGGATCTTCCTCTTCTAGGTCCAAGGCGAAAGCCAAGGGAAAGAAGAAGAAACCCCCGCCAAACCAAGGGGCGGTGTTAGTAAGGTGGATACGAAGGGAAAGGCAAAAGCAACAAAGGTAGCGGGGAAGCTTGTTCATAAGGAAGAATGCTTTTACTGTCACAAGAGTGGACACTGGAAGAAAGATTGCAGGGCTTGGAAAGCCAGAACCCAGGATCTGAAGCAAGTTGCGGCTTTAGCTTTAGGTGTGTATGTTATTGAAAACTGTCTATCAATAAACTCTACATCCTGGGTATTGGATACCGGATCAGGATCTCATATCTGTAATTCTTTGCAGGCGTTGAGAAAGCGTAGGGTTTTGAAGGCAGGTGATATGACCCTCAGGGTTGCAAACGGAGCTAGCATGGATGCTGAGTCCGTGGGGAACTATCACCTGGGGTTGTCAGATGGACACGTTTTGGTATTGCGTAATTGCTATTTTGTACCCAATGCAACTAGTAATATCATTTCTTTATCTTTATTATCTAAAGAAGGTTATGAATTTGCATTTGTAAGAAATGTTGTAAATATTCGCCTTAATCAAGTTTTGATTGGGTCAGGTACATTAAGCAATGGTATATACGTACTAAACCAACCACAGATTTTCAATGTCCAGAATACACACAAAAGAAAGTCTCCGAAAACAAACCAGGCTTTCTTATGGTATTGTAGACTGGGTCACATCAATGAGAGAAGGTTGACGAAGTTACATACAGAAGGATATTTGGATCCGTTCGAATATCAATCGTATGCCACTTGTCAATCCTGTCTCAAAGGAAAGATGACAAAGACTCCATTCACTGGACACGGAGTAAGAGCGAGCGAGCTCTTGGGACTCATACACAGCGACGTGTGCGGTCCATTGTCTACACATGCGCGAAGCGGTTATTCTTACTTCATTACTTTTACGGATGACTTTTCAAGGTACGGATATGTCTTCTTAATGAAACATAAATCCGAAGCCTTTGGAAAATTTCAGGAATATAAGAATGAAGTAGAAAAACAAACAGGCAAAAGTATCGAGACACTGAGATCTGATCGAGGTGGTGAATACTTGAGTGCCGAGTTCCTGGATTACTTAAAAGAGAATGGAATTCTCTCTCAGCTTACTCCTCCATACACTCCGCAACATAACGGTGTATCGGAGAGACGGAACCGAACCCTATTGGATATGGTACGGTCCATGATGAGTAACGCTGAGTTACCGCGATCATTCTGGGGATATGCACTAGAATCAGCTGCATACCTTTTGAACCGAGTTCCAACTAAGACTGTGCCTACTACACCATATCAGATGTGGTGTGGGAAGAGACCCTATCTTAATCACATTAAGACATGGGGATGTCCAGCTTTTGTCAAAAAGCAGCATGCGGAAAAACTCGAGGCACGCTCAGTACAGTGCAAGTTTGTGGGATATCCAAAGAACTCCAAGGGATATTTCTTCTATTGCGAAGAGGAACAAAAGATTTTTGTTTCTCGTCATGCCCACTTCTTGGAAACTGAGTTTTTGGAAAATCAGATAAGTGGGAGCGCAATAGAACTGGAAGAAATTCCAGAACCACGAGCTATTACTGAAAGCTTAGTAGAACTAGAGGGTTCGAAAGATCATGACATTCCTACGCCGCTCCGCAGGAGTAGTAGGCAGTCACATCCGCCCGAGAGATACTACGGTTTTCTCGTAGACGGGGATAGAGAGGATTGCATCATTGATTATGATGAGCTGACTAGCTTCCAGCAGGCCATTCAGAGCGCTGACTCGGTAAAATGGCTGAATGCAATGCGGACCGAAATGGAGTCCATGTACACCAACAAAGTATGGACGTCGGACGTTGCTCCAGATGGGGTAAAACCCGTAGGATGCAAGTGGATCTTCAAAAGGAAGATTGGTGTAGATGGACAGGTTGAGACCTATAAAGCTAGACTTGTTGCAAAAGATTTTTGTCAAAGACCTGGTTTGGACTATGACGAAATCTTTTCTCCAGTGGCTATGCTGAAATCCATTCGGATCCTTCTTTCCATTGCTTCCTTCCACGATTATGAGATTTGGCAGATGGACGTAAAGACCGCTTTTCTGAATGGAAATTTAGAGGAGTGTGTCTATATGGACCAGCCAGAGGGTTTCATTCAGAGTGGGAGCAGCGGAAAGGTGTGCAAGTTGCTTAAGTCCATGTATGGACTAAAGCAGGCATCACGGAGTTGGAACATCTGTTTTGATGAGACGGTCAAAGAATTTGGCTTTATCAAAAATCCAGATGAACCATGCATCTATAGTAGATTTGTAGCAAGAACTGTCGTATTCCTCGTATTGTACGTGGATGACATTCTTCTGATAGAAAATGACATTCCTATGTTACAATCTGTCAAGGGATTCTTATCACACAGGTTCTCCATGAAATACCTGGGTGATGCCTCATACATTCTGGGGATCCGGATCTTTCGTGATAGATCCAAGAGGATATTAGGACTTTCACAGTCCAGGTACATCGACACCATACTGAAAAGATTCAGTATGGAAGATTCCAAGCGCGGTAATCTACCGGCTTGTCACGGGATCACCCTCTCCAAAGAGATATCTCCCAAGACTGATTTGGAAAGGGATCGCATGTCTATTATACCCTACGCTTCTGCGGTAGGCTCTATAATGTATGCGATGTTGTGTACCAGACCAGATGTAGCTTATGCACTGAGTGTGGTAAGCCGGTATCAGTCAAACCCTGGGGAGAAGCACTGGATAGCGGTAAAGAACATTCTCAAGTACCTGAGAAGGACTAAGGAGATGTTCTTGGTGTATGGCGGAAAAGACCTCTAGATCGAGGCCTTTGCTGACTCCAGCTTCCAGAGTGACAAGGATGATTCCAAGTCCATGTCGGGTTATGTCTTTACCCTCAACGGGCGGACAGTGTGTTGGAAGAGTTCCAAACAGGAAACCGTTGCTGACTCAACGATGGAAGCGGAATATATCGCTGCTGCAGATGCCGCAAAAGAAGCCGTCTGGATAAGGAAGTTCTTAACTGAACCTCAGGTGGTTCCGTCCATTATTGATCCAATACCTCTGTATTGCGACAACAATGGGGCTATAGCTTTAGCGAAGGAACCCAGGTCCCATCAGAAGTCCAGACACATCTTGAGGCGACATCACCTGATCAGGGAGATCGTGGGTCGCCAGGAGATCGAGGTTCGGAGAGTTTCTACAGAAGATAACACTGTTGATCCACTCACGAAGGACTTACCCCAGACTCAGTTCGAGCGGCTGATCGAGATGATAGGTCTTCGATACGCCAGTACATGGCCTTAGTGCAAGTGGGAGATTGTTAGTGTATATGTCCTAGAGGCCATTATTGTATCATACTAGTTTGTATATTACTTAATGGAAGCTTGGGAAATTCACCTTGTATAGACAATCTTGCTCAATATAGTAGTATGCTACTTGGTTTGTTTCTGCTTTAATGTGTACATGTGTTTATTTTAGTATATCACCTATACACAATAGTGGAGCCCTTAGGATCTTTGCTTGATTACCAGCGTTGTGATGGCAGTCACACTAGTGGGGGCTGGGTAATCCACAAACACATCCTTATGCAGGTCCCTAGTCGTAGGACTATCGAGACAGGGCATCATTACTCCGGAGTAGACTAGCGTATGCGCTTCTCATCCCATTGTGGGAGACGGTCTGTCCCACAGCCGTCAGTACGTCGTACTTGAGATAGTATGCGGGTGCTCGTTAGGTTACGAGTACACTGGACATGACTCGTCGAGAACTGTTGGTTGGTACTATACCTATCGTCCGTTATCAGTTCCCAGGTGACATGAGTACAGCCCGCTGACTTGACACTGTCACTTCGCCTCGAGTGTGTTCCCACTGTACTTAGATTACTACCCTACCACGGCTCAAAGGAGTCGTGCAAACAGGTAGTAGTTGGGTGCAGTCCCGAAGCACTTGGAGGCAGTGATGGTTAGACAGGATTCGTCTCTCCCTGTATTGGGGGTTGATATCGCGCTGTGTCTAGGAGAGCCATTACCCAAAGTCCCTGGCCAGGGCAAGCGAGATATACTGGTAGGTTTCTAGTGTTATCTCAGGGTGTTCTGGGCTACACTCCGACACGACTTGTACCGCTATTAGGGGACTGACGTTTGCCTCCCCCTAGGCCCGCCATGCGATGTTATCAGACGAACAGACCGGACTGTATGGAGATTGTCACATTCAGGCTCAGTAGGAGTTCAGATGGGTTTCACCTCGTCAGTCTTCTTGTCGGCATCTACCTGGGGACCGTTACGCACAGCTAGTGCCGCTTGCGGTCTGTGGTTAAACCCACTGCCAGTGTAGTGTCGAGTATTTAGAGTCCCACACAGAAAGCTATTCGCCTTTAGGCAAAAGAGTAGACGTCGCATGGTTTTGCGACAGGTCACATGGTTTTGCCACAGGGTTCGGTCACATCCGTGCACTTGTGCACGTTTGGTGTGCAGACAGTTAACACTAGCGGGCTTTGGTTTAAGCCAGATCCTAGTGTACGATTTGGGATTTGTTTTATCTCGTTTGTATTCGTGTTCCTCGCAACGCGGATGCGGGTGTGTATGCACAGTTGACAGAGAGACAGAGGCAGAGGATTCTCATTGGGTTGTTGACTGTTGATTGTTGACTATTGACTTTTTGCTAAACCCTAATGAGAATAAGAAATATGATTAACAATAATATTAATTAAGTATTATAGTGACATGGTTGTTGAGGGGTTGACTTTTGTTGACTTGTTGACTTTGTTGACCGGTTGACTAGGTTGGACTAGTTGACCATCATCATTACAATGGCTATCATTTCATGGCAAAGGCTTTTGCTTGCTTGTTTCTTTTTGCAAAATGAGTGCATGAAATGATATGGCCATTTTGACTTGAACCATCACATAATACTTGATTACTATTTTTTGTTATGATGATTTTGGATTATGAGAGCTTGAATGGCAAAAGACTTACTCATTCACTCATTTGCTTTCTCTCTCTTGCTTGAGCTCTCCCTCTTGCTCTCTCTAGCTCAAGGAAACTCCCTCTCATGAGTTGAGAAACATTGCCTTAGAGATAAAAGAAAACCCATATCATTTCTCTACTCATCCTAGTTCATAAGGTTTAGCAAACCAAGTGTTCTAGTTTCTTCTAGTTTGAAGAGAAGCCAAAAGGTAGAAGCTTTCAGATGGATCCATCTTCGGCGCAAGGAGACGACGAGGTGAGGCCGATCCGTACACCGCAAAGAGTTGAAGATGAAGGAGTTCAAGAAAGGTATAACCCCCTAACAGAGTAGGTAAACTCATGTTAGGTTTGTTAGATAGTTGTTTAACAAAGATCCGTATTTTGAGTCCATGTTACCACCTCTTGAAAAATCGTTTTTCATCATTTCCGCAAGCCCATAAGTACCGAGAGAGGTAACATGGACTTACAAACATCTCATAATAAAACCTTTAATCTTATCCGTAAGTTCCTATACGCCATCCACCCGATTTCCCCCGTAGATATAAATCTACTCACCTGCAATATCCTCGCTTAGTCGAAGTCGATGTGTTTCTTCGTCTAGGAAGTCTACGCGAAGGTACCTACAATCAAAAAACATCGTAATGCTATTAAAATCAAGTCCGAAAACTGATACGGCACACGAAGTGCTCATAGGTTAGAACCTATAGCTTACGTATGCAAAAACAACCAAATAACCCTCATCGTTGACGTACAAACGTCTAACGACCAAATCACATCAAGAAATTCATAAATCCAAGTTTCAAATATCGGAAAACATTGTCAAAACTAACTCAAACAGCTCCCAAATTTTGGCACATGTAGTCTAGGACAAAACTAACAATACAGTAGCTAGGTTATAAGGAGTAAGAGTTACAGGCTAAACCCCATCACCAGAACCCAACATTTGGCCGGCGAGGAAGCTCGTATACCCGGTGTTGTCGGTCCTCCATGGGAGTTTGGGTCTCGTTCTCCTGTGGTGGTCTTCTAGTGGTCTAACTAGGTCAATGTAGTTGTTTGTTTTTCTTACTAATATTCCAAGTTGCTCCAGATTTCCTGTAAATCACCAAAACTCCACAAAACCGACATGGGAAAAATTCTAAGTTCGTGTATTGGTTTCTATACTCTGGTATAGGCCAGTAAACATCACTAGAGTCATGAAAAACACCCACTACTCCTCAAATATACCTTCACAATTCATAGAATCCCCTATCCCTCATCTAAGAAATTTCTAACATCACTAATCTACACAGGTTTAATTCTAATGCACTATAGGATATTAGGAAACTCAAAAACTAAACTAGAAGTGTAGGATATACCTCATTGACAACTCAAGAATTTTCTTGGGTTGCCCAAAGTGCTCAAAACCTTAGCTTGATTCCTCCATGTGGTTTGGGATGAGGTTGTGATCAATTTTTATGAAGGGAAACATAAGTTTGGAGGTGTTTTCAGTGGTGTTGCAAGGAGGTAGATGAGGTGGATGAAGTGAAGAAAAGGAAATGAAGAAGGGAGAAAATGGGAGCCATGGTTGAGATAACCCCTCTCTCTCTCTCTCTCTCACACACACACTCTCAAGCCCATACTCAATTGTCATAACATGTCCCTTCTCCCATGCCTCCATGTCTATTCTTTTCTTTTTCTCATTTTATTTTCTTTCTTTTTCTCATTTTCTTTTAAAACCAACATAAATACAAATAAAACCAACATGTAATCAAAATGCAACATGTCATGGTGCACTAACCATGGATATAAAAAAAAATACGGATTTGGCCAAATCGTGATTAGAAGTGTACTAATCAAGTTTAATTTAAACTTGCATATAATAATTGCATAATTATTTATAAAAGCCCAAATCCAAATAAATACCTTTTTAATAACTAAACCATATTAATCTCCAATGATTTTCCAAATATTGGTATATAATTATACCATTTTACGAAAACCCCAATTCGCAAATCGAATAGTTTTCGTGAAATATATTATTTTAATATTTAAATTCCAAAAATAATATTTTATATTTCTGAAATGTTACAATCTTCCCCCCTTAAATAAATTCGGTCCCCGAATTTAAATTTAAACCCCCAAATACTAAAACATTTTAATAATCAGTTTAAATCACGGGGCTTCGAAAATTATGGAATACTCAAGAGTATCACAGCGCATCGAGTGCGCATGAAAACGAATGCGAAACTCAAAATCGAACTCCGTCAAGCGTCATGCAATCACTGGAGTTATAATGGAAATAAAAATCTCTAAATCCACTACTGAAATCCAAATATACAATAGTCAAAATCAAAATACGTATATAGTACGCATCCTTGTAAATTCCTCTAAAAACTGGATAAAACACATGCAAAATCTTTTCCGAATCGCCGTGTGATGTGTAAATCACGGCACAAGTGGCGGACGCTCATTTGTAAACTAGTAAATATACGTTCATATGTGTTTTGCTCAAAATATACGTTCCGCCTTTTCTGAAACATCCCAAAAGGTTTTCCTTTATACAAGTTCGTGTCATTCACGGACACGTGGGAAATAGCGAGATTATAGCTCATTTTTGAAAATCTCTTGGAAAACTTTTATGCATGCACAAGTACTAAGGTACTGTCCTCAAATCAGTCCTGCTCGGCTACTATATAATATAGTAATTATCATGAAAATACGATACTCATGAGTAATCCGCCTCAAAAGGCGTATCCAACGTCACGTGCATCTCGTGCGCACGGAAAACCAAGTCAAATATAGGTGCCACAAATGTGCACAAAAGCAAAACTAAGTGCAACGGGTGTGCACGAAAGCATCTGTCGAGTGCAACGGGTGTGCACGAAAACAACATCAAGTGCATCCAAAATGCACGAAAATCTCAACCAAGTGCAACTAACATGCACGAATAAAAAAAATCTCAATCAAGTGCACATAGTGTGCACAAAATCATATCACAAGCGTCCAGTGTGTGCGAAAATCTAAATCGAGCGTGTCAAGTCCGCACAAAACATACAGTGCAGTAAATGCACTAAAATATAATTCTGGTGCACTAGGTGCCCGAAAACCGATCAATGTCTCAAATGTGCACAAAAAAACAACGAGCGTGCCAAGGTGTATAAAATTATGAATGTGTGTAACTGCGTGCACAAAATCCGTATCAATGCACTGCAAGCACATGCGAGCTATATCGAGTGCATAAATCAACTCAAGTGCATACAACATGCACGAAATCAAATCGACTGTAATGAAATACATAGAATCATAATTACGTGCAATCAAATGCACAAAATCGATATCAAGTGCAAAAACTGTGCACAAGTCAAAATATCCAATGTAACGGTGTATAAAACATAAACCCAGTAGGTGCAGCTATGGTGCACGAAAACAAATATCACGAAATCCAATCATCGAAACTCAAAATCCAAGCGATAAAAGTGTGATACTCGGATCACAAAACGCAAATCGCAATAAATTACATTGAGGTACATATCCTTCAATTTCGAAAATATGCCGGTGCGCCCAAAGCTGGCAGAGCAAGAATATCCGCTTACCTTCTGCTCACGGTCTGGCGTCCTCTGTCTCTGGGTTCTTGTTGTCTATGTGGATCTCCAGTCCTACAATCTTTCTGCTTGTCAGCCTGGTAAAGTGCAATGATGGAAACAATTCCGCTCTGGCACTCTGCTGATCCTCTCATGGCCAATTAACATGACTACTCACAAAATGGCACGTTACTGATGGCGTCATCTGGCCCTCTGACTACGTGCGATACAAGTGATCCTGGGTGCAAATCTTTATCGCTGCGGCATCCTGGAAAGAACCTGCTAATGGTCTTTTCTAATCTCACTTATGATGAACTATATGGAGGTTGGCTCTCTTTACATAACTCTTTTTCTCATCCGGACGGCTGCGCACTCAGCACGGCTATCCTCTTGAATTTTTACGTATCCAACGCCTCTGGCATCATATCAATCCTCTGGCCTCAACGGGGAGTAACGACAGCTCGTTAATATCTCGTACGAACCTCTTGATCCACCCGTCTTCATTATCATCCACATCAAAATCATGTCTTGCTGGCTGCGTTCTGCAATTCTTTCTCGGCTACAGTCAATTCTGGAGTCTCTCACACGGACTCGAAATGCGAACTCGGGTATGTTCACCACTCTGTGGAAGATATCTAGACGATTACATCCTCGGGGACTCGTCCAAACTATCGGAGGAATACGTTTCATTCGTCCGTTCTTGATCAACTCACAACGCATCTGGGTGAGGTCCTTCTATCCGAAGCTGGTGAACTTACCGATCTCACATCGGAGCATCCAACGACAATGTCCTGTCCTGATCGATTTACTCTAGATCTGAGTAAGATTCTCAAACTGGAATTCGTCAACGCAACTGAGACTGCGTCGGCGCATCAGATCAGACGAATAATCTTAGTTGCTCAACTCAAGATAGACTAGCTATCTTCTGTGACATCTCTGTCTGAAAGATCCAGCGGTTCTGCTCAAAAACTATGGAGGCGACATACCATCAATCTCAGCAACAGCTGGGTCATCTTTCTGCACGGTAGACAACATACCGATACGTTCCTTTGGAGTAGACTGTACATCAACATTCCTCTCAATCTGGCAGCCTCTATCAATAACCCGATCATCCTGTGCAAATCCAGACACTCGCCTCAGACAAGAGATCTCAACATAAACACTATACCGATACGTTCCTATGTCATCAGAAAAACATCATAGTCTGTCCTCGTCCGTGACGAGCTCGCCCTGACCGCATCTCTAGTAGCGGCTCTCTCTCTCTCTGCGCTCAAACCCGGGTGGCAGGAACCTCAAGCAGGTATCGATGAAGATAGATCAAAGAAACGAATTGAAATACAGTGTATAAGAAATGTACATCCTAAGGCTACTTAAGCGGAGTATCGTATCGTAAGTATACCACGGAACATACGCATGGTACGTCACTCTACAAAAGATACCTACTCCATCAATTAAGGTCAATCTAAGTAATGAAAGGTCGGGTCTAATACCCCCCAGTCAAGTCTAAGTTCCGTAAGGTCAAGCCTAGGTTCCGAAATATATTACGCCCTAGACTCCGAATAGTCAAACCTAGACTCGAACCAAGGTTAAACCTAACGCTCTGATACCAACTTTGTCACGACCCGGAAAAAAGCACGTGACTGGCACTTGAATCATGTGAAGTCTATAGGACCCCACATAATTCAAGTAAGACAAAGCCCAGAAATCTAAACCTTTTTAGGGAAATAATAGAGGTGAAGTTTTTAAAATAAAGGTATAATGAAATCGTGTTTTCCTTTAAAATGCATAGGTAAGGATGTATGAAAATGCAAGTGGATTATATTATAGTTGAAAACATTTTTCGTCTTTAAAAATTTGGGCAGCACCTCCCTTGTATATTTTGATCCAAAACCACATACAAGCAATATATATGGGCATCCCCAAGCGGGAGCTAGCTCTTCGCCAATCGGCGAAATCACAACCACGTAAGTAAGCAATAAATATACGACGCCCAACGGCGAAGATCAACACAGAAGAAATAATTAAAGTAAGTCATCAAAAACCTCAAAAGAAGCGAACATACACCTATCGCTCTAAGTCTCGCGATGTCTAGGTCTACTAATATACAAATTCTAGTTTTTGATTGATGGAGTTTATCTAGATACAACAGGATTAATAATACAAGAATGGGCACGATCCAATGTGTTCCATCTACCCAAGCAAACACCCTGAAGGAACTGTGTGCCAGCGATACCGCTATTGATCCAAGCGGTTGGACCTGCAAGAAAACTATGGCACAACAGGGGTGAGTTGCCAACTCGTGATTAAAAAACATCAGCAAATAGAAATCGAATAAAACAACGATTCCTAGGTCATAGTATATCATGAAGGTAATACTATAATATATAAGGTGACCATGTATGCATATATGTCAACAATAGAGTCAATGCAAATGACATATATAAATAAACATATGAAATCATATGCATGTATGCATGTGGATATCATCCACGTGTGTCCATCAACGATTCAACAATATCATGGAACCTGAGTGTCCAACATTGTCATTCGAAACATCATGAAAACATATGCATGTATGTATGACGATATCAACCAACGTGTGTCCATCAACGACACACCAAATCATGGAACCTGAGTTTCCAACACCGACACTCAAAACATCATGAAACCCTTGTCCAACATCGACACGAAAATCCTCATATCTCGGGCTCCGTCAGTCCGGATCGGCCCATAGGCTCCGTCGGTCCGGATCGGCCCATATCCATCTAATATCACGACCACGGTCGGTATCCTCCGGATATCCACCGTGCTAAACTATCACCGGTAGGTAGTGCTCCCTCCTGCCAGGCTCATCGTCTACATCTCGTGCTTCTTGCCCCGGGATACCATACCGGGTCCACCATGTACCCGCAGACGGCTTATCCAACTCCTCGAATCGGGTTTCGAAAACAAATCGCAGAACCGAGAAAACTCATGGTTGACGCCTCGAAATCACATAAAGAGAAACCGCGTTTTTAAAACAATTTATAATTTCCTTTGAAATATAACCGCAGTTCTCAAATCCAGAAATCTCATGAAAACAACATCTCAATGTATAGAACCAAAAAGTACGATGTATGCAAACATAGAACTGTAATGTGAGCATATCAAGAATATCATGCAAGCATGTACTATGATAGTGCTGAACAAAGAATGCACTTTTACGGTTATGATTAATATCATGATATAGCAGTTTTACTGTGCAAGTGGCATAGCAATTACCGATGATGAATGTGTGTGAGCCGGCAAATCTATGTAAGTGTAACATGCGTATCATCGGTAATTGTGCAGGTGTACTAGCAGATGATATCATAAAACGGTAAATACCGGAAACATAATTCGTATATGGACGAGGGATAAGCCAACAATAATATGAACTATAATAAAGTATACATCTACACAAGAACCATACGGCCAGTTTAAAAGATACGAATCGTTGTTTGGAAAGTGGGGGATACAGTGTTTTTAAAGAAAAGACACCATTTGAAAATCCATAGCGTCCCTTAAGATTTCCATTTAAAAGTGCGTACGATTCGTCAGTTTTGGAAATAAGTATGGTTCATGTGGCATCTTTACGTCGGCGATCCAGCCTCATAGCCTCAGATGTGGAAATATCCTCAAATCACGAGCGCGGATCAAACATCTGGTAAAATTCATCGCGTACGGTAATCCGTCGTACGGTGGCAATAAACAGAATAGGGATCCTATCGTCCTATTCATCAAAAAAGGTACAGATCTATAGTCTCGTACAACATATCATCTTGTATTCTCATATATACATATATATATATACATATATATATATATATATATCATGTCATATCCTTATCGATCTCATATCAAGCATATCCGCTCATTAACAATCTCATATCATGGCTTGGCAAAAGTATTAATATTCTCATATCGCCTCACATCCGTATATCGACATATTAAGCCAAGTCATCTCACTTTATCATAATCTCTTTTCATCATATTAATATGCCATATCAAGTAATCTTATATAGCATATACTCACAGTAGGATCGGGATCCAAATATCATTGTGTGATAATGCTGAAGGAATCCTACCAATATTATCATACTCCAAATGGTATGTAACACTAGCAAGTTTCAATTTCTTTAGAAACTCCCGATATGGATTTTTGCCCCATGCTCTTATGACCTTGACTAAGGCCAACAAATCATAAGTCACATGTCAAGTTCTACCCGTCATTGTCCAGGATAATTTGAACCCACCCGTACATACCCTTGACTAAGGCCAACAAAGTAGTACAACTGTCCCAAACCAACGCATCTATCTATATAACATATGAATACCCAGCAGCTACCAATCACTATGCCTTGACTGAGGCCAACAAACATAGCTTGAATACTATTGAATATTCATATGAAATGTCGGAGGTCTACGAATGGTTTTGGCGAAACCGTGAACGTAGTGAACTTGATATAATCGAAGGAACCTGATAGCTTTTAAAAGGAGTGGTTTAAGCTCCGCATTTAAAAGTCAGCTGTTTTAAAATAACCGAGTGGTTTTAAAATTTATTCCAACGATTCATCTTTGGTTTGTTTGCTTTGCATTAATTTAATGCAGTCCCAACAATTAACCTACCATTGCAGAAAACAACGAAAATACAACGTACGCATATGCCATTCGCATTCGCCACGAGGCCTGGTCATCACCCATTAGGTTACTTAACTAATGACAGAGCGGGGGCTGGACTAGCACGGATGCAAAACAAAAGCAACGTCTATTATATAATAAATATATAATAATATCTATTCGTCAGACACAATGATAGGCATTCTAGATCACAGATGAACGCATTGGATATACTAGGAATTTCGCGTTTCGTTTGATCCTGTAACGAAAGACGGATTCCACGGTTGTGATGAATAGCCAAACCCCACCCTAGACCCCTACGGGTGCGGCAAACTACCCGCCAAATACCTAAAGTGAAGCAACCTCCCTCAACAATGTGAGTAGGCCACTCGGCACTTCAAAGTACCAGGTAGTTTGTGCACCCCACCTTGGGTCTATCCTAGGAGCAAAAACAGTAAAAGAAATAATACAACGGTGTCTACAACCTCAACCCGGATGTGCCCCGCAAAAAATAATATTACATCACTTTACAAATTTACATCGAATGAAAGAATGAAAATGTCACGACCCGAAAGTACGGAACATAACGGACACTTAAATTACGAAACGTCTCGAGGCGTAAGTAATCTAAGTAAGCCGAAAACCCAGAAATCCAAACCAAGAAAAGTAGTAGAGTGAAGGATAAACCATTTTAAATCAAATAGTTTGCAACATACGCCGAAATGTGCATTTTAAAATCACAAGTCTTTTCTTAAAAATTTCGGCAGAGTTTCCTTTGTAAAAACTGACCCCGAACGGGTACAAAAACCTGATAAAGCATATATAATGAATAAGGGCATCCCCAAGCGGGAGCTAGCTTTTCGTCAATCGACGGTCACAACCACGCAAGCAATATAATATACAACGCCGAAAGGCGAGGATCACAATAGAAAAGGAAACTCAAAACAGCATGAAATCCATAGAAATACAACGCTCGACTCTAAGGTCGAAAGAATAAACATCACTGGTATCTATCTCTGAAATAAATACAAATTTGGTTGATGAAACTTCTAGATACAACTGAATAATAATATACCAAAATATACTGATGGTTACGATACAAGTGAACCCACCTACTAGCAAATCACCCAGAAATGGAAGTAGTGCCAGCAAAGCCATAATGAAACCTGTACGGGAAAACCTGGAAGAAACTGTGGCACAACGGGGGTGAGTTGCTAACTCGTGAATAGAAAACATCTACGAACAGAAATCGCATGTATGATGCAATCCTAGGTCATACGATCAATATATATCCTCAAATATATAACCAGCAGCCTATAACCATGGCTAGGGTATACCTCTAAACAACAGTAATACCAAGTGCTCATGTCAGTGCTTCAGATAGCAATATATCATATGGATGATGTATGAATGCAAGAAAACAGAATACATGTACCGAAGAAACTGCTTTCATAACTTAGTGAGATTACTGTATTTTTAAAGCGACGTATCATAAAAGAAATCAGCATAAACAGTGTCTAGCATCGACACAAAACATAAATCCCAATGTCTCAAAATCCCTGGCTCCGGCTATCTGGACTGGCCTGTATCATCAAATATCAGTACCTCAATATCTCAAAATCACAGTGCCAATATCATTATCTAGGGCGCCGTCAGTCCTGACCGGCCCCTACCATTAATCTCAAGACCACGACGGTATCCTCCAGATATCCGATGCGTCGGGTAAAATCATCGGTCGGTAGTGCTCCCCTGCCAGGCTCAACGCCATCCCCTGCGACCTTCTCTCCCCGGGGTACCGCACCGGGCCCACAATGTACCCGAAACGGTTCATCCAACTCCTCGAATCGGGTCTCGAAATCCATCAGCAAACTCATGGTGGACGACTCATACATCATAGGAAAACCACATTTTTCATTTAAGAAGAGAGAGAAAAGAAGTTTATAAATGTTTTTGCGGTTTCCACCAAATCCAGGAAATCTCATGAAAATCCGAATCCAAATCATCAATAGCATGTAAACAGTGAATATAGGCATAATAATCCATGAATGCGGCATAACAGTGAATAACAATATGCATGAAGTAGCAAATAATAACTGCAATGTCTAACTGGTATATAAAGCAAGTACACTAATATTATGTCGAAGTTATTAGCTAACAAGCTATATCGATGTAATAGTATTTTCTAAGTGTACGTGACATGGCAATTACCGATGAAGATGTGTGTGAGCCGGCAAGTAAGTGTACGTGGTACATACGCATCATCGGTAATGGTGCTGGTGTCCTAACAGCATGATATCAACAATGGAATATGAAATCACAACATAAGTATGCGATGCGGAGCGAACAACAATAATGCGCGGGAGCTGAATACAAAACACAATGATAACTATATGTCATGCAGTAATGCCTTTTGAAATAACACGAATCGTGGTGTTTTGCAAATAACGGCTACCGTGTTTTTAAGAAAAGATACGTCCTTTGATATATCCGTAGAATCCTTTGGGCCGTCTTTTAAAATATCCACTATTCGTTGGTTTTTGAAATAGGTAGGAGTCGAATCTAGTCTAACAATTACACTAAACTATACGGCTGAGCTAACAGACTAACTGAAGGTAAGGAAACCGCCTAACATCTGAGTCGATACATATACATACATACATACATACATATATATATATATATATATATAGTCGGTGATCCCGCCTCGATAATATCACATCCGATACCATATCTATAATCAGATATTCCCAAGTCAAGAGTGCGGACCAAACATCAATGTATAGCTCGTACGTAAATCCGTCGTACGGCATCCCAAATCTGGGTACGGGTCAATACCGCATTCATCATATTATTCATCTGGTATCCTCTTTATCAAAGATCATAATACGGGTACTGATCTACATCCGGTACAATACTAATATCATCAATATGATCATGATCTGACTACCGATCGACAGTCTCGTACAAACCGATATCATCAGCACAAATCATCAAAAATAAGTATACATCGCCCAATGCGACCCATTATAATTATCTTAACATATCATAACTCATCTCACGATCACTTGTCGACCATTTTATTTATATCACTATTCACATGGTATCGTCGTCCCAATATTCGCTATAACATCATGACGTATCTCAAATACGAATTCTACCATATCACCGATCTCACGGTCTCAAATCAAATCTCATCGACTCACCTCAAATCCCAAGTACTATCCTCAAATCCTGTATATGATCACATAGTCCCATACCCATATGAACACATAACCATATATTCCCATATAAGCACATATGAAAGAAGAATGTATACAAGTATGGGTGTGTGTGTATGTGTGGTGCAACCACTACTCTAGGGTTTCGCAACACTAAACCAATCCAAACACACCAAATATCCATCTTTAACATTAATAATCTCAAACAATATATAGTCAATATATGTGTGTATACCTATTCGTACACATCACCACTATCGGCGGGGGTGTTATACGCCATCCACCCGACTTCTTCCCGTAGATATAAATCTACTCACCTTGCTTCTTGTGTGCCGGTGCCGATGTCGCCATCTTTATCTTCAACGCCTCGACATCACGTGGGGTACGTACAAGGATATCACAAACGCTAAAGCACATGAAAACCACATCGGAAACCAAAACGGCACACGCTACTCGCATAGGTAAAAACCTATAGTCCTGCATGCAAACATGACCAATAATCCTTTGCCATTGATGTTCAAACGCCACCCGACAGAAACGAATCACCAAATACCAAAATCCATGCTAAAACAAGTCGTAAAACATGCGCCAACATAAGAAAACTAACCCAGATTTTACCCTAAATGGAATCAGAAAAAATTGCACATGCCAGGGGTCAAGTTTACTGGAGATAGGGCTATGGAGCAAAAATGAGACCAAACCCCCCTGCTCTGGCCGCAAATTGCAGCCAGAAGGAGTTTATTTGCGGCCTGGGGAAGGAGATAGGGGCTAGAGTTTTGTGTGGTGGTTCCAGAGTGCCTGCACATCTCACTGTCCAACCAAAATTATTTTAGGAGTCTCGGGGTGAAAGCAGATTTCCAAATACACTCCCAGATTTATAGTTTTCCCAATATCGTTTTCATAATTCCGTATTCTGGGTTTTAATCTCTAGTTTGGTCCAATGTAACTTCACAACAGGGGTTGTAGTCCCTAACTACACCTCAATTTCACTTTACAACTCAATTCAACTCCTAACCCTAACTTGAATTTTCCAAAGTCCATCAAAACCCACAATATCGACATGAAACAAGTATTAATGCACAAGAAATCGAAATAATACTCTAAGGGTGCAGAATTTACCTCCTTTGGCAACTCAAGAAAATTCTTGAGTTGCTCAAAGTGCTCAAGATCCACTCTTTCTTAGTCCAATGCGATCCTCTCGAGCTTGTGAACAAGTTTTGTGAAGAGAGAATGGGGTTTTGGGTTTTTTTCCATGGTGTTTTTGGGTTTGAAGATGAGGGAGGAAAAGGGGAGGAGGCAGCAGCAGCAGGAGAGGAGGAAGAGGGGGGGAGGAAAT
This sequence comes from Agapanthus africanus, assembly GCA_030015575.1. Lineage (NCBI taxonomy): Eukaryota > Viridiplantae > Streptophyta > Magnoliopsida > Asparagales > Amaryllidaceae > Agapanthus > Agapanthus africanus. The sequence goes on from JASDDO010000022.1 coordinate 415,107,935, forward strand.
GAGAGGAAGAAATGAAGAGAATGGCTAAGTCCTTGGTCAAAAGAAAACCATACCTTTCTCTCTCTCACCATACCTCAATATAATAATCCTTTTCCATTTCTTTTCTTTTTTCCTTTCCCTCTAAATCCTTCTCACTCAAATAGTAAACCCAAAGTGATATAGTAGAAATGCACAAGTGTAGAGCACAAAAAATGATATGTGCATGTTTTGCACAAAAATGCTAAAAATCCAATTAGCGATTTTTAATCGCGATTAGCATTAAATTTGTGTCAAACTAATCATAAAAACTTAAAAATGGCATAATTCCATAAAGTACCCTATTTTAGAATTTTCCATAATTTTCCCAAAATTTCCCCCTATTTATCGGTATTTAATTATACCGAAATATTAAAATATTCATTAAAATTAATATTAAATTATAAAAATTCCCAAAAAATAATATTTTATTTTTTTGAAATGTTACAATCTTCCCCCCTTACAGAAATTCGGTCCCCGAATTTAAATTTAAACCCCCAAATTCTAAAACATTTCAATAAAATGTCCAAGTCGTCGGGGCTCGGAAATCACCAATACATAAAATGCATCATAGCGCAATGCATGCGCATGAGTAATGAGCAGATAACTCAAAATCGAAACTCCGTCAAGCGTCCCGCAATCATCGGAGTCATGGTAAAGACACGAATGCCAAATCCAAGCAAAACAAATATGATATAACTCGAAACTATATATGTAAATATCAAATCTATACATGTAAGTATAAAAAGGAAATGCATGCCAAATCTTTTAAAGTCGCTGTGCAATGTGCATAACACTGCACAGTGGCGGACGTCTATCATAAGAAAATAACCATATACGTATATACCTTTTGTTTAATGCGTACATTCCGCCGTTTCGAAAACAATTTAGAAGGGTTTCTTTGTTTTGAACATTTCGTGTCGTATCGGACACGTAGATAAATATTGAGACTATAGCTCGCTTTTTGGAAATCCCTTCGATAACTATCAATGCATGCAAAATATATCCAGGTACTATTCTCTGACCAATCCTGCTCAGTACAAAAACACACAGCAATCATCATAAAAACGTACTGCTCCATAAGAAATCAATCCCAAAATATGCATATAAATACTATGTGTGTCTGGTGCACACGGAAATCAAAATCCATGAATGTGCCATACATGCGCACAGAAACAATATCTAAGTGCATCGGGTGTGCACGAAACATCTGTCAAGGGCAACAGGTGTGCCTGACAGCAAAAACAGGTGCATCGGACATGCACGAAGAATCTCGAGTTAGTGCATCTGGCGTGCACCAAAATCGCATATCATAACATGCGCCCAACATGCGCGAAAATCCAAATCAGGTGCATCCATCGTGCACGAAATCATGAAATCCAATATCAAGCGCTGAACATGCGCAAAATCCAATCAGGTGCACAAGGTGCACAAAACAAATATCAAGCATCACAATCGAAATCGATGTCCAGTGCATCTAAGTGCACAAAATGCGTATCACTGCACTGCAAGCATATGTGAACTAAACCGAGGGCAAAAACTAAATCGTGTGCGTACATATGCATGAAATCAACTTACTGTATGAAACCCATAAAATCATAAACATGTAAGACCAAGGCACGAAAACGATATCAAGTGCAACAACTGTGCAAAAGCGTAAATACTCAGTAGGCGCAACAAATATCATGAAACTCGATCATCAAAATCAATCATGCGAATAGATCGCCCAAAATACCAAAATCAAGTGTGGCGGAATAGTCCCGCTCAATCACTTCTTTCAAGAATCTCTGGACAACTGTCGTGGTCACTCATAGCATGTCTCGTCGCCGATCCTGAAATCTGGCCTGCTGGTATGCGTAACATGACCACTCCTGGGTCCAAGTCTTCTCATAATTTATTCCAGAAATGTCCCGTCGAGGTCTCTCCCAAATCTCATCTTTGCCGAACTGTCCGGAAGTCATCGTCCTTTACTAAATCTGCTTCTGGATCCGGAACGGCTGCATACTCATCACGACTCCTTCTGGAAGGTACATCCAAGTACAATGCCTCGGCATGCGTATCGCATCTCTGATCTTGGCGGAGTGGAACGTCATCTTATCCAGATCTTGTACGAACCTCTTACTCCACTTTTCTCCAATGTCGACCGCTTCGGACTCGTCTCGTCGTGGCTGCATGGACTGAGCTCCAACGGCTATCCACGTATCTGGAGTCTCCCAAGAAACGCATCTCACCACCTAGCATCCGTATGAAGTCGAACCATTCGATCGATTCGTCAAAACCTCATAATCCCCCAAGAGCTCAACATCTTGGGCACAATTTAATAGTATTGAGTACGTACCACAGCATCAATGGTCCAGCCGTAGAAGGGCAAACCCAAGCCTCACTAATGGCGCCGCAGAACTGCCGTAAACCAATATGTCGAGTTAGGGTTTCATTCTTCTAGAGGGTCCATAGAATTGCCTGCATGTCTTTCCGAATACTTTAAACTTGGAATAATAGGTTTCTGACATTCGATCGTCTCTGTCGACTCTCAAAGTCTCCGCTTGAAGTCGTCTCTAGCTGGAATCAATCTATCCGATGACCTCGCATCGGGGTAGGCGAACGATCCACATGTCCTAGTCATTTATCCATGGTTACTAGCGACCTTTCTATCATCTCTTAGTACAACTTGTACCGCAATAGCACCAACGTCTAGGGCGATATCTCATCGTTCGCAGCAACAACTGGCTCACTCGTCTGCACGCTGAACAGTGCCTCAATCATCATGAATAAGCAATAGTTCAACGATCATAAAAATCTGGCTGGCCTCTATCAGTGGCTCAATCCTCTGGAGCCGATCTGCACGTCCGAGTAATCTCATACAGCGATCCATCAAACGCTCGTGGTGCGAAAACACAATAAAAGACACATCTCTGCAATCGTGTGTCGCCGAAATTACTTCTTGGTCAGTCCTCGTTCGTGACGAGCTCATGCTGACCGCAACTTTAGCCGTAGCTCTCTCTGCCCGCAATCGTGGCAGTAAAACCATAACTGGTACCGCTGAGGCTAGATCATGAATGACTATAATACTGAACAAAGAAATGTACATTCTAAGGCTTTTTAAGTGGAGTAGCGTATCGTAAATATGCCACGGAACATACGTACGGTACGTCACTCTACTCAAGCTACCTACTCCATCAACCAAGGGTCATCCTACACTCCGAAGGTAAAACCTAACGCTCTGATACCAACTTTGTCACGACCCGAAAGTACGGAACATGACCGGCACTTAAATTACGAAACGTCTCAAGGCGTACGTAATCTAAGTAAGCCGAAAACCCAGAAATCCAAACCAAGAAAAGTAGTAGAGTGAAGGAGAAACCATTTTAATTCAAATAGTTTGCAACATACGCCGAATCGTGCATTTTAAAATCTCAAGTCTTTTCTTAAAAATTTCGGCAGAGTTTCCTTTGTAAAAACTGACCCCGAACGGGTACAAAAACCTGATAAAGCATATATAATGAATAAGGGCATCCCCAAGCGGGAGCTAGCTCTTCGTCAATCGATGGTCACAACCACGCAAGCAATATAATATACAACGCCGAAAGGCGAGGATCACAACAGAAAAGGAAACTCAAAACAGCATGAAATCCATAGAAATACAACGCGCGACTATAAGGTCGAAAGAATAAACATCACTGGTCTCTATCTCTGAAATAAATACATATTTGGTTGATGGAACTTCTAGATACAACTGAATAATAATATACCAAAATGTACTGATGGTCACGATACAAGTGAACCCACCTACTAGCAAATCACCCGGAAATGGAAGTAGTGCCAGCAAAGCCGTAATGAAACCTGTACGGCAAAATCTGCAACAAACTGTGGCACAACGGGGGTGAGTTGCCAACTCGTGAATAGAAAACATTTACGAACAGAAATCGCATGAATGACGCAATCCTAGGTCATACGATCAATATATATCCTCAAATATATAACCAGCAGCCTATAACCATGGCTAGGGTATACCTCTAAACAACAGTAATACCAAGTGATCGTGTCAGTGCCTCAGTTAGCAATAAATCATATGGATGATGTATGAATGCATGAAAACAGAATACATGTACTGAAGAAACTGCTTTCATAACTTAGTGAGATTACTGTATTTTTAAAGCGAGGTATCATAAAAGAAATCAGCATAAACACTGTCTAGCATCGACACAAAACATAAATCCCAATGTCTCAAAATCCTAGGCTCCGGCTATCCGGACTGGCCTGTATCATCAAATCTCAATATCTCAATATCTTGAAATCTCAGTGTCAATCTCCCTATCTAGGGCGCCGTCAGTCCTGACCGGCCCCTACCATCAATCTCAAGACCACGACGGTATCCTCCGGATATCCGACACGTCGGGTAAAATCACCGGTCGGTAGTGCTCCTCTGCCAGGCTCAACGTCATCCTCTGTGACCTTCTCGCCCGGGGGTACCGCACAGGGCCCACCATGTACCCGAAACGGTTCATCCAACTTCTTGAATCGGGTCTCGAAATTCATCAGCAAACGCATGGTGGACGACTCATACATCATGGGAAAACCGCACTTTTCATTTAAGAAGAGAGAGAAAAGAAGTTTATAAATGTTTTTATGGTTTTCCCCCAAATCCAGGAAATCTCATGAAAATCCGAATCCAAATCATCAATAGCATGTAAATAGTGAATATAGGCATAATAATCCATGAATGCGGCATAACAGTGAATAACAATATGCATGAAGTAGCAAATAATAACTGCAATGTCTAACTGGTATATAAGGCAAGTACGCTAATATCATGTCGATGTTATTAGCTAACAAGCTATGTCAATGTAATAGTATTTTCTAAGTGTACGTGACATGGCAATTACCGATGAAGATGTGTGTGAGCCGGCAAGTAAGTGTACGTGGTACATACGCATCATCGGTAATGGTGCTGGTGTCCTAACAGCATGATATCAACAATGGAATATGAAATCACAACATAAGTATGAGATGCGGAGCGAACATCAATAATGCGCGGGAGCTGAATACTAAACACAATGATAACTATATGTCATGCAGTAGTGCCTTTTGAAATAATACGAATCGTGGTGTTTTGCAAATAAGGGCTGCGGTGTTTTTAAGAAAAGATACGCCCTTTGAAATATCCGTAGAATCCTTTGGTCCGTCTTTTAAAATATCCACGATTTGTTGGTTTTTGAAATAGGTAGGAGTCGAATCTAGTCTAACAACTACACTAAACTATACGGCTGAGCTAACAGACTAACTGAAGGTAAGGAAACCACCTAACATCTGAGTCGATACATAAATATATATATATATAGTCGGTGATCCCGCCTCGATAATATCACATCCGATACCATATCTATAATCAGATATTCCCAAGTCAAGAGTGCGAACCAAACATCAATGTATAGCTCGTACGTAAATCCGTCGTACGGCATCCCAAATCTGGGTACGGGTTAATATCACATTCATCATATTATTCATCTGGTATCCTCTTTATCAAAGATCATAATCCGGGTACTTATCTACGTCTTGTACAATACTAATATCTTCAATATAATCATGATCTGACTACCGATCGACAGTCTCGTACAAACCGATATCATCAGCACAAATCATAAAAAAGAAGTATACATCGCCCAATGCGACGCATTATAATTATCTTAACATATCATAACTCATTTCACGATCACATGTCGACCATTTTATTTATATCACTATTCACATGTTATCGTCGTCCCAAGATTCGCTATAACATCATGACGTATCTCAAATACGAATTCTACCATATCACCGATCTCACGGTCTCAAATCAAATCTTATAGACTCACCTCAAATCCCAAGTACTATCTTCAAATCTTGTATATGATCACATAGTCCCATACCCATGTGAACACATAACCATATATTCCCATATAAGCACATATGAAAGAAGAATGTATGCAAGTATGGTTGTGTATGTGTGTGTATGTGTGGTGCAACCACTACTCTAGGGTTTCGCAACACTAAACCAATCCAAACACACCAAATATCCATCTTTAACATTAATAATCTCAAACAATATATAGTCAATATATGTGTGTATACGTATTCGTATACATCACCACGAACTGCGGGGGTGCTGTACGCAATCCACCCGACTTCTCCCCGTAGATATAAATCTACTCACCATGCTTCTTGTTTGCCGATGCCGATGTCGCCATCTTTATCTTCAACGCCCTGACGTCACATGGGGTACCTACAAGGATATCACAAACGCTAAAGCACATGAAAACCACATCGGAAACCAAAACGGCACACGCTACTCGCATAGGTAAAAACCTATAGTCCTGCATGCAAACATGACCAATAATCCAATGCCGTTGACGTTCAAACGCCACCCGACAGAAACGAATCACCACATACCAAAATCCATGCTAAAAAAGTCGTAAAACATGCGTCAACACAAGAAAACTAACCCAGATTTTATCCTAAATGGAATCAGACAAAATTGCACACGCCAGGGGTCAAGTTTACTGGAGATAGGGCTATGGAGAAAAAACGAGACCAAACCCCCCTGCTCTGGCCGCAAATTGCGGCCAGAAGGAGTTTATTTGGGGCCTGGGGAAGGAGATAGGGGCTAGGGTTTTGTGTGGTGGTTCCAGGGTGCCTGCACATCTCACTGTCCAACCAAAATTGTATTAGGAGTCTTGGGGTGAAAGCAGGTTTCCAAATACACTCCCATATTTATAGTTTCCCCGATATCGTTTTCATAATTCCGTATTCTGGGTTTTAATCTCTAGTTTGGTCCAATGTAACTTCACAACAGGGGTTGTAGTCCCTAACTACACCTCAATTTCACTTTACAACTCAATTCAACTCCTAACCCTAACTTGAATTTTCCAAAGTCCATCAAAACCCACAATATCGACATGAAACAAGTATTAATGCACAAGAAATCAAAATACTACTCTAAGGGTGTATAATTTACCTCCTTTGGCAACTCAAGAAAATTCTTGCGTTTCTCAAAATCCTCAAGATCCACTCTTTCTTAGTCCAATGCGATCCTCTCGAGCTTGTGAACAAGTTTTGTGAAGAGGGAATGGGGTTTTGGGTTTGTTTCCATGGTGTTTTTGGGATTGAAGATGAAGGAGGGAAAGGGGAGGAGGCAGCAGCAGCCGGAGAGGAGGAAGAGGGAGGGAGGAAATGAGAGGAAGAAATGAAGAGAATGGCTAAGTCCTTGGTCAAAAGAAAACCATACCTTTCTCTTTCTCACCATACCTCAATATAATAATCCTTTTTCCATTTCTTTTCTTTTTCCTTTCCCTCTAAATCTTTCTCACTCAAAAGTAAACCCAAAGTGATATAGTAGAAATGCACAAGTGTAGAGCACAAAAAATGATATGTGCATGTTTTGCACAAAAATGCTAAAAATCCAATTAGCGATTTTTAATCGCGATTAGCACTAAATTAGTGTCAAACTAATCATAAAAACTTAAAAATGGAATAATTCCATAAAATACCCTATTTTAGAATTTTCCATAATTTTTCCAAAATTTTTCCCCATTTATCGGTATTTTATTATACCGAAATATTAAAATATTCATTAAAAATTAATATTAAATTATAAAAATTCCCAAAAAATAATATTTTATTTTTTTGAAATGTTACAGAAAACCCTCATCTCACATCCTCGGCTATTCATTCACGACGATCCAACAAGCTCATATACACAAACCAACATAACATCATCACAGATATGTGCAACCCCGACTAATCGACGTAAAGCAATTAGTCGACGTTTCCAAACACATATATACATCACATAGCTTGCAAAGTAACTACGACATTAGAATTCCGCACGCAATTAGCAAACTTAACCAATTTTCCAAGACTTGAAAATCCAGTGAGCTAAAGTTCCAAATCTGAAAGTTTTGAGCTAATCCGGGAGTCCAAACGAACTTGAAACCCGCCCGAATCATCGCGGAGGCGAAGACACAAGTATTAATGTCGAATGGGGGGTTTTGGGTGGTACCTGTTAGTTATATGTATGCCCTAGAGGCCATTACGGTACATGAGATGTACATTGTAGTGGATGCCTGGACATATATAGGGAGGACTTTCTTGCTCGACATGATAGTATGCTATCTGGTTACTCTTTATCTTAACATGTACACTGATTGTCTCCCTGTTACATGTTGGTAAAGCCCTTAGGATGCGTACTTGACTACCTAAATTATGATGCAGATCATATTAGTGGGACATGTAAGTCGATGTTCAACACCCCAATACTTATGGGGAGGTGGAAATATGAATAACAATCTTGTTCTATTGTTAAACATCGAATAACCGTATGAATCGTTTGCTAAACAAGTTTTAACAAAAGCTATAGAGTTCTAAACTACTATGTTAAGAGATTATACCAAACGGTTCTAGTCCTTCGTCTTAATGTTATCTACGGCCTCTTTGGATCTCCACATCCTCTTCGGCTTTCTTCCGTGATAGACGATCCACCCGAGAACCCTAATCCAAGCTATAACCTCTAAACTTGAGGTTACTTAGTTTCTCTAGTTGCTAAATAGAGTAGCTAAGGTGATGTAAAGATAGGTTATGGAGTAATTAGTCTTTCCTAATCCTTGTTCTCAACTCATGAGGGTAGGATTAGGGTTTGGTGAAGGAGAGAGAACTTGAAGAGAGAGAGTGAGAAGATGATAATGATAATAATAATAATAATGAAATAGCTTCTCACTTGATATATGAAACAAAATGAATTAAAAATAAATGAATAATATGAGATTATTCATCATGTTTCATTAATTCAAGTGGGTGATTCATTATGTGATTCATTAAGCATTTAATAATGCATTAATGACATGATGAATCACTCACAATAAGTCACTAAATCATTAAATGAAAATGCCACCTCTCCCTCCAAGTCACATCCTTCTAGAAGCTTCTCGGAAAATTACGAGAACGCCCCTCTCATCCATGAAAACACAAAAAAACTTTAGACTATACAAATCCAATAACCTGATACTAGAATCTGGCTTAAACCAAAGCCGGCTAGTAAAAACTGTCCGAATGTCGTACGTGCGTTCAAACACGTATGCGTCCGAACCTTTGTCGTAAAACCATACAACCTCTATATCTTTTCTCCTGGGTTTGGGAAATCTCTGTGTGGGACTCTAAAGACTCGACTACTACGCTGGCAGTCGGTTTAACCACAGACCGCAAGCGGCACTAGCTGTATGTAACGGTCCCCAGGTAGTTGTCGATAAGAAAGCTGATGAGGTAACTCATCTGAAATCCTACTGAGCCTGTCCGTGACAATATCCGTGCAGTCCGGTCTGTTCGTCTAAGAGTATCGCATGTATGGTCTAGGGAGGTGGTGGACGTCAGACCCCTAATAACCGTACAAGTCGTGTCAGTATGGCTCAAGACCACACGAGAATCTACTGATCAGTCTATCAGTAATTCTCAATCAGCCCTAGCCAGGGACTTATGGTAATGACCAACCGACCACAGTGCGATATCAACTCCCTATACCGGGTGAGACGAATCCCTAAAAGTCGCTCACTGCCTCCACGTGGCTCGGGACTGTGCCCAACTAAAACCTGTTTGCACGACTCCTTTGAGCCGTGGTAGGATAATAATCAAAGCACAGTGGGAACTCACACGAGACAAATGATGACCTTAAGTCAACGGACTATCTGCACACATGTCACCTGAGAACTGCTATCTGACGTTAGGTATAATACCATCCTGTCAGTTCTCGGCGAGTCCTGTCCGGTGTACTCACACCCAGTGAGCATCTATATACAATCTTAGGTGAACACCACCAATGGTTGCGGGACCAATCCATCGCCCCTCGTCAGGGTCTAGATATGTATACACTAGTCTACTCCGGAATATCGATGCCCAATCTTGATACTCCTGCGACCAGGGACATCTAAGGGTGTGCCTATTGACTATCCATCTCCCACTAGTATGACTGCCATCACAACGCCGGTAGTCAGACAAACACCCTATGGGCTTTATCAACATATATATATAAATACCAAGTAAAATATATCATACGTTAAGAAAAATTCAAACCAAATAGCGTACTATCATATCAAGCATGACTGTCATGTACATACATATCCCAAGCATCCTATACAATGTAGGCCTCTAAGGCATATATATCCAACAATCTTCTACTTGCACTAAGGCCTATAATTGGTGCAATGAGTACCCGCTGTCTCTATCAGATCCAGTTGCTGGCGTACCGCATGCCCAACATCTCAAATAGCCTCTCGAACTGTACTTGAGGAATGGCCTTGGTGAATGGATCTGTCGTGTTGTCTTTTGTGTCCACTCTCCGTATCTCGATCTCCCGACGATCCACGATCTCCCTGATCAGGTGAAACCGCCTTAAGATATGTCTGGATTTCTGATGGGACCTTGGTTCCTTCGCTAAAGCTACAGCGCCATTGTTATCGCAATACAAAGGTATTGGATTGGCAATGGACGGAACCACCTGAAGTTCAGAAATGAACTTCCTCATCTAGACAGCCTCTTTTGCGGCTTCACTAGCAGCTATATACTCAGCCTCCATAGTTGAGTCTGCGACGGTATCTAGTTTGGAACTCTTCCAACATACCGCCCCTCTATTGAGGGTAAACACAAAACCCGAAATGTATTTAGAATCATCCTTGTCACTTTGGAAGCCGGAGTCGGTAAAAGCCTCTACCTGGAGGTTCCCATTACCGTAAATCAAGAACATCTCCTTGGTCCTTCTCAGGTACTTGAGAATGTTCTTCACCGCTATCCAATGTTTCTCACCTGGGTCAGACTGATACCTACTTACCACACTAAGTGCGTAAGCTACATCCGGTCTGGTACATAACATTGCATACATTATTGATCCTACCGCCGAAGCGTTGGGTATATGCCCATGCGAGCCCTCTCTTCATCAGTCTTTGGAGACATCTCTTTGGAGAGGGTGATTCCGTGACAAGCGGGCATATTGCCGCGCTTGGAATCTTCCATACTAAATCTCTTTAGTATAGTGTCTATATACCTGGACTGTGAAAGTCCCAATGTTCTATTAGATCTATCACGATAGATCTTAATGCCCAGAATTTATGATGCATCTCCCAAGTCTTTCATGGAGAATTTCTGTGACAAGAAGAGCTTTACTGATTGTAGTATAGGGATATCATTTCCTATCAGTAGTATGTCGTCGACGTACAAAACGAGGAAGACTACTGCTCCTTCTACAATCTTCCTATAAATACACGGTTCATCTACATTTTTGATAAAGTCAAATTCCTTGACTGTTTCATCAAAGCAGATGTTCCAACTCCGCGATGCTTGCTTTAACCCATAAATGGATTTAAGCAATTTTCACACTCTTCCGCTGCTCCCACTGTCTAAGAAACCTTCTGGTTGATCCATGTAAACACTCTCTTCTAGATGTCTATTTAGAAAAGCTGTTTTTACATCCATTTGCCAGATTTCATAGTCATGGAAGGCAGCAATGGAAAGCATGATCCGAATGGATTTAAGCATAGCTACTGGTGAAAAAGTTTCATCATAGTCCAATCCTGGTCTTTGACGAAAACCTTTTGCTACTAGTCTAGCTTTGTAGGTTTCCACTTGTCCAAATGTACCAATCTTCTTTTTGAAGATCCATTTGCACCCAACTGGTTTTACCCCAGGAGGAGCAACTTCTAAAGTCCATACTTTATTGGTGTACATGGATTCCATTTCGGATCTCATAGCATCCAGCCACTTCACTGAGTCGCTACTCGTAATAGCCTGCTGAAAACTAGTAGGCTCATCATAATCGATGATGTAATCCTCTCGATCCCCATCAAGAAGAAAACCATAGTATCTTTCAGGAGGATGAGAAAGCCTACTAGATCTGCGGAGTGGCGTTGGTTCGTCATGTTCTATTGAAATCTGAGATTCTTCTAAGTCCTCGGTTGCTGTTTGAGGTTCTGGAATTTCTTCCAGTTCTACCGCGCTCCCATTAATTTCTTTTGCAAGAAATTCACTTTCTAAGAAGACAATGTGGCGAGTGACAAACACCTTTTGTTCTTCAGTGTGGTAGACCATATACCCCCTTGAATGCTTGGGGTATCCTACAAACTTGCACAAAACCGATCGTGCCTCGAGCTTGTCCGGATTATGCTTCTTAACATATACCGGACACCCCCATATCTTGATATACTTGAGATATGGTCTCTTCCCACACCACATTTCATATGAAGTGGTAGGTACAGACTTAGTTGGAACTTTATTCAATAGGTATGCGGCTGATTCTAGAGCATATCCCCAGAAGGGAAGTGGCAACTCAGCACTACTCATCATTGAACGCACCATATCTAATAGCGTGCGATTCCTCCTTTCTGATACTCCATTATGCTGAGGTGTATAAGGTGGAGTAAGCTGAGAGAGAATTCCATTCTCTTTTAAGTGTTCAAGGAAACTGGTACTTAAGTATTCTCCACCTCAATCAGATCGAAGTGTCTTGATGCTTTTACCAGTTTGTTTCTCTACTTCATTTTTATACTCCTTAAACTTCTCAAAAGCCTCGGATTTATGCTTCATTAAGAACACATGTCCATACCTAGAGAAGCCATCAGTAAAAGTGATGAAGTAGGAGTGACCACTTCGTGCATGTATAGACATCGGACCACATACATCACTGTGTACTAGTCCCAAGAGTTCAGTGGCTCTTTCTCCGTGTCCCGTGAACGGAGATTTGGTCATTTTTCCTTTGATACATGATTGACAAGTTGCATATGTTGAATATTCAAACGGATCTAGATATCCATCTTTATGTAACTTAGTCAACCTTGTTTCATTTATATGACCAAGTCTACAATGCCATAGGAAGGCTTGATTCGAATCTGGAGCCTTTCTTTTACGCTTGTTTTGAATATTGAAAATTTGAGGTTGATTAAGTATGTATATGTCGTTTTCCAGTATGCCAAACCCAATCAGTTCTTGATTTAGGAGAATGTTCATGACATTTCTTTCAAGCACAAAATTATATTCTTTATTAGACAACAAAGATACTGATATAATATTACACAACATACTGGGAATACAAAAAAAGCTGTACAATACCAAAATGTGTCCACTATTCAACCCTAGGTGATATTCCCCTATTGCAACTGCATCTACATGCATTCCATTGCCCATCCGGAGAGTCATATCACCTGCCCCCAGTACTCTACTATTTCTCAGATCCTGCAAAGAAATACAGATGTGAGAACCAGAACCGGTATCAAGTACCCATGAAGTAGAGTTTACTGAAAGACAATTTTCGATTACGAACACACCTGAAGCAGAAGCAACAGCTTGCTTCATGTCCTTGGCATTAAAGGCCAAACAGTCCTTCTTCCAGTGCCCTTGGTTATGACAATAGAAGCACTCGTTCTTTTCTGCCTTTACCCTTCCTGCCTTGTTCGTTCCCTGCACCTTCTTGACCCCACCCTTCGGTTTGGTGGCTTTCATCTTCTTCTTCCCTTTAGCTTTCGCTTTAGAATTAGAAGAAGATGATTGGCCAACATACAGAATGGGGGTCTTCTCCTTTTTCAAGGAGGTCTCTGCTACCCTCAACATATTGAGGAGCTTTGGAAGATCCGCTTCCATTTCGTGCATGTTGAAGTTCAGCACGAATTGAGAGAAGGTGTGGGGAAGGGACTGCAAAATCAAGTCGATATACAAATCATTCTCTAGCACGCATCCCAGGTTTGCGAGTTTCTCAATGAGGGTGATCATTTGAGGACATGCTCTCCAACAGACGATCCTGGAGCTAACCTCATCTTGAAGAGTTTCCTTGAGGTTTCGTACCTCGCGATACGGGAGTGTTCACCATACAATTCCTTGCAATGGAGGAATATGGATACAATATCCATACTCTCGTGCTGTTTCTGGAGTTCATTATTCATGGACGCCAGCACGATACACTTAGCTCACTCACAGTCTAGATCCCAGGTTTTGCGAACTTCCTTATCCGCAACTGAGGAATCTAGTCCTGGGATAAGGGGAGGAACAACGGTGGTAACATATGCAACTTTGTCATAAGTCAGCGCAATATTGACGTTCCTTAGCCAATCTTTATAGTTCTGCCCGGTCAGTATATTCTTTTCAAGTAATAGTTTAAGTCCAGTCATGGTAGCTGCCAGAGAGAGAGAAAAGAAACACTCAGCATATGCTCTTGCAAGTTTAGATTGGTTATTAATTTATCTAAACAGGATGGCTCCCACTGTTTCCTCAAATCCTTCTTCAAAACCTAAAAGAAGAACTAGTCAGGATTTAATCACACGTCACAATTCTTGCTTAACCTTTCAGCCAGGCTGGTGTTGGTACTTCGAGGGAGGTTTTCCAACGCTTTCGCGAAGTTCCTTAATTAAAGAACCTCTTTTCCCTGGAGGCGTAGCCCCTCTAACACCTTTCTAGGCACCTACTTGGTTTATAGCATAGATTGTTAAGTGAGAGAAATTCCCGACAGTAATCCTACTCATCAGTGGGATCGGGATCCAACTATCATTGTATGATGCCCTAGATGGAAGCCACTCTAGTCACCACACTCCAGAAGGTAAGCTAAATCTGCAAGTTTCCTTTATGTTTGAAACTCCCGATGTGATTTTTACCCCAAGCTCTTATAGACCTTGACGTAGGCTAATAAGTCATAAGACGCAAGTCAAGTTCTACCCGTCGTTGTCCTGATCAATTTAAATACATCGTACAAGCCCTTGACGTAGGCCAACAAGGTGTATGTCTGTATTAAACTAATGCATCTATCTATGCAACAAATAGGCACACACACTGCTACCATACACTATGCCTTGACGTAGGCCAACAAGTATAGCATGAATACGATGTGCTGTCTATCTGAAACGACGGAGGGTTACGGCTGGTTTTTGGCAAAAAACCGTTAACGTAATGAACTTGATATGATCGAAGGAACAGTGATAGCTTTTATTTAAAAAGAGTGGTTTAAGCTCCGCATTTAAAATTTGCTTTTTCAAGAAAACCGAGTGGTTTTTAGAAATTGTTCCAACGATTCAGTTTAGGTTTTATTTTCTTTGCATTTAATAATAATGCGTCCCATCATTAACCCATCATTACAGATAACAACGAAAATACAACGTCCTCTTATGCCATCCGCATTCGCCACGGGGTCCCGTCATCACCCATTAGGTTACTTAACTAACGACAGAGCGGGGGCTGGGCAAGCGCGGGTGTAAAAGATAAGCGACGTCTAAATAGCTATCATATATAGATATTGTACATTCGTCAGACGCAATAATAGGCATTCCAGATCACAGATAAACAATATTGGATTTGCAAGCAATCCGCATTTCTTTTGAGCCTGCAATGAAAGACGGATTACACAGTTGTGATGAATAGCCATTTTCCCACCCCAGACCCCTACGGGTACGGCCAACTACCCGCCAAGTACCAGAAGTGAAGCGGTCTGCCCCAACACTTCAAAATACCCGGTTGTTTGTGCACCCCACCTTGGGTCTATCCTAGGAGCAAAAACAGTAAAAGGAAATAATACAACGGTGGCTACAACCGCAACCTGGATGTGCCCCGCAAAATAATATTACAACTTATTACATTTACATAAAATGAATTAACACAATAACCCATCACAAAACCCGGCTAATCACCACAACAGTCCAATACAGTTTATATACACAAACAGTTATATATAACATCACAGATATGTGCAACCCCCTGCCAACCAACATACTAGCAGTTAGGGAAGGTTTACGAACACATAATACATTTCACAGATATAATCAAACAAGCAAATACCGTATAATTTCGATCGATTAAACACATTTAATTTTGCTGCAATACTTCTCTGTAAATCTGAAACCTGAGCAAAAATAAAAATTACCAGAAAACACCAAATATCACAGAGAATCAACACAAGAAACTTGGGATGATGAGTCGTCCAAAGCGCGGCGGAATCACGGCGGATCGGTGGGATCGGCCGCGGTTCCGCGGCGCTATGGCCGATTCATGAGCCCAATTTTCTTGGGTGTTCTAATACATTCATTTAGGTCATTCTGAAAGTCCCCGAAAAATTTTTGGACCTCATTTAAAATTCGACAGAAAGTACATGATATCGGGGTTTTTCCGGTTTGTTTTTCCGTTCGAAATTCATACAAATTTGCAAGTGTGTTAAATATTGTTTAGCTAGGCTCTGATACCACTGTAAGTCGATGTTCAACACCCCAATACTTATGGGGAGGCGGAAATATGAATAACAATCTTGTTCTATTGTTAAACATCGAATAACCGTATGAATCGTTTGCTAAACAAGTTTTAACAAAAGCTATAGAGTTCTAAACTACTATGTTAAGAGATTATACCAAACGGTTCTAGTCCTTCGTCTTAATGCTATCTACGGCCTCTTTGGATCTCCACGACCTATTCGGCTTTCTTCCGTGATAGACGATCCACCCGAGAACCCTAATCCAAGCTATAACCTCTAAACTTGAGGTTACTTAGTTTCTCTAGTTGCTAAATAGAGTAGCTAAGGTGATGTAGAGATAGGTTATGGAGTAATTAGTCTTTCCTAATCCTTGTTCTCAACTCATGAGGGTAGGATTAGGGTTTGGTGAAGGAGAGAGAACTTGAAGAGAGAGAGTGAGAAGATGATAATGATAATAATAATAATAATGAAATAGCTTCTCACTTGATATATGAAACATAATGAATTAAAAAGAAATGAATAATATGAGATTATTCATCATGTTTCATTAATGCAAGTGGGTGATTCATTATGTGTGTCATTAAGCATTTAATAATGCATTAATGACATGATGAATCACTCACAATGAGTCACTAAATCATTAAATGAAAATGCCACCTCTCCCTCCAAGTCACATCCTTCTAGAAGCTTCTCGGAAAATTACGAGAACGCCCCTCTCATCCGTGAAAACACGGAAAAACTTTAGACTGTACAAATCCAATAACCTGATACTAGAATCTGGCTTAAACCAAAGCCGGCTAGTAAAAACTGTCCGAATGTCGTACGTGCGTTCAAACACGTATGCGTCCGAACCTTTGTCGTAAAACCATACGACCTCTATATCTTTTCGCCTGGGTTTGGGAAATTTCTGTGTGGGACTCTAAAGACTCGACTACGACGCTGGCAGTGGGTTTAACCACAGACCGCAAGCTGCACTAGCTGTACGTAACGGTCCCCAGGTAGTTGTCGATAAGAAAGCTGATGAGGTAACTCATCTAAAATCCTACTGAGCCTGTCTCTGACAATATCCGTACAGTCCGGTCTGTTCGTCTAAGAGTATCGCATGTATGGTCTAGGGAGGTGGTGGACGTCAGACCCCTAATAACCGTACAAGTCATGTCGGTATGGCTCAAGACCACCCGAGAATCTACTGATCAGTCTATCAGTAATTCTCAATCAGCCCTGGCCAGGGACTTATGGTAATGACCAACCGACCACAGTGCGATATCAACTCCCTATACCGGGAGAGACGAATCCCTAACAGTCGCTCACTGCCTCCACGTGGCTCGGGACTGTTCCCAACTAAAACCTGTTTGCACGACTCCTTTGAGCCGTGGTAGGGTAATAATCAAAGCACAGTGGGAACTCACACGAGACAAATGATGACCTTAAGTCAACAGACTATCTGCACACATGTCACCTGAGAACTGCTATCTGACATTAGGTATAATATCATCCAGTCAGTTCTCGGCGAGTCATGTCCGGTGTACTCACACCCAGTGAGCATCTGTATACAATCTTAAGTGAACACCACCAATGGTTGCGGGACCAATCCATCGCCCCTCTTCAGGGTCTAGATATGTATACACTAGTCTACTCCGGAGTATCGATGCCCAATCTCGATACTCCTGCGACCAGGGACATCTAAGGGTGTGCCTATTGACTATCCAGCTCCCACTAGTATGACTGCCATCACAACGCCGGTAGTCAGACAAACACCCTATAGGCTTTATCAACATATATATATAAATACCAAGTAAAATATATCATACGTTAAGACAAAGTCAAACCAAATAGCGTACTATCATATCAAGCAAGACTGTCATGTACATACATATCCCAAGCATCCTATACAATGTAGGCCTCTAGGGCATATATATCCAACAGGACAAAGGTAGTCTGTGAGTACATCCTTTAATGTCCCTAGTCGTGGGTGTATCGAGACGGGGCATCGATATACCAGAGTAGACTAGCGCATAACTTCTCGACCCATGTAGATGGGCGATTGATGATCCCATATCAATTGGTGTTTGACATCAGAGATGGTATACGGGTGCTCAGTGGAGATTGGGTACACTGGACAGACTCGCCGAGAACTCCCAACTGGTATTATACCTCACGTCAGATGGCAGTTCTTTGGTGACACAGGTACAGGTTAGTCTGTCGACCCGAGATCGTCATAGAGTCTTGTGTGATTTCCACTGTGCTTTGATTTCCATCTTACCACGTTCATGAGAACGTGAAAAATGGTGGTTTTTGGGTACAGTCCCGAGTTACATGGAGGCAATGAGCGATAGGAGGGGATTCGTATCTCCCGGTATTGGGGGTTGATGTTGCGCTGTGCTCGATTGGCTATAACAAGAAGTCCCTGGCCAAGGCTGTTTCAGAGATTTACTGGTAAGTGTTATCAGTAGTTTCTCGACCCGTTATGAGCCTCATATCGGCACGACTTATCGAGTTACTGGGGTCTGACGTTTACCACCCCTAGATGAGATATGCGACATATCAGACGAAGAGACCGGACTGTACGGTAGTGTTAATGATTAGATTCGCAGGACTATGAGCATGCTTGCTTGTTGATCTTCTGATCGCTCAATACCCGGGTGGCCGTTACATTTAGCAGACCGCTTGCGGCTTGTGGGTGTTTGATATGATCATCACCTACTGCCGGCGTATTGACGAGTCTTTAGAGTCCTACACAGAGGTTTCCTGGTTCATGCGAAACAGAGTAGGAGCACATATATGATATGTGCGGGACCAAGATTGATGCGCGTATGGGATACCGCATTCTATTCTCACGATTTGTGACATCGGTCGGTTACATAAGATATAGCCAGATTATCGGATCAAGTGTTGATTCGATAAGTTGTCGCATATGATCTTAATCGGTTATATGTGATATAGCCGGATTATTAAATCAAGTGTTGATTTAATAATTTAATGTATAATTATATATTTGATATATTAACATACATTAACTAATATTAGCTCACTTATGATTTCTTTTCTCACTGGATTGTGCACATAATATATATGTGATATATATTAGTATACAATATTGTGTGTCATGCTAGATGCCACATGAGACATGGGTGTATGAGACTTACACCATACTAATAATAATGATAAGGTTTTAATTATCTAAAGTAAATCAAAATTACTGGAGTTTAGTCACATGGTTAAAGCTTGGAGAAGCTTGTGGAACCATTGACCAAGTCCACTCCCTTTGTTTTACTTGTAGATATTTATTAACCTAACCATTATTGTTAGCCATGGTTATGTCTCTACATGAGTTAGTGGATGACACTAACTCACCAATGGTTCCCATTCTTACCTCATGAGTTCATTATCTCCTCTCTTCACTTGAGCTTCTTCTTCCTCATGAGAAAAGCTTACTAGCTTTTCTCAAAGTGAGAAAATATTGTGAGAAAATTAAATCTAAAGAGAGCCCACTTCCTACTTCATCATCCTCTACTACTTGCCATTTAGTTTAGGGTGTTTGCTTCACTAATTTCATAATTAGTGACGAGCTAGCATGAGCTTGAGTCTCCTCGACGTGGATCATCTTCGGCCTCGAAGACTTCGAGCAAGCTTGTTCATTTCTCCGGGAGAACCCACACTAGAGTTCGGGAGATCGACACTTGTAGAGAAGGGACTACTACATAGAGCTTTATAAGTGAAAGACCGGTCTACAAAGGTTGTATTCCTCCTTCACTTATATGTAAAGTAGTTTACATTTGGTTTAGCTCCTAAAACTCTAGTTAGATCCTAGGTTTGGGTTGTTTGGCACACTAAATTTTTAAATATAGCATGTTTGATGCCTAGTGAAACCTTGTGGTTGTGCCAAAGAAACCTACAGTACCCACCCTTAGGGTCCAGCACGAGGTGGCCCCAAAGGAAGGCAGACCCGAGAGCACCAATTCCTGGTGCTCTCGGGGCACCAGCCCCTAAGGCCACCAAGTGGTGTTCTTGGGGGTGGTCCCGGCCGTTAGTCCCCCAGGGATGTCCCCAGGGTGCGCACGCTTCACCCCGCGGCTTCTCGGTTCAAACCGTGAGCCCGCGGGGTGTGCAAACAACTCAAAACCTCACTTTTGAAAACTGTTTTTGTCGACAGTTTTTCCGTGACAAAAACGACGGAATTCTTAAATTGTTACAAGCTATCTAAGGTTTATGAGAGGCTCTGATACCCGCACCCCACGTGTTCGCGGGGATACGGAATTTGCAAAAAATGATTTTTACGGGCTTCACAACACCGACTAGAACCAAGGATCGTGCATAAACCATAGCTAGCAAATTACATGAGGTTTAAATACAATGATACAAAGTTATACCTCACGATTCAAGTCCTTCGGGTCTTCTCCACTGTTCTCCTCATCATCGTAGGCTCCAAGGATCGATCCGGGCCGTAGCTTCCTCGAGTCAAAGACAATCCACCCGAGAGTCTATAGTCCGAGCTCCAACCTCAAAACCGAGGTAACTAGGGCAAAAAGCTTGCTAAACTTGATGGCCTAGGTGATGTAGAGAATGAAGATGGATTTATTTTTCTCTTGAAACCCTAGTTTACTCAACTCATGAGACCTTAAGGGTTTTAGTTGTGAGGAAGAAGAAGAGAGCTAACATGAGGAAAGAGAAATGGGTTTTGATAATGATAATGATAAAAATGAGATGGCTCCCTTGACTTGACTACAATCATGGCAAGAAAATATCTCACCCAAAATATCTAGTGCCACAAAATATCTCACAAGAAATATCTAGTCAAAGAGTCAAACCAAGTCAAATGGTCAAACCAAGTCAAGTAGTCAAAACAAGTAGCCATGCCACAATTATCATTTACAAATATAACAAATACTTTCCTACACCTCATAATTGTTTTAATCAAGTCAATGGTCAAAACCCTAATGAGGTGTCTCCTTCAATGCCCCTCACATCCGTATATACATACCCGCATCCGTGTTCCGAGAAACACGAATACAAAGAGATGAAACTGATCCATCAATATAGTACTAAGATCCGGCTTAAACCAAAGCTCACTAGTATTATCCGCCCGAACATCATACGCGCACATGTGCACGTACGTGATTGAACCCCTGCCGTAAAACCATACGGCCTCTACACCTTTTGCCCGGTGCAGGGAAACTCTCTATGTGGGACTTTAAAGACTTGACACTACGCTGGTAGTGGGTTTAACCATAGGCCGCAAGCGGTACAAGCTGTACGTAACGGTCTTTGGGTCGATGTCCATAAGAAGGACGATGAGGAAAAGCCATCCGAACTCCTACTGAGCCTGAATGTGACAATCTCCATACAGTCCAGTATGTTCGTCTAAGAGTATCGCATATCGGGCCTAGGGGGCAGTAATCCTCAAACCCCTAATAGCGCAATAAGTCATGCCGGAGTGTAGCCCAAAACACCCTGAGAAAATACTAGAATACATATCAGTAAATCTCGCTTGCCCTGGCCTGGGACTTTGTGTAATGGCTCTCCGAACACAGCACGATATCAACCTCCAATACCGGGAGAGACGAATCCTATCTAACCGCCACTGCCTCCAAGTGCTTCGGAACTGCACCCAACTAATACCTGTTTGCACGAATCCTTTGAGCCGTGATAGGGTCATAATCAAAGTACAGTGGGAACACACTCGAGGCAAAGTAGCAGTGTCAAGTCGACAGAGTAAGATGTACTCATGTCACCTGGGAACTGCTACCCGACGATAGGTATAATACTGATTGTTAGAGTTTTTGCGTGCTTAGTTTTAATTACCGAAATAAAGACAGATTCGCTTGGTAGCTAGCCGGCTGAGTATGATTCGTCCGCAGGGAGATGTGAATCTTTTTCTATGTGTTTTAACAAGTTAAGTCCAAATGTCCAGGTTTGTTTTAGATTAACTATGTGCTGAAATATGTATAAAGAGAGCTTGTTTAGGGTTAGGATTAGGTTAGTTTGAGTTAGGAGTCGCTCACTTCTTTCGTTGCCACTCTTAATATTGGTGTTACGGTAATCGGCAACAACGGGGATTAGCACGACTAGGAAGGAAACTTGCGAGTATAAACTAGGCTTTCCAACGCTTAGTTCTTACTTTTGGTCCTTGTCCGTCCGTTCTTGGCTCTTAGCCTTAACCTCCTGTTAATTCAACCACAACCGGTCTCGCTAAGGAATCACCGCAATCATGTAGGATAGGGTGCCGTAGGGAGCCGATTGTGGTTCAATTAATGGGAGTCTGAATTAAGATGTTGGGCAAGAAAAGAGTGAGAGAGATTTCCTTCTCTCAAACATTCCTTATCCTGCCCTAACAAGTGAGAAACTACTCACTCATTAACAAGAAAAAAAGAAAAGAAAATAAAGGAGGAAGATAAAAAGAAAGAGGTTTAGGAATTTACAACTAGCTAATTGAGACCTCACTTTGGCAAGGATCTGTTAGTGTATATGCCCTAGAGGCCATTACTGTATCATACTAGTTCGTATATTACTTAATGGAAGCTTGGGATATTCACCTTGTATATACAATTTTGCTCAAAATAGTAGTATGCTACTTGTTTGTTTCTACTTCAATGTGTACATGTGTTTATTTTAGTATATCACCTATACACATTAGTGGAGCCCTTAGCATATTTGCTTGATTACCAGCGTTGTGATGGCAGTCGCACTAGTGGGGGCTGAGTAATCTATAAGCACATCCTTATGCAGGTCCCTAGTCGCAGGACTATCGAGACAGGGCATCGATACTCCGTAGTAGACTAGCGTATGCCCTTCTCATCTCAGATTGGGAGATGGTCTGTCCCACAGCCATCAGTACGTCGTACTGGAGATATTATGCGGGTGCTCGTTAGGTTACGAGTACACTGGACAGGACTCATCGGGAACTGACAGGTTGGTATTATACCTATCGTTAGTTATCAGTTCCCAGGTGACATGAGTACAGCTTAGTCCGCTGACTTGACACTGTCACTTCGCCTCGAGTGTGTTCCCACTGTACTTTGATTACTACCCTACCATGGCTCAAAGGAGTTGTGCAAACAGGTAGTAGTTGGGTGCAGTCCCGAAGCACTTGAAGGAAGTGACGGTTAGACAGGATTCGTCTCTCCCGGTATTGGGGGTTGACATCGCGCTGTGTCTAGGAGAGCCATTACACGAGTATTCCCTGGCCAGGGCAAGCGAGATATACTGGTAGGCTTCCAGTGTTATCTCAGGGTGTTTTGGGCTTCACTCCGACACAACTTGTACCGCTATTAGGGGACTGACGTTTACCGCCCCCTAGGCCCGCCATGCGATGTATCAGATGAACAGACTGGACTGTACGGAGACTGTCACATTCAGGCTCAGTAGGAGTTCAGATAGGTTTCACCTCGTCAGTCTTCTTGTCGGCATCTACCTGGGGACCGTTACGCACAGCTAGTGCCGCTTGCGGTCTGTGGTTAAACCCACTGCCAGCGTAGTGTCGAGTCTTTAGAGTCTATTCGCCTTTAGGCAAAGGAGTAGAGGTCGCATGGTTTTGCGACAGGTCGCATGGTTTTGCGACAGGGTTCGGTCACATCCGTGCACTTGTGCACGTTTAGTGTACGGACATTTAACACTAGCGGGCTTTGGTTTAAGCAAGATCCTAGTGTACGTTTTGGGATTGATTTTATCTCGTATGTATTCGTGTTCCTCGGAACGCGGATGTCGGTGTGTATGCACAGTTGACGGAGAGACAGAGGCAGAGGATTCTCACTAGGGTTGTTGACTGTTGACTGTTGACCATTGACTCTTTGCTAAACCCTAATGAGAATATGATATATGATTAACAATAATATTAATTAAGTATTATGGTGACATGTTTGTTGAGGGGTTGACTTTGTTGACTTGTTGACTTTGTTGACCGGTTGACTAGGTTGGACTAGTTGACCATCATGATGACAATGGCTATCATTTCATGGCAAAGACTTTTTGCTTGCTTGTTCTCTTGTGAAAAATGAGTGCATGAAATGATATGACTATTGTAGCTTAAACCATCACATAATACTTTATTCCTATGATTTGTTATGATGGCTTTGGATTATGAGAGCCAAGAGAGAAAAGTCTTTCTCATTCTTTTCATTTCCTTTCTCTCTCTTGTGTTTTGAGCTCTCATCTTCTTCCTCTTGCTCTCCCTCTCTCTAGTCTATGGTTCACTTGTCTCATGTGTTGAGAAGCAAGAACCATAGAGAAAAATCCCAACACACTCTCCTCTATTCACCCTAGTTCACAAGGTTTAGCAAACCGAGTGAACTAGTTTCTTCAAAGTTCGAAGAAGAAGCCAAAGGTAGAAGCTTTTGGGTGGATCGATCTTCGGCGCAAGGAGACGACGGGGTGAAGCCGACCCGTACACCATCTGTTAGTGTATATTCCCTAGAGGCCATTACTGTATCATACTAGTTTGTATATTACTTAATGGAAGCTTGGGATATTCACCTTGTATAAGCAATCTTGCTCAATATAGTAGTATGCTACTTGGTTTGTTTATACTTCAATGTGTGCATGTGTTTATTTTTGTATATCACCTATACACATTAGTGGAGCCCTTAGGATCTTTGCTTGATTACCAGCGTTGTGATGGCAGTCACACTAGTGGGGGCTGGGTAATCTATAAGCACATCCTTATACAGGTCCTTAGTGGCAGGACTATCGAGACAGGGCATCGATACTCCGGAGTAGACTAGCGTATGCGCTTCTCATCCCAGTGTGGGAGATGGTCTGTCCCACAGCCATTAGTACGTCGTACTGGAGATAGTATACGGGTTCTCGTTAGGTTACGAGTACACTGGACATGACTCGTCGGGAACTAACCGGTTGGTATTATACCTATCGTCAATTATCAGTTCCCAGGTGACATGAGTACAGCTTAGTCCGCTGACTTGACACTGTCACTTCGCCTCGAGTGTGTTCCCACTGTACTTTGATTACTACCCTACCACGGCTCAAAGGAGTCATGCAAACAGGTAGTAGTTGGGTACAGTCCCGAAGCACTTGGAGGCAGTGACGGTTAGACAGGATTCGTCTCTCCCGGTATTGGGGGTTGACATCGCGCTGTGTCTAAAAAAGCCATTACACGAGTAGTCCCTGGCCAGGGCAATCGAGATATACTGGTAGGCTTCCAGTGTTATCTCAGGGTGTTTTGGGCTTCACTCCGGCACGACTTGTACCGCTATTAGGGGACTGACGTTTACCGCCCCCTAGGCCCGCCATGCGATGTATCAGACGAACAGACCGGACTGTACGGAGATTGTCACATTCAGGCTCAGTAGGAGTTCAGATGGGTTTCACCTTGTCAGTCTTCTTGTCGGCATCTACCTGGGGACCGTTACGCACAGCTAGTGCCGCTTGCGGTCTGTGGTTAAACCCACTGCCAGCGTAGTGTCGAGTCTTTAGAGTCCCACACAGAAAGCTATTCGCCTTTAGGCAAAAGAGTAGAGGTCGCATGGTTTTGCGACAGGTCGCATGGTTTTGCGACAGGGTTCGGTCACATCCGTGCACTTATGCACGTACAGTGTCCTGACAGTTAACACTAGCGGGCTTTGGTTTAAGCCAGATCGTAGTGTACGTTTTGGGATTGGTTTTATCCAGTATGTATTCGTGTTCCTCGGAACGCGGATGCGGGTGTGTATGCACAGTTGACGGAGAGACAGAGGCAGAGGATTCTCATTAGGGTTGTTGACTGTTGACCGTTGACCATTGACCTTTTGCTCAACCCTAATGAGAATATGATATGTAATTAACAATAATATTAATTAAGTATTATGGTGACATGGTTGTTGAGGGGTTGACTTTGTTGACCGGTTGACTAGGTTGGACTAGTTGACCATCATGATGACAATGGCTATCATTTCATGGCAAAGACTTTTTACTTGCTTGTTTCTCTTGTGAAAAATGAGTGCATGAAATGATATGGCTATTGTAGCTTAAACCATCACATAATACTTGATTGCTATGATTTGTGATGATGGCTTTGGATTATGAGAGCCAAGAGAGAAAAGTCTTTCTCATTCTATCATTCTCATTCTCTCTCTTATTCTTGAGCACTCATCCTCTTCCTCTTGCTCTCCCTCTCTCTTGAGTCTATGGTTTACTTGTCTCATGTGTTGAGAAACAAGAACCGTAGAGTAAAATCCCAAACACACTCTTCTCTACTCACTCTAGTTCACAAGGTTTAGCAAACCAAGTGAACTAGTTTCTTCAAAGATCGAAGAAGAAGCCAAAGGTAGAAGCTTTCAGGTGGATCGATCTTCGGCGCAAGGAGACGACGGGGTGAAGCCGATCCGGACAACCATCGAGGCTTGAAGACGAAGGAGTTCAAGAAAGAAAGGTATAACCCCCTAACCGAGTAGTTAACAACTCTTAGTTAGGTTGTAAGTTAGATGTTTAACAAAGATCCGGTTTTGAGTCCATGTTACCACCTCTAGAAAATTGTTTTTCGTCAAATTCCGCATGCCCGAAAGTACCGGGAGAGGTAGCTGTTAGTTGTATGTATGCCCTAGAGGCCAGTATTGTACAGATGATGTATATTATATTGGATGCTTGGACATATATAGAGATGACTTTCTTGCTCAATATGATAGTATGCTATCTGGTTGCTCTTTATCTTAACATGTATACTAGTCTCTTTAAACTGTCTTATAGTTACATATTGATAAAGCCCTTAGGATGTATACTTGACTACCTGGACTATGATGCAGATCATACTAGTGGGGACATGGTGGTCCATAAGTACATCCTTCAAGGTCCCTAGTCGTGGGTGTATCGAGACAGGGCATCGATATACCAGTGTAGACTAGCGTATACGCTTCTCGACCCATGAGATGGGCGATGGATGATCCCATATCCATTGGTGTTTGACATCAGAGATGGTATACGGGTGCTCAGTGGAGACTGGGTACACTGGACGGACTCGCCGAGAACTCCCAGATGGTATTATACCTCACGTCAGATGGCAGTTCTCAGGTGACACTTGTGCAGGTTAGTCTGTAGACCCGAGATCGTCATAGAGTCTTGTGTGATTCCCACTGTGCTTTGATCTCCACCTTACCACGTCTATGAGGGCGTCCAAAACGGTGGTTTTTGGGTACAGTCCCGAGTCACATGGAGGCAATGAGCGATAGGAGGGGTTTCGTCTCTCCCGGTATTGGGGGTTGATGTTGCGCTGTGCTTGATTGGCTGTAACAGGGAAGTCCCTGGCCAGGGCTGATCAGAGATTTGCTGGTAAGTGTTACCAGTAGTTTCTCGACCCGTTATGAGCCTCACATCGGCACGACTTATCGGTTATTGGGGTATGACGTTTACCACCCCTAGACTTGATATGCGACATATCAAACGAGTAGACCGGACTGTACGGGAAGTGTCGCCAATCGGCTCGACGGGAGTTGTAGCAGGTTCGCTTGTTCTCTTCTGATCGCTCAATACCCGGGTGGCCGTTACGTTTAGCTGACCGCTTGCGGCTTAGGGATGCTTGATATGATCATCACCCACTGCCGGCGTATTGACGAGTCTCAGAGTCCCACAATGGAGTTTCCTAGTCCAGGCGAAACGTTGTGGTGCGCGTATGCGATATGCGCATGGACCCGATTAAAATGCGCGTATAGGATACCGTATATTGATCGGGCATCTTGCTTTTGGTAGGGGTCATATGAGATATGGCCGGATTGGTAAATCAAGTGTTGATTTATCATTTAACCATTAGTTTCTCACTATAAATCCTTTTCTTGTGTTGGATGGATGTATGAATGCATGTATGTTTTTCTTTCATTCTAGTTTCATGCACATATGGATGTGTATACATACATACATGCATACATACATTTATCATGGTTGGATATATATATGAAAATGGTGGCAATATAAGACTCACACCATGGTATTTTTTATGAATTATTATTGTATTTATATTTAAACATAAAAGGAAATAAAAGGTTCATTATTGTTTTCTTCTACACTCTTCTTTTGACTTAACCATTCTCACCCACCTTTTAACCTTTGGTTAATTTCCTTTTGTGTTTTAACTCTAGTGCAATAATGATTCAACCATGGTTTGAGATGATAGATGGAAAAGATATATTGATATATTTTTCTATTTTCATTTAGGAGAGAGAGTTATCATCTTCTTCAATATTGCCATTATCTTCTTCCTCCTCCTTCATAGCTCTCTAGATTTTTGTAGTGAGCTACATAATCAACAAGTTAGGATTTTCAAGTGAGAAAGAGAACCACAACACCATTCTACACAAGTATAGGCCACTTGTTTAGGGTGTTAACTTGATTCCGTTCACTTGATCGGAGAAAGTCGCTAGCTTGGACAAAGCGGACTCCGGGTGGATCATCGGTGACGTCGAGGAGTTCAAGCGGAGTTTTTTCAACCCCCAAGTAGCCGAGGAGTCTAGCGTAGGGAGCTACAAAGGTTGTACTCTCTAAATCCTAGCTTATCTTTCATATGTTGATATGGAAATATTTTGAAACCCTAATCGATTCTAGGAACGATTCTATGTTCATTAGCTTATCACCCTAAAGACTACATATTTGGTCCATGTGATGCTTCCAAACCCTTCATGTGGTGCTAGGCTAACCCAACATTGGTATCAGAGACGACCTAGAACATTAGGCGACCCTTTTACGAAGCCAAAACTCCGATCGAACCGAAAAAATACAGTTTTTGGTGCTCTCTGGACTTTTTTCAGAATCTGGTTATTTTAAGAATTAAAAATATGTAAAAATTACAGCAGGAAGAAATAAGAATTACGGCATAAAAATGTTTTCGTGATAAGTCAATCTTGCCGCGGAAACGCGGCCTAAGCTTGCTTAGGCCGCTGTTCCGCGGCCGTTCTCTTCTAGAAGTGTATATTTTTTGTGCCGTAATGTTTAATTCTGCTAGTATAATTTTTAGGGTATTTTTAATCTGTTTTTGGTGATGAAAAATTCTGGAGATATTTTGACTCGTCGATTCGATCGGAATTTTGATTTCGTGGCTTTTTCGGGTAAATTAGAAAGTAGTGAAGTGTTTGAACGAGTATCATCTGCTCACTTTTCACGGGGTTTAAATACTTTGGAGATACGTGCAAGTCTTTTTTCGGTGGTCCCTCTAGAAGACAACAAACCTTAACTCGATTATGTGACCGTCTTGAACTGCCCTTTGAACCTTAGGGTTTGGGGCAGTACGGCGTGCCACATGTGAGGCGTTGGCTTGACCCTTCTACGGCTGGACCGCTACTACTGTGTCACACTCCAAGATTTTGAACTTCGCTCAAGTGTTGAGCTTTAGTGAATCTTGGGTATTTGATCGGTCGTTCGAAAACTTTAATACTGTCTGTTTATTCGGAATGTGATGCAATGTGTGGAATTCACATTATAAGACATGAAATACGAGGTATGTGATATTTCGCATTTATAATGTCTAAGGATAATGTGGATTCCAGATATTGCAGTTTTACACTTTCTTTTCTGTGACCGTAAGTGTAGTATGTCGATATCGCCGGTTTCGTTGCAATACATCAACGACAATTGGAGTACGCATACTTACTTACGTTGATGATATGTGATATTATGTGTTGCTGAGATATGATGTGCAGGATTGTCACGATTGAATAGCCGGGGGGGTTTATGTGAGATGAGAGTTTTATATTTTCATTCATGTATATTCAAATGTAATGTAATATTCTTTTATTTTGGGGCACTTCCGGGTTGAGGTCGATGCCACCTGTGTTGTATATTATTTACTTTTCCGCATTACGATGGACCCAAGGAGGGGAGCACAGGTGACCGGGTTCTGGGGTTCAGTAGGAGGCCATCTCGAGGAGTCGAGACCGGGTCTCCTAAACTCCAGAATTGGTAGGGTCGCTTGCCGCTCTCGTAGGGGTCCAGGGTGTGGGGCTTAGCTATTCATCGCGACTGTGGAATCCGTATTTTCTATTCTGGGTAAATACTAAATACGGACGTCCTAGGATATCCCACGTTATATCTATGTTTCTGCTGCGATATCTGTGATGTGATCATTTGATATGTTCTGATGGATACAATATATAGTATATATGATATATTATATAGACGTTACTTATGTTTTACACCCGCACTAGCCCTGCCCTGCTCTGTCGTTAGTTACCTAACCTAATGGTGCACGAGGGGACATCGAAGCGAATCCGGATGGCATAAGTGTACGTCGTATTTATCTGTGATGTTTAGGTATATAAATGATGGGACTTCATTAATGTGATTAATGAAAGAAAAGAAACCTAAGATGTTGTAGAATCAAATTTTAAACAAAACAGGTAGCTACAGTTCTTGCTTTGCATAGCGGTATATATGATATACCCTGCACCTTATTCGATGAGGAAAGGACCGAGATCCCTTCACCGGGAGTGACTCCTTTAGCAATAACTGGCAGATGCTACAACACTCGGTTTGTCTTTTGATTGCTTTTGAGAATTTTTGCTTTGCACAGTGATATATATGATATATCCCGCACCTCATTCGACGAGGAAAGGACCGACGATCCCTTCACCGGGAGTGACTCCTTTAGCAAAACTAGAAAATCCTCAAAAACACTCCATTTCAAAATTCATTCGATCCTACAACGATATCAAGTTCATTACGCAATAGGTTTTCAGAAAAACCTGTCGTAGCCCTCCGTCATTTCAGATAAGTTGCATATAGTATTCGTGCTACATTTGTTGGCTTTCGTCAAGGTGTAGTGTGCGGTAGCTATATGCTGCTTATTTGCTGCATATGATGCGACTGGATTAGGGTAGTCGTACGGCTTTGTTGGCTTTCGTCAAGGGTCGTGCGGGTGGGTTTAATTCAGTCAAGAAATGTACGGGTTGAACTTGACTAGCGGGCTGTGGTTTGTTGGCTTTCGTCAAGGTCATAGCACGCTAGGGGCAAAAGCATTATCGGGAGTTTCAAGTGTTGAAATTTGCAATGAGATTGCATACCTTCTATGAGATAGTTGGATTCCGATACCCACTGCGAGTAAGAGTTACTCCTGGGAGAGTTTTACACATTGCAATTAGCTAATCAAGTAGGTGTCTAGAAAGGTGTCAACGGGGTTACGCCTCTGGGAAAACGAGGTTTACATTAATTAGGTTCGTGCGAAAGCACGGGGGAACTCCCTCAAAGTACCGACACTGGCCTGGCTGAAAAATTGGCGAACTTGTAGTGTGTAATTAATCCCGGCTAGTCTTTCCTTTTAGGGTTTGAAGGAAGATTTGATAAAAACCAGTGGGAGCCATTCTGATTAGATAAGATAATAACCAATCTGATCTTGCACGAGCATACGCTAAAGTGTTTTCTTCTCTCTCTCTCCAGGTAGCGACCATGTCATGCCCTAATAAAGATAATAATATGGATGTATTGACCGAACCCGCATGTTATACTATGCTGGGGAACGTTGGTTCCGTTCTTTCTTATAAGAGTTATAGGACTGAACAGGATATAGGGGAATACCAGGATTCCCATGCCACCCGAATGAAGAAAGTACATGTTGATGCATTTTCTTCGGGTGTGTTCGTTACAGAGAACTGTTTCTCCATTTGCTCTACGTCCTGGGTATTAGATACCGGGTCAGGATCCCATATATGTAATCAGTTACATGGGCTCAGGAAAAGTAGAGAACTTGGAGAAGGTGATAAAGACATAAGAGTTGGAAATGGTGCAATTGTTGCAGCTAAGACTGTCGGGGAATATCACCTTGTATTACCAACTGGTAATACATTGGTTCTGAACGAATGCTATTACATGCTGAACCTGATATGCAACATTATATCGGTTTCTTTGTTGAGCAAAGAAGGATATAATTTTGTATTACAGGACAATGTTATGAACATTTTCCGTAACCAAAAGTTGGTTGGATCAGGCACGTTGTGCAATGGCATTTATGTTCTAAATCAATCTACAGTTCTGAGCATAACAAACACACAAAAGAGGAAGAGTTCAGAACTGAACGAATCCTTCTTGTGGCATTGTAGACTGGGTCACATCAATGCGACACGACTGGCTAAGTTACATAAAGATGGATATTTGAAACCATTCGAGTTTTCATCTTATGACACTTGCCAGTCATTTCTCAAAGGAAAGATGACCAAAACTCCGTTTACGGGACACGGAGAAAGAGTTACTGAACTCTTGGGACTGATACATAGTGGTGTATGCGGTCCCATGTCTACACATGCCAGGAATGGTTCTTCGTACTTCATTACATTCACTGACGATCTCTCAAGATACGTACATGTGTACTTGATAAGACACAAGTCTGAAGCTTTTGAGAAATTTAAAGAATATAAAGAAGAAGTCGAGAACCAAACCGGAAAAAGTATTAAAATCCTTCGATCTGATCGAGGAGGTGAATACTTGAGCAATGAATTCCTGGACTTCCTAAAAGAGAATGGGATTCTCTCTCAGCTGACTCCTCCATATACATCACAGCACAATGGTGTATCAGAACGGAGGAACCGCACCCTATTAGATATGGTGCGCTCTATGATGAGCACAGCTGAGTTACCTATTTCCTTCTGGGGGTATGCGCTCGAGACAGCCATACATCTATTGAATATGGTCCCCACCAAATCTGTGCCTACCACTCCATATGTGATATGGAAAGGAAAGAGACCATGTCTTAACTATGTTAAGATATGGGGTTGTCCAGCCTATGTCAAACGACAAAATCCGGACAAACTCGAGGCACGGTCTGTTCTATGCAAATTTATAGGATATCCCAAGAATTCTCAAGGGTATATCTTCTACCACCCTGAGGAACAAAGAGTGTTTGTTTCTCGGCATGCCGCCTTTTTAGAAAAGGAATTTCTTGAAAAAGAGATTAGTGGTCATGAGGTAGAACTGGAAGAGGTTCCAGCTATAAAAGCTACAACAGAAGATCTGGTGGAACCAGAGGATTCCGTAGTTCCAGATGAACCCCAGCCTCTCCGCCGATCTAGTAGGGTTTCTCGCCAACCTGAGAGATACTACGGTTTTCTCATGGATGGTGGGAGCGAGGATTGCATCATGGAGGATGATGACCCAACTAGCTTCGAGCAGGCCATCACGAGTAGGGACTCAGTGAAATGGCTGGATGCAATGCGGTCCGAGATGGAATCCATGTACACCAACAAAGTATGGACTTTGGAAGTTGCTCCTGAAGGGGTAAAACCCATTGGGAGCAAGTGGATCTTCAAGAAGAAACTTGGTGTAGATGGGAAAGTGGAGACTTTCAAAGCTAGACTTGTTGCAAAGGGTTTTCGTCAAAGACCAGGTGTGGACTATGACGAAACCTTTTCTCCAGTGGCTATGCTTAAATCCATCCGGATCATGCTTGCCATCGCTGCATATCATGATTACGAAATCTGGCAAATGGATGTTAAGACCGCCTTTCTAAATGGTGATTTAGAAGAGTGCGTGTACATGACTCAGCCAGAAGGCTTCATAGACAGTGGGAGCAGCGGGAAGGTGTGCAAGCTGCTTAAATCCATTTATGGATTAAAGCAAGCATCGCGGAGTTGGAACATCTGCTTTGACGTCGTTATCAAAGAGTTTGATTTCGTCAAAAATCCAGATGAACCTTGTATCTACAAGAAGGTGGTAGAGAGTAAGGTTGTCTTCCTCGTATTGTACGTGGACGACATACTCTTGATAGGAAATGATATTCCTATGCTGCAATCGGTCAAGCTCTTCTTATCACAAAGATTCTCAATGAATGATCTTGGTGATGCCTCCTGCATATTGGGAATTAGGATCTATAGAGATAGATCCAAAAGGATTTTGGGATTGTCCCAATCCAGGTACATTGACACCATACTAAAGAGGTTTAGTATGGAAGAATCCAAGCGTGGGAACTTACCCACGATCTCTGGAGTCACTCTCTCCAAAGAGCTGTCTCCCAAGACTGATTTGGAGAGAGCTCGCATGCAAGGGATACCCTATGCTTCGGCTGTAGGCTCTATCATGTATGCGATGCTATGTACCAGACCCGATGTAGCATACTCACTAAGTATAGTGAGCAGGTATCAAGCTGATCCTGGAGAGAGTCACTGGACAGCTGTGAAGAGCATTCTCAAGTACTTACGAAGGACTAAAGAGATGCTCTTGGTGTATGGTAACGGAGAACTCCAAGTGGAGTCCTTTACCGATTCGAGCTTCCAGAGTGATAAGGACGACTCTAAGTCGCAGTCGGGATTTTTCTTTAACCTTTACGGAGGGGCGGTTAGCTGGAAGAGTTCCAAGCAGGAAACCGTGGCAGACTCGACGATGGAGGCTGAATACATCGCTGCCAACGATGCTGCCAAAGAGGCTGTCTGGATCAAGAAGTTCATTAATGAACTTGGTGTGGTTCCATCCATTGAGCATCCAATACCTTTGTATTGCGATAACAATGGAGCGGTGGCTTTGGCCAAGGAACCTAGGTCCCATCAGCGGTCCAGGCATATTCTGAGGCGGTATCACCTGATCCGGGAGATAGTTGATCGCCGGGAGATCGTGGTCAGGAGGGTTGACACGAGGGACAACACGGCGTATCCACTCACGAAGGCCATTCCCCAGATACAGTTTGAGAGACTCTTCGGGATGCTTGGTATGCGATACTACAACAGCTGGCCCTAGTGCAAGTGGGAGATTGTTAGTTGTATGTATGCCTTAGAGGCCAGTATTGTACAGATGATGTATATTATATTGGATGCTTGGACATATATAGAGATGACTTTCTTGCTCAATATGATAGTATGCTATCTGGTTGCTCTTTATCTTAACATGTATACTAGTCTCTTTAAACTGTCTTATAGTTACATGTTGATAAAGCCCTTAGGATGTATACTTGACTACCTGGACTATGATGCAGATCATACTAGTGGGGACATGGTGGTCTATAAGTACATCCTTCAAGGTCCCTAGTCGTGGGTGTAACGACACAGAGCATCGATATACCAGTGTAGACTAGCGTATACGCTTCTCGACCCATGAGATAGGCGATGGATGATCCCATATCTATTGGTGTTTGACATCAGAGATGGTATACGGTTGCTCAGTGGAGACTGGGTACACTGGACGGACTCGCCGAGAACTCCCAGATGGTATTATACCTCACGTCAGATGGCAGTTCTCAGGTGACACTTGTGCAGGTTAGTCTGTAGACCCGAGATCGTCATAGAGTCTTGTGTGATTCCCACTGTGCTTTGATCTCCACCTTACCACGTCCATGAGGGCGTGCAAAACGGTGGTTTTTAGGTACAGTCCCGAGTCACATGGAGGCAATGAGCGATAGGAGGGGTTTAGTCTCTCCCGGTATTGGGGGTTGATGTTGCGCTGTGCTTGATTGGCCGTAACAGGGAAGTCCCTGGCCAGGGCTGATCAGAGATTTGCTGGTAAGTGTTACCAGTAGTTTCTCGACCCGTTATGAGCCTCACATTGGCACGACTTATCGGTTATTGGGGTCTGACGTTTACCACCCCTAGACTTGATATACGACATATCAGACGAGGAGACCGGACTGTACGGGAAGTGTCGCCGATCGGCTCGACGGGAGTTGTAGCAGGTTCGCTTGTTCTCTTCTGATCGCTCAATACCCGGGTGGCCGTTACGTTTAGCTGACCGCTTGCGGCTTGGGGATGCTTGATATGATCATCACCCACTGCCGGCGTATTGACGAGTCTCAGAGTCCCACAATGGAGTTTCCTAGTCCAGGCGAAACGTTGTGGTGCGCGTATGCGATATGCGCATGGACCCTATTAAAATGCGCGTATGGGATACCGTATATTGATCGGGCAGCTTGCTTTTGGTAGGGGTCATATGAGATATGGCCGGATTGGTAAATCAAGTGTTGATTTATCATTTAACCATTAGTTTCTCACTAGAAATCCTTTTCTTGTGTTGGATGGATGTATGAATGCATGTATGTTTTTCTTTCATTCTAGTTTCATGCACATATGGATGTGTATACATACATACATGCATACATACATTTATCATGGTTGGATATATATATGAAAATGGTGGCAATATAAGACTCACACCATGGTATTTTTTATGAATTATTATTGTATTTATATTTAAACATAAAAGGAAATAAAAGGTTCATTATTGTTTTCTTCTACACTCTTCTTTTGACTTAACCATTCTCACCCAGCTTTTAACCTTTGGTTAATTTCCTTTTGTGTTTTAACTCTAGTACAATAATGATTCAACCATGGTTTGAGATGATAGATGGAAAAGATATATTGATATATTTTTCTATTTTCATTTAGGAGAGAGAGTTATCATCTTCTTCAATATTGCCATTATCTTCTTCCTCCTCCTTCATAGCTCTCTAAATTTTTGTAGTGAGCTACATAATCAACAAGTTTGGATTTTGAAGTGAGAAAGAGAACCACAACACCATTCTACACAAGTATAGCCCACTTGTTTAGGGTGTTAACTTGATTCCGTTCACTTGATCGGAGAAAGTCGCTAGCTTGGACAAAGCGGACTCCGGGTGGATCATCGGTGACGTCGAGGAGTTCAAGCGGAGTTTTTTCAACCCCCAAGTAGCCGAGGAGTCTAGCGTAGGGAGCTACAAAGGTTGTACTCTCTAAATCCTATCTTATCTTTCATATGTTGATATGGAAATATTTTGAAACCCTAATCGATTCTAGGAACGATTCTATGTTCATTAGCTTAGCACCCTAAAGACTACATATTTGGTCCATGTGATGCTTCCAAACCCTTCATGTGGTGCTAGGCTAACCCTACAGTAGCATGGACTTACAGTGGTATCAGAGCCTAGTTAAACTCTATCTAACATGTTAGCAAAGAAACTAGAAGATCGATCAAAGAAAAAGTCACGAAATACACCAAAATTTCATGCTTGCTGTCGATTTTCAAAGTATTGTAAAAGTAATAAATCATGCTTCAAAAATCGACTCAGGGTTTTTAGAGTATACTGTAGAATGACGGTCCTCTGATCTCATCAATGCGCCGCGGAAACGCGGCAATAGCTTGCTATTGCCGCGGTTCCGCGGCCGTATTGGCTCCTCTCTGGATTTTCTTTGCTACAGTATATTCAGTGGGGTATTTTAGGAATTTTGGTATATGTATTTTCAGCCCAGATTTTCCAGAACGAAAATTTTGTGTTTGGAGCCTAAAAATCTGTATTTTTGATCGAACTTCTAAAAGACTTAAGCTGACGGGTTTTTCTGTGATGTGATATTTGTATTGAACGTCTGCTAATCGTTATATGTCGATTAGTGGGGGTTATACAAATCTGTGATCTGTAATGTCATTGGAATGTGTATATGAATTCATTGGATTGTCGCGGGTGAATAGCCGGGGGTTGTGAGACGAGAGTTTTCTTTTCTTTCAATTCATGTAAATTTGTAAATTGATGTAATAATTATTTGTATGGCGGCACAACCGGGTCGGGGTTGTAGCCGTCATTGTATAATTTCTTTTTACTGTTTTTGCTCCTAGGATAGACCCATGGAGGGGGTGCACAAACTACCGGGTATGCCGAAGTGCCGAGTGGCCTACTCACGGGGTTGAGGGAGGTTGCTTCGCTTCAGGTACTTGGCGGGTAGTTTGCCACACCCGTAGGGGTCTTGGGTGGGGTTTTGGCTATTCACCGCGACCGTGTAATCTGCTTTTCGTTACAGGCTCGTACGAATTGCGGGTTCCTAGTATATCCAATGTGTTCATCTGTGATCTGAAATGGCTATCATTGCAATATATATATATATATATATATATATATATATGATATTATTTAGGCGTTGCTTATGTTTTACAGCCGTGCTAGCCCAGCCCCCGCTCTGTCGTTAGTTAAGTAACCTAACGGGTAATGACGGGGCCCCGTGGCGAATGCGAATGGCATAAGCGTACGTCATATTTTGGTTGTTTTCTGCAATGGTAGGATTAAATGATGGGACGCATTAAAATAACTAATGCAAGAATATCACGCATTAAAAGAACTAATGCAAGAAAATAAACCAAGTAAAAGTCGTTGGAACACTTTCGAAAAATCACTCGGTTCTTTTCAAAACCAACTTTTAAAATGCGGAGTTTGACCCACTCCTTTTAAAAGCTATCTCGTTCCATCGACTATATCAAGTTCACTACGTTCACGGTTTCGCCAAAACCATTCGTAGCCCTCCGTCGTTTCACATAAATAGTCAATAGTATTCAAGCTATGTATGTTGGCCAAAGTCAAGGCATAGTGATTGGTAGCTATTGGGTATTCATGTGTAGCATACATAGATGCGTTGGTTTGGGACAGTCGTACTGCCATTTTGGCCAAAGTCAAGGATAGGTACGGGTGGATCCAAATTAACCTGGATAATGACGGGTAGAACTTGACATGTGACTTATGATATTTTGGCCAAAGTCAAGGTCATAAGAGCATGGGGCAAAAATCCACATCGGGAGTTTCAAAAGAACTGAAACTTGCTAGTGTTGCATACCATTTGGAGTGTGATGATTCTGGTAGGATTCCTTCAGTTTCGTCACGCGATGATATTTGGATCCCGATCCTACTGTGAGTATATGCTACTCCTCGGGAAATCTCTCACTTAACGATCAATGCTATAAACCTAGTAGGTGTCTAGAAAGGTGTTAGCGGGGCTACGCCCCCAGGGAAAAGAGGTTCTTAAATTAAGGAACTTCGCGAAAGCGTTGGAAAACCTCCCTCGAAGTACCGACACCAGCCTGGCCGAACGGTTAAGCAAGTATTGTACGGTGAGATTGATCCTGACTAATTCTTCCTTTTTGGTTTGAGAAGGATTCGAGAAACAGTGGGAGCCATCCTGTTTAGAAAAACTAAAAACCACTCTAAACTTGCAAGAGTATCATGCTGAGTGTTTCTTCTTCTCTCTCCTAATTGCAGCGACCAATTGACATGACTGGACTTAAGTTACTTCTAGATAAAAACATACTGACAGGGCCAAACTACAAAGATTGGTTCAGGAATGTCAAAATGGCAATCACTTACGACAAGCTGGGGTATCTACTTACCACCAAAGCTCCCCCTGTCCCAAGTCCCACCTCCAGCGTCGCGGATAAGGAAATCCGTAAGACTTGGGAGATTGATAGCGCGAAGGCCAAGTGCCTCGTACTTGCCTCTATGGACAACGAACATCAGAGGAGGCACGAGAATATGGACCTCGAATCCATATTTCTCCATACAAAAGAACTGTATGGAGAGCAATCTCGTATCTCAAGATACGAAGTGTCGAAGAAGTCATTTTCGGCAAGATTGGCCATCGGATCATCGGTAGCGGAACACGTGTATAAGATGATTGGCTTCATTGAGGAACTCACGGAACTTGGGACCACGTTAGAGAACGAGCTCTATACGGACTTGATTCTCCAGTCCCTTCCTTCCACTTACGCCCAGTTTATCCTGAACTTCAACTTACAAGAAAAAGAAGTTGAACCTTCAGAACTTCTCAACATGCTGAGGAGTGCAGAGGGCACCCTATAGAAAGGTAGGGAAACATCCACTTTGTTTGTAGGAGGATCTTCCTCTTCTAGGTCCAAGGAAAAAGCCAAGGGAAAGAAGAAGAAAGCCCCTGCCGAACCAAGGGGCGGTGTTGGTAAAGTGGATACGAAGGGAAAGGCAAAGGCAACAAAGAAAGCGGGGCAGCTTGTGGATAAAGAAGAATGCTTCTATTGTCATAAGAAGGGACACTGGAAGAATGATTGCAGGGCTTGGAAAGCCAGGACACAGGAATTGAAGCAGGTTGCGGCTTCAGCTTCAGGTGTGTATGTTATTGAAAACCGTCTTTCAATAAACTCTACTTCCTGGGTATTGGATACTGGATCAGGATCTCATATCTGTAATTCTTTGCAGGCGTTGAGAAACCGTAGGGTTTTGAAGGCAGGTGACATGACCCTCAAAGTTGCAAACGGAGCTAGCATGGATGCTATGGTCGTGGGGGACTATCACCTGGGAATGTCAGATGGACATGTTTTGGTTTTGCGTAATTGCTTTTTTGTACCCAACGCAACTTGTAATATCATTTCTGTATCTTTGGTTTCTAAAGAAGGTTATGAATTTGCGTTTGTAAGCAATGTTGTAAACATTCACCTTAATCAAGTTTTGATTGGGTCAGGTACATTGAGCAATGGTATATACGTATTAAACCAACCACAGATTTTCAATGTCCAGAATACACACAAAAGAAAGTCTCCGGAAATAAATCAGACTTTCTTATGGCATTGTAGACTAGGTCACATCAATGAGAGAAGGTTGACGATGTTACATACAGAAGGATATTTGAATCCGTTCGAATATCAATCGTATGCCACTTGTCAATCCTGTCTCAAAGGAAAGATGACAAAGACTCCGTTCACTGGACACGGAGTAAGAGCGAGCGAGCTCTTGGGACTCGTACACAGCGACGAAATGTCTACACATGCGCGAATCGGTTATTCTTACTTCATTACTTTTACGGATGACTTTTCAAGGTACGGTTATGTTTTCTTAATGAAACATAAGTCCGAAGCCTTTGGAAAATTCCAGGAATATAAGAATAAAGTAGAAAAACAAACCGGCAAAAGTATCAAGATTCTAAGATCGGATCAAGGTGGTGAATACTTGAGTGCCGAGTTCCTGGACTATTTAAAAGAGAACGGAATTCTCTCTCAGCTTACTCCTCCATACACTCCGCAACATAACGGTGTATCGGAGAGATGGAACCGAACCCTATTGGATATGGTACGGTCCATGATGAGTAACGCTGAGTTACCGCGATCATTTTGGGGGTATGCGCTAGAATCAGCTGCATACCTTTTGAACCGAGTTCCAACTAAGACTGTGCCTACTACACCATATGAGATGTGGTGTGGGAAGAGACCCTATCTTAAGCACATTAAGATATGGGGAAGTCCAGCTTTTGTTAAAAAGCAGCATGCGGACAAGCTCGAGGCACGCTCAGTACAGTGCAAGTTTGTGGGATATCCAAAGAATTCCAAGGGATATTTCTTCTACTGCGAAGAGGAACAAAAGGTTTTTGTTTCTCGTCATGCCCACTTTCTAGAACACCAGTTCTTAGAAAAGGAAATAAGTGGGAGCGCAGTAGAACTGGAAGAAATTCCAGAACCACAGACTATTACTGAAAGCTTAGTGGAACCAGAGGATTCAAAAGAACAGGACATTCCTACGCCGCTCCGCAGGAGTAGTAGGCAGTCTCATCCGCCCGAGAGATACTACGATTTTCTCATAGACGGGGATAGAGAGGATTGCATCATAGATTATGATGAGCCTACTAGCTTCCAGCAAGCCGTTCAGAGCGTCGACTCGGTAAAATGGCTGGATGCAATGCGGACCGAAATGGAGTCCATGTACACCAACAAAGTATGGACGTTGGACGTTGCTCCAGATGGGGTAAAACCCGTAGGATGCAAGTGGATCTTCAAAAGGAAGATTGGTGTAGATGGACAGGTTGAGACCTATAAAGCTAGACTGGTTGCAAAGGGTTTTCGTCAAAGACCTGGTTTGGACTATGACGAGACCTTTTCTCCAGTAGCTATGCTGAAATCCATTCGGATCCTTCTTGCCATTGCTGCCTTCCACGATTATGAGATTTGGCAGATGGACGTAAAAACCGCTTTTCTAAATGGAAATTTAGAGGAGTGTGTCTATATAGACCAGCCAGA
The DNA here is from genome assembly GCA_030015575.1 of Agapanthus africanus. Taxonomy (NCBI): domain Eukaryota; kingdom Viridiplantae; phylum Streptophyta; class Magnoliopsida; order Asparagales; family Amaryllidaceae; genus Agapanthus; species Agapanthus africanus. Next base: position 415,149,825 of record JASDDO010000022.1, read on the forward strand.
GGGTTTCATTCAGAGTGGGAGCAGCGGAAATGTGTGCAAGTTGCTTAAGTCCATTTACGGACTAAAGCAGGCATCGCGGAGTTGGAACATCTGTTTTGATGAGACGGTCAAGGAATTTGGCTTTATCAAAAATCCAGATGAACCATGCATCTATAGTAGATTTGTAGCGAGAACTGTAGTATTCCTCATTTTATACGTGGATGACTTTCTCTTAATAGGAAATGACATTCCTATGCTACAATCTGTCAAGGGGTTCTTGTCACACAGGTTCTCCAAGAAAGACCTGGGTGATGCCTCATACATCCTGGGAATCCGGATCCATCGTGATAGATCAAAGACGATATTAGGACTTTCTCTGTCCAGGTACATCGACACCATACTGAAAAGATTCAGTATGGAAGATTCCAAGCACGGTAACCTACCGGCTTGTCACGGGATCACCCTCTCTAAAAAGATGTCTCCCAAGACTGATTTGGAGAGGGATCGCATGTCTATTATACCCTACGCTTCTGCGGTAGGCTCTATAATGTATGCGATGTTGTGTACCAGACCGGATGTAGCTTATGCACTGAGTGTGGTAAGCCGGTATCAGTCAAAGCCTGGGTAGAAACACTGGATAGCGGTAAAGAACATTCTCAAGTACCTGAGAAGGACTAAGGAGATGTTCTTGGTGTATGGCGGAAAAAACCTCCACATCGAGGCCTTTGCTGACTCCAGCTTCCAGAGTGACAAGGATGATTCCAAGTCCATGTCGGGTTTTTTCTTTACCCTCAATGGAGGGGCGGTGTGTTGGAAGAGTTCCAAACAGGAAACCGTTGCAGCCTCGACGATGGAAGCGGAATACATCGCTGCATCTGATGCCTTAAAAGAAGCTGTCTGGATGAGGAAGTTCTTGAAAGAACTTCAGGTGGTTCCGTCCATTGTTGATCCAATACCTCTGTATTGCGACAACAACGGGGCTATAGCTTTAGCGAAGGAACCTAGGTCCCATCAGAGATCCAGACACAACTTGAGGCGGTATCACCTGATCAGGGAGATCGCGGATCGCCAGGAGATCGAGGTTCGGAGGGTTGCTTCAGAAGATAACACTGCAGATCCATTCACCAAGGCCTTGCCCCAGACTCAGTTCGAGCGGCTGATCGAGATGATATGTCTTCGATCCGCCAGTACATGGCCTTAGTGCAAGTGGGAGATTGTTAGTGTATATGCCCTAGAGGCCATTACTGTATCATACTAGTTTGTATATTACTTAATGGAAGCTTGGGATATTCACCTTGTATAAACAATCTTGCTCAATATAGTAGTATGGTACTTGGTTTGTTTCTACTTCAATGTGTGCATGTGTTTATTTTTGTATATCACCTATACACATTAGTGGAGCCCTTAGGATCTTTGCTTGATTACCAGCGTTGTGATGGCAGTCACACTAGTGGGGGCTGGGTAATCTATAAGCACATCCTTATACAGGTCCCTAGTCGCAGGACTATCGAGACAGGGCATCTATACTCCGGAGTAGACTAGCGTATGCGCTTCTCATCCCAGTGTGGGAGATGGTCTGTCCCACAGCCATTAGTACGTCGTACAGGAAATAGTATATGGGTGCTCGTTAGGTTACGAGTACACTGGACAGGACTCGTCGGGAACTGACCGGTTGGTATTATACCTATCGTCAGTTATCAGTTCCCAGGTGACATGAGTACAGCTTAGTCCGCTGACTTGACACTGTCACTTCGCCTCGAGTGTGTTCCCACTGTACTTTGATTACTACCCTACCATGGCTCATAGGAGTCGTGCAAACAGGTAGTAGTTGGGTACAGTCCCGAAGCACTTGGAGGCAGTGACGGTTAGATAGGATTCGTCTCTCCCGGTATTGGGGGTTGACATCGCGCTGTGTCTAGGAGAGCCATTATACGAGTAGTCCCTGGCCAGGGCAATCGAGATATACTGGTAGGCTTCCAGTGTTATCTCAGGGTGTTTTGGGCTTCACTCCGGCACGACTTGTACCGCTATTAGGGGACTGACGTTTACCGCCCCCTAGGCCCGCCATGCGATGTATCAGACAAACAGACCGGACTGTACGGAGATTATCACATTCAGGCTCAGTAGGAGTTCAGATTGGTTTCACCTCGTCGGTCTTCTTGTCGGCATCTACCTGGGGACCGTTACGCACAGCTAGTGCCGCTTGCGGTCTTTGGTTAAACCCACTGCCAGCGTAGTGTCGAGTCTTTAGAGTCCCACACAGAAATCTATTCGCCTTTAGGCAAAAGAGTAGAGGTCGCATGGTTTTGCGACAGGTCGCATGGTTTTGCGACAGGGTTCGGTCACATCCGTGCACTTATGCACGTACAATGTCCGGACAGTTAACACTAGCGGGCTTTGGTTTAAGCCAGATCGTAGTGTACGTTTTGGGATTGGTTTTATCCAGTATGTATTCGTGTTCCTCGGAACGCGGATGCCGGTGTGTATGCACAGTTGACGGAGAGACAGAGGCAGAGGATTCTCATTAGGGTTGTTGACTGTTGACCGTTGACCATTGACTTTTTGCTCAACCCTAATGAGAATATTATATGTAATTAACAATAATATTAATTAAGTATTATAGTGACGTGGTTGTTGAGGGGTTGACTTTGTTGACTTGTTGACTTTGTTGACCGGTTGACTAGGTTGGACTAGTTGACCATCATGATGACAATGGCTATCATTTCATGGCAAAGTCTTTTTACTTGCTTGTTTCCCTTGTGAAAAATGAGTGCATGAAATGATATGGCTATTGTAGCTTAAACCATCACATAATACTTGATTGCTATGATTTGTGATGATGGCTTTGGATTATGAGAGCCAAGAGAGAAAAGTCTTTCTCATTCTATCATTCTCATTCTCTCTCTTGTTCTTGAGCTCTCATCCTCTTCCTCTTGCTCTCCCTCTCTCTTGAGTCTATGGTTCACTTGTCTCATGTGTTGAGAAACAAGAACCATAGAGTAAAATCCCAAACACACTCTTCTCTACTCACTCTAGTTCACAAGGTTTAGCAAACCAAGTGAACTAGTTTCTTCAAAGATCGAAGAAGAAGCCAAAGGTAGAAGCTTTCAGGTGGATCGATCTTCGGCGCAAGGAGACGACGGGGTGAAGCCGATCCGGACAACCATCGAGGCTTGAAGATGAAGGAGTTCAAGAAAGAAAGGTATAACCCCCTAACCGAGTAGTTAACAACTCCTAGTTAGGTTGTTAGTTAGATGTTTAACAAAGATCCGGTTTTGAGTCCATGTTACCACCTCTAGAAAATTGTTTTTCGTCAAATTCCGCATGCCCGAAAGTACCGGGAGAGATAGCATGGACTTACACCATCGAGGTTTGAAGACGAATGAGTTCAAGAAAGAAAGGTATAACCCCCTAACCGAGTAGTTAACAACTCCTAGTTAGGTTGTTAGTTAGATGTTTAACAAAGATCTGGTTTTGAGTCCATGTTACCGCCTCTAGAAAATTGTTTTTCACCAAATTCCGCATGCTCGAAAGTACCGGGAGAGGTAGCATGGACTTACAGTGTATCAGAGCCTAGTTAAACACTACCTAACATGTTAGCAAAGTAACTAGAAATTCGATCGGAGAAAAAGTCACGAAATACACCCAAAAATCCAACTTGCTGTCGATTTTTTTAAGTCTGTAAAAATAATAAATCATGCTTTAAAAATCGACTCAGGGTTTTTTAAAGATACTGTAGAAAAACGATGCAGAGATTCCATCAAACCGCCGCGGAAACGCGGCAATAGCTTGCTACTGCCGCGGTTCCGCGGCCATCTTGGCTCTTCTCTGGATCGTCGTTGCTGCAGTATATTCTGTTGGAGATAGTGCCCTCAGAGTCAATTATTGGATCACAGGCACGTGATTGCAATGATTGAGAGAGGACCTATCCCGGTTGGACAGTCTTACTCGAGATGATAGTATGCTATCTGGTTTACCTTTATCATCGTGTACTGCTTTAGGTGACATGGCATGTCGCTATTACACGTTGATAGAGCCCCTAGGATTCTTGCTTGACTGCCAGCAGTATGATGGAGATCATATACGTGGGAGCTGGTAGTCTATAAGCACATCCTTAAAAGGTCCCTAGTCGTAGGAGTTTCGAGACAGGGCATCGATTCTCCAGAGTAGACTAGTGTATACAGTCGAGACCCCGACGAGGGGCGGTGGCCGGTCTCACAAGCTACTGGTGTCAGTTGGTTCACCTAAGATGTATACAGGTGCTCATATTGGGTTATGAGTACACCGGACAGGACTCGCCGGGAACCTGCCAGTTGGGATTATACCAGACGTCAGATAGCAGTTCCCTGGTGACATGTGTACAGGTTAGTTCATTGACCTGGGGATCGTCATTTGTCTCGTGTGAGTTCCCACTGTACTTTGATTACTACCCTACCACGGCTCAAAGGAGTCGTGCAAACAGGTTTTAGTTGGGTACAGTCCCGAGCCACATGGAGACAGTGAGCGGATCTTCAGGGGTTCGTCTCTCCCGGTATTGGGGGTGAGGTCGCGCTGTGTCTAGGAGAGCCATTACGCAAAGCCCTCGGCCGAGGCAGGAGACTTACTGGTAGGTATTCCAGTAGTATCTCAGGGCGTTCTGGGCTACACTCCGACACGACTTGTACCGCTTTTGGGGGTCTGACTTTTACCAACCCACTAGGCCCGACATGCAATGCTTATAGACGAACGGACCGGACTGTACGGATATTGTCACTGACAGGCTCAGTAGGGTGTCAGGATGAGTTCGCTCATCGACGTCCCTTTTGGTCAATAGCTGGTGGCCCGTCACGTATTGGCTAATACTTCTGACGTGCTAGTGGTTAAATCCACAGCCATAGTATTGACGAGTCTTTAGAGTCCACCACACTTACAGTTACTCAAGCTTTCGGGCGAAACGCTGTAGAGACCGTATGGAGATATGGCAGGGTCCGATCAGATACGTGCGGTATTGCACGGATCAGCATCGGACAGTTTTGTACTAGTAGCCGTATAGTTATATGGCAGGGTTCGATCTGATACGTGCGGTGTTGCACGGATCAGGATCGAACGGATTTTACTAGACGGCTTTGGTTTAAGCCGGTACTAGTTTTGTACAGTAAAGATTTTGTCTCATTGCATTTGTATCCGGACGGAATACAGATGCGGGTGTGTATGCACAGTATCGGGGTTTTCCTATAATTTATTACGGGACCAGTTTTCTGGAGTTGCCAGTTTGCATTCCGTTCCGGCTGGTTTTCCTTTGTTCTTTCCCGGCCGGACTTTTCCGATGGAGGGGGTTATTTGCAAGTTTGCAAATAACACTTTGTGGAGGATTTATTTGCATAAGGATTGATATGTTAAGCATCTTTGCTTTTCATGCATTTATTGTGATAAGAATGGATTTGATTTGGATTTGAGTTTTGTGATGATTATGTCTAGGATGTGGTCACCTCTTTTCACTTCCTACACTCACATCCCTTCATGCTTCATAACCTTTGCTCCACCATTTTCTAAGTATGAGAGTTTTCATTAGAAAAGAGAGAAGAAAAGAAAAAGAAGAGAGCTTCATCTTTGAGAGAGTAGCATTCTTGATCTCATTTTTGATGCTAGAAAAATGCAAGCACCATTTTTCTTACCTTGATTCCTCCTTCATCTACAAATGGCAACAAACCCCAAAAGAGACTATGATTCTACACTACACTTCCTACAGCATATCTTGAGCATGTCGAGTTGCCGGCTTCATGCCCGAGTTGCCTCGGTATTGAGGCGGGAGCACGTAAAAGACGCAGGCGATGTGGTGCCCTTCCGGCGAGGAGGCGACGATGTGGAGGCAAGACTTTCCGCGGGAGATCGGGACGATGACGAGAAGACTGGAGGACTCGGATCTCTCGGTATACTTCTCACCCTATCTCTTGATTGCTAGCATTAGGTTAATGGTTACGATCCGGGTTTTCTTTGTCCGCGGTAGCGCCGGTTTCCGAGTAAGGAAAAAATTTTGATTCGCATTTTGGCCTCGAGTACGAGGCCGGGGCGCTGCTCGGTGGCGCAACATGGTATCAGAGCCACACCATTAACCTTACCTAGCTTGTTCTAATGTGTTTTGCATTTCCGATCGACCGAAATCCCAAAAACCACATTTTCCTTTGCATCAGTTTTCTGTTGGAATTTTTTGGTCTCAAAAATTTTTTCAGGTTGTAGAAAACTGCTGTACAAGATTCTAAGACATCTGTAAAAATTCGACACACTCAGTCGTTGACTGTAGCGCGGAACCACGGCCAAACCCCCCTTGGGCCGCGGTTCCGCCGCACATTGGTCTCTTCAGTGTGTCCAATTTGTACAGTGGTCTTCTGGGCTTATTTTGTGGGCTTTGGAATATTAATTTGGGCCCAGAATCTCTGTGACTGCTACAGTTTAACTTGGGGGCCCACTTGTTAATTGTTTGATCGATCGGATATTTTTAAACACATTATTTCACAGTATTTACATTATATCTGCGACCGTGAATGTCACTTGATCGGTAAATCCCGTCTAACTGCTATAGCCCGGTTAGACGGATTTGCGAACGTGACTTTCACGTTGATGTTCTATGTTTATGCTGTGTTGTTGCGGATCGGTCGTGGGGGATAGCCTGGATGCAATGGTAGTACAGTTTGTTGTATTATGTACATTTGCTATTGCGGGGCGAGCGTCCGACATGTGGACTGCCGTCACTGCCTGTTTGTATTATTCTTTTGGGGCACGACCTGGTTGCGGTCGATGTACCCGGTGTATGTATATTTTACTTTCTGTACTAGGATTACCCCGCGGAGGGGTGCACGGATAGCCGGGTTCTAGAGGGCAACGGGCCCGCATCTCATGGCATTGAGACGGAGGGGGCTTCACTCTAGGATTGGCGGGCTATTCGCCGCACTCGTTGGGGGTATAGGTTGACCCAGGAGGGGTGCCCAAGTTACCGGATTCCGTGAAGTGCTGGGTGGTCCATTCACGGTGCTGGAGGGGGCTGCCTCGCTTCTGGTTTTGGCGGGTGACTTGCCGTGCCCGCAGGGGTCTAGGATTTCATTGCACAGGCTATCCACACTACCAGGGGAACGTCGGGGTTTCAGCAGCGGCTCTGTGAAACCCGGGGATCCCAGATATCTGTATTATTCTGTGATGCTGCATATTTCTGTGATGTTGCATTTCTTATCACGCCTTGAGCGAAATATAATATATTGGTATATATATTAGTAGATGTTGTATATGTTTTACATCCGCGCTAGTCCAGTCCCCGCTCTGTCGTTAGTTAAGTAACCTAACGGGTGATGACGGGACCCAGTGGCGAATGCGAATGGCATATACGTACATCATTATTTCGTTCTTTATTGGTGTGATCATTTGATGGGACTGCGTTGATTCGGATCAATGCAAGATAAACAAACCTATTCTCATGTTGTTGGAACAATTTTTCAAAAAGCTGTTATTGCAAAGACGTTCACTTTTGTTTTGCATCGTGGTATTCATTTGGAATATCCTGCTCCTCAGTCGACGAGGCAAGGGCCGAGATCCCTTCACCGGGAGTGACCCCTTGGACAGAAGTTTGCGTCAGGGCATTAACTTCACTATAGCCGATTACTTTTGCTTTGCGTCGTGGTATTCAGTTGGAATATCCTGCACCTCATTCTACGGGGAAAGAGCCGAGATCCCTTCACCGGGAGTGACCTCTTTAGTAAAGGTTTTCGTCACTATATTTTCTAAAAGGTTATCCAGTTCCTTCAACGATATCAAGTTCATTACGTTGAAGGTTTTTCGCCAAAAACCAGTCGTAGCCCTCCGTCATTTCAGATTAGTATTACTTAGTATTCGTGCTGCGTTTGTCGTGCATTGCCGTGGCGTAGTGTTCGGTAGCTATGTAATGCTTTTCTGTCACATGGATAAGTGGATTGGTTATGACAGTCGTACGGTCTTGTTGGCATTGTCAAGGACTCGTACGGGTGGGTTTAACGCAATCAAGATAATGACGGGTAGAACTTGACTAGGACTCTTTGATTTGTTGGCATTGTCAAGGTCACTTGGGTCCTAGGGGTAAAAACACACATCGGGAGTTTCAAATGAACTAAAACTTGCCAGGCATGCGCATACCTTATGGAGTGTGGTGACTTGAGTGGATTCCGTCAAGTTATCATGCGATGATAGTTGGATCCCGATTCCCACTGATGAGTTAGTTTACTGCTCGGGTGACCCCGACTAATTCTTCTTTTAGGTTTGGAGGAGAATTTGAGGTACAGTGGGAGGCTTCCAGATTAGATAAAGTGATAACCATTCTGATCTAGGTTAGAGTGCATGCTGAGTGTTTCTTTTCTCTCTCTCTTTGGCAGCGACCATTGACCCGACCCTGGACTATGACTCAGTGACCAAGTTGACCTAACCTACTTAACACAGGCTTTTCGATTGTCAGAGTTGCAGACCTCATTGCCACTCCTACTTTTACCCTTTTCTCCAGGACACCCCGTATTACTACGAACGTCCACTTCCATTGGACAAAACCATCGTATGGTTAGATACGAACTCGAAGGACTTTGAGGATGGTTTCTGGTTCTGGAGAAAACGGATAGGACTATTCAGTTGTCTTTTCTTTTCACCTTCTCTCAGGTTGCGAGTACTCTTTGGTTTAGGAGATAGTACACCTATTACGCAAATTGGATAGTCTTCTTCTAAACCTTAGGCTGGTGCCGAACGGTGGGGAATGAAGAAAACCAATTAGCAAAACGATGGTGTGCAGAAGGTATTAAGTTAAGACAAAGCAAGGGATTAGTAGGAGGGCAAAGTAAATTGCGACTGATATTCACGACCAAACCAAGTATTTCTTTGCCAATCCTAAATCACCTTTGTATTTCTCCAGGACACTCCGTGTCACTACGAAGATCCACAGTTTATTGGATACTCCATCGTATGGTTATATACGAACTCGAAAGGAACTTGTTCCAATTCGGGGATGGATTCTGGTTCAGGAGAAATAGGAATAAAGTACATTCAGGTGTCTTTTATCTTCACCTTTTCTCGCAGTGCGAGTGCTCCTAGGATTAGGACAGTACACCCTCTATGCTTATTGGATAGTCTTCTTCCAAACCATAGGCTGGTGCCGAACGGTAGGGAAGGAAGAAAACCATTTGGCCTAAAGGGGTGTGCAGACGGTAATGACTAAAGACATATAAAGGGATTTGGACAGATGGCAAAGAGATATACGGTTACAGTTGTGAATCTGGATAATGGAAGAGGCATTACTAAGAACACCGGAATACCCCACCGAAACATTTCAATGTTTCAGTTTCACTGTGTGATGTTAAAAGAAAACTGATTTCCCGATTAGATACTTACTCCAGGGTATGTATTTACCAGGTTTGATTCTCACATCTGTATGGTTTTACAGATGATGAGTGGGAGTAAGTTATTGGGAATAGGGTGATCATCCTCATTATATCGGGATTCGTTGTAATCGGTGATATTTGAGGAGATCATCTGAGCTGTTTGCCGGTCGGCAAATATTTGGTTTTGAATATCCGCTGTTGTGCACCATTTTCAAATTGATATATCTGTACGTCTATTTTCATAGAGTGAGATATACCTTTTGATATTATGTCGATGACATTTACCTATATCAGTGGATGGTTAGGTAAGGAGCATTAAACAGCGGTGTAATTCTTCTTAACCATAAGTACAGTTTTCAACCTACGACGCACAGTGAAAGAGTTGTTAGACTCAGCGGACTTATACAGAGTATTGTATGTTGTCCAGTGTCCATTAGGACAGAGGGGTTGGTCCTCATACTATATTCTGCTTACTTTTAACTTCTCTAGTTCTTAGACATGTGTTTCGTAGAAACACAGGGTCTAAGTTTTGAGGAGTTTTAGGTATTTGAATAGAGTAGAGAACCAGGTGTAGCAAGTATCGGGATTCTTCAAAGTGATCGAAGATGTAGATACTTGTGTATGGTGTTCAGTTGATAGTAATGATTAAAAGAACTAGCTTCTCTTTCAGGTTACTCATAATTGGAAACATTCCTAAGTTGAGTAACGCTGATCGACCTCCTTCCATTTAGTTGACATGCACTGGAGACAGCTGCATGATTTGAATCTGGTTCAATTAAATCCGTGCCTCTGTTTCTATATTGGTTATAGAACAGTTCATATCTTAACGATGTTAAGTTACGGGGAGTTGTCCGGCTTATGCTTAAAACCAGACACTGGACAACTCAAGGCACGTTTCTGTAATGGCTGTTTGTGGGTTGACCCAGGCTATGACGAGGGTTGATTTTCTACCATCTGGCAGATCAATAGAAATATTGTTCTAGACTCGCCACAGTTTTATTAAAAATGGATTTTTTCAAAAACAGTAGTGGGAGTATGGTAGAACTGGAAGCGATTCCAGAACCGCAAACGATTACTGAAGATTTCATAAGAACTTAAAGATTCAATCTGGCTTGACATTTCATTGGCCACTCTGCAGGTAAGGTGGGTAACTTCAGGCACCCGAGAGGTACTCCGGTAGCCTCAAGGACGGTGACAGGGAAGTTCTTGTTTACCCACACTTGCCATTGTTGTTGTTCCAGGCTGCGAGACCCGGCAGGAGGATGAGTATAGCGTCGTTCTAAACTAGTTTTAGAAGTGCGCGTCTATATGACTCTGGAAGAGGGTTGTCGTAGTCAGTGGGAGCAGCGGAAGCATTGGTGGACATCAGGCTTATGTCTATTTATAGACTAAAGCAGATGAAGCGGAGATAGATCATCTATTTCTGATGTGACAGTCATAGGTTTGACGTCATCAGAATAGGGGATGGATCTATTGAGAAGGTAGTAGGGTGTAATATCCTGGTATTTGGATGAGATACACAGAGTAGGAAAAGAAACTCCTATACTACGATCGATTATACTTTGGTCGTCACACAGTGGTTTCTCCACACAGGACTTGGATATTATATCAGACATTCTGGTTACTAAATCTATGGCTTTAGATCTAGATTTGGGTGGTTTCCTAATCTGGGTACCTTGACAGCATTCTATGAGTATTTAGAATGGACGACTCCTGGCACGGTAGTACACCTGCAGGTAATGGAGTCACCCTCTCTAAAGGTGTCTTACAGACTAATGAGGAGAGGGATACTCATGATTGGCAGATCACTTGCTTAGGCAATTGAGTCAATCATGAGATGTCAAGTATCACACCAGATGTTGTTCTGGCACCAGATGCAATAAGTTGATATTGATCCAATCCTGGAGAAACAGTCGGAAGCAGTCTTAGAACATAAGTGGATGTTCTAGGGATATGATAACGACAACCTCATTTGGGAGACAGTTATCATTCCAGGCTTCCAAGGTGACATGGACGACAAGGAGGTTGTCAGAGTTATAGTTTTCCTTCTGACGAGGGGCAGTATTTTGGACAGGTGGTCCAAGGCAATACTGAGGGTGGCATGGCGCAGGATACTGATTAAGTTCAGTTGACGATATAGTCTAAGAAGTTTGGATTTGGAGTTCATTTATGAGCTAGGTCCCATCAGACATCCAGACATTCTAAGACAGGTATTGCTCATTTTGGGAGATGGCTTTCTCCGCGAACTTGAGATATAGAGAGACATAGAAAGAAACATCACAGCGGATCCACTCACTGAGGCTATTCCTCGAACGCAATAGTTTCGCAAACGAGCTTTGTGAGACTGACTAGTAGAGGAGTTGGGTGTTCGGTATCACACGGGCTGTGAGTATGCGACATCGCAATAATTAGCCTTGAGTGCAAGTGGGAGATTGTTGGAGATAGTGCCCTCAGAGTCAATTATTGGATCACAGGCACGTGATTGCAATGATTGAGGGAGGACCTATCCCGGTAGGACAGTCTTACTCGAGATGATAGTATGCTATCTGGTTTACCTTTATCATCGTGTACTGCTTTAGGTGACATGGCATGTCGCTATTACACGTTGATAGAGCCCCTAGGATTCTTGCTTGACTGCCAGCAGTATGATGGCGATCATATACGTGGGAGCTGGTAGTCTATAAGCACATCCTTAAAAGGTCCCTAGTCGTAGGAGTTTCGAGACACGGCATCGATTCTCCAGAGTAGACTAGTGTATACAGTCGAGACCCCGACGAGGGGCGGTGGCCGGTCTCACAAGCCACTGGTGTCAGTTGGTTCACCTAAGATGTATACAGGTGCTCATTGGGTTATGAGTACACCGGACAGGACTCGCCGGGAACCTGCCAGTTGGGATTATACCAGACGTCAGATAGCAGTTCCCTGGTGACATGTGTACAGGTTAGTTCATTGACCTGGGGATCATCATTTGTCTCGTGTGAGTTCCCACTGTACTTTGATTACTACCCTACCACGGCTCAAAGGAGTCATGCAAACAGGTTTTAGTTGGGTACAGTCCCGAGCCACATGGAGACAGTGAGCGGATCTTCAGGGGTTCGTCTCTCCCGGTATTGGGGGTGAGGTCGCGCTGTGTCTAGGAGAGCCATTACGCAAATCCCTCGGCCGAGGCAGGAGACTTACTGGTAGGTATTCCAGTAGTATCTTAGGTCGTTCTGGGCTACACTCCGACACGACTTGTACCGCTTTTGGGGGTCTGACTTTTACCAACCCCCTAGGCCCGACATGCGATGCTCATAGACGAACGGACCGGACTGTACGGATATTGTCACTGACAGGCTCAGTAGGGTGTCAGGATGAGTTCGCTCATCGACGTCCCTTTTGGTCAATAGCTGGTGGCCCGTCACGTATTGGCTAATACCTCTGACGTGCTAGTGGTTAAATCCACAGCCATAGTATTGACGAGTCTTTAGAGTCCACCACACTTACAGTTACTCAAGCTTTCGGGCGAAACGCTGTAGAGGTCGTATGGAGATATGGCAGGGTCCGATCAGATACGTGCGGTATTGCACGGATCAGCATCGGACAGTTTTGTACTAGTAGACGTATAGTTATATGGCAGGGTTCGATCTGATACGTGCGGTGTTGCACGGATCAAGATCGAACGGATTTTACTAGCCAGCTTTGGTTTAAGCCGGTACTAGTTTAGTACAGTGAAGATTTTGTCTCATTGCATTTGTATCCGGATGGAATACAGATGCGGGTGTGTAAGCACAGTATCGGGGTTTTCCTGTAATTTATTACGGGACCAGTTTTCTGGAGTTGCCAGTTTGCATTCCGTTCCGGCTGGTTTTCCTTTGTTCTTTCCCGGCCGGACTTTTCCGATGGAGGGGGTTATTTGCAAGTTTGCAAATAACACTTTGTGGAGGATTTATTTGCATAAGGATTGATATGTTAAGCATCTTTGCTTTTCATGCATTTATTGTGATAAGAATGGATTTGATTTAGATTTGAGTTTTGTGATGATTATGTCTAGGATGTGGTCACCTCTTTTCACTTCCTACACTCACCTCCCTTCATGCTTCATAACCTTTGCTCCACCATTTTCTAAGTATAAGAGTTTTCATTAGAAAAGAGAGAAGAAGAAAAGAAAAAGAAGAGAGCTTCATCTTTGAGAGAGTAGCATTCTTGATCTCATTTTTGATGCTAGAAAAATGCAAGCACCATTTTTCTTACCTTGATTCCTCCTTCATCTACAAATGGCAACAAACCCCAAAAGAGACTATGATTCTACACTACACTTCCTACAGCATATCTTGAGCATGTCGAGTTGCCGGCTTCATGCCCGAGTTGCCTCGGTATTGAGGCGGGAGCCCGTAAAAAACGCAGGCGATGTGGTGCCCTTCCGGCGAGGAGGCGACGATGTGGAGGCAAGACTTTCCGCGGGAGATCGGGACGATGACGAGAAGACCGGAGGACTCGGATCTCTCGGTATACTTCTCACCCTATCTCTTGATTGCTAGCATTAGGTTAATGGTTACGATCCGGGTTTTCTTTGTCCGCGGTAGCGCCGGTTTCCGAGTAAGGAAAAAATTTTGATTCCGCATTTTGGCCTCGAGTACGAGGCCGGGGCGCTGCCGTGGCGCAACATATTCAGTGAGGTATTTTGGGAATTTTGGTATATGTTTTTTCAGCCCAGATTTTCCAGAAAGAAAATTTTGTTTTTGGGGCTTTAAAAACCGTATTTTGATCGAGTTTCTTATGACTTAAGTTGACGGGTTTATTTCTGTGATGTGATATTTGTATTGAATGTCTGCTAATCTCTATATGTCGATTAGTGGGTGTTATACAAATCTGTGATCTGTAATGTTATTGGTTTGTGTATATGAATTCATTGGATTGACACGGGTGAATAGCCGGGGGTTGTGAGACGAGAGTTTTCTTTTCTTTCAATTCATGCAAATTTGTAAATTGATGTAATAATTATTTATATGGCCACACAACCGGGTCGGGGTTGTAGCCGTCATTGTATAATTTCTTTTTACTGTTTTTGCTCCTAGGATAGACCCATGGAGGGGGTGCACAAACTACCGGTTATCCCGAAGTGCCGAGTGGCCTACTCATGGAGTTGAGGGAGGTTGCTTCGCTTCGGGTACTTGGCGGGTAGTTTGCCGCACCCGTAGGGGTCTTGGGTTGGGTATTGTCTATTCACCGCGACCGTGTAATCTGCTTTTCGTTACAGGCTCGTACGAATTGCGGGTTCCTAGTATATCCAATATGTTCATCTGTGATCTGAAATGTCTATCATTGCAATATATCTATATATGATATTATTTAGGCGTTGCTTATGTTTTACAGCCGCGCTAGCCCAGCCCCCGCTCTGTCGTTAGTTAAGTAACCTAACGGGTAATGATGGGGCCCCGTGGCGAATGCGAATGGCATAAGCGTACGTCATATTTTGGTTGTTTTCTGCAATGGTAGGATTAAATGATTGGACGCATTAAAAGAACTAATGCAAGAATTACACGCATTAAAAGAACTAATGCAAGAAAATAAACCAAGTAAAAGTCGTTGGAACACTTTCGAAAAACCACTCGGTTCTTTTCAAAATCAACTTTTAAATGCGGAGTTTGAGCCACTCCTTTTAAAAGCTATCTCGTTCCATCGATTATATCAAGTTCACTACGTTCACGGTTTCGCCAAAACCATTCGTAGCCCTATGTCGTTTCACATGAATAGTCAATAGTATTCAAGCTATGTATGTTGGCCAAAGTCAAGGCATAGTGATCGGTAGCTATTGGGTATTCATGTGTAGCATAGATAGATGCGTTGGTTTGGGACAGTCGTACAGCCATTTTGGACAAAGTCAAGGGTAGGTACGGGTGGGTCCAAATTAACCTGGAGAATGACGGGTTTGTTAGTGTATATGCCCTAGAGGCCATTACTGTATCATACTAGTATGTATATTACTTGATGGAAGCTTGGGATATTCACAGTTGTACAGACAATCTTGCTCAATATAGTAGTATGCTACTTGGTTTGTCTCTGCTTTAATGTGTACATATGTGTTTATTTATTATATCACCTATACGCATTAGTAGAGCTTTTAGGATCTTTGCTTGATTACCGGCGTTGTGATGGCGATCACACTCATGGGGGCTGGGTAATCTACAAGCACATCCTTATACACGTCCCTAGTCGTGGGAGTACCGAGATAGGGCATCGATACTCCGGAGTAGACTAGCATATGCGCTTCTCATCCCAGCACGGGAGACGGTCTGTCCCACAGCCGTCGGTACGTCGTACTTGAGATAGTATGCGGGTGCTCGTTGGGTTACGAGTACACTGGACAGGACTCGTCGGGAACTGATGGTTGGTATTATACCTATCGTCAGTTATCAGTTCCCAGGTGACATTAGTACAGCTTAGTCCGCTGACTTGACACTGTCACTTCGCCTCGAGTGTGATCCTACTGTTCTTTGATTACTACCCTACCACGGCTCTACTGAGTCGTGCAAACAGGTAGTAGTTGGGAGCAGTCCCGAAGCACTTGGAGGCAGTGACGGTTAGACAGGATTCGTCTCTCCCGGTATTGGGGGTTGACATCGCGCTGTGTCTAGGAGAGCCATTACACGAGTAGTCCCTGGCCAGGGCAAGCGAGATATACTGGTAGGTTTCCAGTGTTATCTCAGGGTGTATTGGGCTTCACTCCGACACGACTTGTACCGCTATTAGGGGACTAACGTTTACCGCCCCCCTAGGCCCGCCATGCGATGTATCAGACGAACAGACCGGACTGTACGGAGATTGTCACATACAGACTCAGTAGGAGTTCGGATGGGTTTACCTCATCGGCCTTCTTATCGATATCTACCTGGGGACCGTTACGTACAGCTAGTGCCGCTTGCGGTCTGTGGTTAAACCCACTGCCAGCGTAGTGTCGAGTCTTTAGATTCCCACACAGAGAGTTTCCCTGCATTGAGCGAAACGTGTAGAGGGCGTATGGTTTTACGGCAGGGCTGCGTTCACTTACGTACACTTGTGTGCGTGTGGTGTTCGGGCAGGCAATACTAGTGGGCTTTGGTTTAAGCCGGATCCTAGTATTGCATGGATGGATTTGTTGTCTTCTGTGCATCCGCATTCTACGGAATACGGATGCAGGTGTGTATGCACAGTTTTCCGGAGCGATGAAGGAGGAGGTGCCTCATTAGGGTTTTGGTAGTTGGTTCGGCCAAAACCGCTATGTGGCAGGCTCATTAGGGTTTTGACAGTTGATTCGGTCAAAACCATTTTGAGGCGGACTCATTAGGGTTTCGAAAGTTCGTTTGGTTAAAACCATTATGAGCCGGGGACATTATTTACTAATCCTTTCATTGATAATTTTGTTATGGCTAATTACATTGACCATTTGACCATCTTGACTTTGTTGACCATTTGATCAAAGTTGACTTGGATCTTCTTAGAAGATCTAAAGTATTCTTTGGTTTTCTTTTTCTTTTGTTATGATAATGGTCATGTCATTTGTAGCCATCACCTTTATCTTGATGGGATTAGTAATCATAATGTTTGTGCTTTATTGCAACCATGGTTAGTTTTTTCTCTTGGTTAAGCTTTTCATTTGCTTATTCTCATTCTCTCTCTTGAAATGAGAAGCTCCATGGTTGCTAGAAAAACTCCTTCTACTTCCTCCTCTTGATTTCTCATTTGATCTCATGTGTTGAGAGAAAAAGGTTTTTACTTGACAAACACATCCATACATCTTCTCTACACATCCTAGGGCTTCTAGATTAGCAATCTCGTTGCCCTAGTTACCTCGGCTTGAGGTGGAGCTCGGTGTACATCTCTCGGGTGGATCGTCTTCGACTCAAGGAGGCCGCGGAGGTGACCGAAGTCCGGATCAACCATTGAGCAAGCAAAGAGAAGAACAACAAGAAGAGAAGAACATCAAAGAAGAACAACAACAAGAAGAGAAGGAGTTCAAGTTGAGGTATAACCCCTAACCGAGTAGATACATCTCATGTTAGGATTCTAGTATATTGTTTAGCAAAGATCCGGCTTTTACGGTCCATGTTACAAAGTCCAGAAAAATTTTTGTTTTACCGTTTCCGCAACCCCGTAAGTACCGGGAGAGGTAACGTGGACCTAACAGTGGTATCAGAGCCTAACTAAACATAAACTAGATTGGTAGTAAAGTATATCGAAGTTCGAAACGGAAAAATCGAAAAAACCAAGTTATAAAAACCTGAGGTTCTGTTAAAATTTTTTCTGGTCAAAACAAAATTTGTTATACTCCAAAAATCATCTCAGGGTTTTTAGAAGAAAGCCACCAAAAACGAGACAGCGACTCCACCAAAGCGCCGCGCTTCCACGGCAATAGCAAGCTATTGCCGTGGAACCGCGGCCAACTTGGTGAGTTGCTGCATCGATTTTGGTGCAGTGTGTTTCTGACGTGGTTTTAGGATTTTTAAGATATATGATATGTGCCCAGATTTTCCAGAATAGAAATTTGTTTTTGGGGGCCTATAATTCCGTATTTTTTCGAACTTCAATATACTTTGACTATAAAGGTTATATCTGTGATGTTCTTATGTATTGAACGTCGGCTAATCGCTATATGACGATTAGTCGGGGTTATACATATCTGTGATCTGTGATTGTTGTTGATGGTTTGTGTATATGAACTCGTTGGATTGTCGCGGATGAATAGCCGGGGTGGATGTGAGATGAGAGTTTCTTTTTCTTTCATTCATGTAATAAATTTGTAAATTGATGTAATATTATTTGTTTGGACGCACAACCGGGTCGGGGTTGTAGCCGTCATTGTATAATTCTTTTTACTGTTTTTGCTCCTAGGATAGACCCATGGAGGGGGTGCACAAACTACCGGGTATCTCGAAGTGCCGAGTGGCCTACTCATGGCGTTGAGGGAGGTTGCTTCGCTTCGGGTACTTGGCGGGTAGTTTGCCGCACCCGTAGGGGTCTTGGGTGGGGTATTGGCTATTCATCGCGACCGTGTAATCCGTTTTTCGTTGCAGGCTCGAACGAATCGCGGGTTCCTAGTATATCCAAAGTGTTCATCTGTAATCTGGATTGGCTATCATTGCTGTTATATATAATAACTATTTAGGCGTTGCTTATGTTTTACAGCCGCGCTAGCCCAGCTCCCGCTCTGTCGTTAGTTAAGAAACCTAACGGGTGATGACGGGGCCCCGTGGCGAATGCGAATGGCATAAGCGTACGTCATATTTTGGTTGTTTTCTGCAATGGTTGGATTTAAATGATAGGACGTATTAAAAGAACTAATGCAAGAAAATAAACCTAAAAGACGTTGTTGGAACAAGTTTTTCAAAAAGCTGTTATTGCAAGGACGTTCAATTTTTGTTTTGCATCGCGGTATTCGGTTGTGAATGCCCAACACCTCAGTCGACGAGGCAAGGGCCGAGATCCCTTCATCGGGAGTGACCCCTTGGACAAAAGTTTGCGTCAGGGTAATAACTTCACTATAGTCGATTATTCTTGCTTTGCATCGAGGTATTCAGTTTGGAATATCCTGCACCTCATTCGACGAGGAAAGAGCCGAGATCCCTTCGCAGGGAGTGACCTCTTTAGCAAAAGTTTTCGCCACTATATTTTCAAAAAGATTATCAGGTTCCTTCAACGATATCAAGTTCATTACGTTAACGGGTTTTTCGCCAAAAACCCAGCCGTAGCCCTCCGTCGTTTCGGATAATTAATACTTAGTATTCGTGCTGCGTTTGTTGATTATTCGTCAAGACACAGTGAACGGTAGCTGAGTAATAATTCTCTGTTGCACTGATAGATGCGATTGGTTAGGACGGTCGCATGATTTTGTTTATTATTCGTCAAGGATCATGCGGGCGGGTCTAATGTAATCCTGGATAACGACGGGTTGAACTTGACTAGGACCTTTTGATTTGTTGATTATTCGTCAAGGTCACTTGGGTCCTAGGGGCAAAAACCACATCGGGAGTTTCAAAAGAACTGAAACTTGCATATTTAGCATACCTTCTGGAGTGTGGTGACTAGAGTGGATTCCATCTAGGTTATCACACAATGACAGTTGGATCCCGATCCCACTGATGAGTTGGTTTACTCTTGGGAGATTATTTCACTTAACGATCAATGCTATAAACCTAGTAGGTGTCTAGAAAGGTGTTAGCGGGGTTACGCCCCCAGGGAAAAGAGGTTCTTTAATTAAGGAACTTCGCGAAAGCGTTGGAAAACCTCCCTCGAAGTACCGACACTAGCCTGGCTGGAAGGTTAAGCAAGTATTGTAACGTGAATTAAAACCCGGCTAGTTCTTCTTTTAGAAGGTTTTAAGAAGAATTTGAGTAAACAGTGGGAGACATCCTGGTTAGATAAATTAATAAACCAATCTAATCTTGCAAGAGCATACGCTGAGTGTTTCTTTTTTCGCTCTCTCCAGGCAGCAACCTTTTCACGCCCTAATCAAGATAATAAAATGTATCGCTTGACCGATCCGAATTCTTATTCGGGACTGGGGAAAGTTGGTTTAGCTCTAACTTGTGACAACAGTCATGAGTATGAGAATGGGAAAGGGGATTGTATGGATTTCCAGGATACCCAGTTGAAGGAGAAGCAAGGTTTTGCATCTACTTCAGGTGTTCTTGTAATTGAGAACTGTTTTACGGTCAGCCCTATCTCCTGGGTACTTGATACCGGATCAGGATCTCATATCTGTAATTTATTGCAGGGACTGAGAAAAAGTAGGAAAGTTGCACCGGGTGATATGTCGCTCAGAGTAGCGAACGGAGCACAAGTCAATGCGGCAGCCGTCGGTGAATATCACCTAGTATTGCCAAATGGCAAGACTATGATTTTGAACGATTGCTACTATGTACCCTCCATGGTTTGCAACATCATATCAGTTTCTTTACTCGATAAAGATGGATATAACTTTGTTCTTGAAAAGAATATCATGAACATTTACCTTCTTAAGGTACTGGTTGCAGAGGGTACACTGTGTAATGGTATCTACGTTCTAAATCAGAATACAGTTCTCAATATACAAAACACACGCAAGAGGAAGAATTCAGATACGAATGAATCCTACTTGTGGCATTGTAGACTTGGTCATGTCGGAGAGAAAAGACTGAGTAAGTTGCATAAAGATGGACTCTTGGATGCGTTCGAGTTTTCATCTTATGAAACTTGTCAGTCTTGTCTCAAAGGGAAGATGACCAAATCTCCGTTCACCGGACATGGAGATAGAGCAGCAGAGCTCTTGGGACTCATACATAGTGATGTATGTGGTCCGATGTCTATACATGCAAGGGGTGGGTTCTCGTACTTCATCACATTCACTGACGATCTCTCTAGGTTCGGATATGTGTATCTATTGAAATACAAATCTGAAGCTTTTGAGAAATTCAAGGAATTCAGAAAGGAAGTAGAGAACCAGACAGGCAAAAGTATCAAGATCCTCCGGTCTGACAGGGGAGGGGAGTACTTAAGCACGGAATTCCTAGATTACTTAAAAGAGAATGGTATTCTCTCTCATCTTACTCCTCCTTATACACCACAGCACAACGGTGTATCGGAGCGGAGGAATCGTACCCTATTGGATATGGTTCGTTCCATGATGAGTAGTGCTGAGTTACCTCTTTCATTCTGGGGACATGCGCTTCAGACAGCGGCATACCTTTTGAATCAAGTTCCGTCCAAATCTGTGCCTAAAAATCCGTATGAAATATGGAGCAGTAAGAAACCATGTCTGAAGTTTATTAAGATATGGGGTTGTCCAGCCTATGTGAAAACACAGAAACCGGACAAGTTAGAGGCACGGTCAGTTCTCTGTAAATTTGTGGGATATCCTAAAGACTCACTAGGATATCTGTTCTACCACACTGAGGAACAGAAGGTTTTTGTATCTCGCCACGCCACCTTCTTAGAAAGGGAGTTTCTTGCAAAAGAAACTAGTGGGAGTTCGGTAGAACTGGAAGAAATTCAGCGACCACAAAATGTAACTGAAAATTTGGAGGAACCGCTAGATTCTATTACCCCAGACGAACCTCAGCCACTCCGCAGATCTGGTAGGATTTCTCATCCGCCCGAGAGATACTACGGTTTTCTCATAGACGGGGATCGAGAGGATTGCATCTTGGAAGAAGATGACCCTACCAGTTTCAGGCAGGCCATTATCAGTAGGGACTCTGATAAGTGGCAGGAAGCAATGCAATCCGAAATGGAGTCCATGTACGCCAATAAAGTGTGGACCTTGGATATTGCTCCACCTGGGGTAAAACCCGTTGGATGCAAATGGATCTACAAAAGGAAACTTGGTGTAGATGGGCAGGTGGAAACCTATAAAGCTAGACTCGTTGCAAAAGGTTTTCGTCAAAGACCTGGTTTGGACTATGACGAGACTTTTTCTCCGGTGGCTATGCTCAAATCCATTCGGATCCTACTTGCCATTGCTGCCTTCCATGACTATGAAATCTGGCAGATGGATGTTAAGACGGCTTTCCTAAACGGTTGTTTGGAAGAGTGCGTTTACATGGATCAACCAAAAGGTTTCGTAGACAGTGGGAGCAGCGTAAGGGTGTGCAAGTTGCTTAAATCCATTTATGGATTAAAGCAGGCATCGCGGAGCTGGAACATCTGTTTTGATGAGGCAATCAAGGAATTTGATTTCATCAAGAACGAAGATGAATCCTGTGTATATAAGAAGATTGTAGGACGAACTGTCGTATTCCTAGTCTTGTACGTGGACGACATTCTTTTGATAGGAAATGATGTTCCTATGCTACAATCGGTCAAGCTATTTTGTCACAAAGGTTCTCCATGAAGGACCTGGGTGATGCCTCGTACATTCTGGGGATCAAGATCTATAGAGATAGATCCAAGAGACTATTGGGACTTTCGCAGTCCAAGTACATAGAGACCGTACTAAAGAGATTTAGTATGGAGGGTTCCAAGCGCGGTAACATACCCGCATTGCACGGAATTACCCTCTCCAAGAAGATGTCTCCTAAGACTGACGAGGAGAGGGTTCGCATGAGCACTATACCCTACGCTTCGGCGGTAGGATCTATAATGTATGCGATGCTATGTACAAGACCAGATGTAGCTTACGAGTTGAGCGCGGTAAGCCGGTATCAGTCAGACCCAGGGGAGGACCACTGGACAGCAGTGAAGAACATTCTCAAGTACCTAAGAAGGACTAAGGAGATGTTCCTGGTTTACGGTAATGGAGACCTCAGGTCGAGTCCTTTACCGATTCAAGCTTCCAGAGTGACAAAGATGACAGCAAGTCCGTCTCAGGTTTTGTGTTTACCCTCAACGGAGGGGCGGTATGTTGGAGGAGTTCCAAGCAGGATATCGTCGCAGACTCGATGATGGAGGCTGAATACATTGCTGCAAGCGATGCCGCAAAAGAGGCGGTCTGGATAAAGAAGTTCATTAGTGAACTTCAGGTGGTTCCGTCCATTGTTGACCCAATACCTTTGTATTGCGATAACAATGGGGCTATAGCTTTAGCGAAGGAACCAAGGTCCCATCAGAAATCCAGGCACATCTTAAGGCGGTATCACCTGATCAGGGAGATCATTGATCGATAGGAGATCGAGGTGCGGAGAGTGGACACAAAGGACAACACTGCGGACCCATTCACGAAGGCTTTACCCCAGACTCAGTTCGAGCGGCTGATCGAGATGATAGGTCTTCGATACGCCAGTACATGGCCTTAGTGCAAGTGGGAGATTGTTAGTGTATATGCCCTAGAGGCCATTACTGTATCATACTAGTATGTATATTACTTGATGGAAGCTTGGGATATTCACAGTTGTACAGACAATCTTGCTCAATATAGTAGTATGCTACTTGGTTTGTCTCTGCTTTAATGTGTACATGTGTGTTTATTTATTATATCACCTATACGCATTAGTAGAGCCCTTAGGATCTTTGCTTGATTACCGGCGTTGTGATAGCGATCACACTCGTGGGGGCTGGGTAATCTACAAGCACATCCTTATACACGTCCCTAGTCGTGGGAGTTCCGAGATAGGGCATCGATACTCCGGAGTAGACTAGCTTATGCGCTTCTCATCCCAGCACGGGAGACGGTCTGTCCCACAGCCGTCGGTACGTCGTACTTGAGATAGTATGCGGGTGCTCATTAGGTTACGAGTACACTGGACAGGACTCGTCGGGAACTGATGGTTGGTATTATACCTATCGTCAGTTATCAGTTTCCAGGTGACATTAGTACAGCTTAGTCAGCTGACTTGACACTGTCACTTCGCCTCGAGTGTGTTCCCACAGTTCTTTGATTACTACCCTACCACGGCTCTACTGAGTCGTGCAAACAGGTAGTAGTTGGGAGCAGTCCCGAAGCACTTGGAGGCAGTGACGGTTAGACAGGATTCGTCTCTCCCGGTATTGGGGGTTGACATCGCGCTGTGTCTAGGAGAGCCATTACACGAGTAGTCCCTGGCCAGGGCAAGCGAGATATACTGGTAGGTTTCCAGTGTTATCTCAGGGTGTATTGGGCTTCACTCCGACACGACTTGTACCGCTATTAGGGGACTGACGTTTACCACCCCCCTAGGCCCGCCATGCGATGTATCAGACGAACAGACCGGACTGTACGGAGATTGTCACATACAGACTCAGTAGGAGTTCGGATGGGTTTACCTCATCGGCCTTCTTATCGATATCTACCTGGGGACCGTTACGTACAGCTAGTGCCGCTTGCGGTCTGTGGTTAAACCCACTGCCAGCGTAGTGTCGAGTCTTTAGAGTCCCACACAGAGAGTTTCCCTGCATTGAGCGAAACGCGTAGAGGCCGTATGGTTTTACGGCTGGGCTGCGATCACTTACGTACACTTGTGTGCGTATGGTGTTCGGGCAGGCAATACTAGTAGGCTTTGGTTTAAGCCGGATACTAGTATTGCATGGATGGATTTGTTTTGTCTTCTGTGCATCCGCATTCTACGGAATACGGATGCAGGTGTGTATGCACAGTTTTCCGGAGCGATGAAGGAGGAGGTGCCTCATTAGGGTTTTGGTAGTTGGTTCGGCCAAAACCGCTATGTGGCAGGCTCATTAGGGTTTTGACAGTTGATTCGGTCAAAACCATTTTGAGGCGGACTCATTAGGGTTTCGACAGTTCGTTTGGTCAAAACCATTATGAGCCGGGGACATTATTTACTAATCCTTTCATTGATAATTTTGTTATGGCTAATTACATTGACCATTTGACCATCTTGACTTTGTTGACCATTTGACCAAAGTTGACTTGGATCTTCTTAGAAGATCTAAAGTATTCTTTGGTTTTCTTTTTCTTTTGTTATGATAATGGTCATGTCATTTGTAGCCATCACTTTTATCTTGATGGGATTAGTAATCATAATGTTTGTGCTTTATTGCAACCATGGTTAGTTTTTTCTCTTGGTTAAGCTTTTCATTTGCTTATTCTCCTTCTCTCTCTTGAAATGAGAAGCTCCATGGTTGCTAGAAAAACTCTTTCTTCTTCCACTTCTTGATTTCTCCTTTGATCTCATGTATTGAGAGAAAAAGGATTCTACTTGACAAACACATCCATACATCTTCTCTACACATCCTAGGGCTTCTAGATTAGCAATCTCCTTGCCCTAGTTACCTCGGCTTGAGGTGGAGCTCGGTGTACATCTCTCGGGTGGATCTTCTTCGACTCAAGGAGGCCGCGGAGGTGACCAAAGTCCGGATCAACCATTGAGCAAGCAAAGAGAAGAACAACAAGAAGAGAAGAACGTCAAAGAAGAACAACAACAAGAAGAGAAGGAGTTCAAGTTGAGGTATAACCCCAAACCGAGTAGATACATCTCATGTTAGGATGCTAGTATATTGTTTAGCAAAGATCCGGCTTTTACGGTCCATATTACAAAGTCCAGAAAAATTTTTGTTTTACCGTTTCCACAACCCCGTAAGTACCGAGAGAGGTAACGTTGACCTAACAGGGTTGAACTTGACATGTGACATATGATATTTTGGCCAAAGTCAAGGTCATAAGAGCATGGGGCAAAAATCAACATCGGGAGTTTCAAAAGAACTGAAACTTGCTAGTGTTGCATACCATTTGGAGTGTGATCATTCTGGTAGGATTCCTTCAGTTTCGTCACGCGATGATATTTGGATCCCGATCCTACTGTGAGTATATGCTACTCCTCGGGAAATTTCACACTTAACGATCAATGCTATAAACCTAGTAGGTGTCTAGAAAGGTGTTAGCGGGGCTACGCCCCTAGGGAAAAGAGGTTCTTAAATTAACGAACTTCGCGAAAGCGTTGGAAAACCTCCCTCGAAGTACCGACACTAGCCTGGCTGAACGGTTAAGCAAGTATTGTACGGTGAGATTGATCCTGACTAATTCTTCCTTTTGGTTTGAGGAGGGATTCGAGAAACAGTGGGAGCCATCCTGTTTAGACAAACTGAAAACCATTCTAAACTTGCAAGAGCATCATGCTGAGTGTTTCTTCTCTCTCTCCTAATTGCAGCGACCAATCGACATGACTGGACTTAAGTTACTTCTAGATAAAAACATACTGACAGGGCTAAACTACAAAGATTGGCTCAGGAATGTCAAAATGGCAATCACTTACGACAAGCTGGGGTATCTTCTTACCACCAAAGCTCCCTCTGTCCTAGGTCCCACCTCCAGCGTCGCGGATAAGAAATCCGTAAGACTTGGGAGATTGATTGCGCGAAGGCCAGGTGCCTCATGCTTGCCACTATGGACAACGAACATCAGAGGAGGCACGAGAATATGGACCTCGAATCCATATTTGTCCATACAAAAGAACTGTATGGAGAGCAATCTCGTATTGCAAGATACGAAGTGTCAAAGAAGTTATTTTCGGCAAGGTTGGCCGTCGGATCATCGGTAGCGGAACACGTGCTTAAGATGATTGGCTACATAGAAGAGCTCGCGGACCTTAGGACCACGTTGGAGAATGAGCTCTATACGGACTTGATTCTCCAGTCCCTTCCTTCCACTTGCGCCCAGTTTATCCTGAACTTCAACTTACAAGAAAAGGAAGTTGAACTTTCAGAACTCCTCAACATGCTGAGGAGCGCAGAGGGCACCCTACAGAAAGGTAGGGAAACATCCACTTTGTTTGTAGGAGGATCTTCCTCTTCTAGGTCCAAGGTGAAAGCCAAAGGAAAGAAGAAGAAAGCCCCCGCCAAACCAAGGGGCGGTGTTAGTAAAGTGGATACGAAGGGAAAAGCAAAAGCAAAAGAAACAAAGAAAGCGGGGCAGCTTGTGGATAAAGAAGAATGCTTCTATTGTCATAAGAAGGGACACCGGAAGAATGATTGCAGGGCTTGGAAGGCCAGAACACAGGATCTGAAGCAGGTTGCGGCTTCAGCTTCAGGTGTGTATGTTATTGATAATTGACTTTCAATAAACTCTACTTTCTGGGTATTGGATACCGGATCAGGATCTTATATCTATAATTCTTTGCAGGCGTTGAGAAACCGTAGGTTTTTGAAGGCAGGTGACATGACCCTCAAAGTTGCAAACGGAGCTAGCATGGATGCTAAGGCCGTGTGAGACTATCACCTGGGAATGTCAGATGGACATGTTTTGGTTTTGCGTAATTGCTTTTTTGTACCCAACGCAACTTGTAATATCATTTATGTATCTTTGACTTCTAAAGAAGGTTATGAATTTGCGTTTGTAAGTAATGTTGTAAACATTCACCTTAATCAAGTTCTGATTGGGTCAGGTACATTAAGCAATGGTATATACGTATTAAACCAACCACAGATTTTCAATGTCCAGAATACACACAAAAGAAAGTCTCCAGAAATCAATCAGACTTTCTTATGCCATTGTAGACTGGGTCACATCAATGAGAGAAGGTTGACGAAGTTACATACACAAGGATATTTGAATCCGTTCGAATATCAATCGTATGCCATTTGTCAATCCTGTCTCAAAGGAAAGATGACAAAGACTCCGTTCATTGGATACGGAGTAAGAGCGAGCGAGCTATTGGGACTCGTACACAGCGACGTGTGCGGTCCAATGTCTACACATGCGCGAAGCGGTTATTCTTACTTCATTACTTGTACGGATGACTTTTCAAGGTACGGTTATGTCCTCTTAATGAAACATAAGTCCGAAGCCTTTGGAAAATTCCAGGAATATAAGAATGAAGTAGAAAAACAAACCGGCAAAAGTATCAAGATTCTAAGATCGGATCGAGGTGGTGAATACTTGAGTGCCGAGTTCCTGGACTATTTAAATGAGAACGGAATTCTCTCTCAGCTTACTCCTCCATACACTCCGCAACATAACGGTGTATCGGAGAGACGGAACCGAACCCTATTGGATATGGTACGGTCCATGATGAGTAACGCTGAGTTACCGCGATCATTCTGGGGGTATGCGCTAGAATCAGCTGCATACCTTTTGAACCGAGTTCCCACTAAGACTGTGCCTACTACACCATATGAGATGTGGTGTGGGAAGAGACCCTATCTTAATCACATTAAGACATGGGGAAGTCCAGCTTTTGTCAAAAAGCAGCATGCGGACAAGCTCGAGGCACGCTCAGTACAGTGCAAGTTCGTGGGATATCCAAAGAACTCCAAGGGATATTTCTTCTATTGTGAAGAGGAACAAAAGGTTTTTGTTTCTCGTCATGCCCATTTTCTAGACCACCATTTCTTAGAAAAGGAAATAAGTGGGAGCGCAGTAGAACTGGAAGAAATTCCAGAACCACGAGCTATTACTGAAAGCTTAGTAGAACCAGAGGGTT
The DNA here is from genome assembly GCA_030015575.1 of Agapanthus africanus. NCBI lineage: Eukaryota > Viridiplantae > Streptophyta > Magnoliopsida > Asparagales > Amaryllidaceae > Agapanthus > Agapanthus africanus. The sequence goes on from JASDDO010000022.1 coordinate 415,177,951, forward strand.
CGAAAGATCAGGACATTCCTATGCCGCTCCGCAGGTGTAGTAGGCAGTCTCATCCGCCCGAGAGATACTACGGTTTTCTCGTAGACGGGGATAGAGAGTATTGCATCATAGATTATGATGAGCCTACTAGCTTCCAGCAGGCCGTTCAGAGCGTTGACTCGGTAAAATGGCTGGATGCAATGCGGACCGAAATGGAGTCCATATACACCAACAAAGTATGGACGTTGGACGTTGCTCCAGACGGGGTAAAACCCGTAGGATGCAAGTGGATCTTCAAAAGGAAGATTGGTGTAGTTGGACAGGTTGAGACCTATAAAGCTAGACTGGTTGCAAAGGGTTTTCGTCAAAGACCTGGTTTGGACTATGACGAGACCTTTTCTCCAGTGGCTATGCTGAAATCCATTCGGATCTTTCTTGCCATTGCTGCCTTCCACGATTATGATATTTGGCAAATGGACGTAAAGACCGCTTTTCTAAATAGAAATTTAGAGGAGTGTGTCTATATGGACCAGCCAGAGGGTTTCATTCAGAGTGGGAGCAGCGGAAAGGTGTGCAAGTTGCTTAAGTCCATCTATGGACTAAAGCAGGCATCGCGGAGTTGGAACATCTGTTTTGATGAGACGGTCAAAGAATTTGGCTTTATCAAAAATCCAGATGAACCATGCATCTATAGTAGATTTGTAGCAAGAACTGTCGTATTCCTCGTTTTATACGTGGATGACATTCTTCTGATAGGAAATGACATTCCTATGCTACAATCTGTCAAGGGGTTCTTGTCACACAGGTTCTCCATGAAAGACCAGGGTGATGCCTCATACATCCTGGGGATCCGGATCCATCGTGATAGATCCAAGAGGATATTTCACAGTCCAGGTACATCGACACCATACTGAAAATATTCAGTATGGAAGATTCCAAGCGTGGTAACCTACCGGCTTGTCACGGGATTACCCTCTCTAAAGAGATGTCTCCCAAGACTGATTTGGAAAGGGATCGCATGTCTATTATACCCTACGCTTCTGCGGTAGGCTCTATAATGTATGCGATGTTGTGTACCAGACCGGATGTAGCTTATGCACTGAGTGTGGTAAGCCGGTATCAGTCAAACCCTGGGGAGAAACACTGGATAGCGGTAAAGAACATCCTCAAGTACCTGAGAAAGACTAAGGAGATGTTCTTGGTGTATGGCGGAAAAGACCTCCAGATCGAGGCCTTTGCTGACTCCAGCTTCCAGAGTGACAAGGATGATTCCAAGTCCATGTCGGGTTTTGTCTTTACCCTCAATGGAGGGGCGGTGTGTTGGAAGAGTTCCAAACAGGAAACCGTTGCAGACACGACGATGGAAGCGGAATACATCGCTGCATCTGATGCCGCAAAAGAAGCTGTCTGGATGAGGAAGTTCTTGAAAGAACTCAGGTGGTTCCGTCCATTGTTGATCCAATACCTCTGTATTGTGACAACAACGGGGCTATAGCTTTAGCGAAGGAACCCAGGTCCCATCAGATATCCAGACACATCTTGAGGCGGTATCACCTGATCAGGGAGATCGTGGGTCGCCAGGACATCGAGGTTCGGAGGGTTGCTTCAGAGGATAACACTGCAGATCCATTCACCAAGGCCTTGCCCCAGACTCAGTTCGAGCGGCTGATCGAGATGATAGGTCTTCAATACGCCAGTACATGGCCTTAGTGCAAGTGGGAGATTGTTAGTGTATATGCCCTAGAGGCCATTACTGTATCATACAAGTTTGTATATTACTTAATGGAAGCTTGGGATATTCACCTTATATATACAATCTTGCTCAAAATAGTAGTATGCTACTTGGTTTGTTTCTACTTCAATGTGTACATGTCCTTATTTTAGTATATCACCTATACACATTAGTGGAGCCCTTAGGATCTGTAACGTTTTGAAAATCGTTTCGGTGAAATTTCGAAAAAACGGTAAAATAAGGGGGTTTTCTGTAAAAAGTCAAAATACAAATATCTTATTATAAAAATTAAATATACATATTCTAGCTATGAAATTGCTATTATTTGGTGTTTATTGAGCCGCGGGCGAAATTTCAAATTTTCTGAAAAAAATATTATTTTATTATTATTTTAAGCCGTCACTAAAATATTTAATTAGGAAAAATTACAAATTGGAATGAGTTGAAACAAATTTTGTGCATCATAAAATATTAAATAAAATTTTATCATGTGTTTTTTGGAACGAAATCATTTGCCAAAACGGTTTAGAAATTATTGAAGAAAAAAAGGCTTTTTTTAGCGTAAATGGATGTTTGGGGTATTATATTTATCATTTATCATTTTTCCCTCATCCACACTCACCCACACCCTCTCTCCCCTCTCCAAATCAGCAGCCCAAGTGCCCCCTCATCTTCCCCACTTGAGTTGTTAAAAGAAAAATCAAGAGAAGAGTAAAGAAAGAGGGGTTTAATAAAGAAAGAAGCTTGACTTTGTTGACTTTGACCATTCCTTATACCCACACCACTCTCTCTCTCTCTTCCACTCCCCATTTCCAGCCGAGCCTCCCCTCTCCCTCCAACAGCAGCCCCTCACAAAAAATCCCCTCTCATTTGATCACAAAATTCCATCAAAAAATCATCCAAAATGCTTCAAAAATCCCACAAAATCAAAATCTAATCCCTACCCATTTTTACTTGACCATTCTAGTATGGATCTAGGGAACAAGATTGCTATTTGGGAGGCTAAGTGTGCTTGTGGGATCTTCAATTTGTTTGGGTAAATTCTAACCCTTTTGCTTAAATTGTTGTTAATTGCTTGTAGTTAGCTTAATTAAGTGTTAATTTGGTTTTATATGGGTTCAATTGTATGATTAAGGAATTCTAGTTAGGGTTTTGTTTTGAAATTGGGTGGTGATCACTTGTGCATGGTTTGTGATGTGAGCTAACATCTTGAAAAAATTGTTAAAATTTATCTAGTTGCATATTACAAGTTGTTACTTGAAAAATGTCCAAATTAAGCTTTTTTTTGTGCAAACTAGGGTTTTGTGAAATGCATTTATATGTGAGATTAAAAATATGGTTAGGGTTTTTATCATATTATTAACTTTATTAAGTGTGGTTTAATTCTTTGGATCATGCAATTCTAAGCTAGATTGTAGTTTGTGCATTTTGCTTTGAAATTGTTTAAAAGGGTATTTTTGGTAAACTAGAATATTAGGATTTTTGGAATTTAATGAGATTAAATTCCGGAAATTGTTTATACGACTTATTTAAGATATTTAATAAATATATTGGCCGCTACATTCATTTAAACATCCTGTTTTGTACAAAAACGGCGAATTGTGCTTGCTAGATTTTCGGAAAAATGACTTTTTAAGCAAAATTGAGGTTTTTGTGAGTTTTAACCTAGTTTATATTAAAATTTGTGTTCATGAATGTGCAAATGAGTGTGATTGGATTTTTCTCGATGGTTTGACGTTTGTACATCGACATCGAGGGTTGGTTTGACTATTCTTGCATGCGTAGGCGATAGGTTTGGACCTATGCGTGATACGCGTGCCGATTTGATTTTCGTATGCCGTTTCGATTTCGAATTTAGTTTTAATACGATATGGTGCGTTATGATATGTAGGTACCCCCATGTAGACTTCGAGACGACAAGCAAGCGCGTGGCGATGTCGGTACCGGCTAGCGAGGACCAGGTGAGTAGATTTATATCTACGGGAAGAAGTCGGGTGGATGGCGTATAGCACCCCCGCAGTCCGTGGTGATGTATACGGATGCGTATACACACCAACAATTTATGATATGTTGTTAGGATTTATTATTGATGATTTTAGATGGATATTGGTGTTGGATTGGTGCATGGTTACGAAACCTTAGGTAGTGGGTGCACTACACTTACACATACACACATATACATACTAGCATACATTCCTTATTTCATATGTGCGTGTATGGGAATATATTTATATGTTCACATGGGTATGGGACTATGTGTTCACATACGGATTTGAGGAGGATACTTGGGATTGAGCTGAGTCGATGAGATTTGTTTGTGGTTGTGATCTCGGTGATATGGCAGGATTCGTACTAAAGGTACGTCCTGGTGTTATAGTGGATCTTGCGGCGGCGATACGGGTGAATAGTGTTATAAATAAATGGTCGACATGTGATCGTGATATGCGGCATAATATGCTAGGATATTGATATTAGGCCGTATCGGGCGATGTATACCCCTTGATGATGATATGTGCTGACGATATCGGTTTGTACGAGATTGTCGATCAGTAGTCAGATCATGAGTATATTGAGGATATTAGTATTGTACTAGACATAGGTCAGTACCCTAGACTATGATCTTGGATAAAGAGGATACCAGAGAAATAGTGTGAGGAATATGATATTGACCCGTACCCAGATTTGGGGATGCCGTACGACGGATTTACGTACGAGCTATATCTTGATGATTGATCCGCACTCTTGACTTGGGATGTCTGATTATAGATATGGTATCGGATATGATATTATTGAGGCGGGATTACCGACTAATATATATACAGGTATGTATATGTATCGACTCAGATGTTAGGCGGTTTCCTTACCTGTAGTCTAGCTTATAGCGTAGCCCTTTAGTTTAGTTAGTTGTTAGATTAGATTCGGTTCCTACCTATTTCAAAGCTTACGAATCGTGCGTATTTTTTTAAGACAGCCTAAGGGATCCTACGGATATTTCAAAAAACGTATCTTTCTTAAAAACACCGTAGCCCCTATTTTCAAAACCCCACGATTCGTGTTATTTCAAAAGGCACCATTGTAGGACTTATATTAGGTTAAAACAGATTAATTATCGTTGCGTCTAGTATTCAGCTCCCGCTCATTATTGTGGTTTGCTCCGCATCACATGCTTATATTATGCTTCATATTCTACTGTTGATATCTTGTGGTTAGGACACGAGCACCATTACCGATGATGCGTATGTACCACGTACACTTACTTGCTGGCTCACACACATCTTCATCGGTAATTGCCATGTCACGTACACCTTAGAAAATATTATTGCTTGACATAGCCTGTTAGCTAATAGTTTAGATATGATATTAGTGTACTTGCCTTATATGTTAGTTTAGACATTATAGTTATTACCTGCTACCTCATGCATACTGTTATTCATTGTTATGCCGCATTCATGGATTCTCATGCATATATTCACTTTTTACGTGCTATTGAGGTTTTGGATTTGGATTTCCATGAGATTTTCTGGATTTGGGGAAAACCGCAAAACATATACAAACTTCTTCTTTCTCTTTTTAAATAAAAAGCGCGGTTTTTCCCATGATGTATGAGTCGTCCACCATGAGTTTGCTGATAGATTTGGAGACCCGATTCGAGGAGTTGGATGAACCGTTTCGGGTACATGGTAGACCCGGTAAGGTACCCAGGGGCAAGAAGCTCGTGGTGATGACGATGAGCCTGGCAGGGGGAGACTACCTACCGGTGATTTTACCCGACGCGTCGGATATCCGGAGGATACCGTCGTGGTCTTGAGATGGATGGTAGGGGCCGGTCGGGACTGACGGCGCCCTAGATATTGAGATTGAGACATTGAGATTTCGAGATATTGGGGTACTGAGATTTGATGATACAGGCCAGTCCGGATGGCCGGAGCCTGAGGTTTTGAAACATTGAGATTTATGTTTTGTGTCGATGCTAGACATTGTTGATGCCGATTTCATTTATGATACCTCATTTTAAAAATACAAAGGAAATCTCACTAATTTATGAAAACAGTTTCTTCATTTACATGTATTTTGTTTTCATGCATTCATACCTCATTCATATGATATATTGCTACCTGAGGCACTGACACGGGCACATGAGATCACACTCGGGCTAGATATTACCCTAGCCATTGTTATAGGCTGCATGTTATTCATATATTTGAGGATATATTATGATCATTGACTTAGGTTGCGTTATTCATGCGATTTTCTATTCGTAGATCTTTTTCTACTCACGAGTTGGCAACTCACCCCCGTTGTGTCCCAGTTTCTTGCAGGTGTTGCCGTACGGATTTCATTATGGCTTTGCGGGCACGGTTTCTTTTCGGGTGACTTACTAGTAGGTGGGTTTATTGTATCTTACCCATCATTATACCTTGTATATTATATTTCAGTTGTATCTAGAAGTTCCATCAACCAAACTTGTATTTTTTGAGATAGAGACCAGTAATGTTATTCTTTCGACCATAGAGTAGCATGTTATATTTCTTGAGTTTCTTGCTGGTTGAGTTCCATTTCTGTTGTGATCCTCGCCTTTAGACGTTGTATATTATGTTGCATACAGGTTGATTTGATATGGTTCTTCCTATTCTCTACTACTTCTCTTGGTTTGGATTTCTGGGTTTCGGCTTACTTAGCATACGTACTCCTTGAGACGTTCGTAGTCTAAGTGCCGGTCATGTTCCGTACTTTCGGGTCGTGACAGGATCTTTGCTTGATTACCAGCGTTGTGATGGCAGTCACACTAGTGGGGGCTGGGTAATCTATAAGCACATCCTTATGCAGGTCCCTAGTCGCAGGACTATCGAGACAGGGCATCGATACTCCAGAGTAGACTAGCGTATGCGCTTCTCATCTCAGAGTGGGAGATGGTCTGTCCCACAGCCATCAGTACGTCGTATTGGAGATAGTATGCGGGTGCTCGTTAGGTTACGAGTACACTGGACAGGACTCGTCGGGAACTGACCGGTTGGTATTATACCTATCGTCAGTTATCAGTTCCCAGGTGACATGAGTACAGCTTAGTCCGCTGACTTGACACTGTCACTTCGCCTCGAGTGTGTTCCCACTGTACTTTGATTACTACCCTACCACGGCTCAAAGGAGTCGTGCAAACAGGTAGTAGTTGGGTGCAGTCCCGAAGCACGTAGAGGCAGTGACGATTAGACAGGATTCGTCTCTCCCGGTATTGGGGGTTGACATCGCGCTGTGTCTAGGAGAGCCATTACACGAGTAGTCCCTGGCCAGGGCAAGCGAGATATACTGGTAGGCTTTCAGTGTTATCTCAGGGTGTTTTGGGCTTCACTCCGACACAACTTGTACCGCTATTAGGGGGCTGACGTTTACCGCCCCCCTAGGCCCGCCATGCGATGTATCAGACGAACAGACCGGACTGTACGGAGACTGTCACATTCAGGCTCAGTAGGAGTTCAGATGGGTCTCACCTCGTCAGTCTTCTTGTCGGCATCTACCTGGGGACCGTTACGCACAGCTAGTGCCGCTTGCGGTCTGTGGTTAAACCCACTGCCAGCGTAGTGTCGAGTCTTTAGAGTCCCATACAGAAAGCTATTCTCCTTTAGGCAAAAGAGTAGAGGTCGCATGGTTTTGCGAGAGGTCGCATGGTTTTGCGACAGGGTTCGGTCACATCCGTGCACTTGTGCACGTTTAGTGTCCGGACAGTTAACACTAGCGGGCTTTGGTTTAAGCCAGATCCTAGTGTACGTTTTGGGATTGATTTTATCTCGTATGTATTCGTGTTCCTCGGAACGCGGATGCGGGTGTGTATGCACAGTTGACGGAGAGACAGAGGCAGATGATTCTCATTAGGGTTGTTGACTGTTGACTGTTGACCATTGACTTCTTGCTAAACCCTAATGAGAATATGATATATGATTAACAATAATATTAATTAAGTATTATGGTGACAAGGTTGTTGAGGGGTTGACTTTGTTGACCGGTTGACTAGGTTGGACTAGTTGACCATCATGATGACAATGACTATCATTTCATGGCAAAGACTTTTTGCTTGCTTGTTCTCTTGTGAAAAATGAGTGCATGAAATGATATGGCTATTGTTGCTTAAACCATCACATAATACTTGATTGCTATGATTTTCTATGATGGATTTGGATTATGAGAGCCAAGAGAGAAAAGTCTTTCTCATTCTTTTCATTTCCTTTCTCTCTCTTGTGTTTTGAGCTCTCATCTTCTTCTCTTACTCTCCCTCTCTCTAGTCTATGGTTCACTTGTCTCATGTGTTGAGAAGCAAGAACCATAGAGAAAAATCCCAACACACTCTCCTCTACTCACTCTAGTTCACAAGGTTTACCAAACTGAGTGAACTAGTTTCTTCAAAGTTCGAAGAAGAAGCCAAAGGTAGAAGCTTTCGGGTGGATCGATCTTCGGCGTAAGGAGACGACGGGGTGAAGACGATCCGTACACCATGGAGGTTTGAAGACGAAGGAGTTCAAGAAAGAAAGGTATAACCCCCTAACCGAGTAGTTAACAACTCCTAGTTAGGTTGTTAGTTAGATGTTTAACAAAGATCCGGTTTTGAGTCCATGTTACCGTCTCTAGAAAATTGTTTTTCACCAAATTCCGCATGCCCGAAAGTACCGGGAGAGGTAGCATGGACTTACAGGATCATACTTAAGCATCATTATTGTAAGGATAAAGAAAAATAGAAGAAGAAAGAAAGCAAACAACAAATATCAACAACTAGATTAGCAAATGAAAATTATAAGCAAGTAAAATAACACAATTACAAGATATAAAAAGAAACTCTTCTTTTATTCATCATCACTCATAAAGCTCACTGCAAGTTTTAATGGAGAAAGATGAAAAGAGGAAGAAGAACTACAAAATATAATCTAAAATCTAATACAAAGAATAGCACACTTAGTTTGGCTTTGAGCTGGGCTATTTATAGGCAGAAAATTGAAACCCTAGGGATACACTCAGTTTCACAAAGCCCGTTTGTAAAACTATTGTGTTCAAGAAATAGCCTCAGTGAGTGGATCCGCCAAGAAGTATCTTTCTATATCTCTCTTAATCTCAAGTTCGCGGAGAAAACCATCTCCCGAATTGAGTAATACCTGTCTTAGAACATGTCTGGATATCTGATGGGACCTTAGTTCATAAATGAACTCCATATCCAAACTTCTTAGACTGAATCGATCACTGAACCTAATCAGTATCGGGCACCTTGCTTCCCACAGTATCCTCTTGGACCACCTGTCCATAATACTGTCCCTCTTCGTCAGAGGGAAAAACTAAAACTCTGACAGTCACTCTGTCATCCACGTCACCTTTTGAAGCCTGGAATGATAATCGTCTCCCGAAGGAGGCTGCCGTTATCAAATCCGTAGAACATGTACTAATGTTCTAAAACCGCTTCCTTATGTTTCTCCAGGATTGGATTAATACAAACTTATTGCATCTAGTGCAAAACCAACATTTGGTGTGGTACTTGACATCTCATGATTGACTCAATTGCCTAAGCAAGTGATCTGCCAATCATGCACATCCCTCTCCCCTTTAGTCTATACGACACCTTTAGAGAGGGTGACTCCATTACCTGCAGGTACACCACCATGCTAGGAGTCAACTATTCCAAAAACCATTAGAATATCTGTCAAAGTACCCACATTGGGAAACTACCCAAAACCAGATCTAAAACCATAGATCTAGAAACCAGAATGTCAAATATTATATCCATATCCTGTCTGGAGAAACAACTGTGTGACGACCACAGTTTAACCGATCGTAGTATAGGAATTTTACTTCCCACTCTGTGTATGTCATCCAGATACCATAACATCACACCTACTACCCTCTTAACAGATCCATCCCTTATCCTGATTGAAGTCAAACCCATGACTGTCACATCAAAATCAGATGATCTATCTCCGCTATAACTGCTCTAGTCTATAAATAGACATTAGCTACTTGCCCACCATACTTCCGTTGCTCCTACTGACTACGACAATCCTCCTACCGGGTCTCATAACCTGGAACAACAGTAGTGTCAAGTCTGTGTAGATAAGAACCTCCCTGTCACCATCTCTGAGGCTACCGAAGTACCTCTCGGGCGTCTGAGGTTACCTACCATACCTGCGGAGTGGCTATTGGAATGTCAAACCTGATTGAATATATAGGTCCTATTAAATTTTCCGTAATCGTTCGCGGTTCTGGAATCACTTCCAGTTCTACCATACTCCCACTAATGTTTTCTGAAAAAGATCCATTTTTACCAAAACTGTGGCGAGTCAAGAACAATATCACTATTGATCTTCTAAATGGTAGAATATCAACCCTCGTCATAGCCAGGGTCAACCCACAAACAGCCATTACAGAATCGTGCCCTGAGTTATCCAGTGTCTGGTTTTAATCATAAGCTGGACAACTCCCCGTACCTTAATTTCTTTTAAGGTACGATCCATTCTATATCCAATATAGAAACTTTGGCACTAATTTAATTGGAACCATATTCAAACCATGCAGCTGTCTCCAGTGCACATCAACTTAATGGAAAGAGGCTAATCAGCATTACTCAACTTAGGAATCCATCCAATTATGAGTAACCTGAAAGAGAAACACGTTTCTCAAAACCATCACTATTATCTGAATACCAATCACAAGAATCTACATCTTCGATCTCTTTGAAGAATCCCGATACTTGTGATACCTGGTTCTCTACTTTATTCTTATACCCACAACTTCTCAAAACTTAGACCTTGTATTTCTACGAAACACTCGTCTAAATACTAGAGAAGTTATAAGTAAACAAAACATAGTACGAGGACCTACCCCTTTGTCCTGATGGACACTGGACAATATACAATACTCTGTATAAGTCCGCTGAGTTAAACAACTCAAAACCTGTGCGTTGTAGGTGGAAAACTGTACCCTGGCGATTTCCTCAAATATCACCAATTACAACAAATTCCGATATAATGAGGATGATCACCTAATTCCCAATATCTTACTCCCACTCATCATCTGTATACAGATATGAGAATGAAACCTGGTAAATACATACCCTTGGAGTAAGTGTCTAATCGGGAAAACAGGTTTTCTTTAACAATGTACTGAAACATCAAAATGTTTCGTAGGGGTATCCTGGTATTCATAGCAATGCCTCTTCCATAATCCAATTCATGACTTCAACCGTATATTTTATTGCCATCTCTCCAAATCCTTTTATTTGTCTTTAGTCGTTACCTTCTGTACACTATCGTTAGGCTAAATGGTTTTCTTCCTTCCCTACCGTTCGGCACCAGCCTATGGTTTGGAAGAAGACTATCCAGTAAGCATAATAGGTGTACCCTCCTAAACCAAGGAGTACTCGCATCTCGAGAGAAGGTGACGATAAAAGACAACTGAATAATACCTTATTCTTTTAAAGGTGAAATAGGAGCGGCGATGAAGTACGCGGTTTTGGTCGTGAATGATGTCAGTCGCAATTTACTTTGCCCTCTTTCTAATCCCTTTATTTTGTCTTTACATATTACCTTCTGCACACCCTACTTAGGCTAATTGGTTTTGTTCATTCCCTACCTTTCGGCACCAGCCTATGGTTTGGAATAAGACTATCCAATAGGCGTAATAGGTGTACTCTCCTAAACCAAGGAGCTCTCGCAACCTGAGAGAAGGTGATAATAAAAGACAACTGAATAAACCAATTCTATTTCTCCTGAACCTGGATCCATCCCCGAAGAACTCCCTTCGAGTTCGTATATAACCATACGATGGATCTATCCAATGGAAGTGGATATCCGTAGTAATACGGGTGTTCTGAGAAATACAAAGGGTAAAAGAAGGAGTGGCAATGACTTATGCAACTCAGACAATCCAAAAGCCAGTATTTTAAGAAGGTTCGGTCAACCTGGTCACTGAGTCATAGTCTAGGGTCGGTCAAAGGTCGCTCCCAAAGAGAGAGAGAGAAAAGAAACACTCTGCGTGCACTCTAACCTAGATCAGAATGGTCATCACTTTATCTAATCCGGAAACCTCCCACTGTCCTGTCAAATTCTCCTCCAAACCTAAAGAAGAATCAATCGGGATCACCCGAAGAGTAAACCAACTCATCAGTGGGAATCGGGATCCAACTCTCATCGCATGATAACGTGATGGAATGCATCCACGTTACTCATACTCCAGAAGGTATGCGCATACTTGGCAAGTTTCAGTTTCTTTAGAAACTCCCGATATTATTTTTGCCCCATGCTCTTATAACCTTGGCGTTGGTCAAAATGTCATAAGTCACATGCCAAGTTCTACCCATCACTATCTTGTCAATTTGAACCCACCCGCACATGCCCCTGACGTTGGCCAATCGGCAGAACTACTGTCCCAAACTAACTCATCTATCTATGCAACAATTGAATACCCAGCAGCTACCAAACACTATGCCTTGGCGTTGGTCAAAATGCGTAGCTTGAATACTACTGAATACCCAAAAGAAGTGACGGAGGGCTACGGCTGGTTTTTGGCGAAAAACCTTTAGCGTAGTGAACTTGATATCGCTGAAGGAACCTGATAGCTTTTTAAAATATAGTGGCGAAAACCTTTTGCTAAAGAGGTCACTCCCGGTAAAGGGATCTCGGCTCTTTCCTCGTGGAATGAGGTGCAGGATATTCCACTGAATACCGCTATGCAAAGCAACATGTAATCGACTATAGTAAAGTTATTAGCCTGACGCAAACTTCTGTCCAAGGGGTCTTTCCCGGTGAAGGGATATCAGCCCTTGCATCGTCGAATGAGGTGCTGGATATTCACACCGAATACCGCTATGCATAACAAAAATAAAACCTCTTTGTAATAACACTTTTTAAAATTGTTCCAACAACTCAAACAGGTTTGTTTTTACTTTGCATTGATCAGAATCAACGCAGTCCCATCAATTAATCACACAAGAAAAGAACGAAAATAAAATGTACGTATATGCCATACGCATTCGTCACTGGGTCCCGTCATCACCCGTTAGGTTACTTAACTAACGACAGAGCGGGGACTGGACTAGCGCTGGTGTAAAACATATACAACATCTAATAGTATATAAACCAATATACAATAATCGCTCCAGGCGTGATAGTATGCAACATTACAGAAAAGTAATAAGCATCACAGAACAATACAGATAATCTGGGATCCCCGAGTTTCACAGAGCCGCTGCTGAAACTCGACGTTCCCCTGTCGTGTGGATAGCCTGTGCAATGAAACCTAGACCCCTACGGGTGCGGCAAGTTACCCGCCAAAACCTGAAGCGAGGTAGTCCCCACAGCATAGTGAATGGAACACTCGGCACTTCACGGAATCCGGTAAATTGAGCACCCCTCCTTGGGTCAACCTGTACCCCCTACGAGTGCAGCGAATAGTCTGCCAATTCTGAAGTGGGGTCCCTCTGCCTCTCAAAGCCATGAGATGCGGACCCGTTGCTTTCCCGAACCCGGCTATCCGTGCACTCCGTCGCGGGGTAAAACCTAGTACAGTAATGAAAAATAGTACAATAGGTATATCGACCGCAACCTGGTCGTGCCCCAAAAAAAATATTATACAACAGGCAGTGACGGCTGTCCACAAGTTGGACGCTCGCCCCGCAATATCAAATGTACAAATAAACACAAACTGTACTACCATTGCACACTGCTATCCACCACGACAAATCCACAACATCACAGCACAATACAGAACATCAACGCGAATGTCACGTTCGCAAACCCGTCTAAAAGAACTATAGCATTCAGACGCGGTTTACCGATCAAATGACATTCCCGGTCGGAGATATAATGTAAGCACTGTAAACTAATGTGTTTAAATTTCGATCGACCAAAGACCAAATATCAACAAGTGGGCCCCTCGACTTACTGGTGAACAGTAACAAAACCTGGGCCGAAATGATATATACCAAAAATCACAAAAACCCAAACAGAACCCACTGACAAAATTTGGGAGCACGTGCTCCCCACGTGGCCGCGGATGCGCGGCCAAACCATGGGTTTGGCCGCCCTTCCGCGGCAGCTTGGAGGGATCACGACCCTAAATTTTGTCGTGACACTTAAAATTCCCTGCACGGATTTTTAAGACATGCAGAAATTGATTTTGAGACCATTTAAAATTAACAGAACTGTCGAGCTAGGATTTTGTGTTTTTCGATTTTCGGTCGGATCGATGTTTTAAACGCGTTAGCATAAGTTAGAATAGCAAAATGGTGAGGCTCTGATACCACTGTAAGTCTAGGCTAGCGCCCCGGCAGTCTACAGACGCCAAAATGCGCAACAAAAACTTTTAACTGGCGCTATCGTATACTTTAACCCAGATCTGCCATTATTGCTAAACTAACAAACTGTAAAGAGTGTAGGAATGTTATACCGAACGATCCGAGTCCTTCGTTCTTCAACCATCATCCCACGCTCCGTTGCGGCTGCTCCGATCTCGTCGATCTCCGATCTCCTCGTCGAGGTGGCACCACATGATCGGTTCTTTAAACGGGCTCCCGCCTCTGACTCGAGGCAACTCGATCGTCAAGTTTGCTAAAAGAGACGACCAAGATTGATGTAGAGAATGAGTAGATGACTTTGTCTCACTTTGTCCAAGTCCGTGGACGATCGGTTAATGAAGTTGCCGAAGGAATCGGGTGATGGAATGAAATGGACTGTGAAATTCCATACACCGATAAAACCTATCATATCTTTTCTAGCAAATGAAAACTCAAGTGAGAGAGAGAATGAGGAGAGAGAGAGGGCAAGCCATATATAGCAAGAGGGAGGTGACCGTAGGAGAAGGGGGTGACCTTAAGCAAAAGCTTCTCACTTTTAAAATATCTTTAGCTAAATAAAAGATCTTAACCAAAACAAGAAAGTGGTTAAAATCAAAGCATGAGTCACAAGACACCTCACCAAATCTAGAACCTTCTAGAACCTTCTAGAAGCATGACACACTCTCATCCAAGAAAAGATAAATCCGTCTTTAACCGAATGTTAAAAGACGGCTGATAGAAAACTGGAAACTGGCAACTTCCAAAAGTGATCCTGAAACGAATTTCAGGACAACCCCGAAACTGTATAAATATACCCGCATTTGTATTACGACCGAATACAAATGCAACTGAGACAAAGAAATTATACCTACTCAATATAATACTCGGATCCGGCTTAAACCAAAGCCGACCAGTATTATCTGCCCGAAAAATAACACGTGCGTAAACGCACGTGCATTTTCCGAACCCTGCCATAAAACCATACGGCCTCTACAACGTTTCGCCCGAACTTGGGAAACTGTCTGTGGGGGACTCTAATGACTCGTCAGTACCCTGGCAGTGGGTTTAACCACAAACCGTCAGCGGCACTAGCAATGCGTAACTGCTGCCCATGGACTGACCTCAAGGGATGCCGATGAGCGCACTCATCCGGAAAACCCTACTGAGGCTAACAGTGACAATGTATATACAGTCCGGTCCGTTCGTCAATGAGTATCGCATATCTGCCTAGGGAGCTAGTAACGTCAGACCCCCAATAGCAGTATAAGTCGTGTCGGAGTGAAGCCCAATTACACCCTGAGATACTACTGGAGTACCTACCTGTAAATCTCCTGCCATGGCCATGGACTTTGTGTAATGGCTCTCCTAGACACAGCACGACCTCGCCCCCAATACCGGGAGAGACGAATCCCCTGCCGATCCGCTCACGTGCCTCCATATGGCTCTGGACTGTACCCAAAAGCTACCTGTTTGCACGACTCCTTTGAGCTGTGGTAGGGTAGAAATCAAAGCACAGTGGGAACTCACACGAGACAAATGACGACCTCAGGTCGATGAACTAACCTGTACACATGTCACCAGGGAACTGCTATCTGACGATAGGTATAGTACTAACTAGCAGATTCCCGGCGAGTCCTGTCCGGTGTACTCATAACCCAATGAGCACCTGTATACATCTTAGGTGATCCAACTGACACCAGTGGCTTGTGAGACCGGCCACCGCCCCTCGTCGGGGTCTCGACTGTACACACTAGTCTACTCCGGAGTATCGATGCCCTGTCTCGAAACTCCCACGACTAGGGACGACAAATAAGGATATGCATATAAACTACCCAACTCTCACGTATATGATCGCCATCATACTGTTGGTAGAAAAGCAAGATCCTAAGGGCTCTATCAAAGTGTAACATGCAATCAGTCACCTGAACATGTACACGACTGATAAAGGCAAACCAGATAGCATACTATCATCTCGAGTAAGACTGTGCTACCGGGATAGGTCCTCCGCAATCATTGCAATCACGTACCTGCGATCCAATAATCGACTATGAGGGCACTATCTCCAACATATGCTTCATATTCTACTGTTGATATCTTGTGGTTAGGACACCAGCACCATTACCGATGATGCGTATGTACCACGTACACTTACTTGCCGGCTCACACACATCTTCATCGGTAATTGCCATGTCACGTACACCTTAGAAAATATTATTGCTTGACATAGCCTTTTAGCTAATAGTTTAGACATGATATTAGTGTACTTGCCTTATATGTTAGTTTAGACATTATAGTTATTACCTGCTACCTTATGCATACTGTTATTCATTGTTATGCCGCATTCATGGATTCTCATGCATATATTCACATTTTACGTGCTATTGAGGTTTTGGATTTGGATTTCCATGAGATTTTCTGGATTTGGGGAAAACCGCAAAACATATACAAACTTCTTCTTTCTCTTTTTAAATAAAAAGCGCGGTTTTTCCCATGATGTATGAGTCGTCCACCATGAGTTTGCTGATAGATTTGGAGACCCGATTCGAGGAGTTGGATGAACCGTTTCGGGTACATGGTGGACCCGGTAAGGTACCCCGGGGCAAGAAGCTCGTGGTGATGACGATGAGCCTGGCAGAGGGAGACTACCTACCGGTGATTTTACCCGACGCGTCGGATATACGGAGGATACCGTCGTGGTCTTGAGATGGATGGTAGGGGCCGGTCTGGACTGACGGCGCCCTAGATATTGAGATTGAGACATTGAGATTTCGAGATATTGAGGTACTGAGATTTGATGATACAGGCCAGTCCGGATGGCCGGAGCCTGAGGTTTTGAGACATTGAGATTTATGTTTTGTGTCGATGCTAGACACTGTTGATGCTGATTTCATTTATGATACCTCATTTTAAAAATACAAAGGAAATCTCACTAATTTATGAAAACAGTTTCTTCATTTATATGTATTCTGTTTTCATGCATTCATACCTCATTCATATGATATATTGCTACCTGAGGCACTGACACGGGCACATGAGATCACACTCGGGCTAGATATTACCCTAGCCATTGTTATAGGCTGCATGTTATTCATATATTTGAGGATATATTATGATCATTGACCAAGGTTGCGTTATTCATGAATTTTCTGTTCGTAGATCTTTTTCTACTCACGAGTTGGCAACTTACCGCCGTTGTGCCCCAGTTTCTTGCAGGTGTTGCCGTACGGATTTCATTATGGCTTTGCGGGCACGGTTTCTTTTCGGGTGACTTACCAGTAGGTGGGCTTATTGTATCTTACCCATCATTATACCTTGTATATTATATTTCAGTTGTATCTAGAAGTTCCATCAACCAAACTTGTATTTTTTGAGATAGAGACCAGTAATGTTATTCTTTCGACCATAGAGTAGCATGTTATATTTCTTGAGTTTCTTGCTGGTTGAGTTCCATTTCTGTTGTGATCCTCGCCTTTAGGCGTTGTATATTATGTTGCATACAGGTTGATTTGATATGGTTCTTCCTATTCTCTACTACTTCTCTTGGTTTGGATTTCTGGGTTTCGGCTTACTTAGCATACGTACTCCTTGAGACGTTCGTAGTCTAAGTGCCGGTCATGTTCCGTACTTTCGGATCGTGACAAAGTTGGTATCAGAGCGTTAGGTTTTACCTTCGGAGCGTAGGATGACCCTTGGTTGATGGAATAGGTGACTAAAGTAGAGTGACGTACCGTTGGTATGTTCCGCGGCATATTTACGACACGCCACTCCACTTAAGAAGCCTTAGGATGTACATTTCCTTGTTCAGTATTATATTCCTTCCTGATCTAGCCTCATCGGTACCAGTTTGGTTTTGCTGCCACGATTACGGGCAGGGAGAGCTACGGCTAGAGTTGCAGTCAGCACGATCTCGGCACGAACGAGGACTGACCAGGGCATGATTCTGGCGACACCCGATTATAGAGAGGTGTCTTTTGACTGTGTTTCCGCGCCACGAGCGTTTGGCGGATCGCCTTTATGAGGTTACTCGGATGCGCTGATCGACATTAGAGGATTGAGCTAATGATAGAGGCCAGCCAGATCTTGATGACCGTTGGTGTGTTGCTTATTCATGATGTTCGAGGCACTGTTCGGCGTGCAGACGAACGAGCCAGTTATTGCTGCGAACGACGAGGTATTGCCCCAGATGCTGGAGTTAGTGCAGAACGAGTTGTACTAAGAGATGATAGAAGGTCGCTAGTCATCGTGGATGAATGACTAAGACATGTGGATCGTTCGCCTAACCCGATGCGAGGTCATCAGATAGATGGATTCCAGCTAGAGACGACTTCACGTGGAGACGTTGGGAGTCGACAGAGACGATCGAATGTCAGAAACCTATTATTCCAAGTTTAAAGTAGTCGGAAAGACATGCAGGCAATTCTATGGTCCCTCTAGAAGAATGAAACCCTAACTCGAATTAATGACCGTGTGAAAGCCTTTGAACCTTCGGGTTTGCGGCAGTTCTACGGCGCCATTAGTGAGGCTTGGGTTTGCCCTTCTACGGCTGGACCACCGATGCTGTGGTATGTACTCGATACTATTAAACTGTGCCCAAGAGGTTGAGCTCTTGGGGGATTGTGAGGTTTTGACGACTCGATCGGATGGCTTGACTTAATTCGGATGCTAGGTGGTGAGATGCATTTCTTGGGAGACTCCAGATACGAGGATAGTCATTGGAGCTCAGTCCATGCAGCCGCGATGAGACGAGTCCAAAGCAGACGACATTAGAGAAAAGTGGAGTAAGAGGTTCGCACCAGATCTAGATGAGATGACGTTCCACTCCGCCGACATCAGAGACGTGATGCGCATGCCGAGGCATGGTACTTGGACTTACCTTCCAGAAGGAGTTGCGATGAGTATGCAGACGTTCCAGAGCAAGATGCAGATATAGGAAAGGACAATGAATTCCGGACAGTTGGCAGAGACGAGACATGGAAGAGACCGTGAGCAGGATTCCTTCCAGGACACTGCTGCAATGATACTTGCACCCAGGATCAGAGGTGTCACGTACATTCAGAGAGCCAGAGGCCGACGCCAGTAATATGCTGTCTTACGAGTGGTCGCGATGATTGACCAAGAGATGACCAGAGAAGTGCCAGAATGGAATCGTCCCCGTTAGCACACCTGACAGGGCCGATGAGCCGATGGACCGAAAGATTGGTAATTCACAGTGAAGACCTTGACCCAGGAGTGGTCATGGTTACGCACATCAGCAGGACAGAGTTCATGATCATCGACGAGACGTCCCACTAGGGACCGTGACAGTTGGCCGAGATTCTTAGAGGATGCACTTGAGCGGTACTGTTCCGCCATTATTGATTTCGATGTTTTGGGTGATTTATTCGTATGATTTGATTTTGATGATTGAGGATTTACGTCTTTGCACAGTGTTGCACTTGATATCGTTTTCCTGCTTTAGTTTCACATGTTTGTGATTTTACGGTTTTAAACAGTTGAGTTGATTTTGTGCGTATGCACGCACGCGATTTGGTTCCTGCACTCTGTATAGTTTATATATGCTGGCAGTGCAGTGACATGTATTTTGTGCACTTGGATACACTGGATTTCGATTTCGAGGGTGATGCTCGACATTTGTTTTGTGCATTTTATGCACCGGATTGGATTTTTAGCGCCTGTTACGAGATGCGATTTGGTGCACACCGTATGCACTAATTCGAGATTTTTCGTGCATGTCAGATGCACCCGATTTTGCTGTCAGACACACATGTTGCCTACGACAGATGTTTCGTGCACACCTGATACACTTAGATGTTTCTGTGCGCATGTATGGCACATTCATGGATTTTGATTTCCGTGCGCACCAGGCGCACGTAGCATTCATGTGCATATTTTTGGGATTGATTTCGTATAGAGCAGTACGTTTTTATGATATCGCTATGTGTTTTCGTACTGAGCAGGACTAGTCAAAGGACAGTACCTGAATATATTTTGCATGCATTGATAGTTATTGAAGGGATTTCCAAAAAGCGAGCTATAGCCTGAGTATTTACCTACGTGTCTGATATGACACGAAATGTTTAAAACATGGAGACCCTTCTAAATTGTTTCCAAAACGGCGGGACGTACATTTCAAACAAAGGTATATATGTATATAGTTATTTTCTTATGATAGACGTCCGCCACTGTGCAGTGTTATACGCGCTGCACAGCGACTTAAAGAGATTTGGCATGCATTTCCTTCAGATACATACATATATAGATTCGATATTTACATGTATAGTTTCGAGTTATATCATATTGGTTTTGCCTTGGATTTGGCATTGATGTCTTCCCCATGACTCCGATGATTGCGGGATGCTTGACGGAGTTGTGATTTGAGTTATATGCTCATTTTCATGCGCATGCGCTGCGCTACGAATTGTTTTATGTATTTACAATTTCGGAGCCCCGATGACTTGATGGTTTTGGTTTAGATGTTTTAGTATTTGGGGAGAGTTTTAATTTAAATTCGGGGACCGAATTTTTTTAAGGGGGGAAGATTGTAACGTTTTGAAAATCGTTTCGGTGAAATTTCGAAAAAACGGTAAAATAAGGGGGTTTTCTGTAAAAAGTCAAAATACAAATATCTTATTATAAAAATTAAATATACATATTCTATCTATGAAATTGCTATTATTTGGTGTTTATTGAGCCGCGGGTGAAATTTCAAATTTTCTGAAAAAAATATTATTTTATTATTATTTTAAGCCGTCACTAATACATTTAATTAGGAAAAATTACAAATTGGAATGAGTTGAAACAAATTTTGTGCATCATAAAACATTAAATAAAATTTTATCATGTGGTTTTTGGAACGAAATCATTTGCCAAAACGGTTTAGAAATTATTGAAGAAAAAAAGGCTTTTTTTTAGCGTAAATGGATGTTTGGGGTATTATATTTATCATTTATCATTTTTCGCTC
Organism: Agapanthus africanus; assembly: GCA_030015575.1. Taxonomy (NCBI): domain Eukaryota; kingdom Viridiplantae; phylum Streptophyta; class Magnoliopsida; order Asparagales; family Amaryllidaceae; genus Agapanthus; species Agapanthus africanus. The sequence goes on from JASDDO010000022.1 coordinate 415,198,925, forward strand.
ATCCACACTCACCCACACCCTCTCTCCCCTCTCCAAATCAGCAGCCCAAGTGCCCCCTCATCTTCCCCACTTGCGTTGTTAAAAGAAAAATCAAGAGAAGAGTAAAGAAAAAGGGGTTTAATAAAAAAAGAAGCTTGACTTTGTTGACTTTGACCATTCCTTATACCCACACCACTCTCTCTCTCTCTTCCACTCCCCATTTCCAGCCGAGCCTCCCCTCTCCCTCCAACAGCAGCCCCTCACAAAAAATCCCCTCTCATTTGATCACAAAATTCCATCAAAAAATCATCCAAAATGCTTCAAAAATCCCACAAAATCAAAATCTAATCCCTATCCATTTTTACTTGACCATTCTAGTATGGATCTAGGGAACAAGATTGCTATTTGGGAGGCTAAGTGTTCTTGTGGGATCTTCAATTTGTTTGGGTAAATTCTAAACCTTTTGCTTAAATTGTTGTTAATTGCTTGTAGTTAGCTTAATTAAGTGTTAATTTGGTTTTATGTGGGTTCAATTGTATGATTAAGGAATTCTAGTTAGGGTTTTGTTTTGAAATTGGGTGGTGATCACTTGTGCATGGTTTGTGATGTGAGCTAACATCTTGAAAAAATTGTTAAAATTTATCTAGTTGCATATTACAAGTTGTTACTTGAAAAATGTCCAAATTAAGCTTTTTTGTGCAAACTAGGGTTTTGTGAAATGCATTTATATGTGAGATTAAAAATATGGTTAGGGTTTTTATCATATTATTAACTTTATTAAGTGTGGTTTAATGCTTTGGATCATGCAATTCTAAGCTAGATTGTAGTTTGTGTATTTTGCTTTGAAATTGTTAAAAAGGGTATTTTTGGTAAACTAGAATATTAGGATTTTTGGAATTTAATGAGATTAAATTCCGGAAATTGTTTATACGACTTATTTAAGATATTTAATAAATATATTGGCCGCTACATTCATTTAAACATCCTGTTTTGTACAAAAACGGCGAATTGTGCTTGCTAGATTTTCGGAAAAATGACTTTTTAAGCAAAATTGAGGTTTTTGTGAGTTTTAACCTAGTTTATATTAAAATTTGTGTTCGTGAATGTGCAAATGAGTGTGATTGGATTTTTCTCGATGGTTTGACGTTTGTACATCGACATCGAGGGTTGGTTTGACTATTCTTGCATGCGTAGGCGATAGGTTTGGACCTATGCGTGATACGCGTGCCGATTTGATTTTCGTATGCCGTTTCGATTTCGAATTTAGTTTTAATGCGATATGGTGCGTTATGATATGTAGGTACCCCCATGTGGACTTCGAGACGACAAGCAAGCGCGTGGCGACGTCGGTACCGGCTAGCGAGGACCAGGCGAGTAGATTTATATCTACAGGGAGAAGTCGGGTGGATGGCGTATAGCACCCCCGCAGTCCGTGGTGATGTATACGGATGCGTATACACACCAACAATTTATGATATGTTGTTAGGATTTATTATTGATGATTTTAGATGGATATTGGTGTTGGATTGGTGCATGGTTACGAAACCTTAGGTAGTGGGTGCACTACACTTACACATACACACATATACATACTTGCATACATTCCTTATTTCATATGTGCGTGTATGGGAATATATTTATATGTTCACATGGGTATGGGACCATGTGTTCACATACGGATTTGAGGAGGATACTTGGGATTGAGCTGAGTCGATGAGATTTGTTTGTGGTTGTGATCTCGGTGATATGGCAGGATTCGTACTTAAGGTACGTCCTGGTGTTATAGCGGATCTTGCGGCGGCGATACGGGTGAATAGTGTTATAAATAAATGGTCGAAATGTGATCGTGATATGCGGCATAATATGCTAGGATATTGATATTAGGCCGTATCGGGCGATGTATACCCCTTGATGATGATATGTGCTGACGATATCGGTTTGTACGAGATTGTCGATCAGTAGTCAGATCATGAGTATATTGAGGATATTAGTATTGTACTAGACATAGGTCAGTACCCTAGACTATGATCTTGGATAAAGAGGATACCAGAGAAATAGTGTGAGGAATATGATATTGACCCGTACCCAGATTTGGGGATGCCGTACGACGGATTTACGTACGAGCTATATCTTGATGATTGATCCGCACTCTTGACTTGGGATGTCTAATTATAGATATGGTATCGGATATGATATTATTGAGGCAGGATTACCGACTAATATATATACAGGTATGTATATGTATCGACTCAGATGTTAGGCGGTTTCCTTACCTGTAGTCTAGCTTATAGCGTAGCCCTTTAGTTTAGTTAGTTGTTAGATTAGATTCGGTTCCTACCTATTTCAAAGCTTACGAATCGTGCGTATTTTTTTAAGACAGCCTAAGGGATCCTACGGATATTTCAAAAAACGTATCTTTCTTAAAAACACCGTAGCCCCTATTTTCAAAACCCCACGATTCGTGTTATTTCAAAAGGCACCATTGTAGGACTTATATTAGGTTAAAACAGATTAATTATCGTTGCGTCTAGTATTCAGCTCCCGCTCATTATTGTTGTTTGCTCCGCATCACATGCTTATATTATGCTTCATATTCTACTGTTGATATCTTGTGGTTAGGACACCAGCACCATTACCGATGATGCGTATGTACCACGTACACTTACTTGCCGGCTCACACACATCTTCATCGGTAATTGCCATGTCACGTACACCTTAGAAAATATTATTGCTTGACATAGCCTGTTAGCTAATAGTTTAGACATGATATTAGTGTACTTGCCTTATATGTTAGTTTAGACATTATAGTTATTACCTGCTACCTCATGCATACTGTTATTCATTGTTATGCCGCATTCATGGATTCTCATGCATATATTCACTTTTTACGTGCTATTGAGGTTTTGGATTTGGATTTCCATGAGATTTTCTGGATTTGGGGAAAACCGCAAAACATATACAAACTTCTTCTTTCTCTTTTTAACTAAAAAGCGCGGTTTTTCCCATGATGTATGAGTCGTCCACCATGAGTTTGCTGATAGATTTGGAGACCCGATTCGAGGAGTTGGATGAACCGTTTGGGGTACATGGTGGACCCGGTAAGGTACCCCAGGGCAAGAAGCTCGTGGTGATGACGATGAGCCTGGCAGGGGGAGACTACCTACCGGTGATTTTACCCGACGCGTCAGATATCCGGAGGATACCGTCGTGGTCTTGAGATGGATGGTAGGGGCCGGTCTAGACTGACGGCGCCATAGATATTGAGATTGAGACATTGAGATTTCGAGATATTGGGGTACTGAGATTTGATGATACAGGCCAGTCCGGATGGCCGGAGCCTGAGGTTTTGAAACATTGAGATTTATGTTTTGTGTCGATGCTAGACATTGTTGATGCTGATTTCATTTATGATACCTCATTTTAAAAATACAAAGGAAATCTCACTAATTTATGAAAACAGTTTCTTCATTTACATGTATTCTGTTTTCATGCATTCATACCTCATTCATATGATATATTGCTACCTGAGGCACTGACACGGGCACATGAGATCACACTCGGGCTAGATATTACCCTAGCCATTGTTATAGGCTGCATGTTATTCATATATTTGAGGATATATTATGATCATTGACTTAGGTTGCGTTATTCATGCGATTTTCTGTTCGTAGATCTTTTTCTACTCACGAGTTGGCAACTCACCCCCGTTGTGTCCCAGTTTCTTGCAGGTGTTGCCGTACGGATTTCATTATGGCTTTGCGGGCACGGTTTCTTTTCGGGTGACTTACTAATAGGTGGGTTTATTGTATCTTACCCATCATTATACCTTGTATATTATATTTCAGTTGTATCTAGAAGTTCCATCAACCAAACTTGTATTTTTTGAGATAGAGACCAGTAATGTTATTCTTTCGACCATAGAGTAGCATGTTATATTTCTTGAGTTTCTTGCTGGTTGAGTTCCATTTCTGTTGTGATCCTCGCCTTTAGGCGTTGTATATTATGTTGCATACAGGTTGATTTGATATGGTTCTTCCTATTCTCTACTACTTCTCTTGGTTTGGATTTCTGGGTTTCGGCTTACTTAGCATACGTACTCCTTGAGACGTTCGTAGTCTAACTGCCGGTCATGTTCCGTACTTTCGGGTCGTGACAGGATCTTTGCTTGATTACCAGCGTTGTGATGGCAGTCACACTAGTGGGGGCTGGGTAATCTATAAGCACATCCTTATGCAGGTCCCTAGTCGCAGGACTATCGAGACAGGGCATCGATACTCCAGAGTAGACTAGCGTATGCGCTTCTCATCTCAGAGTGGGAGATGGTCTGTCCCACAGCCATCAGTACGTCGTATTGGAGATAGTATGCGGGTGCTCGTTAGGTTACGAGTACACTGGACAAGACTCGTCGGGAACTGACCGGTTGGTATTATACCTATCGTCAGTTATCAGTTCCCAGGTGACATGAGTACAGCTTAGTCCGCTGACTTGACACTGTCACTTCGCCTCGAGTGTGTTCCCACTGTACTTTGATTACTACCCTACCACGGCTCAAAGGAGTCGTGCAAACAGGTAGTAGTTGGGTGCAGTCCCGAAGCACTTAGAGGCAGTGACGATTAGACAGGATTCGTCTCTCCCGGTATTGGGGGTTGACATCGCGCTGTGTCTAGGAGAGCCATTACACGAGTAGTCCCTGGCCAGGGCAAGCGAGATATACTGGTAGGCTTTCAGTGTTATGTCAGGGTGTTTTGGGCTTCACTCCGACACGACTTGTACCGCTATTAGGGGGCTGACGTTTACCGCCCCCCTAGGCCCGCCATGCGATGTATCAGACGAACAGACCGGACTGTACGGAGACTGTCACATTCAGGCTCAGTAGGAGTTCAGATGGGTTTCACCTCGTCAGTCTTCTTGTCGGCATCTACCTGGGGACCGTTAGGCACAGCTAGTGCCGCTTGCGGTCTGTGGTTAAACCCACTGCCAGCGTAGTGTCGAGTCTTTAGAGTCCCACACAGAAAGCTATTCTCCTTTAGGCAAAAGAGTAGAGGTCGCATGGTTTTGCGACAGGTCGCATGGTTTTGCGACAGGGTTCGGTCACATCCGTGCACTTGTGCACGTTTAGTGTCCGGACAGTTAACACTAGCGGGCTTTGGTTTAAGCCAGATCCTAGTGTACGTTTTGGGATTGATTTTATCTCGTATGTATTCGTGTTCCTCGGAACGCGGATGCGGGTGTGTATGCACAGTTGACGGAGAGACAGAGGCAGAGGATTCTCATTAGGGTTGTTGACTGTTGACTGTTGACCATTGACTTCTTGCTAAACCCTAATGAGAATATGATATATGATTAACAATAATATTAATTAAGTATTATGGTGACAAGGTTGTTGAGGGGTTGACTTTGTTGACCGGTTGACTAGGTTGGACTAGTTGACCATCATGATGACAATGACTATCATTTCATGGCAAAAACTTTTTGCTTGCTTGTTCTCTTGTGAAAAATGAGTGCATGAAATGATATGGCTATTGTTGCTTAAACCATCACATAATACTTGATTGCTATGATTTGCTATGATGGATTTGGATTATGAGAGCCAAGAGAGAAAAGTCTTTCTCATTCTTTTCATTTCCTTTCTCTCTCTTGTGTTTTGAGCTCTCATCTTCTTCTCTTACTCTCCCTCTCTCTAGTCTATGGTTCACTTGTCTCATGTGTTGAGAAGCAAGAACCATAGAGAAAAATCACAACACACTCTCCTCTACTCACTCTAGTTCACAAGGTTTACCAAACCGAGTGAACTAGTTTCTTCAAAGTTCGAAGAAGAAGCCAAAGGTAGAAGCTTTCGGGTGGATCGATCTTCGGCGTAAGGAGACGACGGGGTGAAGACGATCCGTACACCATGGAGGTTTGAAGACGAAGGAGTTCAAGAAAGAAAGGTATAACCCCCTAACCGAGTAGTTAACAACTCCTAGTTAGGTTGTTAGTTAGATGTTTAACAAAGATCCGGTTTTGAGTCCATGTTACCGCCTCTAGAAAATTGTTTTTCACCAAATTCCGCATGCCCGAAAGTACCGGGAGAGGTAGCATGGACTTACAGGATCATACTTAAGCATCATTATTGTAAGGATAAAGAAAAATAGAAGAAGAAAGAAAGCAAACAACAAATATCAACAACTAGATTAGCAAATGAAAATTATAAGCAAGTAAAATAACACAATTACAAGACATAAAAAGAAACTCTTCTTTTATTCATCATCACTCATAAAGCTCACTGCAAGTTTTAATGGAGAAAGATGAAAAGAGGAAGAAGAACTACAAAATATAATCTAAAATCTAATACAAAGAATAGCACACTTAGTTTGGCTTTGAGCTGGGCTATTTATAGGCAGAAAATTGAAACCCTAGGGATACAATCTGCCTCCAAATGAAATGACAAAACTACCCTAAAAAACCGAGTTGACACAGAGTCAACTCGGCCGCGGATTCGCGACATTTGTGCCATGTTGGCCGCGGTTTCGCGGCCATGTAGTGGAATTGGGGCTTCAGATTTTTTGGGCTTCTCCATGTTGCTTTTATCTTCTGATTTGTACACTTGGTTTCTCATAAGCTCTTCAGTTTTCTTCCAGATTTCCAGCAGTGTAAAAGATGAAATGATGTGGACTTTTTGCCTCGAATTTCTTGTGCTCCGCGTTGAAGTCTTGAATTTTGTGATGCCCTTGTGCTTTGTGCATTAAAATGACCAATGATTTTCCATTTTGTCCCTTGAACTGGTAGGCGGCATTATACGGATAGTGCGCGGAGACCCGTATTTATCTGTGGTTGGCGGAAGTCCTGAATTTGTTGCGCTTTTTCATTAATTTCACTGCTTAGAGCTGAGAACCTGTAACCTGCAATTATTTAGCAAACACGGATCAAAAGTGCCTACCTATATGCAATGTAATCAAGAATGGGCGGTATAAAAATGCAAAAATCTGATATTAACAAATACCACCAAACTTATATTTTGCTCGTCCCGAGCAAAGCTAATATATTCACAAAAATTCCTAACCTCACTTTCACAGGGAACACGATTGCATTGAGCATGTGCAACAAGTCGTTAAACCTCTAGGTGTCCCTAGTAGGAGGAGTGTTTTCTCCTAAGGGTTTTCAGCGGATACTACCCATAAAATCCGATCAATTTGGCCGTCGACTCTAATTCTACAATTCAACATTCTAGCGAGAAATTCTATCATCTTCAACTTAGAAATCATCAACCCGTATTCTTCACTCTTCCTATTCATTTAACTTAAGGTCCTATACGTTTTGCCGATTTATAAAGCTTTCAGCATTTCTTGGGTTTTCCTTCCAAAACATCATCTCAAATCCAGAAATTTTTTCATCTCTATTGAAGATATAAGCCATATTTTTCATTCCTAGCTCTCCTCCAAACTCCGATGATAAACCCCTACGTGTGTGTATTTATCACCCTTACACTTGGAAATTCAATTCAAGCTATAATACCCTTGTCTTAATACCTAGTACTACTTCTTTTCATTAATGATGGACGGTTTTGCTCATATATCTTTCATGCGACTATTAATGATTCTTGAGGCACTAACATCCGATTACTGAATGCATGAGCTTAAAGCGTATATAGCAGTCTCCAGGTCTTGTATTTTATTCCCCTTTTTTCTTTTTCTTTTTTATTTATTTCAAGACCGGATATATTTTTCAGTGATGCTCTTTTGGTGGTAGCTTTAAATTGTCGTTTTTTCTTTCATACTAGGCTTTCAGGCAAGAGTATTTCTAGGTATCTTCTACTATCCCAAGTTTCAAGGTGCGTGTATGTGCGATTTGTAGGGTATATATTTTCAGAATCTGGACATAAGATTCAGAATTATTTTTTAGACTTACTGTAACTTCTTCAAAATAATAAAATATGATTTTTGGGAAATTTTATAATTTAATATTATTTTAATGAATATTTTAATATTCTGATATAATTAAATACAATAAATGGGGAAAAATTACGGAAAATTCTAAAATAAGGTATTTTATGGAATTATGCCACTTTAAAGTTTTTAAGATTAGTTATATACTAATTTAGTGTTAATCGCGATTAAAAATCGCTAATTGGATTTTTAGCATTTTTGTGCAAAAATGTGCATATATCATTTTCCACACTTGTGTTACATTTCTTTTGCCATGGCTTTCTTTTGGGTTCACTATTCAAGTGAGAAGAGTTTAGAAAAGAAAAGAAAAGAAAAGAAAAAGGTAAGTGATGATGACAGAGAGAGAGTAGGTGGCTTTTGGACTTTGACCCTTTCCTTCATCATTTTCCCATCTCATTTCTCTCTCCCTCTCCCATGGAGCTGCTGCCCTCTCCCCCTCTCCCCCCTCTTCACTAAAACCCTTGATCCACCATGAAAACAAAGCGAAAACCCCATTCCCACTTCACAAAACTTACTCCCAAGCCCACTAGCTACACATTGAACCTAGCAAGATTGGATTTGGAGGACTTTGAGCAACTCAAGAATTTTCTTGAGTTGCCAAAGGAGGTAATTTCTGCACCTATTAGAGTAGAATTTCAATTCCTTGTGTATCTATTCTAGTTTCATATCGATATTGTGATGTTTGTGGATTTTAGAGAATTCAAGTTAGGGTTTAGGGTAAAACTGAAATTTAAGATGAAATTGAGGATTGTGGTGACCTTAAAATCCCTTGTGTGATGCTAATTTGAACCCAAACCTGAACTTGAAACCAGAATACGGAATTACGGAATCGATATCGGGGAAAACTGTAAATCTGGAGGTGTTTTGTGGAATCTGCTATTACCCCGAGACCCCAAAAATGAAACTGAGTTGACAGTGAGATGTGCAGGCACCAGTGAACCACCACTCCAAACCCTAGCCCCCAACTCCACTTTGAGGCCGCCAATTATCCCTTTCTGGCCGCAATTTGCGGCCAGAGCAGGGTGGATCTGCCTCGTTTTGCGTGCATGCCCCTATTTCCTCTAGTATTGACCCTGGGTACTTCTAGTTTTGACTGATTCCATCTAGGGTGAAATCTGGGTTGATTTTCCTATGTTGGTGTATGATTTACGACTTGATTTAGCATGGATTTTGGTGTTTTGTGATTCATTCCTGTCGGGTGGCGTTTGGACGTCAACGACAAGTGGATATTGAACATGTTTACATGCGAGTCGATAGGTTTTTACCTATGCGTGTAGCGTGTGCTATTTTGGTTTCCGATGTGATTTTCATGTGCTTTAGCATTGTGATGTACTTGTAGGTACCCTACGGGATGTTGTGGCAAAGAAGATGAAGATGGCGACATCGGCACCGACACATGAGAAGCAAGGTGAGTAGATTATATCTACGGGGAGAAGTCGGGTGGATGGCGTATAGCACCCCCGCAGTCCGTGGTGATGTATACGAATACGTATACACACATATATTTATTATGTGTTGTTTAGGGTAATTGATGGTAATAATGGATTATTGGTGATAAGGATGTATTGGTTGAGTAGTGCGAACCCTAGAGTAGTGGTTGCACCCACACTCACACATACACACATACTTGCATACATTCTTTCATATATCTGTGCGCATATGGTGGTGGGTATATCTACACATGGGTATGGGACTATGTGTTTTATATACGGGTTTTGAGGATGATACGTGGGATTGAGGTGAGTCGATGAGATTCGATTGAGGCCGTGAGATTTGGCGACATGACAGAGTTCATATTGGAGATGTGATATGATGGTAGTGATGCCTGTCATATGATGAGATATTGTGATATCGACTCAGATTTAGGTGGTTTCCATACCCCTCTCTTTTGACTTGAATGTGGGTTCGTAGTTCGCATAGTAGGCGTTAGACTAGACCCGAGTCATACCTATTTCAAAACTAACGAATCGGGGATATTTTAAAGACAAGCAAAAGGGTTTATACGGATATTTAAAAAGGCGCATCTTTTCATAAAACACCGTAGCCCTTATTTTACCAAAAGCCCTGATTCGTCTTATTTCAAAAGGCAAGGTTGCATGATATATCTTTTGAGGCAGGTTCTCTACTGTTGCGTTGATTACTTGATTCCGCACATTCATGCTGTTTGCATTGCATCGCTTATATTGTTGATATATTTCAGTCATGCTGCTAGGACACCAGCACCATTATCGATGATGCGTATGTTCCACGTACACTGTTGCCGGCTCACACACTTCATCATCGATAATTGCTATGTCACTACACTGTAGTACTGTTGCATTCAGGATTTGACCCTGGCATGACATATTGATATTCTTACCTTTCTGTTATATGTCGCATACATGTTGCTTTCTGATTATACGCATTGAGATATGCTGTTTCCATGATATTTCTGGTTTTGGGAACCGTGGGTGTTTTCAAAGAGGATATGTAATTGTTTTGAAAACCCGGTTACCCTTGATATGATATTTCAGTGCGTCCACCATGTGTTTTCTCGGTGCTGAGAGCGACATGTGAAACCCGATTCGAGGAGGCGGATGAGGCCGATTGCGGGTACATGGTGGACCCGGTATAGTACCCCGAGGCGAGAACGGTTTCGCTGTGTAGTAGACGGTGAGCCTGACGGAGGGACTACTGCCTACCGGTGATTTTGTTGGACCTGGCGGTTATCCGGAGGATACCGACCGGAGTCGATAGTTGGATATGGCGTACTGCCGGGGCCGAGGGCCGATACCGCAGACAGAGCCTGTGGGCCGATCCGGACTGACGGAGCCCGATATATGAGGATTTACGTGCCGATGCTGGGCACAGTTTTCATGATGTTTTCGAGTGCCGATGCTGGGCACTCCGGTTCCATGATTTTGACGTGTCACGAGAGACACAGGTGGTTTATATCCTCATATTTCCATGCATATGCTGATGATATTTACGTGCATGATGGTTATTGTCATTGGGTGACGAGTGGACGGGATCCACGTACATGCAGATTGATTTCATTGATTGTACCTCACATTTATGATATGCTATTACCTGAGGCACTGGCACGAGCACTTGTCATTACACTCATGTATAGAGATTACATTGCCAGTTTAGCATGTTTCAGACTTATTCATATTGAGGTTTTTATATATCTGATCGTATTGACCTAGGATGGATCATGCATTCGATCTCTGCTTGTAGATATTTTTTCTATTCACGAGTTGGCAACTCACCCCCGTTGTGCCACAGTCCATGCAGGGTTTTAGCCGTACAGATTCCATAGCGGCATTTCTGGCACACTGCTTCCATATGGGTGACTTGCGTTGGTAGGTGGGTTCTTTTGTATCAGAACCGCCATTGTTCATGTATTATTTATTGTATATAGTCCTTCCATCAACCAAAAACTTGTATATTGTTTCAGACTTAGAAAACAGTGTTGTATTATTTCGACCTTAGAGTCGCGCTTGTAGTATTACGGTTTTCTGGCTGTTTGAGTTTCTTTTTGGGTTTTGAGCCTCGCCCTTTGGCGTTGTATATTATTATTGCTTGCGTGGTTGTGACCGTCGATTGACGAAGAGCTAGCTCCCGCTTGGGGATGCCTTTTATCATTTCTTCTATTATTCTTGTTGTACCCCGTTCGGGGCCAGTTTTTACAAAGGAAACTCTGCCGAAATTTTCAGGAAAGGTTACACATTTTAAAAATACACATTCGGCTTAGTTATTTAAAAACTTTGATTTTTGAAACATGATTTCCTTACTTTTCAAAACCAGTTTTCCTTATTTACTCTTTAAATGGTTTTAGATTGCTGGGCTTTTGGCTTACTTGGATCAGATGGGGTCCTATAGACTTCATATGGTTCAAGGGACAGTCACGTGCTCTTTCGGGTCATGACAAAGTTGGTATCAGAGGGCTAGGTTGACCTTGGTTCGAGTCTGAGTTTGACTATGTGGAGCCTAGGGCGTTATTTATATACGGAAGTTAGGCTTGACCTTACGGAACTTAGACTTGGTTGATGGAATAGGTGACTAAAGTAGAGTGACATACCGTGGGTATGTTCCGCGGCATACTTACGACACACCACTCCACTTAAGAAACCTTAGGTTGTACATTTCCTTGCACAGTATTATATTCCTTCCTATGATCTATCTTCATCGATACTGGTTATGGTTTTGCTGCCGCGATTGCACGGGCAGAGTAAGCTACGGCTCGAGTTGTGTCAGCATGAGCTCGTTATGGACGAGGGCTGACCGGGGCGTGATTCCAGAGACATACGGTTGCATTGAGGCTTCGTATCTTGTGTTTCCGCACTTTGAGCGTTTGACAGATCGCTGTTGCGAGATTTCTCGGATGTACCGGACGGTACCAGAGGATTGAGCCACTGATAGAGGCCAGCCAGGATGTGATGACTGTTGATATATCGCTTATTCAGGATGATTGAGGCGCTGCTTAGCGTACCGACAAATGAGCCAGTTGTTGCTGCGAGTGATGAGATATCGCCCAGATGATTGGAGCTACTGCAGCATGAGCATATTCTTAGAGATATGATAGTGAGTCGCTATTCACCGAGGATTAATGACTAGGACCTGTGGTTCGTTCGCTTATCCCGATGCGAGGTCATCAGGTAGATTGATTCCAGCTAGAGACGACTTCACGCAGGTTCGTTGAGAGTCGATTGAGACGATCAAATGTCAGGAACTCATTTTCCAAGTTTATAGTATTCGGAAAGACATGCAAGCGATTCTATGGACCCTCTAGAAGAATGAAACCCTAACTCGACTTAATGACCGTGTGAAAGCCTTTGAACCTTAGGGTTTGCGGCAGTTCCTCGGCGCCATTAGTGAGGCTTGGGTTTGCCCTTCTACGGCTGGACCACCGATGCTATGGTATGTACTCGATACTATTAAACTGTACCCGAGATGTTGAGCTCTTGGGGGATTGTGAGGTTCTGACGAGTCGATCGGATGATTCGACATCATTCGGATATCATGTGATGGGGCACTGCTTAGGAGACTCCAGATACGAGCATAGCCGTCGGAGCGCTGTCCGTGTAGCCATTTTGAGATGAGTCCGAATCAGTCGATATTGGAGCAAGGTGGAGTAAAGAGTTTGCACGAGATGACGTTTCACTCCGCTGACATCAGAGATGCGATATGCACGCTGAGGACGTGTTCGGCTAGATATCTTCTACTGAGTGATGAAGATACCGAGTTCGTGATTTCGAGTCCGTGTTAGAGACTTCAGATGGACCGTAGCCGAGGACATTGCAGTGCGCAGATAGAGACGCGGCGTCGAATGGTCGATGATACAGACAAGCGGGACAAGAAGTTCGTGCGAGAGGCAGACGAGCTGTTACTACACCCCGTTAAGATTAAAGGCCGGACATGCATACAGAGGTGCAGAGATGCGACCAGCTTTCGAGGAGATGTTGTACTAAGGGTGCAGATGTTCAGAAAGCGAGGAAAGATTACGCCAGAGTACCAGCCTCCTTACGGTTTGGCTTAGGCAAGATCAGAAGAGACCTTGAGTAGGATTCCTTCCAGTACACTGCTGCAATAAGAGTTGCACCCAGGATCGGATGCGTGATGTGCATTCAGAGGACCCGAGGTCGGCGCCAGAGATGTGCTGCTTTACGAGCAGTCGTGAGGATTGACCGAGTGATGACCGAAAAAGTGCCAGAACGGAATCGTTCCTGTCAGAACACCTGACCGGGCCGATGAGCCGATGGATTGCGAGATTAGTAATCTACAGGAAAGATCAGGAACCAGAGGCAGAGGACGCCAGCCGCGAGCAAGAGGCAAGTAGATATCTTGCGCCTCTAGCATCGGATGTTCCGGTACCTTCTCGACCCTGAAGAAGGATATACCGACGACGGTATTTATGATTTGTGATTTTGTGATTTGACTATCACGTATCCGTTGCTTTGGATTTCGGTATTTTGGGCGATCTATTCGCATGATTTAGTCTTGATGACTGAGTTCCATGATATTTGATTTTGTGCACCATGGTTGCACCTACTGGGTATTTATACCTTGCACATAGTTATTACTCTGGAGGTGTTGATTGCGATTTCAAGCCTATTTTATGCCGGTGATTTGATTTACGCTTCCAGCATAGTTTCATGTACTTTTGGTATTTCGATTTTGCACTCGGTATAGCTTATATGTGCTTGTAGTGCATTGATATGTGTTTTGTGCACGCAGCTGCACAGGTTTATGATTTTCTTTATATCTGGGTACACTTAGTGTTGCTGCTTACGCATTTGAGTTATTGCTGGTATTTGTGCATGGGATGCACCAGTTCTATACTTCGTGCATTTGTCGCAACAGTTTTGTGTTTCTTGCGCGCGTTTATCGCATCATATTTATATTTCGTGCCTTTGTTGCACCGGATTTATATTTTGTGCATTTCGGTTGCACCTGACTTCGATTTGATGCCTTTCGGTATGTCGATTTTGATTGTGATATTGATGTGGATTCTTGCACTCCGTGCTTTTGACTGGACTTACGCATATTCGGCATCGCTATTGGATTTTTTGATTCCGTGCATGTTGAGTGCGCAGGGTTTAGATTTTCATTCGTGCACGATGGATGCACCGATTTGGATTTTCGCGCATGTTGGGCGTATGTTTTGAGATACGATTTTGGGGCACACTAGATGCACTAAATCGAGATTCTTCGTGCATGTCAGATGCACCTGTTTTGGCTGTCAGGCACACCCGTTGCCTATGATAGATGTTTCGTGCACACCCGTTGCACCTAGATGTTGTTTTGTGCACCTGTATGGCACATATATGGATTTTGATTTCCGTGCGCACCAGACGCACAGGGTGGTGTTATGTGCACTTTTGGGATTTATTCCTTTTGGAGCAGTACATTTCTATGATATTGGATATTTGTTTTCATACTGAGCAGGACTAGTCAGAGGACAGTACCTGGATATATTTTGCATGCATTGATAGTTCGAAGGGATTTCCAAGAGCGAGCTATGGTCTCGATATATATATACCTACGTGTCCGATATGACACGAAACGTTTAAAAAAAAGGAAACTCTTCTAAATTGTTTTCAAAACGGCGGAACGTACCTATTAAACAAAGGATATATATATATACATATATAGTTATTTTCTTGTGAAAAACGTCCGCCACTGTGCAGTGTTACGCGCATCGCACAGCGACTTAAAAAGATTTGGCATGCATCTACATCAGCTATTCACATGTATAGATTGGATGTCTACATGTATAGTTCTGATTTATATCATATTGATTTTGTATTGGATTTGACATTTGTGTCTTTACCATGACTCCGATGATTGCGGGATGCTTGATGGAGTGTTGCTTTTGAGTTATCTGCTCAGTACTCATGCACATGCATTGCGCTATGATGTTTTATGTATAGATGATTTCGGAGCCCCGATGACTTAGAATTTGTATTGAAATATTTTAGCATTTGGGGGTTTTAAATTTAAATTCGGGGACCGAATTTCTTTGAGGGGGGTAGATTGTAACGTCTTCAAAATAATAAAACATGATTTTTGGGAAATTTTATAATTTAATATTATTTTAATGAATATTTTAATATTCTGGTATAATTAAATACAATAAATGGGGAAAAATTACGGAAAATTCTAAAATAAGGTATTTTATGGAATTATGCCACTTTAAAGTTTTTAAGATTAGTTATATGCTAATTTAGTATTAATCGCGATTAAAAATCGCTAATTGGATTTCTAGGATTTTTGTGCAAAAATGTGCACATATCATTTTCCACACTTGTTACACTTGTGTTACATTTCTTTTGCCATGGCCTTCTTTTGGGTTTACTATTCAAGTGAGAAGAGTTTAGAAAAGAAAAGAAAAGAAAAGAAAAAGGTAGGTGATGATGAGAGAGAGAGAGTAGGTGGCTTTTGGACTTTGACCCTTTCCTTCATCATTTTCCCATCTCATTTCTCTCTCCCTCTCCCAGGAGCTGCTGCCCTCTCCCCCTCTCTCTCCCTCTTCACTAAAACCCTAGATCCACCATGAAAATAAAGCGAAAACACCATTACCACTTCACAAAACTTACTCCCAAGCCCACTAGCTACACATTGAACCTAGCAAGATTGGATTTGGAGGACTTTGAGAAACTCAAGAATTTTCTTGAGTTGCCAAAGGAGGTAATTTCTGCACCTATTAGAGTAGAATTTCAATTCCTTGTGTATCTATTCTAGTTTCATATCGATATTGTGATGTTTGTGGATTTTAGAGAATTCAAGTTAGGGTTTAGGGTAAAACTGAAATTTAAGATGAAATTGAGGATTGTGGTGACCTTAAAATCCCTTGTGTGATGCTAATTTGAACCCAAACCTGAACTTGAAACCAGAATACGGAATTACGGAATCGATATCGGGGAAAACTGTAAATCTGGAGGTGTTTTGTGGAATTTGCTATTACCCCGAGACCCCAAAAATGAAACTGAGTTGACAGTGAGATGTGCAGGCACCAGTGAACCACCACCCCAAACCCTAGCCCCCAACTCCACTTTGAGGCCGCCAATTATCCCATTCTGGCCGCAATTTGCGGCCAGAGCAGGGTGGATCTGCCTCGTTTTGCGTGCATGCCCCTATTTCCTCTAGTATTGACCCTGGGTACTTCTAGTTTTGACTGATTCCATCTAGGGTGAAATCTGGGTTGATTTTCCTATGTTGGTGTATGATTTACGACTTGATTTAGCATGGATTTTGGTGTTTTGTGATTCATTCCTGTCGGGTGGCGTTTGGACGTCAACGACAAGTGGATATTGAACGTGTTTACATGCGAGTCTATAGGTTTTTACCTATGCGGGTAGCGTGTGCTATTTTAGTTTCCGATGTGATTTTAATGTGCTTTAGCATTGTGATGTACTTGTAGGTACCCTACGGGATGTTGAGGCAAAGAAGATGAAGATGGCGACATCGGCATCGACACATGAGAAGCAAGGTGAGTAGATTATATCCACGGGGAGAAGTCGGGTGGATGGCGTATAGCACCCCCGCAGTCCGTGGTGATGTATACGAATACGTATACACACATATATTTATTATGTGTTGTTTAGGGTAATTGATGGTAATAATGGATTATTAGTGATAAGGATGTATTGGTTGAGTAGTGCGAACCCTAGAGTAGTGGTTGCACCCACACTCACACATACACACATACTTGCATACATTCTTTCATATATTTGTGCGCATATGGTGGTGGGTATATCTACACATGGGTATGGGACTATGTGTTTTATATACGGGTTTTGAGGATGATACGTGGGATTGAGGTGAGTCGATGAGATTCGATTGAGGCCGTGAGATTTGGCGACATGACAGAGTTCATATTGGAGATGTGATATGATGGTAGTGATGCCTGTCATGTGATGAGATATTGTGATATCGACTCAGATTTAGGTGGTTTCCATACCCCTCTCTTTTGACTTGACTGTGGGTTCGTAGTTCGCATAGTAGGCGTTAGACTAGACCCGAGTCATACCTATTTCAAAACTAACGAATCGGGGATATTTTAAAGACAAGCAAAAGGGTTTATACGGATATTTAAAAAGGCGCATCTTTTCTTAAAACACCGTAGCCCTTATTTTACCAAAAGCCCTGATTCGTCTTATTTCAAAAGGCAAGGTTGCATGATATATCTTTTGAGGCAGGTTCTCTACTGTTGCGTTGATTACTTGATTCCGCACATTCATGCTGTTTGCATTGCATCGCTTATATTGTTGATATATTTCAGTCATGCTGCTGGGACACCAGCACCATTATCGATGATGCGTATGTTCCACAAACACTGTTGCCGGCTCACACACTTCATCATCGATAATTGCCATGTCACTACACTGTAGTACTGTTGCATTCAGGATTTGATCCTGGCATGATATATTGATATTCTTACCTTTCTGTTATATGTCGCATACATGTTGCTTTCTGATTATACGCATTGAGATATACTGTTTCCATGATATTTCTGGTTTTTGGGAACCGTGGGTGTTTTCAAAGAGGATATGTAATTGTTTTGAAAACCCGGTTACCCTTGATATGATATTTCAGTGCGTCCACCATGTGTTTTCTTGGTGCTGAGAGCGACATGTGAAACTCGATTCGAGGAGGCGGATGAGGCCGATTGCGGGTACATGGTGGACCCGGTATGGTACCCCGGGGAGAGAACGGTTTCGCTGTGTAGTAGACGGTGAGCCTGACGGAGGGACTACTTCCTACCGGTGATTTTGTTGGACCTGGCGGTTATCCGGAGGATACCGACCGGAGTCGATAGTTGGATATGGCGTACTGCCGGGGCCGAGGGCCGATACCGCAGACAGAGCCTGTGGGCCGATCTGGACTGACGGAGCCCGATATATGAGGATTTACGTGCCGATGCTGGGCACAGTTTTCATGATGTTTTCGAGTGCCGATGCTGGGCACTCCGGTTCCATGATTTTGACGTGTCGCGAGGGACACAGGTGGTTTATATCCTCATATTTCCATGCATATGCTGATGATATTTACATGCATGATGGTTATTGTCATTGGGTGACGAGTGGACGGGATCCACGTACATGCAGATTGATTTCATTGATTGTACCTCACATTTATGATATGCTATTACCTGAGGCACTGGCACGAGCACTTGTCATTACACTCATGTATAGAGATTACATTGCCAATTTAGCATGTTTCAGACTTATTCATATTGAGGTTTTTATATATCTGATCGTATTGACCTAGGATGGGTCATGCATTCGATCTCTGCTTGTAGATATTTTTTCTATTCACGAGTTGGCAACTCACCCCCGTTGTGCCACAGTCCTTGCAGGGTTTTAGCCGTACAGATTCCATAGCGGCATTTCTGGCACACTGCTTCCATATGGGTGACTTGCGTTGGTAGGTGGGTTCTTTTGTATCAGAACCGCCATTGTTCATGTATTATTTATTGTATCTAGTCCTTCCATCAACCAAAAACTTGTATATTGTTTCAGACTTAGAAAACAGTGTTGTATTATTTCGACTTTAGAGTCGCGCTTGTAGTATTACGGTTTTCTGGCTGTTTGAGTTTCTTTTTGGGTTTTGAGCCTCGCCCTTTGGCGTTGTATATTATTATTGCTTGCGTGGTTGTGACCGTCGATTGACGAAGAGCTAGCTCCCGCTTGGGGATTCCTTTTATCATTTCTTATATTATTCTTGTTGTACCCCGTTCGGGGCCAGTTTTTACAAAGGAAACTCTGCCGAAATTTTCAGGAAAGGTTACACATTTTAAAAATACACATTCGGCTTAGTTATTTAAAAACTTTGATTTTCGAAACATGATTTCCTTACTTTTCAAAACCAGTTTTCCTTATTTACTCTTTAAATGGTTTTAGATTGCTGGGCTTTTGGCTTACTTGGATCAGATGGGGTCCTATAGACTTCATATGGTTCAAGGGCCAGTCACGTGCTCTTTCGGGTCGTGACACTTACACTTCAAATAGAGCTTTCAATACTCTTCCCTCATTTTGACTTAGCCCAAGAACAGAACTCAAAATTTGCTTATTTCTAAATAAACAGCAAGGACGTATATTTTCTACAGTTAGACTTCAAGAAAGGTTATTTTTAGGGTTTTTAATTTTCTAAGTTTAGGATCTTGTTTTTTCTAACTAGTCAACCGTCATGTTGAACTTGAGTCAAATATGGCCAATATTGAGATTTTTTAATTTTTTTTTTTTAATTTTATTCTTTTTTTATTTTTTCAATTTTTAAAAATATTTTTATATTTTTTTTGTGCAATGCTGAAAAATAAGATACGGAATTAAATATGCAAAGAAAAACCAATATTTACAAAAATAAAAAAAACTTGCAGATGCAATGCAAAGATAACTATTTACAATCAACCATCACCCCCAAAATTATTTATGTTAGGTCCACGTTACCTACCCCGGTTCTTTCGGGGAGGCGGAATAGGTAAAAATCAAATTTTTCTAACAAGGTGACATGGACCATCCATGATGGATCTTTGCTAAACAAAAACTAACATATAAACTACAAGTTCTAGCTACTATGTAGAATGGTTATACGTAGATCTTGAACTCCTTCTCTTCTTGCTCCTTGGAGTGGTTTGAACGGCTCCTCGTCTTCTTCTCTTTGCCGAAGAAGTATCCACCCGAAGGCCTCTACCTTGAGCTCCTACCTCAACCTAGAGGTAACTAAAGTGCTTGGCTTGCTAAACCTAGAACTCTAGAATGAGTAGAGAGATGCTTTGATTGTTTAGTCTCAAAAGCTTATGATTTCCAACACATGGAACACTTAAGCTTTGAGAGAGGAAGAGGGAGGGCTTTTTCAAGAGAGAGAAAGAATATGATAGAATGAGCTCTCATCTTGCAACCATGCTCACAAATGAGATAATATGAAAATAACAATAATAATTAAAGAAAAAGGGTGATGGTTCATTTGGAATGACCATTATCATTTCACATTAAATGAATTTTGTAAGAATCATGGAGCATCTTTCATGTGAAATGATGATGGTCAATATGTCAACATGGGTCAACAAGTCAACCAAAGTCAAAAGGTCAACAACCCTAACCATGACACAATTATCTTTAATTAATACCATTAATCATATTTCTCATTCTCATTAGGGTTTGGAAAAAGTCAACGGTCAACAACCCTAATGAGAAACCTCTGCTTCTGCCTCTGTCAACTGTGCATACACACCCGCATCCGTGTTCCGAGAAACACGAATACAATGAGACAAAACCAATTCCAAAACAAATACTAGGATCTGGCTTAAACTAAAGCCCGCTAGTAATAACTGCCCGGACACCAAACGTGCACAAGTGCGCGGATGTGAATGAACCCCGTCGCAAAACCATGCGACCTCTACTCTGTTTTGCATAAAGGAGAATAACCCTCTGTGTGGGACTCTAAAGGCTCGACACTACGCTGGCAGTGGGTTTAACCACAGGCCGCAAGCGGTACTAGCTGTACGTAACGTTCCCCAGGTAGATGCCGATAAGAATATTGATGAGGTGAACCCATTCGAACTCCTACTGAGCCTGAATGTGACAATCTCCGTACAGTCCGGTCTGTTCGTCTAAGAGTATCGCATGGCGGGTCTCGGGGGGGGCGATAAACTTCGGTCCTCTAATAGCGGTATAAGTCGTGTCGGAGTGTAGCCCAGAACACCCTGAGAAACTACTGGTAACACTACCAGCAAATCTCGCTTGCCCTGGCCAGGGACGACTATGTGTAATGGCTCTCATAGACACAGCGCGATATCAACTCCTAATACCGGGAGAGACGAATCCTGTCTAACCGTCACTGCCTCCAAGTGCTTCGGGACTGCACCCAACTACTACCTGTTTGCACGACTCAATAGAGCCATGGTAGGGTAGTAATCTAAGAATAGTGGGAACACACTTGAGGCGAAGTGACAGTGTCAAGTCAGCGGACTAAGTTGTACTCATGTCACCTGGGAACTGTTAACTGACGATAGATATAATACCAACCAATAGTTCCCGACGATTCCTGTCCAGTGTACTCGTAACGTAACGAGCACCTGCATACTATCTCCAGTACAACGTACTAATGGATGTGGGACAGACCATCTCCCCTGTTGGAACGAGAAGCGTATACACCAGTCTACTCTGGAGTATCGATGCCCTGTCTCGATAATCCTATGACTAGGGACCAAAATAAGGATGTGCTTATAGACTACCCAGCCCCTACTAGTGTGATCGCTATCACAACGCCGGTAGTCAAGCAAAGATCATAAGGGCTTCATCAATATGTTTTTGGCGATATGTTAAAAGTAACATATACACATATTAAGATAGATACTAACCAAGCAGCATACTACTGTATCAAGCAAGACTGTTGTAAACCCATGTATATATCCCAAGCTTCCAAAATGTATTATACAAACTAGTACTATACAATAATGGCCTCTAAGGCATACATATGCAACAATCTCCCACTTGCACTAAAGGCCAGTAATTTGTGTACCGCATACCCAACGTCTGCACTAAGGCCAGCTGCCGGCGTACCGCATACCCAATAGCTCAAAAAGTCGCTCGAACTGTGTTTGAGGAAGGGCCTTTGTGAATGGATCTGTCGTGTTGTCTTTTGTGTCCACTCTCCGTACCTCGATCTCCTGGCGATCAATGATCTCCCTGATCATGTGATATCGCCTTAAGATATGTCTGGATTTCTGATGGGACCTTGGTTCCTTCGCTAAAGCTATAACCCCATTGTTATCGCAATACAAAGGTATTGGGTCAACAATGGACGGAACCACCTGAAGTTCACTGATGAACTCCTTCATACAGACTGCCTCTTTTGCAGCATCGCTTGCAGCAATGTATTCAGTCTCCATCATCGATTCTGTGACGGTGTCCTGTTTGGAACTCCTCCAACACACCGCCCCTCCGTTAAGGGTAAACACAAAACCCGAGACAGACTTGTTGTCATCTTTGTCACTATGGAAGCTTGAATCGGTAAAGGACTCGACTCTGAGGTCTCCATTACCGTAAACCAGGAACATCTCCTTAGTCCTTCTCAGGTACTTGAGAATGTTCTTCACTGCCGTCCAGTGGTCCTCACCTGGATCTGACTGATACCGGCTCACCACGCTCAGCGCGTAAGCTACATCTGGTCTTATACATAGCATCGCATACATTATAGATCCTACTGCTGAAGCGTAGGGTATAGTGCTCATGCGAACCCTCTCCTCGTCAGTCTTAGGAGACATCTTCTTGGAGAGGGTGATTCTGTGCAATGCTGGTATATTTCCGCGCTTGGAATCTTCCATACTAAATCTTTTTAGTACGGTCTCTATGTACCTGGACTGCGAAAGTCCCAGTAGTCTCTTGGATCTATCTTTGTAGATCTTGATCCCCAAAATGTATGAGGCATCACCCAGGTCCTTCATGGAGAACCGTTGTGACAAGAATAGCTTGACCGATTGTAACATAGGAATGTCATTTTCTATCAAAAGAATGTCGTCCACGTACAAGACTAGGAACACGACAGTTCGTCCTACAATCTTCTTATAGATACAAGGTTCATCTTCGTTCTTGATGAAATCAAATTCCTTGTTTGCCTCATCAAAACAGATGTTCCAGCTCCGCGATGCCTGTTTTAATTCATAAATAGATTTAAGTAACTTGCACACCTTCCCGCTGCTCCCACTTTCTACAAAACCCTCTGGCTGATCCATGTAAACGCACTCTTCCAAACAGCCGTTTATAAAAGCCGTTTTTACGTCCATCTGCAAGATTTCATAGTCATGGAAGGCAGCAATGGCAAGTAGGATCCGAATGGATTTGAGCATAGCCACTGGAGAAAAAGTTTCTTCATAGTCCACACTAGGTCTTTGACGAAAACCTTTTGCAACGATTCTAGCCTTATAGGTTTCCACCTGCCCATCAACACCAAGTTTCCTTTTTTTGATCCATTTGCAACCAACGGGTTTTACCCCAGGTGGAGCAATATCCAAGGTCCACACTTTATTGGTGTACATGGACTCCATTTCGGATTGCATAGCATCCAGCCACTTATCAGAGTCCCTACTGATAATGGCCTGCCTGAAACTGGTAGGGCCATCTTCTTCTAAGATGCAATCCTCTTGATCCCCGTCTATGAGAAAACCGTAGTATCTCTCGGGCGGATGAGAAATCCTACCAGATCTGCAGAGTGGCTGAGGTTCGTTGGGTGTAACTGAATCTAGCGTTTCCACCAAATCTTCAGTTATAGCTTGTGTCACTGGAATTTCATCCAGTTCTACCATGCTGCCACTAATATTTTTAACAAGAAATTCTTTTTCCAAAAATGTGGCGTTCCTGGAAACAATTATCTTCAGTTCCTCTACATGGTAGAATAGATACCCGCTAGAATCTTTTGGGTATCCCACAAACTTACATAAAACTGCCCGTGCCTCAAGTTTGTCTGGGTTCTGCTTTTTGACATAAGCTGGGCAACCCCAAATCTTAATACGTTTAAAATACAAACTCTTACCACTCCATATTTCATGCGGAGTCTTAGACACGGATTTGGATGGAACTTGATTCATTAGATGTGCTGCTGTTTGAAGTGCGTATCCCCCGAATGAAAGAGGCAACTCAGCACTACTCATCATGGAGCGAACCATATTCAATAGGGTACGATTCCTCCGTTCCAATACACCGTTATGCTGTGGTGTATAAGGAGGAGTAAGCTGAGAGAGAATACCATTCTCTTTTAAGTAATCTAGGAATTCCTTGCTTAAGTACTCCCCTCCCCTATCCAATCGGAGGATCTTGATACTTTTGCCAATCTGGTTCTCTACTTCGTTTCTGAATTCCTTGAATTTCTCAAAATCATCAGATTTGTGTTTCATCAGATACACATATCCGAACCTAGAGAGATCGTCAGTGAATGTAATGAAGTACGAAAACCCACCCCTTGCATGTATAGACATTGGACCACATACATCACTGTGTATGAGTCCCAAGAGCTCTGTGTAAGTCCACGTTACCTCTCCCGGTTCTTTCGGGCTTGCGGAAATGATGAAAAACGATTTTTCGAGTCATGGTAACATGGACTATAAAACACGGATCTTTGCTAAACTACACACTAGAAACTAACTAAAGTTTTTCCTACTCGGTTAGGGGTTATACCTCAACTTGAACTCCTTCTCTTGGGCTCTTTGTGGTGGTCGGATGGTTCGTTCCTCGTCGCCTTCTCTTGCCGAAGATGGATCAACCTAAGGGTCTCTACCTTGAGCTACTTTCTCGAACTTGAGAAAACTAAAGTATCCGGCTTGCCAGACCTTCAACCTTAGGATGAGTAGAGAGTGGCTTTGGTGTTTTATCTCCAAGGAAATGTTTCTCAACACATGAGATGAATTTTCCTTGAGCTAGAGGAAGAGGAAGAAGAAAGGATGAGAGAGAATCAATATGATAGAATGAGAATAGTTTTACAACCATAACAATATATGTGAATTATTTAATTAATAATATTAATCCAAAATGAAAAGGTGATGGTTGGTTTGATAAGACCATTATCATTTCACATTAAATGTTTTTGCAAAGATCAAAGAGCATCTTTGGAAAGAAATGATGATGGTCAATTTTTCAACCTTGGTCAACAAGTCAACCTTGGTCAACAAGTCAAAAAACCCTAACCATAACCCAATTTAATTTAAATAACATTATCAATTGATATTTCACATATTCATTAGGGTTTGGTAAACGACAACCGTCAACTGTGAATACACACCCGTACCAAAACCCTAATGAGAATCTTCTTCCTCTGCCTCAGTCAACTGTGCATACACACCCGCATTCGTGTTCCGAGGAGCACGAATACTATGAGATAAAACTAACCCTAAAGCATATACTAGGATCTGGCTCAAACCAGAGCCCGCTAGTAATATCTGTCAGGACACCAAACGTGCACAAGTGCGCGGATGTGAACGAACCCTGTCGCAAAACCATGCGACCTCTACTCTGATTTGCCCAAAGGCGAATAACCCTCTTTGTGGGACTCTAAAGACTCGACACTACGCCGGCAGTGGGTTTAACCACAGACCGCAAGCGGCACTAGCTGTACGTAACGGTCCCCAGGTAGATGCCAATAAGAAGACGGACGAGGTGAAACCCATCTGAACTCCTACTGAGCCTGAATATGATAATCTCCGTACAGTCCGGTCTGTTCGTCTAAGAATATCGCATGGCGGGCCTAGGGAGCGGTAAACGTCAGTCCCCTAATAGCGGTACAAGGCGTGTCGGAGTGTAGCCCATAACACCCTGAGATAACACTGGAAACCTACCAGTATATCTCGCTTGCCCTGGCCAGGGACTTTGTGTAATGGCTCTCCTAGACACAGCGCGATATCAACCCCCAATACCGTGAGAGACGAATCCTGTCTAACCGTCACTGCCTCCAAGTGCTTCAGGACTGCACCCAAAAACTACCTGTTTGCACGACTCCTTTGAGCCGTGGTAGGGTAGTAATCAAAGTACAGTAGGAACACACTCGAGGCGAAGTGACAGTGTCAAGTCAACGGACTAAGCTGTACTCATGTCACCTGGGAACTGATAACTGACGATAGGTATATTACCAACCAACAGTTCCCGACGAGTCTTGTCCAGTGTACTCGTAACCTAACGAGCACCCGCATACTATCCCAAGTACGACGTACTGACGGCTGTGGGACATGCCGTCTCCCAAGCTGGGATGAGAAGCGCATACGCTAGTCTACTCCGGAGTATCGATGCCCTGTCTCGATAGTCCTACGACTAGGGAACTACATAAGGATGTGCTTGTAGATTACCCAGCCCCCACGAGTGTGACTGCCATCACAACGCTGGTAATCAAGCAAATATCCTAAGGGCTCCACTAATGTGTAAAGGCGATATGCTATAATAAACACATGCACACATTAAAGTAGAAACAAACCAACTAGCATACTACTATATTGAGCAAGATTGTCTATACAAGGTGAATATCCCAAGCTTCGATTAAGTAATATACAAACTAGTATGATACAGTAATGGCCTCTAGGGCATATACACTAACAATCTCCCACTTGCACTAAGGCTATGTACTGGCGTATCGAAGACCTATCATCTCGATCAGCCGCTCGAACTAAGTCTGGTGTAAGGCCTTTGTGAGTGGATCAGCAGTGTTATCTTCTGTAGCAACTCTCCGAACCTCGATCTCCTGGCGACCCACGATCTCCCTGATCAGGTGATACCGCCTCAAGATGTTCCTGGACTTTTGATGGGACCTGGGTTCCTTCGCTAAAGCTATAGCCCCGTTGTTGTCGCAATACAGAGGTATTGGATCAACAATGGACGGAACCACCTGAAGTTCTATCAAGAACTTCTTCATCCAGACGGCTTCTTTTGTGGCATCAGATGCAGCGATATATTCCGCTTCCATCGTCGAGTCAGCAACGGTTTCCTGTTTGGAACTTGTCACGACCCGAAAGAGCACGTGACTGGCCCTTGAACCATATGAAGTCTATAGGACCCCATCTGATCCAAGTAAGCCAAAAGCCCAGCAATCTAAAACCATTTAAAGAGTAAATAAGGAAAACTGTTTTTGAAAAGTAAGGAAATCATGTTTGGAAATCAAATTTTTTAAATAACTAAGCCGAATATGCATTTTTAAAATGTGTAACCTTTCCTGAAAATTTCGGCAGAGTTTCCTTTGTAAAAACTGGCCCCGAACGGGGTACAACATGAATAATATATATGAAATGATAAAAGGCATCCCCAAGCGGGAGCTAGCTCTTCGTCAATCGACGGTCACAACCACGCAAGCAATAAAAATATACAACGCCAAAGGCGAGGATCAAATCCAAAAAGAACTCAAAACAGCCAGAAAACCGTAATACTACAAGCGCGACTCTAAGGTCGAAATAAAACAACACTGTTTTCTAAGTCTGAAACAATATACAAGTTTTGGTTGATGGAAATTCTAGATACAATAAATGATACATGAACAATGGCGGATCTGATACAAAAGAACCCACCTATCCAAGCAAGTCACCCATAAGGAAGCGGTGTGCCAGAAATGCCGCTATGGAATCTGTACGGCAACCTGCAAGAACTGGGGCACAACGGGGGTGAGTTGCCAACTCGTGAATAGAAAATATCTATAAGCAGAGATCGAATGCATGACCCATCCTAGGTCAATACGATCAGATATAAATAAACCTCAATATGAATAAAGCTGAAGCATGCTAAACTGGCAATGTAATCTCTACATGAGTGTAATGACAAGTGCTCGTGCCAGTGCCTCAGGTAATAGCATGTCAAGAATATGAGGTATGCTCAATGAAATCAGGTCTGTATACACGTGGATCCCGTCCACTCGTCACCCAATGACAATAACCATCATGCATGTAAATATCATCAGCATATGCATGGAAATATGAGGATATAAACCACATGTGTCCCTCGCGACACGTCAAAATCATGGAACCGGAGTGCCCAGCATCGGCACTCGAAAACATCATGAAAACTGTGCCCAGCATCGGCACGTAAATCCTCATATATCGGGCTCCGTCAGTCCGGATCGGCCCACAGGCTCTGTCTGCGGTATCGGCCCTCAGCCCCGGCAGTACGCTATATCAAACTATCGACTCCGGTCGGTATCCTCCGGATAACCGCCAGGTCCAACAAAATCACCGGTAGGTACTCGCCCGTCTCCAGACTCAATCGGCAAAGCTCATCGATCATCTTGCCGAGGGGAACCATACCGGGTCCACCATGTACCCGCAATCGGCTCGTCCACTCCTCGATTCGGGTTACACATGTCGCTCTCAGCACAGAGAAAACACATGGTGGACGCACTGAAATATCATATCAAGGGTAACCGGGTTTTCAAAACAAATACATATCCTCTTTGAAAACACCCACGGTTCCCAAAAACCAGAAATATCATGAAAACAACATATCTCAATGTGTATAATCAGAAAGCAGCATGTATGCGACATATAGCAGAAAGGTAAGCATATCAATATGTCATGCAAGGATCATATCCTGAATGCAACAGTACTACAGTGTAGTGACATGGCAATTATCGATGATGAAGTTTGTGAGCCGGCAACAGTGTACGTGGAACATACGCATCATCGATAATGGTGCCGGTGTCCTAGCAGCATGACTGAAATATATCAACAATATAAGCGATGCAATGCAAACAGCATGAAAGTGCGGAATCAAGTAATCAACGCAACAGTAGAAAATCTACACCAAAAGCTATATCATGTAACCTTACCTTTTGAAATAAGACGAATCAGGGCTTTTGGTAAAATAAGGGCTACGGTGTTTTAAGAAAAGATGCGCCTTTTTAAATATCCGTATAAACCCTTTTGCTGATCTTTAAAATACCTCCGATTCGTTAGTTTTGAAATAGGTATGACTCGGTCTAGTCCAATGTCTACTAAGTAATCTAGACAGGAGGGGTATGAAACCACCTAAATCTGAGTCGATAGATATAGATATAATAGTCGGTGATCCCGCCTCAATAACGTATCGTAAGATATCCTCGAGTCATGAGTGCGGATCTTTCATCAATATCGGCTCGTACGGTAAATCGTCGTACGGTATCCCAATAGCTGGGTAGGGGTCAATATCACATTATCTCATCACATATCAGGTATCACCATCATCAGATCGCATAATCTGGAGTACTACTCTAAGTCTAGTACAAATCGACCATCTATAAGAATATGAATGCGGGGTAAAACACATGCCCAGAGGCCCGCTAAAACTATCATATCGCACCTCGAAGACAAGCTATGTCACATCGCCGATCTCACGGCCTCACATCAAGTATCATCTCAAACCACGTATCATCCTCAAATCCCGTATATAAACACATAGTCCCATACCCATGTGTAGATATACACACCATCATATGCACTCTAATAAATGAAAGAATGAATGCAAGTATGTGTGTAAATGTATGTGTGAGTGCAACCACTACTCTAGGGTTCGCACTATACTAAACCAATATATTCTTATCATCAAAATATCATTATTACCATCAATAACCCTAAACAACACATAATAAATATTCGTGTGTATACGTATTCGTATACATCACCACGGACTGCGGGGGTGCTTTACTCCATCCACCCGACTTCTCCCCGTAGATATAAATCTACTCACCTTGCTTCTCGTGTGACAAAGCCGATGTTCGCTATCTTCACCTCCTTTGCCTCAACATCACGCGGGGTACCTACAAGTATATCACAATGCTAAAGCACATGAAAATCACATCGGAAACCAAAATAGCACACGCTACCCGCATAGGTAAAAACCTATTGACTCGCATGTAAACACAATCAAAATCCACTTGTCGTTGACGTCCAAACGCCACCCGACAGGAATGAATCACAAAACACTAAAATCCATGCTAAATCAAGTCGTAAATCATACACCAACATAGGAAAATCAACCCAGATTTCACCCTAGATGGAATCAGTCAAAACTAGAAGTACCCAGGGTCAATACTAGAGGAAATGGGGCCATGCACGAAGTTCTATGCAGATCCCTCCTGCTCTGGCCGCAATTTGCGGCCAGAAAGGGGAAATTTGGCGGCCTCAGTTTGGAGTTGGGGGCTAGGGTTTTGGGTGGTGGTTCACTGGTGCCTGCACATCTCACTGTTAACTCAGTTTCATTTTTAGGGTCTCGGGGTAATAGCAGATTCTTAAAAACAGTGACAGATTTCCAGTTTTTCCGATAACGGTTCCGTAATCCCGTATTCTGGTTTCACTTCCAGGTTTGGGTTCAATTTAGCATTACACCAGGGTTTCTAAGGTTACCACCATCCTCAATTTCATCTAAAGTTTCAGTTTTACCCTAAACCCTAACTTGAATTCTCTAAAATCCATAAACATCACAATATCGATACAAAACTAGTATGGATGCACAAGGAATTGAAATACTACTCTATAGGTGCAGGAATTACCTCCTTTGGCAACTCAAAAAAATTCTTGAGTTGCTCAAAGTCCACCAAATCCAATCTTGCTAGGTTCAAAGTGTAGCTAGTAAGCTCGGGAACATTTTTTGTGAAGGGGGAATGAGGTTTTGGCTTGGTTTTCATTGTGGATCTAGTATTTTATGAAGAGGGAGAGAGAGGGAACGAGAGAGCAGCAGCAAGAGGAAAGAGAGGAGAGAGAATGAGAAAGGGAAAATGATGAAGGATGGCTCAAAAAGGTGGGGTTGACTTGGTCTCTCTCTCTCTCACTCATTACCTACCCTTTTTCCTTTTCTTTTCTTTTCTAACACTTCTCACTTGAATAGTGAACCCAAAAGAAAACCATGGCAAAAGAAATGTAACACAAGTGTAACAAATGTGGAAAATGATATGTGCACATTTTTGCTCAAAAGTGCTAAAAATCCAATTAGCGATTTTTAATCGCGATTAACACTAAATTAGCATATAACTAATCTTAAAAACATTAAAATGGCATAATTCCTTAAAATACCTTATTTTAGAATTTTCCATAATTTTCCCCGTTTATTTGTATTTAATTATCCCAGAATATTAAAATATTCATTAAAATAATATTAAATTATAAAATTTCCCAAAAATCATATTTTATTATTTTGAAGACGTTACAATCTACCCCCCTTAAAGAAATTCGGTCCCCGAATTTAAATTTAAACCCCCAAATACTAAAATATTTCAATACAAATTCCAAGTCATCGGGGCTCCGAAATCATCTATACATAAAACATCATAGCGCAATGCATGCGCATGAGTACTGAGCAGATAACTCAAAAGCAACACTCCATCAAGCATCCACAATCATAGGAGTCAAGGTAAAGACACAAATGTCAAGTCCAATACAAAACCAATATGATATGGATCAGACTATACATGTAGACATCCAATCTATACATGTGAATAGCTGATGAAAATGCATGCCCAATCTTTTAAGTGGCTGTGCGATGCGCGTAACACTGCACAGTGGCGGATGTTTCTCATAAGAAAATAACTATATATGTGTATATATATCCTTTGTTTAATAGGTACGTTCCGCCGTTTTGAAAACAGTTTAGAAGGGTTTCCTTGTTTTTAAAACGTTTCGTGTCATATCGGACACGTAGGTATATACTGAGACTATAGCTCGCTTTTCGGAAATCCCCTCGATAACTATCGATGCATGCAAAATATATCCAGGTACTGCCCACTGACTAGTCCTGCTCAGTATGAAAGCAAATATCCAACATCATAAAAAATGTACTGCTCCAAAAGGAATAAATACCAACAATGCACATAACACCACCCTGTGCGTCTGGTGCGCACGGAAATCAAAATCCATATATGTGCCATACAGGTGCACAAACAACATCTAGGTGCAACGGGTGTGCACGAAGCATCTGTCATAGGCAACGGGTGTGCCTAACAGCCAGAAATCCGGTGCATCTGACATGCACGAAGAATCTCGATTTAGTGCATCTAGTGTGCCCCAAAATCATATCTCAAAACATGCGCCCAACATGCGCGAAAATCCAAATCGGTGCATCCATCGTGCACGAATGAAAATCCAAACCCTGTGCACTCAATATGCACGGAATCACAAAATCCAATAGCAACGTCGAATATGCGTAAGTCCAGTCAAAAGCACGGAGTGCAAGAATCCACATCAATATCACAATCAAAATCGACATACCAAAAGGCATCAAATCGAAGTCAGGTGCAACCGAAATGCATAAAATATAAATCCGGTGCAACAAAGGCACGAAATATAAATCTGATGCGATAAACGCAAGAAACATAAAACTGGTGCGACAAACGCACGAAGTATAGAACTGGTGCATCCCATGCACAAATACCAAGCAATAACTCAAATACGTAAGCAGCAACACCAAGTGTATCCAGATATGAAGAAAATCATAAACCTGTGCAGCTGCGTGCACAAAACACATATCGATGCACTACAAGCACATATAAGCTATACCGAGTGCAAAATCAAAACACTAAAAGTACATGAAACTCTGCTGGAAGCGTAAATCAAATCACCGGCATAAAATAGGCATGAAATCGCAATCAACACCTCAAGAGTAATAGCTATGTACAAGGTATAAATACCCAGTAGGTGCAACCATGGTGCACAAAATCAAATATCATGAAACTCAGCCATCAAAACTAAATCATGAAAACAGGACGCCAAAATACCGAAATCCAAAGTGACGGATACGTGATAGTCAAATCACAAAATCACAAATCATAAACACTATCGTCGGTATATCCTCCCTCGAAGTCGAGAAGGTGCCGGTGCATCCAATGCTAGTAGCGCAAGATATCTACTTGCCTCTTGCTCGCGGCTGGCGTCCTCTGCCTCTGGTTCCTGATCTTTCCTGTAGATTACCAACTCGCAATCCATCGGCTCGGTCAGGTGTGCTGACAGGAACGATTCCATTCTTGCACTTCCCTGGTCATCTCTCGGGTCAATCCTCACGACCGCTCGTAAAGCAGCACATCTCTGGCGCCGACCTCGGGTCCTCTGAATGCACATCACACATCCGATCGTGGGTGCAACTCTTATTGCAGCAGTGTACTGGAAGGAATCCTACTCAAGGTCTCTTCTGATCTTGCCTAAGCCAAACTGTAAGGAGGCCGGTACTCTGGCGTAATCTTTTCTCGCTCTCTGGACCTCTGCGTCCTTAGTACAACATCTCCTCGGAAGCTGGTCGCATCTCTGCGCCTCTGTATGCATGTCCGGCCTTTAATCTTAACGGGGTGTAGTAACAGCTCGTCTGCCTCTCGCACGAACTTCTTGTCCCGCTTGTCTGTATCATCGACCATTCGACGTCGCGTCTTTATCTGCACACTGCAATGTCCTCGGCTACGGTCCACCCGAAGTCTCTAACACGGACTCGAAATCACGAACTCAGTATCTTCATCACTCAGTAGAAGATATCTAGCCGAACACGTCCTCGGCGTGCATATCGCATCTCTGATGTCAGCGTAGTGGAACGTCAACTCGTCGAAATCTCGTGCGAACTCTTTACTACACCTTGCTCCAATATCGACTGATTCGGACTCATCTCATGATGGCTACACAGACTGCGCTCCGACGGCTATGCTCGTATCTGGAGTCTCCCAAGCAGTGTCCCATCACATGATATCCGAATGATGTCTAATCATCCGATCGACTCATCAGAACCTCACAATCCCCCAAGAGCTCAATATCTCGGGTACAGTTTAATAGTATCGAGTACATGCCACAGCGTCGGTGGTCCAGCCGTAGAAGGGCAAACCCAAGCCTCACTAATGGCGCCGAGGAACTGCCACAAACCCTAAGGTTCAAAGGCTTTCACACGGTCATTAAGTCGAGTTAGGGTTTCATTCTTCTAGAGGGTCCATAGAATCACCTGCATGTCTTTCCGTATACTTTAAACTTGGAAAATGGGTTCCTGACATTTGATCGTCTCAATCGACTCTCAACGAATCTGCGTGAAGTCGTCTCTAGCTGAAATCAATCTACCTGATGACCTCGCATCGGGGTAAGCGAACGAACCACATGTCCTAGTCATTAATCCTCGGTGACTAGCGACTCACTATCATATCTCTAAGAATATGCTCATGCTGCAGTAGCTCCAATCATCTGGGCGATATCTCATCACTCGCAGCAACAACTGGCTCATTCGTCGGTATGCTAAGCAGCGCCTCAACCATCATGAATAAGCGATACATCAACGGTCATCACATCCTGGCTGGCCTCTATCAGTGGCTCAATCCTCTGGTACCGTCCGGTACATCCTAGAAATCTCACAACAGCGATATGTCAAACGCCCATAGTGCGGAAACACAAAATACGAAGCCTCAATGCAACCGTACGTCTCTGGAATCACGCCCCGGTCAGTCCTCGTCCGCGACGAGCTCATGCTGACAACTCGAGCCGTAGCTCACTCTGCCCGTGCAATCGCGGCAGCAAAACCATAACCAGTATCGATGAAGATAGATCATAGGAAGGAATATGACATAATGCAAGGAAATGTACAACCTAAGGTTTCTTAAGCGGAGTGGCGTGTCGTAAGTATGCAGCGGAACATACCAACGGTACGTCACTCTACTTTAGTCACCTATTCCATTAACCAAAGGTCATCCTACGCGAAGAAAGTTCGGGTCTAATACCCCCTCGACCAAGTCTAAGTTTCGTAAGGTCAAGCCTAAGTTCCGTTTATAGATAACGCCCTAGGCTCCACATAGTCAAACTTAGACTCGAACCAAGGTCAACCGAGCGCTCTGATACCAACTTTGTCACGACCCGAAAGAGCACATGACTGGCCCTTGAACCATATGAAGTATATAGGACCCCATCTGATCCAAGTAAGCCAAAAGCCCAGCAATCTAAAACCATTTAAAGAGTAAATAAGGAAAACTGTTTTTGAAAAGTAAGGAAATCATGTTTGGAAATCAAAGTTTTTAAATAACTAAGCCGAATATGCATTTTTAAAATGTGTAACCTTTCCTGAAAATTTCGGCAGAGTTTCTTTTGTAAAAACTGGCCCCGAACGGGGTACAACATGAATAATATATATGAAATGATAAAAGGCATCCCCAAGCGGGAGCTAGCTCTTCGTCAATCGACGGTCACAACCACGCAAGCAATAAAAATATACAACGCCAAAGGCGAGGATCAAATCCAAAAAGAACTCAAAACAGCCAGAAAACCGTAATACTACAAGCGCGACTCTAAGGTCGAAATAAAACAACACTGTTTTCTAAGTCTGAAACAATATACATGTTTTGGTTGATCGAAATTCTAGATACAATAAATGATACATGAACAATGGAGGATCTGATACAAAAGAACCCACCTATCCAAGAAAGTCACCCATAAGGAAGCGGTGTGCCAGAAATGCCGCTATGGAATCTGTACGGCAACCTGCAAGAACTGGGGCACTACGGGGGTGAGTTGCCAACTCGTGAATAGAAAATATCTACAAGCAGAGATCGAATGCATGACCCATCCTAGGTCAATACGATCAGATATAAATAAACCTCAATATGAATAAAGCTGAAGCATGCTAAACTGGCAATGTAATCTCTACATTAGTGTAATGACAAGTTCTCGTGCCAGTGCCTCAGGTAATAGCATGTCAAGAATATGAGGTATGCTCAATGCAATCAGGTCTGTATACACGTGGATCCCGTCCACTCGTCACCCAATGACAATAACCATCATGCATGTAAATATCATCAGCATATGCATGGAAATATGAGGATATAAACCACATGTGTCCCTTGCGACACGTCAAATGTAAGGTTAGTCTAGCACCCTATGAAGAGTTTTGAAGCATCTCATGTCTCAAAGTTTGTATTTTTATGGTGCTAAGCTAACATGCAAAGGATAGATCCTAGAAAATTAGGGTTATCAAAACTTTAAGCTAGTAAAGACTAGGGTTTGAAGGCTACAACCTTTGTAGCTCCCCTTTGCAAGACTCCTTGATGTCTTGGGTGTTGAATCGAGGTCCTCTTGAACTCCCCTTGTGTCCACGACGATCCACCGCGGAGATCTCCGTCCAAGCTCGCTACTTTGTAAAATCGAAGGAAACACTCTAATCAAGTTGGCTAGACTTGAGTAGAATGGTGTTGTGGCTTTGGATCTCACTTCAAAAACCTTTCTTTGATTGTATTTAACTCACTAGAAAAACCTAGAGAGGAAAAGATGAAGGAAGATGAAGATGGTGGCCTTTCTTTGCAAGAGGTAAAAAGATAACCTTGAGTTAAGCAAGAGAAAGAAATATATATCACTTTATATATTTAATTCCTTCTTGACTTCAACCATGATTAAATGATAGATAGTTAATTTAACTTGGGTTTAGAATGATAAAGAGAAGGATAAACATAGGTTAGTGGTAGTTGAGCTAGGTTAGGTTAGAAGAAGAGTGTGGAAACTAACATGATTATCCTTTTCTTTTTCATTTAACTTTAAAACCAAAATTAAATAATTATCCATTATTTAATCCATGGTGTAAGTCTTGCATTGCCACCATTTCCATATGCTAACAACCATGATGGATGGGTGTATGTATGTATGCATGTATGCACATTCACATGTGCATGAAACTAGCATGAAAGAAAGAAAGAAAAGCACACATGCATGCACACATCCATCATCCAAGAAAAAATTTTAAGTGAGAAAACTAATGGTTAAATGATAAATCAACACTTGATTTATCAATCCAGTTATATCTCATATGACCCCACCAAAAGCAGTTCACCCGATCAATGTTCGGTATCATATACGCACATTTCAA
This sequence comes from Agapanthus africanus, assembly GCA_030015575.1. Lineage (NCBI taxonomy): Eukaryota > Viridiplantae > Streptophyta > Magnoliopsida > Asparagales > Amaryllidaceae > Agapanthus > Agapanthus africanus. Next base: position 415,235,607 of record JASDDO010000022.1, read on the forward strand.
TCGGGTGCATGCGCATATCGCATATGCGCACCACAACGTTTCGCCTGGACTGGGTAACTCCTCTGTGGGACTCTAAGACTCGTCAATACGCCGGCAGAGGGTAATGATCATATCAAGTACCCTCAAGCCGCAAGCGGTCAGCTAAACGTAACGGCCACCCGTGTATTGAGCGATCAGAAGACAACAAGCGAACCTGCTACAACTCCCGTCGAGCCATCCGACAACACTACCGTACAGTCCGGTCTCTTCGTCAGATATGCTGCATATCGAGCCTAGGGATGGTCACGTAGACCCCAATAACTCAATAAGTCGTGTCGGTGAATGGTCTATAACAGATCGAGAAACTACTGATAACACTTATCAGCAAATCTCAGCAGCCCTGGCCAGGGACTTGCTGTTATAACCAGTCGGGCACTGCACATCATCAACTCCCAATACCGGGAGAGACGAAACCCCTCCAATCGCTCATCGTCTTCGTGTGTCTCGGGACTGTACCCAACGGCCACCTGTTTGCACGACTCAGTAGAGCCGTGGTAGGGTGGCAATCAAAGTGCAGTGGGAGAACACACAAGACTCCATGACGATCTCGGGTCTACAGACTAACCTGTACCAGTGTCACATGAGAACTGCTATCCGACGATAGATATAATTCCATATAGGAGTTCTCGGTGAGTCCGTCCAGTGTACCTAGTCACCACTGAGCACCCGTATATGATCTTGATGTCAAACATCGATGAATGTGGGAACATTCATCGCCCATCGTATGGGTCTAGTATCATATACGCTAGTCTACTCTGGTATATCAATGCCCCATCTCGATATACCTATGACTAGGGACGTTCCAGGATATGCTTATAGACTACAGATGTCCCACTAGTATGATCTCCATCATAATCAGAGTAGTCAAGCCGATATCCTTAGGGCTTTATCAGCATGTATGAATGAATAGAAGCATGATCAAATAAACATGTCAGATAAAGAAGAACCAGATAGCATACTATCATGTCGAGCAAGAATGCAAACTGAATATATATACATGTATAGATACATCCACTATCACATAATGGCCTCTAGGGCATACATATATCCAACAATCTCCCACTTGCACTAAGGCCAGCTATTGGCGTATCTCATACCCAACATCTCAAAAAGTCGCTCATGCTGTGGCTGAGGGAGGGCCTTGGTGAGTGGATCCGCGGCGTTGTTCTTTGTGTCTACTCTCTTAATCTCGATCTCGCGGCGATCTACAATCTCCTGGATCAAATGAAAGCGCCTCAGGATATGTCTGGACCGCTGATGGGATCTGGGCTCCTTGGCTAACGCCATTGCCCCATTATTGTCACAATACAAAGGTATTGGATCAATAATGGTTGGAACTACTCCTAGCTCCGAGATGAACTTCTTCATCCAGACGGCTTCCTTGGCGGCATCATTTGCAGCAATGTACTCAGCTTCCATCGTAGAGTCTGCAACGGTATCTTGTTTGGAACTCTTCCAACTTACCGCCCCTCCATTGAGGGTAAATACAAACCCTGAGATAGATTTGCTGTCATCCTTATCGCTCTGGAAGCTCGAATCGGTAAAGGCCTCCATTTGGAGGTCTGTATTACCATACACCAAGAACAATTCTTTAGTCCTTCGTAAGTACTTAAGAATGTTCTTCACAGCTGTCCAGTGGTTCTCCCCTGGGTTGGATTGATACCTGCTTACAACACTAAGTGCATAAGCTACATCTGGGCGTGTACATAACATCGCATACATTATAGATCCTACTGCCGAAGCATAAGGTATAATGCTCATGCGAGCTCTCTCTTCATCGGTCTTTGGACAAGAATCCTTGGAGAGAGTGACTCCATGGCAAGCGGGTAAGGCACCCCGCTTGGAGTCTTCCATACTAAACCTCTTTAGGATGGTGTTGATGTACCTGGTTTGGGACAGTCCCAATAACTTTTTGGATCTATCCCTATAGATCCTTATGCCCAGGATGTATGTGGCATCACCCAGGTCCTTCATGGAGAACCTCAGTGATAAGAATGATTTGACCGACTGTAGCATAGGAATATCATTTCCTATCAGAAGAATGTCATCCATGTACAATACGAGGAATGTGACAGCTCTTCCTACAGCCTTACTATAAACACAAGGTTCATCTGGATTTTTGATGAAATCAAACTCTTTGATAACATCATCGAAACAGATGTTCCAACTCTGAGATGCCTGCTTTAACCCATATATGGATTTAAGCAATCTACATGCTTTCTCGCTGCTCCCACTGTCAATGAAGCCCTCTGGCTGATCCATATAAACGCATTCTTCTAAATCTCCATTCAGAAATGCTGTTTTAACGTCCATCTGCCAGATTTCATAGTCGTAGTGAGCAGCAATAGCAAGTAGGATCCGAATGGATTTAAGCATGGCTACGGGCGAAAAAGTTTCGTCATAGTCCAAACCAGGTCTTTGACGAAAACCTTTTGCCACAAGTCTTGCCTTATAGGTCTCTACCTGCCCATCCACACCAATCTTTCTTTTAAAGATCCATTTGCAACCTACAGGTTTTACCCCAGGGGGTACAACGTCCAAAGTCCATACTTTGTTGGTGTACATAGACTCCATTTCGGATCTCATGGCATCCAGCCACTTCACAGAGTCACCGCTCGTGATAGCTTGCTGAAAACTTGTAGGATCATCATCTTCCATGATACAGTCTTCTCTGTCACCATCAATGAGGAAACCGTAGTACCTCTCCGGTGGGCGAGAAGTCCTACCAGACCTACGGAGTGGCCGAGTGTAACGTCTTCAAAATAATAAAATATGATTTTTGGAAAATTTTATAATTTAATATTATTTTAATGAATATTTTAATATTCTGGTATAATTAAATACAGATAAATGGGGAAAAATTATGGAAAATTCTAAAATAAGGTATTTTAAGGAATTGCCTCGTTTTCTGTGCATGCCCCCATTTCCTCTAGTTTTGACCCTGAGTATGTCTAGTTTTGACTGATTCCATCTAGGGTGAAATCTGGGTTGATTTTCCTATGTTGGTGTATAATTTGGGACTTGTTTTAGCATGGATTTTGGTATTTGGTGATTCGTTCCTGTCGGGTGGCGTTTGGACGTCAACGACAAGTAGATTTTGATTGTGTTTACATGCGAGTCGATAGGTTTTTACCTATGCGGGTAGCGTGTGCTATTTTGGTTTCCGATGTGATTTTCATGTGCTTTAGCATTGTGATATACTTGTAGGTACCCCGCGTGATGTTGAGGCAAAGGAGGTGAAGATAGCGACATCAGCTTTGGCACACGAGAAGCAAGGTGAGTAGATTTATATCTACGGGGAGAAGTCGGGTGGATGGCGTATAGCACCCCCGCAGTCCGTGGTGATGTATACGAATACGTATACACACGAATATTTATTATGTGTTGTTTAGGGTTATTGATGGTAATAATGATATTTTGATGATAAGAATATATTGGTTTAGTATAGTGCGAACCCTAGAGTAGTGGTTGCACTCACACATACATTTACACACATACTTGCATTCATTCTTTCATTTATTAGAGTGCATATGATGGTGCGTATATCTACACATGCGTATGGGACTATGTGTTTATATACGGGATTTGAGGATGATACGTGGTTTGAGATGATACTTGATGTGAGGCCGTGAGATCGGCGATGTGACATAGCTTGTCTTCGAGGTGCGATATGATAGTTTTAGCGGGCCTTTGGACTTGTGCTTTACCCGCATTCATATTTTTATAGATGGTATCGATTTGTACTAGACTTAGAGTAGTACCCCAGATTATGCGATCTGATGATAGTGATACCTGATATGTGATGAGGTACTGTGACATTGACCCCTACCCAGCTATTGGGATGCCGTACGACGATCTACCGTACGAGCCGATATTGATGATAGATCCGCACTCATGACTCGAGGATATCTTACGATATGTTATTGAGGTGGGATCACCGACTATCATATCTATATATATTGACTCAGATTAGGTGGTTTCTTACCCCTCCTGTCTAGATTACTTAGTAGACATTAGAATGGACCGAGTCATACCTATTTCAAACTAACGAATCGGGGATATTTTAAAGATAGGCAGAAGGGTCATACGGATATTTTCAAATGATGTATCTTTTCTTAAAACACCGTAGCCCTTGTTTTTCCAAAAGCCCTGATCCGTCTTATTTCAAATGGCACCCCTGCATGACTTATACAGATTGGTGTAGATTCTTTACTTTTGCGTTGATTATTCGATTCCGCATATTCATGCTATTTGCATTGCATCGCTTGTACTGTGGTTATATTTCAGTCATGCTGCTAGGACACCAGCACCATTATCGATGATGCATATGTTCCACGTACACTTGTTGCCGGCTCACACACTCATCATCGATAATTGCCATGTTACTACACTGTAGTACTATTGCATTCAGTATATGATCCTTGCATGACATGATGATATGCATACCTTCCTTTACATGTCGCATACTTCATGCTTTTGATTATACGCATTGAGATATGTTGTTTCTATGATATTTCTGGATTTGGGAACCGAGAGTGTTTCAAAAGAGAATATGTCATTGCTTTAAAAACCCGGTTACCCTTGATATGATATTTCAGTGCGTCCACCATGTGTTTTCTCGGTGCTGAGAGCGACATGTGAAACCCGAATCGAGGAGTGGATGAGCCGATTGCGGGTACATGGTGGACCCGGAATGGTTCCCCTCGGCAAGATGATCGATGAGCTTTGCCGATTGAGCCTGGAGGCGGGCGAGTACCTACCGGTGATTGGTTGGACCTGGCGGTTATCCGGAGGATACTGACCAGAGTCGATGGATAGATTTGGGCGTCCTACCGGGGCCGAGGGCCAATACCGCAGACAGAGCCCGCGGGCCGATCCGGACTGACGGAGCCCGATATATGAGGATTTATGTGCCGATGCTGGGCACAGTTTTCATGATGTTTTCGAGTGTCGATGCTGGGCACTCCGGTTCCATGATTTTGACGTGTCGCGAGGGACACGGGTGGGTTATATCCTCATATTTCCATGCACAGGTTTCATGATATTTACTTGCATGATGGTTATTGTCTTTTGGTGACGAGTGGACAGGATCCACGTGTGTGCAGATTTGATTACATTGATCATACCTCATATTCATGACATGCTATTACCTGAGGCACTAGCACGAGCACTTGGCATTACACTCATGTAGAGATTACATTGCCAGTTTAGCATGCTTCAGCTTTATTCATATTGAGGTTTATTTATATCTGATCGTATTGACCTAGGATGGGTCATGCATTCGATCTCTGCTTGTAGATATTTTCTATTCACGAGTTGGCAACTCACCCCCGTTGTGCCCCAGTCCTTGCAGGTTTTTGCCGTACAGATTCCATAGCGGCATTTCTGGCACACTGCTTCCTTATGGGTGACTTGCTTGGATAGGTGGGTTCTTTTGTATCAGAACCACCATTGTTCATGTATCATTTATTGTATCTAGAATTTCCATCAACCAAAACTTGTATTATTTCGACCTTAGAGTCGCGCTTGTAGTATTACGGTTTTCTGGCTGTTTTGAGTTTCTTTTGAGTTTGATCCTCGCCCTTTGGCGTTGTATATTATTATTGCTCGCGTGGTTGTGACCGTCGATTGACGAAGAGCTAGCTCCCGCTTGGGGATGCCTTTTATCATGTTATATATATTATTCTTGTTGTACCCCGTTCGGGGCCAGTTTTTACAAGGGAAACTCTGCCGAAATTTTTCAGGAAAAGTTACACATTTTTAAAATACATATTCGGCTTAGTTATTTAAAAACTTGGATTTTTGAAACACGATTTCTTTACTTGTAAAAACCAGTTTTCCTTATTTACTTTTAAATGGTTTTAGATTTCTGGGCTTTTGGCTTACTTGGATCAGATGGAGTCCTATAGGCTTCATAGGGTTCAAGGGCCAGTCACGTGCTCTTTCGGGTCGTGACAAAGTTGGTATCAGAGCGCTAGGTTGACCTTGGTTCGAGTCTAAGTTTGACTATGTGGAGCCTAGGGCGTTATCTATATAAGGAACTTAGGCTTGACCTTACGGAACTTAGACTTGGTCGAGGGGGTATTAGACCCGAACTTTCGTCGTATAGGATGACCCTTGGTTGATGGAATAGGTGACTAAAGTAGAGTGACGTACCGTGGGTATGTTCCGCGGCATACTTACGACACGCCACTCCGCTTAAGAAACCTTAGGTTGTACATTTCCTTGCATTGTGTCATATTCCTTCCTATGATCTATCTTCATCGATACTGGTTATGGTTTTGCTGCCGCGATTGCACGGGCAGAGTGAGCTACGGCTCGAGTTGTCAGCATGAGCTCGTCGCGGACGAGGACTGACCGGGGCGTGATTCCAGAGACATATGGTTGCATTGAGGCTTCGTATTTTGTGTTTCCGCACTATGGGCGTTTGACAGATCGCTGCTGTGAGATTTCTAGGATGTACCGGACGGTACCAGAGGATTGAGCCACTGATAGAGGCCAGCCAGGATGTGATGACCGTTGATGTATCGCTTATTCATGATGGTTGAGGCGCTGCTTAGCGTACCGACGAATGAGCCAGTTGTTGCTGCGAGTGATGAGATATCGCCCAGATGATTGGAGCTACTGCAGCATGAGCATATACTTAGAGATGTGATAGTGAGTCGCTAGTCACCGAGGATTAATGACTAGGACATGTGGTTCGTTCGCTTACCCCGATGCGAGGTCATCAGATAGATTGATTCCAGCTAGAGGCGACTTCACGCAGATTCGTTGAGAGTCGATTGAGACGATCGAAGGTCAGGAACCCATTTTCCAAGTTTAAAGTATACGGAAAGACATGCAGGTGATTCTATGGACGCTCTAGAAGAATGAAACCCTAACTCGACTTAATGACCGTGTGAAAGCCTTTGAACCTTAGGGTTTGCGACAGTTCCTCGGCGCCATTAGTGAGGCTTGGGTTTGCCCTTCTACAGCTGGACCACCGACGCTGTGGCATGTACTCAATACTATTAAACTGTACCCGAGATGTTGAGCTCTTGGGGGATTGTGAGGTTCTGACGAGTCGATCGGATGATTCGACATCATTCGGATATCATGTGATGGGACACTGCTTGGGAGACTCCAGATACGAGCATAGCCGTCGGAGCGCAGTCTGTGTAGCCATGATGAGATGAGTCCGAATCAGTTGATTGTGGAGCAAGGTGGAGTAAAGAGTTCGCACGAGATTTCGACGAGATGACGTTCCACTCCGCTGACATCAGAGATGCGATATGCACGCTGAGGACGTGTTCGGCTAGATATCTTCTACTGAGTGATGAAGATACTGAGTTCGTGATTTTGAGTCCTTGTTAGAGACTTCGGGTGGACCGTAGCCGAGGACAATGCAGTGTGCAGATAAAGACGCGACGTCGAATGGTCGATGATACAGACAAGCGGGACAAGAAGTTCGTGCGAGAGGCAGACGAGCTGTTACTACACCCCGTTAAGATTAAAGGCCGGACATGCATACAGAGGCGCAGAGATGCGACCAGCTTCCGAGGAGAAGTTGTACTAAGGACGCAGAGGTACAGAGAGCGAGAAAAGATTACGCCAGAGTACCAGCCTCCTTACAGTTTGGCTTAGGCAAGATCAGAAGAGACCTTGAGTAGGATTCCTTCCAGTACACTGCTGCAATAAGAGTTGCACCCAGGATCGGATGTGTGATATGCATTCAGAGGACCCGAGGTCGGCGCCAGAGATGTGCTGCTTTACGAGCGGTCGTGAGGATTGACCGAGAGATGACCAGGGAAGTGCAAGAACGGAATCGTTCCTGTCAGCACTCCTGACTGGGCCGATGAGCCGGTAGATTGCGAGATTGGTAATCTACAGGAAAGATCAGGAACAAGAGGCAGAGGACGCCAGCCGCGAGCTAGAGGCAAGTAGATATCTTGCGCCGCTAGCATCGGATGTTCTGGTACCTTCTCGACCCTGAAGGAGGATATACCGACGACGGTAATTATGATTTCTGATTTTGTGATTTGACTATCACGTATCCGTCACTTTGGATTTCGGTATTTTGGCGTCCTGTTTTCATGATTTAGTCTTGATGACTGAGTTTCATGATATTTGATTTTGTGCACCATGGTTGCACCTACTGGGTATTTATACCTTGTACATAGTTATTACTCTTGAGCTGTTGATTGCGATTTCATTCCTATTTTATGCCGGTGATTTGATTTACGCTTCCAGCAGAGTTTCATGTACTTTTAGTGTTTTGATTTTGCACTCGGTATAGCTTATATGTGCTCGTAGTGCATCAATATGTGTTTTGTGCACACAGCTGCACAGGTTTATGATTTTCTTATATCTGGGTACACTTGGTGTTGCTGCTTACGTATTTGAGTTATTGCTTGGTATTTGTGCATGGGATGCACCAGTTTTATGTTTCTTGCGTTTATCGCATCAGATATATATTTCGTGCCTTTGTTGCACCGGATTTATATTTTGTGCATTACGATTGCACCTGACTTCGATTTGATGCCTTTCTGTATGTCGATTTTGATTGTGATATTGATGTGGATTCTTGCACTTCGTGCTTTTGACCGGACTTACGCATATTCGACGTTGCTATTGGATTTTGTGATTCCGTGCATATTGAGTGCGCAGGGTCTAGATTTTCATTCGTGCATGATGGATGCACCGATTTGGATTTTCGCGCATGTTGGGCGCATGTTTTGAGATACGATTTTGGGGCACACCAGATGCACAAAATCGAGATTCTTCGTGCATGTCAGATGCACCTGTTTTGGCTGTCAGGCACACATGTTGCCTATGACAGATGCTTCGTGCACACCCGTTGCACCTAGATGTTGTTTTGTGCACATGTTTAGCGCATATATGGATTTTGATTTCCGTGCGCACCAGACGCACAGGGTGGTGTTATGTGATTTTTGGGATTTATTCCTTTTGGAGCAGTACATTTTTATGATGTTGGATATTTGCTTTCATACTGAGCAGGACTAGTCAGTGGGCAGTACCTGGATATATTTTGCATGCATCGATAGTTATCGAAGGGATTTCCGAAAAGCGAGCTATAGTCTCAGTATATACCTACGTGTCCGATATGACACGAAACGTTTTAAAAACAAGGAAACCCTTCTAAACTGTTTTCAAAACGGCGGAACGTACCTATTAAACAAAGGATATATATACACATATATAGTTATTTTCTTATGAGAATCGTCCGCCACTGTGCAGTGTTACGCGCATCGCACAGCGACTTAAAAAGATTTGGCATACATTTGCATCAGCTATTTACATGTATAGATTGGATGTCTACATGTATAGTCTGATCCATATCATATTGGTTTTGTATTGGATTTGACATTTGTGTCTTTACCATGACTCCGATGATCGCGGGATGCTTGATGGAGTGTTGCTTTTGAGTTATCTACTCAGTACTCATGCGCATGCATTGCGCTATGATATTTTATGTATAGATGATTTCGGAGCCCCGATGACTTAGAATTTGTATTGAAATATTTTAGCATTTGGGGGTTTAAATTTAAATTCGGGGAACGAATTTCTTTAAGGGGGGTAGATTGTAACGTCTTCAAAATAATAAAATATGATTTTTGGGAAATTTTATAATTGAATATTATTTTAATGAATATTTTAATATTCTGGTATAATTAAATACAGATAAATGGAGAAAAATTATGGAAAATTCTAAAATAAGGTATTTTAAGGAATTGCCTCGTTTTCTGTGCATGCCCTCATTTCCTCTAGTTTTGACCCTGAGTATGTCTAGTTTTGACTGATTCCATCTAGGGTGAAATCTGGGTTGATTTTCCTATGTTGGTGTATAATTTGGGACTTGTTTTAGCATGGATTTTGGTATTTGGTGATTCATTCCTGTCGGGTGGCGTTTGGACGTCAACGACAAGTGGATTTTGATTGTGTTTACATGCGAGTCGATAGGTTTTTACCTATGCGGGTAGCGTGTGCTATTTTGGTTTCCGATGTGATTTTCATGTGCTTTAGCATTGTGATATACTTGTAGGTACCCCGCGTGATGTTGAGACAAAGGAGGTGAAGATAGCGACATCGGCTTTGGCACACGAGAAGCAAGGTGAGTAGATTTATATCTACGGGGAGAAGTCGGGTGGATGGCGTATAGCACCCCCGCAGTCCGTGGTGATGTATACGAATACGTATACACACGAATATTTATTATGTGTTGTTTAGGGTTATTGATGGTAATAATGATATTTTGATGATAAGAATATATTGGTTTAGTATAGTGCGAACCCTAGAGTAGTGGTTGCACTCACACATACATTTACACACATACTTGCATTTATTCTTTCATTTATTAGAGTGCATATGATGGTGCGTATATCTACACATGGGTATGGGACTATGTGTTTATATACGGGATTTGAGGATGATACGTGGTTTGAGATGATACTTGATGTGAGGCCGTGAGATCGGCGATGTGACATAGCTTGTCTTCGAGGTGCGATATGATAGTTTTAGCGGGCCTTTGGACATGTGCTTTACCCGCATTCATATTTTTATAGATGGTATCGATTTGTACTAGACTTAGAGTAGTACCCCAGATTATGCGATCTGATGATAGTGATACCTGATATGTGATGATGTACTGTGACATTGACCCCTACCCAGCTATTGGGATGCCGTACGACGATCTACCGTACGAGCCGATATTGATGATAGATCCGCACTCATGACTCGAGGGTATCTTACGATATGTTATTGAGGCGGGATCACCGACTATCATATCTATATATATTGACTCAGATTAGGTGGTTTCTTACCCCTCCTGTCTAGATTACTTAGTAGACATTAGACTGGACCGAGTCATACCTATTTCAAACTAACGAATCGGGGATATTTTAAAGATAGGCAGAAGGGTCATACGGATATTTTCAATTGATGTATCTTTTCTTAAAACACCGTAGCCCTTGTTTTTCCAAAAGCCCTGATCCGTCTTATTTCAAATGGCACCCCTGCATGACTTGTACAGATTGGTGTAGATTCTTTACTTTTGCGTTGATTATTCGATTCCGCATATTCATGCTATTTGCATTGCATCGCTTGTACTGTGGTTATATTTCAGTCATGCTGCTAGGACACCAGCACCATTATCGATGATCCATATGTTCCACGTACACTTGTTGCCGGCTCACACACTCATCATCGATAATTGCCATGTCACTACACTGTAGTACTATTGCATTCAGTATATGATCCTTGCATGACATGATGATATGCATACCTTCCTTTACATGTCGCATACTTCATGCTTTTGATTATACGCATTGAGATATGTTGTTTCTATGATATTTCTGGATTTGGGAACCGAGAGTGTTTCAAAAGAGAATATGTCATTGCTTTAAAAACCCGGTTACCCTTGATATGATATTTCAGTGCGTCCACCATGTGTTTTCTCGGTGCTGAGAGCGACATGTGAAACCCGAATCGAGGAGTGGATGAGCCGATTGCGGGTACATGGTGGACCCGGTATGGTTCCCCTCGGCAAGATGATCGATGAGCTTTGCCGATTGAGCCTGGAGGCGGGCGAGTACCTACCGGTGATTGGTTGGACCTGGCGGTTATCCGGAGGATACTGACCAGAGTCGATGGATAGATTTGGGCGTCCTGCCGGGGCCGAGGGCCGATACCGCAGACAGAGCCCGCTGACCGATCCGGACTGACGGAGCCGGATATATGAGGATTTATGTGCCGATGCTGGGCACAGTTTTCATGATGTTTTCGAGTGCCGATGCTGGGCACTCCGGTTCCATGATTTTGACGTGTCGCGAGGGACACGGGTGGGTTATATCCTCATATTTCCATGCACAGGTTTCATGATATTTACTTGCATGATGGTTATTGTCATTGGGTGACGAGTGGACGGGATCCACGTGTGTGCAGATTTGATTACATTGATCATACCTCATATTCATGACATGCTATTACCTGAGGCACTAGCACGAGCACTTGGCATTACACTCATGTAGAGATTACATTGCCAGTTTAGCATGCTTCAGCTTTATTCATATTGAGGTTTATTTATATCTGATCGTATTGACCTAGGATGGGTCATGCATTCGATCTCTGCTTGTAGATATTTTCTATTCACGAGTTGGCAACTCACCCCCGTTGTGCCCCAGTCCTTGCAGGTTTTTGCCGTACAGATTCCATAGCGGCATTTCAGGCACACTGCTTCCTTATGGGTGACTTGCTTGGATAGGTGGGTTCTTTTGTATCAGAACCGCCATTGTTCATGTATCATTTATTGTATCTAGAATTTCCATCAATCAAAACTTGTATTATTTCGACCTTAGAGTCGCGCTTGTAGTATTATGGTTTTCTGGCTGTTTTGAGTTTCTTTTGAGTTTGATCCTCGCCCTTTGGCGTTGTATATTATTATTGCTCGCGTGGTTGTGACCGTCGATTGACGAAGAGCTAGCTCCCGCTTGGGGATGCCTTTTATCATGTTATATATATTATTCTTGTTGTACCCCGTTCGGGGCCAGTCTTTACAAAGGAAACTCTGCCGAAATTTTTCAGGAAAAGTTACACATTTTTAAAATACATATTCGGCTTAGTTATTTAAAAACTTGGATTTTTGAAACACGATTTCTTTACTTCTAAAAACCAGTTTTCCTTATTTACTTTTAAATGGTTTTAGATTTCTGGGCTTTTGGCTTACTTGGATCAGATGGAGTCCTATAGGCTTCATAGGGTTCAAGGGCCAGTCACGTGCTCTTTCGGGTCGTGACACCGAGGTTCTTCAGTTTCTGTTGCAACAGCCGATTCAACCAAATCGTCATTTGTAGTTTGTGTCTCCAGAACCTCTTCCAGATCTACTACCTTGCCATCATCTTTATCTGTGAAAAACTCTTTTTCCAAGAATGTGGCATACTGAGAAAAAAACACCTTTTGTTCCTCTTTGTGGTAGAATAGATATCCATAAGAATTCTTTGGATATCCCACAAAGTTACACATGACCGACCTGTCTCGAGTTTGTCCGGATTCTGCTTTTTAACATAGGCCGGGCAACCCCAAATCTTAATTCTTTTAAGAGATGGTCTCTTCCCATTCCATATCTCATATGGCGTGGTAGACACGGCTTTGGTTGGAACCCTGTTTAGCAGAAACGCTGCAGTCTCCAATGCATGTCCCCAAAACGAGACTGGTAACTCAGCGTCACTCATCATGGACCAGACCATATCTAATAGGGTCCTATTCCGTCGTTCTGACACACCGTTGTGCTGTGGTGTGTAAGGAGGAGTGAGCTGAGAGAGAATCCCATTCTCTTTTAGGAAGTTTGCAAATTCTGTACTGAGATACTGTCCACCTCGATCTGATCGAAGCATCTTAATACTCAAGCCGGTTTGTTTTTCTACTTCTTGTTTATATTCAATGAATTTCTCGAAAGCGTCGGACTTGTGCTTTAATAAAAATACATGACCGAATCTTGAGAAATCATCAGTGAATGTAATGAAGTATGAAAAACCGACTCTAGCCTGTGTAGACATAGGCCCACATACATCACTATGTATGAGGCCCAGGAGCTGAGTAGCTCTTTCTCCGTGTCCGGTAAACGGAGTTTTGGTCATTTTACCCTTGATACAAGACTGGCAAGTCGCATAAGATTTATATTCAAAAGAATTTAAATATCCATCTTTGTGTAACTTGTTTAGTCTTGTTTCGTTAATATGACCAAGTCTACAGTGCCAAAGAAAAGCTTCATTTAATTCTGAAAGTTTTCTTTTATTAGTGTGTTGTATACTGAAAACTGTGTGTTGATTTAGGACATATATTCCGTTATTAAGCGTACCATACCCAACCAACATTTGATTCAGGTGAATGTTCATAACATTGTTTTGCAATACAAAATTATACCCTTCATTGTCCAACAAAGAAACGGATATTTTATTACATAGCATATCAGGTACAAAATAACATGGATTCAAAATCAAAATACATTCAGACGGCAACCCCATGTGATACTCTCCCACTGCGACTGTATGTACATTGGAACCATTTCTAACGCGGAGAGTATGGTCACCTGTCTTCAAAACTTTGCTATTTCTCAGCCCCTGCATAGAATTGCAAATGTGAGAACCTGAACCGGTATCCAATACCCAGGAAGCAGAGTTTATAGAAAAACAGTTTTCAGTCACAAACGCACCTGAAGCAGAAGCATCACCATGCTTCTTCTTGAGACTCAGGTACTCCGTGCAGTTGCGCTTCCAATGTCCTGTCTTGTGGCAATGAAAACACTCTCCTTTCCCTGGGTCTCCAGCCGTGGACTTTCCCTTTCCCTTCACCTTTTTGACTCCTCCCTTAGGATTAGTGGGTTTCTTCTTTTTCTTTCCCTTGGCCTTAGCTTTCGAGCGAGAAGAAGAAGACTGTCCAATAGTCATAACGGGAGTCTTTGCTGACTTCATAGTGCTCTCTGCACTCCTTAACATATTAAGGAGTTCAGGGAGTTCCTTCTCCATGCCATGCATGTTAAAGTTCACTATGAACTGAGCAAAGGTGGAGGGGAGGGACTGCAGAATAATATCTATATATTGTTCATTGTCCATTGTCCATCCGTGGTCCTCAAGCTCTTCTATAAGAGCTATCATCTTCAAAACATGGTCTGCTACTGGTGTGCCAGGGGCCATCCGCATGTGAAACAGTTTCTTTGATGCTTCGTATCGTAATACGCGGGACTGTTCCCCATACAACTCCTTTGTATGGAGCAATATCCCGTGAATGTCCATGTCCTCGTGCTGCTTTTGATATGTGTTGTCCATCGATGCAAGCGCGAGGCATTTTGCCGTGGCACAGTCAGCATCCCATGTCTTGCGGACTTCAATGTCCGCAACTGAGGATTTTGGGCCTGGGACGGGCGGGGCTGAAGCCGTGAGGACATATGATACTTTATCATAAGTCAAGGCGATCTTCAGATTCCTTAGCCAGTCTTTATAGTTGGTCCCATTCAGTTTGTTCTTATCTAGTAGAAGCTTAAGTCCAGTCATTGGTATCTGCCATTAAGAGAGAGAAAAGAATACACTCAGCGAAAGCTCTTGCACAGATTAGATTGGTTTATTATCTTGTCTAATCGATGTTTCCCACTGCTTTTTATCAAGTTTTCTTTCAAACCTTAAAAAGAAAAACTAGCCAGGATTAATTACAGTCTACAACTTCGCTAACCGTTCAGCCAGGCCAGTGTCGGTACTTTGAGGGAGGTTCCCCGTGCTTTCGCACGGACCTAATTAGAGTAAACCTCGTTTTCCCAGAGGCGGAGCCCCGTTAACACCTTTCTAGACACCTAATGAGTTAGCTAATTGTAAACTGTAAAACTTTCTTAGGAGCAACTATTGCCCACAGTGGGATCGGGATCCAACTATCATATGGAAGGTATGCAATCTCATTGCAAATTTCAACACTTGAAATTCCCGATGTAATTTTACCCCTAGTACTTATGATCTTAACTATAGTCAACAAATCATAAGTACCAGTCAAGTTCTACCCGTCATTTCTTGATCAATTAGACCCACCCATATGACCCTTAACTATGGTCAACAAAGTCGTATGAATGTCCTAATTAATCTGCATCGTATGCAGTGTAGGAAGACATCACTTAGCTACCGTACACTATGCCTTAACTAAAGTCAACAAACGTAGCACGAATACTAAGTACTCTACTTCCTAAAATGACGGAGGGTTGCGAATGATTTTTAAGAAAATCTTTAACGCTTTGAACTTGATATCGTTGTAGAATCAAAACAGTTTTCAAAAGGAGTGGCTTAAGTTCCGCAGTTTTGAAATGTAGCTTTTTCACAAATAGCCGAGTAGTTTTTAAATCCGATTCTATAACATCTTTTTAGGTTTATTTTCTTTACATTAATCACATTAATGTAATCCCATCATTTAAGTCCTTAAGCCAATCACAGAAAAGAAACGAAAATAACACGTACGCTTATGCCATCCGCATTCGCCGCAATGTTCCGTTATGCACCGTTAGGTTACTTAACTAATGGCATACCGGGATGGGACTAGCGCGGGTGTAAAACAAAAGCAACGTCTACTATATATCATATATATAATATGTCATTCGTCTCAGATATCACAGAACACAGGCAGCAGAAACATAGATATAACGTGGGATATCCTAGGACGTCCGTATTTAGTATTTAGCCAGAATAGAAAATACGGATTCCACAGTCGCGATGAATAGCCAAGCCCACACCCTGGACCCCTACGAGAGCGGCAAGTGACCCTACCAATGCTGGAGTTTAGGAGACCCGGTCTCGACTCCTCGAGATGGCCTCCCACTGAACCCCAGAACCCGGTCACCTGTGCTCCCCTCCTTGGGTCCATCCTAATGCGGAAAAGTAAATAATATACAACACTGGTGACACAACCGCAACCTGGAAGTGCCCTAAATAAAAGAATATTACATTACATTTGAATTTACATGAATGAAAATATAAAACTCTCATCTCACAAAAACCCCCCGGCTATTCGATCGCGACAATCCTGCACATCATATCTCAGCAACACATAATATCACATATCATCAACGTAAGTATGCGTACCCCGATTGTCGTTGATGTTTAGCAACGAAACCGGCGATATCTGACATACTACACTTACGGTCACAGAAAAGAAAGTGTAAAACTACAATATTTGGAATCCAGATTCTTTTTAGACATCATAAATGCGAAATATCACATATTTCGTATTTCATGCCTACACTATATGAATTCTACATATTGTATCACATTCCAGATAAACAGACAGTATTAAAGTTTTCGAACGAACGATCAAGCACCCAAGTCCACTAAAGCTCAACACTTGAGCAGAGTTAAAAATCCGGAGTGTGACACAGTAGTAGCGGTCCAGCCGTAGAAGGGTCAAGCCAACGCCTCACATGTGGCACGCCGTACTCCCCCAAACCCTAAGGTTCAAAGGGCAGTTCGAGACGGTCACATAATCGAGTTAAGGTTTGTTGTCTTCTAGAGGGACCACCACAAAAAGACTTGCACGTATTTCCAAAGTATTTGAACCCCGTGAATAGTGAGCAAATGATATTTGTTCAAACACTCCAATACTTTCTAATTTACCCGGAAAAGCTACGAAAACAAAATTCCGATCGAATCGACGGGTCTAAAATTATCTCCAGAATTTTTCTAAACTTAATACAGATCAAAAATATCCAAAATTATATACAAGCAGATTAGTGAATTACAGAAGAAAAATGATCCATCAATTTATATATATAGCCGCGGAACAACGGCCTAAGCAAGCTTAGGCCGCGTTTTCGCGGCCGTTCTAACTGTTCATGGGATTATTTTTCTGCCGTAATCCTTATATTTTCCAGCTATGATTTTTACATATTTTTAATTCTGCAAAATGTCAAGTTTTAGAAAATTTCCAGAGAGCACCTAAAGAAACCGTATTTCGGTTCGATCAGAGTTTTGACTTCGTAAAAAAGTCGCCTAATGTTCTAGGTCGGCTCTGATACCAATGTAAAGTTAGTCTAGCACCCTATGAAGAGTTTTGAAGCATCTCATGTCTCAAAGTTTGTATTTTTAAGGTGCTAAGCTAACATGCAAAGGATAGATCCTAGAAAATTAGGGTTATCAAAACTTTAAGCTAGTAAAGACTAGGGTTTGAAGGCTACAACCTTTGTAGCTCCCCTTTGCAAGACTCCTTGATGTCTTGGGTGTTGAATCGAGGTCCTCTTGAACTCCCCTTGTGTCCACGACGATCCACCGCGGAGATCTCCGTCCAAGCTCGCTACTTTGTAAAATCGAAGGAAACACTCTAATCAAGTTGGCTAGACTTGAGTAGAATGGTGTTGTGGCTTTGGATCTCACTTCAAAAACCTTTCTTTTATTGTATTTAACTCACTAGAAAAACCTAGAGAGGAAAAGATGAAGGAAGATGAAGATGGTGGCCTTTCTTTGCAAGAGGTAAAAAGATAACCTTGAGTTAAGCAAGAGAAAGAAATATATATCACTATATATATTTAATTCCTTCTTGACTTCAACCATGATTAAATGATAGATAGTTAATTTAACTTGGGTTTAGAATGATAAAGAGAAGGATAACCATAGGTTAGTGGTAGTTGAGCTAGGTTAGGTTAGAAGAAGAGTGTGGAAACTAACATGATTATCCTTTTCTTTTTCATTTAACTTTAAAACCAAAATTAAATAATTATCCATTATTTAATCCATGGTGTAAGTCTTGCATTGCCACCATTTCCATATGCTAACAACCATGATGGATGGGTGTATGTATGTATGCATGTATGCACATTCACATGTGCATGAAACTAGCATGAAAGAAAGAAAGAAAAGCACACATGCATGCACACATCCATCATCCAAGAAAAATTTTTAAGTGAGAAAACTAATGGTTAAATGATAAATCAACACTTAATTTATCAATCCGGTCATATCTCATATGACCCCACCAAAAGCAGTTCACCCGATCATTGTTCGGTATCATATACGCACATTTCAATCGGGTGCATGCGCATATCGCATATGCGCACCACAACGTTTCGCCTGGACTGGGTAACTCCTCTGTGGGACTCTAAGACTCGTCAATACGCCGGCAGAAGGTAATGATCATATCAAGTACCCTCAAGCCGCAAGCGGTCAGCTAAACGTAACGGCCACCCGGGTATTGAGCGATCAGAAGACAACAAGCGAACCTGCTACAACTCCCGTCGAGCCATCCGGCAACACTACCGTACAGTCCGGTCTCTTCGTCAGATATGCTGCATATCGAGCCTAGGGATGGTCACGTCGACCCCAATAACTCAATAAGTCGTGTCGGTGAATGGTCTATAACAGATCGAGAAACTACTGATAACACTTATCAGCAAATCTCAGCAGCCCTGGCCAGGGACTTGCTGTTATAACCAGTCGGGCACTGCACAGCATCAACTCCCAATACCGGGAGAGACGAAACCCCTCCTATCGCTCATCGTCTTCGTGTGTCTCGGGACTGTACCCAACGGCC
Organism: Agapanthus africanus; assembly: GCA_030015575.1. Classification (NCBI taxonomy): domain Eukaryota; kingdom Viridiplantae; phylum Streptophyta; class Magnoliopsida; order Asparagales; family Amaryllidaceae; genus Agapanthus; species Agapanthus africanus. The sequence goes on from JASDDO010000022.1 coordinate 415,254,690, forward strand.
ACCTGTTTGCACGACTCAGTAGAGCCGTGGTAGGGTGGCAATCAAAGTGCAGTGGGAGAACACACAAGACTCCATGACGATCTCGGGTCTACAGACTAACCTGTACCAGTGTCACCTGAGAACTACTATCCGACGATAGATATAATTCCATATAGGAGTTCTCGGTGAGTCCGTCCAGTGTACCCAGTCACCACTGAGCACCCGTATATGGTCTTGATGTCAAACATCGATGAATGTGGGAACATTCATCGCCCATCGTATGAGTCTAGTATCATATACGCTAGTCTACTCTGGTATATGAATGCCCCGTCTCGATATACCTACGACTAGGGACGTTCCAGGATATGCTTATAGACTACAGATGTCCCACTAGTATGATCACCATCATAATCAGAGTAGTCAAGCTGATATCCTTAGGGCTTTATCAGCATGTATGAATGAATAGAAGCATGATCAAATAAACATGTCAGATAAAGAAGACCAGATAGCATACTATCATGTCGAGCAATAATGCAAACTGAATATATATACATGTATAGATACATCCACTATCACATAATGGCCTCTAGGGCATACATATATCCAACAGTCAAAATCATGGAACCGGAGTGTCCAGCATCGGCACTCGAAAACATCATGAAAACTGTGCCCAGCATCGGTACGTAAATCCTCATATATCGGGCTCCGTCAGTCCGGATCGGCCCACAGGCTCTGTCTGCGGTATCGGCCCTCGGCCCCGGCAGTACGCCATATCCAACTATCGACTCCGGTCGGTATCCTCCGGATAACCGCCAGGTCCAACAAAATCATCGGTAGGTACTCGCCCGCCTCCAGACTCAATCGGCAAAGCTCATCGATCATCTTGCCGAGGGGAACCATACCGGGTCCACCATGTACCCGCAATCGGCTCGTCCACTCCTCGATTCGGGTTACACATGTCGCTCTCAGCACCGAGAAAACACATGGTGGACGCACTGAAATATCATATCAAGGGTAACCGGGTTTTCAAAACAAATACATATCCTCTTTGAAAACACCCACGGTTCCCAAAAACCAGAAATATCATGAAAACAACATATCTCAATGCGTATAATCAGAAAGCAGCATGCATGCGACATATAGCATAAAGGTAAGCATATCAATATGTCATGCAAGGATCATATCCTGAATGCAACAGTACTACAGTGTAGTGACATGGCAATTATCGATGATGAAGTGTGTGAGCCGGCAACAGTGTACGTGGAACATATGCATCATCGATAATGGTGCTGGTGTCCTAGCAGCATGACTGAAATATATCAACAATATAAGCGATGCAATGCAAATAGTATGAAAGTGCGGAATCAAGTAATCAACGCAACAGTAGAAAATCTACACCAAAAGCTATATCATGCAACCTTGCCTTTTGAAATAAGACGAATCAGGGCTTTTGGTAAAATAAGGGCTACGGTGTTTTAAGAAAAGATGCGCCTTTTTAAATATCCGTATAAACCCTTTTGCTGATCTTTAAAATACCTCCGATTCGTTAGTTTTGAAATAGGTATGACTCGGTCTAGTCCAATGTCTACTAAGTAATCTAGACAGGAGGGGTATGAAACCACCTAAATCTGAGTCGATAGATATAGATATAATAGTCGGTGATCCCGACTCAATAACGTATCGTAAGATATCCTCGAGTCATGAGTGCGGATCTTTCATCAATATCGGCTCGTACGGTAAATCGTCGTACGGTATCCCAATAGCTGGGTAGGGGTCAATATCACACTATCTCATCACATATCAGGTATCACCATCATCAGATCGCATAATCTGGAGTACTACTCTAAGTCTAGTACAAATCGACCATCTATAAGAATATGAATGCGGGGTAAAACACATGCCCAGAGGCCCGCTAAAACTATCATATCGCACCTCGAAGACAAGCTATGTCACATCGCCGATCTCACGGCCTCACATCAAGTATCATCTCAAACCACGTATCATCCTCAAATCCCGTATATAAACACATAGTCCCATACCCATGTGTAGATATACGCACCATCATATGCACTCTAATAAATGAAAGAATGAATGCAAGTATGTGTGTAAATGTATGTGTGAGTGCAACCACTACTCTAGGGTTCGCACTATACTAAACCAATATATTCTTATCATCAAAATATCATTATTACCATCAATAACCCTAAACAACACATAATAAATATTCGTGTGTATACGTATTCGTATACATCACCACGGACTGCGGGGGTGCTATACGCCATCCACCCGACTTCTCCCCGTAGATATAAATCTACTCACCTTGCTTCTCGTGTGCCAAAGCCGATGTTCGCTATCTTCACCTCCTTTGCCTCAACATCACGCGGGGTACCTACAAGTATATCACAATGCTAAAGCACATGAAAATCACATCGGAAACCAAAATAGCACACGCTACCCGCATAGGTAAAAACCTATCGACTCGCATGTAAACACAATCAAAATCCACTTGTCGTTGACGTCCAAACGCCACCCGACAGGAATGAATCACAAAACACTAAAATCCATGCTAAATCAAGTCGTAAATCATACACCAACATAGGAAAATCAACCCAGATTTCATCCTAGATGGAATCAGTCAAAACTAGAAGTACCCAGTGTCAATACTAGAGGAAATGGGGCCATGCACGAAGTTCGAGGCAGATCCCTCCTGCTCTGGCCGCAATTTGCGGCCAGAAGGGGAAATTTGGCGGCCTCAGTTTGGAGTTGGGGGCTAGGATTTTGGGTGGTGGTTCACTGGTGCCTGCACATCTCACTGTTAACTCAGTTTCATTTTTAGGGTCTCGGGGTAATAGCAGATTCTTAAAAACTGTGACAGATTTCCAGTTTTTCCGATAACGGTTCCGTAATCCCGTATTCTGGTTTCACTTCCAGGTTTGGGTTCAATTTAGCATTACACCAGGGTTTCTAAGGTTACCACCATCCTCAATTTCATCTAAAGTTTCAGTTTTACCCTAAACCCTAACTTGAATTCTCTAAAATCCACAAACATCACAATATCGATACAAAACTAGTATGGATGCACAAGGAATTGAAATACTACTCTATAGGGGCAGGAATTACCTCCTTTGGCAACTCAAGAAAATTCTTGAGTTGCTCAAAGTCCACCAAATCCAATCTTGCTAGGTTCAAAGTGTAGCTAGTGAGGTCGGGAACATTTTTTGTGAAGGGGGAATGAGGTTTTGGCTTGGTTTTCATTGTAGATCTAGGATTTTATGAAGAGGGAGAGAGAGGGAAAGAGAGAGCAGCAGCAAGAGGAAAGAGAGGAGAGAGAATGAGAAAGGGAAAATGATGAAGGATGGCTCAAAAAGGTGGGGTTGACTTGGTCTCTCTCTCTCTCACTCATTACCTACCCTTTTTCCTTTTCTTTTCTTTTCTAACACTTCTCACTTGAATAGTGAACCCAAAAGAAAACCATGGCAAAAGAAATGTAACACAAGTGTAACAAGTGTGGAAAATGATATGTGCACATTTTTGCTCAAAAGTGCTAAAAATCCAATTAGCGATTTTCAATCGTGATTAACACTAAATTAGCATATAACTAATCTTAAAAACATTAAAATGGCATAATTCCTTAAAATACCTTATTTTAGAATTTTCCATAATTTTTCCCCGTTTATTTGTATTTAATTATCTCAGAATATTAAAATATTCATTAAAATAATATTAAATTATAAAATTTCCCAAAAATCATATTTTATTATTTTGAAGATGTTACAAAACTCTTCCAACACACCGCCCCTCCATTGAGGGTAAAGACATAACCCGACATGGACTTGGAATCATCCTTGTCACTCTGGAAGCTGGAGTCAGCAAAGGCCTCGATCTGGAGGTCTTTTCCGCCATACACCAAGAACATCTCCTTAGTCCTTCTCAGGTACTTGAGAATATTCTTTACCGCTATCCAGTGCTTCTCCCCAGGGTTTGACTGTTACCGGCTTACCACACTCAGTGCATAAGCTACATCTGGTCTGGTAAACAACATCGCATACATTATAGAGTCCACCGCAGAAGCGTAGGGTATAATAGACATGCGATCCCTTTCCAAATCAGTCTTGGGAGACATCTCTTTGAAGAGGGTGATCCCGTGACAAGCCGGTAGATTACCGTGCTTGGAATCTTCCATCCTGAATCTTCTCAGTAAGGTGTCGATGTACCTGAACTGTGAAAGTCCTAAAATCCTCTTGGATCTATCACGATAGATCCGGATCCCCAGAATGTATGAGACATCACCCAGGTCTTTCATGGAGAACCTGTGTGATAATAACCCTTTGACAGATTATAGCGTATGAATGTCATTTCCTATCAAGAGAATGTCATCCACGTATAAAACGAGGAATACGACAGTTCGTGCTACAAATCTACTATAGATACATGGTTCATCTGGATTTTTGATAAAGCCAAAATCTTTGATCATCTCATCAAAACAGATGTTCCAACTCCGCGATGCCTGCTTTAGTCCATAGATGGACTTAAGCAACTTGCACACCTTTCCGCTGCTCCCACTCTGAATGAAACCCTCTGGCTGGTCCATATAGACACACTCCTCTAAATTTCCATTCAGAAAAGCGGTCTTTACGTCCATTTTCCAAATCTCATAATCGTGGAAGGCAGCAATAGCAAGAAGGATCCGAATGGATTTTAGCATAGCCACTGGAGAAAAGGTTTCGTCATAGTCCAAACCAGGTCTTTGACGAAAACCCTTTGCAACAAGTCTAGCTTTATAGGTCTCAACCTGTCCATCTACACCAATTTTCCTTTTGAAGATCTACTTGCATCCTACGGGTTTTACCCCATCTGGAGCAACGTCCAACGTCCATACTTTGTTAGTGTACATCGACTCCATTTCGGTCCGCATTGCATCCCGCCATTTTACCGAGTCAACGCTCTGAATGGCCTGCTGGAAGGTAGCCGGCTCATCACTATCAATGATGCAATCCTCTCTATCCCCATCTATGAGAAAACCGTAGTATCTCTCGGGCGGATGAGACTGCCTACTACTCCTGCGGAGCGGTGCAGGAATGTCCTGATCTTTCGAACCCTCTGGTTCTACCAAGCTTTCAGTAATAGCTCATGGTTCTGGAATTTCTTCCAGTTCTATTGCGCTCCCACTTATCTGGTTTTCCAAAAACTCAGTTTCCAAGAAGTAGGCATGACGAGAAAAAAAAACCTTTTGTTCCTCTTCGCAATAGAAGAAATATCCCTTGGAGTTCTTTGGATATCCCACAAACTTGCACTGTACTGAGCGTGCCTCGAGTTTGTCCGCATGCTGCTTTTTGACAAAAGCTGGACATCCCTATGTCTTAATGTGCTTAAGATAGGGTTTCTTCCCACTCCACATCTGATATGGGGTGGTAGGCACAGTCTTAGTTGGAACTCGGTTCAAAAGGTATGCAGCTGATTCTAGTGCATATCCCCAGAATGATCGCGGTAACTCAGCGTTACTCATCATGGAACGTACCATATCCAATAGGGTCCGATTCCGTCTCTCCGATACACCGTTATGTTGCGGAGTGTATGGAGGAGTAAGCTGAGAGAGAATTCCATTCTCTTTTAAGTAATCCAGGAAATCGGCACTTAAGTATTCACCACCTCGATCAGATCTCAGTGTCTTGATACTTTTTCCTGTTTGTTTTTCTACTTCATTCTTATATTCCTGGAATTTTCCAAAGGCTTCGGATTTATTTTTCATTAAGAAGACATATCCGTACCTTGAAAAGTCATCCGTAAAAGTAATGAAGTAAGAATAATCGCTTCGCGCATGTGTAGACATTGGACCGCACACGTCGCTGTTTACGAGTCCCAAGAGCTCGCTCGTTCTTACTCCGTGTCCAGTGAACGGAGTCTTCGTCATCATTCCTTTGAGACAGGATTGACAAGTTGCATATGATTGATATTCGAACGGATCCAAATATTCTTCTGTATGTAACTTCGTCAACCTTCTCTCATTGATGTGACCCAGTCTACAATGCCATAAGAAAGCCTGATTTGTTTCCGGAGACTTTCTTTTGTGTGTATTCTGGACATTGAAAATCTGTGGTTGGTTTAATACGTATATTCCATTGTTTAATGTACCTGACCCAATCAGATCTTGATTAAGGTGAATGTTTACTACATTGCTTACAAATGCAAATTCATAACCTTCTTTAGATATTAAAGATACAGAAATGATATTACAAGTTGCATTGGGTACAAAATAACAATTACGCAAAACCAAAACGTGTCCATCTGATAACCCAGGTGATAGTCCCCCACGGACTCAGCATCCATGCCAGCTCCATTTGCAACTCTGAGGGTCATATCACCTGCTTTCAAAACCCTACGGTTTCTCAACGCCTGCAAAGAATTACAGATATGAGATCCTGATCCGGTATCCAATACCCAGGAAGTAGAGTTTTTTGATAGAAAGTTTTCAATAACATACACACCTGAAGCTGAAGCCGCAACTTGCTTCAGATCCTGTGTTCTGGCCTTCCAAGCCCTGCAATCTTTCTTCCAGTGTCCACTCTTATGACAGTAAAAGCATTCTTCCTTTCCCACAAGCTTTCCCGCTACCATTGTTGCCTTTGCCTTTCCCTTCGTATCCAATTTACTAACACCGCCCCTTGGTTTGGTGGGGGTTTCCTTCTTCTTTCCCTTGGCTTTCGCCTTGGACCTAGAAGAGGAAGATCCTCCTACAAACAAAGTGGATGTTTCTCTACCTTTCTGTAGGGTGCCCTCTGCACTCCTCAGCATGTTGAGGAGTTCTGAAAGTTCAACTTCTTTTTCTTGCAGGTTGAAGTTCAGGATAAACTGGGCGTAAGTGGAAGGAAGGGACTGGAGAATCAAGTCCGTGTAGAGCTCGTTCTCTAACGTGGTCCCAAGGTCCGTGAGCTCCTCAATGAAGCCAATCATCTTAAGCACGTGTTCCGCTACCGATGATCCGACGGCCCATCTCGCCGAAAACAACTTTTTCGAGACTTCGTATCTGGCGATACGGGATTGCTCTCCATACAGTTTTTTTGTATGAAGAAATATGGATTCCAGGTCTATATTTTCGTGCCTCCTCTGATGTTCATTGTCCATAGAGGCAAGCACGAGGCACTTGGCCTTCGCGCAATCGATTTCCCAGGTCTTAGGGATTTCCTTATCCGCGACGCTGGTTTTGGGACCTGAGACAGGGGGAGCTTTGGTGGTGAGGAGATACCCCAACTTGTCTTAAGTGATTTCCATTTTGACATTCCTGGGCCAATCTTTGTAGTTTGGCCCTGTCAGTATGTTTTTATCTAGTAGTAACTTAAGTCCAGTCACGATGTTTGGTCGCTGCAATTAGGAGAGAGAGAAGAAACACTTTAGCATGATGCTCTTGCAAGTTTAGAGTGGTTTTTAATTTGTCTAAACAGGATGGCTCCCACCGTCTCTCGAATCCCTCCTCAAACCAAAAAGAAAGAATTAGTCAGGATCAATCTCACCGTACAATACTTGCTTAACCGTTCAGCCAGTCTAGTGTCGGTACTTCGAGGGAGGTTTTCCAACGCTTTCGCGAAGTTCCTTAATTAAATAACATCTTTTCCCTGGGGGCGTAGCCCCACTAACACCTTTCTAGATACCTACTAGGTTTATAGCATTGATCGTTATGTGAGAAATTTCCCGAGGAGTAGCATATACTCGTAGTAGGATCGGGATCCAAATATCATTGCGTGACAAAACTGAAGGAATCCTACCAGAATCATCACACACCAAATGGTATGCAGCGCTAGCAAGTTTCAGTTCTTTTGAAACTCCCGATGTGGATTTTTGCCCCATGCTCTTATGACCTTGAATTTGTCCAACAAATCATAAGTCACATGTCAAGTTCTACCCGTCATTCTCCAGGTTAATTTGAACCCACCCGCACCTACCCTTGACTTTGGCCAACAAGGCAGTACGACTGTCCCAAACCAACACATCTATCTATGCTGCACATGAATACCCAATAGCTACCAATCACTATGCCTTGACTTTGGCCAACAAACATAGCTTGAATACTATTGACCATCCATGTGAAACGACTGAGGGATACGAATGGTTTTGGCGAAACCGTGAACGTAGTGAACTTGATATAATCGATGGAACGAGATAGCTTTTAAATGGAGTGGTTTAAGCTCCGCGTTTAAAAGTTATTTTGAAAAGAAACCGAGTGGTTTTTGAAAGTGTTCCAATGACTTTTACTTTGGTTTATTTTTCTTGCATTAATTTTAATGCGTCCGATCAATTAATCCTATCATTGCAGAAAACAACGAAAATATGACGTACGCTTATGCCATCCGTATTTGCCACGGGATCCCGTCATCACCCGTTAGGTTACTTAACTAACTACAGAGCGGGGGCTGGACTAGCGCGGATGCAAAACATAAGCAACGCCTAAATAGATATCTATATATAGATATATACATTCGTCAGATGCAATGATAGCCATTCCAGAACACAGATGAATATATTAGATATACTAGGAATCCGTATTCCGTTCGAGCCTGTAACAAAAAGCGGATTACACAGTCGCGATGAATAGCCAATACCCCACCCTAGACCCCTACGGGTGCGGCAAACTACCCGCCAAGTACCCGAAGCGAAGCAACCTCCCTCAACGACGTGAGTAGGCCACTCGGCACTTCGAGCTACCCGGCAGTTTGTGCACGCCACCTTGGGTCTATCCTAGGAGCAAAAACAGTAAAAAGAAATTATACAATGACGGCTACAACCCCATCCCGGTTGTGCGGCCATATAAATAATATTACATCAATTTACATATTACATGAATTGAAAGATAAAAAAACTCTTATCTCACAACCCCCCGGCTATTCATCCGCGACAATCCAACGAATTCATATACACAAACCATCAACATTACAGATCACAGATATGTATAGCCCCCACTAATCGATGTATAGCGATTAGCAGACGTTCAATACATATATAACATCACAGATACAACCCATTAGCCAAAGTCTACAGAAAATCGACCAAAGTACGGATTTGTAACCACCCCAAAAACAAACTTGTTCTCTGGAAAATCTGGGCAGAAACAAACCATCTCAAAAATCACAAAACACCAACAGGAGAAAACTGCAGGAGAAACGATTCACGGCCGAGTCAACTCGGCCGCGGATCCGCGGCGGGAGCAAGCTCCTGCCGCGGATCCGCGGTGAGTTGATCGATTCACTGGATCGTTTTTCTTGCCTTCTCTTTAAAAAGCCCGAGCCGATTTTTAATACTTGATTTATTATTTTTTGAGAAGAAATAAAAATCGGCAGAAACTTGATATTTTTAACGTGTTTTGCGGTTTTTCGTCCGATCGAAATTCTAGATACTTTGCTAACATGCTAGGGTGTGTTTAGCTAGGCTCTGATACCACTGTAAGTCCACGTTACCTCTCTCGGTTCTTTCAGGCTTGCGGAAATGATGAAAAACGATTTTTCGGGTCATGGTAACATTGACTATAAAACACGGATCTTTGCTAAACTACACACTAGCAACTAACTAGAGTTTTTCCTACTCGGTTAGGGGTTATACCTCAACTTGAACTCCTCTTGCGCTATTTGTGGTGGTCGGATGGTTCGTTCCTCGTCGCCTTCTCTTGCCGAAGATGGATCCACCTGAGGGTCTCTACCTGGAGCTACTTTCTCGAACTTGAGAAAACTAAAGTGTCCGGCTTGCCAGACCTTCAACCTTAGGATGAGTAGAGAGTGGCTTTGGTGTTTTATCTCCAAGGAAATGTTTCTCAACACATGAGATGAATTTTCCTTGAGCTAGAGGAAGAGGAAGAAGAAAGGATGAGAGAGTATCAATATGATAGAATGAGAATAGTTTTACAACCATAACAATATATGTGAATTATCTAATTAATAATATTAATCCAAAATGACAAAGTTGATGGTTGGTTTGATAAGACCATTATCATTTCACATTAAATGTTTTTGCAAAGATCAAAGAGCATCTTTGGAAAGAAATGATGATGGTCAATGTTTCAACCTTGGTCAACAAGTCAACCTTGGTCAACAAACCCTAACCATAACCCAATTTCATTTAAATAACATTATCAATTGATATTTCACATATTCATTAGGGTTTGGTAAACGACAACCGTCAACTGTGTATACACACCCGTACCAAAACCCTAATGAGAATCCTCTTCCTCTGTCTCAGTCAACTGTGCATACACACCCGTATTCGTGTTCCGAGGAGCACGAATACTATGAGATAAAACTAACCCTAAAGCATATACTAGGATCTGGCTCAAACCAGAGCCCGCTAGTAATAACTGTCCGGACACCAAACGTGCATGAGTGCGCGGATGTGAACGAACCCTGTCGCAAAACCATGCGACCTCTACTCTGTTTTGCCCAAAGGCGAATAACCCTCTGTGTGGGACTCTAGAGACTCGACACTACGCTGGCAGTGGGTTTAACCACAGATCGCAAGCGGCACTAGCTGTACGTAACGGTCTCCAGGTAGATGCCGATAAGAAGACGGACGAGGTGAAACCAATCTGAACTCCTACTGAGCCTGAATGTGACAATCTCCGTACAGTCTGGTCTGTTCATCTGAGAATATCGTATGGCGGGCCTAGGGGCCGGTAAACGTCAGTCCCCTGATAGCGGTACAAGTCGTGTCGGAGTGTAGCCCAGAATACCCTGAGATAACACTGGAAACCTTCCAGTATATCTAGCTTGCCCTGGCCAAGGACTTTGTGTAATGGCTCTCCTAGACACAGCGCGATATCAACCCCCAATACCGGGAGAGACGAATCCTGTCTAACTGTCACTGCCTCCAAGTGCTTCGGGACTGCACCCAAAAACTACCTATTTGCACGACTCCTTTGAGCCGTGGTAGGGTAGTAATCAAACTACAGTGGGAACACACTCGAGGCGAAGTGACAGCGTCAAGTCAACGGACTAAGCTGTACTCATGTCACCTGGGAACTGATAACTGACGACAGGTATAATACCAACCGGTCAGTTCCCGACGAGTCCTGTCCAGTGTACTCGTAACCCAACGAGCACCCGTATACTATCTCCAGTACGACGTACTGATGGCTGTGGGACAGGCCGTCTCCCAAGGTGGGATGAGAAGCGCATACGCTAGTCTACTCCGGAGTATCGATGCCCTGTCTCGATAGTCCTACGACTAGGGACCTGCATAAGGATGTGCTTGTAGATTACCCATCCGCCACGAGTGTGACTGCCATCACAACGCTGGTAATCAAGCAAAGATCCTAAGGGCTCCACTAATGTGTAAAGGCGATATGCTATAATAAACACATGCACACATTAAAGTAGAAACAAACCAAGTAGCATACTACTATATTGAGCAAGATTGTCTATACAAGGTGAATATCCCAAGCTTCCATTAAGTAATATACAAACTAGTATGATACAGTAATGGCCTCTAGGGCATATACACTAACACTCTGCTGACCTTTCTCCATGTCCAGTGAACGGAGATTTGGTCATTTTTCCTTTGAGACAGGACTGACAAGTTTCATAAGATGAAAACTCGAACGTATCCAAGAGTCCATCTTTATGCAACTTACTTAGTCTTTTCTCTCCAATATGACCAAGTCTACAATGCCATAAGTAGGATTCGTTCGTATCTGAACTCTTCCTCTTGCGTGTGTTTTGTACATTGAGAACTGTATTCTGATTTAGAACGTAGATACCATTACACAGTGTACCATCTTCAACCAGTACCTTATGAAGGTAAATGTTCATGACATTTCTATCAAGAACAAAGTTATATCCATCTTTATTGAGTAAAGAAACTGATATGATGTTGCAAACCATGGAAGGTACATAGTAGCATTCATTCAAAATCATAGTATTGCCATTTGGCAACACTAGGTGATATTCACCGACGGCTGCAGCATTAACTTGTGCCCCATTCGCTACCCCGAGCGACATATCACCAGGTACAACTTTCCTACTTTTTCTCAGTTCCTACAATAGATTACAGATATGAGATCCTGATCCGGTATCAAGTTCCCAGGAGGTAGGGCTGACCGTAAAGCAGTTCTCAATTACAAGAACACCTGAAGTAGATGCAAAACTATGCTTCTTCTTCAAATGGGTATCCTGGGAATCCATACAATCCTCTTTCCCTTGCTTATACTTATGATTGTTGTAGTAAGTTAGAGCCGAACCAACGTTCCCCAGCCCCGAATAAGAATTCGGATCGGTCAAGCGATACATTTTATTATCTTGATTAGGGCGTGAAATGGTTGCTACCTGGAGAGAGAGAAAAGAAACACTCAGCATGCGCTCTTACAAGATTAGATTGGTTTATTAATTTATCTAATCAGGATGGCTCACACTGTTTCCTCAAATTCTTCTTCAAACCCTAAAAGAAGAACTAGTCAGGATTAATCGCACGTCACAATACTTGCTTAACCTTTCAGCCAGGCTAGTGTTGGTACTTCGAGGGAGGTTTTCCAACGCTTTCGCGAAGTTCCTTAATTAAATAACCTCTTTTCCCTGGAGGCGTAGCCCAGCTAACACCGTTCTAGACACCTACTTGGTTTATAGCATTGATTGTTAAGTGAAATAATCTCCCGAGAGTAATCCAACTCATCAGTGGGATCAGGATCTAACTATCATTATGCGATGACCTAGATGGAATCCACTCTAGTCACCACACTCCAGAAGGTATGCTAAATCTGCAAGTTTCAGTTTCTTTACAAACTCCCGATGTGGATTTTTGCTCCTAGGACCCAAGTGACCTTGACACAGTCAACAAATCAAAGAGTCCTAGTCAAGTTCAACCCATCATTATCTTGATTGCATTAAACCCACCCGCATAACCCTTGACACAGTCAACAAGGTTACACGACTGTCCTAACCAATCACATTGTATCCTGCAGATAAGCAGTACTCAGCTACCGTTCACTGCGCCTTGACACAGTCAACAAACACAGCACGAATACTAAGTATAACTTATAAAAAATGACGGAGGGCTACGGCTGGGTTTTTGGCGAAAAACCCGTTAACGTAATGAACTTGATATCGTTGAAGGAACCTGATAACCTTTTTTAAAATATAGTGGCGAAAACTTTTGCTAAAGAGGTCACTCCCCGTAAAGGGATCTCGGCTCTTTCCTCGTCGAATGAGGTGCAGGATATTCAAAACCGAATACCTCGATGGAAAGCAAGAATAATCGACTATAGTAAAGTTATTACCCTGACGCAAACTTTTGTCCATGGGGTCACTCCCGATGAAGGGATCTCGGCCCTTGCCTCGTCGAATGAGGTGTTGGGCATTCATAACCGAATACCTCTGTGCATAACAAAAGAGAGCGTCCTTGCAATAACAGCTTTTTGAAAATTGTTCCAACAACGTCTTTTAGGTTTGTTTTTCTTTGCATTAATATAATGTGTCCCATCTGTTAATCCTACCATTGCAGAAAACAACGAAAATATGACGTACGCTTATGCTATCCGCATTCGCCACGGGGCCCCGTCATCACCAGTTAGGTTACTTAACTAACGACAGAGCGGGGGCTGGACTAGCGCGGATGCAAAACATAAGCAACGCCTACTAGATATCATATATAGATATATACATTCGTCAGATGCAATGATAGCCATTCCAGATCACAGATGAACACATTGGATATGCTAGGAATCCGCGTTTCGTTTGAGCCTGCAACGAAAGACGGATTACACGGTCGCGATGAATAGCCAAACCCCACCCTAGACCCCTATGGGTGCGGCAAACTACCTGCCAAGCACCCGAAGTGAAGCAACCTCCCTCAACAACGTGAGTAGGCCACTCGGCACTTCAAAGTACCCGGTAGTTTGTGCACCCCACCTTGGGTCTATCCTAGGAGCAAAAACAGTAAAAGAAATAATATACAATGGCAGCTACAACCTCATCACGGATGTGCGGCCATAAAAATAATATTACATCAATTTACATATTACATCAAAATGAAAGATAAAGAAACCCTCATCTCACAAAACCCCGGCTATTCATCCGCGACAATCCAATAAGTTCATATACACAATCCAACAACATTACAGATCACAGATATACATAACCCCCACTAATCGACGTATAGTGATTAGCCGACGTTCAGTGCATATATCACATTACAGATATAACCAAATAGCTAAAGTTTATAGAACTTCGATCAAAATACCAATTTGTAACTACCCCAAACATAACATTGTTCACTGGAAAATCTGGGCAGAAACAAAAAATCTTAAAAATCCCAAAATACCAAACAGAGAAAACTGCAAGAAACCCGAGTCGCGGCCGAGTCAACTCGGTCGCGGAACCGCGGCGAAACGCTTGGTTTCGCCGCGCTTCCGCGGCGCTTTGACCGAGTCAGCGGCTCGTTTTTCCTGGTTATTTCTAAAAAACCCTGCATCGATTTTTAAGGCATGTGGAATAATTTTTAGAGCAGTTTTAGAAAACGGCAAAAAGTGTGGGTTTTTGACATGTTTTCGGGATTTTTTTACGGATCGAAGTTCTAAACACTTTTCTAATAGTTAGTTGTTGTTTAGCTAGGCTCTGATACCACTGTTAGGTCCACGTTAAACACCACGGTTCTTTCGAGGAGGCGGAATAGGTAAAAATCAAAATTTTCTTACAAGGTGACATGGACCATCCATGATGGATCTTTGCTAAACAAAAACTAACACATAAACTACAAGTTGTATCTACTATGTAGAATGGTTATACCTAGATCTTGAACTCCTTCTCTTCTTTCTCCTTGGAGTGGTTTGAACGGCTCCTCCTCGTCGTCTTCTCTTTGCCGAAGAAGGATCCACCCGAAGGCCTCTACCTTGAGCTCCTACCTCAACCTAGAGGTAACTAAAGTGCTTGGCTTGCGAAACCTAGAACTCTAGAATGAGTAGAGAGATTCTTTGATGGTTTAGTCTCAAAAGCTTATGATTTCCAACACATGGAACACTTAAGTTTTGAGAGAGGAAGAGGGAGAGCTTTTTCAAGAAAGAGAAAGAATATGATACAATGAGCTCTCATCTTGCAACCATGGTCACATATGAGATAATATGAAAATAACAATAATAATTAAAGAAAAAGTGTGATGGTTCATTTGGAATGACTATTATCATTTCACATTAAATGAATTTTGCAAGAATCAAGGAGCATCTTTCATATGAAATGGTGATAGTCAATATGTCAACATGGGTCAACAAGTCAACCAAAGTCAAAAGGTCAACAACCTTAACCATGACACAATTATCTTTAATTAATACCATTAATCATATTTCTCATTCTCATTAGGGTTTGGAAAAAGTCAACGGTCAACAACCCTAATGAGAAATCTCTGCCTCTGCCTCTGTCAACTGTGCATACACACCCGCATCCGTGTTCCGAGGAACACGAATACAATGAGACAAAACCAATCCCAAAACAAATACTAGGATCTGGCTTAAACTAAAGCCCGCTAGTAATAACTGTCCGGACACCAAACGTGCACAAGTGCGCGGATGTGAACGAACCCCGTCGCAAAACCACGACCTCTACTCTGTTTTGCCCAAAGGCGAATAACCCTCTGTGTGGGACTCTAAAGGCTCAACACTACGCTGGCAGTGGGTTTAACCATAGGCCGCAAGCGGTACTAGCTGTATGTAACGGTCCCCAGGTAGATGCCGATAAGAAGACTGATGAGGTGAACCCATCTGAACTCCTACTGAGCCTGAATGTGACAATCTCCGTACAGTCTGGTCTGTTCGTCTAAGAGTATCGCATGGCGGGCCTATAGGGGAGGTAAACGTCAGTCCCCTAATAGCGGCACAAGTCGTGTCGGAGTGTAGCCCAGAACATCCTGAGAAACTACTGGTAACCCTACCAACAAATCTCGCTTGCCCTGGCCAGGGACGACTATGTGTAATGACTCTCATAGACACAGCGTGATATCAACTCCCAATACCGGGAGAGACGAATCCTGTATAACCGTCACTGCCTCCAAGTGCTTCGGGACTGCACCCAACTACTACCTGTTTGCACGACTCAATAGAGCCGTGGTAGGGTAGTAATCTAAGAACAGTGGGAACACACTTGAGGCGAAGTGACAGTGTCAAGTCAGCGGACTAAGTTGTACTCATATCACCTGGGAACTGTTAACTGAAGATAGGTATAATACCAACCAACAGTGCCCGACGAGTCCTGTCCAGTGTACTCGTAACCTAACGAGCACCTGCATACTATCTCCAGTACGACGTACTGATGGCTGTGGGACAGACCATCTCCCCTGCTGGGACGAGAAGCGTATGCATCAGTCTACTCTGGAGTATCGATGCCCTGTCTCGATAATCCTACGACTAGGGACCAAAATAAGGATGTGCTCATAGACTACCCAGCCCCCACTAGTGTGATCGCCATCATAACGCCGGTAGTCAAGCAAAGATCCTAAGGGCTCCATCAATATGTTTTTAGCGATATGTTAAAAGAAACATATACACATATTAAGATAGATACAAACCAAGTAGCATACTACTATATCAAGCAAGACTGTTGTAAACCCGTGTGTATATCCCAAGCTTCCAAAATATATTATACAAACTAGTACTATACAATAATGGCCTCTAGGGTATACATATGCAACAATTTACAGCAGTGTACTCACTACTCCCTGTGGCGTCTACTAGACGCGGCCTCACTAGTTCTTGTCTCAGCCCTATCAGACCCCGTCCCCTTGATCGTGAGCATGATCGTTCCTCTCTTGCCAGCAGGGTAGACATGCCCTGCTCCAGACTCGTCAGTCGCTGATCAAAGTTAGTCAACATTCCTATCACTCGTTCTACCCCCCTTTGGGTTCGTCAAATTAAGCGCGCTTGCGCAGCGGGGGTAAGCTCTTCATCGCTTGCTGTGGAGCTCGAGCTCGGGGTCTTGGCCATCACATCCTCGTCCGGCTCGGTGCGCGTCCATAAATCATGAAGTCGTGTGTAGGATGTGGAGACACCCTCAAGAAGGGGTCGAACGGGAACCCCACCATGCAGGTAAAATTCAAATTCCTCAACAGGGAGGAAATGGTGACACAGTTGTGTTACCAACATTGGGCATGGATAATTGGCCGCCCGTTTGCCGGCGCCAATCGAGTGAAGCAACACAGTGCACATGTCGTAGCTAGGGTTTCGAGTCATCAAAGTGTGCACTATGTGTAGGGATGGTATAAATAATGTCGTGTTGTGCAAACTTCTGAAAATACTATTTTGTGCCCAACGGCACACAGTTAAAACGTTCGCAAAAAGCGTGCGAGCCTGAATTCCCTTTCTGGGCTCCCTAGAACAGTCATTTCCTATTAAGGGTAGGTAGTCCTCAAATCGGAGGGGTTGGTCGTGAATGGGGAGTCGTGGTATTAAGGTGACTTCGTGAATGAAGTCCCTATCGATTAAAATTTCCCGATCCCCCCACAATAATCTAAGGTACCCGTGTTGTGCCAAACAACCCTCCTCTATACTATCATAAAAACGGGCAACAAGATCCGGAAGCGCAAATGCGTTCGGATGGTTAAATAATAGAAAGTTCCATCCGCGCCTTCGGATCTCATCGCCGAAACAACTACCATAAATGTTATGTGCAAACAACGGGGAGAAATCCCTTTCAAATTGTAGGGTAGGGGCCATGACAGTGAAGTGCCGAAATTTATAAAAATTTTACAGAGAGGATCAGAGAGATGCAAACCTCCTCTGAAAAATTCAGAGGGAGAGGACTCCAAGCGGCGGCGGTTACGCGGAAGGAATGGGGTAGCGGCGGCGGAAACGCGGTGGTTGGGTGCGATCGGCGACACAAACTTCAGAGGCGGCTAGGGTTTTTGCTGAGGGATGAAATTAAGGTTCGGGAAATGCAGAAGAGGGGTCGGGGTGTTTTTATAGGGGTATTGGTTATTTATACAAAAGCCCCCTCAAAAAGAATAATTAAATAAAAGAATTAGAAAAATTGTTTTATTTTATTTATGTATATTTACAAAAATACCCCTCCCTTTAATTTTTTTTATTATAAATAATTACAAGTGGGAAAATAGTATATACATACCCCCAAATTTATTTGAAACAGTGTTTCCACTGTTTATGGCTAGATAACCGAAATTTGGGGGTAGGCGGAGGAAGATGAGTCAAATGTAAACCAGCTCCTGCAACATCAGGAGCTCCTCCGATGGGTATGCGGTGAGGAACGGTTTTAACCTGTGTCCGTTCACTTTGAATAGTGAACCATCCTTTGGATTTTCCAAATCCACCGCACTGTGCGGATATACAGTCCGCACAAAAAATAGTCCTTTCTAGCGAGATCTGAGCTTCCCAGGATGGAAATGTAGTCGGGTGTTGTAAAGAAGTACCTGTTGACCAGGTGTGAAAGTTTTGCGCGTAAAGTGTTTATCGTGAAACACCTTCGTTCGGTTCTTAATGACAACCGCGTTTTCGTAAGCTTCATTCCGAAGCTCGTTCAATTCGTTCAGCTGCAGCTTCCGATGGCTGCCCGCATCTTCAAGAGATAGATTCAGCTTCTTGATCGCCCAAAATGCGCAATGCTCGATTTCCACTGGAAGGTGGAAAGCCTACCCGTAAACAAGCCGATAAGGAGACATGCCAAGATCAGTCTTATAAGCAGTTCGAAATGCCCAAAGGGCATCAATGAGTTTTAAAGACAAATCCTTACGGTTCATGGAAACCTTCTTCTCCAAAATCTGTTTGATTTGCCGATTAGACACTTCGGCTTCCCCACATGTTTAGGGGTTGTAGGGAATGGATAGCTTATGATTAATGGAGTATTTTTGCATCAAGGCCTCAAAAGTCCTATTACAAAAATGTGTTCCATTGTCACTAATGATCGCGCGGGGGTGTCCAAACCTGGAAAGGATGTTTTCCTTAAGGAATCTAACGACAACCTTGTTGTCGTTAGTCCGGCTGGACATGGCCTTGACCCATTTAGAAATATAATCAACAGCTAGAAGAATATACAGGTTCCCAAAAGAGCTGGGAAACAGCCCCATAAAATCAATCCCCCAAACATCGAAAATATCGACAACCAAGATTGGTTGGAGCGACATCTCGTTTCTCCTGGATATCCGGCCCAAGTGTTGGCACCGGGAGCAAGTCTTGCAGTAATCATGAGCGTCTTTGAAGAGTTGTGGCCAGTAGAAACCACACTGCAAGATCTTCTCGGTTGTCTTTCTGGGGCCAAAATGCCCGCAACACGCTTGATCGTAGCAAAATGACAGCACACTCTTGACCTCATTATCAGGCACACACCGACGAATGATCTGGTCGGGACAGTACTTTAACAGATAAAGTTCATCCCAGTAAAAGTATTTTACTCGTGATAAGAATCGAAGTCTGTCCTGACTGGACCATTCGATCGGTAGTAATCCTATTGCCAAATAGTTCACAATATCGGCGAACCAAGGTTCGCACGATACTGTCAAGAGTTGTTCATCCGGAAAAACGTCATTTATTGGAAGTGGAAGCATCGACGAAGAAGGGAGTCATGAAAGATGGTCGGCCACTACGTTTTCACATCCTCTTTTGTCCTTGATGACAAGGTAAAACTCTTGAAGTAAGAGGATCCAACGTATCAACCGAGATTTTGCGTCCTTCTTCACAAAAAGATGGCGAAGAGCTGAATGGTCTGTATAGACGATGACTGGAGAGCCGATCAAGTAAGGCCTGAATTTTTCTAATGCAAACATAACAGCCAAGAATTCCTTCTCGGTTGTTGTGTAATTCAGTTGGGCATCGTTCAGCGTTCGGCTAGCATAGTAGATTACGTGCGGCATCTTATCGATGTGCTGTCGTAGGATCGCACCGATGGCAAAGTCAGATGCATCGCACATAATCTCAAAGGGATACGTCCAGTCAGGAGAAGAAAGAACAGGAGCAGAAGTGAGTGTGCTTTTCAGCGATTCGAACGCTATCACACAGCTTGAGTTGAAGTCAAATGTGGTTTCCTTGGCCAGCAGAAGAGTTAAGGGTCTAGCAATCTTGCTAAAATCCTTGATAAACCGTCTATAGAAACCGGCATGGCGCAGGAAAGCTCAGATGTCTCTGACGTATCTAGGAGGAGGGAGATTGGAAATGACCTCAATCTTAGCTATATCCACCTCAATGCCATTTTGCGAGATGATATGTCCTAAGACAATACCTTTGTGTACCATGAAGTGGCACTTCTCCCAGTTCAAAGTGAGGCTTTTATCCTTACACCGGGTAAGGACAGCATCGAGATGCAGCAAACACTCATCAAAGGAATCGCCGAAAATGGAGATATCATCCATGAAGACCTCCAAGAATTTTTCCACCATGTCTGAGAAGATTCCCAAAGGGCATGCGGCGATATGCAAACGTGTCGAAAGGATAGGTGAACGTGCTTTTGTCCTGCTCTTTTTCGGCGATGGGAATCTCGTTATAGCCGGAGTAGCCATCCAGAAAGCAGTAGTACTCATGTCCAGCCAATCGTTCAAGCATTTGGTCAATGAAAGGTAGCGGAAAGTGGTCTTTCCACGTTGTGGTGTTGAGTTTCCTATAATCAATGCATACTCGCCACCCAGTCTAGGTGCGAGTAGGGATTAACTCGTTTGCCTCGTTGGTGATGATCGTTATGCCCGACTTCTTGGGGACAACGTGAATGGGGCTGACCCACTGGCTATCAGAGATAGGGTAAATGATACCACTATCAAGACATTTGACGATCTCTTTTTTCATAGCCTCCTTCCTGACTGGATTAAGTCGTCTCTGTGGATCGCGGGCTGGTTTGGCATCATTCATCATATGAATGTGATGTTCAACGGTCAGGGGACTAATCCCCTTGATGTCCTCTATTGACCAGCCAAAAGCTTGTTGATTGCTTTGCAAGACCGTAAGAAGGGCTTTCTCCTGCTCTGGAGCTAGAGAAGCCGAGATGATGACAGGGAGGGTCTCGTTCTCACCTAAGTAAGCATACTTGAGGTGAGACGGCAACGGCTTGAGTTCAAGCGTTGGAGGTGAAACGATTGAAGGTAAGATCGGCGAAAATGTCTCAAACTCAAAGGATTCTAACAGAGGCTTAAAACGAGTGTAAGCAACCGAGTTTCATGGTTCAGCTAACGCATCTGAAAATTCAAAGGATTCAAGCTCAGGTGGCGACAAGCCAAGATCGTTCGAGAAAGTGAAACACTCATAATCACTGTCGGGAGCAGAAGCAGCAACAGGTTTAAAGAGGAACGCGCTAGTGGCGTCAAGATTGTTGTGATCGAACAAAAACTCCTCGAATTCACAGTCCTCAGGGGTGATCTCCTGGATCGAACAAACGTCTAGTATATGAGCATTAGGTTCGGAAGGCTATTTCCCCAACCTAAAAATGTTGAGTTCAATTGTCATATTTCCAAAAGATAGGTTTATCGAACCATTTGGACAATTGATCACAGCATTTGAGGTTGCAAGGAATGGGCGACCGAGTATCACCGGAATTTGATTCTGGGGGTTAGCTACAGGCCGTGTGTCTAAAACAATGAAGTCGACGGGGAATATGAAGTCCCCGACCTTGATTAACATATCCTCTAGCTCACCCCTAGGATGGGTGATAAATCGGTCGGCCATCTGGAGAGTACAATGTGTGGGTTTCAGCTCTCCTACACCTAGTTGCTCATATACTGAATATGGAAGCAGGTTAACACTGGAACCAAGATCCAAAAGTGCGCGGTTGATGTTCTTATCCCCAATGGTTATTGAAATCGTAGGACAGCCAGGGTCCTTCCGTTTTTTTGGTAAATCTTGGGTAAGAGCATCACTCACAGCACTAGCTAAGAAAACCTTCTTGGGTACCTGAGATTTCCTCTTCTTAGTGCACAAGTCCTTCAAGATTTATACGTAGGAAGGGACTTGTTGGATTGCATCTAAGAGGGGAATGTTGTTGTTAACCTGCTTAAACAACTCCAGAATCTTCTCCATTTGTGGATTCTGTTTATTGGACCTCAACTGGTTTGGAAATGGAACGTTTTTGAAATTTGTTGAGTCCAATGCTTGTGGAGGAGATTGTGGAGTTGGAATGGATCCCAGAGCTGGAGTTTTCGTGGAGTGAGATGTGGGTCCGTTCGGAGCAGCAGCAGAAGAAGAAGAAGAAGAAGAAGAAGAAGAAGCGGCCGGGGTGTCATCATCTGTACCAACGTTGTTGTGCAGCATCCTTCCAGATCTCAACGTAGTCACTGCACACACATTATGGTTCTGTTGTTCAAGAGCAACATGTACATTATGTGGGTGACCAGGATTTGGGAGTTGTTGAGATGGAAGCTTCCCTTTCTCTCGCTCGCTTAAAGCCACATTCAGGTGTGCAATCTGGGCTTCGATGGTTTTGATGCTTTGCACGTGTGCAGCAGTGTGTTGCACCAAAGACTGAATGGAAGACTGGATGTTGGCGGTGGATTGAGTCGATTGCTTTACAAACGCCACCATACTTCGTTCTAGCGAGAAAACCTTATCGTTGTTTGATGGAACAAAGTTGTTTTGAGGAAAAGAATTGTTGGGTGCAAAGTTGTTCGTCTGATTTTGAAAAGGTTGGGGTTAGAAGGGCTGTTGATATTGCTGTTGAGTTTGGTGCTGAGCTTGTTGTTGCGGAGGAGGAGGCCTCTGGAAGTTGTTGTGGCCTTGGAATTGATGCTGGTTCTGATTCCAAGCGAAATTGGGGTGGCTCCTCTAACCGGAATTGTAAGTGGAAGAGTATGGATCATTTCTTGGTCTTTGCTGAAATGCAGCATTGACCTGATCCTGTCCTTGAGAAGGTGGGTTGTAAGGACACTCTTCGGTCAGATGGGATGGATCAGAACAACAAGCGCAGATGGTACGAGGGGGAAGAGCAGGGGCAGGAGAAGGAGATGAGAACTTGCTCTCAATTGCTTCCAGTTTACGCGTGATTGCTTACATCTCGGCCTTCATTGCAATTGAGATATCGAGTTGATAAACTTCTCCCCTGGATAGACCGGAAGAAGTAGACGAAGTGTTCGGTCTGGTGCTTTCCCACTGAAGCGTCTGTTCAGCAAGATCGTCGAAGAATTGCCAAGCTTCCTCGTCAAATTTGGATAGGAAGTGGCCTTGACAAATGGTCTCCAGCAACTGCTTAGTTGCTGGATTCAGGCCCTCGTATAAGGTCTGGCAAAGTTGCCATCTCTCAATACCGTGATGAGGGCACTGAACAAGAAGGTCTTTGTATCGGTCAAAGCACTTCTAAAAAGGTTCGGTAGGAAGCTGGGAAAATTGGTTGATTTCGTTTCGGATTCTCGTTGTCTTGTGGTTCGGGTAGAACTTTTTAAGAAACTCTTTAACAAACTCATCCCAACTGGTTATGGAATGCGACACGGTGCTATACAGCCATTTCTCAGCAAGGTCACACAGAGTGAAAAGAATGACTCGTAGCCGTATAGCATCGTCGGACATTTGGGTTGTCTTCATCATTGCACAGACGTTCTGGAATTTGTTGATGAAGATGTAAGCATCTTCGGATTCCAGCCCGTGAAATTTGGGCAACATGTTGATGAAGTGGGGCTTAATTTCGAAATTATCCCCATTGGCCGGCGGAAGTGAAAGACAGGTAGGAAGTACAGAGCGGGTGGGATAGAAACAATTCTGGAGCGCGATTCGCTGTGGTGGTTCAACAGGAGGTGGTTGCGGGTTATTCGCACCTAGATGAGGTGGAATCAGCCCCGGGGGAGGTAAAGGGATGTTAGGAGAAAATCCTGACATCTCAGAAGAAGAATTTGGTGGTGATGATGGTGAAGGTGAAGGTGAGGATGTATGAACAGAATCCCGGTCAACGTCGGAGTTGGCCGGCAAAGGTAAGGGCGCAAGAGGTGTGGAGGGAGTTTCGACTTTGGAGTCGATCGCGTAGTCGGTAGCGACTAACGTAACGCGGACTAGGCGGGAACTAGTGTCCCGAGTCCAACCAAACATACACTAAACGAGTTTAGTATAGTCAAAGCGTAGAAAGTGAGGGTAATAAAACGTCAATGGAGAAATGTAGATGGAAAGTTGGTGAAATAGGATTCTGGCGACAAAGGCCAAGTTTTTATAAAAGTTTTTGTTTTGTTGTTTTTTTAGAAAGAGTTTTACAAAAATATGTACGGACTTATGACACTACTTCAAACAATCATAGTCAAAACATGCACAATCATACCTAGAGCTATGGTCTTCAAAGTCCACTAGACTGCTCCTAACTATTCCAAAGTGACAAGTTGTGAGATAACCCTCAAATCGTCTCTTCACTGCCAATTGTGGCCAGGTAAGCACAAGTGAGGAAAGGAGGGTTCCGCTCACGAATCACCGTGAGACGGGCCTTTTAAAATTACCTTTCTCACTTGTCTAGCCTAGGCACCACAAAGTCAAGTTTAGATAAACGATAGAATGCCCACAACCTTCCTATGTCCTATTGAGCACGACAGTCCTTAGTTGGCTGAATCTAGATATTTTTTAATTAAGCTCAAGGGTAATGCGTATGCTTTTAGTGATTTTTGGGGTCTTAGGAAGGGTGATGAAATCCCCACCCAATCTGAATTGGTGTTATAGCCCCTTAAAGTCCGTATTATTTATGCAAAACAGTAACAAACAAAATTCCAAAACACTTGCAAAAAATTTTTTTGGCGGCGGCTAAAAGAATCCTGCACAAAAACAATTTTATTGGAGAGGGGAAGAGAGTTTGTGCAAAGAATGCTGCAGAAAGAATAGTTCAGTGGAGTGCAGATGAGTGGAGAAGAGAAATGGAATACTCACAGAGAGTTTTGGGGTGCTGACATCACCCTTTGACCGTGGTTCCGCGGTCAAACCTCAGCTTATGTCGCGGTTCCACGGCTGTTCAGAGAGTTGAAGGCTTCAAATTTGGTCCCTGTGCTGAGTTGGTTCTCCTCTTCCTGTTTAGAGCCCCTGAATCTTGATTTGCTTACTGAATTTGCTCCAGAATTTTACAGCATAGCCGTGGTTCCGTCTTGATCCACCGCGGTGTAGCCGCGAGATATGGGTCGAACTCCCCACGACTTTGGCACTGAACTTGACATTCTTCATATCCTGTACATTTGCACAAAAACTATTCAAAAATAACAAGTTGATTTTTACAAAATATTTTTTTTTCGTTTTTTGTTATATTCATATCCACAAATTAACCCGAAATTACATAAAGAAATAAACTACCGTCTCCCCGGCAACGGCGCCATTTGTTTGTTAGAGTTTTTGCGTGCTTAGTTTTAATTACCGCAATCAAGACATTTTCGCTTGGTAGCTAGCCGGTTGAGTACGGGTCGTCCGTAGGGAGATGAGAATCTTTTTCTATGTGTTTTAACGAGTTAAGTGAAAATGTTCAGGTTTGTTTTAGATTAACTATGTGGTGAAATATGTATAAAGAGAGCTTGTTAGGGTTAGGATTAGGTTAGTTTGAGTTAGGAGCCGCTCACTTCTTTCGTTGCCACTCTTAATATCGGTGTTACGGTAATCGGCAACAACGGGGATTAGCATGACTAGGAAGGAAACTTGCGAGTATAAGCTAGGCTTTCCAACGCTTAGTTTCTTCCTTTTGGTCCTTGTCCCTCCGTTCTTGGCTCTTAGCCTTAACCTCAGGTTAATTCAACCATAACCGGTCTCGCTAAGGAATCACCGATATCATGTAGGATAGGGTGTCGTAGGGAGCGGATTGTGGTTCAATTAACGGGAGTCCGAATTAAGATGTTGGGCAAGAAAAGAGTGAGAGAGATTTCCTTCCCTCAAACTTTCCTTATCCTACCCTAGCAAGTGAGAAACTACTCACTCATTAACAAGAAAAAAATAAAATAAAACAAAGGAGGAAGATAGAAAGAAAGAGGTTTAGGAAATTACAACTAGCTATTTGAGACCTCACTTTGGCAAGGATCATACTTAAGCATCATTGTTGTAAGGATAAAGAAAAATAGAAGAAGAAAGAAAGCAAACAACAAATATCAACAACTAGATTAGCAAATGAAAATTACAAGCAAGTAAAATAACACAATTACAAGACATAAAAAGAAACTCTTCTTTTATTCATCATCACTCATAAAGCTCACTACAAGTTTTAATGGAGAAAGATGAAAAGAGGAATAAGAACTACAAAATCTAATCTAAAATCTAATACAAAGAAAAGCACATTTAGTTTTTCTTTGAGCTGGGCTATTTATAGGCAGAAAACTGAAACCCTAGGGATACAATCTGCCTCCAAATGAAATAACAAAACTACCCTCAAAAACCGAGTTGACACAGAGTCAACTCGGCCGCGGATCCGCGGCATATATGCCATGTTGGCCGCGGTTCCGCGGCCATGTAGTGGAATTGTGGATTCAGATGTTTTGGGCTTCTCCATGTTGCTTTTATCTTCTGATTTGTACACTTGATTTCTCATAAGCTCTTCAGTTTTCTTCCAGATTTCCAGTAGTGTAAAAGATGAAATGATGTGGACTTTTTGCCTTAATTTTCTTGAGCTTCAAGTTGAAGTCTAGAATCTTGTGCTGCCCTTGTGCTTTGTGAATGAAAATGACCAATGATTTGCCATTTTTTCCCTTGAACTGGTAGGCGGCATTATACGGATAGTGCGCGGAGACCCGTATTTATCTGTGGTTGGCGGAAGTCCTGAATTTGTTGCGCTTTTTCATGAATTTCACTGCTTAGAGATGAGAACCTGTAACCTGCAATTATTTAGAAAACACGGATCAAAAGTACCTACCTATATACAATGTGATCAAGAATGTGCAGTATAAAAATGCAAAAATCTGATATGAATACCCACCAACAGTTCCCAACGAGTCTTGTCAAGTGTACTTATAACCTAATGAGCACCTGCATACTATCTCCAGTACGACGTACTAATGGCTGTGGGATAGACCATCTCTCTGCTAGGATGAGAAGCGTATACACTAGTCTACTCCGGAGTATCGATGCCCCGTCTCGATAATCCTACGACTAGAGACCTGTATAGGATGTGCTTATAGACTACCCAGCCCCCACTAGTGTGAGTGCCATCACAACGCTGGTAATCAAGCAAAGAGCCTATGGGCTCTACCAATATGTATAAGCAATATGCTAAGAAAACACATGCACATATTGAGGTAGAGACAAACCAGGTAGCATACTACCATTTTGAGCAAGACTGTTACTATATCCGTGTATATCTCAAGCTCCCATTAAGTAATATACAATCCAGTAAGATACAATAATGGCCTCTAGGGCCTATATCAATAACATCTGTCGATAAGAAGGCCGACGAGCAAACTCATCCGTACCCTTACTGAGCCTGTCTGTGGCAATCTCCATACAGTCCGGTCTGTTCGTCTAAGAGTATCGCATATCGGGCCTAGCGGGGCGGCAAGCGTTAGACCCCTAATAGCGCAATAAGTCGTGTCGGAGTGCGGCCAAAAACACCCTGAGAAACTACTGGAATCCCAACCAGCAAATCTCGCTTGCCCTGGCCCGGGACTTTGTGTAATGGCTTTCCGAATCACAGCGCGACATCAACCCCCAATACCGGGAGAGACGAATCCTATCTAACCGCCACTATCTCCAAGCGCTTCGGGACTGCACCCAACTACTACCTGTTTGCACGACTCAATAGAGCCGTGGTAGGGTAGTAATCTAAGAACAGTGGGAACACAATTGAGGCAAAGTAGCAGTGTCAAGTCAACGGACTATGCCGTACTCATGTCACCTGGGAACTGCTAGCTGACGATAGGTATAGTACCAACCAGCAGTTCCCTACGAGTCCATCCAGTGTAACTCATAACCCAATGAGCACCAGCATACTATCTCCAGTAAGACGTACCGATGGCTATAAGACATGCCATCATAACGCTGGTAGTCAAGCATAGATCCTAAGGTCTCTACCAATATGTATTAGCGATACGTCAAGGGAAACATATACACATATTAAGATAGATTCAAACCAAGTAGCATACTACCATATCGAGCAAGACTGTCATAAATCTGTGTATATATCCCAAGCTTCCAAAATGTAATATACAAACTAATACTATACAATAATGGCCTCTAGGGCATATCATACTAACAATCTCCCACTTGCACTAAAGCCATGAGCTGGCATATCGCAGACCTATCATCTCGAATAGCCTCTCGAACTGCGTCTGAGAGATGGCCTTTGTGAATGGATCTGCAGTGTTGTCCTCAGTAGCAACGCTCCGTACCTCGATCTCCCGGCGATCTACGATCTCTCTGATCAGGTGATACCGCCTCAAGATGTGTCTGGACTTCTGATGGGACCTTGGTTCCTTTGCTAAAGCTATAGCCCTGTTGTTGTCACAATACAGAGGTATTGGATCAACAATGGAAGGAACCACCTGAAGTTCTGTTAAGAACTTCCTCATCTAGACTGCTTCTTTTGCGGCATCAGAAGCTGTGATATACTCCGCTTCCATCGTCGAGTCAGCAACGGTGTCTTGCTTGGAACTCTTCCAACAGACTGCCCCTCCATTGAGGGTAAAGACAAAACCCGACATGGACTTGGAGTCATCCTTGTCACTCTAGAAGCTGGAGTCAGCAAAGGCCTCGATCTGGAGGTATTTTCCGCCGTAAACCAAGACCATTTCCTTAGTCCCTCTCAGGTACTTGAGAATGTTTTTTACTGCTATCAAGGGCTTCTCCCCAGGGTTTGACTGATACTCGCTTACCACGCTTAGTGCATAAGCTACATCTGGTCTTGTACACAACATCGCATACATTATAGAGCCTACCGCAGAAGCGTAGGGTATAATAGACATGCGATCCCTTTCCAAATCAGTCTTGGGAGACATCTCTTTGGAGAGGGTGATTCCGTGAAAAGCCGGTAAATTACCGCGCTTTGAATCTTCTATACCGAATCACTTTAGTATGGTGTCGATGTACCTGGACTGTGAAAGTCCCAACATCCTCTTAGGTCTATCAAGATAGATCTTGATCACCAGAATGTAAGAGGTATCACCCAGGTCTTTCATGGAGAAACTTTGTGACAAGAACCCTTTGACAGATTGTACCATAGGAATGTAATTTCCTATCAAAAGAATGTCATCCACGAAGAAGATTAGGAATACTACAGTTCTTGCTAAAATCTTACTATAAATGCATGGCTCATCTGGATTTTTGATAAAGTCAAATTTTTTGACCTTCTCATCAAAACAGATGTTCCAACTCCGCGATGCATTCTTTAGTCCATAGATGGAATTAAGCAACTTGCACACTTTCCCGCTGCTCCCACTGTGAATGAAACCCTCTGGCTGATCCATATAGATGCACTCTTCCAAATTTCCATTTAGAAAAGCGGTCTTTACGTCCATCTGCCAAATCTCATAATCATGGAAGGCAACAATGGCAAGAAGAATCCGAATGGATTTGAGCATAACCACTGGAGAAAATATTTCATCATAGTCCAAACCAGGTCTTTGACGATGTAACATTTCAGAAAAATAAAATATTATTTTTGGGAAATTTTATAATTAAATAATAATATATTGAATATTTTAATAAGGCGGTATAATTAAATACCGATAAATTTGAAAAAATTTGGAAAATTATAGAAATTTCTAAAAAGAGAGCGCTTTATGTGATTTATGCAAATTATGAAATTTTACGAATTATTTGACACTATTTTGATGCTAATCGCGATTAAATATCGCTAATCACGCTTAAGCTTGTTTTGTGCATGACATGCACCATGTCACATTTTAACACTTGTTACATTTTTATCATGTTCTTTTCTTCAATTTATCATGCATGGATGTTGATTTTAAAAGAGAAAAGAAAACAAAAGAAATGGAAATGGAAATGAATAAACAATATGGTATGGGCATGAGAGGGAGAGAGAGGGTGAGGGGTCCAACCATTGGTCATGGCTCCCATTTCATTCTTCATCATCTTCATCTTTCTTCTTCTTCTTCTCATGGCTGTCCCCTTTCTTCCTCCTCCACAAAACACCCCAAAACATCATCAAAACAAATCCAAAATTCCGCACCCACTTTATTAAAAATGTGCACAAGCTCACAAGCTACACTTTGGACCAAGAAAGTTTGCATTTTGGGAA
Source organism: Agapanthus africanus (assembly GCA_030015575.1). Taxonomy (NCBI): domain Eukaryota; kingdom Viridiplantae; phylum Streptophyta; class Magnoliopsida; order Asparagales; family Amaryllidaceae; genus Agapanthus; species Agapanthus africanus. The sequence continues at coordinate 415,284,725 of JASDDO010000022.1, forward strand.
CTTGGGCATCTCAAGAAGATTCTTGAGTTGCCAAATGAGCTAATACTTTCACAAATAGTGTAGTATTTCATTTGCTTAAGCCTCTATTCAAGTTTAAAACCGATTTAGTGAAGTTTAGTGAACTTTGGGAATTCCAAGTTGGGGATTAGGGTGTGATTTGAATTGAGATAGTGTATTTGAGGCCTAATAGTGACCTTAAGCCCCCATTGTGTTAGAAACCCAGACCAAACACGAAACAAAAACCTGAAACCCAAAAACAGAAATTTCCAATGTCGGTTTGTGAGTTATTAGAGGGGGCAGGGAAATCTAGGATGACCTGGAATGTTTTCAAGATAAGCAAACAACCCCAGTGGACTAGAATTGACCATAGGAAGACACCCTGAGAGCACGAGCCCCATTAGAGACCCCCTGGCCGGCGATCTCGGAATTTTGGGTATAGGGGCCGGCCACTTGGTTGAATTGGATGCCCTGGGTGCTTCTGTAAGTCATATACACTATGTACTTGACCCCAGTATTGTTTGTAAACCTTGTTTCCACCTCAATCAAAATCTAGAGCAAGTTTTGTAAGTTGCTGCCATGTGTTACTTTATGTTTATGATTTCAAATTTTAGTATTTTGGTTTTAACTCGATGGTTTGACGTTTGTACATCGACATCGAGGGTTTGTTTGGTTATTCTTGCATGCGTAGGCTATAGGTTTTGACCTATGTGTGATACGCGTGCAGATTTGGTTTTCGTTTGTCATTTCGATTTCGAATTGGATTTGAATATGATACGATACGTTGTGACATGTAGGTACCTCCATGTGGACTTCGAAACGACAAGCAAGCGCGTGGCGACGTCGGCATCGGCAAACGAAGATCATGTGAGTAGATATATATCTACGGGGGAAGTCGGGTGGATGGTGTATAACACCCCCCGCAGTTCGTAGTAAATACTATATATGATATATATATTTTTATATATGTTTATGTGTTATAAAAACTTGATAGTTTAGCAAGTAGGATCGTAGCAGATCATGGGTTAGTTTAGTGTAAATCACGAAACCCTAGAATAGTTGTTACACCCACACGCACACACACACTTGCATACTTTTATTTACCTGTGCGTATATGGGGATATGTATATATATATATATACACATGGGTATTGGACTATGTATGTGTGTGTGTGTGTATATATATATACATGGATTATGAGGATAGTACTTGGGATTGGAGATGAGTCGATGAGATTGGGCTTGAGGCCATGAGATCGGTGATGTGACATGGTTCGTATTTAAGATACGACATGATATTTTAGCGGGTCCTTTAGGCGTGGTGTTTTCATACACACACATTCTTATACATAGATGGTATCAGTATTGTACTAGACATAGATCAGTACCCCCAGATCATGATATATGATAAGAGGATACCAGATGAATAATGGGATAGATGTGATATTGACCCGTACCCAAAATTGGGATGTCGTACGATGGATTTACCGTACGAGCTATATTGATGATAGATCCGCACTCTTCACTCGAGGATGTCATATTATATAGGGTATCATGTGGGATACTATTGAGGCGGGATCACCGACTATTATATATTATATATCGACTCAGATTTAGGTGGTTTCCTTACCATTTCGATCAGTCTGTTGGCTAGACTTGTAGTTTACTTGTAGACTCGTTTATTTTATTGCATATTAATTATTGTTGTGATTATTATTCAGCTCCCGCACATTATTGCTGTTCGCATCGCATTACATGCTTATAATGTGTTTTCATATGTTAGTATTGAAATCATGCTGTCAGGACACCAGCTCCATTACCGATGATTGCGTATGTTTCACATACACTTACTCGTCGGCTCACACACATCATCATCGGTAATTGCCATGCCACGTACACTTAGAGAATATTGCTCATTTGACATCCCTGATAGCTGGTAGTTTTGACATATTATTACTTTGTTAGTTTAGATATCGCATTCACTACTGCTGTACTTCATGCATATTTATTATTCATTGTCATGCAATTTTATTGAAGGGCCAGTCCGGATTGCCGGAGCCCAATACTTTTAAATTCATTGTTTATCTATTCACGAGATTTGGGATTTCCATGAGATTTATGGATTTGGAGAAACCGCAAGATTTTATAAAACGGATAATCATTTTAAAATGAAAGTTGCGGTTTTCTCATGATATGATTTGAGATTGTCCACCATGAGTTTTCTCGGCTCTTGAGCGTTATCATACACCCAATTCGAGGAGGAGTAGGAACCGTCTGTGGGTGCATGGTGGAACCGGTGCGGTACCCCGGGGCAAGAAGATCGCAGTTGATCGGCGTTGAGCCTGTGACAGGGGAGCATTGATGACCGGTGATTGTTTTATGACTCAACGGATATCCGGAGGATACCGATCGGAGTTGGGCCAGTCCGGATAGCCGGAGCCCAGGGGCCAGTTCGGATAGCCAGAGCCCCAGATATTGATAATATTGATATTGAGGTATTGAGATATTATGATATGGGCCAGTCCGGATAGCCGGAGCCCGAGATATTGGATATTGGGATTTAAGTTTTGTGTCGATGCTAGACACTGATTTATATTGGTTTATTGATGATACATCATTTTAAATTACAGAAATCTCACTCAAACAAGAAAACAGTTTCTCATTTATATGTATTCTGTTTTCATGCATTCATACCTCTTATTTTGATACATTGCTACCTGAGGCACTCACACGAGCACATGGGATTACACTTATGTATAGATGTTTACCCTTGCCACCTTTTCATGCTTCAGACTTTATCATATTGAGGTTATATATATTATTGATCGTATTGACCTAGGATTGAGTCATACATACGATTTCCGCTCGGTGATGTTTTCTACTCACGAATTAGCAACTCACCCCCGTTGTGCCACATTTTCTTGCAGGTTTTCCGTACAAGTTTCGTTACGGCTTTGTTGGCACACTGCTTCCATTCCGGGTCATTTGCTTTGGTAGGTGGGTTCACTTGCATCGTGACCACCATTGTATTTTATTTACATTCAGTTGTATCTAGTAACTCCATCGACCAGACATGTATTTATTTATTTGACTTAGAGACCAAAGTTGTATATTTATCCGACCTTAGAGTCGCGTGTTGTATTATTATGGTTTCTATTGATGTTTTGAGTTTTCTTTTGAATTTTGATTCTCGCCCTTCGGCGTTGTATATTATATTGCTTGCATGGTTGTGACCGTCGATTGACGAAGAGCTAGCTCCCGCTTGGGGATGCCTTTTGCATTCATATATATATTTATCATGTTGTACCCCGTTCGGGACCAGTATTTACAAGGAAACTCTAAAGACCTGATGTTTTAAAAATGCATAATTCGACTTATCTTAATAAAACACTTTCTTTAAAATGGTTTTAGATTTCTGGGCTTTTGGCTTACTTGAATTAGATGGGGTCTTATAGACTTAATATGATTCAAGTGCCAGTTACGTGCCATTTCGGGTCGTGACAAAGTTGGTATCAGAGCGCTACGTTAACCTTGGTTCAAGTCTGGGTTTGACTATGCGGAGCCTAGGGCGTTTTTATATATACGGAATCTATGCTTGACTTTACGGAACTTAGACTTATTCGAGGGGGTATTAGACCCGAACTTTCGTCGCATAAGTTGACCTTGGTTGATGGAGTAGGTGACTTAAGGAGAGTGACGTAACATGTGTATGTTCCGCGGCATACTTACGATACGCTACTCCGCTTAAGAAGCCTTAGGATGTACATTTCCTTACACATTATTATATTCATTCATGATCTATCCTCATCGATATCGGTTTATGGTTTCGCTGCCACGATTACTCGGGCAGAGAGAGCTACGGCTAGGGTTGCGTCAGCATGAGCTCGTCGCGGACGGGGACTGACCAGGGCGTGATTCCAGGGGCATACGATTGCATAGAGGCATCGTTTTATTGTGTTTTCGCGCCAGGAGCGTTTGATGGATCGCTTTTACGAAATTTCTCGGACGTGCAGATCAGTACCAAAGGATTGGGCCACTGATAGAGGCCAGCCAGATTGTGATGACCGTTAATCTATCGCCTATTCTCGATGATTAGGCACTGTTCAGCGTGCGGACGAATGAGCCAGTTGTTTCTGCGAACGATGAGATATCGCCCCAGATGTTGGAGCTACTGCAACACGAGTTTATACTCAGAGACTTGATAGAAGGTCGCTAGTCGTCCGAGGATGAATGACTAGGACATGTGGTTCGTTCACTTACCCGGATGCGAGGTCATCAGATTGATTGATTCCAGCTTGAGGAGACTTCACGCAGGTACGTTGAGTGTCGATAGAGACGATCGAATGTCAGAAGCCCATTTTCCAAGTTTAAAGTATTCAGACACAAATGCAAGTAATGCTATGGACCCTCTGGAAGAATGAAACCCTAACTCGACATATTGACCATGAGAACGCTTTGAAACCTTAGGGTTTGCGGCAGTTCAGCGGTGCTATTAGTGAGGCTTGGGTTTGCCCTTCTACGGTTGGTCCACATGTACTGTGGCATGTACTGGAATACTATTAAACTGTACCCAAGATGTTGAGCTCTTAGAGGATTATGAGGTTTTGACGAATCGATCCAATGGTTCGACTTCATTCGGATATCATGTGATGGGATGCATTGCTTGGGAGACTCAAGATACGAGTATAGCCGTTGGAGCGCAGTCCATGCAGCCATGAAGAGACGAGTCCGAAGCAGTCGACATTAAAGAAAAGTGGAGTAAGATGTTCGTGTGAGATCTTGATGAGATGACGTTCCACTCCGCCGACATCAGAGATGTGATACGCATGCAGAGGCGTTGTATATGGATTTATCTTCCAGAAGGAGTCGCGATGAGTATGCAGCCATTCCGAAACCATAAACCGATATTGTAAAAGGTGAAAACCTCCGGACAGTGCGGCAGAAACGAGATTTGGGAGAGTCTTCGACAAGACCTTTCTGGAATATTATACGAGAAGACTTGGACCCAGGAGTGGTCATTTTACGCACACCCAGCAGGCCAGAGTTCGGCACCGTCGACGAGACATGTTATGAGTGACCATGACAGTTGGCCAGAGATTCTTAGAGGATGTGCTTGAGCGGGACTATTCCGCCATACTTGATTTTGGTGTTTTGGGCGATCAATTCGCATGATTGAGTTTTGATGACGGAGTTTCATGATATTTGTTTTCGTGCACCATGGTTGCACCTACTGGGTATTTATATTTTGTGCATAGTTATTACACTTGAGATATGCTTTATACACCGTTGTGTTGATTTATGATTTGTGCACAGTTATTGCACTTAATATCATTTTTGTGCCTTGGCTGCACATGTTTATGATTTCATGGATTTCATATAGTTGGGTTGATTTTGTGCATATGGTACGCACACGATTTTGTTTTTGCACTCGGTATAGTTCACATATGCTTGCAGTGCATTGATACGTATTTTGTACACCATAGTTGCACCAGACCTCGGTTTGATTTCATACAGAAGAGTTTCTTTTTCCATGCGCATCAGACGCACGTAGCATTCATATGCAAAATTTGGGATTGATTTCTTATGGAGCAGTGCGTTTTTATGATATTTACTATTTGTTTTCGTACTGAGCAGGACTAGTCTGAGGACAGTACCTGGATATATTTTGCATGCATTGATTGTTATCGAAGGGATTTCCAGAAAGGGAGCTGTAGTCTCAGTATCTACCTACATGTCTGAGATGACACGAAACATTTAAGAACAAGGAAACCCTTCTAAATTATTTTCAAAACGGCGAGACGTGCATATTAAACAAAGGATATATATAGATATAGCTATTTTCTTACAATAAACGTCCGCCACCGTGCCGTGTTACGTGCGTTGCACAACAACTTAAAAAGGTTTTGGCACGCATTTCTTCCGACGTTTTAATGATATTTACATGTAGAGTTTTGAGTATATCATATTGGTTTCGTTTTGGATTTTGACATTGGTGTCTTCGCCATAACTCCGATGATTGCGGGATGCTTGACAGAGTTTTGATTTTGGATTATATACTTGTTTTTCGTGCACATGCATTGCGCCACTATGTGCTTTATATATTTATGATTTCGGGACCCCGACGGCTTAGTCTTTTACTGAAATGTTTTAGTATTAGAGGTGTTTAAATTTAAATTCGGGGACCGAATTTCTATAAAGGGGGAAGACTGTAACATTTCAGAAAAATAAAATATTATTTTTGGGAATTTTTATAATTAAATAATAATATATTGAATATTTTAATAAGGCGGTAGAATTAAACACCGATAAATTTGGAAAAATTTAGAAAATTATAGAAATTTCTAAAAAGAGGGCGCTTTATGTGATTTATGCAAATTATGAAATTTTACGAATTATTTGACACTATTTTGATGCTAATCGCGATTAAATATCGTTAATCACGCTTTAAGCTTGTTTTGTGCATGACATGCACCATGTCACAATTTAACACTTGTTACATTTTTATCATGGTCTTTTCTTCATTTTATCATGCATGGTTGTTGATTTTAAAAGAGAAAAGAAAACAAAAGAAATGAAAATGGAAATGAATAAACAATATGATATGGGCATGAGAGAGAGTGAGGGTGAGGGGTCAAACTATTGGTCATGGCTCCCATTTCATTCATCATCATCTTCATATTTCTTCTTCTTCTTCTCATGGCTGCCCCCTCTCTTCCTCCTCCACAAAACACCCCAAAACATCATCAAAACAAATCCAAAAGTCCACCCCCACTTCATTAAAAATGTGCACAAGCTCACAAGCTACACTTTGGACCAAGAAAGTTTGCATTTTGGGAACTTGGGCATCTCAAGAAGATTCTTTAGTTGCCAAATGAGCTAATCCTTTCACAAATAGTGTAGTATTTCATTTGCTTAAGCCTCTTTTCAAGTTTAAAACCGATTTAGTGAAGTTTAGTGAACTTTGGGAATTCCAAGTTGGGGATTAGTGTGTGATTTGAATTGATATAGTGTATTTGAGGCCTACTAGTGACCTTAAGCCCGCATTGTGTTAGAAACCCAGACCAAACATGAAACAAAAACCTGAAACCCAAAAACAGAACTTTCCAATGTCGGTTTGTGAGTTATTAGAGGGTGCAGGGAAATATGGGATGACCTGGAATGTTTTCAAGATATGCAAACAACCCAAGTGGACTAGAATTGACCCTTGGAAGGCACCCTGAGAGCACGAGCCCCAGCAGAGATCCCCTGGCCGGCGAGCTCGGAATTTTGGGTATAGGGGCCTGCCACTTGGTTGAATTGGGTGCCCTGGTTGCTTCTGTAGGTCTATACACTATATACTTCACCCCAGTATTGTTTGTGAACCTTGTTTCCACCTCAATCAAAATCTGGATCAAGTTTTGTGAGTTTCTACCATGTGTTACATGATGTTTATGATTTCAAGTTTTATTATTTTGGTTTTAACTCAATGGTTTGACGTTTTTACATTGACATCGAGGGTTTGTTTGGTTATTCTTGCATGCGTAGGCTTTAGGTTTTGACCTATGTGTGATACGCGTGCCGATTTGGTTTTCGTTTGTCGTTTTAATTTCGAATTGGATTTTAATGCGATACAATACGTTGTGACATGTAGGTACTCCCATGTGGACTTCGAGACAACAAGAAAGCGCGTGGTGATGTCGGCATCGGCATGCGAAGATCTTGTGAGTAAATATATATCTACGGGGGAAGTCGGGTGGATGGCGTATAGCACCCTCCGCAGTTCGTAGAAAATACTATATATGATATATATATATATATATATATATATATATGTTTATATATGTTTATGTGTTATAAAAACTGGATAGTTTAGCAAGTAGGATCGTAGCACATCATGGGTTAGTTTAGTGTAAATCGCGAAACCCTAGAATAGTTGTTACACCCACACGCACACACACACTTGCATACTTTTATTTACCTGTTCGTATATGGGGTTATGTATATATATATATACACACATGGGTATGGAACTATGTATATATATATATACGTATACATATACATGGATTATGAGGATAGTACTTGGGATTGGAGATGAGTCGATGAGATTGGGCTTGAGGCCATGAGATCGGTGATGTGACATGGTTCGTATTTGAGATACGACATAGATATTTTAGCGGGTCCTTTAGGGGTGGTGTTTTCATACACACGCATGCTTATAGACAGATGGTATCCGTATTGTACTAGACGTAGATCAGTACCCCCAGATCATGATATATAATAAGAGGATACCAGATGAATAATGGGATAGATGTGATATTGACCCGTACCCAGATTTCGGGTGCCGTACGATGGATTTACCGTACGAGGTATATTGATGATAGATCCACACTCTTGACTCGAGGATGTCATATTATATAGGGTATCGTGTGGGATACTATTGAGGCGGGATCACCGACTATTATATATTATATATCGACTCAGATTTAGGTGGTTTCCTTACCTTTTCGATCAGTCTGTTGGCTAGACCTGTAGTTTACTTGTAGACTCGTTTATTTTATTGCATATTAATTATTGTTGTGATTATTATTCAGCTCCCGCACATTATGGCTGTTCGCATCGCATTGCATGCTTATATTGTGTTTTCATTTGTTAGTATTGAAATCATACTGTCAGGACACCAGCACCATTACCGATGATTGCGTATGTTTCACATACATTTAATCGCCGGCTCACACACATCATCATCCGTAATTGCCATGTCACGTACACTTAGAGAGTATTGCTCATTTTATATCCTTGATAGCTGGCAGTTTCGACATATTATTACTGTGCTAGTTTAGATATCGCATTCAGTATTGCTGTACTTCATATATATTTATTATTCATTGAAATGCATTTTTTAAGGGCTAGTCCGGATTGCCGGAGCCCAATACTTTTAAATTCATTGTTTATCGATTCACGAGATTTAGGTTTTCCATGAGATTTATGGATTTGGAGAAACCACAAGATTTTATAAAACTTATAATCATTTTAAAATGAAAGTTGTGGTTTTCTCATGATATGATTTGAGATTGTCCACCTTGAGTATTCTCGGCTCTTGAGCAATATCATACACCCAATTCTAGGAGGAGTAGGAACCGTCTGTGGGTGCATGGTGGACCCGGTGCGGTACCCCGGGGCATGAAAATCGCAGTTGATAGGCGTTGAGCCTGTGACAGGGGAACATTGCTGACCGGTGATTGTTTCATGGCTCGACGGATATCCGGAGGATACCGATCGGAGTTGGGCCAGTCCGGATAGCCGGAGCCCCAGATATTGATATTGAGGTATTGAGATATTATGATATGGGCCAGTCCGGATAGCCGGAGCCCAAGATATTGGATATTGGGATTTAAGTTTTGTGTCGATGCTAGACACCGATTTATATTGGTTTATTGATGATACCTCATTTTAAATTACAGAAATCTCACTCAAACAAGAAAACAGTTTCTCATTTATATGTATTCTGTTTTCATGCATTCATACCTCTTATTTTGATACATTGCTACCTGAGGCACTGATACGAGCATATGGGATTACACTTATGTATAGATGTTTTCCCTTGCCACCTTTTCATGCATCAGACTTTATCATATTTAGGTTATATATATTATTGATCGTATTGACCTAGGATTGAGTCATACATATGATTTCTGCTCGGTGATGTTTTCTACTCACGAGTTAGCAACTCACCCCCGTTGTGCTACAGTTTCTTGCAGGTTTTGCCGTACAGGTTTCGTTACGGCTTTGCTGGCACACTGCTTCCATTCTGGGTGATTTTCTTTGGTAGGTGGGTTCACTTGCATCGTGACCACCATTGTATTTTATTTACATTCAGTTGTATCTAGTAACTCATCGACCAGACATGTATTTATTTATTTGACTTAGAGACCAGAATTGTATATTATTTCGACCATAGAGTCGCGCGTTGTGTTATTATGGTTTCCATTGATGTTTTGAGTTTCCTTTTGAGTTTTGATCCGCGCCCTTCGGCGTTGTATATTATATTGCTTGCGTGGTTGTGACCGTCGATTAAAGAAGAGCTAGCTCCCGCATGGGGATGCCTTTTGCATTCATGTATATATTTATCATGTTGTACCCCGTCCGTGTCCAGTATTTACCAAGGAAACTCTGCCGAAATTTTCAGAAAAGACTTGATGTTTTAAAAATGCATAATTTGGCTTATCTTAATAAAACACTTTCTTTAAAATGGTTTTAGATTTCTGGGCTTTTGGCTTACTTGAATTAGATGGGGTCTTATAGACTTCTTATGATTCAAGTGCCAGTCACGTGCCATTTCGGGTCGTGATAGACGAAATCCTTTTACAACAAGTCTAGCCTTATAAGTTTCAACCTGTCCATCTACACCAATCATTTTTCTCAAGATCCATTTGCAGCCTACGTGTTTTAACCCTTCTGGAGCAATGTCCAAAGTCGATACTTTGTTGGTGTACATGGACTCCATCTCGGTCCGCATTGCATCCAGCCATTTTACCGAGTCTGTGCTCTGACTGGCTCGCTGGAAGTTAGTTGGCTCATCATTATCAATTATGCAATCCTCTCTATCGCCGTCTATGAGAAAACTGTAGTATCTCTGGGGCGGATGAGACAGCCTACTACTCATGCGGAGTGGTGCGGGAATGTCGTATTCTTTTGAAACTTCTGGTTCTATCAAGCTTTTGGTAATAGCTTGTGATTCTGGAATATCTTCCAGTTCTATTGCGCTCCCACTAGTTTATTTTTCTAAAAATTGATGTTCCAAAAAGTGGGCATGACGAGAAACAAAAACCTTTTGTTCCTCTGCGTAATAGAAAAGATACCGCCTGGAGTTCTTTGGATATCCCCCAAACTGACACAGTACCGAGCATGCCTCGAGTTTGTTCGCATGATGATTTTTAACAAAAGATGGACATCTCCGTATCTTCAGATATTGAAGATAGGGTTTCTTCCTACTCCACATCTGATGTGGTGTGGTAGGAACAGTCTTGGTAGGAACCTTGTTCAAAAGATATGCAGCTGATTCTAGTGAATAGCCCTAGAATGATCACGGTAACTCAGCGTTACTCATCATGGAACGTACCATATCGAATAAATTTCGGTTCCGTCTCTCCAATATACCGTTGTGTTGTGGTGTGTATGGAGGAGTAAGCTGAGAGAGAATTCTATTCTCCTTTTGGCAATCCAGGAACTCGGCACTCAAGTATTCACCACCTCGATCGGATCTCAGTGTCTTGATACTTTTGCCGGTTTGTTTTTCCACTTCATTCTTATATTCTCAGAATTTCTCAAAAGCCTCGGATTTATGTTTCATCAAGAAGACATGTCCATACCTAGAGAAATCATCCGTAAAAGTAATGAAATAGGAATAACTACTTCTTGCATGTGTAGACATTGGACCACACACGTCGCTGTGTATTAGTCCCAAGATCTCGCTCGCTCTTACTCCGCGTCCAGTGAACGGAGTCTTTGTCATCTTTCCTTTGAGACATGATTGACAAGTTGCATAAGATTGATATTCGAACGGATCCAAATATTCTTCTTTATGTAACTTGGTCAACCTTGTTTCGTTGATGTGACCTAGTCTACAATGCCATTAGAAAGATTGATTTAATTCTGGTGTCTTTCTTTTATGTGTGTTCTGGACATTGAAAATTTGCAGTTGGTTTGATACGTATATACCATTGTTTAGAGTACCTGTCATAATCAGACTATGATTATGGTGGATGTTTACGACATCGCTTACAAATGTAAAATCATAACCTTCTTTAGATAACAAAGATATAGAAATGATATTACAAGTCAAACTAGGTACACAAAAACAGTTGCGCAAAACCAAAATATGTCCACTTGTCAACCATAAGTAATATTCACCTACGGACACAGCAACCACGCTCGCTCCGTTAGTAACTCTGAGGGTCATATCACCGGTCTTCAAAACCCTACGGCTTCTCAGTGCCTGCAAAGAATTACATATATGAGATCCTGATCCGGTATCCAATACCCAGGAAGTAGAGTTGATTGACAAACAGTTTTCAATTACAAACACACCTGAAGCTGAAGCCACAACTTGCTTCGGGACCTGGTTCTTGGCCTTCCAAGCCCTGCAATCTTTCTTCCAATGGCCCTTCTTATGACAGTAGAAGCACTCTTCTTTTCCTACTGTCGGCCCCGCTACCCTTGCCTTGCCCTTTGCTTCCACCTTACTGACACCGCCTCTCGGCTTGATGGGGGCCTTATTGTTAGTGTTTATGCCCTAGAAGGCCATTACTGTATCATACTAGTTTGTATATTACTTAATGGAAGCTTGGGATATTCACATGTATATAACAGTCTTGCTAAACATGGTAGTATGCTACTTGGTTTTTCTATCTTAATATGTGAGTATACGTATTGATAGAGCTCTTAGGATCTTGCTTGACTACCAGCGTTGTGATGGCAGTCACACTAGTGGGGGCTGGGTAGTCTACAAGCACATCTTTATTCAGGTCCCTAGTCGTTGGATTATCGAGACAGGGCATCGATACTCCGGAGTAGACTAGTGTGTATGCTTCTCATCCCAGTTGGGGAGATGGTCTGTCACACAGCCGTCAGTACGTCGTACTGGAGATAGTATACGGGTGCTCGTTAGGTTACGGGTACACCGGACAGGACTCACAGGGAACTGTTGGATGGTTTTATACCAGTCGTCAGTGAACAGTTTCCAGGTGACATGAGTACAGCATGTCCGCAGACTTGACACTGCTACTTCGCCTCGAGTGTGTCCCACTGTTCTTAGATTGCTACCCTACCACGGCTCAAAGGAGTCGTGCAAACAGGTAGCAGTTGGGTGCAGTCCCGAGCACTTGGAGGCAGTGGCGGTTAGAAAGGATTCGTCTCTCCCGGTATTGGGGGTTGATATCGCGCTGTGTCAGAGAGCCATTACGCAAAGTCCCTGGCCAGGGCAAGCGAGATTTGCTGGTAGGTTCCAGTAGTTTCTCAGGGTGTAATGGGCTTCGCTCCGATACGACTTATACCGCTATTAGGGGATTGACGCTTGCCGCCCCCTAGGCCCGATATGCGATAGTCTTAGACGAACGGACCGGACTGTATGGAGATTGTCACAGCCGGCTCAGTAGGAGTTCGGATGGGTTTCCTCATCGGCCTTCTTATCGACATCTACCTGGGGACCGTTACGTACAGCTAGTGCCGCTTGCGGTCTATGGTTAAACCTACTGCCAGCGTAGTAGTCGAGTCTCTAGAGTCCCACACAGAGAGTTTTCCTACTCCAGGCGAAACGATATAGAGATCGTATGGTTTTACGACAAGGGTTCGGACGCATACGTGTGTTTACGCATGTACGACTTTCAGACAGTTTTTACTAGTCGGCTTTGGTTTAAGCCATTTACTAGTATCTGGTTATTGGATTTATACAGTCTAAAGTTTTTCCGTGTTTTCACGGTTAGGAGGGGCGTTCTCGTAATTACGCGAGAAGCTTCTAGAAGATGGTGACTAAGGAGGTTAAGGTGGCATATACATTGAATGAGATTAGTGAGTCATATAAGTGATTCATCCATGTCATTAATGCATCATAAATGCTTAATGACTCATGGTAATGAATCACCATTAGATATTTATGAAGCATGATTATTCATCATTTGATTTTCTTTTATTGATAAATCTTAATGCTTCATATATATTATGATAACTCATTTTCTCATATCAATTATTCTTCTCACCTTCTCTCTCCTCAAGCTTCCTCTCTTCAAACCCTAATCCTCCCCTCTCATGTGTTGAGTACAAGGATTAGTTAGACTACTTAATCCATAACCATCACTCTATATCATCTAGGTACTTTGATTAGCACTTAAAGAAACCTAGTTGCCTCAAGTTTAGAGGCAAAGCTTGGAGTATAGCTCTCGTGGTGGATCGTCTACTACTTGGAGAAGGTCGAGGAGGAGGTGGAGTTCGTAAAGACGAAGGACACGGATCTACAGGTATAATCACTTCACATAGTATTTTAGAACTCCTATGTTAGTTGTTAGTTATCATTTAGCTTCGATTCGTGCGGTTAGTCGATGTTTATGCAAAGAACAAGATCTTTTTTCATATTTCCGCCTCCCCGCAAGTCTTGGGGTGTTGTACATCGACTTAAACTTATTCTTCTTTCCTTTGGCTTTCGCCTTGGATCTAGAAGAGGAAGCTCCACCAACAAGTAGAGCGGGTGTTTCCCTGGATTTCTTCAGGGTGCCCTCAGCACTCCTCAACATGTTGAGAAGTTCCGTAAGTTCAACTTCTTTACCTTGAATATTAAAATTCAAGATAAACTGGGCATAGGTGGAAAGGAGGGACTGCAGAATTAAGTCTGTATACAGCTCATTCTCCAATGTGGTCCCGAGGTCCGCGAGCTACTTAATGTAGCCGATCATCTTAAGGACGTGTTCCCCTATAGATGACCCGATGGCCAACCTCGCCTGAAATAGCTTCTTCGAGATCTCGTATCTTGCGATACGAGATTGATCTCCATATAATTTCTTGGTATGGAGGAATATGGATTCAAGATCCACATTCTCGTGCCGCCTCTGGGGCTCATTGTCCATAGAGGCCAGCACGAGACACTTGGCCTTCGCGCAGTCAATCTCCTAGGTCTTACGGATTTCCCTATCCGCGATGCTGGACTCTGGACCTGGGATGGAGGAGGCTTTAGTTGTAAGGACATAGCCCAATTTGTCATACATGATTGGCATCTTGACATTCTTGAACCAATCATTATAGTTTGGCCATGTCAATATATTTTTATCTAATAGTAAATTAAGGCCCGTCATCTTGGTTGCTGCAATTAGGAGTGAGAAAAGAAACACTTTAGCATGATGCCATTGCAAGTTTAGATTGGTTTTTAGTTCATCTAAGCAGGATGGCTCCCACTGATTCTCGAATCCTTCATCAAGCCATAAAAGAAGAATTAGTCATGATTAATCGCACCGTACAATACTTACTTAACCTTTCAGCCAGGCTAGTGTCGGTACTTCGAGAGAGGTTTTACGATGCTTTCACGAATTTCCTTAATTAAATAACCTCTTTTCCCTAGAGGCGTAGCCCCGTTGACACTGTTCTAGACACCTACTTGATTTATAGCATTGATCATTAAGTGAAAAAATCTCCCGAGAAGTAGCATATACTCACAGTAGGATCGAGATCCAAATATCATTATGTGATAAAGTCGAAGGAATCCTACCAAAATTATCACACTCCAAATGGTATGCAACACTAGCAAGTTTTAGTTTCTTTAGAAAATCCCGATGTGGATTTTTGCCCCATGCTCTTATGATCTTAATGAAAGCCAACATATCATAAGTCACATGTCAAGTTCTACCCGTCATTGTCTTGGTTAATTTGAACCCACCCGCACATACCCTTGAAGAAGGCTAAAATAGTAGTACGGCTGTCCCAAACCAACGCATCTATCTATGCCACAGATGAATATTCATCAACTACCAATCACTATGCCTTAGCGAAGGTCAAAATACATAGCTTGAATGCTACTGAATCTCCAACTGAAATGACGGAGGGCTACGAATAGTTTTGGCGCAACCGTGAACGTAGTGAACTTGATATAATCGAAGAAACCTGATAGATTTCAAAAGGAGGGGTTTAAGCTCCGCATTTTAAAATTTTTACTGTTTTGAAAAAAACCGAGTGGTTTTAAAATTGTTCCAACGATTCAGCTTTGGTTTGATTGCTATGCATTATTGTAATGCAGTCCAATCAATTAACCTACCATTTCAGAAAAAACGAAAATACAACGTACGTTTTTTTCATCCGCATTCGCCATGGAGCCCTGTCTTACACGGTTAGGTTAGATAACTAACGCTAGAGTTGTGGGCTGGACGAGCGCGGATGCCAAACATAAGCAACTTCTATTATATATATAATATATATATATATATAATAATAATAATATCCATTCGTCAGACGCAATAATAGGCATTTCAGATCACAGATGAACACATTGGATATATTAGGAATTCCGCGTTTCGTTTAAGCCTGTAACGAAAGATGGATTCCACGGTCGTGATGAATAGCCAAACCCCACCCCAAACCCCTACGGGTGCGGCAAACTACCCGCCAAATACCCGAAGTGAAGCAACCTCTTTCAGTAAAATGAGTAGGCCGCTCGGCAGTTCAAGATACCCGGTAGTTTGTGCACCCCACCTTGGGTCTATCCTAGGAGCAATAAACAGTAAATGAAATAATACAACGGTGGCTACAACCTCAACCCGGATGTGCCCCAATGAAAAATATTACATCACTTTACAATTTACATTTGAATGAAATAATTTAACACCTCACATCCCTGGCTATTCATTCACGACAATCCAACAATATTCATATACACAAAACACAAAAGCATCACAGATATGTGCAACCCCCAACTAACCGACATATAGCAATTAGCGGAAGTTTACGAACACATATATCACAACTTAAAACATTAAACGACGTTAAAAATGCGACTTCGAAACACCCCGGTATTGCCACAGTAAAGAATTGACAGCAAATTCAAAATTGGCAAAAACAAACAACTCCTGAAACCCTATATCCAAGTAACAAGACCACAGACC
Source organism: Agapanthus africanus (assembly GCA_030015575.1). Lineage (NCBI taxonomy): Eukaryota > Viridiplantae > Streptophyta > Magnoliopsida > Asparagales > Amaryllidaceae > Agapanthus > Agapanthus africanus. The sequence goes on from JASDDO010000022.1 coordinate 415,301,341, forward strand.
AAAACACGAAGCATTCCCCTGCACTAAAACCGGTGAGGCCGGACATTCTTGTAATCTGGCCGGTCCAGTATAGAGGGAAATGTCTCGTTTTTGGTGTGTGTTCACTTTACAAGAGATGAAAGGTTCCTAGGCACCCTATAGAGGTCTCACAAGGCATCGAACATGCCAATTTAAAATTTTATGGGTGCGTAGAGACCCTAACACGGATCGTAGACTAGAATTCTAGGCGAAAAAACTAAACTAGTTAACATATTAACTGAAGGTTAGATGCTACAACCTTTGTAGATCCGGTTACCCTCTTCCTTGGCTCCACGAAGGCATCCTCTCGCTGTCCATCTCGATTCCTAAACTCGAACGTTGGCTTCATCGGAGAAACGGGCGAGCTAGGTCGTCGGCTTTGTGTCAAAGACGATCTACCTCGAGGCATCGCAAGTTCAAGCTCCGACTTCACAAACTTGTGAAACTTGTGAAGAAAACACCCAAAACAACTTGGCAAGAGGTAGAGGGTGAAGAAATAGGAGGTGGGTTCACTTTAGAATTGGATCTCTCACTTTGGATCTCAAGATGCCATTGATGGACCTTAAGGTTTTCTTGAAGAAGAAGATGATCAAGAAGAAAAAGAATATGATAAGTTCTTTTTAAAAATGAAACTAATATGAATACTTATCATATCTTGACCATGGTCAAGTGTAGAGATTAAACTAAGGTTAATAGGAATGGTTAGGGTTAAGGATAAGATAAGGATGGTGGACTTTGTCAAAGCTTCATGAAGCTTCAACATATAAAACAAAACAAGCCACCATCCTTAATAATTTCCCAAAATGAATAAATAAATAATTAACTAAGTAAATAATCAAAACCCCAATCATTCATATAACCATGGTTTAATCTTTACACAAACCCAAGTGAGCAAGTATCATCAAACATGATACAAACTAGTGTACAAAAGTATATCACATATACAATGTGCACATCAAGTGAGAAAATCCATTTAAAGTGAACCAATACTAGTTAGTGCAAAGTAATATATCAAATATATAATTATAAATTAAATCATTAAATCAACATTTGATTCAATGATCCGGTCATGTCACACATAACCGACTAGTATCCAATGTATCGATTTATCGAATCAATGATTCGATAACTAGGTCATATCGAATATAACCAATCGAAACATTTATCGCGAGAATGAAATGCGGTATCACATACACGCATTATTCTCGGTCCCGCACATATCTCATATGCGCTCCTATTTCGTTTTGCTTGAGCCAGGAAACCTCTGTGTAGGACTCTAAAGACTCGTCAATACGCCGGTAGCAGATGATGATCATATCAAGCACCCACAAGCCGCAAGTGGTCTGCTAAACGTAACGGCCATCCGGGTATTGAGCGATCAGAAGATCGACGAGCTAGCCCGCTCACACTCCTGTGAATCCAACCAGTAACACTTACCGTACAGTCCGGTCTATTCGTCTGATACGTCGCATATCAAGTCTAGGGGTGGTAAACGTCAGACCCCAATAACCGATAAGTCGTGCCGATGCGAGGCTCATAACGGGTCGAGAAACTACTGGTAACACTTACCAGCAAATCTCTGATCATCCCTGGCCAGGGACTTCCCTGTTACGGCCAATCGAGCACAGCGCAACATCAACCCCCAATACCGGGAGAGACGAAACCCCTGCTATCGCTCATTGCCTCCATGTGACTCGGGACTGTACCCAAAGACCACCGTTTTGCACGCCCTCATCGACGTGGTAAGGTGGAGATCAAAGCACAGTGGGAATCACACAAGACTCTATGACGATCTCGGGTCTACAGACTAACCTGCACAAGTGTCACCTGAGAACTGCCATCTGACGTGAGGTATAATACCATCTGGGAGTTCTCGGCGAGTCCGTCCAGTGTACCCAGTCTCCACTGAGCACCTATACACCATCTCTGATGTCAAACACCAATGGATATGGGATCATCCATCGCCCATCTCATGGGTCGAGAAGCGTATACGCTAGTCTACTCTGGTATATCGATGCCCCGTCTCGATACACCTACGACTAGGAACCTTGAAGGATTTACTTATGGACTACCATGTCCCCACTAGTATGATCTGCATCATAGTCCAGGTAGTCAAGTACACATCCAAAGGGCTTTACCAACATGTAACTATAAGACAGTTTAAAGAGACAAGTGTACATGTTAAGATAAAGAGCAACCAGATAGCATACTATCATATCGAGCAAGAAAGTCATCTATATATATGTCCAAGCATCCAATATAATATACATCATCTGTACAATGCTGGCCTCTAGGGCATACATACAACTAACAATCTCCCACTTGCATTAGGGCCAGCTGCTGTAGTATCGCATACCGAGCATCCCGAAGAGTCTCTCAAACTGTATCTGGGGAATGGCCTTCGTGAGTGGATCTGCCGTGTTGTTCTTCGTGTCAACTCTCCTGACCTCGATCTCTCGGCGATCAACTATCTCCCGGATCAGGTGATACCGCCTCAGAATATGCCTGGACCGCTGATGGGACCTGGGTTCCTTGGCCAAAGCCACCGCTCCATTGTTATCGCAATATAAAGGTATTGGATGCTCAATGGATAGAACCACTCCAAGTTCAGTAATGAACTTCTTGATCCAGACAGCCTCTTTGGCAGCATCGTTGGCAGCGATGTATTCAGCCTCTATCGTCGAGTCTGCCACGGTTTCCAGCTTGGAACTCTTCCAGCTAACCGCCCCTCCGTAAAGGGTAAAGACAAATCCCGACTGCGACTTAGAGTCGTCCTTATCACTCTGGAAGCTCGAATCGGTAAAGGACTCCACTTGGAGCTCCCCGTTACCATACAACAAGAACATATCTCTAGTCCTTCGCAAGTACTTGAGAATGCTCTTCACAGCTGTCCAGTGACTCTCTCCAGGATCAGCTTGATACCTGCTCACTATACTTAGTGAGTATGCTACATCGGGTCTGGTACATAGCATCGCATACATGATAGAGCCTACTGCCGAAGCATAGGGTATCCCTTGCATGCGAGCTCTCTCCAAATCAGTCTTGGGAGACATCTCTTTGGAGAGAGTGAATCCAGAGATCGTGGGCAAGTTCCCACGCTTGGACTCTTCCATACTAAACCTCTTTAGTATGGTGTCAATGTACCTGGATTGGAACAATCCCAAAATCCGTTTGGATCTATCTTTATAGATCCTGATTCCCAATATGCAGGAGGCATCACCAAGATCTTTCATTGAGAATCTTTGTGATAATAAGAGCTTGACCGATTGCAGCATAGGAATATCATTTCCTATCAAGAGTATGTCGTCCACGTACAATACGAGGAAGACAACCTTACTCTCTGCCACCTTCTTGTAGATACAAGGTTCATCTGGGTTTTTGACGAAATCAAACTCTTTGATAACGACGTCAAAGCAGATGTTCCAACTCCGCGATGCTTGCTTTAATCCATAAATGGATTTAAGCAGCTTGCACACCTTCCCGCTGCTCCCACTGTCTACGAAGCCCTCTGGATGAGTCATGTACACGCACTCTTCTAAATCACCGTTTAGAAAGGCGGTCTTAACATCCATTTGCCAGATTTCGTAATCATGATAAGCAGCGATGGCAAGCATGATCCGGATGGATTTAAGCATAGCCACTGGAGAAAAGGTCTCATCATAGTCCACACCTGGTCTTTGATGAAAACCCTTTGCTACAAGTCTAGCTTTGAAAGTCTCCACTTTCCTATCTACACCAAGTTTCTTCTTAAAGATCCACTTGCTCCCAATGGGTTTTACCCCTTCAGGAGCAACTTCCAAAGTCCATACTTTGTTGGTGTACATGGAATCCATCTCAGACCGCATAGTATCCAGCCATTTCACTGAGTCCCCACTCGTGATGGCCTGCTCGAAGCTAGTTGGGTCATCATCCTCCATGATGCAATCCTCGCTCCCACCATCCATGAGAAAACCGTAGTATCTCTCAGGTTGGCGAGGAACCCTACTAGATCGGCGGAGAGGCTGGGGTTCATCAGGAACTACGGAATCCTCTGGTTCAACCAAATCTTCTGTTGTAGTCTGTATTGCTGGAACCTCTTCCAGTTCTACCTCAATGCCACTTATCTGTTTCATAAGAAAACCTTTTTCTAAGAAAGTGGCATGTCGAGAAACAAACACTTTTTGTTCCTCGGAGTGGTAGAAGATATACCCTCGCGAATGTTTGGGATATCCAACAAACTTACCTAGAACAGACCTTGCCTCGAACTTGTCCGGATTTTGTGTTTTAACATAGGCCGGACAACCCTATATCTGAATAAAATTAAGACATGGTCTCTTGCCATTCCATATCTCATATGGAGTGGTAGGCACTGATTTGGTCGGAACTCTATTCAGTAGGTATGCAGCAGTCTCCAGTGCATATCCCCAGAAGGAAATAGGTAACTCAGCTGTACTCATCATAGAGCGCACCATATCTAATAGGGTGCGATTTCTCCGCTCCGATACACCGTTGTGCTGTAGTGTATAAGGAGGAGTAAGCTGAGAGAGAATCCCATTCTCTTTTAGGGAGTCCAGGAATTCATTGCTCAAGTATTCACCTCCTCGATCGGATCGTAGGATTTTAATACTTTTTCCAGTTTGGTTCTCAACTTCTTGTTTATATTCCCTAAATTTCTCAAAAGCTTCTGATTTGTGTTTCATCAGGAACACATACCCGAACCTAGAGAGATCGTCAGTGAATGTAATGAAGTATGAAGAACCATCCCTGGCATGTGTAGACATGGGACCGCATACATCACTATGTATCAGTCCCAAGAGTTCGGTAACTCTTTCTCCGTGTCCCGTAAACGGAGTTTTGGTCATCTTGCCTTTGAGACATGACTGGCAAGTGTCATAAGATGAAAATTCAAACGGATTTAAATATCCATCTTTATGCAACTAAGCTAGTCGTGTCACATTGATGTGACCCAGTCTACAATGCCACAAGAAGGATTCGTTGAGTTCAGAACTCTTCCTCTTGTGTGTGTTTGTTATGCTCAGAACTCTTGATTGATTTAGAACATAAATGCCATTGCACAACGTGCCTGATCCAACAAACTTTTGGTTACGGAAAATGTTCATAACATTGTCCTGTAATACAAAATTATATCCCTCTTTACTTAATAAAGAAACCGATATAATGTTGCATATCAGGTTCGGCATGTAATAGCATTCGTTCAGAACCAATGTATTACCACTTGGTAATACAAGGTGATATTCCCCGACAGTCTTAGCTGCAACAATTGCACCATTTCCAACTCTAATGTCTTTATCACCTTCTCCAAGTTCTCTACCTTTTCTGAGCCCATGTAACTGATTACATATATGGGATCCTGACCCGGTATCTAATACCCAGGACGTAGAGCAAATAGAGAAACAGTTCTCAGTAACGAACACACCCGAAGAAAATGCATCAACATGTACTTTCTTCATTCGGGTAGCATGGGAATCCTGGAATTCCCCTATATCCTGTTCATTCCTATAACTCTTATAAGAAAGAACGGAACCAACTTTCCCCAGCACAGTATAACATGCGGGTTCGATCAATACATCCATATTATTATCTTTATTAAGGCATGAACTGGTCGCTACCTGGAGAGAGAGAGAAGAAAACACTTTAGCGATGCTCGTGCAAGATCAGATTGGTTATTATCTTATCTAATCAGGATGGCTCCCACTGCTTTTTATCAAATCTTCCTCCAAAACCTAAAGGAAAGACTAGCAGGGATTAATTACACACTACAAGTTCGCCAATCTTTCAGCCAGTCCAGTGTCGGTACTTTGAGGGAGGTCCCCCGTGCTTTCGCACGAACCTAATTAATGTAAACCTCGTTTTCCCAGAGGCGTAACCCCGTTGACACTTTTCTAGACACCTACTTGATCGGCTAATTGCAATGTGTAAAACTCTCCCAGGAGTAACTCTTACTCGCAGTGGGTATCGGGATCCAACTATCTCATAGAAGGTATGCAATCTCATTGCAAATTTCAACACTTGAAATTCCCGATAATGCTTTTGCCCCTAGCGTCCTATGACCTTGACGGAGGCCAAACAACCCATAGTCCACTAGTCAAGTTCAACCCGTCATTTTCTGATTGAATTAAACCCACCCGCACGACCCTTGACGGAGGCCAAACAACGCCGTATGAATACCCTAATCCAATCGCATCATATGCTAGCAGATAAGCATTAGTTAGCTACCGTACACTGCGCCTTGACGGAGGCCAAACTACCGCAGCACGAATACTAACTAGTACTTATCTGAAATGACGGGGGGCTATGCAGGTTTTTCATAAAAACCATGAGCGTAATGAACTTGATATCGTTGTAGAATCAAATGAAGTTTTGAAATGGAGTGATTTTGAGGCTTTTCTAGTTTTGCTAAAGGAGTCACTCTCGGTGAAGGGATCTCGGTCCTTTCCTCGTCGAATGAGGTGCGGGATATATCATATATATCACTGTGCAAAGCAGAAACTATAGAAGCAATCAAAAGTCAAACCGAGTGTGTAGCATCTGCCAGTTATTGCTAAAGGAGTCACTCCCGGTGAAGGGATCTCGGTCCTTTCCTCATCGAATAAGGTGCAGGATATATCACATATACCGCTGTGCAAAGCAAGAACTGTAGCTACCTGTTTTATTTAAAATTTGATTCCACAACATCTTAGGTTTCTTATCTTTCATTAATCACATTAATGAAGTCCCATCATTTAAATACCTAAACATCACAAATAGATATGACGTACACTTATGCCATCCGCATTCGCCTCGATGTCCCCTCGTGCACCGTTAGGTTAGGTAACTAACGACAGAGCAGGGCAGGGCTAGCGCGGGTGTAAAACATAAGTAACGTCTATATAATATATCATATATACTATATACTATATCCATCACAGAATCACATCACAGATATCGCAGCAGAATCAACATATGAAATATTGGATATACTAGGACGTCCGTGTTTTCAATACGAGCCAGTATAAAACACGGATTCCACGGTTGTGACGAATAGCCAATCCCACACCCCTAGACCCCTACGAAAGCGGCAAGCATCCCTGCCAATTCTAGGGTTAGGAGACCCGGACTCGACTCCTCGAGTTAGTCTCCCACTGGACCCCAGAACCTGGTTACTTGTGCTCCCCTCCTTGGGTCTATCCTAATGCGGAAAAGTAAATAATATACAAGAGGTGACATCTTCCGCTACCTGGAAGTGCCCCAAATAAAAGAATATTACATACAAGTTTTTACATGAATGAAAATGAAAAACACTCATCTCACATAAAAACCCCCGGCTATTTAAACACGGCGATCCAACATAACATATCCAGCAACACATAACATCACATGTCATCAACGTAAGTAAATATGCGCATCCCAATTGTCGTTGACATATAGCAACGAAACCGGCGATATCACATATTATACTTACGGTCACAGAAAAGAAAGTGTAAAACTACAACAATTGGAATCCGCAACTTCTTCAGACATCGCATGCCTAATCAGATGAAACACTTAGACATCACATGCCTAACAGATATAAATCCCGCATTTTAGTCCCATTATCGAAAACACTTTTCAATATAAAGTGAAACTAAACCGCTAGATTTATAACATTCATTCAGTTATCTCATAACTGTTTGTGAATTCCAATTATTGTATCACATTCCAGATAAACAGAAAATATTAAACTTTCCGATCGAACAGTCGAATACCCAAGTTTTCCCGATACAGTCCAACACATGAAATAAGTCTAGCAACATTCAGTTCGTGCCTCAGTACCAACGGTCCAGCCGTAGAAGGGTCAAGCCAACGTCTCACATGTGGCACGCCGTACTGCCCCAAACCCGAAGGTTCAAAGGGCAGTTCAAGATGGTCACATAATCGAGTTAAGGTTTGTTGTCTTCTAGAGGGTCCATCGCGTTACTTGCACTACTTAGAACGTCGTTAAACTACGGAAAAATCCAACACTAGGAAATTTCCCGACAGGGGAAAAGTTGGGTATTTATATCCGGTCGAACTTTTTAACATATTCTAAAAATTATCCGGAAAACACTTAGACAAAGTTCGATAATCCGATCGAATCATCGATTCCCTATTCAACCCCAGAACACTGTACTCTGGAGTCAATTTAAAAATCCCAGAAAACTCAGAACAATTTATCAGGAATTACTGTGCAAAAACAATGGGATGACGACATCAAAGAGCCGCGGAACCGCCGCAGAAGGCATGCTTCTGCCGCGGTTCCGCCGCACATTTCACTGTTCATGGGAAACTTTTGTAGGGATTTCTTAACACCTCTATGAAGGTTTAGAAGCATCATGCATGCTATAACAATAAATTTTTGAGGTGATAAGCAAACTATACAAAGAATCGAACTAGAATATATGAAGTAACAATTAATAGTATCAAGTTTAAGAGTTAAGTTATGCTAAGTGTTGAAACTACAACCTTTGTAGTTCACTTTGGAAGACTCCTAAGCTTTGGAAAGGTCCACTTGATCGACTCCTCGTCCACGACGATCCACCCGAAGCGCTTTGCCCTAAGCTTGATGCTTCCTACGATCTTTGAAAATCCTTGAAGCAAAACACCCTACACAAGATGGCTAGGGTTGTGTAGGATGATGAAGTGGTTGATGTTCTTATTTATTACCTTTTCTTTTCTTTTTCTAACTCTTTTTAACTATTAAAAGAGAGCTAGGGTTTGAGGAAGAAGAAGAACTCTCACTCTTTTTCTTTTTTTCTAAGATAATGATAATGTAAAAAAATAATGAGAGAGAGTGAGAGATCTTATCATAACTTTAACCATAGTAGAATAAAAATCTAGATATTTCATCTAAGGTTAAATGGCAAAAGGAATGGAAACTATGGTTGAGTTAAAGAAGTGTGTAGATGAGTGTGGAAGAAATGACTCATTAACCATTCTTTTTGCCTTTAAACTTTAATGAAAAATCTAAACATTATCATGTCTACAATATGATTCTTATATTGCCTTCCTCTTTGTATCAACAACCATGATACATTTCATGCATGTATGTATGTGTGCACATCATCATGTACATATACATCCATGTATCCAAAATAAGAAAAGGATTTAAATAAATAATATAAAAGCCAATATTAAATCAACACTTGATTTAATAAATCCATCATATCTCATATGACCCGACTAATATTAAATGCCCGATTAAAATACAGTATCATATACTAGTATTTAATCGAGGCTCTGCGCATATCTCATATGTGCACCACTTCGTTTCGCCAGAGCCGAGAAACTTCTATGTGGGACTCTAAGACTCGTCAATACGCCAGCAGTAGATGATGATCATATCAAACACCTACAAGCCGCAAGCGGTCAGCTAAACGTAACGGCCACCCGGGTATTGAGCGATCAGAATAAGAACAAGCGAACCTGTCAAAACTCCTGTCAATCCATCTGGCAACACTAACCGTACAGTCCGGTCTCTTTGTCAGATATGCTGCATATCGAGTCTAGGGATGGAATCGTCGACCCCAATAACTCAATAAGTCATGCCGGTATATAGTCTATAACAGATCGAGAAACTTACTGATAACACTTATCAGTAATATCTCAGCAGCCCTGGCCAGGGACTTCCCGTTATAGCCAATCGTGCACAGCACAGCATCAACCCCCAATACCGGGAGAGACGAAACCCCTCCTATCGCTCACTGCCTCCACATGCCTCGAGACTATACCCAAAATCCACCTGTTTGTACGACTCAGTAGAGCCGCAGTAGGGTGGAGATCAAAGTACAGTGGGAGGACACACAAGACTCTATGACGATCTCGGGTCTACAGACTAACCTGTACCAGTGTCACCTGAGAACTGCTATCCGACGTATGATATAATACCATATAGGAGTTCTCGGTGAGTCCGTTCAGTGTACCCAGTCTCACTGAGCACCCATATACTATCTTCGGTGTCAACACACCAGACGGATATGGGATCATCCATCGCCCATCATATGGAACAAGAATGGTATATGCTAGTCTAAGCTGGAATATCGATGCCCTGTCTCGATATACCTACGACTAGGAACATTTCAAGGATATGCTTATAAACTACAGATGTCCCACTAGTATGATCCGCATCATAATTCCAGTAGTTAAGCCAATATCCTTAGGGCTTTATCAACATGTACCAAATGAATATAAACATGATCAAGTGAACATATGATAAAGTAAAACCAGATAGCATACTATCATTTTGAGCAAGACTGTCACCCGAATATATATATATACACATCAGTACATACACTATCTCATAATGGCCTCTAGGGCATACATATATCCAACAATCTCCCACTTGCACTAAGGCCAGTTATTGGCATATCTCATACCTAACATCTCAAAAAGTCGCTCATGCTGCGGCTGAGGGAGGGCCTTGGTGAATGGATCCGCAGCGTTGTCTTTTGTGTCTACTCTCTTAATCTCGATCTCGCGGCGATCAACTATCTCCCGGATCACATGATATCTCCTCAGGATGTGTCTGGACTTGTGATGGGACCTGGGCTCTTTGGCCAACGCCATAGCCCCATTATTGTCACAATACAGAGGTATTGGATCAATAATGGTTGGAACTACTCTTAGCTCCTTGATGAATTTTCTCATCCAGACAGCTTCCTTGGCAGCATCATTTGCAGCAATATATTCAGCTTCCATCGTTGAGTCTGCAACGGTATCCTGTTTGGAACTCTTCCAACTCACCGTCCCTCCATTGAGGGTAAATGCAAACCCTGAGATAGACTTGCTGTCATCCTTGTCACTCTGGAAGCTCGAATCGGTAAAGGCCTCCATTTGGAGATCCCCATTACCATACACCAAGAACAATTCTTTAGTCCTTCGCAAGTACTTAAGAATGTTCTTTACAGCAATCCAGTGATTCTCCCCTGGGTTAGATTGATACCTGCTTACTACACTAAGTGCATAAGCAACATCAGGGCGTGTACATAACATTGCATACATTATCGATCCTACTGCCGAAGCATAGGGAATAATGCTCATGCGAGTTCTCTCTATATCAGACTTTGGGCAATCGTCTTTTGAGAGAGTGACTCCATGGCAAGCGGGTAAGGCACCCCGCTTGGAGTCTTCTATACTAAATCTCTTTAGGATGGTGTTAATGTACTTGGTTTGGGACAATCCCAATAACCGTTTGGATCTATCCCTATAGATCCGTATACCCAATATGTATGTGGCATCTCCCAGGTCCTTCATGGAGAACCTTTGTGATAAGAATGATTTGACCGACTGTAGCATAGGAATGTCATTTCCTATCAGAAGTATGTCATCTACGTACAATACGAGGATTGCGACATTTCTTCCTACAGTCTTCTTATAAACACAAGGTTCATCTGGATTTTTGATGAAATCAAACTCTTTGATAGCATCATCAAAACAGATGTTCCAACTCCGTGATGCCTGCTTTAATCCATAAATGGATTTAAGTAACTTACATGCTTTACCGCTGCTCCCAATATCAATGAATCCCTCTGGTTGATCCATATAAACGCATTCCTCTAAATCACCATTTAGGAATGCAGTTTTAACGTCCATCTGCCAGATTTCATAGTCGTAGTGAGCAGCAATAGCGAGTAGGATCCGAATGGATTTAAGCATGGCTACCGGAGAGAAAGTCTCGTCATAGTCCAAGCCTGGTCTTTGACGAAAACCTTTCGCTACCAACCTTGCTTTATAGGTCTCTACCTGTCCATCTACACCGATCTTTCTTTTAAAGATCCATTTGCATCCCACAGGTTTTATCCCGGAGGGTACATCTTCCAAAGTCCATACTTTGTTGGTGTACATGGACTCCATTTCGGATCTCATGGCATCCAGCCAATTCACAGAGTCACCACTCGTGATAGCCTGATGAAAACTGGAAGGATCATCATCATCCATGATGCAGTCTTCTCTATCACCATCAATGAGAAAACCGTAGTATCTCTCCGGTGGGCGAGAAATCCTACCAGATCTACGGAGTGGCTGAGGTTCATTAGATTCTGTTATAACTTCAGGTTCAGCCAAGTTGTCATCTGTAATTTGTGTTTCTAGAACTTCTTCTAGATCTACCACATTGCCATTTGTATTGTTTGAAAAAATTTCATCTTCTAAAAAGGTGGCATACTGAGAAACAAACACTTTTTGTTCCTCTTTGTGGTAAAAAAGATACCCAAACGAATGTTTAGGATATCCTACAAATATACATTTGACTGATCGTGTCTCGAGTTTGTCTGGATTCTGCTTTTTAACAAAAGCCGGACAACCCCAAATCTTAACTCTTTTAAGAGATGGTTTCTTCCCATGCCATATCTCATATGGAGTGGTAGACACGGTTTTGGTTGGAACTTTGTTTAACAGAAAAGCTGCTGTTTCCAATGCATGCCCCCAAAACGAGAGAGGTAACTCAGCATCACTCATCATGGATCGTACCATATCTAATAGGGTACGGTTCCTTCGTTCTGACACACCGTTGTGCTGTGGTGTGTAAGGTGGAGTGCGCTGAGAGAGAATCCCATTCTCTTTTAGGAAGTCTAAGAACTCAGTACTTAAGTACTCTCCACCTCGATCCGATCGAAGTATCTTGATACTCTTTCCTGTTTGGTTTTCTACTTCATGTTTATACTCCTTGAATTTCTCAAAAGCTTCAGATTTATGTTTTATCAAATATACATGACCAAATCTTGAGAAATCATCAGTAAAAGTTATGAAGTATGAAAAACCGTCTCTTGCATGTGTAGACATTGGTCCGCATACATCACTATGTATGAGGCCTAGGAGCTCAGTAGCTCTTTCTCCGTGTCCTGTAAACGGGGTTTTGGTCATTTTACCTTTGATACAAGACTGGCAAGTTGCATAAGATTTATACTCAAATGAATTTAAATATCCATCTTTATGAAGCTTGTTGAGTCTTGTTTCATTAATATGACCAAGTCTACAATGCCAAAGAAAAGCTTCATTTATTTCTGAAAATTTCCTTTTATTTTTGTGTTGTATGTTGAAAACTGTGTGTTGATTAAGGACGTATATCCCGTTATTTAATGTACCACAACCAATCAACTCTTGATTCAGTTTAATGTTCATAACATTGTGTTGCACAGCAAAATGATATCCTTCATTGTCTAACAAGGAAACTGATATAATATTACAAAGCATAGTTGGTACAAAATAACACGGGTTCAAAACCAATATACAACCCGAAGGCAAACCTAGGTGATACTCTCCTACTGAAACTGCATTTACATTGGAACCATTTCCAACTTGGAGAGTATGATCACCTGTCTTCAGAACTCTGCTATTTCTCAACGCCTGCACAGAATTGCAAATATGAGAACCTGAACCGGTATCCAATACCCAGGATGCAGAATTAATAGAAAAACAGTTTTCAATTACGAACACACCTGAGGCTGAAGCATCATCATGCTTCTTCTTGAGTGCTAGGTACTCGATACAGTTCCTCTTCCAGTGTCCCGTCTTCTTGCAATGGAAACATTCGCCTTTCTCTGATGCCCCAACCTTGGACTTGCCTTTTCCCTTTACCTTTTTGACTCCACCCTTAGGTTTGGTGGGTTTCTTCTTCATCTTTCCCTTGGCCTTAGCCTTTGGGTAAGATGAGGAGGATTGCCCAACAGACATAACGGGAGTCTTCACTGACTTCAGTGTGCTCTCTGCACTCCTTAACATATTAAGGAGTTCAGGCAGTTCCTTCTCCATGTTGTGCATGTTGAAGTTAACGATGAACTGAGCAAAGGTGGAGGGGAGAGACTGTAGAATGATATCTGTATACTGTTCATTGTCCATTGTCCACCCAAGGTCCTCAAGCTCTTCTATGAGAGCTATCATTTTTAGAACATGGTCTCCTACTGATGTGCCAGCGGTCATGCGCATCTGAAACAATTTCTTAGACGCTTCGTATCTTAATACGCGAGATTGCTCTCCATACAACTCTTTTGTATGGAGGAATATGGCTTGTACGTCCATATTCTCGTGCTGCTTCTGATGTGTGTTATCCATCGATGCAAGCGCGAGGCATTTTGCCGTGGCACAGTCAGTGTCCCAGGTTTTGCGGATTTCCCTATCCGCAACTGAAGGTTTAGGACCTAGGGGGGGCAAGGCTGGTGCGGTAAGGACATATGATACTTTATCATAAGTCAAGGCTATGTTTAAATTCCTCAGCCAGTCTTTATAGTTTGTCCCATTCAGCTTGTTTTTGTCTAATAGAAGCTTAAGTCCTGTCATGGGTATCTGCCATTAAGAGAGAGAAAAGAATACACTTAGCGAATGCTCTTGCAAAGATCAGATTGGTTATTATCTTGTCTAATCGATGTCTCCCACTGTTTTTTATCAAATTTTCTTTAAAACCTTTTAAAAAGAAAACTAGCCGGGATTAATTACAATCTACAACTTCGCCAACCTCTCAGCCAGGCCAGTGCCGGTACTTGAGGGAGGTTCCCCGTGCTTTCGCACGGACCTAATTAGAGTAAACCTCGTCTTCCCAGAGGCGTAGCCCCGTTTAGCACCTTTCTAGACACCTACCGAGTCAGCTAATTGTAAAGTGCAAAATTCTCCCGGGAACAACATTTGCTCGCAGTGGGATCGGGATCCTATTATCATATAGTAGGTATACAATCTCATTGTAATTTTCAACTCTTGAAATTCCCGATATAATTTATTTTTACCCCTAGTACTTATGACCTTAACTAAAGTCAACATATCATAAGTACTAGTCAAGTTCTTCCCGTCATTTCGTGATTAACTAGACCCACTCATATGACCCTTAACTAAAGTCAACATAATCATATGAATGTCCTAATTATTCAGCATCATATGCAGTGTAGGAAGACATCACTCAGCTACCGTACACTGCGCCTTAACTAAAGTCAAAATACGCAGCACGAATACTAAGTACTCTACTTCCTAAAATGGCGGAGGGTTTTGGATAGTTTTTAGAAAAACTTTTGACGCTTTGAACTTGATATCGTTGTAGAATCTAATGAGTTTAAAAGGAGTGGCTTAAGCTCCGCATTTTGAAACTTGCTTTTTTCTTACAAAAAAGGCCGAGTGTGTTTAAAATCTGATTCTACAACATCTTTTTAGGTTCATTTATCTTTTACATTAATCTCATTAATGTAGTCCCATCATTTAAATCCTAAGCCATTACAGAGAGAAACGAAAATATACATTAAAAGATCACATCAGATAATAAAAGCAGCAGAAGCACATAAAGGATATCTAGGAGGTCCGTATTTTATATTTAGCCAGCAATAAAAATACGGATTCCACGGTCGCGATGAATAGCCAAGCCCACATCCCTAGACCCCTACGAGAGCGGCAAGCGAACCTACCAATTCTGGAGTTTAGGAGACCCGGTCTCGACTCCTCGAGATGGCCTCCCACTGAACCCAAGAACCCGGTCACTTGTGCCCTCCACCTTGGGTCTATCCTAATGCGGAAAAGTAAATAATATACAACACTGGTGACATCAACCTCACCCCGGAAGTGTCCCAAATAAAAGAATATTACATACAAATTAATATTACATGAATTGAAAGAATACTCTCATCTCACATAAAAAGAAAACCCCCGGCTATTCATTGCGACAATCCTGCATATCAAATCTCATTCGACACAGAGAAATAAAAAGGAAATATACAACAATTGGAATCTTTAACCGCCTTTAGACAACACAAATCCGGAATATCACATATACAAGATTTCATGCCTAAACAATGTAAAGCTCGCATTTGGGTCTCATTCAAGAAAACACCTTTTCAAAACTAACCGGATAATTCAACAAGATTTCCGTTATTCCCGAGACCGAATTGCTAGATTTACACGCAACAAACAAATTTGTAGATTTCAATTATTGTAACATATACTATTAAACTAAGCGACGTTGGAACATCGGATCAAACACATTAAACAACCAGAAACTGCTCTGTAATCTCAACACCTGGGCAGATTCTAAATATACCAGTAACACCAGAAAACACATACGGGCCAGCACAAGAAAAATGGGCCCATAATTCAACTATACCGCCGCGGAACCGCCGCAACAAGCCACTCTTGGCCGCGGTTCCGCGGTTGAATAGGTGAATTAGGGCATCGTTTTTCTTGTGGGTCCATACAATTTCCTGCTCTATTTTTTACATATTTTTAATTTGAAAAATACCAGGTTTTTTAAAAATTTCCAGAGAGCACTTTTCGGGTGTCGGTTTTCGTCCGTTCGATGTTTTCAATGTCGTTTAGGCTACTACAAAGCTCTAGCTTGGCTCTGATACCATGTAGGGATTTCTTAACACCTCTATGAAGGTTTAGAAGCATCATGCATGCTATAACAATAAATTTTTGAGGTGATAAGCAAACTATACAAAGAATCGAACTAGAATATATGAAGTAACAATTAATAGTATCAAGTTTAAGAGTTAAGTTATGCTAAGTGTTGAAACTACAACCTTTGTAGTTCACTTTGGAAGACTCCTAAGCTTTAGAAAGGTCCACTTGATCGACTCCTCGTCCACGACGATCCACCCGAAGCGCTTTGCCCTAAGCTTGATGCTTCCTACGATCTTTGAAAATCCTTGAAGCAAAACACCCTACACAAGATGGCTAGGGTTGTGTAGGATGATGAAGTGGTTGATGTTCTTATTTATTACCTTTTCTTTTCTTTTTCTAACTCTTTTTAACTATTAAAAGAGAGCTAGGGTTTGAGGAAGAAGAAGAACTCTCACTCTTTTTCTTTTTTTCTAAGATAATGATAATGTAAAAAAATAATGAGAGAGAGTGAGAGATCTTATCATAACTTTAACCATAGTAGAATAAAAATCTAGATATTTCATCTAAGGTTAAATGGCAAAAGGAATGGAAACTATGGTTGAGTTAAAGAAGTGTGTAGATGAGTGTGGAAGAAATGACTCATTAACCATTCTTTTTGCCTTTAAACTTTAATGAAAAATCTAAACATTATCATGTCTACAATATGATTCTTATATTGCCTTCCTCTTTGTATCAACAACCATGATACATTTCATGCATGTATGTATGTGTGCACATCATCATGTACATATACATCCATGTATCCAAAATAAGAAAAGGATTTAAATAAATAATATAAAAGCCAATATTAAATCAACACTTGATTTAATAAATCCATCATATCTCATATGACCCGACTAATATTAAATGCCCGATTAAAATACAGTATCATATACTAGTATTTAATCGAGGCTCTGCGCATATCTCATATGTGCACCACTTCGTTTCGCCAGAGCCGAGAAACTTCTATGTGGGACTCTAAGACTCGTCAATACGCCAGCAGTAGATGATGATCATATCAAACACCTACAAGCCGCAAGCGGTCAGCTAAACGTAACGGCCACCCGGGTATTGAGCGATCAGAATAAGAACAAGCGAACCTGTCAAAACTCCTGTCAATCCATCTGGCAACACTAACCGTACAGTCCGGTCTCTTTGTCAGATATGCTGCATATCGAGTCTAGGGATGGAATCGTCGACCCCAATAACTCAATAAGTCATGCCGGTATATGGTCTATAACAGATCGAGAAACTTACTGATAACACTTATCAGTAATATCTCAGCAGCCCTGGCCAGGGACTTCCCGTTATAGCCAATCGTGCACAGCACAGCATCAACCCCCAATACCGGGAGAGACGAAACCCCTCCTATCGCTCACTGCCTCCACATGCCTCGAGACTATACCCAAAATCCACCTGTTTGTACGACTCAGTAGAGCCGCAGTAGGGTGGAGATCAAAGTACAGTGGGAGGACACACAAGACTCTATGACGATCTCGGGTCTACAGACTAACCTGTACCAGTGTCACCTGAGAACTGCTATCCGACGTATGATATAATACCATATAGGAGTTCTCGGTGAGTCCGTTCAGTGTACCCAGTCTCACTGAGCACCCGTATACTATCTTCGGTGTCAACACACCAGACGGATATGGGATCATCCATCGCCCATCATATGGAACAAGAATGGTATACGCTAGTCTAAGCTGGAATATCGATGCCCTGTCTCGATATACCTACGACTAGGAACATTTCAAGGATATGCTTATAAACTACAGATGTCCCACTAGTATGATCCGCATCATAATTCCAGTAGTTAAGCCAATATCCTTAGGGCTTTATCAACATGTACCAAATGAATATAAACATGATCAAGTGAACATATGATAAAGTAAAACCAGATAGCATACTATCATTTTGAGCAAGACTGTCACCCGAATATATATATATACACATCAGTACATACACTATCTCATAATGGCCTCTAGGGCATACATATATCCAACAACTTTTTGCACCGTAATTCTTGTATTTCATTCCTGAATTTTTTAAGCATTTTTAATTGACAAAAAACCACAAATTTGGAAAAAGTCCAGAGAGCATTATCGGGTTAGGGTTTCGGGTTCGTTCGGACTTCAAACTCCGTCTAGACTTCGCCTAAGGCTCTAGCTAGGCTCTGATACCACTGAAAGGTTCCTAGGCACCCTATAGAGGTCTCACAAGGCATCGAACATGCCAATTTAAAATTTTATGGGTGCCGAGAGACCCTAACACGGATCATAGATTAGAATTCTAGGCGAAAAAACTAAACTAGTTAACATATTAACTAAAGGTTAGATGCTACAACCTTTGTAGATCCGGTTACCCTCTTCCTTGGCTCCACGAAGGCATCCTCTCTCTGTCCATCTCGATTCCCAAACTCGAACGTTGGCTTCATCGGACAAACGGGCGAGCTAGGTCGTCGGCTTTGTGTCAAAGACGATCTACCTCGAGGCATCGCAAGTTCAAGCTCCGACTTCACAAACTTGTGAAACTTGTGAAGAAAACACCCAAAACAACTTGGCAAGAGGTAGAGGGTGAAGAAATAGGAGGTGGGTTCACTTTAGAATTGGATTTCTCACTTTGGATCTCAAGATGCCATTGATGAACCTTAAGGTTTTCTTGAAGAAGAAGATGATCAAGAAGAAAAAGAATATGATAAGTTCTTTTTAAAATTGAAACTAATATGAATACTTATCATATCTTGACCATGGTCAAGTGTAGAGATTAAACTAAGGTTAATAGGAATGGTTAGGGTTAAGGATAAGATAAGGATGGTGGACTTTGTCAAAGCTTCATGAAGCTTCAACATATAAAACAAAACAAGACACCATCCTTAATAATTTCCCAAAATGAATAAATAAATAATTAACTAAGTAAATAATCAAAACCCTAATCATTCATATAACCATGGTTTAATCTTTACACAAACCCAAGTGAGCAAGTATCATCAAACATGATACAAACTAGTGTACAAAAGTATATCACATATACAATATGCACATTAAGTGAGAAAATCCATTTAAAGTGAACCAATACTAGTTAGTGCAAAGTAATATATCAAATATATAATTATACATTAAATCATTAAATCAACATTTGATTCAATGATCCGGTCATGTCGCACATAACCGACTAGTATCCAATGTATCGATTTATCGAATCAATGATTCGATAACTAGGTCATATCGAATATAACCAATCGAAACATTTATCGCGAGAATGAAATGCGGTATCACATACACGCATTATTCTCGGTCCCGCACATATCTCATATGCGCTCCTATTTCGTTTCGCTTGAGCCAGGAAACCTCTTTGTAGGACTCTAAAGACTCGTCAATACGCCGGTAGCAGATGATGATCATATCAAGCACCCACAAGCCGCAAGCGGTCTGCTAAACGTAACGGCCATCCGGGTATTGAGCGATCAGAAGATCGACGAGCTAGCCCGCTCACACTCCTGTGAATCCAACCAGTAACACTTACCGTACAGTCCGGTCTATTCGTCTGACACGTCGCATATCAAGTCTAGGGGTGGTAAACGTCAGACCCCAATAACCGATAAGTCGTGCCGATGCGAGGCTCATAACGGGTCGAGAAACTACTGGTAACACTTACCAGCAAATCTCTGATCATCCCTGGCCAGGGACTTCCCTGTTACGGCCAATCGAGCACAGCGCAACATCAACCCCCAATACCGGGAGAGACGAAACCCCTCCTATCGCTCATTGCCTCCATGTGACTCGGGACTGTACCCAAAGACCACCGTTTTGCATGCCCTCATGGACGTGGTAAGGTGGAGATCAAAGGACAGTGGGAATCACACAAGACTCTATGACGATCTCGGGTCTACAGACTAACCTGCACAAGTGTTACCTGAGAACTGCCATCTGACGTGAGGTATAATACCATCTGGAAGTTCTCGGCGAGTCCGTCCAGTGTACCCAGTCTCCACTGAGCACCCGTACACCATCTCTGATGTCAAACACCAATGGATATGGGATCATCCATCGCCCATCTCATGGGTCGAGAAGCGTATACGCTAGTCTTCTCCGGTATATCGATGCCCCGTCTCGATACACCTACGACTAGGGATCTTGAAGGATGTACTTATGGACTACCATGTCCCCAGTAGTATGATCTGCATCATAGTCCAGGTAGTCAAGTACACATCCTAAAGGCTTTACCAACATGTAACTATAAGACAGTTTAAAGAGACAAGTGTACATGTTAAGATAAAGAGTAACCAGATAGCATACTATCATATCGAGCAAGAAAGTCATCTATATATATGTCCAAGCATCCAATATAATATACATTATCTGTACGATACCGGCCTCTAGGGCATACATACAACTAACAAGTGAAGGATTACTCTGCAGTTGCTAAAAAAAATTTTGGAGCCTCGGAAAAAATCAACAGAAACTAGTAACTACATTTCGATGTTTTGGGGTTATTTCTGTTTCGTAGTTTTACTTGTCATTTAATCTGTTAGTTATGATTTAGTCGGCTCTGATACCACTGTGAGTCAATGCCATGCACCCCATGTGTTCGCAGGGAGGCGGAGTTTGCAAAAAATGAATTTTAAGTGCTTCGTAACATCGACTAAACTCCAGGATCGATACTAAACCCTATCAAACTTAATCGGAGGTTTAACTGCTGTGTGAGAAATTTATACCTCAAGTCACCGCTATCCTTCTCCTCCTCGTTGTCCTTCTCCATGTAGTGAGCTCCTCAAAGTGAGAACGGATCGCGCATCCTCGTCGGCTTCTGCAAATCGTAGAAGATCCACCCGAGAGTTCCAACTTTGAGCTTAACCTCTAACTTAAGGTAACTAGGTCACTTGGTGTGCTAAACTAAGTAGCTTAGGATGTGTAGAGAGTGATTAGGAGTCTAGTAGTCTCACAAACCCTAGGATTCTCAACTCATGAGACAATTAGGGTTTGAAACTTGAGATGTGAGCTTGAGGAGAATGAGAGAGAGGAAAGTATCTGTAGAATGATAAAGGTAATGAGATCATGTGAAAATGGCTTATATTTTAGACTTTAAACCAAAAGAAAATATCTCATACAAATATCTCAAACAATATCTCAAAATATCTAAGTCTTCACCTCACACTAGTGTAAGTCCACGTTACCTCTCCCGGTTCTTTCGGGCTTGCGGAAATGGTGAAAAACGATTTTTAAGGTTTAGGTAACATGGACTACGAAAACGGATCTTTGCTAAACTACACACTAGCAACTAACAAGAGAGTTATCTACTCGGTTAGGGGTTATACCTCAACTTGAACTCCTTCTTCTTGGACTCTTCGTAGTGGTCGGATGGTGCTTTCCTCGTTGCCTTCTCTTGTCGAAGATGGATCCATCTGAGGGTTTCTTCCTTGAGCTCCTTTCTCGAACTTTGAGAAAACTAAAGTCTCCGGCTCACTAGACCTTCAACCTTAGGAAGAGTAGAGAGTGGCTTTGGGTGTTTTATCTCCAAGGAGAGGTTTCTCAACTTATGAGAATGATTCTCCTTGAACTAGAGAAGGAGGAAGATGAAGAGAGGAGAGAGAATGGTTATGATAGAATGAGAATAGTTTTTACAACCATAACAATATATGAGAATTATCAAATTAAAAATATTAATCCAAAATGAAAAAGGTGATGGTTGGTTTGATAAGACCATTATCATTTCACAATAAATGATTTTGCAAAGATCAAAGAGCATCTAGAAAAGAAATGATGATGGTCAAAGTTTCAACCATAGTCAACTAGTCAACCTTGGTCAACAAGTCAACAAACCCAACCATGACACAATTTCATTTAAATAAAATTTTTAATTGATATATCACAAATTCATTAGGGTTTGGAAAAAGACGACTGTCAACTGTGCATACGCACCCGTTCCAAAACCCTAATGAAAAACCTCTTCCTCCGCCTTAATCAACTGTGCATACACACCCGCATTCGTGTTCCGAGGAACATGAATACTATGAGATAAAACTAACCCCAAAGCATATACTAGGATCTGGCTCAAACCAGAGCCCGCTAATAATGTCTGTCCGGATGCCAAACGTGCACAAGTGCGCGGATGTGAACGAACTCTGTCGTAAAACCATGCAACCTCTACTCTGTTTTGCCCAAAGGCGAATAACCCTCTGTGTGGGACTCTAAAGACTCGACACTACGCTGGCAGTGGGTTTAACCACAGACCGCAAGCGGCACTAGCTATACGTAACGGTCCCCAGGTAGATGCCGATAAGAAGACTGACGAGGTAAACCCATCTGAACTCCTACTGAGCCTGAATGTGACAATCTCCGTACAGTCCGGTCTGTTCGTCTGAGAACATCGCATGGCGGGCCTAGGGGGGAGGTAAACGTCAGTCCCCTACTAGCGGTACAAGTCATGTCGGAGTGTAGCCTAGAACACCTGAGATAACTCTGGAAACCTACCAGTCTATCTCGCTTGCCCTGGCCAGGGACTTTGTGTAATGGCTCTCCTAGACACAACACGATATCAACCCCCAATACCGGGAGAGACGAATCCTGTCTAACTGTCACTGCCTCCAAGTGCTTTGGGATTGCACCCAAAAACTACCTGTTTGCACGACTCCTTTGAGCCGTGGTAGGGTAGTAATCAAAGTACAGTGGGAACACACTCGAGGCGAAGTGACAGTGTCAAGTCAACGGACTAAGCTGTACTCATGTCACCTGGGAACTGATAACTGGCGATAGGTATAGTACCAACCAACAGTTCCCGACGAGTCCTGTCCATTGTATTCGTAACCTAACGAGCACCCGCATACTATCTCAAGTACGGTGTACTAACGGGTGTGGGCCAGACCGTCTCCCAAGCTGGGATGAGAAGCGCATACGCTAGTCTACTCTGGAATATCGATGCCCTGTCTCGATAGTCCTACGACTAGGGACCTGCATAAGGATGTGCTTGTGGATTACCCAGCCCCCACGAGTGTGACTGCCATCACAACGCTGGTAATCAAGCAAAGATCCTAAGGGCTCTACTAATGTGTAAAGGCGATATGCTAAAAGTAAAACATGCACACATTAAAACAGAAACAAACCAAGTAGCATACTCCTATATTGAGCAAGATTGTCTATACAGTGAATATCCCAAGCTTCCATCAAGTAATATTCAAACTAATATGATACAGTAATGGCCTCTAGGGCATATACACTAACAATCTCCCACTTGCACTAAGGCCATGTACTGAGGTATCGAAGACCTATCATCTCAATTAGCCGCTCGAACTGAGTCTGGGGTAAGGCCTTTGTGAATGGATCAGCAGTGTTATCTTCCGTAGCAACTCTCCGAACCTCGATCTCCTGGCGACCCACGATCTCCCTGTTTAGGTGATACCGCCTCAAGATGTTCCTGGACTTCTGATGGGACCTGGGTTCCTTCGCTAAAGCTATAGCCCCGTTGTTGTCACAATATAGAGGTATTGGATCAATAATGGACGGAACCACCTGAAGTTCTATCAAGAACTTCCTCATCCAGACGGCTTCTTTTGCGGCATTAGATGCAGCGATATATTCCGCTTCCATCGTCGAGTCAGCAACGGTTTCCTGTTTGGAACTCTTCCAACACACCGCCCCTCCATTGAGGGTAAAGACATAACCCGACATGGACTTGGAATCATCCTTGTCACTCTGGAAGCTGGAGTCAGCAAAGGCCTCGATCTGGAGGTCTTTTCCGCCATACACCAAGAACATCTCCTTAGCCCTTCTCAGGTACTTGAGAATGTTCTTTACCGCTATCCAGTGTTTCTCCCCAGGGTTTGACTGATACCTGCTTACCACACTCAGTGCATAAGCTACATCTGGTTTGGTACACAACATCGCATACATTATAAATCCTACCACAGAAGCGTAGGGTATAATAGACATGTGATCCCTTTCCAAATCAGTCTTGGGAGACATCTCTTTGGAGAGGGTGATCCCGTGACAAGCCGGTAGATTACCGCGCTTGGAATCTTCCATACTGAATCTTTTCAGTATGGTGTCGATGTACCTGGACTGTGAAAGTCCTAATATCCTCTTGGATCTGTCACGATAGATCCGGATCCCCAGAGTGTAAGAGGCATCACCCAGGTTTTTCATGGAGAACCTGTGTGACAAGAACCCTTTGACAGATTGTAGCATAGGAATGTCATTTCCTATCAAGAGAATGTCATCAACGTATAAAATGAGGAATACGACGGTTCGTGCTACAAATCTACTATAGATGCATGGTTCATCTGGATTTTTGATAAAGCCAAAATCTTTGACCGTCTCATCAAAACAGATGTTCCAACTCCGCGATGCCTGCTTTAGTCCATAGATGGACTTAAGCAACTTGCACACCTTTCTGCTGCTCCCACTCTGAATGAAACCTTCTGGCTGGTCCATATAGACACACTCCTCTAAATTTCCATTTAGAAAAGCGGTCTTTACGTCCATTTGCCAGATCTCATAATCGTGGAAAGCAGCAATGGCAAGAAGGATCCGAATGGATTTCAGCATAGCTACTGGAGAAAAGGTTTCATCATAGTCCAAGCCAGGTCTTTCACGGAAACCCTTTGCAACAAGTCTAGCTTTATAGGTCTCAACCTGTCCATCTACACCAATCTTCCTTTTGAAGATCCACTTGCATCCTACGGGTTTTACCCCATCTGGAGAAACGTCCAACGTCCATACTTTGTTGGTGTACATGGACTCCATTTCGGTCCGCATTGTATCCAGCCATTTTACCGAGTCAGCGCTCTGAATGGCCTGCTGGAAGCTAGTCGGCTCATCACTATCAATGATGCAATCCTCTCTATCCCCGTCTATGAGAAAACCGTATCTCTCAGGCGGATGAGACTGCCTAATACTCCTGCGGAGCGGCGTAGGAATGTCCTGATCTTTCGAACCCTCTGGTTCTACTAAGCTTTCAGTAATAGCTCGTGGTTCTGGAATTTCTTCCATTTCTATTGCGCCCCACTTATCTGATTTTCCAAAAACTTGGTTTCCAAGAAGTGGGCATGACGAGAGACAAAAACCTTTTGTTCCTCTTCGCAATAGAAGAAATATCCCTTGGAGTTCTTTGGATATCCCACAAACTTGCACTGTACTGAGCGTGCCTCGAGTTTGTCCGCATGCTGCTTTTTGACAAAAGCTGGACATCCCCATGTCTTAATGTGCTTAAGATAGGGTTTCTTCCCATACCACATCTGATATGGTGTAGTAGGCACAGTCTTAGTTGGAACTCGGTTCAAAAGGTATGCAGCTGATTCTAGTGCATATCCCCAGAATGATCGCGGTAACTCAGCGTTACTCATTATGGAACGTACCATATCCAATAGGGTCCGGTTCCGTCTCTCCGATACACCGTTATGTTGCGGAGTGTATGGAGGAGTAAGCTGAGAGAGAATTCCATTCTCTTTTAAGTAATCCAGGAACTCGGCACTTAAGTATTCACCACCTCGATCAGATCTTAGTGTTTTGATACTTTTGCCTGTTTGTTTTTCCACTTCATTCTTATATTCCTGGAATTTTCCAAAGGCTTCGGATTTATGTTTCATTAAGAAAACATAACCGTACCTTGAAAAGTCATCCGTAAAAGTAATGAAGTAAGAATAACCGCTTCGTGCATGTGTAGACATTGGACCGCACACGTCGTTGTGTACGAGTCCCAAGAGCTCGCTCGCTCTTACTCCGTGTCCAGTGAACGGAGTCTTTGTCATCTTTCCTTTGAGACGGGATTGACAAGTTGCATATGATTGATATTCGAACGGATCCAAATATCCTTCTGTATGTAACTTCGTCAACCTTCTCTCATTCATGTGACCCAGTCTACAATGCCATAAGAAAGCCTGATTTGTATCCGGAGATATTCTTTTGTGTGTATTTTGGACATTGAAAATCTGTGGTTGGTTTAATACGTATATTCCATTGTTTAATGTACCTGACCCAATCAGAACTTGATTAAGGTGAAGGTTTACAACATTACTTACAAACGCAAATTCATAACCTTCTTTAGAAACTAAAGATGCAGAAATGATATTACAAGTTGCATTGGGTACAAAATAACAATTACGCAAAACCAAAACGTGTCCCTCTGACAACCCCAGTTGATAGTCCCCCACGGACTCAGCATCTATGCCAGCTCCGTTCGTAACTCTGAGGGTCATATCACCTGCCTTCAAAACCCTACGGTTTCTCAACGCCTGCAAAGAATTACAGATATGAGATCCTGATCCGGTATCCAATACCCAGGAAGTAGAGTTTATTGATAGACAGTTTTCAATAACATACACACCTGAAGCTGAAGCCGCAACTCGCTTCAGATCCTGTGTTCTGGCCTTCCAAGCCCTGCAATCTTTCTTCCAGTGTCCACTCTTGTGACAGTAAAAGCATTCTTCCTTTCCCACAAGTTTTCCCGCTTCCATTGTTGCTTTTGCCTTTCCCTTCGTATCCACCTTACTAACACCGCCCCTTGGTTTGGCGGGGGTTTTCTTCTTCTTTCCCTTGGCTTTCACCTTGGACCTAGAAGATGAAGATCCTCCTACAAACAAAGTGGATGTTTCCCTACCTTTCTGTAGGGTGCCCTCTGCACTCCTCAGCATGTTGAGGAGTTCTGAAAGTTCAACTTCCTTTTCCGGTAAGTTGAAGTTCAGGATGAACTGGGCGTAAGTGGAAGGAAGGGACTGGAGAATCAAGTCCGTACAGAGCTCATTCTCCAACATGGTCCCAAGGTCCGCGAGCTCCTCAATGAAGCCAATCATCTTAAGCACGTGTTCCGCTACCGGTGATCCGATGGCCAATCTCGCCGAAAACAGTTTTTTCGAGACTTCGTATCTGGCGATACGGGATTGCTCCCCATACAGTTCTTTTGTATGAAGAAATATGGATTCAAGGTCCATATTCTCGTGCCTCCTCTGGTGTTCATTGTCCATAGAGGCAAGCACGAGGCACTTGGCCTTCGCGCAATCAATCTCCCAAGTCTTACGGATTTCCTTATCCGCGACGCTGGAGGTGGGACCTGGGGCAGGGGGAGCTTTGGTGGTCAGGAGATACCCCAACTTGTCGTAAGTGATTGCCAGTTTGACATTCCTGTGCCAATCTTTGTAGTTTAGCCCTGTCAGTATGTTTTTATCTAGTAGTAACTTAAGTCCATTCATGTTGTTTGGTTGCTGCAATTAGGAGAGAGAGAGGAAACACTTTAGCATGATGCTCTTGCAAGTTTAGGGTGGTTTTTAATTTGTCTAAACAGGATGGCTCCCACTGTCTCTCGAATCCCTCCTCAAACCAAAAAGAAAGAATTAGTCAGGATCAATCTCTCCGTACAATACTTACTTAACCGTTCAGCCAGGCTAGTTTCGGTACTTCGAGGGAGGTTTTCCAACGCATTCGCGAAGTTCCTTAATTAAATAACCTTTTTTCCATGGGGGCGCAGCCCCGCTAACACCTTTCTAGACACCTACTAGGTTTATAGCATTGATCGTTAAGTGAGAATTTTCCCGAGGAGTAGCATATACTCACAGTAGGATCGGGATCCAAATATCATTGCGTGACAAAACTGAAAGAATCCTACCAGAATCATCACACTCCAAATGGTATGCAGCGCTAGCAAGTTTCAGTTCTTTTGAAACTCCCGATGTGGATTTTTGCCCCATGCTTTTATGACCTTGACTTTGGCCAACAAATCATAAGTCACATGACAAGTTCTACCCGTCATTCTCCAGGTTAATTTGAACCCACCCGCACTTACCCTTGACTTTGGCCAACAAGGCAGTACGACTGTCCCAAACCAACACATCTATCTATGCTGCACATGAATACCCAATAGCTACCAATCACTATGCCTTGACTTTGGCCAACAAACATAGCTTCAATACTATTGACCATCCATGTGAAACGACGGAGGGCTACGAATGGTTTTGGCGAAACCGTGAACGTAGTGAACTTGATATAATCGATGGAACGAGATAGCTTTTAAAAGGAGTGGTTTAAGCTCCGAGTTTAAAAGTTATTTTGAAAAGAAACCGAGTGGTTTTTGAAAGTGTTCCAACGACTTTTACTTTTGTTTATTTTTCTTGCATTAATTTTAATACGTCCCATCAATTATTCCTACCATTGGATAAAACAACGAAAATATGACGTACGCTTATGCCATCCGCATTCGCCACGGGGTCCCGTCATCACCCGTTAGGTTACATAACTAACGACAGAGCAGGGGCTGGACTAGCGCGGATGCAAAACATAAGCAACACCTAAATAGATATCTACATATAGATATATACATTCGTTAGATGCAATGATAGCCATGTAGGGTTACTAGGCATACTCATGAGGTTTTACAACTGATCAACCATGCCAAAATCAAATTTTTTCATGTGCCGAGAAACCCTAATGCAAGATCGTTACTAGAGGTAAGGCGAAAACAATGCAAGTTAACAACTTTAACTACAAGTGAAAGGAATTACAACCTTTGTAGATCCGATCCTCCACTTCATTAGCTCCGTGTTGACGTCCCTCCGCTGCGATCATCGGGATCCCGAACCCTAGCGTTGGTTTCATCGGAGAAAAGAGCGGGCTAGGTCGTTGACTTCGAGGCCGAAGATGATCTACGTCGGGGAGACTCAAACTCAAGCTATTCCTTCACTTGGTCAAGAACTTTGTGAAGAGAACACCCTATACAACATGGAAAGTGGTAGAGGATTAAGAAATAGGAAGTGGGTTAACTTTGGATTTGGATTTCTCACTCTTTTTCTTCACTTGAAAAAATTCTAGCAAGGTTTCTTCTTCTTGAAGAAGAATAAGAAGAAGAAAAGAATATGAATAAATGAATAATGGAATATGAATAATCAAGTGAAGTCTATCATGTTGCAACCAAGGGTGAGTAAACCATTGTAGAGACTAAACTAGAGTTTAGGTTGATGGTTAGGTCAAAGAACAAAACAAAATGGTTAGACTTTTTCAAAGATGCTAAAAAGCTTCATGAAGCTTCAAGCATAAAACAAAGAAAGCCACCATTTTATTTTTGCCAAAATAAATAAAATAAATAAAAACCCTAACCATTAACCTAAACATGGTGTAAGTTATACACACACCCAAGTTTGCATGTATCATCAAACATGATACAAACTAGTGAACAAAAATATATCACATATACAACTTGTGCACATCAAGTGAGAAAATCAATCTTAAGTTAAAAAATACTAGTTAATGTAAAGTAATATATCAAATATATATTTATACATTAAATCATTAAATCAACACTTGATTTAACGATCCGGTCATATTGCATATAACCGACTAATATGTAGTGTATCAATGTATCGAATCAACACTTGATTCGGTAACCCGGTTATATCTCATATAACCGTGCAATGATACAAATCGCGAGAATAGAATACGGTATCACATACTGGTATTATTCTCGGTCCTGCACATATCTCATATGCGCTCCTATTTCGTTTCGCTTGAGCCAGGAAACCCCTGTGTAGGACTCTAAAGACTCGTCAATACGCCGGCAGTAGGTGATGATCATATCAAACACCCACAAGCCGAAAGCGGTCTGCTAAACGTAACAGCCACCCGGGTATTGAGCGATCAGAAGATCAACGAGCTAGCCCGCTCACACTCCTGTGAATCCAACCAGTAACACTTACCGCACAGTCCGGTCTGTTCGTCTGATATGTCGTATATCTCGCCTAGGGGTGGTAAACGTCAGACCCCAGTAGCTCGATAAGTCATGCCGATGTAAGGTCCATAACAAGCATGAAACTACCGATAACACTTACCAGTAAATCAGTGCAACCCTATCCAGGGATTTCTAGTTATGGCCAGTCGAGCATAGCGCAAAATCAACCCCCAATACCGAGAGAGACGAATCCCCTCCTATCGCTCATTGCCTCCATGTGAATCGGGACTGTACCCAAAAACCACCTGTTTGCATGACTCAGTAGAGTCGTGGTAGGGTGGAAATCAAAGCACAGTGGGAGACACACAAGACTCTATGACGATCTCGGGTCAACAGACTAAGCTGTACGAGTGTCACCAGAGAACTGCCATCTGACGTGAGGTTTAATACCATCTGGGAGTTCTCGGCGAGTCCGTTCAGTGTACCCAGTCTCCACTGAGCACCCGCATACCGTCTCTGATGTCAAACACCAATGGATATGGGATCATCCATCGCCCATCTCATGGATCGAGAAGATATACGCTAGTCTACTCTGGAATATCGATGCCCTATCTCGATATTCCCACGACTAGGAACATTGAAGGATGTACTCATTGACTACCCAGGCCCCACTAGTATGATCTACATCATAGTCCTGGAAGTCGAGTACACATCCTAAGGGCTTTATCAACATGTAACAAAGAGACAGAAAGTATACATGTTAAGATAAAGAGCAACCAGATAGCGTACTATCATGTCGAGCAAGAAAGTCCTACCTATATATGTCCCAGCATCCACTACAATATACATCCTATGTACAGTAATGGCCTCTAGGGCATACATATAACTAACAAGCCATTCCAGATCACAGATGAATACATTGAATATACTAGGAATCCGCAATTCGTACGAGCCTGTAACGAAGAGAGGATTACACGGTAGCGATGAATAGCCAAACCCCACCCTAGACCCCTACGGGTGCGGCAAACTACCCGCCAAGTATCCGAAGCGAAGCAACCTCCCTCAACGACGTGAGTAGGCCACTCGGCACTTCGAGGTACCCGGTAGTTTGTGTACCCCACCTTGGGTCTATCCTAGGAGCAAAAACAGTAAAAAGAAATTATACAATGACGGCTACAACCCCGACCCGGTTGTGCGGACATACAAATAATATTACATCAATTTACATATTACAAGAATTGAAAGACAAAGAAAACTCTCATCTCACAACCCCCGGATATTCATCCACGAAAATCCAACGAATTCATATACACAATCCATCAACATTACAGATCACAGATATGTATAACCCCCACTAATCGACGTATAGCGATTAGCAGGCGTTCAATACATATATAACAATACAGATATAACCCATTAGCCAAAGTCTACAGAAAATCGACCAAAATACGGATTTTTCACCACCCCAAAAACAAATTTGTTCTCTGGAAATTCTGGGCAGAAACAAACCATCTCAAAAATCACAAAATACCACCAGAAACAAACTGCAGGAGAAACGATCCACGGCCGAGTCAACTCGGCCGCGGATCCGCGGCAGAAGCAAGCTTCTGCCGCGGAACCGCAGTGAGTTGGTCGGTTCGCTGGATCATTTTTCTTTCCTGTTCATTAAAAAGCCTGAGCCGATTTTTAAGACATGATTTATTATTTTTGGAGCAGAAATAAAAATCGGCACAAACTAGGATTTTCCGGGGTGTTTCGCGGTTTTTTATCCGGTCGAAATTCTAGATACTTTGCTAACATGCTAGGGTGTGTTTAGTTAGGCTATGATACCACTGTAAGTCCACGTTACCTCTCCCGGTTCTTTCGGGCTTGCGGAAATGGTGAAAAACGATTTTTAGGGTTTAGGTAACATGGACTACGAAAACGGATCTTGGCTAAACTACACACTAGCAACTAACAAGAGAGTTATCTACTCGGTTAGGGGTTATACCTCATCTTGAACTCCTTCTTCTTGGACTCTTTGTAGTGGTCGGATGGTGCTTTCCTCATTGCCTTCTCTTGTCGAAGATGGATCCACCTGAGGGTTTCTTCCTTGAGCTCCTTTCTCGAACTTTGAGAAAACTAAAGTCTCCGGCTTGATAGACCTTCAACCTTAGGAAGAGTAGAGAGTGGCTTTGGGTGTTTTATCTCCAAGGAGAGGTTTCTCAACTCATGAGAATGATTCTCCTTGAACTAGAGGAGGAGGAAGATGAAGAGAGGAGAGAGAACGGTTATGATAGAATCAGAATAATTTTTACAACCATAACAATATATGAGAATTATCAAATTAATAATATTAATCCAAAATGAAAAAGGTGATGGTTGGTTTGATAAGACCATTATCATTTCACATTAAATGATTTTGCAAAGATCAAAGAGCATCTAGAAAAGAAATGATGATGGTCAAAGTTTCAACCATGGTCAACTAGTCAACCTTGGTCAACAAGTCAACAAACCCAACAATGACACAATTTCATTTAAATAACATTATTAATTGATATATCACAAATTCATTAGGGTTTGGAAAAAGACGACTGTCAACTGTGCATACGCACCCGTTCCAAAGCCCTAATGAAAAACCTCTTCCTCCGCCTCAATCAACTGTGCATACACACCCGCATTCGTGTTCCGAGGAACATGAATACTATGAGATAAAACTAACCCCAAAGCATATACTAAGATTTGGCTCAAACCAGAGCCCGCTAGTAATGTCTATCCGGACGCCAAACGTGCACAAGTGCGCGGATGTAAACGAACCCTGTCGCAAAACCATGCGACCTCTACTCTGTTTTGCCCAAAGGCGAATAACCCTCTGTGTGGGACTCTAAAGACTCGACACTACGCTGGCAGTGGGTTTAACCACAGACCGCAAGCGGCACTAGCTGTACGTAACGGTCCCCAGGTAGATGCCGATAAGAATGACGAGGTAAACCCATCTGAACTCCTACTGAGCCTGAATGTGACGATCTCCGTACAGTCCGGTCTGTTCGTCTGAGAACATCGCATGGCGGGCCTAGGGGGGCGGTAAACGTCAGTCCCCTACTAGCAGTACAAGTCGTGTCGGAGTGTAGCCCAGAACACCTGAGATAACACTGGAAACCTACCAGTCTATCTCGCTTGCCCTATCCAGGGACTTTGTGTAATGGCTCTCCTAGACACAGCGCGATATCAACCCCCAATACCGGAAGAGACGAATCCTGTCTCACCGTCACTGCCTCCAAGTGCTTCGGGACTGCACCCAAAAACTACCTGTTTGCACGACTCCTTTGAGGCGTGGTAGGGTTGTAATCAAAGTACAGTGGGAACACACTCGAGGCGAAGTGACAGTGTCAAGTCAACGGACTAAGCTGTACTCATGTCACCTGGGAACTGATAACTGACGATAGGTATAGTACCAACCAACAGTTCCCGATGAGTCCTGTCCAGTGTACTCGTAACCTAACGAGCACCCGCATACTATCTCAAGTACGGCGTACTGACGGCTGTGGGACAGACCGTCTCCCAAGATGGGATGAGAAGCGCATACGCTAGTCTACTCTGGAGTATCGATGCCCTGTCTCGATAGTCCTACGACTAGGGACCTGCATAAGGATGTGCTTGTGGATTACCCAGCCCCCACGAGTGTGACTGCCATCACAACGCTGGTAATCAAGCAAAGATCCTAAGGGCTCTACTAATGTGTAAAGGCGATATGCTAAAATAATCACATGCACACATTAAAGCAGAAACAAACCAAGTAGCATACTACTATATTGAGCAAGATTGTCTATACAAGGTGAATATCCCAAGCTTCCATCAAGTAATATACAAACTGGTATGATACAGTAATGGCCTCTAGGGCATATACACTAACAACTAGAGTCTAACGAAGTTAACATAAAGCCATGTTCACATTTCACTAAAATACCACAAAGTTTCCCACCTCATTTCCTCCACCTCAAAAAGATTTCACTGATAAAGAAAAACCCTAATTGAGGTGTCTCACTCCAAGAAACAATATTGATCAAATTACAAGAATGCCCCTCTCATCCGTATAAACATTCCCGCATCCGTATTCCGAGAAACACGAATACTTTGAGACGAAACTAATCCAATAATCAAATACTAAGATCCGACTTAGACCAAAGCCCACTAGTACTGTCCGCCCGAACATCATATGCGCAAAAGTACACGTATCGGATCGAACCCTGTCGTAAAACCATACGACCTCTACATCGTTTCGCCCGAAGCTAGGAAACCCTCTGTTTGGGACTCTAAAGACTCGACAGTACGCTTGCAGGGGGTTTAACCACAAGCGCGTCAGCAGTACTAACTGCACCTAATGACTACCCAGGTATTTGTCAATAAGAAGTCCGACGAGCAAACTCATCCGTACCCCTACTGAGCCTGTCTGTGGCAATCTCCGTGTAGTCCGGTCTATTCGTCTAAGAGTATCGCATATCGGGCCTAGGGGGCGGCAAGCGTCAGACCCCTAATAGAGCAATAAGTCGTGTCGGAGTGCAGCCAAAAACACCCTGAGAAACTACTGAAATCCCTACCAGCAAATCTAGCTTGCCCTATCCAGGGACTTTGTGTAATGGCTTTCCGAATCACAGCGCGACATCAACCCCCAATACCGGGAAAGACGAATCCTATCTAACCGCCACTGCCTCTAAGTGCTTCGGGACTGCACCCAACTCTGTCACGACCCCAAATTGGCACGTGACGGCCCTTAAACTACGCAACGTCTACATGCATAACGCAATTTAAGTAAGCCGAAAAGCCAGAAATCTAAACCATCAAAAGTAGCAAGTGATAATAGCATTTTCAAAACTTTTGAAATCTCAAATCAAATTCTTTAAAGTCCAACTTTACTTTCTTAAAAATTTCGGCAACACCTCCTTGTAAAAACCAACCCCAAAAATGGGTACAACATAAATATAAGTAAAGCATGCCCAACGGGAGCAAATCCACGCCCAACGGCGGAAAACAACCACCACAACAGATATACGATGCTGTAGCGAAGAAATAAAAGACGATAGAAGTAATACTGCATAAAAGACCTCCAAGTCACAAAATAATATACAACATCGTCCTCACATCAAGTCTCTAAATCATACAAGATAATGGTAGATGGAGAGTACAGGATACAATGAATATGCATTAAACATGAACGGATAACCACAATCCCACCTAAAGCAAAACTGCACACTGTGAGCCAAAGCGGTATCCGCAGCAAAAGATGATAAGATAAATGAATAGCCTGCCTCGACTACTCTGGGGAACAAACTGCAAAATACTGTGGCACAACGGGGGTGAGTTGCCAACTCGTGAATAGTAAATAACATATTCAGGTAATCGCAAGTATGCGCGTACAATGCGAATCTAACATAGGCTAGCTAATAGCAATAAAAGGTCATATGTATGCAATAGTCATGAAAGGTATACTAGAAGGTACAACTAATACATGAAGCAATAATATGACAATATGTAAGCAACAGTCATGTAAGGTACTCTATCAGGTACTACTAATACATGACGCATTGATATGACAATGTATATATGCAGCCGTCATGAAAGGTACTCTAGCAGGTACAACTAATATATGAAGCAATGCATATAAAATAAATGTGGAGTATGGGGTAAAATATGTCATTCCCACGGAATCCTGACATCATGGTAGGACCCAAAGTTCATCAAGACAATCCAAATCCCAATTTCCTCAAATCAGCCCCCAAATTGGCTCTCATATCATGTAAGTCTCATAAATCCTGAATGTACAATATCAAGAAAATCATATATCCTGAATGTACAATATCAAGTCAATCTCATATATCCTGTATCCAATATCAAGTAAATCTCATATATCCTGTATCCAATATCAAGTCAATCTCATATATATTCTGATTCCAATTATCAAGTAAATCTCGTAAATCCTAAGTGTCCAATATTAAGTAACTCTCATATATCCTGTAAGTCTCAGCGAATCCTAAGTGCCAAACACCGACACTCATGATTCAAAACAGCGAATCCTAAGTGCCAAACACCGACACTCATGATCCAAAACAGCGAATCCTAAGTGCCAAACATCGACACTTATGATCCAAAACAGATTTATACGTCCTTCGAATCTTAAGTGCCAAACACCGACACTCTTGATCCCGTATCGGTATTTTCGTCCTTCGAATCTTAAGTGCCCAACATCGGCACTCTCGATCCCGTATCGGTATTATACGTCCTTTGAATCTTAAGTGCCCAACATCGACACTCTCGATCCCGTATCAGTATTAAAACAAATCTCTGAGTGGATGCATACAAATATCAAGTAAAGAATAAGAATACTTGCATAATTTCATGAAACCACCACGGTCCTCAAATCCAGAAAACATCAAGTAATGAATAAGTATAAATGCATGAATCAATACACATGTATTAGCGTCCCATTCCACTAATATATGTATATAGGCATATATAACAACGTCCCATTCCACTGTTATATATACTTAGGAGTAAAAATATCAGAGAACATCATATGAAGTCCATGAATGTAATATATGCAACATGAAACAGTAATATGATCTTGTAAAGGAAAAACCTCTATTTAACTGCAACAAGTTAATATATATATGTAACGCTTCGAAATTCGTTTAGGTTAATTTCGCGTTAGTTAGTAAGATGCGTGTTTTTCACAAAAACTCGTAAATCTTTTTTTTTTTTCCTTTTTAACTAGTTATAATTGTGATGAGAGGTGTTTATATATATATATATATTTAGGGTTTATTAATTATAATTTAGCTTGTGTTCACTTTATTTGGGAATTTTCCTTAATTATTTTCTTAAGCAAGGTTTAGTGTACAACTTGCACACTTATCATTTTTGTAGCTTAGGTTAGTGCAACCATGTTATTTACTTCTTGCATGGTTTATATCCCCACTAAATCAATTTTAAAACCCTTTTAATTTTAAAATGAAATGAGAGAATGGGAGGTATGGGGGTTAGGTATTGGGCTTGACTTTTGACCATTCTCTTTCTCTCTCTTTTCTCTCTCCCTCTTACTCTGATTTCCAGCAGAGGAAAGCAGCAGCAGCAACAACATCTTCATCTTTTTCCTCTTCTCTTGCTTCTCTTTGAATCCATATACAAAACCCTACACAAAACCCCCTTTTTACTTCACAAAAACCTTGGAAAATGGCTTCTTTGTGGACCTTAGTGGAAAGTCAGTGCATATGAGGGCAAGGGCTGGAATTTAAGGTTTCCCTAGGGTCTTTGGAAGGTATCAAACTCACCCTTAACACCTTAGATCATAACTTGAAACCTTTGCTAAAAATCGAGTTTTTGTGCATTTTTGTGCTATTGAAGGGAAATTAGTGATGTTTATGTTAAGTTAGTGTTTTTATGACTTGTTTAGCTTATTTAAGTATTGTTAGTGTTTTTTCAACTTAGGGTTTGCTTCAGGTTTCACTAAAATACCTTAATGTATCGATTTAGTGTTAAACTAGCTTTTTAACTAGGTTTTTGGGTTCTGTGTGATCTGCTTGTGACCCGATTGCTTCAGGAAAATATTGTAATTACTGGAGCATATACACTAGGTCTAGGGAACACCCACAAAGCACGGGAGCCCAACTCCCTCATCGGGCCGCCGGAATATTCATTCTGGCCGTAATTTGCGGCCAGATGGGGATCTGGGTGCCGGGGTTTGTGGTGTAGGTGTCTGCTACTATTTGAAGACTTATGGTATATGCAATTTTGTAAACTTTTACCTATAGAAAAATCTGGAGCCAATTACCCTATTTCGTAAACTTTTAACCTTCGCGACACGTGCGATACGTGTGTGGGTTTGGGGTTTTCTGATTATCGCGATGTGTCGGGATAGTTTTAGACGCGTATTCACATGTTCCAGTGTATCGCACACACGCGTGTTTAGTTCACGACGCGAGTTTCTCGTTTGGTTTCGATATCGCATTTTGCGAGATATTTTGCTTATATACGAATTCCTTGTGTAAATTCCAGGTTCGCAGGCGGGTACGCCGGACGCCGCAAAGAAAGGGAAGCAGGTGGTCGGCTACACTTAGCACGCGACCAGGTGAGTAGATTTAACATCTACGGGGAAATCGCCCGTATGGCGTTAAGCGTCAGGGCGTGTTAGGATATTTTGTCGTAGATGTTCATATGGACTATAGTAGCATACCTTATTGTTGCATAAAGAAATGATAGCATAAAACACTGCACTGTCACTAACGGTTCAAACTGCACGAGCACTATTTGTATGTTACACCCACACCGTTAGTGATTGCCATAACACTCGTACTATAGGATTGTTACGCATTATACATATCGTTTGATTGTCGCATCATTGATGATTGTCATGACTTGTCGCATATGGTCATATATTGATATTTTCATACATACGCACATGCACACTGTATATTCATACCGGTGCACACCTATATTGATATTTTCATACCTGCGAGCATGCACGCTGTATATTCATACCAGTGCACACATATATTGATATTTTCATACCTGTGCACATGCATACTGTATATTCATACCAGTGCACACCTATATTGATATTTTCATACCTGCGCCCATGCACACTGTAAATTCATACCAGTGCACACATATATTGATATTTTCATACCTGCGCACATGCACACTGTATATTCATACCAGTGCACACCTATATTGATATTTTCATACCTGCGCACATGCACACTGTATATTCATACCGGTGCGCACCTATATTGATATTTTCATACCTGCGCACATGCACACTGTATATTCATACCGGTGTACACATATATTGATATTTTCATACCTGCGCACATGCACAGTGTATGTTCATATCAGTGCACACATATATTGATATTTTCATACCTGCGCACATGCACACTGTATATTCATACCAGTGCACACATATATTGATATTTTCATACCTGCGCACATGCACACTGTATATTCATACCAGTGCACACATATATTGATATTTTCATACCTGCGCACATGCACACTGTATATTCATACCAGTGCACACCTATATTGATATTTTCATACCTGCGCAAAAGCACACTGTATATTCATGCCAAACATGCACACTGTATATTCATACCAGTGCATACCTATATTGATATCTTCATACCTGCGCACATGCACACTGTATATTCATACCAGCACATGCACACTGTATATTCATACCAGTGCACACATATATTAATATCTTTATACTTGAATGGATTTACGCATTGAGTTTTGGATTCATATAATTTCTGGATTTGAGAACCGAGGTAATTGTTTTAAGAAAATACGCACTATTTAAAAACCCGGTTTCTCTTGATATGATATTTCAGTGCGTCCACCATGCGTTTTCTCAGTTCTGAGACGTGTGATATGTGAACCCGAATCGAGGAGTTGGATGAAGTCGATTGCGGGTACATGATGGACCCAGTATGGTACCCCGGGGCGAGAACGGATTGCTGTGCAGTAGACGGTGAGCCTGGCAGAGGGACTACTACCTACCGGTAATTGGTTAGACCTGGCGGTTATCCGGTGGATACTGACCAGAGATGAGAGATGGATACGGGATGGCACGAACTGCCCGGGCCGAGGGACGATTCCGCAGACGGAGCCCGATACTTGAGGATTTGCGTGTCGATGCTATACACGATGATTCATGATATTATAGTATGCCGATGCTAGGCACCCATGATTTTATGTGATTTACAGGATTTGGTTATATGGATGGACACCGATTATTTTCCACGTTGATATTCCGTGTAGATATTAATTATTCCCATACTCAGTATTTAGTATTTGACATCTCATCATGTATCTGTTGTACCTGATAGAGTATACATGCTATGCACGATTACTGCATACCTTGCTCATCCTATAGATGTCATTAGATTGCATTTGCTATGCACGATTATTGCATACCCTGCTCATCATATAGAGATGTCATTAGATTGCATTTGCTATGCACGATTATTGCATACCCTGCTCATCATATAGAGATGTCATTAGGTTGCATTTGCTATGCACGATTATTGCATACCCTGCTCATCATATAGAGATGTTATTAGATAGCACTTGATGCATGATTATTGCTCTTGTAGCTTATCATAGATATGTTATCTGTTGGCATAAGTTAGAGTATCGCGGTACGTGCATACTCGCGATTACCTTTATATGTTATCTAATATTCACGAGTTGGCAACTCACCCATGTTGTGCCACAGTGTTTCCAGGTTTCCCCTCGGAGTAGTCGCGGCAGGCTGCTTTCTTGTATCTTTTTGGCTACGGATATCCAGCAGTTGGTGCGTGAGCTGTTTTGCTGTTAGGTGAGTTGTGGTATCCGGTTATTTCCATTGTACATGCTTTTGTATCTAGTACTCTCCATCTACTTTTATGTATTTGACTTAGAGACTAGTGTGAGGACGATGATGTATATTATTGTATTCTGGTGTCGAGCTCATGTGAGCCGACTTTACTTATGCAGTTTTATTTGTCTATGATGTTTTCCACTTATTGCTCATTTCTTCGCTACGGCGTCATATATTGTTATCGTGGTGGTTGTTTACTTAAGGTTTTCTAAACATTTTAACAAAAGTTTCTATTAATTTTTAAAACACTCTATACTTGTACTGGTTTTGTTTTCTGGGTTTCGGCTTACTTAGCCGCGTTACGCCTGTAGACGTTACGTGGTTAAGTACCGGTCACGGGCCAAACTTTGGGTCGTGACAATATATCATGGGGTTCCTAATTTTCTCCAAGTCCATATAAAATCAAATAAAGGTGAACATGTAGCTATAGCCAGGTATGCGTAACCATATTGGCATAGCAAGATATGTGTATCTACCTATCAATAATGATGTAATACCCTCCAGGTAAAAGTTAAGTATGTATGCAAGGTATACATGTAGCTATATCATTACGTATGAAATATACCTATCACTAATGGTAACTAGCATGTAAGCATGTCAAGGCATATGTGTAAGCATGTAGGTATACAGGTATGCTATATGTCATATGTATAAAGAAATATGAATCAATGTCTCAATGTACCTAACCAAACAATATCATATAGGTATGTGTGTTGTTCGTGTCATGGCAATTATTGATGTTGTGTGTGGCATACAATCAGTGCTCGTGCAACATGAGTCGTCAATAATAGTGCAGTGTCCTAACGGTACAAGTCCAAGCACAACAAAAAACTAGGCAATAAGGTGTATGCACAACTCTATATATGAAATAGAATATGCGACAATATCATGTCATCTCTAGCCCAGACGCATAATGCCATGCGGGCGATTCCCCTGTAGATGTTAAATCTACTCACCAACCATCCCGGCTAAACAAAGCCAACAACTCGCTTTCCCTGCTTCGCAGCGCCCGAAGTCCCCTCCTGCGAACCTAGAACATAAAACAATATAACAGGTATATATTAGCAATAGACCCAAAACACGTACCAACTACGTTTGACCGACGCACCAAACATACTCTCAAGTGTTCGTCACGTGGCTAACGCGCATAGCGACACTACGAAACTAACTCAAGAGCAAAAGCTACACAAAGACACGAACGACATCGGCACGACCCTAGCTAGGAATGCAAAGTGACACAACTACCAAGCCTAGACCCTGATCGTACCGATCGCGTATTCATAACACAATAATAAATGTGGAATCTAATATAAATAACGTCGCAACGTCAAAAGAAACCCACGCCTAAACTTACCGAAATCTAGTAAGCAACATATATCATTTTATCACAAAACTATAACTTTTTTACCAAACTAGCATTTACAAACATCACTAAATACCAAGGTTAAACCATTTAAACCTTTACTATAATTTTAATCTCATCTAATTTAGGATTAGAAAAAGTCTAGTTTGTAATTAAGCTAATTAGGTAATTAGGAAAAATATCATTTAACTAGTAAGTAGGTTAAGTTTTCACTTGCCTAAAATTAACAATTAACCTATTCACTAATCAAAACAATAATTAATTATACAAAAAACCATTTCTAGAATTTTAAAGATGCATTTAAATAGCTTAATTTTAACAACTAATAAGCTAATTAAAGTATTAGAACAACAAGAGATTAGGGTTAGGGTTTTATACCTCCAAATTTGATTTGAAACTCAAGTTTTCTAACCGACAAGTCCAAGATTGAAGTAGAGAGAATGCAGAATATTTTGCCTCAAGGCACCCAACGAATCGGGCGAAGGATAAAGAAGTTGCCATTTGGGGTGATGAAATGAGCTTGGAATTTGCAAATGAAAAAAAATAAATCTTTTCACCCAACAAATGGGCTCGGCCATTTAAAGGGGGGGCCGAGAATTGCTCTAAGCCAAAGTGGGGAGGGGGTGACCATAACCCATCCAAGTGGTGACCACACCCTTAACTCATCACAAAAATACCCATAAAGATCTAAAGCTTTGACAAGAATCATTAATTGGAAAGGATGAGTCATGAAACATAACCATGCTTCATGAATTAATGAAACAATGACTCACCCTCATCCAAAACAAATAAAGCCCATCTCATAGAATTCGGCCACAACATGATGATTGAAAATTGGCCAAAAAAAGATACATCAACATTAACTATTAATTAAAAGCATAAATAACAATTTAAAATAATAATTTGATTAGGGAAAAATTCTATGTGAACCATAACTTCCCATTGACCCCCAAAGTCCCTGCACTAGTTTTATTCTAGCTAAACTAGGTGCCGACAAGTCTATACAGAAGTTTGATCACAATCGGGTTAAAACAGAAAACACCGACTATTTTGCCCTAAAATCGGAAAATTCGCAAAATGATTTCTAAAATGTTACAAACTACTACCTGTTTGCACGACTCAATACATCCTTGGTAAGGTAGTAATCTAAGAACAGTGGGAACACACTTGAGGCGAAGTAGCAGTGTCAAGTCAACGGACTATGTCGTACTCATGTCACCTGGGAACTGCCACATGACGATAGGTATAGTACCAACCAGCAGTTCCCTACGAGTCCGTCCAGTGTAGCTCATAACCCAATGAGCACCTACATACTATCTCCAGTACGACTTACTGATGGCTGTAGGACATACCATCTCTCCTGCCGTGATGAGAAGCGTATACACTAGTCTATTCTGGAGTATCGATGCCCTGTCTCGATAATCCTGTGACTAGGGACCTTTATAAGGATGTGCTTGTAGACTACCCAGCCCCTACTAGTGTGACTGCCATCTCAACGTTGGTAGTCAAGCAAAGATCCTAAGGGCTCTACCAATATGTATTAGCGATACATCAAGAGAAACATATACGCATATTAAGATAGATTCAAACCAAGTAGCATACTACCATATCGAGCAAGACTGTCATAAATCTGTATAAATATCCCAAGCTTCCAAAATGAAATATACAAACTAGTACTATACAATAATGGCCTCTAGGGAATATTACACTAACAACATGTACATTGCATCGCATCCTCAAGCCAACATATCCACTAATGTCATCTTTTATCATATCATCTCATACTAAAACATTTAATCATATCCATAAGTTCGTAGCATATCTTATCTCCAATCATAATTTATATATCAATTTTCCATATCAATGGTTGTGGGGGTGCTATACGCCATCCACCCGACTTCCTCCGTAGATATAAATCTACTCATCTGCAATATCCTCGCTTAGTCGAAGTCGATGTGCTTCGTCGTCTCGGAAGTCTACGCGAAGTTACCTACAATCAAAACACATCGTAATGCTATTAAAATCAAGTCTGAAAACCGATACGGTACACGAAGTGCTCATAAGTTAGAACCTATAGCTTACGCGTGAAAAAACAACCAAATAACCCTCGTCGTTGACATACAAACGTCCAACGACCAAATCACATCAAGAAATTCATAAATCCAAGTTTCAAATATTGGAAAACATTGTCAAAACCAACTCAAACAGCTCCCAGATTTTGGCATAGGTAGTCTAGGACAAAACTAACAATACAGTAGCTAGGTTATAAGGAGTAAGAGCTACAGGCCAAACCCCATCACCAGAACCCAACATTTGGCCGGCGAGGAAGCTCATATACCCGGTGTCGCCGGTCCTCCATGGGAGTTTGGGTCATGTTCTCCTGTGGTGGTCTTCTAGTGGTCTAACTAGGTCAATATAGTTGTTTGTTTTTCTTACTAATATCCCAAGTTGCTCAAGATTTCCTATAGATTCCCAAAACTCCACAAAACCGACATGGGAAAAATTCTAAGTTCGTGTATTGGTTTCTATACTCTGTTCTAGGCCAGTAAACATCACTAGAGTCATGAAAAACACCCACTACACCTCAAATACACCTTAACAATTCATAGAATCCCCTAACCATTATCTAGGAAATTTCTAACATCACTAATCAACACAAGTTTAAATCTAATGCACTATAGGATAATAGGAAACTCAAAAACTAAACTAGAAGTGTTGGATATACCTCATTGGCAACTCAAGAATTTTCTTGGGTTGCCCAAAGTGCTCAAAACCTTAGCTTGATTCCTCCATGTGGTTTGGGATAAGGTTGTGATCAATTTTTATGAAGG
Source organism: Agapanthus africanus (assembly GCA_030015575.1). NCBI lineage: Eukaryota > Viridiplantae > Streptophyta > Magnoliopsida > Asparagales > Amaryllidaceae > Agapanthus > Agapanthus africanus. Next base: position 415,345,940 of record JASDDO010000022.1, read on the forward strand.
GAAATATAAGTTTGGAGGTGTTTTGAGGGGTGTTGCAAGGAGGTGGTGGAGGTGGAGGAAGGAGGATGAAGATGAAGTGAAGAAAAGTAAATGAAGAAGGGAGAATATGGGAGCCATGGTTGAGATAACACCTCTCTCTCACACACACACTCTCAAGCCCATACTCAATTGTCATAACTTGTCCCCTCTCCCATGCCTCCATGTCTCCTCTTTTCTTTTTCTTTTCTTTTTCTCATTTTCTTTTAAAACCAATATAAATACAAATGAAACCAATAAGTAATCAAAATGCAACATGTCATGGTGCACTAACTATGGATATTAAAAAAAATACGGATTTGGCCTAATCGTGATTAGTAGTGCACTAATCAAGTTTAATTTAAACTCGCATATAATAATTGCATAATTATTTATAAAATGCCCAAATCCAAATAAATACTTTTTTAATAACTAAACCATATTAATCTCCAATAATTTTCCAAATATTGGTATATAATTATACCATTTTAAATAGTTTTCGTGAAATATATTATTATAATATTTAAATTCCAAAAATAATATTTTATATTTCTGAAATGTTACAATAATAAAAGCACTTAGAATTATTCTTGATCTCTCCTACTTTTGCAAACCCAAATTTTTAAAGCCTATGGAAGAGAGATGAAAACCTCGGAATATACGTGTGCTTATATAGGACTAAGAAAATTTGGAGAAAAAGTAATAAAAGATACAAGAGAATCAAACATGCTAGCAACTATGAAAATCTAATATAATTGCTCTATTGGATACTGTTGCGTGCCTTCATAATCTTCGAAAGATGAAACCCTATATCTCATATTAATCTGTGTGGAAAGACGATCGTGCCTATAAAAAATATAATCGAACGGCCCAAAATCGACCGCTGATCCACCCCAATTTGTCTTAATCCGCTGCCGAATTTTGGCTTCGTGGCTCCAGATTTTTTCTGTGGTTTTATCGTTAATTTGGATGATTTTTGAGCTCATAAAATCTTGAATATCTCGCTGTCTTTCTGTAGTTGCGTCGATCTCCGAATTGTTCCAAAATTAAGCATATAATTAGACATGTTGATTTGTTGCTTTTGATTTAATTTGGTTTCTCCAATTGATTTGTTATTGTAATGATTGATTCACCTCTATTACTTGCAACATTTGCTAATTTGTAATGATATTCCCGAATTTTTTCCAAATTTGCAAATTGTCTTTTAATTTTCTAAATATCCCACTTAACTCTCCATTGTACGCACGTAATTCTCATTTTAGCACAATTTTCTGTCTTTTGCATCTAAACCTTGTTATCTATAATAATTCATAAAAGATACCCGGAACAACATAATATATGACAATAAAATGATAAATGGGTTAGAAAAATATGCAACAAATTACACCAATAAGTTACACCGACAACAACCTGTTAGAGTTATATGCCCTAGAGGCCATTATTGTATCATACTGGTTTGTATATTACTTAATGGAAGCTTGGGATATACACGGATATAGTAACAGTCTTGCTCGAAATGGTAGTATGCTACATGGTTTGTTTCTACCTCAATATGTGCATGTGTTTGTTTTAGCATATCGCTTATACATATTGGTAGAGCCCTTAGGATCTTTGCTTGATTACCAGCGTTGTGATGGCAGTCATACTAGCGGGGGCTGGGTAGTCTATAAGCACATCATATATAGCTCCCTAGTCGTAGGATTATCAAGATGGGGCATCGATACTCCAGAGTAGACTAGTGTATACGCTTCTCATTCCAACAGGGGAGATGGTCTGTCCCACAGCCATTAGTACGTCGTACTAGAGATAGTATGCAGGTGCTCATTGGCTAATGAGTACTGTTGGCAATACTGCCCTCAAGTATATTATTGAATTGCAGGCACGCGATTGTGATGATTGAGGGAGGACCTATACCGCTAGAAAAATCTTACTCGAGATGATAGTATGCTATCTAGTTTGTCTTTATCATCATGTATATGCTTCAGGTGGTATTATAGATCACTATTACATGTTGATAGAGCCCATAGGATTCTTGCTTGAATACCAGCATTATGATGGCGATCATATACGTGAGAGCTGGATGGTCTATAAGCACATCCTTAAATGTCCCTAGACGTATGAGTTCCCACTGTGCTTTGATTACTACCCTACCACGGCTCAAAGGAGTGGTGCAAACAGGTTTTAGTTGGGTACAGTCCCGAGCCACATGGAGGCAGTGAGCGGATCGTCGAGGATTTGTCTCTCTCGGTATTGGGGGTTGATGTCATGTTGTGCACGGGTGGCCATCACCAGAAATCCTCGGCCGGGGTAAACGATAATTACCGATCCAGGATCGATAATTTCTCAGGTGGTGATAGGTTTCATACCGAAACTAAATGTCGCGTTATTAGGGATCTGACTTTATCCACCTCCCTAGACTCGATATGCGATACTTTTAGATGAACAGACCGGACTGTACGGATATTGTCACTATCAGGCTCACTAGGGGTTTGGATGAGTTTGCTCGTCGGCCTTCCTTCGCTCAATACCTGGGTAGTCCTTACGTACAGCTAGTGCCGCTGACGTGCTTGTGGTTAAACCCATTGTCAGCATATTGACGAGTCTTTAGAGTCCCACACAGAGAGTTTTTACGGTTCAGGCGATATGGTGTAGATGACGTATGTTGGTACATACAGGTGTCCGATTAAACATGTGTACAGGCTGCACAGATATTAATCGGATAGTTGATAATACCAGCGGCTTAGGATTAAGCCAGATTATTAAATCAGGTTTTGATTTAATAATTTATATATATGTATTTATATATATGTATTCTAGTATTATTTTTCACTATTCATTTTCACTTTTGGCTATTCGTATTTTTGTATGAATACGCGTATATGTATTTCGATACGTGTACCGGGTTGTATTCCGTATTTATACGGAATAGCTTCTAGAAGATTGGACACCTCATTTGTATGATTTTCTTTTTTTTTTAGAAAAATCATTTGTTTTACAAATGAGGTGGAGGGGGTGACATGGCATGAACAATGCAAGGCATGTAGAGAGGTTGGTTTGCATTTGTTTATTAGTTAAATGAAAAGAGATATTGTATGCATGATTGAGAGAGAGATTGAGGCAGCCACTTCTTTTGGTGCCTTGCTCATTTTGTTTTCTAGACTTGCTACATGACATTCTCATTCTCACTTAGAAAAAGTTTAGCCATTTCTTTAGTTGCTCATGCCCCCTGTTTTCCTCACCTACTCTTCATCTTCTATGGTTGCTCTTTGAGCATTTGTGACGAGAGAAAAATTATAGTGAGTTAATTCCACACCTCCACTCTCCATTGCTAGCAACCTTGGAGCGTCGGTTGCCTATCTTTGCGAGGCTGGAGCTTGCGCCGTTTCGCTCATGTGGATCATCGTAGATAGAGGAAGACCGGCAACCAAATTCAATCCGCGACCACTAGGAGCTAGGGATGATGGTTGAAGACCCGAAGGACTTGGTTCATTCGGTATAACCATCTAACTCCTCTTTATTTGCTTGCTAGTATAGGGTTTAGGGTAGATCCGGGCATCGGGTTGTGGTAGCGCCAATTTAGAAAAATTTTGTTCCGCATTTGGTCACGGTTTGATGGTCGAGGCGCTGCCGTAACCCAACAAGTACACTGGACAGGACTCGTAGGGAGCTGCTGGTGGGTACTATACCTATCGTCGGGTGGCAGTTCTAAGGTGACATGAGTACAGCTTAGTCCTTCGACTTGACACTGCTACTTCGTCTCGAGTGTGTTCCTACTGTTCTTAGATTACTACCCTGCCACGGCTCAAAGGAGTCATGCAGACAGATAGTAGTTGGGTGCAGTCCCGAAGCACTTGGAGGCAGTGGCGGTTAGACAGGATTCGTCTCTCACGGTATTGGGGGTTGATATCATGCTGTGTTCGGAAAGCCATTACATAAAGTCCTTAGCCAAGGCAAGTGAGATATACTGGTAGGTACTCCAGTAGTTTCTCAGGGTGTTTTGGTCTTAGTTATGTGTATGCCCTAGAGGCCATTATTGTACATATGATGTATATTATAGTGGATACTTGGACATATATAGAGATGACTTTCTTGCTCGACATGATAGTATGCTATCTGGTTGCTCTTTGTCTTAACATGTAGACTTGTATTGTGATACTTTCTTTCTCTCACATGTTGATAAAGCCCTTAGGATGTGTGCTTGACTACCAGGACTATGATGGAGATCATACTAGTAGGGCCAGGGTAGTCCACAAGTACATCCTTTAATTGTTCCTAGTCGAGGGTGTATCGAGACAAGGCATCGATATTCCAGAGTAGATTAGCGTATACGCTTCTTGACCCATATGATAGGTGATGGATGATCCCACATCCATTGGTGTTTGATATCAAAGATGGTATACGGGTGCTCAGTGGAGACTGGGTACACTGAACGGACTCGACGAGCACTCTAATTGGTATTATACATATCGTCAGATAGCAGTTCTCTGGTGACACCGGTACAGGTTAGTCTGTAGTCCTTAGATCGTCATAGAGTCTTGTATGATTCCCACAGTGTTTTGATTTTCACCTTACCACGTTCAAGGAAACGTGCAAAACGGTGGCTTTTGGGTACAGTCCTAAATCACATGGAGGCAATGAGCGATTAGAGGGGATTCGTCTCTCCCGATATTAGGGGTTGATGTTGCGCTGTGCTCGATTGGCTATAACAGGAAGTCCCTGGCCAGGGCTGATACGAAGATCTACTGGTAAGTTTTATCAGTAGTTTCTCGACCCGTTATGAGCCTCGCATCGGCACGACTTATCGGTTACTGGGGTCTGACGTTTACCACCCCTAGACTGGATTTGCGACATATCAGACGAAGAGACAGGATTGTACGGTAATGTTATTGACAGGCTTTACAGGAGTATGAGCAGGCTTGCTTGTTGATCTTCTGGTCGTTCAATATTCGGGTAGCCGTTACGTCCAGCTAGTACCGCTGACGGCTTGTGGGTGACTGATATGATCATCACCTACTGCCGGCGTATTGACGAGTCTTTAGAGTCCTACACAGAGGTTTCCTGGCTCGGGCAAAACGAAGTAGGATCACATATGTGATATGTGCGGAACCGAGATTAATACGAGTATGTGATACCGTATTCAATTCTCGCGATATGTGATATCGGTCGGTTATATGTGATATAGCCGGGTTATCGAATCAAGTGTTGATTTGATAAGTTGATACATATAATATTATTCGGTTATATGTGATATAACCAGATTATTAAATCAAAAGTTGATTTAATAATTTAATGTATAATTGTATATATGATATGCTAATTTACATTAACTAATATTTGCTCATTTATACATTTCTTTTCTCACATGTGCACACTTAATATATATGTGATATATATTATTTGTGTTTTCTTTTTTGTGTCATGCTTGATGATACACACTACATGGGTGTATGAGACTCATACCATGACATTAGATAATTAGGTTTTTATTTATTTAATGCAAATATAAATTGGTGGGAATTAAGCATGGTTGCAAGCTTTGGAAGCTTGTGGAAACTATTGACTTAGTCTACTATATTTGTCTTGCATTAGATATTTATTAACCTAACCATTATCTTAAGCCATGGTTAAGTCTCTACAAGGGTTATATGAGATATTTCTCACCCATGGATGCTATTCACTCTCTCAAACATTATCCCTTCATCTTCTTCTTCATCAAGAGCTTAACTCTCTAGGTTTATGAGAAGTGAGGAAAAATAGTGAGAAAAAGAATTCTAAAGTGAGCAAAATTCCTACTTCTTCATCCTTTACTAGATTATCCATTTAGTTTAGGGTGTTAGCTTCACTTATCCTTAATTAGTGAAGAGGTAGCTTGAGTTGGTGTCTCCTCAAAGTAGATCATTTTCGTGCTCGAAGATCATTGAGCAAGCTCGTTCATTTCGACTAGTGGAGCCTATAGAGAGTCCGGATCACCAGTACTTGGAGCGAAGGGACTTCTACACGGAGCATTTGAAGTGAAGGACCGGTCTACAAAGGTTGTATTCCATATTCACTTAGATGTAAAGTTGTTTACATATTGTATTGTCTAATTCTCAAGTTAAGATTCTAGTGTTAGGGTTAAGGTGCATGGAACTTTTTTGAAAACGGCATGGACGATGTCTTCCGAAACCTTGTTGTCGTGCTAGGTAACCCTACAGTGGTATCAGAGCCAAGCTAGAGAATTAGACGATGTTTGTTAGATTACAAAACCGAAACTACTCCGTAACTTGAAACATTGAAATCTAGTTTCTGTCGATTTTTAAATGGCCTCTAAAATTTTTTTAAGCAACTGCAAAATGTTATATGAGATGTAACATGACCACTGAACAAATACGAACCCATTTCGCCGGTTTTGAACCGGTGACATGCTCAGAATTCCGAGCTGGCCGGCTCCCTCTGCTTTGTTTTGGTTCGTATTCGTTCTGTGTTCTGGTTTCTGGGTTTTGGTGTTTCAGGTGTTGCTTGTTTTTTCTAAATTTGCATGAGATGTTAATTTTCTATAAAGGCAATTCGGAGTGTTTCATAGTCGTAATTCTAACTTTTTTTCGGGTTATTTAGACGGCGTTAAAAAGTTCGAACGGATATCAATAACCCAATTTTTCACTCGACGGAAATTTTCCAAGAGTTGGATTTTTCTAAGTAAAAGAACATTAAAAAATCATGCAAGTAATGCGATGGACCCTCTAGAAGAACGAAACCCTAACTCGATTCTATGACAATAAGAACCGCCGCCAAACCCTAGGGTTTGCAGTAGTTCCGCGGCGCCATAGGTGAGGCAAGGGTTGGCCCTTCTACTGTTGGTCCATAGGTACTGTGGCATATTCTGAGTATTTTTAAACTATGCTCATGTGTTGAGCTCTTTGGGAAATTTTAGGTGTTTGTTGATTCGATCGGAATGTTTAACATCGTCAAGCTTTTTCTAGAATGTGATACAATATTTGGAATTCATATTGTTAGGCATGAAATCCGAGGTATGTGATAGTTCGGGTTTATGATGTCTAAGGGGATTGTAGATTCCAAATGTTGTAGTTTGACATTTTCTTTTCTGCGACCGTAAGTGTAATATATGGTTTATCGCCGGTTTCGTTGCTATATGTCAACGACAAGTAGGATACGCATATTTACTTACGTTGATGACATGTGATGTTATGTGTTGTTGTGATATGTTATATTGGATCGTCGTGTTTTGAATATCCAGGGGTTTTATGTGAGATGAGAGTTTTTATTTTCATTCACGTAAAATTCATTGTATGTAATATTCTTTTATTGGGGCACTTCCGGGATGAGGATGTTGTCACCATTGTTATATATTATTTACTTTTCCGCATTAGGATAGACCCAAGGTGGGAAGCACAAGTAACCGGGTTCTAGAGTCCAGTGGGAGACCATCTCGAGGAGTCGAGACCGAGTCTCCTAACTCTAGAATTGGTAGGGTTGCTTGCCGCTCTCGTAGGGGTCTAGGGATGTGGGTTTGGCTATTCATCACGACCGTGGAATCTGTGTTTTATACTGGCTTAATTTATAACACGGAATTCCGAGTATATCCAGTATTTCATATGTGGTCTTCTGCTGCTGATATTCTGTGATATGATCACTTTATATGCGTGAGACGAATGCTTTATTATTATTATATATATGATATATAATAAACGTTGCTTATTTTTTGCACCCGCGCTAGTCCCGCCCCTCTATGCCGTTAGTTAAGTAACCTAACGGTACATAACAGGACACTGTGGAGAATGCGGATGGCATAAGCGTACGTTGTATTTTCGTTTCTTCTGTGATGGTTAGGAAGCATAAATGATGGGACGTCATTAATAAGATTATTGAAAGAAAAGAAACCTAAAAGATGTTGTATAATCAAATTTTCAAAAATGGTAGCTCTAGTTTTTGCTTTGTATAGCGATATTCCTTGAAGAATATCCAGCACCTTATTCGATAAGGAAAGAGCCGAGATCCCTTCACCGGGAGTGACCTCTTTAGCGAAACTAGCAGATGCTACAACCCACTCGGTTTTGTCTTTTGATTGGTTCTTTAGTTCTTGCTTTGCATAGTGGTATTTGTGAAATATCCTGCACCTTATTCGATAAGGAAAGAGCCGAGATCCCTTCACCGGGAGTGACCTCTTTAGCAAAACTAGCAAAAGCCTCAAAACACTCCTTTTCAATATCACTCGATTCTACAACGATATCAAGTTCATTACGCAAAAGGTTTTCTAAAAACCTGTAGTAGCCCTCCGTCATTTCAGATAAGTACTATTTAGTATTCGTGCTGTGTTTGTTGTCCTCTGTCAAGGTGTAGTGTGCGGTAGCCGATTAGCGCTTATCTATAAAGAATGTGATGCGATTGGATTAGGGTAGTCGTACGACCTTGTTGACCTCTGTCAAGGGTCATGCGGGTGGGTTTGATTCAATCATGAAATGACGGGTTGAACTTGACTACTGCACTATGGTTTGTTGACCTCTGTCAAGGTCATAGGACGCTAGGGGAAAAATTATTATCGGGAATTTCAAGTGTTGAAATTTTCAATGAGATTGCATACCTTCTATGAGATAGTTGGATCCTGATACCCACTACGAGTAAGAGTTACTCCTGAGAGAGTTTTACACATCACAATTAACCGATCAAGTAGGTGTCTAGAAAGGTGTTAACGGGGTTATGCCTATGAGAAAACGAGGTTTATTTTAATTAGGTCCGTGCGAAAGCACGGGGAACCTCTCTCAAGGTACAAACACTGGGCTGGCTGAAAGTTTGGCGAACTTCTAAGGTGTAATTAATCCCGGCTAGTCTTACCTTTTAGGGTTTGAAGGATGATTTGATAAAACTGTTAGTTATATGTATGCCCTAGAGGCCATTACTGTACATACGATGTATATTGTAATGGATGCTTGGACATATATAGGAAGGACTTTCTTGCTCGACATGAAAGTATGCTATCTGGTTATACTTTATCTTAACATGTACTCTGATTGTCTCTATGTTACATGTTGATAAAGCCCTTAGGATATGTACTCGACTACTGGGACAATGATGAGATCATACTAGTAGGGCCACGGTAGTCGACGAGTACATCCTATAACTGTTCCTAGTCGAGGGTGTATCGAGACAGGGCATCGATGCACCAGAGTAGACTAGCGTGGGTGATGGATGATCCCATATCCATCGGTGTTTGACATCAAAGATGGTGTACGGGTGCTCAGTGGAGACTGGGTACACTGGACGGACTCGCCGAGAACTCCAAGATGGTATTATACCTCACGTCAGATGGCAGTTCTCCGGTGGCACTGGTACAGAGTAGTCTGTTGACCCGAGATCATCATAGATTCTTGTGTGATTCCCACTGTGCTTTGATTTCCATCATACCACGTCCAAGAGGGCGTGCAAAAAGGTGGCTTTTGGGTACAGTCCCGAATCACATGGAGGCAATGAGCGATAGGAGGGGATTCGTCTATCCCGGTATAGGGAGTTGATGTTGTGCTGTGTTCGATTGGCTATAACCGAAAACCCTGGCCAGGGTTGCTGAGATTTACTGGTAAGTGTTATCAGTAGTTTCTCAAACTGTTATAGACCTCATATCGACACGACTTATCGAGCTACTGGGGTTTGACGTTTACCACCCCTAGGCGAGATATGCGACATATTAGACGACGAGACCGGACTGTACGGGAGTGTTACTGATTGGATTCACAGGAGAATGTACAGGCTTTCTTGTTGATCTTCTGAGCGCTCAATACGTGGGTAGTTGTTACGTTTAGCTGACCGCTTGCAGCTTGTGGGTGTTTGATATGATCATCACCTACTGCCGGTGTATTGACAATTCTTTAGAGTCCTACACAGAGCTTTCTTGGCTCAGGCAAAATGGAGTAGGAGCACATATGTGATATGTGCGGGACCGAGGATAATGCGGTATGTGATACCGTATTGTATTCTCGCGATATTTGATATCAGCCGGGTCATCGGATCAAATGTTGATTCGATGAATCGGTACGGATATATATTAGTCGGTTATATGCGATATAGCCGGATTGTCGGATCAAGTGTTGATTCAATAATTTAATGTATAATAATATATATGATATATTAAATTACATTAACTAATATTTGCTCACTAAAAGATTCTTTTTCTCACTCGGGTAATACATTGATATATATGCGATATATGTTAAATGTATTATTTTATTTTGTTACAATAAATATTGTATATGTGATATATAATATTGTAACATGTTATAATTATTAATGCAACATGTTTAGTGGAGTTTAAACATGATTAGGGTTTGGATTAGGGTTAAGACTTCTAGTTGATTCTAGAAGCTTTTCTTTTGTCATGATAAAGATATTATGATAGATATTTCTTTGTGACTCACCCTTTAACCCAACCCAAACCCTAACCCTAGTAAACTCTCTACAATGGTTACTACAACCATGGTTGCATAAATGATTATGATAACTTTTTATTATTCATCAAAAATGATAATTCATTCTTCTTCTTCTTCTTCTTCCTTCTACTTTTCATGGAAAAAGCTTACTAGCTTTTTTCCAAGTGATGAATATGAGTGAGAATGAGAAAATAAAAGAGAGCAAAAATCCTACTTCATCATCCTCATCTACCCTTGCCATTTAGATGAGGGTGTTCACATCATTTTATGAGTGTTAGCTTGTGTTATCGAAACTTCAAGGTAGATCATCTTTGTATCGAAGATCGGAAGCAAGACTGCATCTTTCTCTTCGTGGAACCTCTCGAGAGTCCGGAGCACAATGATCGCAGCGAAGGGACCTCAACACGGAGCATATGAAGTGAAGGACCGGATCTACAAAGGTTGTAATCCCTCTCACTTATTGTTAAAATGTTTAGCATGTTAGTTTTCGCCTAATCTCTAGTTTAATAATCCGTATTCGGGTTGTTCGGCACGGCTAATTTTTAAATCGGGCATGTTTGATGCCTCGTAGAACCTTGTGCGCGTGCATAGCAACCCTACAGTGGTATCAGAGTCAAGCTAGAGCTTTAGGCGATGTCTAGACGAAATTTAAAATCCGATAAAACCCCTTCTCTGGAAATTTTTCAAAACTGTGATTTTTTTCATATTAAAAATGCTCAAAAAATTCAACAGGGTATTTTAGGAATTACTGTGAAAAACGACACCCTGACTCAACTATTTCACCGTGGAACCGCGGCCAAACCAAGGCATTGGCGGCGGTTCCGCGGCCGTTACTGTTGATTGATGGTTAGTTTCTGCACAGTAATGACCGTCTGTACTTCCTGATTCTTCTGGGTATTTTTATTTCTACTCAAGTGTTGAGTTTTCTGTGTTGTATTGGGGACTCGTTATTTCGATCGGATATTATAACTTTGCTTAGTTTGTCCGGATAATTTTAGAAACTGTTAAGAAGTTCGAACGGATATCAATAACTCACTTTTTCCCCTGTCGGAAAATTTTTCAAAAGTTGGATTTTTTCTCGTGTTTAAGAACGTTCTAAGTCGTGCAAGTAACGCGGTGGACCCTTTAGAAGACAACAAACCTTAACTCGATTATGTGACCGTCTTGAACTGCCTTTTGAACCTTAGGGTTTGGGGCAGTACGGCGTGCCACATGTGAGGCGTTGGCTTGACCCTTCTACGGCTGGACCATTGGTACTGTGGCATGTGATGGATGTTTTTAAACTGATTTCATGTGTTGAGATATATTGGGGAAATCTTGGGTGTTTGATTATTCGATCGGAAAGTTTAACTTTGTCTATTTATCTGGAATGTGATACAATATTTGGAATCCACAGGTAGTTATGAGATAACTAATTTGAATATTATAAATCTAGCAGTTCAGTCTCAGATGATCGGTTGCCACGGAATTTTGATGTGATCAAAAGTCCGTCGCAATCACGTAGCGTACGCGGATACTCGCCGGGTAAACTTAATAGACAGCCACGCCCCATAGCCCCGACCAAGTGACTGTAGGAGAACCCCGTCGCCAAAAGCATCCGTTCGGGTGCTCGCGGCAGCGGTGTTCCGCCTTAGTGCACTTCGTCGACGGCATCTGGGGGTGAGGCCGTCTACTAAAGTTTGCGACAAGCATTCAATCAGGACGTCGGGAATCTTGTTGAATTGCCCGACTTGATATTGAAAAGAGTTTTCAATAATGAGACTAAAATGCGGGGTTTATAATTGCTAGGCATGCGATGTCTAAGGAATTCATTTGGTTAGGCATGCGATGTCTAAGGAGGTTGCGGATTCCAACTGTTGTAATTTTACACTTTCTTTTCTGTGACCGTAAGCGTAGTATGTGGTGTATCGCCGGCTTCGTTGCTATACATCAACGACAATCGGGATACGCATACTTGCTTACGTTGATGATATGAGATATTATGTGTTGCTGTGATATGTTATATTGGATCCTCACGTTTTGAATAGACGGGGGTTTTATGTGAGATGAGAGTTTTTCTTTTTCATTCATGTAAAATTCATTTGTATGTAATATTCTTTTATTGGGGCACTTCCAGGTTGCGGAAGATGTCACCGTTGATGTATATTATTTACTTTTCCGCATTAGGTAGACCCAAGGAAGGGAGCACAAGTAACCGGGTTCTAGGCTCCAGTGGGAGACCATCTCGAGGAGTCGAGACCGGGTCTCCTAACCCTAGAGTTGGCAGTGTTACTTGCCGCTCTCGTAGGGGTCTAGGGATGTGGGTTTGGCTATTCATCGCGACCGTGAAATCCGTGTTTTATACAGGCTCGTATTGAAAACACGGACGTCCTAGTATATCCAATATTTCATATATGTTTCTTCTGCTACAATGTTCTGTGATGAGATCATATTACTGCTTGAGACGAATGTTTATATTATATATATGAGATATATGTTATATTGCAGATTTCGTTTTAAAATGTGATGCTTACGAAGCATAATAAAATGGGACATCATTAATGAGATTAAAGAAATAAAAGAAACCTAAGATGTTGTAGAAACTTGTTTAAAAACTGGTAGCTCTAGTTCTTGCTTTGCATAGCGGTGTTCCTTGTAGAACATCCATCACCTTATTCGATAAGGAAAGAGCCGAGATCCCTTCACCGGGAGTGACCTCTTTAGTGAAACTAGCAAATGCTACAAACTCGGTTTGTCTTTTGATTGCTTCTATAGTTCTTGCTTTGCACAGCGGTATATATGATATATCCTGCACCTTATTCGATGAGGAAAGGGCCGACGATCCCTTCACCGGGAGTGACCCCTTTAGCAAAACTAGAAAAGCCTCAAAAACATTCCATTTCAAATCACTCGATTCTACAACGATATCAAGTTCATTACGCAAAGGGTTTTCTTAAAAACCTGTCGTAGCCCTCCATCATTTCAGATAAGTACTAGTTAGTATTCGTGATGCGGTAGTTTGGCCTCCGTCAAGGCATAGTGTACGGTAGCTAACTAATGCTTATCTGCTAGCATACGATGCGATTGGATTAGGGTATTCGTACGGCGTTGTTTGGCCTCCGTCAAGGGTCGTGCGGGTGGGTTTAATTCAATCAGGAAATGACGGGTTGATCTTGACTAGCGGACCATGGGTAGTTTGGCCGCCGTCAAGGTCATAGGACGCTAGGGGTAAAATATTATTGGGAATTTCAAGTGTTGAAATTTGCAAAGAGATTGCATACCTTCTATGAGATAGATGGATCCCGATACCCGCTGCGAGTAAGAGTTACTCCTGGGAGGGTTTTACACATTACAATTAGCCGATAAAGTAGGTGTCTAGAAATGTGTTAACGGGGTTACGCCTCTGGGAAAATGAGGTTTACTTTAATTAGGTTCGTGCGAAAGCACGGGAGACCTCCCTCAAAGTACCGACACTGGCCTGGCTGAAAGATTGGCGAACTTGTAGCGTGTAATTAATCCCGGCTAGTCTTTCCTTTTAGGGTTTGAAGGAAGATTTGATTAAAACAGTGGGAGGCATCTTGATTAGATAAATTGATAACCAATCTAATCTTGCAAGAGCATACGCTGAGTGTTTTCTTCTCTCTCTCTCCAGGTAGCGACCATATCACGCCTTAATCAAGATAATAAAATGGATATATTGACCGAACCCGCTTGTTATACTGAGCTGGGGAACGTTGGTCCCGCTCCAACTTATAATTGTTATAAGACAGAGCAGGAAATTGGGGAATACCAGATTTCCCGTGCCGCCCAAACGAAGAAAGTGCATGTTGATGCATCATCTTCGGGTGTGTTCATTACAGAGAACTGTTTCTCAGTATCCTTTATGTCCTGGGTATGTGATACCGGATCAGGATCCCGCATATGTAATCTGTTACATGGGCTACAGATAGGTAGAGAACTGAGAACGTGTGATAAGTTTCATGACACAGAAAACGGTGCAAGTGTTGCAGCCAAGTCTGTTGGTCACTATCACCCTGTATTACCTGAATACATTGATTCTGAACGAATGTTATTAGATACCGAACCTGATATACAAAATCATATCAGTCTCTTTATTAGTAAAGAAAGGATATAATTTTGTATTGTTGGATAAGGTTTTGAACATTTCCTATATCAAGAGTTGATCGGTTCAGGCACGTTATCTAAAAGCATTGATGTTCTAAATCAAACTACAGTTCTTAGTATACGGAACACACATAAGAGGAAGAGTTCAGAAATGAACGAATCCTTCTTGAGGTATTGTAGACTGGGTCATATCAATGCGACCCGACTAGCTAAGTTACATATAGATGCATATTTAAATTAGTTTGAATTTACATCTTGTGAAACTTGCCGGTCATGTCACAAAGATAAGATGACCACAGCTCTGTTTATTGGAAATAGAGAAAGAGTTAGTGAACTCTTGGGATTGATACATGCTGATGTATGAAAGTCCCCTGTCTACATATGCCAGGACCGGTTCTTTATACTTCATTACATTCTCTGATAATCTCTCAAGATTCAGACATATGTTCCTGTTGAAACATAAGTTCGAATCTTTTGAGATATTCACAGAATGTAAGTTAGAAGTAGAGAACCAAAATATTGGTATAAGTATTATGTCCTTTGATGAGATCAAAGAGGAGAATACTTGAGCACGGAATTCCTGGACTATTCTAAAGGAGAATGAGATTCTCTCTCAGCATTACTCCTCCGTATACACCATAGCACAATGGTATATCGGGGCGGAGCAATAACACCTTATGTGATATGGTGTGCTCTATGATGAGTACTACTGTGTTTCCTATTTCTTTTAGGGAGTTATGCACTTGTGAAGTTGCATACCTATTGAATAGGGTTCAAATCAAATCAGTTACCTACCACTTCATATGTGATATGGAAAGGGAAGAGCCCATATCTTAAGTTGGTTAAGATTTGGGGTTGTCTGGCATATGTCTAAAAGCAAAATCCGGACAAGCTCGAGGTAAGGCCTGTTATGTCGAACTGGAAATGTTCCAGCTATAAAAACTGCAGCTGATGATTTGGTAGAACCAAAGGATTCAATAGTTTCCAACGAACCTCAGCCTCTCCGCGGATCTAGTAGGGTTCCTCACCCACCTGAAAGATACTTCGGTTTCTCTATGACAGTGGGAGCGAGGATTGCATCATGAGATGATGACCCAACTAGTTTCGAGCTGGCCATCAGGAGTGAGACTCTGTAAGAATGGCTGGATGCTTATCGATCTGAGATGGAATCCTTATACACCGACAAAGTATGGACTTTGGTTGCTTTATCTGAAGGGTTAAATCCCCATCAGGAGCAAGTATATCTTGAGAAGATTACTTGGTGTACATGGAAAAGTTGAGACTTTCAAAGCTATGCTTAAGTCCATCCAGATCCTACTTGCTACGGCTACATTCCATGACTACGATATCTGGTGGTTGGGTGCCATGACTACTTTTCTGAAATGATGTTTTAGAAGAGAGCGTCTATAAGTACACAGCCAGAGGGCTTCGTAGACAGTGGGAGCAGCGGAAACGTGTGCAGGGTGTTTTATGTGATAAAGCAGGCATCGCGGAGTTGGAACATCTGTTTTGATGCGGTAGTCAAAGAGTTTGACTTCATCAAAATGGTAGATGAACCTTGTATATACAAAAAGGTAGTAGGGAGTATGGTGGTGATCCTCGTAGAGTACGTGGATGACATACTCTTGATAGGGAAGGAGTTTCCTATGCTACGCTCGGTCAATCTCCGCTTATCACAAGGATTCTCCATATAGGATCAAAATGATACCTCCTAAATCCTGGATTTTAGATCTATAAGATAGATCTAATTGGATGTTAGGATACTCACTAGTTGTAGTGAGATGGTATCAATCGATCCTGGGGTGAATCACTGGAAAGGTTCCAGGGTGATAAGGACGACTGAATGTCAGTCGCAGGCATTGTCTTTACCCTCAGTAGAGGGACGGTATGTTGGAAGAGTTCCAAGCTAGATACCGTGACATACTATACGATTAAAGGCAAGATACATCGTTACTAAGGATGCTACCAAAGAGGCAGTCTGGATATATATAAATTCATGAGATGAACTTCGTTCCTACCATTGTGTGACAATGGAGTTGTGGCTTTTGCCAAGGAACTACCGTCCCATCAGAAATCCAGATCTAATTCTTAGGCAGTATCACCTGATCATGGAGATGGTTGATCTCCAGGGAGATCGAGGTTAGGAGAGTAGAAACAGAGGACGACATCGCGGATCCACTCACAAAGGCCTTTTTTCCTAGTAGAGACTTTTATGGGATGGTTGAGTATCAGATACTTCAACCGCAGCTAATTGTTGGGTATGCGATACCACAACAGATGGCCCTAGTGCAAGTGGGAGATTGTTAGTTATATGTATGCCCTAGAGGCCATTATTGTACATACAATGTATATTGTAATGGATGCTTGGACATATATAGGGAGGACTTTCTTGCTCAACATGATACTATGCTATCTGGTTATACTTTATCTTAACATGTACTCTGATTGTCTCTATGTTACATGTTGATAAAGCCCTTAGGATATGTACTCGACTACTGGGACTATGATGAGATCATACTAGTGGGGCCACAGTAGTCGACGAGTACATCATATAACTGTTCCTAGTCGAGGGTGTATCGAGACAGGGCATCGATGCACCAGATTAGACTAGCGTATACGCATCTTGACCCATATGATGGGCGATGGATGATCCCGTATCCATCGGTGTTTGACATCAAGGATGGTGTACGGGTGCTCAGTGGAGACTGGGTACACTGGACGGACTCGCCGAGAACTCCCAGATGGTATTATACCTCACGTCAGATGGCAGTTCTCCGGTGACACTGGTACAGAGTAGTCTGTTGACCCGAGATCGTCATAGAGTCTTGTGTGATTCCCACTGTGCTTTTATTTCCATCATACCACGTCCAAGAGGGCGTGCAAAACGGTGGCTTTTGGGTACAGTCCCAAATCACATGGAGGCAATGAGCGATAGGAGGGGATTCGTCTCTCCCGGTATAGGGAGTTGATGTTGTGCTGTGTTCGATTGGCTATAACCGGAAATCCCTGGCCAGGGTTGCTGAGATTTACTGGTAAGTGTTATCAGTAGTTTCTCAAACTGTTATAGACCTCATATCGACACGACTTATCGAGCTACCGGGGTCTGACGTTTACCACCCCTAGGCGAGATATGCGACATATTAGATGACGAGACCGGACTGTAGAGGAGTGTTACTGATTGGATTCACAGGAGAATGTATAGGCTTGCTTGTTGATCTTCTGAGCGCTCAATACCTGGGTAGCTGTTACGTTTAGCTGACCGCTTGCAGCTTGTGGGTGTTTGATATGATCATCACCTACTGCCGGCGTATTGACGATTCTTTAGAGTCCTACACAGAGGTTTCTTGGCTCAGGCAAAACGGAGTAGGAGCACATATGTGATATGTGCGGGACCGAGGATAATGCGGTATGTGATAGCGTATTGTATTCTCGCGATATTTGATATCAGCCGGGTCATCGGATCAAATGTTGATTCGATGAATCGGTACGGATATATATTAGTCGGTTATATGCGATATAGCCGGATTGTCGGATCAAGTGTTGATTCGATAATTTAATGTATAATAATATATATGATATATTAAATTACATTAACTAATATTAGCTCACTAAAAGATTCTTTTTCTCACTCGGGTAATACATTGATATATATGCGATATATGTTAAATGTATTATTTAATTTTGTTACAATAAATATTGTATATGTGATATATAATATTGTAACATGTTATAATTATTAATGCAACATGTTTAGTGGTGTTTAAATATGATTAGGGTTTGGATTAGGGTTAAGACTTCGAGTTGATTCTAGAAGCTTTTCTTTTGTCATGATAAAGATATTATGATAGATATTTCTTTGTGACTCACCCTTTAACCCAACCCAAACCCTAACCCTAGTAAAATCTCTACAATGGTTACTACAACCATGGTTGCATAAATGATTATGATAACTTTTTATTATTCATCAAAAATGATAATTCATTATTCTTCTTCTTCTTCTTCCTTCTACTTTTCATGGAAAAAGCTTACTAGCTTTTTCCCAAGTGATGAATATGAGTGAGAATGAGAAAATAAAAGAGAGCAAAAATCCTACTTCATCATCCTCATCTACCCTTGCCATTTAGATGAGGGTGTTCACATCATTTTATGAGTGTTAGCTTGTGTTATCGAAACTTCAAGGTAGATCATCTTTGTATCGAAGATCGGAAGCAAGACTACATCTTTCTCTTCGTGGAACCTCTCGAGAGTCCGGAGCACGATGATCGCAGCGAAGGGACCTCAACACGGAGCATATGAAGTGAAGGACCGGATCTACAAAGGTTGTAATCCCTCTCACTTATTGTTAAAATGTTTAGCATGTTAGTTTTCGCCTAATCTCTAGTTTAAAGATCCGTATTCGGGTTGTTCGGCACGACTAATTTTTAAATCGGGTATGGTTGATGCCTCGTAGAACCTTGTGCGCATGCATAGCAACCCTACAAAAACAGTGGGAGCCATCCTGATTAGATAAGATAATAACCAATCTAATCTTGCAAAAGCATACGCTAAAGTGTTTTCTTCTCTCTCTCTCCAGGTAGCGACCATGTTAGGTCTTAATCAAGATAATAATATGGATGTATTGGCTGAACCCGTTTGTTATACTGAGCAGGGGAACGTTGGTTCCGTTCTTTCTTATATTTGTTATAAGACTGAGCAGGGAATAGGGACATATCCGTATTCCCACGCCGCCCAAACGGAGAATAAGCATGTTGATGCATCTTCTTCGGGTGTGATAGTTACCGAGAACTGTTTCTCAGTACACTCTACGTTCTAGGTATTAGATACCGGATCGGGATCCCATATATGTAATATGTTACATGGGCTAAGGAAAGGTAGAGAACTGGGAATGGGTGATCATTCCGTAAGAGTAGGGAATGGTGCAAATGTTGCAGCCAAAGCAGTTGGCGAATATCACCTTGTATTACCAAATGGTAATACATTGATTCTGAACGAATGCTATTACATACCAACCCTGATATGCAATCTTATATCGGTTTCTTTATTAAGTAAAGAAGGATATAATTTTTTAGTATATGATAATGTTATGAACATATTTCTAAATCAAAAGTTGATTGTATCAGGCTCGTTAAATAATGGCATATACGTTCTAAATCAAACCACAGTTCTTAACATACAAAACACACACAAGAGGAAGAGTTCAGAAATGAACAAATCTTTCTTGTGGCATTGTAGACTAGGTGATATCAATGCGGCACGGCTAGCTAAGTTACATAAGGATGGATATTTGAATCCATTCGAATTTTCATTTTATGACACTTGCCAGTCATGTCTCAAAGGCAAGATGACCAAAACTCCGTTTACTGGACATGGAGAAAGAGTTACAGAACTCTTGGGACTGATACATAGTAATGAATGCGGTCCCATGTCTACACATGCTAGGGATGGTTCCTCATACTTCATTACATTCACTGATGATCTCTCAAGATACGGACATGTGTTCCTGTTAAAACACAAGTCTGAAACTTTTGAGAAATTCAAAGAATATAAGCATGAAGTCGAGAACCAAACGGGTAAAAGTATTAAAATCCTACGATCTGATCGGAGAGGAGAATACTTGAGCACGGAATTCCGTGACTATCTAAAAGAGAATGGGATTCTCTCTCAGCTTACTCCTCTGTATACACCACAGCACAACGGTGTATTGGAACGGAGGAATCACACCCTATTAGATATTGTGCGCTCTATGATGAGCACCGCTGTGTTACCTATTTCCTTTTGGGGTTATGCGCTTGAAGCAGCAGCATACCTATTGAATCAAGTTCCATCAAAATCTGTACCTACCACACCATATGAGATTTGGAGTAGGAAGAGACCATGTCTTAAACGAGTTAAGATATGGGGTTGTCCGGCCTATATCAAAAGACAAAATCCGGATAAACTCGAGGCACGATCAGTTCTTTGTAAGTTTGTTGGATATTCTAAACATTCAAATGGATATCTATTCTACCACGGTGAACAACAAAAAGTGTTTGTTTCTCAACATGCCACCTTTTTAGAAAAGGAATTTCTTGTAAAAGAAATTAGTGGCAAAGAGGTAGAGCTGGAAGAAGTTCCAGCAGAACAAACTACAACTGAAGATTTAGTGGAACCAGAGGATTCGATAGTTCCCAATGAATCTCAGCCTCTCCGCCGATCTAGTAGGGTTCCTCATCCACCTGAAAGATACTACGGTTTTCTCATTGATGGTGGGACCGAGGATTGTATTATGGAAGATGATGACCCAACTAGCTTCGAGCAGGCCATCATGAGTGGGGACTCTGTGAAATGGCTGGATGCAATGCGATCTGAGATGGAATCCATGTACACCAACAAAGTATGGACTTTGGAAGGTTCTCCCGAAAGGGTAAAACCCATTGGGAGCAAATGGATCTTTAAGAAGAAACTTGGTGTAGATGGAAAAGTTGAGACTTTCAAAGCTAGACTTGTTGCAAAAGGTTTTCGTCAACGACCAGGTGTGGATTATGATAAAACCTTTTCTCCAGTGGCTTTGCTTAAGTCCATCCGAATCCTACTTGACTTTTTTGCAGACCATGACTACGAAATTTGACAAATGGATGTTAAGACCGCCTTTCTAAATGGTGATTTAGAAGAGTGCGTGTACATGACTCAGCCAGAGAGCTTCGTGGACAGTGGGAGCAGCGGAAAGGTGTGCAAGTTGCTTAAATCCATCTACGTGTTAAAGAAGGCATCGCGGAGTTGGAACATCTGTTTCGATGTGGTAGTCAAAGAGTTTGACTTCATCAAGAACGTAGATGAACCTTGTATATACAAGAAGGTGGCAGAGAGTAAGGTTGTCTTCTTCGTATTGTACGTGGATGACATAGTCTTGATAGGAAATGATGTTCCTATGCAGCACTCGGTCAAGCTTTTCTTATCTTAAAGATTCTAAAAGAAAGATCTAGGTGATGCCTTCTACATCTTGGGGATTAAGATTTATAGAGATAGATCTAAACGGATACTGGGATTGTCCCAATCCAGGTACATTGACACCATACTAAAGAGGTTTAGTATGGATGATTCCAAGCGTGGGAATTTACCCACGATCAGAGGACTCACTCTCTCCAAAGAGATGTCTCCCAAGACTGATTTGGAGAGAGCTCGCATGTAAGGGATACCCTATGCTTCGGTAGTAGGCTCTATCATGTACGTGATGCTATGTACCAGACCCGATGTAGCATACTCACTAAGTGTAGTGAGTAGGTATCAAGCAGATCCAAGAAAGAATCACTGGACAGCTGTGAAGAACATTCTCAAGTACTTGAGAAGGACTAAAGAGATGTTCTTGGTGTATGGTAACGGAGAACTCCAAGTGGAGTCCTTTACCGATTCGAGCTTCCAGAGTGATAAGGATGACTCTAAGTCGGTCTCGAGATTTGACTTCACCCTCAATGGAGGGGCGGTTTGTTGGAAGAGTTCCAAACAAGAACCCGTGGTAGACTCGACGATGGAGGCTGAATACATTGCTGCCAACGATGATGCCAAAGAGGCTGTCTGGATGAAGAAGTTCATAAACGAACTTGGTGTGGTTCCGTCCATCGAGCATCCAATACTTTTGTATTGTGATAACAATGGAGCTGTGGCTTTGTCCATGGAACCCAGGTCCCATCAACGATCCAGGCATATTCTGAGGCGGTATCACCTGATCCGGGAGATAGTTTATCGCTGGGAGATCGAGGTCAGGAGAGTTGAAACGAAGAACAACACGGTGGATCCACTCACGAAAGCCATACCCCAGATACAATTTGAGAGACTCTTCGGGATGTTGGGTATGAGATACTACAACAACTGGCCTTAGTGAAAGTGGGAGATTGTTAATTTTGTGTATGCCCTAGAGGCCATTATTGTACATATGATGTATATTATAGTGGATGCTTGGACATATATAGAGAGGACTTTCTTGCTCGACATGATAGTATGCTATCTGGTTGCTCTTTGTCTTAACATGTAGACTTGTATTGTGATAATTTCTTGCTCTCACATGTTGATAATGTTGGGTTTACCTAGCACCTCACAAGGGTTTGGGTTGCATCAAACATGCTACAATTTAAATTTTTGGGGTGCTAAGCAAACTAACCTAGGATCAAAACTAGAAATTTAATGTAACAAGTGAAGTAGTATCTCATACTACAAGTAACTTAACACAAAGTAAAGAGAATACAACCTTTGTAGTTCCCTTTGCTTGACACCTTGGCTACTTGAGAGTTGGAACGGGCTTGCTTGTGATCTTCCAAGTCCACGATGATCCACCCAGAGTCCTCTTTGTCCAAGCTCCAAGCTCCACTTGATCAAAACATGAAGGTGAAGCTAACACTCTAAACTAATTGGCTAGACTAGTGTAGAATGATGATGTGGTTTGTTTTCTCACTTCAATACCCTAACTTTATCACTATCTCACTCACTAACAAAATCTAGAGAGCAAGAGAGAGGAGGAAAAAGATGAAGGCAACTCAAGAGCTCAAGTTATGAAAAGATAATCAAATGAAAGTGAGAATAGAAAATATATATATTTTCCACTCTCATCTCAAACCATGGGTTAATAAATATCTAGATATTTACTTTGGAGAAAAGAGAGCCATAGAAAATTAACTCATGGTTAATTCAAGGTTAAGTCAATGATGAAGGATAATTATCAACCATGAATTAATCCTATTTAACATTAACTCAAAAATAAATATTTAGATAAATACTTCCATGTGAGTCTTGCATTGCCACCACTAGTGTATCAACAACCATGATACACACAAGTGTATGCATGTATGTGTGCATGCACATCAACATGTGCATCAACATAAACACATGCATACATGCATGCATACAATAAAGAAAAGGGTTTAAATAAAGTGAGCTATTAAGTCAATGTCAAATCAACACTTGATTTAATAAACCGGCCATATCACATACGACCCGACCACTAGTAAATCGCCCGACTAATATACGGTATCACATACTCGCATTTAATCGGGTTCCCGTGCATATCACATATGCACACCACATCGTTTCGCCTGGGCTAGGAAACTCTTTTGTGAGACTCTAAGACTCGTCAATACGCTGGCAGTGGGTGATGATCATATCAAGCACCCCCAAGCCGTAAGAGGTCAGCTAAACGTAACGGCCACCCGGGTATTGAGCGATCAGAAGAAAATAAGTGAACCTGTCAAAACTCTCGTCGAGCTAACCGGCAACACTACCATACAGTCCGGTCTCTTCGTCAGATATGCTGCATATTAAGTCCAGGGATGGCATCGTCGACCCTAATAACTCAATAAGTCATGCCGATGTATGGCCTATAATCTGACCGAGAAACTACTGATAACACTTATCAGTAAATCTCAACAGCCCTGGCCAGGGACTTACTGATATAGCCAATCGAGCACAGCGCAACATCAACCCCCAATACCGGGAGAGACGAAACCCCTCCTATCGCTCATTGCCTCCATATGTCTCGGGACTGTATCCAAAAGCCACCTGTTTGCACGACTCAGCAGAGCCGTGGTAGGGTGGAAATCAAAGTACAGTAGGAGAACACATGAGACTCTATGACGATATCGGGTCTACAGACTAACCTGTACCAGTGTTACCTGAGAACTGCTATCCGACGATAGATATAATACCATATAGGAGTTTTCGGTGAGTCCGTCCAGTGTACCCAGTCTCCACTGAGCACCCGCATACGATCTTGATGTCAAACATCAATAGATATGGGAACATCCATCGCCCATCATATGGGTCTAGTATCATATACGCTAGTCTACTCTGGATTATATCGATGCCCCGTCTCGATATACCCACGACTAGGGACATTTCAGGATATGCTTATGAACTACACATGTCCCACTAGTATGATCTACATCATAATCATAGTAGTCAAGCATATATCCTCAGGGCTTTATCAACATGTACAAATGAATAAAAGCATGATCAAGTGAACATGTCTTATAAAGAGTAACCAGAAAGCATACTATCATGTCGAGCAAGAAAGTCCTCTGTATATATATACATGTATAAATACATCCACTATCATATAATGGCCTCTATGCAATACATATATCCAACAGATAAAGCCCTTAGGATGTGTACTTGACTACTAGGACTATGATGGAGATCATACTAGTGGGGCCAGGGTAGTCCACAAGTACATCCTTTAATTGTTCCTAGTCGAGGATGTATCGAGACAGGGCATCGATATTTCAGAGTACACTAACGTATACGATTCTTGACCCATATGATGGGCGATGGATGATCCCACATCCATAGGTGTTTGACATCAAAGATGGTATACGGGTGCTCAGTGGAGACTGGGTGCACTGAACGGACTCGCTAAGAACTCCAAGTTGGTATTATACCTATCGTCAGATAGCAGTTCTCTGGTGACACTAGTACAGGTTAGTCTGTAGACCTGAGATCGTCATAGAGTCATGTGTGATACCCACTGTGTTTTTATTTCCACCTTACCACGTTCAATAGAACGTGCAAAACGGTGGCTTTTGGGTACAGTCCCGAATCATATGGAGGCAATGAGCGATAGGAGGGAATTCGTCTCTCCCGGTATTGGGGGTTGATGTTGCGCTGTGCTCCATTGGCTATAACAAGAAGTCCCTGGCCAGGGTTGATACGGAGATCTACTGGTAAGTGTTATCAGTAGTTTCTCGACCCGTTATGAGCCTCGCATCGGCACGACTTATCGGTTACTGGGGTCTGACGTTTACCATCCCTAGACTGGATATGCGACATATCAGACAAATAGACCAGACTGTACGGTAGTGTTACTGACAGGCTTTACAGGAGTATGAGCAGGCTTGCTTGTTGATCTTCTGATCGCTCAATACCCGGGTAGCCGTTACGTCCAGCTAGTACCGCTGACGGCTTGTCGGTGACTAATATGATCATCACCTACTGCCGGCGTATTGATGAGTCTTTAGAGTCCTACACAGAGGGGTCCTGGCTCAGGCAAAATGAACTAGGAGCACATAAGTGATATGTACGAGGCCGAGATTAATACGATTATGTGATACCGTATTAGATTCTCGCGATATGTGATATCGGTCGGTTATATGTGATATAGCCGGGTTATCGAATCAAGTGTTGATTCGATAAGTTGATACATATAATATTAGTCGGTTATATGTGATATAGCCGGATTATTAAATCAAATGTTGATTTAATAATTTAATGTATAATTGTATATATGATACGCTAGTTTACATTAACTAATATTTGCTCACTTGTACATTTCTTTTCTCACATGTGCACACTTAATATATATGTGATATATATTATTTGTGTTTTCTTTTTTGTGTCATGCTTGATGATACACACTACATGGGTGTATGAGACTCATACCATGCCATTAGATAATTAGGGTTTTATTTATTTAATGCAAATATAAAATGGTGGGAATTAAGCATGGTTGCAAGCTTTGGAAGCATGTGGAAACCATTGACTTAGTCCACTATATTTGTCTTGCATTAGATATTTATTAACCTAACCATTATCTTAAGCCATGGTTAAGTCTCTACAAGGGTTATATGAGATATTTCTCACCCATGGTTGCTATTCACTCTCTCAAACATTATCCCTTCATCTTCTTCTTCATCAAGAGCTTAGCTCTCTAGGTTTATGAGAAGTGAGGAAAAGAATTCTAAAGTGAGCAAAATTCCTACTTCATCATCCTCTTCTAGATTAGCCATTTAGTTTAGGGTGTTAGCTTCACTAATCCCTAATTAGTGAAGAGGTAGCTTGAGTTGATGTCTCCTTAAAGTAGATCATCTTCGGCCTCGAAGATCATTGAGCAAGCTCGTTCATTTCGACTAGTGGAGCCTACAGAGAGTCCGGATCACCACTACTTGGATTATATTGATGGATTATTTTCGTCTCATTATATTTGTATTCTTCGGAATGCGGATACGGGTATGTATATACAGATGAGGGGCATTTTCGTAATTTGCTCTGGATTGCTTCTAGAAGGAGAGACCTCATTAGGGTTTTTAATCTTTTGATTAAAGATTAATGAGGTCGAGGAAATGAGGTGGATGTTTGTATTAAATGAAGGATGGCTCTTGGTGACTCATTGTTATGACTCACTCCTTAGATATTTTTTAAGCATGCTTGATATTTGGTTAGATATTTTTTATCTCCTCAATTATTAGTATGCTTCATTATTCTTCACAAGAGGGCCATCTTTATTCTATGCTCATTTCTTCACTAGCTTTTCCTTAAGCTCACTTCTTCTACCTCTAACCCTAAACCTCTCATGTGTTGAGAATTCTAGGGTTATTAGAGACATACTAATCCATCTATAGTCTCTATATCATCTAGGACATCTAGTTTAGTGAACTAGATGCCATAGTTACCTCGGATTTGAGGTTGGAGGTCGGACTATAGACTCTCGGGTGGATCGTCTTTGACTCGAGGAGGCCGATGAGGAGGCATCGATCCGTTACGATCCTTGGAGCTTATAACGAGGAGGAGGACAGCGACAAGAAGACCCGAAGGACATGAATCTGTGAGGTATAAACTTCTTTCTGAGTAGTTAACCTCATAGTCGTTTAGCTAGTTAGGGTTTAGCATCGATCCAGGAGTTCAAGTCGGTGTTGCGACACCCTTAAAAAACGTTTTTAACATATTCCGCCTCCCCGCGAACCCGCGGAGTGCGCGGCATCGACTTATAGTGGTATCAGAGACTACTAAACCATTACTAGCTTGTTAGCAAGTAGTTAGAACTTCGATCATCGGAAAATCGTGAAAACAAAACAACCGAACCCTTGCTTTCTATCGATTTTGAAAACTTTCAGAAAAAATATTTCAGAGGCATGAAAATTGCAAGCAAGGTATTCTAAGAACACTGCAGAAAAATGAGTCCTTAACTCGCCAAGAACACCATGGAACCGCGGCGAATCGGTGCGATTCGCCGCCGTTCCGCGTCCTAGTCGGCTCGTTTTTCCTCTGTGTTTCTTATTTTGGGTTTATTTTTCTCTGCTATATTTGGTTTCTATCAAGTATTTTTCTGTGTGCTGTTTTGAACTTGGGGTAGACACGGAAAATATGTTTCAATCGAAATTCTAAAGTTCTTGGCTATCGGGTTTTCTGTGTTTGTTATATGATGCGAATGTCTGCTAATCGCTGTACGTCGATTAGTGGGGGTTGCACTGTAACATCTCAGAAAATATAAAATATTATTTTGGGAATTTAATATTAAAATAATATTTTTCCCGAAAACTGCCGATTTGCGAAATTGGGGTTTTCGAAAAAAGGGTATAAGTATAAACCATTAATTGTGATATAAATAGAAATTAAAATGATTTATTCATTTGAAAATATATTTAAAGGTTTTGGCAATTTTAAAATTGATTATACACAGTTTCGATAAAAACCCGATTAGTGCACTACTAATCGCGATTAAGCCAAATCCGCGTTTTTACAGTTTCCATGGTTAGTGCACCATGACATGTTCATTTTGTTACATGTTTCATTTCTTTAGGGCTTTATATTATGGTTTTTGATGGATGGAAAAGAGAATGAAAAAGGGAAAAGTCAAGGAGACATAATGATTAGGTTAGGTGAGCTTGGAGAGAGAGAGAGTGTGTGAATTGTGAGAGAGAGGGAGGGGGGCTGCTGCCCTTTTTGTTGGCTCCATCTTTTTTCTTCTTCTCTCCTTCATCTCCTCAACTCTAAAAACCCTCCACAAAAATCCATAGATCCATCTCCAACCATGCCCCAAAACCCTACACATCCTTCACAAATATTAATCCCCTCTTCAACCTCTACACGATGGACCGAGCAAAATGGGATTTTGACGACGTTGGGAAGTTAGTGATGCCTAGAGTGGACTAGATGAGGTATAATTTCTTTCCTTTAGATTAGTTTTGTGTGATATCATGTTTAGATGTCGTATTGTGGAGATTAGTGAGATATTGGGAAACCCTAGAAAGATGTTGAGTGTTTGCTGAAAATGGTGATGTGTAGTGGCTGACCACAAGCCTTAGGTGCTGTTTAGTGAACTAGACCAGACCGTAGAAACCCCAAAACACGGATTTAGAAACCCGACATCGGATAAATGTGTGATCTGTGAAGGTGTTCTGGAATGTGGAGCAACCCGGGGGCACCAAAAACTAAATTGAGCTGACAGTGAGTCGTGCAGGCACCTAGGAAGCTACCACCAAGACCCGAGCCCCTAATTCAAAGCCTACGCCACAAATTTAATCATTCTGGCCGCAATTTGCGGCCAGAGTAGGATGGATTTGGCTCAGATTTATTCCAGGGCTCATTTTGCACTAAATTAGACCCCTCCTATATGCAGTTTTGGCTAATTGTCATCTGGGCAAAATCTGGGAGCATTTTGGTGTGTTTTAGGCGATGTTTTCGGTATTTTTTAAATGCACTTTCTTGATATTTGGATTTTTATTTTGTTTTCGGGTGTTCGTACATCGAAAACAGGGGTTAGTTGTTGGATTTGCATGTTTGGGCCATAGGTTCCAACCTATGAGCACACTGTGCGCTGTATCGGTTTTCTGCCTCGATTTTTAATACGTATTGCGATTGTTATTATTGTAGGTACCCTCGCATGGATTCCGAGGCGAAGGAGCGTGGCGTCATCGATTTGGGCGAGCGAAGACAGGTGAGTAGATCTATATCTACCGGGGAAGTCGGGTGGATGGCGTATAGCACCCACGCAATCTTCTGATGGAAACCGATTTATAGAGTATGGTTAGGAATCCTAGATTAGGAAACTAGGGTTAGAATATAGATAGGTATGTAGCCATGTTAGAAACTAGAGGATGGTTAAGTGTGATATGCTGCTACTACTATCCTAGGATGATGTTTAGCGATACTACCGCTTAGGTTTCTGTAGGACTAGATAGTCGATGTAGATGCGTCATCCGAACCATACCTTTTTCTAAACCAAAGAATCGTATGTATCTTTTAAAGGTATATCTTGAGGGATGTTACGGATTTTCAAATGATATATTTTCTTTAAAAACACCGTAACCCCTGTTTTCAAAACTACGATTCACTTCTTTAAAAATCTGATTGTATGGTTCGGGTGTGTTTGTTAGATTAGATACTTATACATAGTAGAGATAGCGTGTTTATGTAAATTCGACATGATATGAGACATGAATGCGATGAAAGATTACAAGACGAATTTGATGATATAATGAGATGATGATATGATATGATGGTATACGGATGCGAGTCGATCGAAATGATTTTTACCCTGCCGGTCCCCTGATATGAGATCATTGCAGATGCGACCTGGGACATAGGTATATAGAGTTATATACATATAGAATGTTGTGAATCATGGATGATAGGCTGTATGTGATGTTAGGCCATACCCTCATTTGTCGTATAGGATGATAGGATCCCTATTAGCTTAATGCCGCCGCACGATGATATTCCGTGCGTGATGAGTTGACTTGATGATTGATCCTTACCCTTGACTAGAGGTTGCCGTACGAGTGATTATACCGTACGCGATGTTTAGGGGCCAGATGTCGATTAATAGATTCGCCGACTCGGACATATGATAGTTATGTATACGTTGTAGCTGTTAGCTGATGGTTGACTTGCTGCATTCATGATATTATTATTGCATCACATATACCTGTGATAGTACACCTGCACCATTATCGATGATGCGTATGTTTCACGTACACATAATTGCCGGCTCACACACTTCATCATCGATAATTGCCATGTCACTACACAGTAGGATTGCTGCATCATGACATACATATTGTATATTCATATTTGTGCACACATACATGGTACATCTCTACTTGCGCATATACATATTGTACCTACATAAATAACCGGTTTATTTGTAAAATTGGGAACCGCATGCTATACTTTAAAAACTGGAATCATTTTAAAGAGCGGTTTTCCCTTAATATGTCATATCACTATTCCATAGTGCATGATACACGGATATGCTCGCATTTCTTTTTGCATGTCGCATACATCATGCTCTATTATTTTACGCATTGAGATATGCTGTTTTTATGAGATTTCTGGATTTGAGAACCGTGGCTATTTCAAAAGGAAGCATGTACTATTTTAAAACCCGGTTTCTCTTGATATGATATTTCAGTGCGTCCACCATGCGTTTTCTCGGTTCAGAGAGTGGCATGTGAAACCCGATTCCAGGAGTGGTAGGCACAGATTGCGGGTGGATGGTGGACCCGGTGAGGTACCCCGGGGCAAGAAGAGTCGTATATGTTAGACGGTGAGCCCGGCAGGGGGAGCACTACCTACCGGTGATAGTATGTAGACTCGGCGGTTATCCGGAGGATACCGACCAGAGTAGCGAGATGGATATGAGGGCCGATCTGAGGATGTGGCGCCTGAGATATATGAGGATTTACGTGCCGATGCTGTGTACGGTTTTCATGATGTTTTGGAGTGTCGA
Organism: Agapanthus africanus; assembly: GCA_030015575.1. Lineage (NCBI taxonomy): Eukaryota > Viridiplantae > Streptophyta > Magnoliopsida > Asparagales > Amaryllidaceae > Agapanthus > Agapanthus africanus. The sequence continues at coordinate 415,376,942 of JASDDO010000022.1, forward strand.
TGCTAGGCACTCAGGTTCCATGATTTGATGTGTCGGGAGGGACACTGTTGATATACATATATCCTCATACTTTCATGTACACTCTTTTATGATATTTACATGCATGATATTGTTGCGTCAGTGGTTGACGCGTGGACTGGATCCACATACATACATACATACATACACCGATGCTACTATCGGAGATTTTACACATGCTTATAGACATTGATTTATGGGTGGACGAGATCCACATATCCGCATGCATTGATTACTACTGTTGGATGTTATCCACGTGCATATAGATAGTGACTGCCTTGTTGGCACATATACGACCCGGTCACCCTGGATATCATAGCACTACTTTTGATATAGATGACCTAGGAGTCGTTGTTTATTCGATTTCTACTTGTAGATACATTTCTATTCACGAGTTGGCAACTCACCCCCGTTGTGCCACAGTTCTTGCAGGTTGACCGCTTGGATCAGTAGCGGATTCACTGGCACACAGATTCATTTGGGTGTTTTGCATTGATAGGTGGGGCACATGTATCGTACCCACTCTTGTATTTTATTTCATATTGTATCTAGTTGACACCATAAATCAATCAAAAGTTGTATTTGTATAAGTAATGAGGCTTAGTCAGACTTGTAGTTGCGAGATTGAGCGATGGGTTTTATTTTCCCTTTAGGGTTATATCTTGCTCTTTCATTTATCTTTTTGTGGTGAACTTCGCCGTTGGGCGTCGTATACTTATTTATACTATTTTGTGTGGTTTTGATCCGCCGTTTGGCGAAGAGCTAGCTCCCGCTTGGGGATGCCATTATTCTTGTTATGTATTGTGGTTTTGGATCAAAATATACAAAGGAGGTGCTGCCGAAATTTTTAAAAGACGAAACATGTTTTTTTAAACTTATAAATTTCACCTGCATCACTCATGTTTCTTTCTATGCATTAAGAAAACATTGTTTTCATTATACCTTTATTTCAAAACCTCACCTCCTTTATTTTTTCTAAAAAGGTTTAGATTTCTGGGTTTCAGCTTACTTGAATTCCGTTACGCCTTTAGACGTGGCGTGATTCAAGTGCTGGTCACGAGCTAATATTTCGGGTCATGAAAAAGTTGGTATCAGAGCGCTAGGTTTAACCTTTGTTCGAGTCTATGTTTGACTATGCGGAGTCTAGGGAGGGAGTGTATTTCGGAACCTAGGCTTGACTTTACGGAACTTAGACTTGAACGGGGGGGGTATTAGACCCGAACTTTCGTTTCATAGGCTGACCCTGATTGATGGAGTAGGTAGCTTGAGTAGAGTAACGTACCGTATGTATGTTCCGCGGCATATTTACGATACGATACTCCACTTAAGAAACCTTAGGATGTACATATTTTCGAGACTTGTGATTCTCTTCGTATCCATGATTATACATCCCATGGAGATCCTCGATTCTATTAGTTCCATGATCATACTTTCATTGATGCTGTTCCTTTTTATGATCATGTATCCATACTGGATTTGTCATTTCCTCTCATGCCATTGATCTGCTCTCTTTGATACTCGATTGAGGTTCCTGTCACCATTGTTTGAGCGCAGTTGAGCTGCTGCTAGTGTTACGGTCAGGGCGAGCTCGTTGATACGAGGGCTGACCATTGTGTTTTCTGGTGACATGAGAACGTCTCGAGTTAGTATTGATGATTGTGACCTCTTGTAGAAGCGAGTGCTTGGTTTTACACCGGATGATCGGGCCATTGCTAGAGCTGCCAGTTGAGAGTGGACTGTTGATGCACAGCATACTTCAGAGATTATGATGTCGCCTACCGTGCAGACAGATGGCCCAGCTGTTGCTGAGATTGATAGGATGTCGCTCCCAGAGCTTACGAGCTGAGATCGCCGGAACTTCCAGGCAGAAATGCGACAGATGATAGCTAGTCTACCCCGACTTGAGAGACGAAGGTGATTCGTCAGATGGATGCGCCGGAGCAGGCCCATTTGAGTTGAAGATTTCTAGTGTGGAGAGTCTTACTCAGATTTAGAGCAGACCGATTTAGAGATGACTGCCAATGTATCGCCTTTCCTGGAGGATTGAGGCGCTGTTCAACGTATAGACGAATGAGCCAGTTGTTGCTGTAAATGACGAGGTATCGCCCAGAGGTTGGAGCTACTGCATGCATAAGTATATACTTAGAGATATGATGGAAGGTCGCTAGCCACCCAAGGGTGAAGGACTAGGACATGTGGTTCGTTCGCTTACCCGATGCGAGGTGATCAGATAGATTGATTCCAGCTAGAGACGACTTCACGCGGATTCGTTGAGAGTCGACAGAGACGATCAAATGTCAGGAAACCATACTCCAAGTTTAATGGATTCAGAAAGATGTGCAAGCAATTCTATGGACCCTCTAGAAGAATGAAACCCTAACTCGACATAATGACCGTGTGAAAGCCTTTGAACCTTAGGGTTTACGGCAGTTCCACGGCGCCATTAGTGAGGCTTGGGTTTGCCCTTCTACGGCTGGATCACTGATGCTGTGGCATGTACTCGATACTATTAAACTGTTCCCAAGATGTTGATCTCTTGGGGGATTATGAGGTTTTGGCATATCGATCGGATGGTTCGACATTATTCGGATATCTTGTGATGGGATACATTGCTTGGGAGACTACAGATACGAGCGTAGCAGTTGGAGCGCAGTCCTTACAGCCACGAGAAGACGAGTCCGAATCAGTCGACATTGGAGCCGAGTGAAGTGAAGAGTTCGACGAACATTGAGTATTCCTCCGATGGTTGGGACGAGTTCCGAGAACGTGTTCGGCCAGATATCTTCTACCAAGTGATGAAGATACCGAGTTCGTGACCTCGAATCCGTGCGAGAGACTTCGGATTGATCGTGGCCGAGAACAGTTGCAGTGCACAGATAGCATGGCGTGACGTCATAGTGGACGATGATAAAGATGAGTGGAACCAAAAGTTCGTGCGAGACGCTGACGAGTTGTTATTACTCCCCGTCGAGATCAGAGACCTGATATGCTACAGAGATGTTGGGATACGACCAATTTCCAAGGAAATGTGTGAGGCACATGCAGAGGTCCAGAAAATAAGGAAAGATTATGTAAGAGTACCAGCCTCCGTACAGTTCGGCATAGGCGAGATCGGAAGAGACCCTGAGCAAGATTCCTTCCAGGACACTGCTGCAATGAGATTTGCACTCAGGATCAGAGGTGTCACGTGTATTCAGAGAGCCAGAGGCCGAAGCCAGTGACATGCTGCTTTAGGAGGAGTCATGATGATTGACCGAGAGATGACCAGAGAAGTGCCAGAGTGGAATCGTCCCCGTTAACACACCTGACAGGGCCGATGAGCCAATGGATTGCGAGATTGGTAATCTGCAGGGAAGATGAGTACCCAGAGACAGAAGACGCCAGACTGTGAGCAGGAGGCGAGCAGATGTTCTTGTTCTGCCAGTTTCTAGGCGCACCGATTTATTTTTCGACATTGTAGGAGGTGTACCTCGATGTCCTTTGTTGTGATTTGCGTTTGTGATCTGAGTATCACGCTTATATCGCTTGGATTTGAGTTTTGATGACGGGTTTCTTGATGTTGATTTCCTGCACCATGGCTGCACCTACTGAGTATTTACATTTTGTGCATAGTTATTGCACTTGAGATATGTTTTTATACACCATGGTATTGGTTTTTGATTTGTGCATATTTATCGCACTTGATATCGGTTTGTGCCTTGGTTGCACATGCCTGTGATTTCGTGGATTTCATACGGATGATTTGATTTTTGCACTTGGTATAGCTTATATGTGCTTGCAGTGCATTGATATGTGTTTTGTGCACGCAGTTGCACACGATCTCGATTTTATACGCCTTAGTGTACTCGGTGTTGCTGTTTATGCATTTGGGTTATTGATCGGTATTTTATGCACTAGATTGCATTCTGCATTTGTTGCACCGGACGGGTATTTATGCGCTGTCGCACTGGATTTATACCCTGTACCTTGGTTGCACCCGATTTATATCCTTGAGCATTCGTTTTACCATATTTGTATTTTCGTGCGCGTTGGCACTTGCCGTCCGTTTTCGTGCATGTTACTGTACTATATGTTTTTACGGACCCGACGCGTTTTGGTTGGATTTGCGCATATTAGGCACTCGATTTTTGATTTTGTGTCCATCAGATACACTTGACTGGGATTTTACTCGTGCATGTGGGATGCTCTTGACTTGGATTTTCTTCCGTGCATATTGGATGCGATTTCATTCGTGCGGGACATATGCACTGGAGTTGGATTTTCGCGCATGTTGGGCGCATGATATGAGATGTGATTCTGTGCACACCGGATATATGGGATTGAGATTTTAGTGCACTTTAGATGCACTTGATGTTGTTGTCGTGCACACCCGTTGCACTGGACAGATGTTTTGTGCACACCCGTTGCACTTAGTTTTGCTTGTGTGTATTATAGCACCCGTATTTGGATTTGATTTCCATACGCACCAGACACATGTGATTATTGAATACGCCTTTTGAGGCTGATTTTGCTTTTGAGCATTTTGTTTTCATTTTGGGCACTATATTGTGTAGTAGCCAAACATGACTGATCTGAGGACAGTACCTGAGTACTTTGCATGTATTAAAAGTTTACCAAGAGGTTTTTGAAACAGAGGAGCTATAGTCTCGCTATTTTCTACGTGTCCGTGAGCGACACGAACGTTATAAAGGAAAACCTTTTGGGATGTTTTGAAAACGACGGAACATGTAATTAAGAAAACATATGTGGATATATATTAGTATTTTAAATCGAGCGTCCGTCAGTTATGCCGTGAGTTACGCATTCCCGCGGTGATTTAGAAAAGATTTTGCATGTCTTTCATTCAGATTTTGAGTTTTTCAAAGATGCGTACTATACAAGTATTATAGAATTTGACTAGTGTATGTTAGATTTCAGTAGTGGATTTCGAGATCTGCATCTCTATTGTAACTCCGAGGATATGCGTGCAAATCCGATGATTCTGGTAACGCTTGACGGAGTTCGATTTTGAGTTTTGTACTCGTTTTTATGCGCACTTGACGCGCTGTGTTATTTCTGCGATTCCCATGATTTCGGAGCCCCGCTGTTTTGAGCTGATTATTGAAATGTTTTAGATTTCGGGGGTTTAAATTTAAATTCGGGGACCGAATTTATTTAAGGGGGGTAGATTGTAACATCTCAGAAAATATAAAATATTATTTTGGGAATTTAATATTAAAATAATATTTTTCCCGAAAACTGCCGATTTGCGAAATTGGGGTTTTCGAAAAAAGGGTATAAGTATATACCATTAATTGTGAAATAAATAGAAATTAAAATTATTTATTCATTTGAAAATATATTTAAAGGATTTGGCAATTTTAAAATTGATTATACGCTGTTTCGATAAAAACCCGATTAGTGCACTGCTAATCGCGATTAAGCCAAATCCGCGTTTTTACAGTTTCCATGGTTAGTGCACCATGACATGTTCATTTTGTTACATGTTTCATTTCTTTTGGGCTTTGTATTATGGTTTTTGATGGATGGAAAAAAGAAAATGAAAAAGGGAAAAGTCAAGGAGACATAATGATTAGGTTAGGTGAGCTTGGAGAGAGAGAGAGTGTGTGAATTGTGAGAGAGAGGGAGGGGGGCTGCTGCCCTTTTTGTTGGCTCCATCTTTTTCTTCTTCTCTCCTTCATCTCCTCAACTCCAAAAACCCTCCACAAAAATCCATAGATCCATCTCCAACCATGCCCCAAAACCCTACACATCCTTCACAAATATTAATCCCCTCTTCAACCTCTACACGATCGACCGAGCAAAATGGGATTTTGACGACGTTGGGAAGTTAGTGCTGTCTAGAGTGGACTAGATGAGGTATAATTTCTTTCCTTTAGATTAGTTTTGTGTGATATCATGTTTAGATGTCGTATTGTGGAGATTAGTGAGATATTGGGAAACCCTAGAAAGAGGTTGAGTGTTTGCTGAAAATGGTGATGTGTAGTGGCTGACCACAAGCCTTAGGTGCTGTTTAGTGACCTAGACCAGACCATAGAAACCCCAAAACACGTATTTAGAAACCCGACATCGGATAAATGTGTGATCTGTGAAGGTGTTCTGGAATCTGGAGCAACCCGGGGGCACCAAAAACTAAATTGAGCTGACAGTGAGTCGTGCAGGCATCTAGGATGCTACCACCAAGACCCGAGCCCCTAATTCAAAGCCTACGCCGCAAATTTAATCATTCTGGCCGCAATTTGCGGCCAGAGTAGGATGGATTTGGCTCAGATTTATTCCAGGGCTCATTTTGCACTAAATTAGACCCCTCCTATATGCAGTTTTGGCTAATTGTCATCCGGGCAAAATCTGGGAGTATTTTGGTGTGTTTTAGGCGATGTTTTCCGTATTTTTTAAATGCACTTTCTTGATATTTGGATTTGTATTTTGTTGTCGGGTGTTCGTACATCGACAATAGGGGTTAGTTGTTGGATTTGCATGTTTGGGCCATAGGTTCCAACCTATGAGCACACTGTGCGCTGTATCGGTTTTCTGCCTCGATTTTTAATACGTATTGCAATTGTTATTATTGTAGGTACCCTCGCATGGATTCCGAGGCGAAGGAGCGTGGCGTCATCGATTTGGGCGAGCGAAGACAGGTGAGTAGATCTATATCTACCGGGAAAGTCGGGTGGATGGCGTATAGCACCCCCGCAAACTTCTAATGGAAACTGATTTATAGAGTATGGTTAGGAAACCTAGATTAGGAAACTAGGGTTTGAATATAGATAGGTATGTTGCCATGTTAGAAACTAGAGGATGGTTAAGTGTGATATGCTGCTACTACTACCCTAGGATGATGTTTAGCGATACTACCGCTTAGGTTTCTGTAGGACTAGATAGTCGATGTAGATGCGTCATCCGAACCATACCTTTTTCTAAAACAAAGAATCGTATGTATCTTTTAAAGGTATATCTTGAGGGATGTTACGGATTTTCAAATGATATCTTTTCTTTAAAAACACCGTAACCCCTGTTTTCAAAACTACGATTCACTTCTTTAAAAATCTGATTGTATGGTTCGGGTGTGTTTGTTAGATTAGATACTTATACATAGTAGAGATAGCGTGTTTATGTAAATTCGACATGATATGAGACATGAATGCGATGAAAGATTACAAGACGAATTTGATGATATAATGAGATGATGATATGATATGATGGTATACGGATGCGAGTGGAACGAAATGATTTTTACCCTGCCGGTCCCCTGATATGAGATCATTGCAGATGCGACCTAGGACATATGTATATAGAGTTATATACATATAGAATGTTGTGAATCATGGATGATAGGTTGTATGTGATGTTAGGCCATACCCTCATTTGTCGTATAGGATGATAGGATCCCTAAGCTTAATGCCGCCGCACGCTGATATTCCGTGCGTGATGAGTTGACTTGATGATTGATCCTTACCCTTGACTAGAGGTTGTCGTACGAGTGATTATACCGTACGCGATGTTTAGGGGCTAGATGCCGATTAATAGATTCGCCGACTCGGACATATGATAGTTATGTAAACCTTGTAGCTGTTAGCTGATGGTTGAGTTGCTGCATTCATGATATTATTATTCCATCGCATATACTTGTGATAGTACACCTGCACCATTATCGATGATGCGTATGTTTCACGTACACATAATTGCCGGCTCACACACTTCATCATCGATAATTGCCATGTCACTACACAGTAGGATTGCTGCATCATGACATACACATTGTATATTCATATTTGTGCACACATACATGGTACATCTCTACTTGCGCATATACATTTTGTACCTACATAAATAACCGGTTTATTTATGAAATTGGGAACCGCATGCTATACTTTAAAAACTGGAATCATTTTAAAGAGCGGTTTTCCCTTAATATGTCATATCACTATTCCATAGTGCATGATACACGGATATGCTCGCATTTCTTTTTGCATGTCGCATACATCATGCTCTATTATTTTACGCATTGAGATATGCTGTTTTTATGAAATTTCTGGATTTGAAAACCGTGGCTATTTCAAAAGGAAGCATGTACTATTTTAATACCCGGTTTCTCTTGATATGATATTTCAGTGCGTCCACCATGCGTTTTCTCGGTTCTGAGAGTGGCATGTGAAACCCGATTCGAGGAGTGGTAGGCACCGATTGCGGGTGCATGGTGGACCCGGTGAGGTACCCCGGGGCAAGAAGACTCGTACATGTTAGACGGTGAGGCCGGCAGGGGGAGCACTACCTACCGGTGATAGTATGTAGACTCGGCGGTTATCCGGAGGATACCGACCGGAGTAGCGAGATGGATATGAGGGCCGATCTGAGGATGCGGCGCCTGAGATATATGAGGATTTACGTGCCGATGCTGGGTACGGTTTTCATGATGTTTTCGAGTGTCGATGCTAGGCACTCAGGTTCCATGATTTGATGTGTCGGGAGGGACACTGTTGATATACATATATCCTCATATTTTCATGCACACTCTTTTATGATATTTACATGCATGATATTGTTGCGTCAGTGGTTGACGTGTGGACTGGATCCACATACATACATACATACATACATACATACACCGATGCTACTATCGGAGATTTTACACATGCTTATAGACATTGATTTATGGGTGGACGAGATCCACATATCCGCATGCATTGATTACTACTGTTGGATGTTATCCACGTGCATATAAATAGTGACTGCCTTGTTGGCACATATACGACCCGGTCACCCTGGATATCATAGCACTACTTTTGATATAGATGACCTAGGAGTCGTTGTTTATTCGATTTCTACTTGTAGATACATTTCTATTCACGAGTTAGCAACTCACCCCCGTTGTGCCACAGTTCTTGCAGGTTGACCGCTTGGATCAGTAGCGGATTCGCTGGCACACAGATTCATTTGGGTGTTTCTCATTGATAGGTGGGGCACTTGTATCGTACCCACTCTTGTATTTTATTTCATATTGTATCTAGTTGACTCCATCAATCAATCAAAAGTTGTATTTGTATATGTAATGAGGCTTAGTGAGACTTGTAGTTACGAGATTGAGCGATGGGTTTTATTTTCCCTTTGGGGTTATATCTTGCTCTTTCATTTATCTTTTTGTGGTGAACTTCGCCGTTGGGCATCGTATACTTATTTATACTATTTTGTGTGGTTTTGATCCGCCGTTTGGCGAAGAGCTAGCTCCCGCTTGGGGATGCCATTATTCTTGTTATGTATTGTGGTTTTGGATCAAAATATACAAAAGAGGTGCTGCCGATATTTTTAAAAGACGAAACATGTTTTTTTAAACTTATAAATTTCACCTGCATCACTCATGTTTCTTTCTATGCATTAAGAAAACATTGTTTTCATTATACCTTTATTTCAAAACCTCACCTCCTTTATTTTTTCTAAAAAGGTTTAGATTTCTGGGTTTCAGCTTACTTGAATTCCGTTACGCCTTTAGATGTGGCGTGATTCAAGTGCTGGTCACGAGCTAATATTTCGGGTCGTGACATGCACATATCTGTAATCTGTGATGTTGGTTTGTGTATATGAACTTTATTGGATCGTCGTGGATGAATAACCGGGGATGTGAGAAGTATGCATTCTTTCATTGGATGTAAATTGTAAATTGATGTAATATTCTTTTGCGGGGCACATCCGGGTTGAGGTTGTAGCCGCCGTTGTATTATTTCTTTTACTGTTTTCTGCTCCTAGGTTAGACCTAAGATGGGATGCACAAACTACCGGGTTCTTTGAAGTGCCGAATGGCCTACTCATTTTACTGAGGGAGGTTGCTCCACTTCGAGGATTTGGCAGGTAGTTTTTCGCACCCGTAGGGGTCTGGGGTATGGTTTGGCTATTCATCACGACCGTTGAATCCATCTTTCTTTACAGGCTTAAACGAAACGTGGAATTTCTAGTATATCCAATATGTTCATCTATGATCTGGAATGCCTATTATTGCGTGAGACGAATGGTTATATTATATATGCTATATAGTAGACGTTCCTTATGTTTTGCGTCCGCACTAGTCCAGCCCCCGCTCTGGCGTTAGTTAAGTAACCTAACGGTGTTAGATGGGGCCCAGTGGAGAATGTGGATGGCATAAGAGGACGTGGTATTTTCATTTCTCTCTGTGATGATAGGTGTAAATGATGGGACTGCATTAGATTAATGCAAAGCAAACAAACCAAAGCTGAATCGATGGAACACTTTTAAAACAACTCGGTTTTTTCAAAAACAGAAACTTTTAAATGCGGAGCCTTAACCACTCCTTTAAAAGCTATCAGGTTCCTTCGATTAAATCAAGTTCATTACGTTCACGGTTTCGCCAAAACCATTTGTAGCCCTCCGTCATTTCAGTTGAATATTTAGTAGTATTCAAGCTATGTATTTTGACCTTCGCCAAGGCATAGTGATTGGTAGTTGCTGGATATTCATCTGTAGCATAGATAGATGCGTTGGTTTGGGACAGTCGTACTACTATTTTTGCCTTCATCAAGGGTATGTATAGGTGGGTTCAAATTAACTTAGACAATGATGGGTAGAACTTGACATATGACTTATGATATGTTGGCATTCGTCAAGATCATAAGAGTATGGGGCAAAAATCTACATTGGCGGTTTCTAAAGAAACTGAAACTTGCTGGTGATGCATTCCATTTGGAGTGTGATAATGTTGGTAGGATTCCTTCAGGATTATCACACAATGATATTTGGATCTCGATCCTACTGTGAGTATCCGCTACTTCTCGGCAGATTTTTCACTAACACAACTATTGCTATAAACCAAGTAGGTGTCTAGAATGGTGTTAGCGGGGCTACGCCTCCAGGGAAAAGAGGTTATGTAATTAAGGAACTTCGCGAAAGCGTTGGAAAACCTCCCTCGAAGTATCAACACCAGCCTGGCCGAAAAGTTAAGCAAGTATTGTAAGAGTGAGATTAATCCTGACTAATTCTTATTTTATGGTTTGAGGAAGGATTCGAGATACAGTGGGAGTCATCCTGTTTAAATAAACTAAAAACCAATCTAAACTTGCAAGAACATCATGCTGAGTGTTTTCTTCTCTCTCTCCTAATTGTCGTGACCAGGTGACCAAGATTAGGTTACAGCTAGATAATAAAATGACTGAGTTATACTATATTGACTAGCAAAGGTTTGTCCGGATGTCCATTACCTATGACAAGCTGGACCACCTCATTACTGCTCAAGCCCTCGCCGTCCCAGGTCCAGATTCCACCATCGCGGATAATGATATCCGTAATACATCGGAAAAAGACAGTGCGAATGCCAAGTGCCTCGTGTTGGCCTCAGTAGATGGTGTAAACCAGAGGCAGCATGAGAAAATGGACTTATTTTCCGTCTTCCTCCATAACAAAGATTTTTATGGGGAGCAATCTCGTATCGCAAGGTATGAGACCTCGAAGGGAATTGCTTCAAGCGAGGTTGGCTGTCGAGTCATCTGTAGGGGACCACATCCCTATAATGATCGGCTGTATTAAACAGCTCACAGACTTGGGGACCACGTTGGAGAACGTGTCAAATGCTGACTTGATTCTATAGTCCCTACCTTCTACTTACGTCCACGGAAGAAAGTTATACTTCCAGTTGTAAGTCTACGGTAGCGCCCCGGCAGTCTTTCCGAGGCCAAAATGCGGAAACAAAACTTCTTCAAACTAGAAACCGGTGCTATCGTATGCTTAAAACCCGGATCGAACCGTTAACCTACAACTAGCAATCTAGAGAAGTGATAGAAAGCTATACTGATCGATCCGTGTCCTTCGGTCTTTGGCCACCATCCCAAGCTCCTCGCGGCATCTCTGGTCTTGATCTCCTCGTCGGAAAGTGTTAGTGTATATGCCCTAGAGGCCATTACTGTATCATACTAGCTTGTATATTACTTAATGGAAGCTTGGGATATTCACAGTTGTATAAACAATCTTGCTCAAAATGGTAGTATGCTAGTTGGTTTTTTTCTACTTCAATATGTGCATGTGTTTCTTTTAGCATATAGCTTATACATATTAATAGAGCCCTTAGGATCTTTGCTTGATTACCAGCGTTGTGATGGCAGTCACACTCGTGGGGTCTAGTTAATCTATAAGAACATCCTTATACAGGTCCCTAGTCGTAGGACTATCGAGACAGGGCATCGATACTCCGGAGTAGACTAGCGTATGCGCTTCTCATCCGAGCAGGGGAGATGGTCTGTCCCACAGCCATCAGTACGTCGTACTGGAGATAGTATGCGGGTGCTCGTTGGGTTACGAGTACACTGGACAGGACTCGTTGGGAACTGTTGGTTGGTACTATACCTATCGTCAGTTATCAGTTCCCAAGTGACATGAGTACAGCTTAGTCCGCTGACTTGACACTGTCACTTCGCCTCTAGTGTGTTCCCACTGTACTTTGATTACTACCCTACCATGGCTCAAAGGAGTCGTGCAAACAGGTAGTAGTTGGGTGCAGTCCCGAAGCACTTGGAGGCAGTGACGGTTAGACAGGATTCGTCTCTCCCTGTATTGGGGGTTGACATCGCGCTGTGTCTAGGAGAGCCATTACACGAGTAGTCCCTGGCCAGGGCAAGCGAGATATACTGGTAGGTTTCCAGTGCTATCTCAGGGTGTTGTGGGCTACACTCCGACACGACTTGTACCGCTATTAGGGGACTGACGTTTACCGCCCCCTAGGTCCGCCATGCGATGTATCAGACGAACAGACCGGACTGTATCAGAGATTGTCACATTCAGGCTCAGTAGGAGTTCAGATGTGTTTCACCTCGTCCGTCTTCTTGTAGGCATCTACCTGGGGACCGTTACGCACAGCCAGTGCCGCTTGCGGTCTGTGGTTAAACCCACTGCCAGCGTAGTGTCGAGTCTTTAGAGTCCCACACAGAAAGCTATTCGCCTTTAGGCAAAAGAGTAGAGGTCGCATGGTTTTGCGACAGGTCGCATGGTTTTGCGACAGGGTTCGGTCACATCCGTGCACTTGTGCACGTTTAGTGTCCGGACAGTTAACACTAGCGGGCTTTGGTTTAAGCCAGATCCTAGTGTACGCTTTGGGATTAGTTTTATCTCGTTAGTATTCTTGTTCCTCGAAACGCGGATGCGGGTGTGTATGCACAGTTGACAGAGAGACAGAGGCAGAGGATTCTCATTGGGGTTATTGACTGTTGACTGTTCACTGTTGACAATTGACTTTTGCAAAGCCCTAATGAGAATAAGAAATATGATTAATGATAATATTAATTAAGTATTATCGTGTCATGGTTGAGATGAAGGGTTGACTTTGTTGACCGGTTGACTAGGATGGACTAGTTGACCATCATCATTGCAATGGCTATCATTTCATGGCAAAGACTTTTGCTTGCTTGTTATGCTTTGCAATATGAGTGCATGAAATGATAATGCCACTTGATATGATATGAACCATCACATAATACTCAATTATTATTATTATTATTATTATTCTTTTTGGATTATGGGAGAGAGCTTGAGAAAAGTCTTGCTCATTCTCTCATTTCATTTCTCTCTCTTGCTTGAGCTCTCCCTCTTGCTCTTCCTCTTGCTCTCTCTCTAGCTCAAGGCAACACCTTCTCATGAGTTGAGAAACATTGCCTTAGAGATAAAAGAAAACCCAAATCACTTCTCTACTCATCCTAGTTCACAAGGTTTAGCAAACCAAGTGTTCTAGTTACTTCAAGTTCGAAGAAGAAGCCAAAGGTAGAAGCTTTCAGGTGTATCCATCTTCGGCGCAAGGAGACGACGAGGTGAGGTCGATCCGTACACTGGAAAGAGTTGAAGACGAAGGAGTTCAAGAAAGGTATAGCCCCCCCTAACCGAGTAGGAAAAACTCTAGTTAGGTTGTTAGGTAGTTGTTTAACAAAGATCCGTATTTTGAGTCTATGTTACCACCTCTTGAAAAATCATTTTTCATCATTTCCGCAAGCCCGTAAGTACCGGGAGAGCTAACTGTTGCGCCACGGCAGCGCCCCGGCCTCGTACTCGAGGCCAAAATGCGGAATCAAAAATTTTCCTTACTCGGAAACCGGCGCTACCGCGGACAATGAAAACCGGATCGTAACCATTAACCTATACTAGCTAACTAGAGATAGGGTGAGAAGTATACCGAGTGATCCGAGTCCTCCGGTCTTCTCGTCATCGTCCCGATCTCCCGCGGAAAGAGTAGTCTCCACATCGTCGCCTCCTCGCCGGAAAGGGCACCACATCGCCTTCTTCTTTTACGGGCTCCCGCCTCAATACCGAGGCAACTCGCGCATGAAGCCGGCAACTCGACATGCTCAAGATATGCTGTAGAATGTGTAGTGTAGAGGGTATGTCTCTTTGGGGTTTGTTGCCATGGTGATGGAGGATTCAAGAATAGAAAAATGGTGCTTGCATTTTTCTAGCAAGAAAATGAGATCATGGATGAAACTCTCAAGATGAAGCTCTCTTCTTCTTCTTCTCTCTTTCTTTTTCCTCTCATGAAAAACTTATCATCCATTTCATCAAGTGTGAAAATGGTGGAGGAGGGAATACTAAAACACAATCATAGAAGGAAGGTCATGGTAGTAAAAGCAAGTGGTGACTATATCCAAACATAATCATCACAAACTCACATCAACCATTCTTATCACAACTAATCAAAATAAAGCATGAAAAGATGAAGGAAAAGAATGGCATCTAAAGATGCTATCAAGATAAATACTTTTGCAAGAAAAACCTCCACAAAGTGTTATTTGCAAAACTGCAAATAACCCCCTCCATCGGAAAAGTCCGGCCGGGAAAGAACAAAGGAAAACCGGCCGGAACGGAATGCAAACTGGCAACTCCAGAAAACTGGTCCCGTAATAAATTACAGGAAAACCCCTATACTGTGCATACACACCCGCATCTGTATTCCGTCCGGATACAAATGCAATGAGACAAAATCTACACTGTACTAGACTAGGACCGGCTTAAGCCAAAGCCGGCTAGTAATATCCGTCCGATCCTGATTCGTGCAATACCGCACGTATCAGATCGAACCCTGCCATATAACTACACGGCCACTAGTACAAAACTGTCCGATCCAGAGCCGTGCAATACCGCACGTATCTGATCGGACCCTGCTATATCTCCATACGGCCTCTACAGCGTTTCGCCCGAAAGCTTGAGTAACTGTAAGTGTGGTGGACTCTAAAGACTCGTCAATACTATGGCTGTGGATTTAACCACTAGCACGTCAGAGGTATCAGCCAATACGTGACGGGCCACCAGCTATTGACCAAAAGGGACGTCGATGAGCGAACTCATCCTGACACCCTACTGAGCCTGTCAGTGACAATATCCGTACAGTCCGGTCCGTTCGTCTATGAGCATCGCATGGCGGGCCTAGGGGGTTGGTAAAAGTCAGACCCCCAAAAGCGGTACAAGTCGTGTCGGAGTGTAGCCCAGAACGCCCTGAGATACTACTGGAATACCTACCAGTAAATCTCCTGCCTCGGCCGAGGGCTTTGCGTAATGGCTCTCCTAGACACAGCGCGACCTCACCCCCAATACCGGGAGAGACGAACCCCTGAAGATCCGCTCACTGCCTCCATGTGGCTCGGGACTGTACCCAACTAAAACCTGTTTGCACGACTCCTTTGAGCCGTGATAGGGTAGTAATTAAAGCACAGTGGGAACTCACACGAGACAAATGACGATCCCCAGGTCAATGAACTAACCTGTACACATGTCACCAGGGAACTGCTATCTGACGTCTGGTATAAGACCAACTAGCAGGTTCCCAGCGAGTCCTGTCCGGTGTACTCATAACCCAATGAGCACCTGTATACATCTTAGGTGAACCAACTGACACCAGTGGCTTGTGAGACCGGCCACCGCCCCTCGTCGGGGTCTCGAGTGTATACACTAGTCTACTAATGGTGTATCGATGCCCTGTCTCGAAAATCCTACGACTAGGGACCTTTTAAGGATGTGCTTATAGACTACCAGCTCCCACGTGTATGATCGCCATCATACTGCCGGCAGTCAAGCAAGAATCCTAGGGGCTCTATCAACGTGTAATAGCGACATGCCAGGTCACCTAAAGCAGTACACGATGATAAAGGTAAACCAGATAGCATACTATCATCTCGAGTAAGACTGTCCTACCGGGATAGGTCCTCCCTCAATCATTGCAATCACGTGCCTGTGATCCAATAATTGACTCTGAGGGCACTATCTCCAACAATCTCCCACTTGCACTCAAGGCTAATTATTGCTATGCCGCATACTCACAGCCCGTGTGATACCGAACACCCAACTCCTCTACTAGTCAGTCTCACAAAGCTCGTTTGCGAAACTATCGCGTTCGTGGAATAGCCTCAGTGAGTGGATCCGCTATGATGTTTCTTTCTATGTCCCTCTATATCTCAAGTTCGCGGAGAAAGCCATCTCCCGAAATGAGCAATACATGTCTTAGAACGTCTGGATGTCTGATGGGACCTAGTTCATAAATGAACTCCAAATCCAAACTTCTTAGACTGTATCGTCAACTGAACTTAATCAGTATCCTGCGCCATGCCACCCTCAGTATTGCCTTGGACCACCTGTCCAAAATACTGCCCCTCGTCAGAAGGAAAACTATAACTCTGACAACCTCCTTGTCGTCCATGTCACCTTGGAAGCCTGGAATGATAACTGTCTCCCAAATGAGGCTGTCGTTATCATATCCCTAGAACATCCACTTATGTTCTAAGACTGCTTCCGACTGTTTCTCCAGGATTGGATCAATATCAACTTATTGCATCTAGTGCAAGAACAACATCTGGTGTGGTACTTGACATCTCATGATTGACTCAATTGCCTAAGCAAGTGATCTGCCAATCATGAGTATCCCTCTCCCCTTTAGTCTATAAGACACCTTTAGAGAGGGTGACTCCATCAACTGCAGGTTCACTACCGTGTCAGGAGTCATCCATTCTAAATACTCATAGAATGCTGTCAAGGTACCCAGATTGGGAAACCACCCAAATCTAGATCTAAAACCATAGATCTAGTAACCAGTATGTCTGATACAATATCCAAGTCCCTTGTGGAGAAACCACTATGTGACGACCAAAGTATAACCGATCGTAGTATAGGAATATCACTTCCTACTACCTTCTCAACAGATCCACCCCATATTCTGATGACGTCAAACCTATGACTGTCACATCAGAAATGGATGATCTATTTCCGCTACATCTGCTTTAGTCTATAAATAGACATAAGCCTGATGTCCACCAATGCTTCCGCTGCTCCCACTGACTACGACAACCCTCTGGCAGAGTCATATAGACGTGCACTTCCAAAGCTAGTTTAGAACGACGCTATACTCATCCTCCTGCCGGGTCTCGCAGCCTGGAACAACAGCAATGGTAATTGTGGGTAAACAAGAACTTCCCTGTCACCGTCCTTGAGGCTACCGGAGTACCTCTCGGGTGCCTGAAGTTACCCACCGTATCTGCAGAGTGGCCAATGGAATGTCAAACCAGATTGAATCTTTAGGTTGCTTATCAAATCTTCAGTAATCGTTTGCGGTTCTGGAATCACTTCCAGTTCTACCATACTCCCACTACTTTTTCTGAAAAAATCCATTTTTAATAAAAACTGTGGCAAGTCTAGAACAGTATTGCTATTGTTCATCCAGATGGTAGAAAGTCAACCCTCATCATAGCCTGGGTCAACCCACAAACAGCCATTACAGAAACGTGCCTTGAGTTGTCCAGTGTCTGGTTTTAAGCATAAGCCGGACAACTCCCCGTACCTTAACAATGTCAAGATATGAACTGTTCTATATCCAATATAGAAACAGAGGCACTGATTTAATTGAACCAGATTCAAATCATGCAGCTATCTCCAGTGCATGTAAAGTAAATGGAAGGAGGCCGATCAGCGTTACTCAACTTAGGAATGCTTCCAATTATGAGTATCCTGAAAGAGAAGCAAGTTCTCTTAATCATTACTATCAACTGAATACCATACACAAGTATCTACATCTTCGATCACTTTGAAGAATCTCGATACTTGCTATACCTGGTTCTCTACTCTATTCAAATACCTATAACTCCTCAAAACTTAGACCCTGTGTTTCCACGAAACACATGTCTAAGAACCAGAGAAGTTAAAAGTAAACAGAATATAGTATGAGGACCAACCCCTCTGTCCTGATGGACACTGGACAACATACAATACTCTGTATAATTCCTCTGAGTCTAACAACTCTTTCACTGTGTGTCGTAGGTTGAAAACTGTACTTATGGTTAAGAAGAATTACACCGCTGTTTAATGCTCCTTACCTAACCATCCACTGATATAGGTAAATGTCATCGACATAATTTCAAAAGGTATATCTCACTCTATGAAATTAGACGTATAGATATATCAATTTGAAATTGGTGCACAACAGCGGATATTCAAAACCAAATATTTGCCGACCGGCAAACAACCCAGGTGGCTTCCTCAATTATCACCAATTACAACGAATCCCGATATAAAGAGGATGGTCACCTAATTCCCAATAACTTACTCCCACTCAGCATCTGTAATACCATACAGATGTGAGAATCCAACCTGGTAAATACATACCCTGGAGCAAGCGTCTAATCGGGAAATCAGTTTTCTTTTAACATTACACAGTGAAAATGAAACATTGAAATGTCTCGATGGGGTATCCTGGTATTCCTAGTAATGCCTCTTCCATTATCCAGATTCACAACTGTAACCTTGTAATTCTTAGCCATTTCTCCAAATCCCTTTATATGTCTTTAGTCATTACCTTCTGTACACCCCTTTAGGCCAAATGGTTTTCTTCCTTCCCTACCGTTCGGCACCAGCCTATGGTTTGGAAGAAGACTATCCAAAAAGCATAAAGGGTGTACTGTCCTAATCCTAGGAGCACTCGCAACGCGAGAGAAGGTGAAGATAAAAGACACCTGAATGTACTTTATTCCTATTTCTCCTGAACCAGAATCCATCCCCGAACTGAAACAAGTTCCTTTCGAGTTCGTATATAACCATACGATGGAGTATCCAATAAACTGTGGATCTTCGTAGTGACACGGAGTGTCCAGGAGAAATACAAAGGTGATTTAGGATTGGCGAAGAAATACCCGGTTTGGTCGTGAATATCAGTCGCAATTTACTTTGCCCTCTTACTAATCCCTTGCTTTTTCTTAATCTTAATACCTTCTGTACACCGTTTAGGCTAACTGGTTTTCTTTATTCCCTACCGGTCGGAACCAGCCTATGGTTTGGACGAAGACTATCCAATTTGCGTAATAGGTGTACTACTCCTAAACCAAGGAGTACTCGCAACCTGAGAGAGGGTGAAAAGAAAAGACAACTGAATAATCCTATTCGTTTTCTCCAGAACCAGAAACCATCCTCGAAGTCCTTCGAGTTCGTATCTAACCATACGATGGTTTTGTCCAATGGAAGTGGACGTTCGCAGTAACGCGGGGTGTCCTGGAGAAAAGGGTAAAAGTAGGAGTGGCAATGAGGTCTGCAACTCTGACAATCCAAAAGCCTGTGTTAAGAAGGTTCGGTCAACTTGGTCACTGAGTCAAAGTCCAGGGTCGGTTCAATGGTCGCTGCCAGAGAGAGAGAAAAGAAACACTCAGCGTGCACTCTAACCTAGATCAGAATGGTTATCACTTTGTCTAATCTGGAAACCTCCCACTGTACCTCAAATTCTCCTCCAAACCTGAAAGAAGAATTAGTCGGGATCACCCGAGGAGTAAACCAACTCATCAGTGGGAATCGGGATCCAACTATCATCGCATGATAACGTGACGGAATCCACTCACGTCACCACACTCCAGAAGGTATGCGCATGCCTGGCAAGTTTCAGTTCTTTTGAAACTCCCGATGTGATTTTTACCCCTAGGACCCAAGTGACCTTGACGAATAATCAACAAATCAAAAGGTCCTAGTCAAGTTCAACCCGTCATTATCTTGATTGCGTTAAACCCACCCGCACGACCCTTGACGAATAATCAACAAAGTCGCACGACTGTCCTAACCAATCCACATATCCATGCGACAGAAAGCATTACAGAGCTACCGCACACTACGCCTCGGCGAATAGCAACGACAAACGTAACGCCACGGCAGCGCCCCGGCCTCCTACTCGAGGCCAAAATGTGGAATCAAAAATTTTCCTTACTCGGAAACCGGCGCTACCGCGGACAATGAAAACCCGGATCGTAACCATTAACCTATACTAGCTAACTAGAGATAGGGTGAGAAGTATACCGAGTGATCCGAGTCCTCCGGTCTTCTCGTCATCGTCCCGATCTCCCGCGGAAAGAGTAGTCTCCACATCGTCGCCTCCTCGCCGGAAAGGGCACCACATCGCCTTCTTCTTTTACGGGCTCCCGCCTCAATACCGAGGCAACTCGCGCATGAAGCCGGCAACTCGACATGCTCAAGATATGCTGTAGAATGTGTAGTGTAGAGGGTATGTCTCTTTGGGGTTTGTTTCCATGGTGATGGAGGAATCAAGAATAGAAAAATGGTGCTTGCATTTTTCTAGCAAGAAAATGAGATCATGGATGAAACTCTCAAGATGAAGCTCTCTTCTTCTTCTTCTCTCTTTCTTTTTCCTCTCATGAAAAACTTATCATCCATTTCATCAAGTGTGAAAATGGTGGAGGAGGGAATACTAAAACACAATCATAGAAGGAAGGTCATGGTAGTAAAAGCAAGTGGTGACTATATCCAAACATAATCATCACAAACTCACATCAACCATTCTTATCACAACTAATCAAAATAAAGCATGAAAAGATGAAGGAAAAGAATGGCATCTAAAGATGCTATCATGATAAATACTTTTGCAAGAAAAACCTCCACAAAGTGTTATTTGCAAAACTGCAAATAACCCCCTCCATCGGAAAAGTCCGGCCGGGAAAGAACAAAGGAAAACCGGCCGGAACGGAATGCAAACTGGCAACTCCAGAAAACTGGTCCCGTAATAAATTACAGGAAAACCCCTATACTGTGCATACACACCCGCATCTGTATTCCGTCCGGATACAAATGCAATGAGACAAAATCTACACTGTACTAGACTAGGACCGGCTTAAGCCAAAGCCGGCTAGTAATATCCGTCCGATCCTGATTCGTGCAATACCGCACGTATCAGATCGAACCCTGCCATATAACTACACGGCCACTAGTACAAAACTGTCCGATCCTGATCCGTGCAATACCGAACGTATCTGATCGGACCCTGCCATATCTCCATACGGCCTCTACAGCGTTTCGCCCGAAAGCTTGAGTAACTGTAAGTGTGGTGGACTCTAAAGACTCGTCAATACTATGGCTGTGGATTTAACCACTAGCACGTCAGAGGTATCAGCCAATACGTGACGGGCCACCAGCTATTGACGAAAAGGGACGTCGATGAGCGAACTCATCCTGACACCCTACTGAGCCTGTCAGTGACAATATCTGTACAGTCCGGTACATTCGTCTATGAGCATCGCAAGGCGGGCCTAGGGGGTTGGTAAAAGTCAGACCCCCAAAAGCGGTACAAGTCGTGTCGGAGTGTAGCCCAGAACGCCCTGAGATACTACTGGAATACCTACCAGTAAATCTCCTGCCTCGGCCGAGGGCTTTGCGTAATGGCTCTCCTAGACACAGCGCGACCTCACCCCCAATACCGGGAGAGACGAACCCCTGAAGATCCGCTCACTGCCTCCATGTGGCTCGGGACTGTACCCAACTAAAACCTGTTTGCACGACTCCTTTGAGCCGTGGTAGGGTAGTAATCAAAGCACAGTGGGAACTCACACGAGACAAATGACGATCCCCAGGTCAATGAACTAACCTGTACACATGTCACCAGGGAACTGCTATCTGACGTCTGGTATAAGACCAACTAGCAGGTTCCCAGCGAGTCCTGTCCGGTGTACTCATAACCCAATGAGCACCTGTATACATCTTAGGTAAACCAACTGACACCAGTGGCTTGTGAGACCGGCCACCGCCCCTCGTCGGGGTCTCGACTGTATACACTAGTCTACTAATGGAGTATCGATGCCCTGTCTCGAAACTCCTACGACTAGGGACCTTTTAAGGATGTGCTTATAGACTACCAGCTCCCACGTGTATGATCGCCATCATACTGCCGGCAGTCAAGCAAGAATCCTAGGGGCTCTATCAACGTGTAATAGCGACATGCCAGGTCACCTAAAGCAGTACACGATGATAAAGGTAAACCAGATAGCATACTATCATCTCGAGTAAGACTGTCCTATCGGGATAGGTCCTCCCTCAATCATTGCAATCACGTGCCTGTGATTCAATAATTGACTCTGAGGGCACTATCTCCAACAGTAACGTGGACTTACAG
Source organism: Agapanthus africanus (assembly GCA_030015575.1). Lineage (NCBI taxonomy): Eukaryota > Viridiplantae > Streptophyta > Magnoliopsida > Asparagales > Amaryllidaceae > Agapanthus > Agapanthus africanus. The sequence continues at coordinate 415,399,353 of JASDDO010000022.1, forward strand.
TGGTATCAGAGACTAGTTAAACACTATCTAACATGTTAGCAAAGTAACTAGAAGTTCGATCGAAGAAAAAGTCACGAAACATGCCCGAAAAATCAAGTTTCTGCCGATTCTGTTTTCTGTTCAAAAAATAAAAAATCTTACACTAAAAATCGACTCAGGCTTTTTAGAACACACTGTAGAAAAATGGTCCCACGACTCGGTTAAAGCGCCGCGGAACCGCGGCAGGAGCATGCTCCCGCCGTGGAACCGCGGCCGAGTTGACTCGGCCGTGGGAGATGTTTCATGCAGTGTGTTCAGTGGGGTGTTTTGGGATTTTTACAATATGTTTTTTCTGCCCAGATTTTCCAGAAAGAAAATTTTGTTTTTGGGGCCTAATAGTCCGTATTTTGATCGAACTTCTAAAAGACTTAAGCTAACGGGTTATATCTGTGATGTGATATATGTATTGAACGTCCGCTAATCACTATACGTCGATTAGCGGGGGTTATACATATCTGTGATCTGTAATGTTGCTGTTATGTGTATATGAATTCATTGGATTGTCGCGGATGAATAGCCAGGGGGTTGTGAGATGAGAGTTTTCTGTTATCTTTCAATTCATGTAATATGTAAATTGATGTAATATTATTTTTGGCCGCACAACCGGGTCGGGGTTGTAGCCGTTATTGTATAATTTCTTTTTACTGTTTTTGCTCCTAGGATAGACCTAAGGTGGGGTGCACAAACTACCAGGTGTCTCGAAGTGCCGAGTGGCCTACTCATGCCGTTGAGGGAGGTTGCTCCGCTTCGGATATTTGGCGGGTAGTTTTCCGCACCCGTAGGGGTCTAGGGTGGGGTATTGGCTATTCATCGCGACTGTGTAATCCGCCTTTCGTTACAGGCTCGTACGAATTGCGGATTCCTAGTATATCCAATGTGTTCATCTGTGATCTGGAATGGCTATCATTGCTGTGACGAATGAGTATATCTATATATGATATCTATTTAGGCGTTGCTTATGTTTTGCATCCGCGCTAGTCCAGCGCCCGCTCTGTCGTTAGTTAAGTAACCTAACGGGTAATGACGGGGCCCCGTGGCGAATGCGGATGGCATAAGCGTACGTCATATTTTCGTTGTTTTCTGCAATGGTAGGATTAATTTATGGGACGCATTAAAAGGAATTAATGCAAGAAAAATAAACCAAGTAAAAGTCGTTGGAACAATTTCAAAAACCACTCGGTTTCTTTTCAAAAATAACTTTTAAAACGCGGAGCTTAAGCCACTCCTTTTAAAAGCTATCAAGGTTCCTTCGATTATATCAAATTCACTACGTTCAAGGTTTCACCAAAACCATTCGTAGCCCTCCGTTGTTTCGTATGAATATTCAATAGTATTCAAGCTATGTTTGTTGACCTTCGTCAAGGCATAGTGATTGGTAGCTGTTGGGTGTTCATACGTAGCATAGATAGATGAGTTGGTTTGGGACAGTCGTATTACCTTGTTGACCTTCGTCAAGGGTATATACGGGTGGGTTCAAATTAACCTGGACAATGACGGGTAGAACTTGACATGTGGCTTATGATTTGTTGACCTTCGTCAAGGTCATAAGAGCATGGGGCAAAAATCCACATCGGGAGTTTCAAAAGAACTGAAACTTGCTAGCACTGCATACCATTTGGAGTGTGATGATTCTGGTAGGATTCCTTCAGTTTTGTCACGCGATGATATTTGGATCCCGATCCTACTGTGAGTATATGCTACTCCTCCGGAACTTTCTCACTTAACGATCAATGCTATAAACCAAGTAGGTGCCTAGAAAGGTGTTAGCGGGGCTACGCCCACAGGGAAAAGAGGTTATTTAATTAAGGAACTTCGCGAAAGCGTTGGAAAACCTCCCTCGAAGTACCGACACCTGTTAGTGTTTATACCCTAGAAGGCCATTACTGTATCATACTAGTTTGTATATTACTTAATGGAAGCTTGGGATATTCACATGTATATAACAGTCTTGCTAAACATGGTAGTATGCTACTTGGTTTTTCTATCTTAATATGTGAGTATACGTATTGATAGAGCTCTTAGGATCTTGCTTGACTACCAGCGTTGTGATGGCAGTCACACTAGTGGGGGCTGGGTAGTCTACAAGCACATCCTTATTCATGTCCCTAGTCGTTGGATTATCGAGACAGGGCATCGATACTCCGGAGTAGACTGGTGTGTACGCTTCTCATCCCAGTTAGGGAGATGGTCTGTCCCACAGCCGTCAGTACGTCGTACTGGAGATAGTATACAGGTGCTCATTAAGTTACGGGTACACCGGACAGGACTCATAGGGAACTGTTGGTTGGTTTTATACCAGTCGTCAGTGAACAGTTCCCAGGTGACATGAGTACAGCATAGTTCGCAGACTTGACTCTGCTACTTCGCCTCGAGTGTGTCCCACTGCTCTTAGATTGCTACCCTACCACGGCTCAAAGGAGTCGTGCAAACAGGTAGCAGTTGGGTGCAGTCCCGAGCACTTGGAGGCAGTGGCGGTTAGAAAGGATTCGTCTCTCCCGGTATTGGGGGTTGATATCGCGCAGTGTCAGAGAGCCATTAAGCAAAGTCCCTGGCCAGGGCAAGCGAGATTTGCTGGTAGGTTCCAGTAGTTTCTCAGGGTGTAATGGGCTTCGCTCCGACACGACTTATACCGCTATTAGGGGACTGACGCTTGCCGCCCCCTAGGCCCGATATGCGATAGTCTTAGACGAACAGACCGGACTGTATGGAGATTGTCACAGCAGGCTCAGTAGGAGTTCGGATGGGTTTCCTCATCGGCCTTCTTATCGACATCTACCTGGGGACCGTTATGTTGCGCCACGGCAGCGCCCCGGCCGTCTATCCAAGGCCAAAATGCGGAATCAAAATTTTCCTTACTTGGAAACTGGCGCTACCGCGGACAATGAAAACCCGGATCGTAACCATTAACCTAATGCTAGCTAAACAAGAGATGCGAAGAGAAGTATACCGAGTGATCCGAGTCCTCCGGTCTTCTCGTCGTCGTCCCGATCTCCTGCGGAAACTCCGGTCGTCGCCTCCTCGCCGGAAGGGCACCACATCGCCTGCATCTTTTACGGGCTCCCACCTCAATACCGAGGCAACTCGGGCACGAAGATGGCAAGTCGACGTGCCCAAGATGTGCTGTAGAATGTAGTATAGAATGCGCTTTGTCTCAATGGGGTTAATTTGCCTTGATGGAGGAATCAACAAGATATGAACTTGAGGATTTTTGGTAGCTATGAAAAAATGAGATGGATGATTAATTTCCCACACCAAAAGAACCTCTCTCATTTTTCCTCTCCTCCAAATTGTGGCCGGCCCCTTCATTTGGAAATGGTGGTGGAGACTAAGTATATCACAAGAGGGAGGTGAGTGTAGGAGATAGAAAGAGGTGACCACATCCTAAAGCAAAAGAAACATCAACCATACTTTTCTCTCCATACCCTTTCAAATCTCATTAATGCAAAAATCATCATGAAAAAGCAAGGAGGCTTATCCTATCATAATGAATGTATTTGCAAGAAACCCCCCTTCATTTGTTATTTGCACAATTGCAAATAACCCCCTCCATCGGAAAAGTCCGGCCGGGAAAGAACAAACGAAAACCGGCCGGAACGGAATGCAAACTGGCAACTCCAGAAAACTGGTCCCGTAATAAATTACAGGAAAACCCCGATACTGTGCATACACACCCGCATCTGTATTCCGACCGGATACAAATGCAATGAGACAAAATCTACACAGTACTAAACTAGGATCCGGCTTAAACCAAAGCCGGCTTGTAATATCCGTTCGATCCTGATCCGTGCAATACCGCACGTATCAGATCGAACCCTGCCATATAACTATACGGCCACTAGTACAAAACTGTCCGATCCTGATCCGTGCAATACCGTACGTATCTGATCGGACCCTGCCATATCTCCATACGGCCTCTACAGCGTTTCGCCCGAAAGCTTGAGTAACTGAAAGTGTGGTGGACTCTAAAGACTCGACAATACAATGGCTGTGGATTTAACCACTAGCACGTCAGAGGTATTAGCCAATACGTGACGGGCCACCAGCTATTGACCAAAGGGACGTCGATGAGCAAGCTCACCCTGACACCCTACTGAGCCTGTCAGTGACAATATCCGTACAATCCGGTCCGTTCGTTTATGAGCATCGCATGTCGGGCCTAGGGGGTTGGTAAAAGTCAGATCCCCAAAAGTGGTACAAGTCGTGTCGGAGTGTAGCCCAGAACGCCCTGAGATACTACTGGAATACCTACAAATAAATCTCCTGCCTCGGCCGAGGGCTTTGCGTAATGGCTCTCCTAGACACAGCGCAACCTCACCCCCAATACCGGGAGAGACGAACCCCTGAAGATCCGCTCACTGCCTCCATGTGGCTCGGGACTGTACCCAACTAAAACCTATTTGCATGACTCCTTTGAGCAGTGGTAGGGTAGTAATCAAAGCACAGTGGGAACTCACACGAGACAAATGACGATCTTAGGTCGATGAACTAACCTGTACACATGTCACCAGGGAACTGCTATCTGACATCTGGTATAAGACCAACTAGCATGTTCCCAGCGAGTCCTGTCCGGTGTACTCATAACCCAATGAGCACCTGTATACATCTTAGGTGAACCAACTGACACCAGTGGCTTGTGAGACCGGCCACCGCCCCTCGTCGGGGTCTCGACTGTATACACTAGTCTACAAATGGAGTATCGATGCCCTGTCTCGAAACTCCTACGACTAGGGACCTTTTAAGGATGTGCTTATAGACTACGAGCTCCCACGTATATGATCGCCATTATACTGCTGGAAGTCAAGCAAGAATCCTAGGGGCTCTATCAACGTGTAATAGCGACATGTCAGGTCACCTAAAGCAGTACACGATGATAAAGATAAACCAGATAGCATACTATCATCTCGAGTAAGACTGTCCTACCGGGGTAGGTCCTCCATCAATCATTGCAATCACGTGCCTGTGATCCAATAATTGACTCTGAGGGCACTATCTCCAACAATCTCCCACTTGCACTCAAGGCTAATTATTTCGATGTCGCATACTCACAGCCCGTGTGATACCGAACACCCAACTCCTCTACTAGTCAGTCTCACAAAACCCGTTTGCGATACTATTGCGTTCGAGGAATAGCCTCGGTGAGTGGATCCGTAGTATGTTTCTTTCTATGTCTCTCTATATCTCAAGTTCGCGGAGAAAACCATCTCCTGAAATGAGCAATACCTGTCTTGGTATGTCTGGATGCCTGATGGGACCTAGCTCATGAATGAACTCCAAATCCAAACTTCTTAGACTGTATCGTCAACTGAACTTAATCAGTATCCTGCGCCATGCCTTCCTCAGTATTGCTTTGGACCACTTGTCCAAAATACTGCCCCTCGTCAGAAGGAAAAACTATAACTCTGACAGCCACTCTGCCATCCAGGTCACCTTAGAAGCCTGGAATGATAACCGTCTCCTAAAGGAGGCTGTCGTTATCACATCCCTAGAACTCACACTTATGTCCTAAAACTGCTTCCGATTGTTCCTCCAGGATTGGATTAATATCAACTTATTGCATCTACTGCAAGAACAACATCTGGTGTGGTACTTGACATCTCATGATTGACTCAATTGCCTAAGCAAGTGATATGCCAATCATGCACATCCCTCTCCTCTTTAGTCTGTAAGACAACTTTAGAGAGGGTGACTCCATTACCTGCAGGTGTACTACCGTGCCAGAAGTCGTCCATTCTAAATACTCATAGAATGCTGTCAAGGTACCCAGATTAGGAAACCACCCAAATCTAGATCTAAAACCATAGATCTAGTAACCAGAATGTCTGATATAATATCCAAGTCCTGTGTGGAGAAAACACTGTGTGACAACCAAAGTATAACCGATCGTAGTATAGGAGTTTCCTTTCCTACTCTGTGTATGTCATCCAAAACCAGGACATCACACCCTACTACCTTCTTGACAGATCCATCCCCTATTCTGATGACGTCAAAACCTATGACTGTCACATCAGAAATAGATGATCTATCTCCGCTACATCTACTTTAGTCTATAAATAGACATAAGCCTAATGTCCACCAATGCTTCCGCTGCTCCCACTGACTACGACAACCCTCTGCCAGAGTCATATAGACGTGCACTTCTAAAGCTAGTTCAGAATGACGCTATACTCATCCTCCTGCCGGGTCTCGCAGCCTGGAACAACAGCAATGGCAAGTGTAGGTAGACAAGAACTTCCCTGTCACCGTCCTTGAGGCTACCGGAGTACCTCTCGGGTGCCTGAAGTTACCCATCTTATCTGCGGAGTGGCCAATGGAATGTCAAATCAGATTGAATCTTTAGGTTCCTTATCAAATCTTCAGTAATCGTTTGCGGTTCTGGAATCACATCCAGTTCTACCATACTCCCACTACTGTTTTTGAAAAAATCTATTTTTAATAAAACTGTGGCGAGTCTAGAACAATATTTCTATTGATCTGCCAGATGGTAGAAAGTCAACCCTCGTCGTAGCCTGGGTCAACCCACAAACAGCCATTACAGAAACGTGCCTTGAGTTGTCCAGTGTCTGGTTTTAATCATAAGCCGGACAACTCCCCGTACCTTAACAACGTTAAGATATGAACTGTTCTACATCCAATATAGAACCAGAGGCACTGATTTAATTTAACCAGATTCAAATCATGCAGCTGTCTCCAGTGCATGTCAACTAAATGGAATGGGGGCCGATCAGCGTTACTCAACTTAGGAATGCTTCCAATTATGAGTAACCTGAAAGAGAAGCAATTTCTTTTTATCATTACTATCAACTGAATACCATACACAAGTATCTACATCTTCGATCACTTTGAAGAATCCCGATACTTGCTACACCTGGTTCTCTACTCTATTCAAATACCTATAACTCCTCAAAACTTAGACCCTGTGTTCCTACGAAACACATGTCTAAGAACTAGAGAAGTTAAAAGTAAACAGAATATAGTATGAGGACCAACCCCTCTGTCCTAATGGACACTGGACAACATACAATACTCTGTATAAGTCCGCTGAGTCTAACAACTCTTTCACTGTGCGTCGTAGGTTGAAAACTGTACTTATGGTTAAGAAGAATTACACCGCTGTTTAATGCTCCTTACCTAACCATCCACTGATATAGGTAAATGTCATCGACATAATATCAAAAGGTATATCTCATTCTATGAAAATAGACGTACAGATATATCAATTTGAAATTGGTGCACAACAGCGGATATTCAAAACCAAATATTTGCCGACCGGCAAACAACCCAGATGATCTCCTCAAATATCACCGATTACAACGAATCCCGATATAATGAGGATGATCACCCTATTCCCAATAACTTACTCCCACTCATCATCTGTAAAACCATACAGATGTGAGAATCATACCTGGTAAATACATACCCTGGAGTAAGTATCTAATTGGGAAATCAGTTTTTCTTTTAACATTACACAGTGAAACTGAAACATTGAAATGTTTCGGTGGGGTATTCCGGTATTCTTAGTAATGCCTCTTCCATTATCCAGATTCACAACTGTAACCATATATCTCTTTGCCATCTGTCCAAATCCCTTTATATGTCTTTAGTCATTACCGTCTGCACACCCCTTTAGGCCAAATGGTTTTCTTCCTTCCCTACCGTTCGGCACCAGCCTATGGTTTGGAAGAAGACTATCCAATAAGCATAAAAGGTGTACTGTCCTAATCCTAGGAGCACTCGCAAAGCGAGAGAAGGTGAAGATAAAAGACAACCGAATAAACCTTATTCCTATTTCTCCTGAACCAGAATCCATCCCCGAACTGGAACAAGTTCCTTTCGAGTTCGTATATAACCATACGATGGAGTATCCAAATAAACTGTGGATCTTCGTAGTGATACGGAGTGTCCTGGAGAAATACAAAGGTGATTTAGGATTGGCGAAGAAATACTTGGTTCGGTCGTGAATAGCAGTCGCAATTTACTTTGCCCTCTTACTAATCCCTTGCTTTGTCTTAACTTAATACCTTCTGCACACCATCGTTATGCTAATTGGTTTTCTTCATTACCTACCGTTCGGCACCAGCCTAAGGTTTGGAAGAAGACTATCCAATTTGCGTAATAGGTGTACTATCTCCTAAATCAAGGAGTACTCGCAATGAGAGAAGGAGAAAAGAAAAGACAACTGAATAATCCTATTCGTTGTTCTCCAGAACCAGAAACCATCCTCGAAGTCCTTCGAGTTCGTATATAACCATACGATGGTTTTTTCCAATGGAAGTGGACGTTCGTAGTAATACGGGGTGTCCTGGAGAAAAGGGTAAAAGTAGAAGTGGCAATGAGGTCTGCAACTCTGACAATCCAAAAGCCAGTGTTAAGAAGGTTCGGTCAACTTGGTTACTGAGTCGTAGTCTTAGGGTCGGGTCAATGGTCGCTGCCAGAGAGAGAGAAAAGAAACACTCAGCGTGCACTCTAACCTAAATCAGAATGGTTACCAATTTATCTAATCAGGAAACCTCCCACTGTACCTCAAATTCTCCTCCAAACCTGAAAGAAGAATTAGTCGGGGTCACCCGAGGAGTAAACTAACTCTTCAGCGGGAATCGGGATCCAACTATCATCGCATGATAACTTGACGGAATCCACTCAAGTCACCGCACTCCAGAAGGTATGCGCATGCTTGGAAAGTTTCAGTTCTTTTGAAACTCCCGATGTGTGTTTTTACCCCAAGCGGTTTATGACCTTGACTAGGTCAACAAACCATAAACCGCCAGTCAAGTTCAACCCATCATTATTCTGGATTGCATCAAACCCACCCGTACGTGCCCTTGACTAGGTCAACAAGGTCGCACGACTGTCTTAACCAATCCCACTTATGCAACAAACAAGTACCACTTAGCTACCGAACACTACGTCTTGACTAGGTCAACAAACGCAGCACGAATACCAAATAATACCTGTAGGAAATGACGGAGGGCTACGGCTGGTTTTTGGCGAAAAACCTTTAACGTAATGAACTTGATATCGTTGAAGGAACTGCATATCCTTTTATAAAAATATAGTGACGAAAACATTTGCTAAAGAGGTCACTCCCGGTGAAGAGATCTCGGCTCTTTCCCCGTAGAATGAGGTGCAGGATATTCCAACTGAATACCACGATGCAAAGCAAAAGTAATCGGCTATAGTGAAGTTAATGCCCTGACGCAAACTTCTGTCCAAGGGGTCACTCCCGATGAAGGGATCTCGGCCCTTGCCTCGTCGACTGAGGAGCAGGATATTCCAAATGAATACCACTATGCAAAACAAAAGTGAACGTCCTTGCAATAACAGCTTTTTAAAAAATGTTCCAACAACATCAGAATAGGTTTGTTTAGCTTTCATTGATCCGAATCAATGCAGTCCCATCAAATGATCACACCACAAAGAACGAAAATATGCTGATGTACGTATATGCCATCCGCATTCGCCACTGGGTCCCGTCATCACCCGTTAGGTTACTTAACTAACGACAGAGCGGGGACTGGACTAGCGCGGATGCAAAACATATACAACATCTACTAATATATATACCAATATATATACCAATATATTATATTCGCTCAAGGCGTGATAAGAATGCAACATCACAGAAATGTACTGCAACACAGAACAATACAGATATCTGGAAGCCCCGGGTTTCACAGAGCCGCTGCTGAAACCCGACGTTCCCATGGTCGTGTGGATAGCCTGTGCAATGAAAACCTAGACCCCTGCGGGCACGGCAAGTCACCCGCCAAAACCTGAAGCGAGGCAGCCCCCTTCAGCACCGTGAATGGACCACCCAGCACTTCATGGAATCCGGTAACTTGGGCACCCCTCCTGGGTCAACCTGTACCCCCTACGAGTGCGGTGAATAGCCCACCAATCCTAGAGTGAAGCCCCCTCCGTCTCAATACCATGAGATGCGGGCCCGTTGCCCTCTAGAACCCGGCTATCCGTGCACCCCTCCGCGGGGTAATCCTAGTACAGAAAGTAAAAATATACATACACCGGGTAAATCAACCGCAACCAGGTCGTGGCCCAAAAGAATAATACAAACAGGCAGTAACGGCAGTCCACATGTCGGACGCTCGCCCCGCAATATCAAATGTACATAAAAAACAAAACTGTACTAGCATTGCATCCAGGCTATCCCCCACGACCGATCTGCAACAACACATCATAAACATAGAACATCAACATGAAAATCACGTTCGCGAATCCGTCTAACCGGGCTATAGCAGTTAGACAGGATTTACCGATCAAGTGACATTCACGGTCGCAGATATAATGTAAATACTGTGAAATAATGTGTTTAAAATATCCGATCGATCAAATAATTAACAAGTGGGCCCCCAAGCAATACTGTAGCACTCACAGAAATTCTGGGCACAAATTTAATATTCCAAAACCCCCAAAATCAGCCCACAAACCCACTGGAAAATTTGTACACAGTGAGAACACCAATGTGCGGCGGAACCGCGACCCAAGGGGGGTTTGGCCGTGGTTCCGCACTCTAGTCGTCGACTGACTGTGTCGAACTTTTCCAGTATTCTTAGAATTTCTTGTACATCAGTTTTCTATAACCTCAAAAAATTTTGGACACCAAAAAATTTTAACAGAAAACTGATGTGAACTAAAATTGGGTTTTTGGAATTTTGGTCGATCGGAACTGAAAAACACATCAAACAAAGCTAGACGAAGTTAATGGGGTGGCTCTGATACTATGTTGCGCCACGGCAGCGCACCGGCCGTCTATCCGAGGCCAAAATGCGGAATCAAAATTTTCCTTACTTGGAAACTGGCGCTACCGCGGACAATGAAAACCCGGATCGTAACCATTAACCTAATGCTAGATAAACAAGAGATGCGAAGAGAAGTATATCGAGTGATCCGAGTCCTCCGGTCTTCTCGTCGTCGTCCCGATCTCCTGCGGAAACTCCGGTCGTCGCCTCCTCGCCGGAAGGGCACCACATCGCCTGCATCTTTTACGGGCTCCCACCTCAATACCGAGGCAACTCGGGCACGAAGCTGGCAAGTCGACGTGCCCAAGATGTGCTGTAGAATGTAGTGTAGAATGCGCTTTGTCTCAATGGGGTTAAGTTGCCTTGATGGAGGAATCAACAAGATATGAACTTGGGGATTTTTGGTAGCTATGAAAAAATGAGATGGATGATTAATTTCCCACACCAAAAGAACCTCTCTCATTTTTCCTCTCCTCTAAATTGTGGCCGGCCCCTTCATTTGGAAATGGTGGTGGAGACTAAGTATATCACAAGAGGGAGGTGAGTGTAGGAGATAGAAAGAGGTGACCACATCCTAAAGCAAAAGAAACATCAACCATACTTTTCTATCCATACCCTTTCAAATCTCATAATGCAAAAATCATCATGAAAAAGAAAGGAGGCTTATCCTATCATAATGAATGTATTTGCAAGAAACCCCCTTTCATTTGTTATTTGCACAATTGCAAATAACCCTCTCCATCGGAAAAGTCCGGCCGGGAAAGAACAAACGAAAACCGGCCGGAACAGAATGCAAACTGGCAACTCCAGAAAACTGGTCCCGTAATAAATTACAGGAAAACCCCGATACTGTGCATACACACCCGCATCTGTATTCCGACCGGATACAAATGCAATGAGACAAAATCTACACTGTACTAAACTAGGATCCGGCTTAAACCAAAGCTGGCTTGTAATATCCGTTCGATCCTGATCCGTGCAATACCGCACGTATCAGATCGAACCCTGCCATATAACTATACGGCCACTAGTACAAAACTGTCCGATCCTGATCCGTGCAATACCGCACGTATCTGATCGGACCCTGCCATATCTCCATACGGCCTCTACAGCGTTTCGCCCGAAAGCTTGAGTAACTGAAAGTGTGGTGGACTCTAAACACTCGTCAATACAATGGCTGTGGATTTAACCACTAGCACGTCAGAGGTATTAGCCAATACGTGACGGGCCACCAGCTATTGTCCATAGGGACGTCGATGAGCAAGCTCACCCTGACACCCTACTAAGCCTGTCAGTGACAATATCCGTACAGTCCGGTCCGTTTGTTTATGAGCATCGCATGTCGGGCCTAGGGGGTTGGTAAAAGTCAGACCCCCAAAAGCGGTACAAGTCGTGTCGGAGTGTAGCCCAGAACGCCCTGAGATACTACTGGAATACCTACCAGTAAATCTCCTGCCTCAGCCGAGGGCTTTGCGTAATGGCTCTCCTAGACACAGCGCGACCTCACCCCCAATACCGGGAGAGACGAACCCCTGAAGATCCGCTCACTGCCTCCATGTGGCTCGAGACTGTACCCAACTAAAACCTGTTTGCACGACTCCTTTGAGCCGTGGTAGGGTAGTAATCAAAGCACAGTGGGAACTCACACGAGACAAATAACGATCTTAGGTCGATGAACTAACCTGTACACATGTCACCAGGGAACTGCTATCTGACATCTGGTATAAGACCAACTAGCATGTTCCCGGCAAGTCCTGTCCGGTGTACTCATAACCCAATGAGCACCTGTATACATCTTAGGTGAACCAACTGACACCAGTGTCTTGTGAGACCGGCCACCGCCCCTCGTCGGGGTCTCGACTGTATACACTAGTCTACAAATGGAGTATCGATGCCCTGTCTCGAAACTCCTACGACTGGGGACCTTTTAAGGATGTGCTTATAGACTACCAGCTCCCACGTATATGATCGCCATTATACTGCTGGTAGTCAAGCAAGAATCCTAGGGGCTCTATCAACGTGTAATAGCGACATGTCAGGTCACCTAAAGCAGTACACGATGATAAAGATAAACCAGATAGCATACTATCATCTCGAGTAAGACTGTCCTACCGGGGTAGGTCCTACCTCAATCATTGCTATCACGTGCCTGTGATCCAATAATTGACTCTGAGGGCACTATCTCCAACACGTTACGTACAGCTAGTGCCGCTTGCGGTCTGTGGTTAAACCCACTGCCAGCGTAGTAGTCGAGTCTCTAGAGTCCCACACAGAGAGTTTCCCTACTCCAGGCGAAACGATATAGAGGTCGTATGGTTTTACGACAAGGGTTCGGACGCATACGTGTGTTTACGCACTTACGACTTTCGGACAGTTTTTACTAGTCGGCTTTGGTTTAAGCCAGTTACTAGTATCTGGTTATTGGATTTATACAGTCTAAAGTTTTTCCGTGTTTTCACGGTTAGGAGGGGCGTTCTCGTAATTGCGTGAGAAGCTTCTAGAAGATGGTGACTAAGGAGGTTAAGGTGGCATATACATTGAATGAGATAAGTGAGTCATATAAGTGATTCATCCATGTCATTAATGCATCATAGATGCTTAATGACTCATGGTAATGAATCACCATTAGATATTTATGAAGCATGATTATTCATCATTTGATTTTCTTTTATTGATAAATCTTAATGCTTCATATATTTATGATAACTCATTTTCTCATATCAATTATTCTTCTCACCTTCTCTCTCCTCAAGCTTCCTCTCTTCAAACCCTAATCCTCCCCTCTCATGTGTTGAGTACAAGGATTAGTTAGACAACTTAATCCATAACCCTCACTCTATATCATCTAGGTACTTTGATTAGCACTTAAAGAAACCTAGTTGCCTCAAGTTTAGAGGCAAAGCTTGGAGTATAGCTCTCGTGGTGGATCGTCTACTACTTGGAGAAGGTCGAGGAGGAGGTGGAGTTCGTAAAGACGAAGGACACGGATCTACAGGTATAATCACTTCACATAGTAGTTTAGAACTCCTATGTTAGTTGTTAGTTATCGTTTAGCTTCGATTCGTGCGGTTAGTCGATGTTTATGCAAAGAACAAGATCGTTTTTCATATTTCCGCCTCCCCGCAAGTCGTGGGGTGTTGTACATCGACTTACAGTGGTATCAGAGCCTCGCTAAACAATAATTAACTCATTAGCAAAGTCGTAAGTATTTCGAACGCAAAAAGGAACCGGAAAGATCACCATTTTACACAGTTTCTGTCTATATTTAAACAGCCCTAAAAATTTTTCAGGGACCTGTAGAATAACAAGCAGGAAATTATAGGGGTACTCAAGAAATTTGGTCGCGTAACTCGGCTAACTTGCCGCGGAACCGCGGCGGATCCATGCGATCCGCCGCGGATCCGCGGCCGAGTTATGGCCGAGTCGGCCCAAATTTCTTCAGTGACTTTCTGGTGTTAACAGTGATATTTCTGGATGTTTAGTTTTCTGCTCAAGTCTCAGGTGCACAGAGAAGTATTGGAGTAGAATCTATATTGTTTTGCTCGATCGAAATTTTGCGATGTTTGCTAATTTGATTATATCTGTGTTTGTATAATGTGTTCGTAAACCTCCCTTAACTGCTAATATGTCGGTTGGCAGGGGGTTGCATATTTCTGTAATGGTTTTTACTGTTTGTGTATATGAACTGTGTTGGACTGTTGTGATATTTAGCCGGGGTTATGTGATGGGTTATTATTTAATTCATTTGATGTAAATGTAATTTGTTGTAATATTATTTTGCGGGGTACATCCAGGTTGCGGTTGTAGCCACCGTTGTATTATTTCATTTTACTGTTTTTGCTCCTAGGACAGACCCAAGGTGGGGTGCACAAACTGCCGGGCGGGTAGTTTGCCGTACCCGTTGGGGTCTTGGGTAGGGTAATGGCTATTCATCACAACTGTGTAATCCGTCTTTTGTTGCAGACTCAAAACAAACACGGATTGCTTGTAAATCCAATAAAGTTCATCTGTGATCTGGAATGCCTATTATTGCGTCTGACGAATGTACAATATCTATATATGATAGCTATTTAGACGTCACTTATGTTTTACGCCCGCGCTAGCCCAGCCCCCGCTCTGTCGTTAGTTAAGTAACCTAACGGGTGATGACGGGACCCCGTAGCGAACGCGGATGGCATAAGAGGACGTTGTATTTTCATTGTTTTCTGCAATGAAAGGTTAATGATGGGACGCATTATTTATAATGCAAAGAAAATAAACCAAAAGTTGAATCGTTGGAACAATTTAAAAGAAACCACTCGGTTATTTTAAAAGAGCAGAATTTTTAATTGCGGAGCTTTAACCACTCCTTTTAAAAAGCTATCAGGTTCCTTCGATTATATCAAGTTCACTACGTTCACGGTTTCGCCAAAACCAGTCGTAGCCCTCCGTCATTTCTTATGAATGGTCAGTAGTATTCAAGCTATGTTTGTTTAGCCCTTAGTCAAGACATAGTGATTGGTAGCTGCTGGGGTATTCATTTGTTGCATAGATAGATGAGTTGGTTTGGGACAGTCGTATTACTTTGTTTGGCACTTAGTCAAGAGTATATACGGATGGGTTCAAATCAACAGGATAATGATGGGCAGAACTTGACATGTGACTTATGATTTGTTGGCCCTTAGTCAAGATCATAAGAACATGGGGCAAAAATCTATATCGGGAATTTCTAAAGAAACTGAAATTTGCAAAGAGATGCATACCATTTGGAGTTTGATGAATGTTGGTAGGATTCCTTCAACATTATCATACGATGATATTTGGATCCTGATCCTACTGTGAGTATATGCTACTTATCAGGATATTCGTCACTTAACGATCAATGCTATAAACCAAGTAGGTGTCAAGAAAGGTGTCAGCGGGGTTACGCCCCCAGAGAAAAGAGGTTCTTTAATTAAGGAACTTCGCGAAAGCGTTGGAAAACCTCCCTCGAAGTATCGACACTAGCCTAGCTGAACGGTTAAGCAAGAATTGTACAGTGAGAATAGTCCTTGCTAATTCTTCTTTTATGGTTTGAGGAAGAATTTGAGAAACAGTGGGAGCCATCCAGTTTAGATAAATTAAAAACCAATCTAAACTTGCAAGAGCATCATGCTAAAGTGTTTTCTTCTCTCTCTCTCATTGCAGCGACCTTGTGACCATGACTAGGTTACATCTAGATAACAAGTTGACTGAATCTAACTTATATGACTGGCAAAGGTCTGTCCAGATGACCATTGCCTATGACAAGCTGGACCACCCTATTACTACTCAAGATCCCACCGTCCCAGGTCCAGTTTCCACCATCGCGGATATGGATATCCGTCAGACAAAGGAAAAGAATAAAGCGAAAGTCAAGTGCCTCGTGTTGGCTTCAGTTGATGGTATATACCAGAAGCAGCACGAGAAGATGGACTCTGTTTCCATCTTTCTCCATAACAAAGATTTATATGGAGAGCAATCTCATATCGCAAGATATGAGGCCTCGAACGAATTAATTCAAGCGAGGTCGGCTGATGGGTCATCTGTAAGGGACGACGTCCTTATGATGACTAGCTATATTGATGAGCTCAAGGTCCTGGAGACCACGTTGGGAAACAGGTCATATACTGACTTATTTCCACAGTCCCTACCCTCTACTTACACCCTGAAAGAAATCAGGGAGACACAAGCTCTGCTTAATATGGGACCTTCTTCTTCTTCATCCAAGGCGAAAGCAAATGGTGAAAAGAAGAAGACCTCTACAAATCCGATATAAGGTGTCAGCAAAGTAGGAGGAAAGGGAAGAGAAAAAGTTTCGGGACTTGGTATAGGTAAGGAGGGATATTCCTATTGTTATGAGAATGGACATTGGCAGAAGGATTGTAGGGCTTTGGAAGCCAGTAGCCAGGATACGAAGCATGTTGTGGCTTCAGCCTCAAGTGTGTTTGTAATTGAGAACTGTTTGTCAATTAACTCTAATTTCTGGGTACTTGATACCGGAGCAGGATCTCATATCTGTAATTCGTTAAATGCTTTGAGAAACCGTAAAGTTATAAGGATAGGTGATTTGTCTCTCAGAGTTGCAAACGGAATGAGCGTAGATGCTGAATCCGTGGGAGAATATCGCCTAGGTTTGACAAGTGGGCAGATATTGATTCTACGTAACTGTCTGTATGTACCAAGTTTGACTTGTAATATCATATCAGTGTCCCCACTTTCAAGAGAGGGATATGACTTTACATTCGTAAGCGATGTAGTTCACATCCACCTAAATCAAGTTCTGATTGGGTCCGGTACATTAGATGACGGTATATACGTATTAAATCAAGCTCAGGTTTTCAATGTCCAGAACACACTTAAAAGAAAGTCTCCAGAAATAAATCAGGCTTTCCTATGGCATTGTAGACTAGGTCACATCAATGAAACACGATTAACGAAGTTACATAGAGAAGGATATTTGAATCCGTTCGAATATCAATCTTATGCCACTTGTGAATCTTGTCTCATGGGAAAGATGACAAAGACTCCGTTTACTGGACACGGAGTAAGAGCGAGCGAGCTCTTAGGACTCATACACAGTGACGTGTGCGGTCCAATGTCTACACATGCCCGAGGTGGTTATTCATACTTCATTACTTTTACGAATGATTTCTCTAGGTATGAATATATTTTCTTAATGAAGCATAAATCCGAGGCCTTTGAGAAATTCTAAGAATACAAGAATGAAGTGGAAAAACAGACAGGCAAAAGTATAAAGACACTGAGATCTGATCGAGGTGGTGAATACTTAAGTGCCGAATTCCTGGGTTACTTAAAAGAGAATGTAATTCTCTCTTAGCTTACTCCTCCATACACACCAGAACACAATGGTGTATCGGAAAGGAGGAATCGAAACCCTATTGGATATGGTTCGTTCCATAATGAGTAAGGCTGAGTTACCGCGATCTTTCTGGGGTTATGCACTAGAATCAGCTGCATATCTTTTGAACCAGGTTCCAACCAAGACTGTGCCTACCACACCATATCAGATGTGGAGTGGGAAGAAACCCTGTTTAAAACATTTTAGGACATGGGGGTGTCCAGCTTTTGTAAAAAAGCAGCATCCGGACAAGCTCGAGGCACTCTCTGTACAGTGTAAGCTTGTGGGATATCCAAAGAACTCCAAGGGATATTATTTCTATTACGCAGAGGAACAAAAGTTTTTTGTTTCTCATCTTGCCCACTTCTTAGAAACTGAATTTTTAGAAAATCAGAAGAGTGGGAGCGCAGTAGAACTGGAAGAAATTCCATAACCACAAGCTGTTACTGAAAGTTTGGTGGAACAAGAAGTTTCAGAAGAAAGGGACATACCAGCGCCTATCCGCAGAAGTAGTAGGCAGTCTCATCCGCCCGAGAGATACTACGGTTTTCTCATAGATGGGGATAGAGAAGATTGCGTCATTGATAATGATGACCCTACTAGCTTCCAGCAAGCCATTCAGAGCGGTGACTCGGTAAAATGGCTGGATGCAATGCGGACCGAAATGGAGTCCATGTACACTGACAAAGTATGGACTTTGGACACTGCTCCAGATGGGGTGAAACCCATAGGATGCAAGTGGATCTTCAGAAGGAAGATTGGTGTAGATGGACATGTTGAAACCTATAAGGCTAGACTTGTTGCAAAGGGTTTCCGTCAAAGACCTGGTTTGGACTATGACGAAACCTTTTCTCCAGTGGCTATACTGAAATCCATTCGGGTCCTTCTTACTATTGCTGCCTTCCATGATTATGAAATCTGGCAGATGGACGTAAAGACGGCCTTTCTAAATGGAAATTTAGAAGAGAGCGTCTATATGGATCAGCAAGAGGGATTCATTCAGAGTGGGAGTAGCGGTAAAGTATGCAAGCTGCTTAAGTCCAATTATGGACTAAAGCAGGCATCGCAGAGTTGGAACATCTGTTTTGATGATACTGTCAAAGAATTCGACTTTATCAAAAATCCAGATGAACCATGCATATACAGTAAGATTGTAGGGAGAGTAGTTGTATTCCTCGTCTTGTACATGGATGACATTCTCCTAATAGGAAATGATATTCCTATGCTACAGTCAGTCAAAAAATTCTTGTCACAGAAATTCTCCATGAAGGACCTGGGTGATGCCACCTGCATTCTGGGGATCCAGATCTATCGTGATAGATCAAAGAGGATGTTGGGACTTTCACAGTCCAGGTACATAGACACCATATTGAAAAGATTCAGTATGGAAGAATCTAAGCGCGGTAACTTACCGGCTTGTCACGGAATCACCCTCTCCAAAAAGATGTCTCCCAAGACTGATTTGGAAAGGGAACGCATGTCGATTATACCCTACGCTTCTGCGGTAGGCTCTATAATGTATGCGATGTTATGTACCAGACCAGATGTCGCATACGCATTGAGCGTTGTAAGCCGGTATCAGGTAAACCCAGGGGAGAATCACTGGATAGCAGTAAAGAACATTCTCAAGTACCTGAGGAGGACTAAGGAGATGTTCTTGGTTTACGGCGGAAAAGACCTCAGGATGGAGGCCTATGCTGATTCCGGCTTCCAGAGTGACAAGGATGACTCCAAGTCCATGTCGGGTTATGTCTTTACCCTCAATGGAGGGGCGGTCTGTTGGAAGAGTTCCAAGCAGGACACCATTGCCGACTCAACGATGGAAGCGGAGTACATAGCTGCTTGCGATGCCGCAAAAGAAGCTGTCTGGATGAAGATGTTCCTCACAGAACTTCAGGTGGTTCCTACCAGTGTTGGTCCAATACCTCTGTATTGCGACAACAACGGCGCTATAGCTTTAGCGAAGGAACCCAGGTCCCATCAGAAGTCCAGACACATCTTAAGGCGGTATCACCTGATCAGGGAGATCGTAGATCGCCGGGAGATCGAGGTAAAGAGAATAAATACAGAGGATAACATTGCTGATCCATTCACTAAGGCCCTACCTCAGATTCAGTTCGAGAGGCTACTCGAGATCATCGGTCTTCGATACGCCAGTACATGGCCCAAGTGCAAGTGGGAGATCGTTAGTGTTTATGCTCTAGAAGGCCATTACTATATCATACTAGTTTGTATATTACTTAATGAAAGCTTGGGATATTCACATGTATATAACAGTCTTGCTAAACATGGTAGTATGCTACTTGGTTTTTCTACCTTAATATGTGAGTATACGTATTGATAGAGCTCTTAGGATCTTGCTTAACTACCAGCGTTGTGATGGCAGTCACACTAGTGGGGGCTGGATAGTCTACAAGCACATTCTTATTCAGGTCCCTAGTCGTTGGATTATCGAGACAGGGCATCGATACTCCGGAGTAGACTAGTGTGTACGCTTCTCATCTCAGTTGGGGAGATGGTCTGTCCCACAGCCGTCAGTACTACGTACTGGAGATAGTATACTGTAACGTCTTCAAAATAATAAAATATGATTTTTGGGAAATTTTAAAATTTAATATTATTTTAATGAATATTTTAATATTCTGGTATAATTAAATACAAATAAATGGGGAAAAATTATGGAAAATTCTAAAATAGGGTATTTTATGGAATTATGCCATTTTAAAGTTTTTAAGATTAGTTATATGCTAATTTAGTGCTAATCGCGATTAAAAATCGCTAATTGGATTTTTAGCATTTTTGTGCAAAAATGTGCACATATCATTTTCCACACTTGTTACACTTGTGTTACATTTCTTTTGCCATGGCTTTCTTTTGGGTTCACTATTCAAGTGAGAAGAGTTTAGAAAAGAAAAGAAAAAGGTAAGTGATGATGAGAGAGAGTGTCTAGGTCAACCTCTTTTGACCCATGCCCCCCCATCATTTCCCTTCTCATTTTCTCTCCCCTCTCCCCTTGTTGCTGCTGCTGCTCTCTCTCCCTCGCTCTCCCTCTTCATGAAACCCTAGATCCCCCATGAAAACAAAGTCAAAACCCCATTCCCACTTCACAAAACTTACTCCCAAGCTCACTAGCTACACATTGAACCTAGCAAGATTGGATTTGGAGGACTTTGAGCAACTCAAGAAAATTCTTGAGTTGCCAAAGGAGGTAATTTCTGCACCTATTAGAGTAGTATCTCATTTCTTGTACATCTATTCTAGTTTCATATCGATATTGTGTTGTTTGTGGACTTTGGAGAATTCAAGTTAGGGTTTAGAGTAAAACTGAAATTAAACATGAAATTGAGAATCGTGGGGACCTTAGAACCCCTTGTGCGATGCTAATTTGAACCCAAACCTGAACTTGAAACCAGAATACGGAATTACGGAATCGATATCGGGGAAAACGGTAAATCTGGAGGTGTTTTGTGGAATCTGCTATCACCCCGAGACCCCAAAAATAAAACTGAGTTGACAGTGAGATGTGCAGGCACTATTGAACCACCACACCAAACCCTAGCTCCCAACTCCATTTACTGGCCGCCAATTCTTCCATCCTGGCCGCAATTTGCGGCCAGAGCAGGGTGGATCTGTCTCGTTTTGCGTGCATGGCCCCATTTCCTCTATTCTTGACCCTGGGTATGTCTAGTTTTGACTGATTCCATCTAGGGTGAAATCTGGGTTGTTTTGCTTGAGTTGGTGTATGGTTTACGACTTGATTTAGCATGGATTTTGGTATTTTGTGATTCATTCCTGTCGGGTGGCGTTTGGACGTCAACGACAAGTGGATATTGATTGTGTTTACATGCGAGTCGATAGGTTTTTACCTATGCGGGTAGCGTGCGCTATTTTAGTTTCCAATGTGATTTTCATGTGCTTTAGCGTTATGATATACTTGTAGGTACCCTACGAGATGTTGAGGCAAAGAAGATGAAGATGGCGACATCGGCACCGATACATGAGAAGCAAGGTGAGTAGATTTATATCTACGGGGAGAAGTCGGGTGGATGGCGTATAGCACCCCCACAGTCCGTGGTGATGTATACGAATACATATACACACATATATTTATTATGTGTTGTTTAGGGTTATTGATGGTAATAATGGATTATTGGTGATAAGGATGTATTGGTTGAGTAGTGCGAAACCCTAGAGTAGTGTTGCACCCACACTCACACCTACACACATACTTGCATACATTCTTTCATATATCTGTGCGCATATGATGGTGGGTATATCTACACATGGGTATGGGACTATGAGTTTATATACGGGTTTTGAGGATGATACGTGGGATTGAGATGAGTCGGTGAGATTCGATTGAGACCGTGAGATTTGGCGACATGACAGAGTCGTATTGGAGATGTGATATGATGGTAGTGATGCCTGTCATGTGATGAGATAGTGTGATATCGACTCAGATTTAGGTGGTTTCCATACCCCTCTCTATTGACTTGATTGTGGGTTCGTAGTTCGCATAGTAGGCGTTAGACTAGACCTGAGTCATACCTATTTCAAAATTAACGAATCGGGGATATTTTAAAGATAAGCAAAAGGGTTTATACGGATATTTCAAACGACGCATCTTTTCTTAAAACACCGTAGCCCTTAATTTACCAAAAGCCCTGATTCGACTTATTTCAAAAGGCAAGTTTGCATGATATATCTATTGAGGCAGGTTCTCTACTGTTGCGTTGATTACTCGATTCCGCACATTCATGCTGTTTGCATTGCATCGCTTGTATTGTTGATATATTTCAGTCATGCTGCTAGGACACCAGCACCATTATCGATGATGCGTATGTTCCACGTACACTGTTGCCGGCTCACACACTTCATCATCGATAATTGCCATGTCACTATACTGTAGTACTGTTGCATTCAGGATTTGACCCTGGCATGACATATTGATATTCTTACCTTTCTGCTATATGTCGCATACATGCTGCTTTCTGATTATACGCATTGAGATATGCTGTTTCCATGATATTTCTGGTTTTGGGAACCGTGGGTGTTTTCAAAGAGGATATGTAATTGTTTTGAAAACCCGGTTACCCTTGATATGATATTTCAGTGCGTCCACCATGTGTTTTCTCGGTGCTGAGAGCGACATGTGAAACCCGATTCGAGGAGGCGGATGAGGCCGATTGCGGGTACATGGTGGACCCGGTATGGTTCCCCGGGGCAAGAAATGTTTTTCGTGGAGTAGACGATGAGCCTGGCAGGGTGGCGAGTACCTACCGGTGATTTTGTTGGACCTGGCGGTTATCCGGAGGATACTGACCGGAGTCGATAGATGGATATGGGCGTACTGCCGGGGCCGAGGGCCGATACTGCAGACAGAGCGTGTGGGCCGATCCGGACTGACGGAGCCCGATATATGAGGATTTACGTGCCGATGCTGGGCACAGTTTTCGTGATGTTTTCGAGTGCCGATGCTGGGCACTCCGGTTCCATGATTTTGACGTGTCGCGAGGGACACAGGTGGTTTATATCCTCATATTTCCATGCATATGCTGATGATATTTACATGCATGATGGTTATTGTCATTGGGTGACGAGTGGACGGGATCCACGTACATGCAGATTGTTTTCATTGATTGTTCCTCACATTTATGATATGCTATTACCTGAGGCACTGGCACGAGCACTTGTCATTACACTCATGTATAGAGATTACATTGCCAGTTTAGCATGTTTCAGACTTATTCATATTGAGGTTTATATATATCTGATCGTATTGACCTAGGATGGGTCATGCATTCGATCTCTGCTTGTTGATATTTTCTATTCACGAGTTGGCAACTCACCCCCGTTGTTCCACAGTTCTTGCAGGTTTTGCCGTACAGGTTCCTTTGCGGCATTTCTGGCACACTGCTTCCTTGCGGGGGAATTGCATTTGGTAGGTGGTCTCTTTTGCATCAAGAACCACCATTGTACTTATATTATTTATTGTATCTAGTCATTCCATCAACCAAAACTTGTATATTGTTTCAGACTTAGAAAACAGTGTTGTATTATTTCGACCTTAGAGTCGCGCTTGTAGTATTACGGTTTTCTGGCTGTTTTGAGTTTTCTTTTTAGGTTTTGATCCTCGCCCTTTGGCGTTGTATATTATTATTGCTTGCGTGGTTGTGACCGTCAATTGACGAAGAGCTAGCTCCCGCTTGGGGATGCCTTTTATCATTTCTTATATTATTCTTGTTGTACCCCGTTTGGGGCCAGTTTTTACAAAGGAAACCCTGCCGAAATTTTCAGGAAAGGTTACACATTTTAAAAATGCATATTCGGCTTAGTTATTTAAAAACTTGATTTTCGAAATGTGATTTCCTTACTTCTTAAAACCAGTTTTCCTTATTTACTCTTTAAATGGTTTTAGATTTCTGGGCTTTTGGCTTACTTGGATCAGATGGGGTCCTATAGACTTCATATGGTTCAAGGGCTAGTCACGTGCTCTTTCGGGTCGTGACAAAGTTGGTATCAGAGCGCTAGGTTGACCTTGGTTTGAGTCTTAGTTTGACTATATGGAGCCTAGGGCGTTATTTATATACGGAACTTTGGCTTGACCTTACGGAACTTAGACTTAGTCGAGAGGGTATTAAACCCGAACTTTCGTCGTGTAGGATGACCCCTGGTTGATGGAATAGGTGACTAAAGTAGAGTGACGTACCGTGGGTATGTTCCGCGGCATACTTACGACACGCCACTCCGCTTAAGAAACCTTAGGTTGTACATTTCCTTGCACCGTATTATATTCCTTCCTATGATCTACCTTCATCGATACTGGTTATGGTTTTGCTGTCGCGATTGCACGGGCAGAGTGAGCTACGGCTCGAGTTGCGTCAGCATGAGCTCGTCGTGGATGAGGGCTGACCGGGGCGTGATTCCAGAGACATACGGTTGCATTGAGGCTTCGTATTTTGTGTTTCCGCACTATGAGCGTTTGACAGATCGCTGTTGCGAGATTTCCCGGGTGTGCTGATCGGTACCAGAGGATTGAGTCACTGATAGAGGCCAGCCAGGATGTGATGACTGTTGATATATCGCTTATTCATGATGGTTGAGGCGCTGCTTAGCGTACCGACGAATGAGCCAGTTGTTGCTGCGAATGATGAGATATCGCCCAGATGATTGGAGCTACTGCAGCATGAGCATATACTTAGAGATATGATAGTGAGTCGCTAGTCACCGAGGAGTAATGACTAGGACATGTGGTTCGTTCGCTTACCCCGATTCGAGGTCATCAGATAGATTGATTCCAGCTAGAGGCGACTTCACGCAGATTCGTTGAGAGTCGATTGAGACGATCGAATGTCAGGAACCCATTTTCCAAGTTTAAGGTATTCGGAAAGATATGCAAGCGATTCTATGGACCCTCTAGAAGAATGAAACCCTAACTCGACTTAATGACCGTGTGAAAGCCTTTGAACCTTAGGGATTGCGGCAGTTCCTCGGCGCCATTAGTGCGGCTTGGGTTTGCCCTTCTACGGCTGGACCACCGATGCTGTGGTATGTACTCGATACTATTAAACTGTACCCGAGATGTTGAGCTCTTGGGGGATTGTGAGGTTCTGACGAGTCGATCGGACGATTCGACATCATTCGGATATCATGTGATGGGACACTGCTTGGGAGAATCCAGATACGAGCATAGCCGTCGGAGCGCAGTCCGTGTAGCCACGATGAGGTGAGTCCGAATCAGTCGATATTGGAGCAAGGTGGAGTAAAGAGTTTGCACGAGATTTCGACGAGATGACGTTTCACTCCGCTGACATCAGAGATGCGATATGCACGCTGAGGACGTGTTCGGCTAGATATCTTCTACTGAGTGATGAAGATACTGAGTTCGTGATTTCGAGTCCGTGTTAGAGACTTCGAATGGACCGTAGCCGAGGACATTGCAGTGCGCAAATAAAGACGCGACGTCGAATGGTCGATGATACAGACAAGGGGGACTAGAAGTTCGTGCGAGAGGCAGACGAGCTGTTACTACACCCCGTTAAGATTTAAGGCCGGACATGCATACAGAGGCGCAGAGATGCGACCAGCTTCCGAGAAGATGTTGTACTAAGGGTGCATATGTTCAGAAAGCGAGGAAAGATTATGCCAGAGTAGAAGCCTCCTTACAGTTTGGCTTAGGCAAGATCAGAAGAGACTTTGAGTAGGATTCCTTCCAGTACACTGCTGCAATAAGAGTTGCACCCAGGATCGGATGTGTGATGGGCATTCAGAGGACCCAAGGTCGGCGCCAGAGATGTGCTGCTTTACGAGCGGTCGTGAGGATTGACCGAGAGATGACCAGGGAAGTGCCAGAACGGAATCATTCCTGTCAGCACACCTGACCGGGCCGATGAGCCGATGGATTGCGAGATTGGTAATCTACAGGAAAGATCAGCAACCAGAGGCAGAGGACGCCAGCCGCGAGCAAGAGGCAAGTAGATATCTTGCGCCGCTAGCATCGGATGTACCGGTACCTTCTCGACCCTGAAGAAGGATATACCGACGACGGTATTTATGATTTGTGATTTTGTGATTTGACTATCACGTATCCGTTGCTTTGGATTTCGGTATTTTGGGCGATCTATTCGCATGATTTAGTCTTGAAGACTGAGTTTCATGATATTTGATTTTGTGCACCATGGTTGAACTTACTGGGTATTTATACCTTGCACATAGTTATTACTCTTGAGGTGTTGATTGCGATTTCATGCCTATTTTATGCCGGTGATTTGATTTACGCTTCCAGCATAGTTTCATGTACTTTTACTGTTTTGAATTGTGCACGCTGATACACGCGGTTGTGAGTTTTTCCATCGCGGTACACCTGATTTGATTAAGCCGCGTTGTATATTGTTTCGTGCCTTGGCTGCACCTGCTTATGACTTTATGGATTTCATACGGTTGATTTGATGTTGTGCATATGTTATGCACACGATTTGATTTTTGCACTCGGTATAGCTTATATGTGCTTGTAGTGCATTGATATGTATTTTGTGCACGCAGTTGCACACGTTTATGATTTTCTTTATATCTGGGTACACTTGGTGTTGCTGCTTACGCATTTGAGTTATTGCTGGTATTTGTGCATGGGATGCACATGTTCTATACTTCGTGCGTTTGTCGCACCAGTTTTATGTTTCTTGCGTTTATCGCACCGGATTTATATTTCGTGCCCTTGTTGCACCGGATTTATATTTTGTGCATTTCGGCTGCACCTGACTTCGATTTGATGCCTTTCGGTATGTCGATTTTGATTGTGATATTGATGTAGATTCTTGCACTCCGTGCTTTTGACTGGACTTACGCATATTCGGCGTTGCAATAGGATTTTGTGATTCCGTGCATGTTGAGTGCGCAGGGTTTAGATTTTCATTCGTGCATGATGGATGCACCGATTTGGATTTTCGCGCATGTTGGGCGCATGTTTTTAGATACGATTTTGGGGCACACCAGATGCACTAAATCGAGATTCTTCATGCATGTCAGATGCACATGTTTGGGCTGTCAGGCACACACGTTGCCTATGACAGATGCTTCGTGCACACCCGTTGCACCTAGATGTTGTTTTGTGCGCCTCTATGGCACATATATGGATTTTGATTTCCGTGCGCACCAGACGCACAGGGTGGTGTTATGTGCATTTTGGGATTTATTCCTTTTGGAGCAGTACATTTTTATGATATTGGATATTTATTTTCATACTGAGCAGGGCTAGTTAGAGGACAGTACCTGGATATATTTTGCATGCATTGATAGTTCGAAGGGATTTTCAAGAGCGAGCTATGGTCTCGGTATATATATACCTACGTGTCCGATATGACACGAAACGTTTAAAAACAAGGAAACCCTTCTAAATTGTTTTCAAAACGGCGGAACGTACCTATTAAACAAAGGATATATATATATATACGTATATAGTTATTTTCTTGTGAAAAACGTCCGCCACTGTGCAGTGTTACGCGCATCGCACAGCGACTTAAAAAGATTTGGCATGCATCTACATCAGCTATTCACATGTATAGATTGGATGTCTACATGTATAGTTCTGATTTATATCATATTGATTTTGTATTGGATTTGACATTTGTGTCTTTACCATGACTCTGATGATTGCGGGACGCTTGATGGAGTGTTGCTTATGAGTTATCTGCTCAGTACTCATGCGCATGCATCGCGCTATGATGTTTTATGTATAGACGATTTCGGAGCCCCGATGACTTGGAATTTGTATTGAAATATTTTAGTATTTGGGGGTTTAAATTTAAATTCGGAGACCGAATTTCTTTAAGGGGGGTGGATTGTAACGTCTTCAAAATAATAAAATATGATTTTTGGGAAATTTTATAATTTAATATTATTTTAATGAATATTTTAATATTCTGGTATAATTAAATACAAATAAATGGGGAAAAATTATGGAAAATTCTAAAATAGGGTATTTTATGGAATTACGCCATTTTAAAGTTTTTAAGAATAGTTATATGATAATTTAGTGCTAATCGCGATTAAAAATCGCTAATTGGATTTTTAGCATTTTTGTGCAAAAATGTGCTCATATCATTTTCCACGCTTCTTACACTTGTGTTACATTTCTTTTGCCATGGCTTTCTTTTGGGTTCACTATTAAAGTGAGAAGAGTTTAGAAAAGAAAAGAAAAAGGTAAGTGATGATGAGAGAGAGTGTCTAGGTCAACCTCTTTTGACCCATGCCCCCCATCATTTCCCTTCTCATTTTCTCTCCCCTCTCCCCTTGTTGCTGTTGCTGCTCTCTCTCCCTCTCTCTCCCTCTTCATGAAACCCTAGATCCATTATGAAAACAAAGTCAAAACCCCATTCCCACTTCATAAAACTTACTCCCAAGCTCACTAGCTACACATTGAACCTAGCAAGATTGGATTTGGAGGACTTTGAGCAACTCAAGAAAATTCTTGAGTTGCTAAAGGAGGTAATTTCTGCACCTATTAGAGTAGTATCTCATTTCTTGTACATCTATTCTAGTTTCATATCGATATTGTGTTGTTTGTGGACTTTGGAGAATTCAAGTTAGGGTTTAGGGTAAAACTGAAATTAAAGATGAAATTGAGGATCGTGGTGACCTTAGAACCCCTTGTGTGATGCAAATTTGAACCCAAACCTGAACTTGAAACCAGAATACAGAATTACGGATTCGATATCTTGGAAAACGGTAAATCTGGAGGTGTTTTGTGGAATCTGCTATCACCCCGAGACCCCAAAAATAAAACTGAGTTGACAGTGAGATGTGCAGGCACTATTGAACCACCACACCAAACCCTTGCTCCCAACTCCATTTACTGGCCGCCAATTCTTCCATTCTGGCCGCAATTTGCGGCCAGAGCAGGGTGGATCTGTCTCGTTTTGCGTGCATGGCCCCATTTCCTCTATTCTTGACCCTGGGTATGTCTAGTTTTGACTGATTCCATCTAGGGTGAAATCTGGGTTGTTTTGCTTGAGTTGGTGTATGGTTTACGACTTGATTTAGCATGGATTTTGGTATTTTGTGATTCATTCCTGTCGGGTGGCGTTTGGACGTCAACGACAAGTGGATATTGATTGTGTTTACATGCGAGTCGATAGGTTTTTACCTATGCGGGTAGCGTGTGCTATTTTGGTTTCCAATGTGATTTTCATGTGCTTTAGCGTTATGATATACTTGTAGGTACCCTACGAGATGTTGAGGCAAAGAAGATGAAGATGGCGACATCGGCACCGATACATGAGAAGCAAGGTGAGTAGATTTATATCTACGGGGAGAAGTCGGGTGGATGGCGTATAGCACCCCCGCAGTCTGTGGTGATGTATACGAATACGTATACACACATATATTTATTATGTGTTGTTTAGGGTTATTGATGGTAATAATGGATTATTGGTGATAAGGATGTATTGGTTGAGTAGTGCGAAACCTTAGAGTAGTGGTTGCACCCACACTCACACCTACACACATACTTGCATACATTTTTTCATATATTTGTGCGCATATGATGGTGGGTATATCTACACATGTGTATGGGACTATGTGTTTATATACGGGTTTTGAGGATGATACGTGGGATTGAGATGAGTCGGTGAGATTCGATTGAGGCCGTGAGATTTGGCGACATGACAGAGTCGTATTGGAGATGTGATATGATGGAAGTGATGCCTGTCATGTGATGAGATAGTGTGACATCGACTCAGATTTAGGTGGTTTCCATACCCCTCTCTATTGACTTGATTGTGGGTTCGTAGTTTGCATAGTAGGCGTTAGACTAGACCCGAGTCATACCTATTTCAAAACTAACGAATTGGGGATATTTTAAAGATAAGCAAAAGGGTTTATACGGATATTTCAAACGACGCATCTTTTCTTAAAACACCGTAGCCCTTAATTTACCAAAAGCCCTGATTCGTCTTATTTCAAAAGGCAAGGTTGCATGATATATCTATTGAGGCAGGTTCTCTACTGTTGCGTTGATTACTCGATTCCGCACATTCATGCTGTTTGCATTGCATCGCTTGTATTGTTGATATATTTCAGTCATGCTGCTAGGACACCAGCACCATTATCGATGATGCGTATGTTACACGCACACTGTTGCCGGCTCACACACTTCATCATCGATAATTGCCATGTCACTACACTGTAGTACTGTTGCATTCAGGATTTGACCCTGGCATGACATATTGATATTCTTACCTTTCTGCTATATGTCGCATACATGCTGCTTTCTGATTATACGCATTGAGATATGCTGTTTCCATGATATTTCTGGTTTTGGGAACCATGGGTGTTTTCAAAGAGGATTTGTAATTGTTTTGAAAACCCGGTTACCCTTGATATGATATTTCAGTGCGTCCACCATGTGTTTTCTCGGTGCTGAGAGCGACATGTGAAACCCGATTCGAGGAGGCGGATGAGGCCGATTGCGGGTACATGGTGGACCCGGTATGGTTCCCCGGGGCAAGAAATGTTTTTCGTGGAGTAGACGATGAGCCTGGCAGGGTGGCGAGTACCTACCGGTGATTTTTTTGGACCTTGCGGTTATCCGGAGGATACTTACCGGAGTCGATAGATGGATATGGGCGTACTGCCGGGGCCGAGGGCCGATACGGCAGACAGAGCCTGTGGGCCGATCCGGACTGACGGAGCCCGATATATGAGGATTTACGTGCCGATGCTGGGCATAGTTTTCATGTTGTTTTCGAGTGCCGATGCTGGGCACTCCGGTTCCAAGATTTTGACGTGTCGCGAGGGACACAGGTGGTTTATATCCTCATATTTCCATGCATATGCTGATGATATTTACATGCATGATGGTTATTGTCATTGGGTGACGAGTGGACGGGATCTACGTACATGCAGATTTTTTTCATTGATTGTACCTCACATTTATGATATGCTATTACCTGAGGCACTGGGACGAGCACTTGTCATTACACTCATGTATAGAGATGACATTACTAGTTTAACATGTTTCAGACTTATTCATATTGAGGTTTATATATATCTGATCGTATTGACCTAGGATGGGTCATGCATTCGATCTCTGCTTGTAGATATTTTCTATTCATGAGTTGGCAACTCACCCCCATTGTGCCACAGTTCTTGCAGGTTTTGCCATACAGGTTCCTTTGCGGCATTTCTGGCACACTGCTTCCTTGCGGGTGAATTGCATTTGGTAGGTGGTCTCTTTTGCATCAAGAACCACCATTGTACTTATATTATTTATTGTATCAAGTCATTCCATCAACCAAAACTTGTATATTGTTTCAGACTTAGAAAACAGTGTTGTATTATTTCGACCATAGAGTCGCGCTTTTAGTATTACGGTTTTCTGGCTGTTTTGAGTTTTCTTTTTGGGTTTTGATCCTCGCCCTTTGGCGTTGTATATTATTATTGCTTGCGTGGTTGTGACCGTCGATTGACGAAGAGCTAGCTCCCGCTTGGGGATGCCTTTTATCATTTCTTATATTATTCTTGTTGTACCCCGTTTGGGGCCAGTTTTTACAAAGGAAACTCTGCCGATGGGGTCCTATAGACTTCATATGGTTCAAGGGCCAGTCACGTGCTCTTTCGGGTCGTGACATATACAGGTGCTCGTTAGGTTACGGGTACACCGAACAGAACTCACAGGGAACTGTTGGTTGGTTTTATACCAGTCGTCAGTGAACAGTTCCCAGGTGACATGAATACAGCATAGTCCGCAGACTTGACACTGCTACTTCGCCTCGAGTGTGTCCCACTATTCTTAGATTGCTACCCTACCACGGCTTAAAGGAGTCGTGCAAACAGGTAGCAGTTGGGTGCAGTCCCGAGAACTTGGAGGCAGTGGCGGTTAGAAAGGATTCGTCTCTCCCGGTATTGGGGGTTGATATCGCGCTGTGTCTGAGAGCCATTACGCAAAGTCCCTGGCCAGGGCAAGCGAGATTTGTTGGTAGGTTCCAGTAGTTTCTCAGGGTGTAATGGGCTTCGCTCCGACACGACTTATATCACTATTAGGGGACTGACGCTTGCCGCCCTATAGGCCCGATATGCGATAGTCTTAGACGAACGGACCGAACTGTATGGAGATTGTCATAGCAGGCTCAGTAGGAGTTCGGATGGGTTTCCTCATCGGCCTTCTTATCGACATCTACCTGGGGACCGTTACATACAGCTAGTGCCGCTTACGGTCTGTGGTTAAACCCACTGCCAGCGTAGTAGTCGAGTCTCTAGAGTCCCACACAGAGAGTTTCCCTACTCCAGGCGAAACGATATAGAGGTCGTATGGTTTTACGACAAGGGTTCGGACGCATACGTGTGTTTACGCACGTACGACTTTCGGACAGTTTTTACTAGTCGGCTTTGGTTTAAGCCAGTTACTAGTATCTAGTTATTGGATTTATACAGTCTAAAGTTTTTCCGTGTTTTCACGGTTAGGAGGGACGTTCTCGTAATTGCGCTAGAAGCTTCTAGAAGATGGTGACTAAGGAGGTTAAGGTGGCATATACATTGAGTGAGATTAGTGAGTCATATAAGTGATTCATCCATGTCATTAATGCATCATAAATGCTTAATGACTCAAGATAATGAATCACCATTAGATATTTATGAAGCATGATTATTCATCATTTGATTTTCTTTTATTGATAAATCTTAATGCTTCATATATATTATGATAACTCATTTTCTCATATCAATTATTCTTCTCACCTTCTCTCTCCTCAAGCTTCCTCTCTTCAAACCCTAATCCTCCCCTCTCATGTGTTGAGTACAAGGATTAGTTAGACTACTTAATCCATAACCCTCACTATATATCATCTAGGTACTTTGATTAGCACTTAAAGAAACCTAGTTGCTTCATGTTTAGAGGCAAAGCTTGGAGTATAGCTCTCGTGGTGGATCGTCTACTACTTGGAGAAGGTCGAGGAGGAGGTGGAGTTCGTAAAGACGAAGGACACGGATCTACAGGTATAATCACTTCACATAGTAGTTTAGAACTCCTATGTTAGTTGTTAGTTATCGTTTAGGTTCGATTCGTGCGGTTAGTCGATGTTTATGCAATGAACAAGATCGTTTTTCATATTTCCGCCTCCCCGCAAGTCGTGGGGTGTTGTACATCGACTTACAACACCAGCCTGGCCGAACGGTTAAGCAAGTATTGTACGGTGAGATTGATCCTGACTAATTCTTCCTTTATGGTTTGAGGAGGGATTCGAGAGACAGTGGGAGCCATCCTGTTTAGATAAATTAAAACCCAATCTAAACTTGCAAGAGCATCATGCTGAGTGTTTTCTTCTCTCTCTCTTAATTGCAGCGACCAAGTGACCAGACATAGGTTACATCTAGATAATAAAATGACTGAATCTGACTGTTTTGACAGGCAAAGGTCTGTCCAGATGTCCATTGCCCATGACAAGCTGGGACACCTCTTGACTGATCCAACCCCTGCCGTCTCAGGTCCAGTTTCCCCTATCACGGATATTTATATCCGCAAGACATCGGAAAAAGACTGTGCGAAAGCCAAGTGCCTTGTGTTGGCCTCAGTTGATGGTGCAAACCAGAGGCAGCACGAGAAGATGGACTTAGTTTCTATCTTCCTCCATAACAAAGATTTATATGGAGAGCAATCTCGTATCGCAAGATATGAGACCTCGAACGAATTGCTTCAAGCGAGGTTGGCTGTCGGGTCATCTGTAGGGGGCAACGTCCTTACAGAGACCAGCTATTTTGAGCTCATGGACCTGAAGACCACGTTGGAGAACGGGTCAAATACTGACTTGATTCTACAGTCCCTGCCCTCTGCTTATACCCTGAAGGAAACCAGGGAAGAAAAAGGAAAAGCAAAGGCAAAAGTTTCGGGACTGGATGTAGTAAAAGAGGGACGTTTCTATTGTAACGGGAATGAACATTGGAAGAAGGATTGCAGGGCTAGCAAAGCTAGTAGCCAGAATTCGAAGCATGTTGTGGCTTCGGCTTCGGGTGTGTTTGTGATAGAGAACTGTATGTCAGTTAACCCTACTTCCTGGGTATTGGATACCGGATCAGGATCTCACATGTGTAATTCATTACAGGCTCTAAGAAACCGTAGGGTTATCAGGAAAGGTGATATGACTCTCAGGGTTGCTAACGGAATGAGCATGGATGCTGAATCCGTAGGGGAATATCATCTTGGACTGACAACTGGGCAGATATTGATTTTGCGTAACTGTTTGTATGTACCAGGTGCGACTTGTAATATCATATCTGTATCCTTACTTTCTAAGGAAGGATATGAATTTACTTTTGTAAGCGATGTAGTAAACATCCACCTAAATCAAGTTATGATTGGGTCAGGTACATTAAATACCGGGATATACATATTAAATCAAGCTCAGATATTCAGTGTCCAGAACACACTTAAAAGAAAGTCTCCGGAAACAAATCAGGCTTTCTTATGGCATTGTAGACTGGGTCACATTAATGAGACACGATTAACTAAGTTACATAAAGAGGGATACTTGAATCCGTTCGAGTATCAGTCTTATGCCACTTGTGAATCTTGTCTCATGGGAAAGATGACAAAGACTCCGTTCACTGGACACGGAGTAAGAGCGAGCGAGCTCTTGGGACTCATACACAGTGATGTATGTGGTCCAATGTCTACACATGCGCGAAGTGGTTATTCATACTTCATTACTTTCACAGATGATTTCTCTAGGTATGGACATGTCTTCTTAATGAAGCACAAATCCGAGGCCTTTGGGAAATTTCGGGAATACAAAAATGAAGTTGAAAAACAAACAGGCAAAAGTATAAAGACACTGAGATCTGATCGAGGTGGTGAATACTTGAGTGCCGAGTTTCTGGACTACTCAAAAGAGAATGGAATTCTCTCTCAGCGTACTCCTCCATACACACCACAACACACGGTGTATCTGAAAGGCGGAATCGAACCCTATTGGATATGGTTCGTTCCATGATGAGTAAGACTGAGTTACCGCAATCTTTCTGAGGTTATGCACTAGAAGCAGCTGCATATCTCTTGAACAAGTCTTCAACCAAGACTGTGCCTACCACCCCATATCAGATGTGGAGTGGGAAGAAACCCTGTCTTAAGTATCTTAAGATATGGGGATGTCCAGC
This sequence comes from Agapanthus africanus, assembly GCA_030015575.1. NCBI lineage: Eukaryota > Viridiplantae > Streptophyta > Magnoliopsida > Asparagales > Amaryllidaceae > Agapanthus > Agapanthus africanus. Next base: position 415,434,648 of record JASDDO010000022.1, read on the forward strand.
TTTTGTAAAAAAGCAGCATGCGGACAAGCTCGAGGCACGCTCAGTACTGTGTAAGTTTGTGGGATACCCAAAGAACTCCACGGGGTATCTTTTCTATTCCGCAGAAGAACAAAAAGTTTTTGTTTCTCTGCATGCCCACATCATGGAAACTGAATTTTTGGAAAATCAGATATGTGGGAGCGCAATAGAACTGGAAGAAATTCCAGAACCACAAGATGTTACTGAAAGCTTGGATGAACCAGAAGTTTCAGGAGAACCGGACATTCCTGCGCAGCTTCGCAGGAGTAGTAGGCAGTCTCATCCGCCCGAGAGATACTACGGTTTTCTTATAGACGGGGATAGAGAGGATTGCACTATCGATTATGATGAGCCTACTAGCTTCCAGCAAGCCATTCAGAGAGGTGGCTCGGTAAAATGGCTGGATGCAATGCGGACCGAAATGGAGTCCATGTACACCAACAAAGTATGGACGTTGGACATTGCTCCAGATGGGGTAAAACACGTAGGATGCAAGTGGATCTTCAAAAGGAAGATTGGTGTAGATGGTCAGGTTGAGACCTATAAGGCTAGACTTGTTGCAAAGGGTTTTAGTCAAAGACCTGGTTTGGACTATGACGAAACCTTTTCTCCAGTGGCTATGCTGAAATCCATTCGGGTCCTTCTCGCCATTGCTGCCTTCCATGATTATGAAATCTGGCAGATGGACGTAAAGACAGCTTTCCTCAATGGATATTTAGAAGAGTGCGTCTATATAGATCAGCCAGAGGGATTCATTCAGAGTGGGAGCAGCGGTAAAGTGTGCAAGTTGCTCAAGTCCATCTATGGACCGAAGCAGGCATCGCGGAGTTGGAACATCTGCTTTGATGATACTGTCAAAGAATTCGACTTTATCAAAAACCCAGATGAACCATGCATTTACAGTAAGATTGTAGGGAGTAATGTGGTATTCCTCGTCTTATACGTCGATGACATTCTCCTAATAGGAAATGTTATTCCTATGTTACAGTCAGTCAAAGGATTCTTGTCACAGAGGTTCTCCATGAAGGACCTGGGCGATGCCAACTACATTCTGGGGATCCAGATCTATCGTGATAGATCTAAAAGGATGTTGGGACTTTCACAGTCAAGGTACATCGACACCATACTGAAACGATTCAGTATGGAAGATTCCAAGCGCGGTAATCTACCGACTTGTCACGAAATCACCCTCTCCAAAGAGATGTCTCCCAAGACTGATTTGGAAAGGGCTCGCATGTCATCAATACCCTACGCATCTACGGTAGGATCTATTATGTATGCGATGTTGTGTACCAGACCAGATGTAGCATACGCATTGAGCGTTGTAAGCCGGTATCAGTCGAACCCAGGGGAGAAACACTGGATAGCTGTAAAGAACATTCTCAAGTACCTGGGAAGGGCTAAGGAGATGTTCTTGGTGTATGGTGGAAAAGACCTCCAGATCGAGGCCTTTGCTGACTCCAGCTTCCAGAATGACAGGGATGACTCCAAGTTCATGTCGGGTTATGTATATACCCTCAATGGAGGGGCGGTTTGCTGGAAGAGTTCCAAGCAGGAAACAGTTGCTGAATCAACTATGGAAGCGGAGTACATAGCTGCTTGCGATGCCGCAAAGGAAGCTGTCTGGATGAAGAAGTTCCTCACGGAGCTTCAGGTGGTTCCTACCAGTGTTGATCCAATACCGCTGTATTGTGACAACAACGGCGCTATAGCTTTAGCGAAAGAACCCAGGTCCCATCAGAAGTCCAGGCACATTTTGAGGCGGTACCACCTGATCAGGGAGATCGTAGATCGCCGGGAGATCGAGGTGAAGAGAGTAAATACAGAAGATAACACTGCTGATCCACTCACGAAGGCCTTACCCCAGACTCAGTTCGAGCGGCTGATCGAGATGATAGGTCTTCGATACGCCAGTTCATGGCCTTAGTGCAAGTGGGAGATTGTTAGTGTATATGCCCTAGAGGCCATTACTGTATCATACTAGCTTGTATATTACTTAATGGAAGCTTGGGATATTCACAGTTGTATAGGCAATCTTGCTCAAAATGGTAGTATGCTACTTGGTTTGTTTCTACTTCAATATGTGCATGTGTTTCTTTTAGCATATAGCTTATACATATTAGTAGAGCCCTTAGGATCTTTGCTTGATTACCAGCGTTGTGATGGCAGTCACACTCGTGGGGGCTGGGTAATCTATAAGCATATCCTTATACAGGTCCCTAGTCGTAGGACTATTGAGACAGAGCATCGATACTCCGGAGTAGACTAGTGTATGCGCTTCTCATCCCAGCAGGGGAGACGGTCTATCCCACAGCCATCAGTACGTCGTACTGGAGATAGTATGCGGGTGCTCGTTGGGTTACGAGTACACTGGACAGGACTCGTCGGGAACTGTTGGTTGGTACTATACCTATCGTCAGTTATCAGTTCCCAGGTGACATGAGTACAGCTTAGTCCGCTGACTTGACACTGTCACTTCGCCTCGAGTGTGTTCCCACTGTACTTTGATTACTACCCTACTACGGCTCAAAGGAGTCATGCAAACAGGTAGTAGTTGGGTGCAGTCCCGAAGCACTTGGAGGCAGTGACGGTTAGACAGGATTTGTTTCTCCCGGTATTGGGGGTTGACATCGCGCTGTGTCTAGGAGATCCATTACACGAGTAGTCCCTGGCCAGGGCAAGCGAGATATACTGGTAGGTTTCCAGTGCTATCTCAGGGTGTTCTGGGCTACACTCCGACACGACTTGTACCGCTATTAGGGGACTGACGTTTACCGCTCCTAGGCCCGCCATGCGATGTATCAGACGAACAGACCGGACTGTATCAGAGATTGTCACATTCAGGCTCAGTAGGAGTTCAGATGGGTTTCACCCCGTCCGTCTTCTTGTGGGCATCTACCTGGGGACCGTTACGCACAGCTAGTGCCGCTTGCGGTCTGTGGTTAAACCCACTGCCAGCGTAGTGTCGAGTCTTTAGAGTCCCACACAGAAAGCTATTCGCCTTTAGGCAAAAGAGTAGAGGTCGCATGGTTTTACGACAGGTCGCATGGTTTTGCGACAGGGTTCGGTCACATCCGTGCACTTGTGCACGTTTAGTGTCCGGACAGTAAACAGTAGCGGGCTTTGGTTTAAGCCAGATCCTAGTGTACGCTTTGGGATTAGTTTTATCTCGTTAGTATTCGTGTTCCTCGGAAAGCGGATGCGGGTGTGTATGCACAGTTAACAGAGAGACAGAGGCAGAGGATTCTCATTGGGGTTATTGACTGTTGACTGTTCACTGTTGACCATTGACTTTTCAAAACCCTAATGAGAATAAGAAATATGATTAATGATAATATCAATTAAGTATTATTGTGTCATGGTTTAGATGAGGGGTTGACTTTGTTGACCGGTTGACTAGGTTGGACTAGTTGACCATCATCATTGCAATGGCTATCATTTCATGGCAAAGACTTTTGCTTGCTTGTTATGCTTTGCAATATGAGTGCATGAAATGATAATGCCACTTGATATGATATGTACCATCACATAATACTCAATTATTATTATTATTACCATTATTATTCTTTTTGGATTATGGGAGAGAGGTTGAGAAAAGTCTTGCTCATTCTCTCATTTCATTTCTCTCTCTTGCTTGAGCTCTCCCTCTTGCTCTTCCTCTTGCTCTCTCTCTAGCTCAAGGCAACACCCTCTCATGAGTTGAGAAACATTGCCTTAGAGATAAAAGAAAACCCAAATCACTTCTCTACTCATCCTAGTTCACAAGGTTTAGCAAACCAAGTGTTCTAGTTTCTTCAAGTTCGAAGAAGAAGCCAAAGGTAGAAGCTTTCAGGTGGATCCATCTTCGGCGCAAGGAGACGACGAGGTGAGGCCGATCCGTACACCGGAAAGAGTTGAAGACGAAGGAGTTCAAGAAAGGTATAGCCCCCCCTAACCGAGTAGGCAAAACTCTAGTTAGGTTGTTAGGTAGTTGTTTAACAAAGATCCGTATTTTGAGTCCATGTTACCACCTCTTAAAAAATCGTTTTTCATCATTTCCGCAAGCCCGTAAGTACCGGGAGAGGTAACATGGACTTACAGAAAGGGCACCACATCTACGAGTCTTTTTATGGGCTCCCGCTTCATCCGAAGCAACTCGGGCACGAAGTGTGTGTTAGGTTAACCTAGCACCCTATGAGAGGTTTGGAAGCATCACATGTCATAAAGATTAAGTTTTTAGAGTGCTAAGTGAACACACAAAGAATCAATCCTAGAAAATTAGGGTTTCATAACTTTAAACCACACCACAAGTAACAAAGGCTAGGGTTTTGAGAGTACAACCTTTGTAGCTCCCTATTCTTGACTCCTTGGCCACTTGAGAGTTGGAAAATGGTTAGCTTGAGGTCTTCTAGTGTCCACGACGATCCACCCGAAGCTCATTTGTCCAAGCTTGCAACTTCACTTTATCAAGGGAAAGAAATGAAGCTAACACTCTAAACAAGTGGGCAAGACTTGTGTAGAATGGTGTTGTGGTTCTTTTTCTCACTTCAAAATCCTACCTTGTTGAGTATTTTGCTCACTTGAGAGATCTAGAGAGCAAAAGAGCAAGGTTGAAGATGATGATGGCTTTTTAAGAAGAAGAGAAAAGATAATGTCTTATGAAAGAAAATAGAAAATATAAGTATATATATTTTCCACTTCTCATCTTAAACCATGGTTAAATGATAAAGATATTATTTAATTTGAGTTAAAACATAAAAGGAAAGTTAATCCATGGTTAAAAGTAGGTGAGCATGGTTAGGTCAAAGAAGAGTGTAGAAACAAACCATGAATTATCCTTTCTTTTTTAATTTTGTTTTAACACAAATAGAAATAACTATCCATATAAATAACCAAGGTGTGAGTCTTATATTGCCACCATTTTCTATGTATATACAACCACGATAGAATGATGTATGTATGCATGTGTGCATGCACATCCATATGTGCATGAACAAGAATGAATGCATACATGCATGCATACATCCAAAATGGACAAGAAAGGATTTCTAGTGAGAAGCTAATGGTTAAATGATAAATCAACACTTGATTTATCAACCCGGTTATATCACATACGACTCGACCAAAAGCAAGCCGCCCGATTAATATACGGTATCTCATACGCGCATTTTAACCGGGTCCATACGTATATCGCATACGCGCACCACAATGTTTCGCCTGGACTAGGTAACTCCTTTGTGGGACTCTAAGACTCGTCAATACGCCGGCAGTGGGTGATGATCATATCAAGCACCCCCAAGCTGCAAGCGGTCAGCTAAACGTAACGGCCACCCGGGTCTTGAGCGATCAGAAGAAAACAAGCGAACCTGCTACAACTCCCGTCGAGCCAACCGGCAACACTACCGTACAGTCCGGTCTCTTCGTCAAATATGCTGCATATCGAGCCTAGGGATGGTCACGTCGACCCCAATAACTCAATAAGTCGTGCCGGTGAATGCTCTATAACAGATCGAGAAACTACTGATAAAACTTATCAGTAAATCTCAGCAGCCCTTGCCAAGGACTTACTGATATAACCAGTCGAGCACAGCACAGCATCAACTCCCAATACTGGGAGAGACGAAACCCCTCCTATCGCTCATCGCCTTCGTGTGTCTCGGGACTGTACCCAACGGCCACCTGTTTGCACGACTCAGTAGAGCCGTGGTAGGTTGGGAATCAAAGTACAGTGGGAGAGCACACAAGACTCTATGACGATCTCGGGTCTACAGACTAACCTGTACCATTGTCACCTGAGAACTGCTATCCGACGATAGATATAATTCCATATAGGAGTTCTCGGAGAGTCCGTCCAGTGTACCCAGTCACCACTGAGCACCCGTATATGATCTTGATGTCAAACATCGATGAATGTGGGAACATCCGTCGCCCATCATATGGGTCTAGTATCATATACGCTAGTCTACTCTGGTATATCGATGCCCCGTCTCGATACACCTACGACTAGGGACATTCCAGGATATGCTTATATACTACAGATGTCCCACTAGTATGATCTCTATCATAATCACTGTAGTTAAGCCAATATTCTCAGGGCTTTATCAACATGTATGAATGAGTAAAAGCATGATCAAATCAACATGTCAGATAAAGAAGAACCAGATAGCATACTATCATGTAGAGCAAGAATGTACATTGAATATATATATACATGTATAAATACATCCACTATCACATAATGGCCTCTAGGGCATACATATATCCAACAATCTCCCACTTGCACTAAGGCCAGTTATTGGCGTATCTCATACCCAACATCTCAAAAAGTCACTCATGCTGCGGCTGAGGGAGGGCTTTGGTGAGTGGATCCGCGGCGTTATTCTTTGTGTCTACTCTCTTAATCTCAATCTCACGGCGATCTACAATCTCCCGGATCAAATGAAAACGCCTCAGGATGTGTCTGGACCGCTGATGGGACCTGGGCTCCTTGGGTAACGCCATAGCCCCATTATTATCACAATACAATGGTATTGGATCAATAATGGTTAGAACTACTCCTAGCTCCGAGACGAACTTCTTCATCCAGACGGCTTCATTGGCGGCATCATTTGCAGCAATGTACTCAGCCTCCATCGTAGAGTCTGCAACGGTATCCTGTTTGGAACTCTTCCAACTTACCGCCCCTCTATTGAGGGTAAATACAAACCCTGAGATAGATTTGCTGTCGTCCTTATTGCTCTAGAAGCTCAAATCGGTAAAGGCCTCCATTTGGAGATTTCCATTACCATACACCAAGAACAATTCTTTAGTCCTTCGTAAGTACTTAAGAATGTTCTTCACAGCTGTCCAGTGATTCTCCCCTGGGTTGGATTGATACCTGCTTACAACACTAAGTGCATAAGCTACATCTGGGCATGTACATAACATCGCATACATTATAGATCCTACTGCCGAAGCATAGGGTATAACGCTCATGCGAGCTCCCTCTTCATCGGTCTTTGGACAAGAATCCTTGGAGAGAGTGACTCCATGGCAAGCGGGTAAGGCACCCCGCTTGGAGTCTTCCATACTAAACCTTTTTAGGATGGTGTTGATGTACCTGGTTTGGGACAATCCCAATAACTTTTTGGATCTATCCCTACAGATCCTTATGCCCAGGATGTAAGTGGCATCACCCAGGTCCTTCATGGAGAACCTTAGTGATAAGAAAGATTTGACCGACTGTAGCATAGGAATATCATTTCCTATCAGAAGAATATCATCCACGTACAATACGAGGAATGTAACAGCTCTTCCTACATCCTTCTTATAAACACAAGGTTCATCTGGATTTTTGATGAAATCAAACTCTTTGATAACATCATCGAAACAGATGTTCCAACTCCGTGATGCCTTCTTTAACCCATATATGGATTTAAGCAATCTACATGCTTTCCCGCTGCTCCCACTGTCAATGAAGCCCTCCGGCTGATCCATATAAACGCATTCTTCTAAATCTCCATTTAGAAATGTCATTTTAACGTCCATCTGCCAGATTTCATAGTCATAGTGAGCAGCAATAGCAAGTAGGATCCGAATGGATTTAAGCATGGCTACGGGCGAAAAAGTCTCGTCATAGTCCAAACTTGGTCTCTGACGAAAACCCTTCGCCACAAGTCTTGCCTTGTAGGTCTCTACCTGCCCATCTACACCAATCTTTCTTTTAAAGATCCATTTGCATCCCACAGATTTTACCCCAGGGGGTACAAAGTCCAAAGTCCATACTTTGTTGGTGTACATAGACTCCATTTCGGATCTCATGGCATCCAGCCACTTCACAGGGTCTCCACTCGTGATAGCTTGCTGAAAACTGGTAGGATCATCATCATCCATGATGCAGTCTTCTCCGTCACCATCAATGAGGAAACCGTAGTACCTCTCCGGTGGGCGAGAAGTCCTACCAGACCTTCGGAGTGGCCGAGGTTCCTTAGTTTCTATTGCAACAGCCGGTTCAACCAAATCGTCATTTGTAGTTTGTGTCTCTAGAACCTCTTCTAGATCCACCACCTTGCCATCATCTTTATCTGTGAAAAACTCTTTTTTCAAGAATGTGGCATACTGAGAAAGAAACACCTTTTATTCCTCTTTGTGGTAGAATAGATATCCATAAGAATTCTTTGGATACCCCACAAAATTACACATGACTGACCGTGTCTCGAGTTTGTCCGGATTCTGCTTTTTAACATAGGCCGGGCAACCCCAAATCTTAATTCTCTTAAGAGATGGTCTCTTCCCATGCCATATCTCATATGGCGTGGTAGACACGGCTTTGGTTAGAACCCTGTTCAGTAGAAACGCTGCAGTCTCCAATGCATGCCCCCAAAATGAGACGGGTAACTCAGCATCACTCATCATGGAACAGACCATATCTAATAGGGTCCGATTCCGTTGTTCAGACACACCGTTGTGCTGTGGTGTGTAAGGAGGAGTGAGCTGAGAGAGAATCCCATTCTCTTTTAGGAAGTTTGCAAATTCCGTACTGAGATACTCTCCACCTCGATCTGATCGAAGCATCTTGATACTCAAGCCGGTTTGTTTTTCTACTTCTTGTTTATATTCAATGAATTTCTCGAAAGCTTTGGACTTATGCTTTAATAAAAATACATGACCGAATCTTGAGAAATCGTCAGTGAACGTAATGAAGTATGAAAGACCGCCTCTAGCCTGTGTAGACATTGGCCCACATACATCACTATGTATGAGTCATAGGAGCTCGGTAGCTCTTTCTCCGTGTCCGGCAAACGGAGTTTTTGTCATTTTACCCTTGATACAAGACTGGCAAGTCGCATATGATTTATATTCAAAAGAGTCTAAATATCCATCTTTGTGTAACTTGTTTAGTCTTGTTTCGTTAATATGACCAAGTCTACAGTGCCAAAGAAAAGCTTCATTTATTTCTGAAAGTTTTCTTTTATTAGTGTGTTGTATGCTGAAAACTGTGTGTTGATTTAGGACGTATATCCCGTTATTAAGTGTACCATACCCAATCAACATTTGATTCAGGTGAATGTTCATAACATTGTTCTACAATACAAAATTATATCCTTCATTGTCTAACAAAGAAACAGATATTATATTACATAGCATACTTGGTACAAAATAACATGGGTTCAAAACCAATATACACCCAAATGGCAACCCCAAGTGATACTCTCCCACTGCGACTGTATGTACATTGGAACCATTTCCAACGCGGAGAGTATGGTCACCTGTCTTCAAAACATTGCTATTTCTCAGCCCCTGCATAGAATTGCAAATGTGAGAACCTGAACCGGTATCTAATACCCAGGAAGCAGAGTTTATTGAAAAACTGTTTTCTGTCACAAACACACCTGAAGCGGAAGCATCCCCATGCTTCTTCTTGAGGTTCAATACTCTGTAAAGTTGCGCTTCCAATGTCCTGTCGTGTGGCAATGAAAACATTCACCATTCCCCGAGTCTCCATCTTTGGACTTTTCCTTTCCCTTCACCTTTTTAACTCCACCCTTAGGATTGGTGGGCTTCTTCTTTTTCTTTCCCTTGGCCTTAGCCTTTGGGCGAGAAGAGGAAGATTGTCCAATAGTCAAAACGGGAGTTTTCACTGATTTCATAGTGCTCTCTGCACTCCTTAACATATTAAGGAGTTCAGGTAGCTCCTTCTCCATACCGTGCATGTTGAAGTTAACTATGAATTGAGCAAAGGTGGAGGGGAGGGACTGCAGAATAATATCCGTATATTGTTCATTGTCGATTGTCCATCCAAGGTCCTCAAGCTCTTCTATAAGAGCTATCATCTTCAGAACATGGTCTCCTACCGGTGTGCCAGGGGCCATTCGCATCTGAAACAATTTCTTTGATGCTTCGTATCGTAATACGCGGGATTGCTCTCCATACAACTCCTTTGTATGGAGAAATATGGTTTGATTGTCCATATTCTCGTGCTGCTTTTGATGTGTATTGTCTATCGATGCAAGTGCGAGGCATTTGGACGTGGCACAGTCAGCGTCCCATGTTTTGCGGACTTCAATGTCCGCAATTGAGGATTTTGGACCTGGGGTGGGCGGGGCTGAAGCCGTGATGACATATGATACTTTATCATAAGTCAAGGATATTTTCAGATTCCTCAGCCAGTCTTTATAATTGGTCCCATTCAGTTTGTTTTTATCTAGTAGAAGCTTGAGTCCAGTCATTGGTATCTGCCATTAAGAGAGAGAAAAGAATACACTCAACGAAAGCTCTTGCAAAGATCAGATTGGTTATTATCTTGTCTAATCGATGTATCCTACTGCTTTAATCAAGTTTTTCTTTCAAACCTTAAAAAGAAAACTAGCCAGGATTAATTACAGTCTACAATTTCGCTAACCGTTCAGCCAGGCCAGTGTCGGTACTTGAGGGAGGTTCCCCGTGCTTTCGCACGGACCTAATTAAAGTAAACCTCGTTTTCCCAGAGGCGTAGCCCCGTTAACACCTTTCTAGACACCTAATGAGTTAGCTAATTGTAAACTGCAAAACTCTCCTAGGAGCAACTATTGCCCACAGTGGGATCGGGATCCAACCATCATATGGAAGGTATGCAATCTCATTGCAAATCTCAACACTTGAAATTCCCGATGTGATTTTTACCCCTAGTACTTATGACCTTAACTATGGTCAACAAATCATAAGTACCAGTCAAGTTCTACCCGTCATTTCTTGATCAATTAGACCCACCCATATGACCCTTAACTATGGTCAACAAAGTCGCATAAATGTCCTAATTAATCTGCATCATATGCAGTGTAGGAAGATATCACTTAGCTACCGTACAGTATGCCTTAACTAAAGTCAACAAACGTAGCACGAATACTAAGTACTCTACTTTCTAAAATGACGGAGGGTTGCGGATGATTTTTAAGAAAATCTTTAACGCTTTGAACTTGATATCGTCGTAGAATCAAATGGCTTTCAAAAGGAGTGGCTTGTGCTCCGCATTTTTGAAATATAGCTTTTTCATAAATAGCCGAGTGGTTTTCAAATCTGATTCTACAACATCTAGTTTAGGTTTATTTTCTTTACATTAATCATATTAATGTAATCCCATCATTTAAGTCCTTAAGCCAATCACTGAAAAGAAACAAAAATAACACGTACGCTTATGCCATCCGCATTCGCCGCAATGTTCCGTTATGCACCGTTAGGTTACTTAACTAACGGCATACCGGGACGGGACTAGCGCGGGTGTAAAACATAAGCAACGTCTGCTATATATCTCATATATAATATATCATTCGTCTCAGATATCACAGAACACAGGCAACAGAAAACATATACATAATGTGGGATATACTAGGACGTCCGTATTTAGTATTTAGCCAAGAATAGAAAATACGGATTCCACAGTCGCGATGAATAGCCAAGCCCACACCCCTAGACCCCTACGAGAGCGGCAAAAGACCCTACCAATCCTGGAGTTTAGGAGACCTGGTCTCGACTCCTCGAGATGGCATCCCACTGAACCCCAGAACCCGGTCACTTGTGATCCCCTCCTTGAGTGTATCCTAATGCGGAAAAGTAAATAATATACAACACTGGTGACATCAACCTCAACCCGGAAGTGCCCCAAATAAAAGAATATTACATTACATTTGAATTTTACATGAATGAAAAATAAAACTCTCATCTCACATAAAACCCCCGGCTATTGAATCGCGACAATCCTGCACATCATATCTCAGCAACACATAATATCGTATATCATCAACGCAAGTAAGTATGCGTACCCCAAATGTCGTTGATGTATAGCAACGAAAACGGCGATATCGACATACTACACTTACGGTCACAGAAAAGAAAGTGTAAAACTACAATATTTGGAATCCACATTCTCTTTAGACATCATAAATGCGAAATATCACATACTTCGTATTTCATGCCTAACTTTATGAATTCCACATATTGTATCACATTCCAGATAAATAGACAGTATTAAAGTTTTCGATCGAATGATCAAATACCCAAAATTCCCTAAAGCTCAACAATTGAGCGGAGTTCAAAAAATCCGGAGTGTGTCACAGTAGTAGCTGTCCAGCCGTAGAATGGTCAAGCCAACGCCTCACATGTGGCACGCCGTACTGCCCCAAACCCTAAGGTTCAAAAGGCTGTTCAAGACGGTCACATAATCGAGTTAAGGTTTGTTTTCTTCTAGAGGGTCCACCACATAACTTGCACATATTTCCGAAAGATTTAAACCCCGTGAAAAGTGAGCAAACGACACTCGTTCGAACAATTCAATACTTTCTAATTATCCGGAAAGAACATGAAGTTAAAATTCAGATCGAATCAATGAACTCAAAACAATCTCCAGAACAAACAGCACTAAATTCAGATTAAAAATACCCCAAAAATTATACAAGCAGATAAAATAGTTACTGTACAAAAACGACACAATGATGCATTCGTACGGCCGCGGAACCGCGGCCCAAGCAGGCTATTGCCGCGGTTCCGCGGTGGAATGTACTGTTCATGGCATCGCTTTTTACAGTTGTCCTTAGATTTACCTGCTGAATTTTTTTCATATTTTTAATTCTGGAAAATAACAGTTTTCAAAAAGTGTCCAGAGAGTGTCCCGAAAATCCGTATTTCGGTTCGATCGGAGTTTTTACTTCGCTAAAGTGTCGACTAATGTTCTAGGTCGGCTCTGATACCAATGTTAGGTTAACCTAGCACCCTATGAGAGGTTTGGAAGCATCACATGTCACAAAGATTAAGTTTTTAGAGTGCTAAGTGAACACACAAAGAATCAATCCTAGAAAATTAGGGTTTCATAACTTTAAACCACACCACAAGTAACAAAGGCTAGGGTTTTTTGTCACGTCCCGAAAGTACGGAATATTACCGGCACTTAAACTACGAACGTCTCGAGGCGTACGTAATCTAAGTAAGCCGAAAACCCAGAAATACAAACCAAGAAAAGTAGTAGAGTGAAGGAAAACCAATATAGAACAAGTAGTTTTAATAGCATAAGCCGAATTTTGCGGTTTTTAAGAACATCAAAATTTACTGAAAATTTCGTCAGAGTCTCCGTTGTAAATACTGGCCCCCAAACGGGATACAACATGAATAGTATATGAAATCAATAAAAGGCATCCCCAAGCGGAAGCTAGCTCTTCGTCAATCGACGGTCACAACCACACAAGTAATATAATATACAACGCCAACGGCGAGGATCAAAATTCAAAAGCAAACTCAAAACCACAAGAAAACCACAGAAATATAACGCGTGACTCTAAGGTCGAAGAAATAACATCACTGGTCTCTATCTCAAAATAAATACATGTTTGGTTGATGGAACTTCTAGATACAACAGAATAATAATATACAAGATGTAATGATGGGTATGATACAAATAAACCCACATACTAGCAAGTCACCCGGAAATGGAAATAGTTCCAGCAAAGCCGTAATGAAACCTGTACGGCGAAACCTGCAAGAACTGTGGCACAACGGGGGTGAGTTGCCAACTCGTGAGTAGAAAAACATCTACGCACAGAAATCGCATAAATAACGCAACCTAGGTCAAAGATCATAATATATCCTCAAATATATGAATAACATGCAGCCATAATAATGGCTAGGGTAATATCTAACCCGAGTGTGATCTCATATGCCCGTGTCAGTGCCTCAGGTAGCAATATATCATATGAATGAGGTATGAATGCATGAAAACAGAATACATGTAAATGAAGAACTCTTTTCATAATTTAGTGATATTTCCTTTGTATTTTTAAAATGAGGTATCATAATGAAATCAGCATAAAACAGTGCCTAGCATCGGCACAAAATGTAATCCCAATATCTCGTTATCTCTGTATCACAGTCTCTGTACCACAATATCTCGAAATCTCAATATCACAGTCACAATATCTAGGGCGCCGTCAGTCCAGACCGGCCCCTACCATCCATCTCAAGACCACGACGGTATCCTCCGGATATCCGACGCGTCGGGTAAAACCATCGGTAGGTAGTGCTCCCCTGCCAGGCTCACATCGTCATCATCACGCGCTTCTTGCCCCGGGGTACCTTACCGGGTCCACCATGTACCCGAAACGGTTCATCCGTCTCCTCGAATCGGGTCTCGAAATCCATCAGCAAACTCATGGTGGACGACTCATACATCATGGGAAAAACCGCACTTTTTATTTAAAAAGAGAGAAATCATTTTATATAAGTTTTGCGGTTTTCCCCCCAAATCCAGAAAATTTCATGGAAATCCGAATCCAAATCATCAATAGCATGTAAAACCATGAATATAGGCATAATAATGAATAACAGTATGCATGAAGTGATAAGTAATAACTACAATGTTAAGCTGGCATATAAGGCAGGTACACTAATATCATGTCAAATTACTAACTAACAAGCTAAGTCAAGCAATAATATTTTCTAAAGTGTACGTGACATGTCAATTACCGATGAAGATGTGTGTGAGCCGGCAAGTAAGTGTACGTGGTACATACGCATCATCGGTAATGGTGCTGGTGTCCTAACAATATGATATCAACATTGCAATAAGAAATTATAACATAAGTATGCGATGCGAAGCGAACCACAATAATAAGAGGGAGCTGAATACTAGACGCAACTGTAACTAACCTGTAATAATCTAATATAAGTCCTACAAATGGTGCCTTTTGAAATAACACGAATCATGGGGTTTTGAAAATAGGGGCTACGGTGTTTTTATGAAAAGATACGTCTTTTGAAATATCCGTAGGATCCCTTGGGCTGTCTTTTAAAATACCCACGATTCGTTAGTTTTTGAAATAGGTAAGAATCTAGTCTAATCTAACAACTAAACTAAACTGAAGGGCTAAGCTAACAAGCTGGGCTACAGGTAAGGAAACCGCCTACATCTGAGTCGATCCGTATACATACCTGTATACGTATAGTCGGTGATCCCGCCTCAATAATATCATATTCGATACCCTATCTAAAATCAAGCATCCCAAATCAAGAGTGCGGATCAATCATCAATATAGCTCGTACGTAAATCCGTCGTACGGCATCCCAAATCTGGGTACGGGTCAATATCACATTCATCATACTATTCACCTGGTATCCTCTTTATCACATATCATGATCGGGGTACTGATCTACGTCTAGTACAATACTGATACCGCCTAAGTATGCATGCACGTGTGTGAAACACTACGTCAAGACCCGTTACAACGTCATGTCGTATCTCAAATACGAACCCTGCTATATCACCGATCTCACGGCCTTGATTCAAATCTCATCGACTCAGCTCAATCCCAAGTATCATCCTCAAATCCGTATGTGAACACATAACTATAAAGAATCCCATGAGCACATATAAATAGGAATGTATGCAAGTATGTATGTGTGTATGTGTAGTGCAACACTACCCTAGGGTTCGCAACACTAAAATAATCCAACACACCAATATCCATACTAACATCGTTATTAATCCCAAATAACATATAATAATTGTTGGTGTGTATACGCATCCGTATACACCACCACGGACTGCGGGGGTGCTATACGCCATCCACCCGACTTCTCCCCGTAGATATAAATCTACTCACCTGGTCCTCGCTTGCCGGTGCCGACGTCGCCACGCGCTTGCTTGTCGTCTCGAAGTCCACATAGGGGTACCTACATATCACAACGTATCGTATCGCATTAAAATCCGACTCATGACCAAAACGACACACGAATCCCACATAAGTCAAAACCTATGGTTGCTTTCACAAATGAACCCAAAAACCCTCGACGTCTGCGTACAAACGCCAAACAATTGAGAAAAACCCAAACACACTCATTTATACATTCAAAAACACTAATTATAATATGAAATAGGTTGCAATTTACAAAAACCTCAAACTCACTTTAAAAGCTATTTTTCCGAAAATCTAGCAAGAAAAATTAACCGTTTTAGTAAAAAACTCGATGTTTAAACAAATTTAGCGGCCACAATATCCACTAAATATCATAACTAAGTCATATAAACCATTTCTATAATTTATTCTCATAAATTTGCATAATTTCCAAAATCCTAGTATGCAAAAATATCAATTTCAACCATTTTATAGCAAAAATGCACATACAACAATCTAGCTTGGATTTGCATGATTTAAAGCATTAAACTACATTTTAAAATGTTAATGAAGTCATCAAAACCTTAATTAGATTTTAAATCACCCATTTGGAACCAAAACCTAAAAACTAGTTTGCTTAAATAAAGCTAAATTGGATATTTTAGTGTTACAATTAGCACTAAGCAACATGATTACATTTTGCATGCCCTAAGATACAAAAATACATCACATAACCATGCACAATTGATCACCATTCAACTCCAAAACAAAACCCCACTTCAATTTCATAAACCCTAATCTCATGAATTTGGACTTGCAAATTTCAAACCTAAAATTAAACCCTTTACTAACTTAATTTGAAGTAATAACAAATAATGTAACAAAAGATCAAGATTTTATACCTCACAAACTATGGATCAAACCTTGCAATCTAGCCTCTCAAATGCAAATTTTTTCTCCAAGAATCATGTTAGAATGGGTTAAGGAAAAATGGGTAGAGATTGGATTTGGGTTTAGCTTTGAATTTGTGAGAGAAATGGTTGATTTTTGATGGGTTTTGATGAGGAAATGAGAGGAGAAATTTGGGGGGGGGGGGCTGCCCAAGAGAGGCTTGGCCAGAAATTGGTGATGGAGTGAGAGAGAGGTCTGGGTTTCAAGTCAACACAAGACCAAGTCAACAATTACCCATACTTCATTAATAAAACATTACCCCTTTTCTTTTTTTCTTTTTCTTTTGCTTTTCTCTTCAAATTCAAGAGGGGGAAAAGGGTGGGGGCTGCTGAATTCAGCCAAGGGGAGAAGTAAATGGGGGTGTGTGAGTGTGGGTATGGGTGTGGGGTGATGAAAAATGATAAATATAACACCCCAAACATCCATTTACACTAAAAAAAAGCCTTTTTTCTTCAATAATTTCTAAAACGTTTTGGCAACCGATTTCGTTTCAAAAACCACATGATAAAATTTTGTTTAATGTTTTATGATGCACAAAATTTGTTTCAACTCATTCCAATTTGTAATTTTCCCTAATTAAATGTATTAGTGACGGCTTAAAATAATATTAAAATAATATTTTTTTCAGAAAATTTGAAATTTCACCAGTGGCTCAATAAACACCAAATACTAGCAATTACATAGCTAGAATATGTATATTTAATTTTATAATAAAGATATTTGCATTTTGAATTTTTACAGAAACCCCCCTTATTTTACCGTTTTTTTCGAAATTTCACCGAAACGATTTTCAAAGCGTTACATTTTGAGAGTACAACCTTTGTAGCTTCCTATTCTTGACTCCTTGGCCACTTGAGAGTTGGAAAACGGTTATCTTAAGGTCTTCTAGCGTCCACGACGATCCACCCGAAGCTCCTTTGTCCAAGCTTGCAACTTCACTTTATCAAGAGAAAGAAATGAAGCTAACACTCTAAACAAGTGGGAAAAACTTGTGTAGAATGGTGTTGTGGTTCTTTTTCTCACTTCAAAATCCTATCTTGTTGAGTATTTTGCTCACTTGAGAGATCTAGAGAGCAAAAGAGCAAGGTTGAAGAAGATGATGGCTTTTTAAGAAGAAAAGAAAAGATAATGTCTTATGAAAGAAAATAGAAAATATAAGTATATATATTTTCCACTTCTCATCTCAAACCATGGTTAAATGATAAAGGTATTATTTAATTTGAGTTGAAACATAAAAGGAAAGTTAATCCATGGTTAAAAGTAGGTGAGCATGGTTAGGTCAAAGAAGAGTGTAGAAACAAACCATGAATTATCCTTTCCTTTTTAATTTTGTTTTAACACAAATAGAAATAATTATCCATATAAATAACCAAGGTGTGAGTCTTATATTGCCACCATTTTCTATGTATATACAACCACGATAGAATGATGTATGTATGCATGTGTGCATGCACATCCATATGTGCATGAACAAGAATGAATGCATACATGCATGCATGCATCCAAAAAGGACAAGAAAGGATTTCTAATGAGAAGCTAATGGTTAAATAATAAATCAACACTTGATTTATCAACCCGGTCATATCACATACGACTCGACCAAAAGCAAGCCGCCCGATTAATATACGGTATCTCATACGCGCATTTTAACCGGGTCCATGCGCATATCGCATACGCACACCACAACGTTTCGCCTGGACTAGGTAACTCCTTTGTGGGACTCTAAGATTCGTTAATACGCCGGCAGTGGGTGATGATCATATCAAGCACCCCTAAGCCGCAAGCGGTCAGCTAAACGTAACGGCCACCTGGGTATTGAGCGATCAGAAGAAAACAAGCGAACCTGCTACAACTCCCGTCGAGCCAACCGACAACACTACCGTACAGTCCGGTCTCTTCGTCAAATATGCTGCATATCGAGCCTAGGGATGGTCACGTCGACCCCAATAACTCAATAAGTCGTGCCGGTGAATGGTCTATAACAGATCAAGAAACTACTGATAACACTTATCAGTAAATCTCAGCCGCCCTTGCCAGGGACTTACTGATATAACCAGTCGAGCACAGCACAGCATCAACTCCCAATACCGGGAGAGACGAAACCCCTCCTATCGCTCATCGCCTTCGTGTGTCTTGGGACTGTACCCAACGGCCACCTGTTTGCACGACTCAGTAGAGCCGTGGTAGGGTGGGAATCAAAGTACAGTGGGAGAGCATACAAGACTCTATGACGATCTCGGGTCTACAGACTAACCTGTACCAGTGTCACCTGAGAACTGCTATCCGACGATAGATATAATTCCATATAGGAGTTCTCGGTGAGTCCGTCCAGTGTACCCAGTCACCACTGAGCACCCGTATATGATCTTGATGTCAAACATCGATGAATGTAGGAACATCCATCGCCCATCATATGGGTCTAGTATCATATACGCTAGTCTACTCTGGTATATCGATGCCCCATCGCGATACACCTACGACTAGGGACATTCCAGGATATGCTTATAAACTACAGATGTCCCACTAGTATGATCTCTATCATAATCACTGTAGTCAAGCCAATATCCTCAGGGCTTTATCAACATGTATGAATGAGTAAAAGCATGATCAAATCAACATGTCAGATAAAGAAGAACCAGATAGCATACTATCTTGTCGAGCAAGAATGTACACAGAATATATATATATATATATATATATATATATACACATGTATAAATACATCCACTATCACATAATGGCCTCTAGGGCATACATATATCCAACAGTGTGCTAGCCGACGCGTCCAAGGTGTTGTAGAGAATGTTTGTGATCACTTTTTCTCTTGCATCCATTGCTTGGATGGAGGTTGAAGGTGTTGCCATTAATGGAGGCAATGAGCTAGAGGAAGAAGAAGGAGGATAAGCTTTCTCTTCATTTTTTGATGCTATTATAAAAATGAGAGAGAGAGAAGAATAATATGAGAGCTCACAACCATCACATGGTTGCCCTTCCTCTCTCCTCCTCTCATTTCATCCACAAATCAATCGCTAAATGTGACATTTTTCACAAAAAGAGACCATGAGTCACTATATATGTCTATGTCACATTTAATGCATCTCATGATGAATTCTAGCTCATTATTTCAAAATGCAAAAATTAATCCAAATGTTTTCCACAACAAAAAGATACGGCAACATCTAAAGTAAACTCGTGACGGATCACAAGGTACCCCTCATCTGTATATACATACCTGCATCCGCATTCCGACTGAATGCGAATGCAATGAGACTAAAGTAATCTAACAAATCTAAAACTAGGACCCGGCTTAAACCAAAGCCCACTAGTATGATCCGCCCGATCATGATCCGTGCAATACCGCACGTAAATGATCGAACCCTGCCATATATCATACGACCTGTACATCGTTTCGCCCGAAACTTGAGAAACAGTCTGTGGGGGACTCTAAAGACTCGTCAATACTTTGGCTGTGGATTTAACCACTGGCACGTCAAAGGTACTAGCTGTACGTAACGGGCTACCAGGTATTGACCAAAAGGGAGGTCATGAGCGATCTCATCCTGACACCCTACTGAGCCTGTCAGTGACAATATCCGTACAGTCCGGTCCGTTCGTCTATGAGCATCGCATGTCGGGCCTAGGGGGTTGGTAAAAGTCAGACCCCAAAAGCGGTACAAGTCGTGTCGGAGTGTAGCCCAGAACACCCTGAGATACTACTAGAATACCTACCAGTAAATCTCCTGCCTTGGCCAAG
Source organism: Agapanthus africanus (assembly GCA_030015575.1). Taxonomy (NCBI): domain Eukaryota; kingdom Viridiplantae; phylum Streptophyta; class Magnoliopsida; order Asparagales; family Amaryllidaceae; genus Agapanthus; species Agapanthus africanus. The sequence goes on from JASDDO010000022.1 coordinate 415,454,964, forward strand.
GACTTCGTGTAATGGCTCTCCTAGACACAGCGCGATCTCACCCCCAATACCGGGAGAGACGAAATCCCAGCCGATCCGCTTACTTCCTCCATGTGGCTAGGGACTGTACCCAACTAAAACCTGTTTGCACGACTGCTTTGAACCGTGGTAGGGTAGTAATCAAAGCACAGTGGGAACTCACACGAGACAAATAACGATCTCAGGTCGATGAACTAACCTGTACACATGTCACCAGGGAACTGCTATCTGGCGTCAGGTATAATACCAACTAGCATGTTCCCGGCGAGTCCTGTCCGGTGTACTCATAACCCAATGAGCACCTGTATACATCTTAGGTGAACCAACTGACACCAATGGCTTGTGTGACCGGCCACCGCCCCTCGTCGGGGTCACGACTGTATACACTAGTCTACTAATGTAGTATCGATGCCCGATCTCGAAACTCCCACGACTAGGGACTTTTTAAGGATGTGCTTATAGACCCCAGCTCCCACGTATATGATCGCCATCATACTGCTGGTCGTCAAGCAAGAATCCTAAGGGCTCTATCATCGTGCAATAGTGACCTGTAAGGTCACCTGAAGCAGTACACGATGATAAAGATAAACCATGGCTGCATACTATTCTCTATCAAAGTGTAATAGTGAACTACAATGTCACCTAAAGCATGTACACGATGATAAAGACAAACCAGATAGTATACAAACCTCTCGAGTAAGACTGTCCTGCCGGTATAGGTCCTTCCTCAATCATTGCAATCACGTGCCTGCGATCAAATAATTGACTCTGAAGGCACTATATCCAACAATCTCCCACTTGCACTCAAGGCTAATTATTGCGATGTCGCATACTCACAGCCCGTGTGATACCGAACACCCAACTCCTCTACTAATTAGTCTCATAAAGCCCGTTTGCGAAACTATTGCGTTCGAGAAATAGCCTCATCTAGTGGATCCGCCCTGTTGTTTCTTTCTATGTCTCTCTTTATCTAAAGTTCGCGGAGAAAGCCATCTCCCGAAATGAGCAATACCTGTCTGAGAATATGTTTGGATGTTTGATGGGACCTAGTTCATAAATGAACTCAAAATCAAAAATTTTTAGACTGTATCGTCAACTAAACTTAATCAGTATCCTGCGCCATGCCTCCCTCAGTATCCGCTTGGACCACCTGTCCAAAATACTGCCCCTCGTCAGAGGGAAAAACTATAACTCTGACAGTCACTGTCATCCAGGTCACCTTGGAAGCCTGGAATGATAACTGTCTCCCGAAGGAGGCTGCCGTTATCATATCCCTAGAACATCCACTTATGTTCTAAAACTGCTTCCGAACATTGCTCCAGGATAGGATTAATATCCACTTATTGCATCTCGTGCAAAAACAACATCAAGTGTGGTACTTGACATCTCATGATCAACTCAATTGCCTAAGCAAGTGATCTGCCAATCATGCACATCCCTCTCCCCTTTAGTCTGTAAGACACCTTTAGAGAGGGTGACTCCATCACCTGCAGGTACACTACCGTGCCAGGAGTCGTCCATTCTAAAACACCTTTAGATTGCTTTCTAAGTACCCAAATTGGGAAACTACCTAAATCTAGATCTAAAATCATTGATCTAGTAACCAGAATGTCAGATATTATATCTATATCCTATGTGGAGAAACCACTGTGTGACAACCAAAGTATAACTGATCGTAGTATAGGAATTTTACTTCCTACTCTCTGTATGTCATCCAAATACCGGGACATCACACCCTACTACCTTCTTAACAGATCCATCCCCTATTCCGATTAAGTCAAACCTATGATTGTCACATCAGAAATAGATGGTCTATCTCCGCTATATCTGCTTTAGTCTATAAATAGTCATAAGCCACTTGTCCACTATTCTTCCGCTGCTCCCACTGACTACGACAACCCTCTGGCAAAATAATATACACGTGCGCTTCTAAAGCCAGTTCAGAACGACGCTATACTCATCCTCCTGCCTGGTCTCACAGTCTAGAACAACAGCAATGGCAAGTCTGGGTAAACAAGAACCTCCCTGTCACCGTCTTTAAGTATACTGAAGTATCTCTCGAGTGCCTGAGGTTACCCACCATATCTGCGAAGTGGCCAATGGAATGTCAAACCAGATTGAATCTTTAGGTTCTTATCAAATTTTCAGTTTGCGGTTGTGGAATCACTTCCAGTTCTACCATACTCCCACTACTGTTTTCTGAAAAATCCATTTTACTAAAACCGTGGCGAGTCAAGAACAATATCACTATTGATCTTCCAGATGGTAGAAAGTCAACCCTCGTCATAGCCCGGGTCAACCCACAAACAGCCATTCCAGAAACGTTCCTTGAGTTATCCAGAGTCTGGTTTTAAGCATAAGCCGGACAAAACCAGATTCAAATCATGCAGCTGTCTCCAGCGCATGTCAACTAAATGGAGAGAGGCCGATCATCATTACTCAACTTAGGAATACATCCAGATATGAGTAACCTGAAAGAGAAGCAAGTTCTCATAATTACTATCAACTGAATACCACACACAAGTATCTACATCTTCGATCACCTTGAATAATCCTGATACTTGCAACGCTTAGTTCTTTACTTTACTCTTATACCTATAACTTCTCAAAACTATGACCTTGTGTTTCTACGAAACACATGTCTAAGAGCTAGAGAAGTCACAAGTAAACAGAATATAGTACGAGTACCAACCCCTCTGTCCAAATGGAAACTGGACAACATACAATACTCTGTATAAGTCCTCTGAGTTTAATAACTCATTCTCTGTGTGTCGTAGGTTGAAAACTGTACTTATGGTTAAGAAGAATTACACCGCTGTTTAATGCTCCTTAACTAACCATCCACTGATATAGGTAAATGTCATCGACATAATTTCAAAAAGTTATATCTCACTTTATAAAAATAAACGTACAAATATATCAATTTGAAATTGGTGCATAACAATGGATATTCAAAACCAAATATTTGCCGTCCGGCAAACAGCCCAGGCGATTTCCTCAAATATCACCAATTACAACGAATCCCGATATAATGAGGACAATCACCTAATTCCCAATAACTTAATCCCACTCATCATCTGTAAAACCATACAGATGTGAGAATCATACCTGGTAAATACATACCCTGGAACAAGCATCTAATTGGGAAATCAGTTTTCTTTTAACAGTACACAGTGAAACTGAAACATGTAAATGTTTCAAAGGGGTATCCGGGTATTCCTAGTAATTCCTCTTCCATTATCAGATTCATAACTGTAACCGTGTATTTCTTTGCCATCTCTCCAAATCCCTTTTTACGTCTTTAGTCATTACCTTCTGTACACCACCGTTAGGCTAAATGGTTTTCTTCCTTCCCTACCGTTCGGCACCAGCCTATGGTTTGGAAGAAGACTATCCAATAAGCTTAATAGGTGTACTGTCCTAATCCTAGGAGCACTCGCAACGCGAGAGAAGGTAAAGGTAAAAGACAACTAAATAAAACCTTATTCCTATTTCTCCTGAACCAGAATCCATCGCCGAACTGAAACAAGTTCCTTCGAGTTTGTATATAACCATACGATGGAGTATCCAAATAACTGTGGATCTTCATAGTGATACGGGGTGTTCCGGAGAAATACAAAGGTGAAGTAGGAGTGGCGATGAAATACTTGGTTTGGTCGTGAATAGCAGTCGCAGTTTACTTTTCCCTCTTACTAATCCCTTTATTTGTTTTTACTTAATACCTTCTGTACACCTTTTAGGCTAAATGTTTTTCTTCATTCCCTACCGTTCGGCACCTGCCTATGGTTTGGAAGAAGACTATCCAATAAGCATAATAGGTGTATTTTCCTAATCCAAGGAGCACTCGCAACTTGAGAGAAGGTAAAAGGAAAAGACAACTGAATAGTCCTATTCATTTTCTCCAGAACCGGAAACCATCCTCGAATAAGTTCCTTCGAGTTCGTATATAACCATACGTTGGTTTTATGCAATGGAATTGTATGTTCGTAATAATACGGGGTGTCCTGGAGAAAAGGGTAAAAGAAGGAGTGGCAATGAGGTATGCAACTCTGACAATCCAAAAGCCAGTGTTATAAGAAGGTTCGGTTAATCTTGGTCACTGAGTCATAGTATAGGGTCGGTTCATGGTCGCTGCCAAAGAGAGAGAGAGAAAAGAAACACTCAGCGTGCTCTCTAACCTAGATCAGAATGGTTATCACTTTATCTAATCAGGAAACCTCCCACTGTAGCCTCAAATTCTCCTCCAAACCTGAAAGAAGAATTAGTCGGGAACACCCGAGGAGTAAACCAACTCATCAGTGGGAATCGGGATCCAACTATCATCGCATGATAATGTGATGGAATCCACTCACGTTATCACACTCCAGAAGATATGCGCATATCTGGCAAGTTTCAGTTTCTTTAGAATCTCCCGATGTGATTTTTACCCCATGCTCTTATGACCTTGACTTTGGCCAACAAATCATAAGTCACATGTCAAGTTCTACCCGTCATTATCCAGGTTAATTTGAACCCACCCGTACCTACCCTTGACTTTGGCCAACAAAGCAGTACGACTGTCCCAAACCAACGCATCTATCTATGCAGCAGAAAGATAACAAATAACTACCATACACTATGCCTTGACTTTGGCCAACAAACATAGCATGAATACTAAGTGCTACCCGTCTGAAATGACGGAGGGCTACGAATGGTTTTTGGCGAAAAAAGTTTAACGTAATGAACTTGATATCGTTGAAGGAACTCCCGGTGAAGGGATCTCGGCTCTTTCCCCGTAGAATGAGGTGCAGGATATTCCAACTGAATACCACGATGCAAAGAAAAAAGTATTCGACTATAGTGAAGTTATTACCCTGACGCAAACTTCTGTCCAAGGGGTCACTCCCGGTGAAGGGATCTCGGCCCTTGCCTCGTCGACTGAGGTGCTGGATATTCATAACCGAATACCACTGTGCAAAACAAAAGAAATCGTCCTTGCAATAACAGCTTTTTGAAAAATGTTCCAACAACATCGAACAGGTTTTTTTTATCTTGCATTGATCCGAATCAATGCAGTCCCATCAATTAATCACACCACAAAAGAACGAAAATATGATGTACGTATATGCCATCCGCATTCGCCACTGGGTCCGTCATCACCCGTTAGGTTACTTAACTAACGACAGAGCGGGGACAGGACTTGTCACGACCCGAAAGTACGGAACATGACCGGCACTTAAACTACGAACGTCTCAAGGCGTACGTATTCTAAGTAAGCCGAAAACCCAGAAATCCAAACCAAGAAGAGTAGTAGAGAGTAGGAAAACCATTTTAAATAAGTAGTTTTAATAGCATAAGCCGAATTATGCATTTTAAAAAAAACATCAAATATTTCCTGAAAATTTCGGCAGAGTCTCCTTTGTAAATACAGGCCCCCAAACGGGATACAGCATGAATAGTATACAGAATCAAAAAAAAGGCATCCCCAAGCGGGTGCTATCTCTTCGTCAATCGACGGTCACAACCACACGAGCAATATAATCTACAACGCCAAGGGCGAGGTCAAAACTCAAAAGGAAACTCAAAACAGCAAGAAATCCATAGAAATACAACGCGCGACTCTAAGGTCGAAAGAATAAACATCACTGGTCTCTATCTCTGAAATAAATACATGTTTGGTTGATGGAACTTCTAGATACAACAGAGTAATAATATACAAGTTATATAATGGGGGTACGATACAAGTAAACCCACCTACTAGCAAATCATCCGAAGGAAATTATGCCCGCAAAGCCGTAAAGAAACCTGTACGGCGAAACCTGCAAGAAACTGGGGCACAACGGGGGTGAGTTGCCAACTCGTGAATAGAAAAAACATCTACGAAAAGGAATCGCATGTATGACGCAATCCTAGGTCATACGATCAATATATATATAAAATCCTCAAATAAAAATAACCAGCAGCCTATAATAAGGCTAGGGTAAATATCTAACCCGAGTGTAATCTCATGTGCCCGTGTCTGTGCCTCAGGTAGCAATATATCATATGAATGAGGTAGGGATGCATGAAAACAGAATACATGTAAATGAAGAACTGTTTTCATAATTTAGTGAGATTTCCTTTGTATTTTTAAAATGAGGTATCATAATGAAATCAGCATAAAACAGTACCTAGCATCGGCACAAAACATAATCCCAATATCTCGGTATCTCTGTATCACAGTCTTTATACCTCAAAATCTCGAAATCTCAATATCTAGGGTGCCGTCAATCCAGACCGGCCCCTACCATCCATCTCAAGACCACGACGGTATCCTCCGGATATCCGACGCGTCGGGTAATATCACCGGTCGGTAGTGCTCCCCTGCCGGGCTCAACGTCAACAACACATTCCTATTGCCCCGGGGTACCGCACCGGGCCCACCATGTACCCGAAACGGTTCCTCCACTCCTCGAATCGGGTCACGAAATCCATCAGCAAACTCATGGTGGACGACTCATACATCATGGGAAAACCGCACTTTTTATTTTAAAAGAGAGAAAAGGTTTATTTATGTTTTTGCGGTTTTCCCCCAAATCCAGAAAATCTCATGGAAATCCGAATCCAAAACCTCAATAACACGTAAAATAGTGAATATATGCATGAGAATCCATGAATGCGGCATAACAACGAATAACAGTATGCATGAAGTGGCAGGTAATAACTACAATGTCTAAGCTATTAGCTAACAGACTATGTCAAGCAATAATATTTTCTAATGTGTACGTGACATTGCAATTACCGATGAAGATGTGTGTGAGCCGGCAAGTAAGTGTACGTGGTACATACGCATCATCGGTAATGGAGCTGGTGTCCTAACAGCATGATATCAATAATGGAGTATGAAACATAATATAAGCATGCGATGCAAAGCGATCCACAATAATGAGCGGGAGCTGAATACTAGACGCAACTATAACTAATCTGCATTAATCTAATATAAGTCGTACAAATGGTGCCTTTTGAAATAACACAAATCATGGGGTTTTGAAAATAGGGGCTACGGTGTTTTTATGAAAAGATACGTCTTTTGAAATATCCGTAGGATCCCTTGGGCTGTTTTTTAAAATACCCACGATTCGTTAGTTTTTGAAATAGGTAAGAATCGAATCTAATCTAACAACTAAACTAAACTAAAGGGCTAAGCTAACAAGCTGGACTACAGGTAAAGAAACCACCTAACATCTGAGTCGATATATATACATACCTGTATATATATTAGTCGGTGATCCTGCCTCAATAATATCATATCCGATATCATATCTATAATCAGACATCCCAAGTCAAGAGTGCGGATCAATCATCAATATACAGCTCGTATGTATATCCGTCGTACGGCATCCCAAATCTGGGTACGGGTCAATATCACATTCATCATACTATTCATCTGGTATGCTCTTTATCAAATATCATCATCTGGGTACTGACCTATGTCTAGTACAATTCTAACATCATTACTATAATCAAGATCTAACTACTGATCGACAGTCTAGTATAGATCGATATTATCCTCATATATCATCACCAGAGTATACATCGCCTAAGGTGGCCTATCACGAGTATCCTGTCATATCATATCATATCATATCCCATCGTATATCATAATCACATGTCGATCACAAAATATATATGTCGCTATTACTATGGAATCATCATTCCCAAAATCCTCTAACTATCAAGGTGTATCTTAATTATGAATTTTATCATATCACCGACATCATGATCTCACATCAAACCATCGACTCACATCGATCCCATGTATCATCCTCAAATCCGTAATAAACACATAAACCCAAACCCATGTGAACACATATCCATAACGAATTCCATAACCATATATGAAATGAGGATGTATGCAAGTATGTATATGTGTGTATGTGTAAGTGTAGTGCACCCACTACCTAAGGTTCCGTAACCATGCACCAATCCATCACCAATATCCATCTTAAATCATCAATAATAAATCTCAACAACATATAATAAATTGTTGGTGTGTATACGCATCCGTATACATCACCACGGACTGCGGGGGTGCTATGCGCCATCCACCCGACTTCTCCCCGTAGATATAAATCTACTCACCTAAATATGTGTGCCGGTGCCGATGTCGCCGTTTTCATCTCCAACGCTCCGACGCCACGTGGGGTACCTATAAGAATATCACATGCTAAAACACATGAAAATCACATCGGAAACCAAAATGGTGCATACTACGCCCATAGGTAAAAACCTGTGACCTTGTGTGCAAACACTGCCAATATCCACTATCGTCGACGTCCAAACGCCACCCGACAAAAACGAATCACCAAATACCCAAAATCCATATGAAAACACGTCGTAAATCGTACGCCAACTCATGAAAATGAACCCAGATTTTATCCTAACAGGAAACAGTCAAAACTGGACATACCGGGGGTCAATTTTACATGAAAAGGGGCTGTGCACGCAAAACGAGGCAGTTTTACACTGCTCTGGCTGCAAATTGCGGCCAGGAGGGTTAAATTTGCGGCCGGGAGTTTGAAGTGGTGGCTAGGGCTTTGGGTAGGGGTTCCAGGGTGCCTGCACAGCTCTTTGCCAAGTCAATTTTTCTCTAGGAGGCCCCGGGTTGCTCCAGATTCCCGAACACCTTCATAGATCACACAAACCGACATGAAAAGTTCCGTAATTCCGTATTTTTGGGTTTCAGGTTGTGCTAGGCTAGTGTTTTGGTCAAAATAGGGTCTAAGGTCACCATTTAAGTCCAATTGCATAGCCACAACTCAAGTTTACCCTAACCCTCTCTAGGGTTTTCCAAAGTGTATAAAACCTCGACAAAACGACACTAAACTTTAAAAGAGGCTAAGTCACTTGAAATACTACAATATTTGTGAAGGGATTATCTCAATAGAGACTCAAGAATCTTCCCACAGCACCAAAACACCAACTTTCTTGGTCCATTCTAAAGCTTGTGAGCTTGTGCACACTTTTTGTGAAATGAGGGTAGGGTTTTGGTGTAGTTTGTGAGATGATTTGGGGCTTGAAGAGAGGAGGAAGATGAAGTGCAGGAGCAGCAGCAGCAATGGAGAGGGAAATGGTGAAGGAAATGAAGGATAAAGCCAAGTCAAAGCAACCCCTCACTCTCTCTCTCTCTCACCCATACCTAATATAATATTCCATTCTCTTTCTCTATTTCTTTTCATTTTCTTTAATTCCTTCTCACTCAAATAGTGATCCCAAAATAAAACCATGGCAAGAAAAATGTAACACAAGTCCAAAAAAGATATGTGCAAGTTTTGCACAAAAAGCCAAAAAATCCGATTAGCGATTTTTAATCGCGATTAGCACTAAATTAGTATATAAATGCTCATAAAAACTTAAAAATGACTAATTTCCATAGAATACATAATTTTTAAATTTTTCCATATTTTTTTCAAAATTTTTCCCATTTATCGATATTTAATTATATATTTAATATTAAAATAATCAATAAAATAATATTAAATTATAAAAATTCCTAAAAATAATATTTTATTATTTTGGAATGTTACAGGACTAGCGCGGGTGTAAAACATATACAACATATACTAGTATGTATATCAATATATAATATTCGCTTATGGCGTGATAAAATGCAACATCACAGAAATGTAATAAGCATCACAGAACAATACAGATAATCTGGGATCCCCGGGTTTCACTGTGCCGCTGCTGAAACCCGACGTTCCCCTGGTCGTGTGGATAGCCTGTGGAATGAAATCCTAGACCCCTACGGGCGCGACAAGTTACCCGCCAAAACCTGAAGCGAGGCAGCCCCCTTCAACAACGTGAATGGACCACCAAGCTGTTTGTTGTATGTATGCCCTAGAGGCCTGTATTGTACAAATGATGTATATTATATTGGATGCTTGGACATATATAGAGATGACTTTCTTGCTCGATATGATAGTATGCTATCTGGTTACTCTTTATCTTAACATGTATACTAGTCTTTTTAAACTGTCTTATAGTTACATGTTGGTAAAGCCCTTAGGATGTGTACTTGACTACCTGGACTATGATGCAGATCATACTAGTGGGGACATGGTAGTCCATAAGTACATCCTTCATGGTCCCTAGTCGTGGGTGTATCGAGACGGGGCATCGATATACCAGTGTAGACTAGCGTATACGCTTCTCGACCCATGAGATGGGCAATGGATTATCCCATATCCATTGGTGTTTGACATCAGAGATGGTATACGGGTGCTCAGTGGAGACTGGGTACACTGGACAGACTCGCCGAGAACTCCCAGATGGTATTATACCTCACGTCAGATGGCAGTTCTCAGGTGACACTTGTGCAGGTTAGTCTGTAGACCCGAGATCGTCATAGAGTCTTGTGTGATTCCCACTGTGCTTTGATCTCCACCTTACCACGTCCATGAGGGCGTGCAAAACGGTGGTTTTTAGGCACAGTCCCGAGTCACATGGAGGCAATGAGCGATAGGAGGGGTTTCGTCTCTCCCGGTATTGGGGGTTGATGTTGCACGGTGCTCGATTGGCCGTAACAGGGAAGTCCCTGGCCAGGGCTGATCAGAGATTTGCTGGTAAGTGTTACCAGTAGTTTCTCGACCCGTTATGAGCCTCAAATCGTCATGACTTATCGGTTATTGGGGTCTGACGTTTACCACCCCTAGATTTGATATGCGACATATCAGACGAACAGACCGGACTGTACGGTAAGTGTTACTAGTTGGATTCACAGGAGTGTGAGCGGGCTTGCTCATCGATCTTCTGATCGCTCAATACCCGGATGGCCGTTACGTTTAGCAGACCGCTTGCGGCTTGTGGGTGCTTGATATGATCATCATCTGCTACCGGCGTATTGACGAGTCTTTAGAGTCCTACACAGAGGTTTTCTGGCTCAAGCGAAACGAAATAGGAGCGCATATGAGATATGTGTGGGACCGAGAATAATGCGTGTATGTGATACCGTATTTCATTCTCGCGATTAATGTTTCGATTGGTTATATGCGATATAACCTAGTTATCGAATCGAAGATCGATTCGATAAGTCGATACATTGGATACTAGTCGGTTATGTGCGACATGACCGGATCATTGAATCAAGTGTTGATTTAATGATTTAATGTATAATTATATATTTGATATATTACTTTGCATTAACTAGTATTGGTTCACTTTAAAGGGATTTTCTCACTTGAAAAGCACATTGTATATGTGATATATTTTGTGTGCACTTGATTGTATCATGTTTGATGTTGCATGCTAACTTGTGTTTTGTGTAAAGATTAAACCATGGTTGTGTAATGGTTAGGGTTTCCTTTTTATTACTGATTTATTTAATTATTTATTTTGGAAAGGATTATGAAGAAAAATGGTGGCTTTCTTTGTATTTAGTTGAAGCTTCATGAAGGTTTGACTTTGTTACCATTTTGTCTTCATCCTTAACCCTAACCATTCTAACTAACCATGATCTATTCTCTACACTTTACCATGGTTAGCATATGATAAGTAATGATTTTAATTTCATTTTAAAAGCAACACTTATCATATTCTTTCTTCTTCTTCATCATCTTCATCAAGAAAGAAAGCTTGATTCCATCAATGGCATCTTGAGCATAAGAGTGAGAAATCCAATTCTAAAGTGAACCCACCTCCTATTTCTTCACCCTCTACCTCTTGCCAAGTAGTATAGGGTGTTTTCTTCACAAGTTTCACAACTTGGTGAAGTTGGAGCTTGAACTTGTGTTGCCTCGACGTAGATCATCTTCGGCACGAAGCCGACGACCTTGCCCGTTCATTTCTCCGATGAAGCCGTTGCTAGAGTCCGAGATCCTACTTGGACGGCAAGAGGACGTCTACGTGGAGCCAAGGAAGTGGATAACCGGATCTACAAAGGTTGTAGCTTCTTATCTTTAGTTAAGTTGTTAACTAGTTTACTGTTTTGCTTAAAATTCTAGTTGACGATCCGTATTAGAGTTTCTCGGCACTTGTAAAATTTGAAATTGGCATGGTTGATGCCTTGTGAGACCTCTTGAGAGTGCCTAGGAACCCTACAGTGGTATCAGAGACTAGCTAGAGCCTTAGGCGAAATCTAGACGACGTTGGAAACCCGAATACACATCGAAACCCTAACACACCATGCTCTCTGGACTTTTTCCAAAAACTGGGATTTTTCCAGATTAAAAATGCTTAAAAAATTCAGCAGGGAATTCTAAGAACTACGGTGCAAAATTTACCTCATGAACAGTCAATGGTGCGGCGGAACCGCGGTAGAATCTTGGCTTCTGCGGCGGTTCCGCGGCCAACTAATGGGATTTTCCTGTAATTTTTGCACAGTAATTCATCATTTCATCAGCTGAGTTTTCTGGGAATTTTTAATATGCACTCAACAGTTGAGTTTTCTGAGGTGTTTTAGAGCTTCGATGATTCGACCGGTAATTTCAAACGTCGTCTATGTGTTTTCCAGGTATTTGGAATATGTTAAAAAGTTTGACCGGATGTAGATACCCAATCTTTCCCCTGCCGGGAAATTTTCCAATTGTTGGACTTTTCCGTAGTTTAATGACGTTCTGAGTAGTGCAAGTAACGCGATGGTCCCTCTAGAAGACAACAAACCTTAACTCGATTATGTGACCGTCTTGAACTACCCTTTGAACCTTCGGGTTTGGGGCAGTACGGCGTGCCACATGTGAGGCGTTGGCTTGACCCTTCTACGGCTGGACCGTTGGTACTGAGGCATGAAATGAATGTCTTTGAACTTATTTCATGTGTTGATCGGTGTCGGGAAAACTTGGGTGTTCGAATGTTCGATCGGAAAGTTTAATATTTTCTATTTATCCGGAATGGGATACAATAATTGGAATTCACAAACAGTTATGAGATAACTGAATGAATGTTATAAATCTAGCAGTTTAGTCCTACATGATATTGAAAAGAGTTTTCGATAATGAGACTAAAATGCGGGATTTATAGCTGTTAGGCATGTGATGTCTAAGTATTTCATTTGATTAGGCATGCGATGTCTAAAGAAGTTGCGGATTCCAATTGTTGTAGTTTTACACTTTCTTTTCTGTGACCGTAAGTGTAATATGTGATATTGCCGGTTTCGTTGCTATATGTCAACGACAATTGGGATGCGCATATTTACTTACGTTGATGACATGTGATGTTATGTGTTGCTCTATATGTTATATTGGATCGTCGTGTTCGAATAGCCGGGGTTTTTTATGTGAGATGAGTGTTTTTCATTTTCATTCATGTAAAAACTTGTATGTAATATTCTTTTATTTGGGGCACTTCCAGGTTGCGGAAGTTGTCACCTTTTGTATATTATTTACTTTTCCGCATTAGGATAGACCCAAGGAGGGGAGCACAAGTAACCGGGTTCTGGGGTCCAGTGGGAGACCAACTCGAGGAGTCGAGTCCGGGTCTCCTAACCCTAGAATTTGTAGGGTTGCTTGCCGCTCTCGTAGGGGTCTAGGGGTGTGGGATTGGCTATTCATCACGACCGTGGAATCCGTGTTTTATACTGGCTCGTATTGAAAACACGGACGTCCTAGTATATCCAATGTTTCATATGTTTCTTCTGCTGCTTTATCTGTGTTGCAATCATGTGATGTTCTGTGATAGATACTTTATATAGTATATATGATATATTATATAGACGTTACTTATGTTTTGCACCCGCACTAGCCCTGCCCTGCTCTGTCGTTAGTTACCTAACCTAATGGTGCACGAGGGGACATCGAGGCGAATGCGGATGGCATAAGTGTACGTCGTATTTATCTGTGATGTTTAGGTGACTTAAATGATGGGACTTCATTAATGAGATTAATGAAAGAAAAGAAACCTAAGATGTTGTAGAATCAAATTTTAAATAAAACAGGTAGCTACAGTTCTTGCTTTGCACAGCGGTATATGTGATATATCCTGCACCTTATTCGATGAGGAAAGGACCGAGATCCCTTCACCGGGAGTGACTCCTTTAGCAATAACTGGTAGATGCTACACCCTCGGTTTGTTTTTGATTGCTTCTATAGTTTCTGCTTTGCACAGTGATATATATGATATATCCCGCACCTCATTCGACGAGGAAAGGGCCGACGATCCATTCACCGAGAGTGACCCCTTTAGCAAAACTAGAAAAGCCTCAAAATCACTCCCTTTCGAAACTTCATTTGATTCTACAACGATATCAAGTTCATTACGCAATAGGTTTTCAGAAAAACCTGTCGTAGCCCTCCGTCATTTCAGATAAGTACTAGTTAGTATTCGTACTACGTTTGTTGACTATGTTAAGGCGTAGTGTGCGGTAGCTGACCAGTATTTATCTGCTTATGCATATGATGCAGATTGGATTAGGGTAGTTGTGCGACTTTGTTGACTATGTTAAGGGTCGTGCGGGTGGGTTTAATTCAATCAGGAAATGACGGGTTGAACTTGACTAGCACTTATGATTTGTTGACTATGTTAAGGTCATATAGCTGCTAGGGGCAAAATATTATCAGGAATTTCAAGTGTTGAAATTTGCAATGAGATTGCATACCATCTATGAGATAATTGGATCCCGATACCCACTGCGAGTAAGAGTTACTCCTTGGAGAGTTTTACACATTGCAATTAGCTGATCAAGTAGGTGTCTAGAAAGGTGTTAACAGGGTTACGCCTCTGGGAAAACGAGGTTTACATTAATTAGGTTCGTGCGAAAGCACGGGGGACCTCCCTCAAAGTACCGACACTGGCCTGGCTGAAAGATTGGCGAACTTGTAGTGTGTAATTAATCCCGGCTAGTCTTTCCTTTTAGGGTTTGAAGGAAGATTTGATAAAAACAGTGGGAGCCATCCTGATTAGATAAGATAATAACCAATCTGATCTTGCACGAGCATACGCTAAAGTGTTTTCTTATCTCTCTCTCCAGGTAGCGACCATGTCAGGCCCTAATCAAGATAATAATATGGATGTATTGACCGAACCCGCATGTTATACTGTGCTGGGGAACGTTGGTTTCGTTCTTTCCTATAAGAGTTATAGGACTGAACAGGATATAGGGGAATACCAGGATTCCCATGCCACCCGAATGAAGAAAGTACATGATGATGCATTTTCTTCGGGTGTGTTCGTTACAGAGAACTATTTCTCCATTTGCTCTACGTCCTGGGTATTAGATACCGGGTCAGGATCCCATATATGTAATCAGTTACATGGGCTCAGGAAAGATAGAGAACTCGGAGAAGGTGATAAAGACATTAGAGTTGGAAATGGTGCAATTGTTGCAGCTAAGACTGTCGGGGAATATCACCTTGCATTACCAACTGGTAATACATTGGTTCTGAACGAATGCTATTACATGTCGAACCTGATATGCAACATTATATCGGTTTCTTTGTTGAGTAAAGAGGGATATAATTTTGTATTACAGGACAATGTTATGAACATTTTCCGTAACCAAAAATTGGTTGGATCAGGTACGTTGTGCAATGGCATTTATGTTCTAAATCAATCAACAGTTCTGAGCATAACTAACACACACAAGAGGAAGAGTTCAGAAATGAACGAATCCTTCTTGTGGCATTGTAGACCGGGTCACATCAATGCGACACGACTGGCTAAGTTGCATAAGGATGGATATTTGAAACCTTTCGAATTTTCATCTTATGACACTTACCAGTCATGTCTCAAATGCAAGATGACCAAAACTCCATTTACGGGACACGGAGAAAGAGTTACCGAACTCTTGGGACTGATACATAGTGATGTATGCGGTCCTATGTCTACACATGCCAGGGATGGTTCTTCGTACTTCATTGAATTCACTGACGATCTCTCTAGATTCGGATATGTGTTCCTGATGAAACACAAATTAGAAGATTTTGAGAAATTTAGAGAATATAAACAAGAAGTCGAAAACCAAACCGGAAAATGTATTAAAATCCTTCGATCTGATCGAGGAGGTGAATACTTGAGCAATGAATTCCTGGACTTCCTAATAGAGAATGGGATTCTCTCTCAGCTGACTCCTCCATATACACCACAGCACAACGGTGTATCAGAACGGAGGAACCGCACCCTATTAGATATGGTGCGCTCTATGATGAGCACAGCTGAGTTACCTATTTCCTTCTGGGGATATGCACTGGAGACAGCAACATACCTATTGAATCAAGTTCCATCTAAATCTGTACCTACCACACCATATGAGATATGGAGTGGGAAGAGACCATATTTTAAACGAGTTAAGATATGGGGTTGTCCGGCCTATGTCAAAAGGAAAAATCCAGACAAACTCGAGGCACGGTCAGTTCTTTGCAAGTTTGTGGGATATCCTAAGAATTCCCAAGGATATTTTTTCTACCATGCTGAAGAACAAAAAGTGTTTGTTTCTCAATATGCCGCCTTTTTAGAAAAGGAATTCCTTGAAAAAGAAATTAGTGGCAAAGTGGTAGAGCTGGAAGAAGTTCCAGATACACAAACCGTAACTGAAGATTTAGTGGAACCAGAAGATTCAGTAGCTCCCAATGAACCTCAGCCTCTCCGCCGATCTAGTAGGGTTCCTCTCCAACCTGAGAGATACTACGGTTTTCTCATGGATGGTGGGAGTGAGGATTGCATCATGGAGGATGATGACCCAACTAGTTTCGAGCAGGCCATCACGAGTAGGGACTCAGTGAAATGGCTGGATGCTATGCGGTCCGAGATGGAATCCATGTACACCAACAAAGTATGGACTTTGGAAGTTGCTCCTGAAGGGGTAAAACCCATTGGGAGCAAGTGGATCTTCAAGAAAAAACTTGGTGCAGATGGGAAAGTGGAGACTTTCAAAGCTAGACTTGTTGCAAAAGGTTTTCGTCAAAGACCAGGTGTAGACTATGACGAAACCTTTTCTCCAGTGGCTATGCTTAAATCCATCCGGATCATGCTTGCCATCGCTGCATATCATGACTATGAAATCTGGCAAATGGATGTTAAGACCGTCTTTCTAAATGGTGATTTAGAAGAGTGCGTGTACATGACTCAGCCAGAGGGCTTCGTAGACAGTGGGAGCAGCGGGAAGGTGTGCAAGCTGCTTAAATCCATTTATGGATTAAAGCAAGCATCGCGGAGTTGGAACATCTGCTTTAACGTCGTTATCAAAGAGTTTGATTTCGTCAAAAACCCAGATGAACCTTGTATTTACAAGAAGGTGGCAGAGAGTAAGGTTGTCTTCCTCATATTGTACGTGGACGACATACTCTTGATAGGAAATGATATTCCTATGCTGCAATTGGTCAAGCTCTTCTTATCACAAAGATTCTCAATGAATGATCTTGGTGATGCCTCCTACATATTGGGAATAAGGATCTATAGAGATAGATCCAAATGGATATTGGGATTGTCCCAATCCAGGTACATTGACACCGTACTAAAGAGGTTTAGTATGGAAGAATCCAAGCATGGGAACTTGCCCACGATCTCTGGAGTCACTCTCTCCAAAGAGATGTCTCCCAAGACTGATTTGGAGAGAGCTCGCATGCAAGGGATACCCTATGCTTCGGCTGTAGGCTCTATCATGTATGCGATGCTATGTACCAGACCCGATGTAGCATACTCACTAAGTATAGTGAGCAGGTATCAAGCTGATCCTGGAGAGAGTCACTGGACTGCTGTGAAGAGCATTCTCAAGTACTTGCGAAGGACTAAAGAGATGCACTTGGTGTATGGTAACGGAGAACTCCAAGTGGAGTCCTTTACCGATTCGAGCTTCCAAAGTGATAAGGACGACTCTAAGTCGCAGCCGGGATTTGTCTTTACCCTTTACGGAGGGGCGGTTAGCTGGAAGAGTTCCAAGCAGGAAACCGTGGCAGACTCGACGATGGAGGCTGAATACATCGCTGCCAACGATGCTGCCAAAGAGGCTGTATGGATCAAGAAGTTCATTACTGAACTTGGAGTGGTTCCATCCATTGAGCATCCAATACCTCTGTATTGCGATAACAATGGAGCGGTGGCTTTGGCCAAGGAACCCAGGTCCCATCAGCGATCCAGGCATATTCTGAGGCGGTATCACCTAATCCGGGAGATAGTTGATCGCCGGGAGATCGAGGTCAGGAGGGTTGACACGAAGAACAACACGGCGGATCCACTCACGAAGGCCATTCCCCAGATACAGTTTGAGAGACTCTTCGGGATGCTCGGTATGCGATACTACAGCAGCTGGCCCTAGTGCAAGTGGGAGATTGTTAGTTGTATGTATGCCCTAGAGGCCAGTATTGTACAAATGATGTATATTATATTGGATGCTTGGACATATATAGAGATGACTTTCTTGCTCGATATGATAGTATGCTATCTGGTTGCTCTTTATCTTAACATGTATACTAGTCTTTTTAAACTGTCTTATAGTTACATGTTGGTAAAGCCCTTAGGATGTGTACTTGACTACCTGGACTATGATGCAGATCATACTAGTGGGGACATGGTAGTCCATAAGTACATCCTTCATGGTCCCTAGTCGTGGGTGTATCGAGACGGGGCATCGATATACCAGTGTAGACTAGCGTATACGCTTCTCGACCCATGAGATGGGCAATGGATTATCCCATATCCATTGGTGTTTGACATCAGAGATGGTATACGGGTGCTCAGTGGAGACTGGGTACACTGGACAGACTCGCCGAGAACTCCCAGATGGTATTATACCTCACGTCAGATGGCAGTTCTCAGGTGACACTTGTGCAGGTTAGTCTGTAGACCCGAGATCGTCATAGAGTCTTGTGTGATTCCCACTGTGCTTTGATCTCCACCTTACCACGTCCATGAGGGCGTGCAAAACGGTGGTTTTTGGGCATAGTCCCGAGTCACATGGAGGCAATGAGCGATAGGAGGGGTTTCGTCTCTCCCGGTATTAGGGGTTGATGTTTCGCTGTGCTCGATTGGCCGTAACAGGGAAGTCCCTGGCCAGGGCTGATCAGAGATTTGCTGGTAAGTGTTACCAGTAGTTTCTCGACCCGTTATGAGCCTCAAATCGTCATGACTTATCGGTTATTGGGGTCTGACGTTTACCACCCCTAGACTTGATATGCGACATATCAGACGAACAGACCGGACTGTACGGTAAGTGTTACTGGTTGGATTCACAGGAGTGTGAGCGGGCTTGCTCATCGATCTTCTGATCGCTCAATACCCGGATGGCCGTTACATTTAGCAGACCGCTTGCGGCTTGTGGGTGCTTGATATGATCATCATCTGCTACCGGCGTATTGACGAGTCTTTAGAGTCCTACACAGAGGTTTCCTGGCTCAAGCGAAACGAAATAGGAGCGCATATGAGATATGTGCGGGACCGAGAATAATACGTGTATGTGATACCATATTTCATTCTCGCGATTAATGTTTCGATTGGTTATATGCGATATAACTTAGTTATCGAATCGAAGATCGATTCGATAAGTCGATACATTGGATACTAGTCGGTTATGTGCGACAAGACCGGATCATTGAATCAAGTGTTGATTTAATGATTTAAAGTATAATTATATATTTGATATATTACTTTGCATTAACTAGTATTGGTTCACTTTAAAGGGATTTTCTCACTTGAAAAGCACATTGTATATGTGATATATTTTGTGTGCACTTGATTGTATCATGTTTGATGTTGCATGCTAACTTGTGTTTTGTGTAAAGATTAAACCATGGTTGTGTAATGGTTAGGGTTTCCTTTTTATTACTGATTTATTTAATTATTTATTTTGGAAAGGATTATGAAGAAAAATGGTGGCTTTCTTTGTATTTAGTTGAAGCTTCATGAAGGTTTGACTTTGTTACCATTTTGTCTTCATCCTTAACCCTAACCATTCTAACTAACCATGATCTATTCTCTACACTTTACCATGGTTAGCATATGATAAGTATTGATTTTATTTTCATTTTAAAAGCAACACTTATCATATTGTTTCTTCTTCTTCATCATCTTCATCAAGAAAGAAAGCTTGATTCCATCAATGGCATCTTGAGCATAAGAGTGAGAAATCCAATTCTAAAGTGAACCCACCTCCTATTTCTTCACCCTCTACCTCTTGCCAAGTAGTATAGGGTGTTTTCTTCACAAGTTTCACAACTTGGTGAAGTTGGAGCTTGAACTTGTGTTGCCTCGACGTAGATCATCTTCGGTACGAAGCCGACGACCTTGCCCGTTCATTTCTCCGATGAAGCCGATGCTAGAGTCCGAGATCCGACTTGGACAGCAAGAGGACGTCTACGTGGAGCCCAGGAAGTGGATAACCGGATCTACAAAGGTTGTAGATTCTTATCTTTAGTTAAGTTGTTAACTAGTTTACTGTTTCGCCTAAAATTCTAGTTGACGATCCGTATTAGAGTTTCTCGGCACTTGTAAAATTTTAAATTGGCATGGTTGATGCCTTGTGAGACCTCTTGAGAGTGCCTAGGAACCCTACACAAGCACTTCACGGAATCCGGTAACTTGAGCACCCCTCCTTGGGTCAACCTGTACCCCTTACGAGTGCGGTGAATAGCCCGCCAATTATAGAGTAAAGCCCCCTCCGTCTCAAAGCCATGAGATGCGGGCCCTTTGCCCTGTAGAACCCAGCTATCCGTGCACCCCCTCCGCGGGGTAATCCTAGTACAGAAAGTAAAATATATACAACGGGTACATCGAACTCAGCCCGATCGTGCCCCAAAAGAATAATATACAAACAGGCAGTGACGGCTGTCCACATGTCGGACGCTCGCCCCGCAATATCAAATGTACAAATACAACCAAACTGTACTACCATTGCATCCAGGCTATCCACCACGACAAATCCGCAACATCACAGCACAACACAGAACATCAACATGAATGTCACATTCGCAAATCCGTCAAATCCGTCTAAAAGGGCTATAGCAATTAGACAGGATTTACCGATCAAATGACATTCATGGTCGCAGATATAATGTAAATATTGTGAACCAACATATTTAAATTTTTGATCGAAAAAATTTCCCGAAGTGGGCCCCAAGCACAATACCCAGTACTCAAACAAATCTGGGCCCAAACAAAAAATACCAGAAACCACAATTCTAACTCAGAGACTACTGTACAAAATTTGGTGCAGTGATGACACATTCTTGCGGCGGAACCGAGACCAAAACATGGGTATGGCCGCGGTTCCTCGGCGACACTGTAGCCTCATCGTACCAAATTTTTACAAATATATTAGAAAAGCTTGCACGTATTTCTGCAACACTCAAAATAATTTTTTGACAACAAAAAATTTCTACAGAAACTGCACTTTTTGATATCGCGGTTTCGGAATTTTTGTTCGATCGAAGTTCTAAATACGTTAGAGCAAGCTAGTAAAGGTTAATGGCGTGGATCTGATACCATGTAAGTTTACGGTAGCTCCCCGACCATCTTTCCGAGGCCAAAATGTGGAAACAAAACTTTTTCAAACTAGAAACCGGCGCTATCGTATGCTTAAAATCAGGATTGAACCATTAACCTACAACTAGCAATCTAGAGAAGGGATAGAAAGCCATACCGATCGATCCGTGTCCTTCGGTCTTTGGCCACCATCCCAAGCTCCTCGCGGTATCTCCGGTCTTGATCTCCTCGTCGGAAAGGGCACCACATCTACGAGTCTTTTTACAGGCTCCCGCTTCATCCGAAGCAACTCGGGCACAAAGTGTGCTAGAGACGCGTCCAAGGTGTTGTAGAGAATGTTTGTGATCACTTTGTCTCTTGCATCCATTGCTTGGATGGAGGTTGAAGGTGTTGCCATTAAAGGAGGCTATGAGCTAGAGGAAGAAGAAGGAGGAGAAGGTTTCTCTTCCTTTTTGATGCTATCATAAAAATGAGAAAGAGAGAAGAATAATATGAGAGCTCACAACCATCACATGGCTGCCCTTCCTCTCTCCTCCTCTCATTTCATCCACAAATCAATCACTAAATGTGACATTTTTCACAAAAAGAGACCATGAGTCACTATATATGTCTATGTCACATTTAATGCATCTCATGATGAATTCTAGCTCATTATTTCCAAATGCAAACATTAATCCAAATGTTTGCCACAACAAAAAGATACGGAAACATCTAAAGTAAACTCATGACGGATCACAAGGATACCCATCATCTGTATATACATACCTGCATCCGCATTCCGACTGAATGCGAATGCAATGAGACTAAAGTAATCCAACAAATCTAATACTAGGATCCGGCTTAAACCAAAGCCCACTAGTATGATCCGCCTGATCATGATCCGTGCAATACCGCACGTATATGATCAAGCCCTGCCATATATCATACGGCCTCTACAACGTTTCGCCCGAAACTTGAGAAACAGACTGTGGGGGACTCTAAAGACTCGTCAATACTTTGGCTGTGGATTTAACCACTGGCACGTCAGAGGTACTAGCTGTACGTAACGGGCTACCAGGTATTGACCAAAAGGGAGGTCGATGAGCGAACTCATTCTGACACCCTACTGAGCCTGTCAGTGGCAATATCCGTACAGTCCGGTCCGTTCGTCTATGAGCATCGCATGTCGGGCCTAGGGGGTTGGTAAAAGTCAGACCCCTAAAAGCGGAACAAGTCATGTCGGAGTGTAGCCCAGAACACCCTGAGATACTACTGGAATACCTACCAGTAAATCTCCTGCCTTGGTCAAGGACTTCATGAAATGGCTCTCCTAGACACAGCGCGATCTCACCCCCAATACCGGGAGAGACGTAACCCCTGCCGATCCGCTCACTGCCTCCATGTGGCTCGGGACTGTACCCAACTAAAACCTGTTTGCACGACTCCTTTGAGCCGTGGTAGGGTAGTAATCAAAGCAAAGTGGGAACTCACATGAGACAAATGACGATCTCAGGTCGATGAACTAACATGTGCACATGTCACCAGGGAACTGCTATCTGACGTCAGGTATAATACCAACCAGCATGTTCCCGGCGAGTCCTGTCCGGTGTACTCATAACCCAATGAGCACCTGTATACATCTTAGGTGAACCAACTGACACCAATGGCTTGTGAGACCGGCCACCGCCCCTCGTTGGGGTCTCGACTGTATACACTAGTCTACTAATGGAGTATCGATGCCCGGTCTCGAAACTCCCACGACTAGGGACCTTTTAAGGATGTGCTTATCGACCCCAGCTCCCACGTATATGATCGCCATCATACTGCTGGTCGTCAAGCAAGAATCCTAAGGGCTCTATCATCGTGCAATAGTGACCTGTAAGGTCACCTGAAGCAGTACACGATGATAAAGATAAACCATGGTAGCATACTATTCTCTATCAAAGTGTAATAGTGAACTACAATGTCACCTAAAGCATGTACACGATGATAAAGACAAACCAGATAGTATACAAACCTCTCGAGTAAGACTGTCCTACCGGTATAGGTCCTTCCTCAATCATTGCAATCACGTGCCTGCGATCCAATAATTGACTCTGAGGGCACTATATCCACCACCAGTTGAGGGCACCCTGAAAGAAACCAGGGAGACACTCGCTCTGCTTATTGGGGAATCTTCCTCTTCTGGATCCAAGGCAAAAGCCATGGGTGAGAAGAAGAAGACCTCCACAAAGCTGATAAGCGGTGTCAGTAAGGTAGAATGAAAGGGCAGGCAAAAGTTTCGGGGCTAACGGTAGGGAAGGAGGTATGTTCCTATTGTCTTAGGAAAGGGCATTGGAATACGGAATCCAAGGCTTGGAAAGCCAGAATCTAGGATCCGAAGCACGTTGTGGCTTCAACTTCGGGTGTGTTTGTGATTGAAAATTGTCTATCAATTAACTCTACTTCCTGGATACTTGATACCGGATAAGGATCTCATATCTGTAATTCATTAAAGGCTTTGAGAAACCGTAGAGTTATCAGGGCAGGTGATATGACTCTCAGGGTTGCTAACCGAATGAGCGTAGACGCTGTATCCTTAGAGGAATATCACATAGGATTGACAAGTGGGCAGATATTGATTTTATGTAACTGTTTGTGTGTACCTAGTCTAGCTTGTAATATCATATCTGTATCTTTACTTTCTAAGGAAGGATATGATTTTACATTTGTAAGCGATGTGGTCGAAATCCACCTTAATCATGGTTTGATTGGGTCATGTACACTAGATAATGGTATATAGGTGTTAAATCAAGCTCAGGTTTTCAACGTCCAGAACACACTTAAAAGAAAGTCTCCATTATTAAATAAGGCTTTCTTATGGTATTGCAGACTGGGTCACATCAATGAAACACGGTTGACAAAGTTACATAGTGAGGGATATTTGGATCCGTTTGAATATCATTCTTATGCAACTTGACAATCTTGTCTCATAGGAAAGATGACAAAGACTTCGTTCACTGGACACGGAGTAAGAGCGAGCGAGCTCTTGGGACTCATACACAGCGATGTATATGGTCCAATGTCTACACATGCACGAAGTGGTTATTCCTATTTCATTACTTTTATGAATGATTTCTCTAGATATGGACATGTTTTCTTAATGAAACATAAATCCGAGGCCTTTGAGAAATTCCGGATATGTAAGAATGAATTGGAAAAACAAATAGGCAAAAGTATCAAGACACTAAGATCTTCCATACACACCACAACACAACGGTGTATCGGAAAGGCGGAACAGAACCCTATTGGATTTGGTACGTTCCATGATGAGTAACGTTGAGTTGTCGCAATCCTTCAAGGGTTATGCACTAGAATCAACAGCAAATCTTTTGAACAAGATTCCTACCAAGACTGTGCCTACCACACCATATCAGATGTAGAGTGGGAAGAAACTGTTGGATATAGTGCCCTCAAAGTCAATTATTGGATCGCAGGTACGTGATTGCAATGATTGAGGGAGGACATATACCGGTAGGACAGTCTTACTCGAGATGATAGTATGCTATCTGGTATTCCTTTATCATCGTGTACAGCTTTAGGTGACATGATCACTATTACACGTTGATAGAACCCTTAGGATCCTGCTTGACTACCAACAGTATGATGGCGATCATATACGTGAGAGTTGGGTAGTCTATAAGCACATCCTTAAAAGTGGTCCCTAGTCGTAGGAGTTTTGAGACAGGACATCGATACTCCAGAGTACACTAGTGTATACAGTCGAGACCCCGACGAGGGGCGGTGGCCGGTCTCATAAGCCACTGGTGTCAGTTGGATCACCTAAGATGTATACAGGTGCTCATTGGGTTATGAGTACACCGGACAGGACTCGCCGGGAACCTGCTAGTTGGTATTTATACCTAGCGTCAGATAGCAGTTCCCTGGTGACATGTGTACAGGTTAGTTCATCGACCTGAGTTCGTCATTTGTCTCGTGTGAGTTCCCACTGTGCTTTGATTACTACCCTACCACGGCTCAAAGGAGTTGTGCAAACAGGTTTTAGTTGGGTACAGTCCCGAGCCACATGGAGGTAAGTGAGCGGATCGGCAGGGGATTCGTCTCTCCCGGTATTAGGGGTGAGATCGCGTTGTGTCTAGGAGAGCCATTACACCAAGTCCTTGGCCAAGGCAGGTGAGAATTACTGGTAAGTATTCCAGTAGTTGCTCAGGGTGTTCAGGGCTACTCTCCGACACGACTTATACCGCTATTGGGGGTCTGACGTTACCAGCCCCCTAGGCCTGATATGCGATGCTCATAGACGAACGGACCGGACTGTATGTATATTGTCACTGATAGGCCCAGTAGGGTTCCAGGATGAGTTCGCTCATCAGGCTTTCCTTTCGGTCAGTACATGGGCAGCCGTTACGCACTGCTAGTGCCGCTGATGTGCTTGTGGTTAAACTTACTGCCAGGGTACTGACGAGTCTTTAGAGTCTCCCACAGATAGTTTCCAAAGTTCGGGCGAAACGTTGTAGAGACCGTATGGTTTTATGGCAGGGTTTGAAAATACATGTGCACTTGTGCACGTGTCATATTTCGGACAGATAATACTGGTGGGCTTTGTTTTAAGCCGGATCCAAGTATTATATTGAGTCGGAGTATTTTAGTCTCTCGTATTTGTATTCGGTCGGAATACGGATACAGGTATGTATATATAAGTGAGGGGTATTCTCGTAATCCGTTACGAGAATATTTTAGAAGATGCATTTCTTTTTGGGTTAATCATTTTGGTTTAAATGATTATGGATTTTGGAAAGTGTGACTCATTATGGGTGACACATTTCTTCTAGCATGTTCATTAGTGACTCATGCTAATGAGTCACTAAGTGAGTCATGATAGAATTAATGTGTTTTGTTTTGGGTTTGGATATTTGAGGAGATATTTTGATAAGATATTTTTCTTTTGGTTTGAAATATATAACCTAATATATATATTCACAAGAGAAGAAGAATAACACTAGTTTTATGAGCTTAGTTTTCTTTTGGCTCACTAGTTTTTCTTGAGTTCACCATTTCCAATCCTAAGCATCTTCTTCAACCTCCACCCTGACCCTCTCATGTGATGAGAACCCTAGGGTTTTTGAGACAAAGTATTCTACTCATTCCCTACTTCATCTTGGTCATCTCTTTTAGCAGACTTGATGACCGAGTTGCCTCGGTATAGAGGCGGGAGCCCGTTTAAAGATTCGTTGACGTGGTGCCACCTCGATGAGGAGACAGGAGATCGGAGTTGCCGCGAGGAGCGTGGGATGATGGCTAAAGACTGACGGACTCGGATCGATCGGTATAGCCTTTCTACCTCTTTACAGTTTGTTAGTTTAGCGTTAATGGCAAGATCCGGGTTATAGTATGCGATAGCGCTAGTTATAAAAGTTTTTGTTCGGCGTTTGGCGTCAGAATGACGGCCAGGGCGCTACCATAGACTTACATGGTATCAGAGCCATGCCATTAACCTTTACTAACTTGTTCTAACGTGTTTAAAACATCGATCGAATGAAATTTCCAAAACCGCACTTTTCATATTAAAGTTTCTTTCGATTTTTTAAACTGGTCTAAAAATCATTTTGAGCATCTCAGAAAATCGAGCAGGCTTTTTTAAGAAAACTGAAGATATTTGGTCCACTGTTTCCACTGTACTGCCGCGGAACCGCCGCACAAACCATGGTTTGGCCGCGGTTCCGCCGCCAGTTTGTGGCAACAGTACACCATATTTCTTCTGGGTGTTTTGCATAGGAAATTGTGGTTTCTGGAATATTTTGTTTGGGCCCAGATTTTGTTTGAGTATTGGAACTGTACATGGGGCCCACTTCGGGAAGTTTTGTCTATCGAAATTTTGAACTTGTTAGTTTACAGTACTTACATTATATCTCCGACCGTGAATGTCATTCGAGCGGTAAATTGCGTCTAATTGCTATAGCTCTTTTAGACGGGTTTGCGAACGTGACATTCGCGTTGATGTTCTATGTTGTGCTGTGATGTTGCGGATTTGTCGTGGTGGATAGCTGTGTACAATGGTAGTGCAGTTTGGATTTATTTGTACATTTGATATTGCGGGGCGAGCGTCCAACATGTGGACTGCCGTCACTGCCTGTTTGTATAATATTCTTTTGGGACACGACCGGGCTGAGGTCGATGTACCCGTTGTACATATTTTCATTTCTGTACTAGGTTTACCCCGCGACGGAGTGCACGGATAGACGGGTTTTGGAGGACAACGGGTCCACATCTCATGGCTTTAAGAGGTAAAGGGGCCTGACTCTAGAATTGGCAGACTATTCGCCGCACTCGTACGGGTACAGGTTGACCCAAAATGGAGTGCCCAAGTTAACGGATTCTGTGAAGTGCTGGGTGGTCTATTCATTTTGCTGTAGGGGGCTGCCTCGCTTCAGGTTTTTGCGGGTAACTTGCCGCATTCGTAGGGGTCTAGGTTTTCATTGCACAGGCTATCCACACGACCAGGGGAACGTCGGGTTTCAGTAGCGGCTTTGTGAAACCCGGGGATCCCAGATTATATGTATTGTTCTGTGATGCTTATTACTTTTCTGAAATGTTGCATATTATCACGCCTGGAGCGATTATTGTATATTGGTATATATACTTGTAGATGTTGTATATGTTTTACACCCGAGCTAGTCCAGTCTCAGCTCTATTGTTAGTTAAGTAACCTAAAGGGTAATGACGGGACCCAGTGACGAATGCGGATGGAATATACGTACATTTATTTTCGTTCTTTTCTTGTATGATTAATTGATGGGACTACGTTGATTCTGATCAATGCAAAGGAAAACAAACCTGTTTGACGTTGTTGGAACAGTTTTAAAAAGTGTTATTACAAGGACGTTTTCTTTTGTTTTGCACAGTGGTATTCAGTTGGAATATCCTGCACCTCATTCGACGAGGCACGGGCCGAGATCCCTTCACCGGGAGTGACCCCTTGGGCAGAAGTTTGCATCAGGGTAATAACTTCACTATAGTCGATTACATGTTGCTTTGCATCGCGGTATTCAGTTGGAATATCCTGCACCTCATTCCACAAGGAAAGAGCTGAGATCCCTTCACCGGGAGTGACCACTTTAGCAAAGGTTTTCGCCACTATATTTTTATAAAAAGCTATCAGGTTCCTTCAGCGATATCAATTTCGTTACGTTAAAGGTTTTTCGCCAAAAACCAGCCGTAGCCCTCCGTCGTTTCAGAAGGGTAGCACGTAGTATTAATGCTATGTTTGTTGGCCTTCGTCAAGGCATAGTGGATGGTAGCTGCTTGTTACCTTTCTGTTGCATAGATAGATGAGTTGGTTCGGGACAGTCGTTCTGCCATTTGGCCAACGTCAGGGGCATGTACGGGTGGGTTCAAATTGACAAGATAATGACGGGCAGAACTTGACATGTGACTTATGATTTGTTGGCCTTCGTCAAGGTCATAAGAGCATGGGGTAAAAATCTTATCGGGAGTTTCTAAAGAAACTGAAACTTGCCAAGTATGCACATACCTTCTGGTGTGTGATAACGTGAGTGGATTCCTTCATGTTATCATGCGATGAGAGTTGGATCCCGATTCCCACTGAAGAGTTAGTTTACTCTTCGGGTGATCCCGATTGATTCTTCTTTCAGGTTTGGAGGAGGATTTGACAGTACAATGGGAGGTTTCCTGATTAGATAAAGTGATAACCATTTTGATCTAGGTTAGAGTGCACGCAGAGTGTTTCTTTTCTCTCTCTCTTTGGCAGCGACCTTTGACCGACCCTAGACTATGACTCTATGACCAAGTTGACCGAACCTTCTTAAAATACTGGCTTTTGGATTGTCTTAGTTTCATAAGTCATTGCCGCTCCTTCTTTTACCCTTTGCATTTCTCAGAACACCTCGTATCACTATGAATATCCACTTCCATTGGATAGATCCATCATATGGTTTTATACGAACTCGAAGGGACTTCTTCGAGGATGGATCCAGGTTCAGGAGAAATTGAATTGGTTTATTCAGTTGTCTTATATCATCACCTTCTCTCAGGTTGCGAGGGCTCCTTAGTTTAGGAGAGTACACCTATTACGCTTATTGGATAGTCTTCTTCCAAACCATAGGCAGGTGCCGAAAGGTAGGGAATGAAGAAAACCAATTAGCCTAAGTAGGGTGTACAAAAGGTAATAAGTGAAGACAAAATAAAGGGATTAGAAAGAGGGCAAAGTAAATTGCGACTGCTATATTCACGACCAAACCGTGTAGTTCATCGCCACTCCTATTTCACCTTTGCTTTTTTCCCCAGTTCGGGAGAAATAGAATAAGGTGTTATTCTGTTGTCTTTTATCATCACCTTCTCTCAGGTTACGAGTACTCCTAGGATTAGCAGAGTACACCTATTATGCTTACTGGATAGTCTTCTTCCAAACCACAGGCTGGTGCCGAACGGTAGGGAAGGAAGAAAACCACTTAGCCTAAAGGGGTATATAGAAGTTAATGAATAAAGACAAATAAAAGGATTTGGAGAGATGGCAAAGAAATATACGGTTACAGTCACGAATTAGATTATGGAAGAAGCATTACTAGGAATACCAGGATACCCCTACGAAACATTTTTCATGCTTCAGTTTCACTGTGCATTGTTAAAGGAAAACTGATTTCCCGATTAGATACTTACTCCAGGATATGTATTTACCAGGTATGATTCTCACATCTGTATGGTTTTACAGATGATGAGTGGGAGTAAGTTATTGGGAATAAGGTGATCATCCTCATTATATCGGAATTCATTGTAATTGGTGATATTTGAGGAAATCGCCTGGGTTTTTACCGGACGGCAAGTATTTGGTTTTGAGTATCCGTTATTGTGCACCAATTTCAAACTGATATATCTTTACGTTTATTTTTATAAAGTGAGATATAACTTTTTGAAATTATGTCCGTGACATTTACCTATATCAGTTGACGATTGGGTAAGGAGTATTGAACAGCGGAGTAGTTCTTAACCATAAGTACAGTTTTCAACCTACGATGCACAGGTTTTGAGTTATTCAACTCAGCGGACTTATACAGAGTATTGTACGTTGTCCAGTGTCCATCAGGACAAAGGGGTTGGTCCTCGTACTATGTTCTGTTTACTTGTGACTTCTCTAGTTTTTAGACAAGTGTTTCGTTGAAATACAATGTTTGGGTTTTGAGAAGTTGTGGGTATAGGAATAAAGTAGAGAACCAGATGTCGCAAGTATCGGGATTCTTCAAAGAGATCGAAAATGTAGATACTTGTGATTGGTATTCAGTTGATAGTAAAAGTTTTGAGAAACTTGTTTCTCTTTCAGGATACTCATAATTGGATGCATTTCTAAGTTGAGTAATGCTGATTAGACTCTTTCCATTAAGTTGATATGCACTGGAGACAGCTGCATGAATATACTCATAATTGGATGCATTCCTAAGTTGAGTAATGCTGATTAGACTCTTTCCATTAAGTTGATATGCACTGGAGACAGCTGCATGAATTGAATCTGGTTCCAATTAAATAAGTGCCAAAGTTTCTATATTGGATATAGAATGGTTCATATCTTAACGATGTTAAGGTATGGGGAGTTTTCCGGCTTATGCTTAAAACCAGACTCTGGATAACTAAAGGCACGTTTCTGTAATGGCAGTTTGCGGGTTGGCCCAGGCTATTACGAGGGTTGACTTTCTACCATCTGGAAGATCAATGGTGATATTGTTCTTGACTCGCCACGGTTTTAGTAAAATGGATTTTTTCATAAAACAGTAGTGGGAGTATGGTAGAACTAGAAGTGATTCCAGAACCGCAAACGATTACGAAAAATTTAATAGGACCTAAAGATTCAATCAGGTTTGACATTCCATTAGCCACTCCGCAGATATGGTAGGTAACCTCAGACACCCGAGAGGTACTCCGGTAGCTTCAAGGACGGTGACAGGGAGGTTCTTTCTTACCCAGACTTGACACTAATCTTGTTCCAGGGTATGAGACCCGGCAGGAGGATGAGTATAGCGTCGTTCTAAACTAGTTTTAGAAATGCACGCATATATTATTCTGCCAGAGGGTTGTTGTGGTCAGTGGGAGCAGCGGAAGCATAGTGGATAAGTAGATTATGTCTATTTATAGACTCGAGCAGATATAGCGGAGATAAATCATCTAATTTTGATGTGACAGTCATGGGTTTGACTTCATCAGAATAGGGGATGGATCTGTTAAGAAGGTAGTAGGGTGTGATGTCCTGGTATTTGGATAACATACACAGAGTAGGAAGTAAAATTCCTATACTACGATCAGTTATACTTTGGTTATCACACAGTTGTTTCTCCACACAGGATATGGATATAATATAAGACATTCTGGTTACTAGATCTATGGTTTTAGATCTAGATTTGGGTAGTTTCCCAATTTGGGTACTGAGACAGTATTCTAAAAGGTATTTGGAATAGATGACTCCTGGCATGGTGGTGTACCTGCAGGTGATGGAGTCACCCTCTCTAAAGGTGTTTTACAGACTAAAGGGGAGAGGGATGTACATGATTAACATATCACTTGCTTAGGCAATTGAGTTGATCATGAGATGTCAAGTACCACACCAGATGTTGTTTTTGCACTAGATGCAATAAGTTTATATCAATCCAATCCTGGAGAAACATTCGGAAGCAGTTTTAGAACATAAGTGAATGTTCTACGGATTTGATGATGGCAGCCTCCTTTAGGAGACGGTTATCATTCCAGGCTTCAAAGGTGACATGGATGACAGAGTGATTGTCAGAGTTATAGTTTACCCTCTACCAAAAGGGGCAGAATTATGGACAGGTGCTCCAAGAGGATACTGTGGGAGGCATGGTGCAGGATACTGATTAGGTTCAGTTGTCGATACAGTCTAAGAAGTTTGGATTTGGAGTTCATTTATGAACTAGGTCCCATCAGATATCCAGACATATTCTAAGACAGGTATTACTCAATTCGGGAGATGGCTTTCTCCACGAACTTGAGATTAAGAGAGACATAGAAAGAAACATCAGGGCGGATCCACTCATTGAGTCTATTTCTCGAACACAAGGGTTTTACAAACGAGCTTTGTGAAATAAGTTAGTAGAGGAGTTGGGTGTTCGGTATCACACGGGCTGTGAGTATGCGACATCGCAATAATTAGCCTTAAGTGCAAGTGGGAGATTGTTGGATATAGTGCCCTCAAAGTCAATTATTGGCTTGCAGGTACGTGATTGCAATGATTGAGGGAGGACCTATACCGGTAGGACAGTCTTACTCGAGATGATAGTATGCTATCTGGTTTGCCTTTATCATCGTGTACAGCTTTAGGTGACATGATCACTATTACACGTTGATAGAGCCCTTAGGATCCTGCTTGACTACCAACAGTATGATGGCGATCATATACGTGAGAGTTGGGTAGTCTATAAGCACATCCTTAAAAGTGGTCCCTAGTCGTAGGAGTTTCGAGACAGGGCATCGATACTCCAGAGTAGACTAGTGTATACTGTCGAGACCCCGACGAGGGGCGGTGGCCGGTCTCACAAGCCACCGGTGTCAGTTGGATCACCTAAGATGTATACAGGTGCTCATTGGGTTTTGAGTACACCGGACAGGACTCGCCGGGAACCTGCTAGTTGGTATTTATACCTAGCGTCAGATAGCAGTTCCCTGGTGACATGTGTACAGGTTAGTTCATCGACCTGAGGTCATCATTTGTCTCGTGTGAGTTCCCACTGTGCTTTGATTACTACCCTACCACGGCTCAAAGGAGTCGTGCAAACAGGTTTTAGTTGGGTACAGTCCCGAGCCACATGGAGGCATGTGAGCGGATCGGCAGGGGATTCGTCTCTCTCGGTATTGGGGGTGAGATCACGCTGTGTCTAGGAGAGCCATTACACCAAGTCCTTGTCCAAGGCAGGTGAGAATTACTGGTAAGTATTACAGTCGTTTCTCAGGGTGTTCAGGACTACTCTCCGACACGACTTATACCGCTATTGGGGGTCTGACGTTACTAGCCCCCTAGGCCCGATATGCGATGCTCATAGATGAACGAACCAGACTGTATGTATATTGTCACTGATAAGCTCAGTAGGGTTCCAGGATGAGTTCGCTCATCATGCTTCCCTTTCGGTCAGTACATGGGATGCGCGAAATCGACTTACAGTGGTATCAGAGCCTCTCATAAATCTTAGATAGCTTGTAGCGACGTTAGAAATCCGTCATTTTTGTCGCGCCAAAACTTTCGATAAAAACAGTTTCCAAACATGATGTTTTGAGTTGTTTGCACATCCTGCGGGCTCACTGTTTCAACTGAGAAGCCGCGGGGTGAAGCGTGCACACCCCGGGGACACCCCGGGGGGGGACCTAAGGCCGGTCCTACCCACAATACCACCACAAGGTGGCCTTGAGGGCTGGTGACCTGAGAGCACCACAGATTGGTGCTCTCGGGTCTGCCTCCCCTTGGGGGCCACCTCGTGGTGGCCCCCAGGGGAAGGTACCCCCTAGGCCCCCCATTCGATAGTTAATTTTGGTATCTTCACCTCCGCGAAGATTCGGGCGGGTTTCGAGTTCGTTTCGGCCCCGGATTGGCTTAAAACGATCGTTTTTGGAACTTTAGCTCACTGGATTTTTCAAGTTTGGAAAAATTGGTTTAGTTTGCTAATTGCGTGCAGAATTCTAATGTCGCGGTTACTTTACAAGCTTTGTGATGTGTATATGTGTTTGGAAACGTTGACTAATTGCTATACGTCGATTAGTCGTGGTTGCACATATCTGTGATGTTGTCATGTTGGTTTGTGTATATGAACTTGTTGGATCGTCATGGATGAATAGCCGGGGATGTGAAATGAGGGTTTTCATTATTTCATTCGATGTAAAATTTGTAAAGCGATGTAATATTATTTTTGCGGGGAACATCCGGGTTGAGTTTGTAGTCACCGTTGTATTATTTCTTTTACTGTTTTTGCTCCTAGGATAGACCTAAGGTTGGGTGAACAAACTACCGGGTACTTTGAAGTGCCGAGTAGCCTACTTACTTTGCTAAGAGAGGCTGCTTCACTTCGGGTATTTGGCAGGTAGTTTGCCGCACCCATAGGGGTCTAGGGTGGGGTTTGGTTATTCATCACGGCCGTGGAATCTGTCTTTCGTTACAGGCTCAAACGAAACGCGGAATTCCTAGTATATCCAATATGTTCATCTGTGATCTGGAATGCCTATTATTGCGTGAGACAAATGGTTATTATATATATGCTATATAATAGATGTTGCTTATGTTTTGCATCCGCGCTAGTCCAACCCCTGCTATGGCATTAGTTAAGTAACCTAACGGTGTTAGACGGGGCCCGGTGGCGAATGCGGATGGCATAAGCGCACGTCATATTTTCGTTTCTTTCTGTAATGATAGGTGAAAATGATGGTACTGCATTACATTAATGCAAAGCAAACAAACCAAAGCTGAATCGTTGGAACAAATTTTAAAACCACTCGGTTATTTTAAAACAGGAGACTTTTAAATGCAGTGCTTAAACCACTCCGTTTAAAAGCTATAAGGTTCCTTCGATTATATCAAGTTCACTACGTTGGTTTGGGACAATCGTACTACTATTTTGGCCTTCATCAAGGGTATGTGCGGGTGGGTTCAAATTAACCTAGATAATGACGGTTAGAACTTGACATGTGACTTATGATATGTTGGCCTTCTTCAAGGTCATAAGAGCATGAGGAAAAAATCCACATCGGGAGTTTCTAAGGAAACTGAAACTTGCTAGTGTTGCATACCATTTGGAGTGTGATAATGTTGGTAGGATTCCTTCAGGATTATCACACAATGATATTTGGATCCCGATCCTACTGTGAATATCCGCTACTCCTCAAGAGATTCTTCACTTAACGATCAAAACTATAAACCAAGTAGGTGTCTAGAACAGTGTTAGCGGGGCTACGCCTCCAGGGAAAAGAGGTTATTTAATTAAGGAACTTCGCGAAAGCGTCATAAAACCTCCCTCGAAGTACCGACACTAGCCTGGCCGAACGGTTAAGAAAGTATTGTACGGTGAGATTAATCCTGACTAATTCTTCTTTTATGGTTTGAGGAAGGATTGGAGAAACAGTGAGAGCCATCCTCTCTAGATAAACTAAAAACCAATCTAAACTTGCAAGAGCATCATGCTGAGTGCTTTCTTCTCTATCTCCTAATTGCAGCGACCAGGTGACCTGATTAGGTTACAGATAGATAATAAAATGACTACTATATTTACTGCAAAAGGTTTTTCCAGGTGTCCATTACCTATGACAAGCTGGACCACCTTATTACTACTCAAGCCCCCGCCGTTCCAGGACCAGTTTCCACCATCGCGGATGTTGATATCTATAAGACAAGGGAATAAGACTGTGCGAATGACAAGTGCCTCATGTTGGCCTCAGTTGATGGTGTATACCAGAGGCAGCACGAGAAGATGGACTTAGTTTCTGTCTTCCACTATAACAAAGTTTTATATGGAGAGCAATCTCGTATCGGAAGATATGAGACCTCGAAGGAATTGCATCAAGCGAGGTTGGCTGTCGGGCCATCTGTAGAGGACCACGTCCCTGCAATGATTATCTATATTAAAAAGCTTACGGACCTGGAGACCGCATTGGAGAACGAGTCATATGATGACTTGATTCTACAGTTCCTACCTCCTACTTACGCCCAGGGGAAGAAAGTCATACTTCTAGTTGAGGGCACCCTGAAGGAAACCAGGGAGACACCCGCTCTGCTTATTGGGGAATCTTCCTCTTCTGGATCTAAGGCGGATGCCAAGGGTGAGTAGAATATGACCTCCACAAAGACGATAGGCGGTGTCAGTATGGTAGAAGGAAAAGGCAGGGCAAATTTTCAGGGTTAACTGTAGGGAAGGAAGGATGTTCCTATTGTTACGGGAAAGGGCATTGGCAGAAGGGATGCAGGGCTTGGAAAGCCAGAATCAATGATCCGAAGCACGTTGTGGCTTCGAATTCAGGTGTGTTTGTGATTGAAACAGTGTCAAATTAACTCTACTTCCTAGGTACAAGATACCGGATCAGGATCGCATATCTGTAATTCATTATAGGATTTGAGAAAACCGTAGAGTTATCAGGGCAGTTTATATGACTCTCAAGGTTGCTAACGGAATGAGCGTGGACGCTGTATCCGTAGGGTATGTCACCTAGAATTGACAAGTAGGCAGATATCGATTCTACATAACTGTTTGTGTGTGCCTAGTCTAGTTTGTAAGCGATGTGGTCCACATCCACCTAAATCAAAGTTTGATTGGGTCAGGTACACTAGAGGACGGTATATACGTGTTAAATCAAGCTCAGGTTTTCAACGTCCAAAACACACTTAAAAGAAAGTCACCGGAATCAAATAGGACTTTCTTATGGCATCGTAGACTGGGTCACATCAATGAAACATGGTTGACGAAGTTACATAGAGAGGGATATTTGGATCTGTTCGAATATCAGTCTTATGCAACTTGTCAATCATGTCTCAAAGGAAAGATGACAAAGACTCTGTTCACTGGATACGGAGTAAGAGCGAGCGAGCTCTTAGGACTCATACACAGCGACGTGTGTAGTCCAATATCTACAGATGCACGAAGTGGTTATTCCTATTTCATTACTTTTATGGATAATTTCTCTAGGTTAGGACATGTCTTCTTGTGAAAGCATAAATCCGAACCCCTTTGAAAAATTCCGGGAATATAAGAATGAAGTGGAAAAACAAACGGGCAAAAGTATCAAGACACTGAGATCTGATCGACGTAGTGAATACTTAAATTGCTGAGTTCCTGGATTACCTAAAAGAGAATGGAATTCTCTCTCAGCTTACTACTCCATACACACCATAACACAACGGTGTATAGGAAAGGCGGAATAGAACCCTATTTGATATTATTTGTTCCATGATGAGTAACGCTGAGTTGTCGCGATCCTTCTGAAGTTATGCACTAGAATCAGCTGCATATCTTTTGAATAAGATTCTAACCAAGACTTTGTTACTGTTTATGCCCTAGAAGGCCATTACTGTATCATACTAGTTTGTATATTACTTAATGGAAGCTTAGGATATTCACAGTTGTATTGACAGTCTTGCTAAAAATGGTAGAATGATATTTGGTTTGTGTCTACTTTAATATGTGCATATGTTTCTTGTAACATATCACTTATACATATTAGTAGAGCCCTTAGGATCTTTGCTTGATTACCAGCGTTGTGATGGCAGCCACAATAGTAGGGGCTGGGTAGTCTATAAGAAACATCCTATACAGTTCCTTAGTCGTAGGATTATCGAGACAGGGCATCGATACTCCAGAGTAGACTAGTGTGTACGCTTCTCATCCCAGTTGGGGAGATGGTCTATCCCACAGCCATCAGTACGTCGTACTGGAGATAGTATACAGGTGCTCGTTAGGTTACGGGTATACCGGACATGACTCGCGGGGAACTATTGGTTGGTATTATACCCGTCGTCAGTTAACAGTTCCCAGGTGACATGAGTACAGCATAGTCTGCAGACTTGACACTGCTACTTCGCCTCGAGTGTGTCCCACTGTTCTTAGATTTCTACCCTACCACGGCTCAAAGGAGTCGTGCAAAAAGGTAGCAGTCCCGAGCACTTGGAGGCAGTGGCGGTTAGACAGGACTCGTCTCTCCCGGTATTGGGAGTTGATATCGCGTTGTGTCAGAGAGCCATTACGCAAAGTCCCTGGCCAGGGCAAGCGAGATTTACTGGTAGGTTTTCCAGTAGTTTCTCAAGGTGTAATGGGCTACGCTACGACACGACTTATACCGCTTTTAGGGGACTGACGCTTGCCGCCCCTAGGCCCGATATGCGATAGTCCTAGACGAACAGACCGGACTGTACGGAGATTGTCACAGCAGGCTCAGTAGGAGTTCGGATGGGTTTCCTCATTGTCCTTCTTATCAACATCTACCTGGGGACCGTTATGTACAGCTAGTGCCGCTTGCGGTCTGCGGTTAAACCCACTGCCAGCGTAGTGTCGAGTCTTTAGAGTCCCACATAGAGAGTTTCCCTGCTTCAGGCGAAACGATATAGAGGTCGTATGGTTTTACGACAAGGGTTCGGAAGCATACGGGTGTTTACGCACGTACGACGTTCGGACAGTTTTTACTAGTCGGCTTTGGTTTAAGCCAGATTCTAGTATCGGATTATTGGATTTATACAGTCTAAAGTTTTTCCGTGTTTTCACGGATAGGAGGGGCGTTCTCGTAATTTGTCGGGAAGCTTCTAGAAGCATGGTGACTTGGGGGTTAAGGTGGCATTTGCATTAATTGGATAAATGAGTCATGTTGTGATTCATACATGGAGTTAATGAATCATTTATGATTTATATGACTCATGTGATGAATCACTTAGTGTATTAATAAAACATGATGATATATCATTATTTGTTATTCATTTAATTATATGATATGTTTCATATATACACAAATGATTTCATTCATCCAAAAGGATTCTCATTCTCACCTTCTCTCTCCTCAAGTTCTCTCTCTCTTCAAACGCTAACCCTAACCTCTCATGTGTTGAGATCAAGGGTTAGCTAGACTAATACATCCATAATCCAACTCTATATCACTTAGGTTTCTTAGATTAGCACTTTGAGTAACCTAGTTACCTCAAGTTAGAGGTTAAGCTTGGAGTAGGAGCTCTCGGGTGGATCGACTTTGACTCGAGGAGGACGTTGAGGTGCCATCATTCCAAAGAGCCTATAAGGAGTGGATGACAGTGATGAAGACCCGAAGGACAAGTAACGTGAGGTATAACTTCGAATTAGAGTAGTTAAACCTTTCGTAGTTTGCTAGTAATGGTTTAGATACGATTCATGCGCTCAAGTCCGTGTTACGAAGCTTTGATAATCGTTTTTCATATATTCCGCCTCTCCGCAAGTTCGTGGGGTGCATGACATGGTCTTTACTTATGTACAATATCTATATATGATGGCTATTTAGACGTCACTTATGTTTTACACCCGCGCTAGCCCAGCCCCCGCTCTGTCGTTAGTTAAGTAACCTAACGGGTGATGACGGGACCCAGTGGCGAATGCGGATGGCATAAGAGGACGTTGTATTTTCGTTGTTTTCTGCAATGATAGGTTATCGGCGGATAGGATTCCTAGGCACACTCAAGAGGTTCCACAAGGCATCAACCATGCCAAATTCAAATTTTTTATGTGCATAAGAATCCGAAACTAGATCGTTAACTAGAGATTAGGCGAAAAGCAAGCAAGTAAACAACTTTATTGCTAAGTGAAAGGGACTACAACCTTTGTAGATCCGCTCCACCATTTCTTTAGCTCCGTGTTGACGTCCCTCCGCTGCGATCATCGGAATCTCGGACTCTAGCGATGGTTTCGTCGGAGAAATGATCGGGCTAGGTCATTGACTTCGAGGCCGAAGATGATCTACGTCGGGGATACTTAAACTCAAGCTATTCCTTCACTTGGTCAAAAACTTTTTGAAGAGAACACCCTATACTACATGGAAAGTAGTAGAGGATGAAGAAATAGAAAGTGGGTTCACTTTAGAATTGTATTTCTCACTCTTTTTCTCATGGCACCATTGGAGCTAGCAAGCTTTTGCGAGCTTGATGAAGATGAAGAAGAAGAAAAGAATCATATATCATAATCCAAAAATAAAACTTGTGAAATAAATAATGGCACCATGGTTGAGTTAAGCCCTCATGCTTAACTCATGTAGATATTTAACCAATGCATTAGGTTAAGGGTTGGGTTAACTAATATCTTGAACAAATGACAAAAGAGTTGACTTTGTCAATGTTTATCAAGCTTCATTAAGCTTGATAACTTTGACCAAAGTCTCACTCTTTTGTTATTTGCTAGGAAAATAGTAAACCCTAATTTAACCTTGATTTGGTTTAGTTCTCATACACACAACTTGTATGTATCATCAAGCATGATACAAACATATACACTTGCATATATCATATATAAACAATGTGCACATTCAAGTGAGAAAATCAATCTTAAGTGAACCAATACTAGTTAATGTAAAGTAATATATCAAATATATAATTATACATTAAATCATTAAATCAACACTTGATTTAACGATCCGGACATATCGTATATAACCGACTAATATCAAGTGTATCAATGTATCGAATCAACACTTGATTCGGTAACCCGGCTATATCACATATAACCGACCGATGATAAAAATTGCGAGAATAGAATACAGTATCACATACTGGTATTATTCTCGGTCCCGTACATATCTCATATGTGCTCCTATTTCGTTTCGCTTGAGCCAGGAAACCCCTGTGTAGGACTCTAAAGACTCGTCAATACGCCGGCAGTAGGTGATGATCATATCAAACACCCACAAGCCGCAAGCGGTCTGCTAAACGTAACGGCCACCCGGGTATTGAGCGATCAGAAAATCAACGAGCAAGCCCGCTCACACTCCTGTGAATCCAACCAGTAACACTTACCGTACAGTCCGGTCTGTTCGTCTGATATATCGCATATCTCGTCTAGGGGTGGTAAACGTCAGACCCCAATAACTCAATAAGTCTTGTCGATATGAGGCTCATAACGGGTCGAGAAACTACTGGTAACACTTACCAGTAAATCCCTAAAGCAGGCGGCCAAGGACTTCCTGTTATAGCCAATCGAGCACTGCGCAACATCAACTCCCTATTCCGGGAGAGACGAAACCCCTCCTATCACTCATTGCCTCCATGTGATTCGGGACTGTACCCAAAAACCACCGTTTTACACGCCCTCTTGGACGTGGTAAGGTAGAAATCAAAGCACAGTGGGAATCATACAAGACTTTATGACGATCTCGGGTATACAGACTAACCTGTACCAGTGTCACCTGAGAACTGCCATCTAACGTAAGGTATAATACCATCTAGGAGTTCTTGGCGAGTCCGTCCAGTGTACCCAGTCTCCACTGAGCACCCGTATATCATCTCTGATGTCAAACACCAATGGATATGGGATCATCCATCGCCCATCTATATAGACTATCGATGCCCCGTCTCGATACACCCATGACTAGGGACTTTGAAGGATGTACTTATAGACTATCATGTCCCCACTAGTATGATCCGCATCATAGTCCAGGTAGTCAAGTACACATCCTAAGGGCTTTACCAACATGTAACAGAGAGACAATCAGTGTACACGTTAAGGTAAAGAGTAACCAGATAGCACACTATCATATCGAGCAACAAAGTCATCCCTATATATGTCCAAGCATCCACTACAATATACATCTTATGTATATTTGTCACGACCCAAAGTTTGGCCCATGACCGGCATTTAACCACGTAACGTCTACAGGCGTAACGCGACTAAGTGAACCGAAAACCCAGAAATCAAACCAGTAAGATTACAAAGTGTAATAAGTTTAAAATGAAAGCACTTACTAACATGATAAGAAATCTAAGTAAACGATCACCAAGATTACAATATACAACACTTAAGCGAAGATCAAGATCTATAAGTGGGAACATCACAGATAGAATAAACTACAAGTACAGTCGGCTCACAACGAGCTCGACACCAGAATACAAATAATATACATCATCGTCCTCACACTGTCTCTAAGTCAAATACATACATGGTAGATGGAGAATACTAGATACAACAATATACATAACTGAAAGATAAACAGATAGCGCACAAACCCACCTATCAGCAAAAGAGCTAGTACACCAACTATGGGGGTATCTGTGTCAAAAGATGCAAAACGCAGCCTGCCGCGACTACTCCGAAGGGCTACCTGCAAAAGTGGCACAACGGGGGTGAGTTGCCAACTCGTGAATAGAGATAACATATAAAGGTAATCACGAGCATGCACGTACTGCGCTACTCTATCATATGCCAACAGATGATATCAATGTGTGATAAGCAGTATGTGCAATAATCATGCAAGTGCTTTATCAGGTAATATAACTACAGGATGAGGTACAATAATAAATGCTGAGCATGGGCAATATAACATCTACACGGAATGTCAACGTGGAATATATAATCGGTGTCCATCAATGCACCCAGATCCCCCACATAGCTCAGGCGCCGGCACTCTCATCGGCCCTCAAATCCTGTAAATATCTGGGAATCCCGAGTGCCCAACATCGGTACCCAAATATCATAAATACTCGTGTCCAGCATCGACACGCAAATCCTCATCCATCGTGCCCCGTCAGTCCGGGTCAGCCCACGGGCTCCGTCTGCGGTTTCGGCCCTCGGCCCCGGCAGTACGGATCACCCAGCATCCATCTATCGACTCTGATCAGTATCCTCCGGATAACTGTCAGGTCCAACCAATCCTCGGTAGGTAGTAGTCCCTCTGCCAGGCTCACTGTTTACTACGCAGCGAAACCGTTCTCGCCCCGGGGTACCATACCGGGTCCACCATGTAACCGTAATCGGCCTCAACCAGCTCCTCGATTCGGGTTCACATATATCACTCTAGCACCGAGGAAACACATGGTGGACGCACCGAAATATCATATCAAGGGAACCGGGTTTTTAAATGATTACATATTTGAAATAGCCACGGTTCCCAAATCCAGAAATCACAAGTAAGCCAAACCAATATGCAAGTCAATGATCCGATATGATATGTGCATCAAGTATGAATATCATGTCAAGTCACATAAAGATGAGCTACAACATAATGATCCGATGTAATATATGTATCAAGTAAGAATATCATGTCAAGTCACATAAAGATGAGCTACAACATAACGATCCGATGTAATATATGTATCAAGTATGAATATCATGTCAAGTCACATAAAGATGAGCTACAACATAACGATCCGATGGAAATTCTACAGTGTGAGTGTCATGGCAATTACTAACGGTGTGTGTGTAACATGCAGGATAGTGCTCGTGCAACATGGACCGTTAGTAATGGTGCGGTGTTCTATCAATTATAGTTTATATCCATATAGCAGGGAATGCAGTATGCATTAAATAGTAGCCATGCACAGTCAATGTATGTAAATGTAGCTATAAGGTCCTATCAGCCATGACGTAGAAGGCCATACGGGCGATACCCCCGTAGATGTTAAATCTACTCACCGTAGTCTCTCGCTAGGTATAGCCAACAACTTGTTTCCCCTTCTGCGCGGCGACCACCGTACTCGCCTGCGAACCTAGAATTACACAATATATCATACAGAAGCTTGAAGTCACACAAACACGACATTAAGGCCGAACTAGTAACTCGTGTCGTGAACCAAGCACGCGTGTGCGCGATACGCTAAAACGTGTGATTACGCGCCTGAAGCCACTCCGACGCGTCGCGATACGCAGAAACCCAAAACCCATACATACGTATCACGCGTGTCGCGAAAGATTGAAAATACGGGAAAAAGGGTATTCCACTCCAGATTTTGATACAGAAATGATATTGTTAAACTATATATACCAAAATAACCCAAATAGTAGCAGACTCCAGTGGCCCAAACCCCAAATCCCAACTCACCCATCTGGCCGCAAATTGCGGCCAGAATGAATATTTCGGCGGCCTCGATAAGGGGGTGGGCTCCCAGGTTTGGTGTGTGCACTCAATACCCCCCATACATTCTACAGTAATGTCTAGTTTTGTTCTGGGGCATCTCAGGTAGTAGCAGATCCTACAGAGCCTAAAATCAAGTTAAAATCCACACCTTTGCACTAAAATGGAACTTTATGGTATTTCTGTGCAAACTGAAACAAAACCTGGCCTAAGATAGCTCTAATAACACCTAATAGAGCTAACCAAACTAACAAAATCCTAATCTAA
Organism: Agapanthus africanus; assembly: GCA_030015575.1. Taxonomy (NCBI): domain Eukaryota; kingdom Viridiplantae; phylum Streptophyta; class Magnoliopsida; order Asparagales; family Amaryllidaceae; genus Agapanthus; species Agapanthus africanus. The sequence goes on from JASDDO010000022.1 coordinate 415,499,145, forward strand.
CATGTGAATCACAAATATCCTTTAATATCACTAAAAAAGCACAAAAATGAGATTTTTACTAAAGAATACTACAAGTTTAAGGAAAAGGAGTGCTAACATGAGTTAATACCTTCTAAAAACCTTATAAAACACCAAAAGTCCAGCTCCTCTCTCAGGTGTGCAGATTAGCCTTCAAACACCCCAAAAAGCCCCTTTTTCCAAGGTTTGGTGAAGGAAATGTGTGGTTTTTGTGTAGGATTTGTATGGAGATCAAAGAGAAGTGAAAAAGAGAGGAAAAGATAAGGAAGAGCTGGGATTTTTCTGCTGGAAATTCCCAGAATTCTGAAGTGGGGAAAAGAGAGAGAGAGAAGGGAAGAAAATGGGTCTAATGGTCAAACTTTCACCTTACCACCATGCCTCATTGTTTAATTGGATTTTGAATTATAAAAAGGGTTATGATATGATTTAAAATGGTGGGGATAAGTTGGCAACCATGCAACAAAAGAATGGTTAACATGCTACCAAAACCCTAAGTCACAAAATGGCTAAGTGTGCAAGTGTACACTTCAAAGGAAAATCTTCCAATTTGCTAATCACGACTAAATAACTAATAATCCTATGAACACTAATATAATAACATGCAGAAATACTAATTATCACAAAAACATTCTAACGGAAATTCAAAGTTTTACAATCCACACCCCTTAAAGAAATTCGGTCCCCGAATTTAGAAATCTAATCATACGCACCTTCAAAAAGATAGGGATACCTCTTCTTCATCTCGATCTCGGTATCCCAAGTGACCTCCTCTCCGCTCTGGCCACGCAAAAGTACCTTGACGGACGGTATTTCTTTCGACCTTAATTTCTTCACTTGTCGATCCAAGATCATCACCGGCTGCTCTGCATAGGATAGGTCGTGCTCAAGATGGATCGTCGGGTGCTGAATCGCATGCGAAGGATCATGAAGATATCTGCGGAGCATCGAAACGTGAAATACGGGGTGCACGTCTGGAAAACTGGGCGGAAGGGCTAACCGATACGCAACCACACCAACACGCTCGAGGATCTCGAAGGGGCCCACATATCTGGGACTAAGCTTCCCCTTCTTCCCAAACCTCATCACGCCTTTCATTAGGGAGACCCTCAAGAAAACATGATCACCAACAGAAAACTCAAGTCTGTGCCGACGACGGTCCGCATAAGACCTCTGCCTAATCTAGGCTGCTCTCATCCTATCGCGAATCAACTGGATCTTCGCGGTCGTCTCCTCCACAATCTGCGGCCCTAAGATACTGCTCTCACTGAGCTCCGTCCAACAGGTGGGCGATCTGCATCTCCTCCCATAAAGAGCCTTAAACGGTGCCATCTGAATGGTCTCCTGGTAGCTGTTGTTGTAGGAGAACTCTACTAAGGGCAAATGATGATCCCAGCTACCTCCGAAGTCTAATACGCATGCTCTGAGCATATCCTCGAGAGTCTGAATAGTCCGCTCTGACTGTCCGTCGGTCTGCGGATGGAATGCTGTGCTGAAACTCAAGCGAGTGCCCAAAGCCTCCTGAAGCCTCTGCCATAGCCGGCTGGTAAACTGGGTGCCTCTATCGGACACGATACATGTCGGAACTCCGTGCAGTCGTACAATCTCATCAATGTAAATCTGGGTATACTGAGCAAACCCGAAAGTCGTCTTCACCAGTAGGAAGTGAGCCGCTTTCGTCAAACGATCCACGATTACCCAGATGGAGTCATACCCTCGACTAGTCCTGGGTAGACACACAATGAAATCCATAGATATCTGTTCCCATTTCCACTCCGGAATGGATAACGGCTGTAGCTCTCCCGCGGGCCTATGGTGCTCAGCCTTGACTTGCTGACAAGTTAGGCATCTCGACACAAAATCTGCGATGTCTCTCTTCATTCCGTCCCACCAGTAAATACCTCTCAAGTCATGGTACATCTTGGTGGAACCGGGATGAACACTATACACCGATCGATGTGCCTCCTCAAGAATCTCGCGCCGCAATCCCTCAGCATCCGGTACGCACAGTCTAGTCCCAAATCGTAATATCCCCTGATCATCGATCACGAACTCGGAAAATCTGCCCTGTCCTATCTGTGTCCTGACTCTCTGAACAGTGGTCATCACAGTGTTGTGCCTCATGTATACGGTCAAGCAACTGTGGGCGTGCACGAACATGCGCAATCTGTCCTCCGATCGGCGTAAACTCGAACTGTACCCGGCTGTCGCATAAGATCTGCCAATCTGCCGACGACTGCCTCTGCACTGCGCCCAAACAAGATAGACTACCCCCGGGCCTCCTGCTCAAAGCATCCGCCACTACATTCGCCCTGCCTGGGTGATACAAGATCTCACAATCGTAGTCCTTCACTAACTCCATCCATCGACGCTGTCTAAGGTTCAGGTCTCGCTGCTGAAATATATATTTTAAGCTCTTGTGGTCAGTGAATATCTGGCACGACTCTCCATACAGATAATGTCGCCAGATCTCAAGTGCAAAGACCACTGCGGCCATCTCTAGATCATGAGTGGGGTAATTCTGTTCATGTTTCTTTAATTGCCGCGAAGCATACGCGATCACTCTGTCATGCTGCATCAAAACGCACCCTAGCCCCACTCGTGAAGCATCACAGTAGACCACAAATCCGCCTGATCCTGAAGGCAATGATAGCACTGGTGTCGTAGTCAGTAGAGCCCGTAGCTGCTGGAAACTATGCTCGCACTCCTCCGTCCAATCGAAGCGAACTCCCTTCCGGGTCAACCCGGTCAAAGGTGTAGCAATGCGAGAGAAGTCCTGCACAAATCGCCTGTAATAGCCTGCGAGCCCTAGAAAGCTGTGAATCTGCGTCACTGACGTGGGTCTAGGCCAACTCCGAACTGCCTCGATCTTCCTCGGGTCGACACATATACCATCTCGTGTAATCACGTGCCCCAAGAAGTCTATGCCGTCTAGCCAGAAAGCACACTTTGAAAATTTGGCGAAAAGCTGATGCTCCCTCAAGGTCTGCAGTGTAATCCGCAGGTGCTGCTCGTGCTCCTCTCTACTCCGAGAATACACCAAGATATCGTCAATGAACACTATGATGAACAGATCAAGATACGGCCGGAAAATGCGGTTTATCAAGTCCATGAATGCTGCTGGCGCGTTGGTGGGTCCGAACGACATCACCAAAAACTCATAATGGTCGTAACGTGTGCGGAAGGCTGTCATAGGAATGTCCTCCTGTCGAACCCGCAGCTGATGGTAGCCCGATCGCAAATCGATCCTCGAAAAGTATCCTGCCCCCTGAAGCTGGTTGAACAAATCGTCGATGCGTGGCAAAGGTACCGGTTCCGCACTGTCACCCTGTTCAGCTGGCGGTAGTCGATACACAAACGCATACTGCCGTCCTTCTTCTTGACAAACAGGACTGGAGCACCCCAAGGAGAAACACTGGGTCGAATAAGTCCCTTATCCAGCAAGTCCTGCAACTGACCCTTCAATTCTCTAAGTTCCGCCGGGGCCATCCGATAAGGCGGTACAGAAATAGGCCCCGCGCCAGGAACCAAATCAATACAGAAAGAAATATCACGCTCGGGCGATAGCCCAGGAAGCTCGTCAGGGAACATATCAGGAAACTCGCTAACAACAGGAACCTGATCCATCGGAACCTCTGTAGCTCTAGTATCGCAAACATAGGCGAAAAATCCCTGACATCCCTTCCGCAAAAGTTGTCCAGCGCGAAAAGAAGAAATCACACTGTGAGGGGTGGCACCACGGTCCCCCAACACAACAACAACCGACTCGCCGGGAAAACAAAATTGAACTGTCTTCTCGCGGCAGTCAATAGAAGCATAGCACGTGGGTAACCAATCCATGCCCAAAAGAACGTCGAAGTCCTACATCTCAAGAAGGATCAAATCGACAGGAAACTCTCTCTCGCCAATACGGACGGTACAGGATCGGAACACGTGCCTAGCAACAAATGACTCTCCCACAGGAGTAGTCACAACAAGCGGCTGGTCAAGCAAACCGGACTCTCTACCCAAACACTGCACAAAGTGTGTGGATACGTACGAGTGCGTGGATCCGGAATCGAATAACACGTGTGCATCAACCGAACATACAGGAACGATACCTGAGACCACCGCATTGGACGCCTGCACGTCCTGATGCGTCAAAGCAAAAACTCGCGCCAGTCCTCCACCTGCAACTAACTGTCCCCTGCCGGCCGCTGGCTGCCCTCTTCCTCGGTCACCTTGTCCTCTATGAACAAATCGTCCGCGACCACGACCTCTCTGTGCATGCGTCTGACGCGGAGTAACAGTAGGTACTATCGGCAATGCCGTCTGGGGTGGTGAAGGTGGTAATGTAACATGCGGTGCTGCCGCCCCACTTCGGGGTACCTCAGGACAGTCTCGCACACGATGATAAGAACTCTCGCAACGGTAACATCCCGATGATGGTCGCTGACCCTCCTGAGGATATGAGCTAAACAATCAGCCTCGCCCCAAATCTCTGCCACCTGCAAAGTTCCTGTCACGACGCCGGAAAGGCCGTCTCTGCACTGACGTATCTGCACGAACTCTCTTCGGCTCTGGAACCGCCGAAGTCTCAGCAAGGCGCTCCTCTACTAATAATGCTGCATCTACTACTGCTGCGTATGTCTCGTAATGCTGCGCGCTGATCGCAAGGAACAGTGGTGTGAGCAAGCCTCAGACAAATCTCTTGACTCGCAACTCCTCAGTAGCCACTAGGTACGGAGCATAAACTGATAGCTCGGTGAACAGCACATCGTACTCTGCCACTGACATCTCCGGAGTCTGGCGTAAGGACTCGAACCTGCGTGCTCTAGCATCCCTACCACTCTGGGGAAGAAAACGGGCAAGGAATAGCGCCACAAACTCGGTCCAGGTCATAGGAGGAAGACCTGCTGCTCTACCCTTCTCGACTAATTTGCACCATTTCTGCGCAAGACCTTCCAGGCGAAAGCTCGCGAACTCAACCCATCTCGCATCTGCGCATCTAAGTGAACGACATATCCGCGCCATCCTATCAATGAAAGACTGTGGGTCCTCGGCCACATCGGTGCCTGTGAAGATCGGAGGCTTCAGCCTCATAAACTCTGACAGCGATACTGTAATAACCTCTGTAGTCGCAGGTGCAACTGCCTGAACTGTGGGTACCACCGCGGTCTCTGCAACGGGTGGAACTACCTCTGGTCGCTGCGCTCGAAGTGTCTCAAGTAGAGATCCCATCATCTGGCGCATCTCCTGCATACTGGATCCCATCGTCTGGCGTATCTCCTGCACACCATCCCCTAACATATCAATCTGATCTGTCACGGCAGGAACAGCCTGCTCGGGCACAACCGGTGTACTACCCGGATCAGTCCTCGTCTCGTACGAGTCAACTCGAATCTCAGCCCTCGCGGCCGCTCTCTGTGCCCTCGTAGTCTTTGGCGGCATAATGGCTGAAAGGAACAATAGGATTCGATAAGGATACGGAAATCGAATCGCAAGAATGTATATTCTCAAGAAGGAATTTAAATCAACAAGTCCTAAGGTCGCGTAGGCGGAGTACCGTGTCGTGAGTATGCCGCGGAACATACATACGCTACGCTACCCTGCTGCAGCTACCTACTCCATCATACCAGGGTCATTCTACACTTCGAAAGGTAAAACCTACGCTCTGATACCAACTTTGTCACGACCCAAAGTTTAGCCCGTGACCGGCACTTAACCACGTAACGTCTATAGGCGTAACGCGACAAAGTGAACCGAAAACCCAGAAATCAAACCAGTAAGATTATAGATTGTTATAAGTTTAAAATGAAAGCACTTATTAACATGATAAGAAATCTAAGTAAACGATCACCAAGATAACAATATACAACGCCGTAGCGAAGATCAAGATCCACAAGTGGGAACATCACAGATAGAATAAACGGCAAGTACAGTCGGCTCACAACGAGCTCGACACCAGAATACAAATAATATACATCATCGTCCTCACACTGTCTCTAAGTCAAATACATACATGGTAGATGGAGAATACTAGATACAACAATATACATAACTGAAAGATAAACACATACCGCACAAACCCACCTGATTGAATTATTTTTGTTTGTGTAATATCGAATCAAATAGTCCCCGGCAACGGCGCCATTTTGATTGAATTATTTTCTGACGTGTATATGTAAAAAGTATCGACAATCAAAAAATTATATTGACCGCAATCAAACTACAGTGTCAATTGTAGTTCATGAATGAGTGCGGATCGTCCACAGGGATTGCACGATTCGTTTATATTATGATATGCTTGAATTGAAAAGTTAAGCTAAGATAAACGAAAACATGATTCAAGAGTATTGATTTTCAAGTGTCACTATTCTATTCAAGAATGAAGAAAAAGTTAAACAGTCAAGAATCGGTGTATCGATGATATTTCCAATCAGCAGTCAAGAATCTAAAAGAGGCTCGTAGGAATCGATTGGATCTATAGACGTGATGTAATCTAAAGATTTCGTATTCTTGTCCTTCGAAGGATTGATACTAGATCGATGATGATCGACGAGAGTTAGGGTTTTCTCGCAAAACCAGGGTTTCATCTTATCCCTTGTTCTGTTGTCGATATCATTCACATTCTAGCCTCTAGCAATTTCAAGAAACGATCGTAACTCCCCAATTTCGAGCGATATCATTCAAGAAAGCATCGTAACGAAATGGGTCGTCGTTTCTTGAACTTGCTAGGGTTTACAAAACATCATAGGAATCAAGAATCGATTAAAGCTATGTTACATCATTATTCTATTGACCGTCTCGACTCCTCGACGAGCGGAGTTTTATTCACACATCACCATACAGAAAATATTTACGAATTGTAAAGATATCATGATGCAGAATTTAAAGAAAACAAGATAAAAGAATTATCACCTTTATTTATCTCAACAATTTTGATTACATTCGCTTCAAGAACAACAAGAAAAAGAATCTAGATTGTTGATCGGGCGTCGCTCGGCTTCGTGAGTCGTGGATCGGCTCGGATCGCTTGCTCCGTTGAAGATCGGCTCCGCTCCTAAAGGTTGTAGGGCTTCTTGCTTAATGGGTACTCGGGAATCTTGATTCTAATTGGAATTAGGGTTAGGGTTTCACACAAGCCTTGTCACTAGACTTGTGGAAGAAGAAGAAGAAAGAGAATGGTTCTAGTTTGATACTAGATTTAGGATTGATAATAGGATTTTTCCAAGATTTTTCAAGATTAATAATAAGTGAGCCTAGGGTCTTATTTATAGAACACCCAAACCCTAAGTTTAGGTTTGAAATGGTAGTTCCCTCCAAAAGTTTGTTGAGTCTTCTAGAAGATAGTTTGTTAGGAGCTAGCTTAGGGTTTAAGCTAGGTTTAATTAGGCTTTAGAAACCCTTGTTTGCTGATCTGGCAGAAACCTCTAGAGTCTTCTGGAACTTGAGATACATTTCTGAGCAGTGGGCCATGAGACAGGAGTTTTGCACCAAAATTGAGGAGATGATGTCATCAAGCCGCCGCGGAACCGCGGCCTAAGCCGGCTCTGGCCGCGGTTCCGCGGCCAAGTTGGAGCCTTGGGCTGAGTGGCTTCTGTTGTGGTCTTGTACTGATGTTTGTAGCTTTCTTTGATATGTTGATTTGTGGTTTCTCCTTTGGGTTGATACCAGATTTGAAGTTAGTGAGTTGGCGTATATTTGAGCGGTGTAAATTTGAGCGAGCTTCTCCTTTTTCTGCACAGACTTCGAAACACGGGTTGCGACATATAGAAATATTGCGATGCCATGCAATGCAGTCAATTTCCCTAGAAATGCCGGTTTTAAGATCTAATACATGTAATCTGATATTTTGCGACCGATTTGCTAATATGTAGAATATGAATGCCGAACACTCCTATATGAATGCAATTGATGAGGAAATTGCCGGTGAAAATATACAATATTTTCGACTAATCAAATACCCCCAAACTTAATTTCGATCGTCTCGAGCGAATGTTTTATTAAAAAGAGAAGGAGAAAATAAGGAAAGAGAAAAACTAACTAGCACACTTTCGTAGGCAACACGATTGCACTGAGCATGTGCAACAAGCCTTTAAACCTCTAGGTGTCCCTAGTAGGAGGAATGTTGTCTCCTGAGGGTTTTGAGCGGATTGCACCCACAAAATCCAATAATAAAAGAAAGATCATGAATATTACATTTAAAGAAAAGAATTGTAAAAGAAAGACTTTGAAAATTAGGGTTTCCAACTAAGCTAGCTTTTCGGTTTTCATGAGCCCTATCTTAATTTTCATGAAAAGATGTCAGAAATCACGTCTTCCCTCAATAAAACATCGTCTTATTTTTCATTCCTATCTTTCTTCCAAACATCGATCATATAACCCTGCGTGTGTGTAAAGACATCCCTACACCCAGAGAATTCAATTCAAGCTATCATATTCTTGCCCATCAGCCTCAGTACTTTTTAATTAATGAATATTTAAACGAGATTGCTCACACACTTTCATGCGACCGTTAATACTTCTTGAGGTACTAACCGACCGATTACTCTTGTGCTTGCTTACTTGGTGTTTTTTCCTCGTCTTGCACCACCTCAGGCATAGCAGTGACTCCCAGACCAGTTGGCCTTAGGGCACTTGGTGAAGAAGCACCCTCGCTATATATTTTTTTTATTGCCCTTAGCGATAACAAAACCAGTGTCCATTTTTCTCACCATTTTATATTTTCTTCATTTTTTTATTTCCTTCATACTTTCGGCTTTAAGAAAAGAGCATTTCAAGGTATCCTCTACTATCCCAGGCTTTAAGACGTGTGTAAGTGCGAATAGCAGGGTATCAACGTTCAAAATGTTTGGCTTCCAGAATAGAAACTATTTTTCAGACTTATTTTTATCCTCAGATTAGTGACGTCTTTCATCTTACTAACCCTTGGGACAACGGCTCATAACTACTTATTACTAGTTCGTATAAGAAAACTTCTAATTTTCTTAGTTTTCTTAAATTTTTCTAATCTCATCGATGTAATTTTTCACTATCTAAACTTTTATTATCTTATTTATGTACAAATTTTTTTTTTTCTTGAAAATTTTTAAATTTTTATGGTTTTCAAAAAATATTTTTTGCTTATGCAAAGTGATATGCAAATGATGCGAAAATAAGCACAAACCTCCTCCAAACTTGTTTTCAACAGTGTCCTCACTGTTGCCTTCTGCTAAATCTCGAAAAACCTGTAAGCTTGGGAGGAATTTATTAGTGGGGGCAAAATATTTAAGTGAAGAACCTCCCCGAAACTTATTTCTGGCTCATCATTTTGTAAAACTTCTTTTTAGGAGCCAGAAAAACATACCCCCCAAACTTGAATTATGCAAAGTTAAGTTTTGAAAATCACAAGTGGGGGTCAAAAATCATTGGTCGATGCCAAGCTTTGCAAAGACCAAATGTCAACACCAACCATTCAAAGATTTTATCAATGCAGTGCTCTGGTTGGTGGAAAAAGAAGTGGGGAAAGGTTAAGTGGTGGAATAGAATATGTGTGCGTCTCATTTTGGAGAGACGATGCAGTGTATGTGATGGATTACTCGCATTCTTCTTACAGTTCTGAAGAGGGGGTGGAGGTTCAATTTCATTGATTTGGAGATGATTCATCTCAACACCCGTGTTATTCAGAAATGCGAGTTCATCAGCGAAGATCTCCTTAAAAGTTTCATCTATACCCCGAAGAATAATGTCATCACAAAGTGCGGGGTGATCTTCAGACTCTAAAAGCAGTTCATAATCAGTGTTAATTGTTGACCCGGACGTCTTGGTGGAAGAGTCTGTATATGTATGATACATAGTTGGGTCAAACAATAACGTATGAAAAGAGTCAAGATCGGTATCAGGAGGATCATTAAATTCGCTGCTGTCGACATCCATTAAGTCGACAGAACAGACCTGAGCAGTAGGTTCGGAGGGTACACTTCCTAACTTGTAAATGTTCATCTCAATTGTCTTCTTCCCGAAGGATAGGGTCATAGAACCGTTACGACAATTGATGATAGCATTGGAAGTGGCCAAAAAGGGGCGACCTAAAATCACCGGAATTTGATTCTGTGAGTTCGCTACAGGCTGTGTATCAATTACAATAAAGTCTACAGGGAAGATAAATTCCCCGATTTTTATTAACACATCCTCTAGTTCACCCCTAGGTCTGGTGATTGATCGGTCAGCCATCTGGAGAGTGCAAGGAGATGGTTTCAACTCTCCGATACCTAACTGTTCATAAACTGAGAAAGGAAGCAGGTTAACACTTGCTCCAAGATCTAGTAGAGCACGGTTAATGTGTTTCTCCCCGATAGAGATGGAAATCGTAGGATAACCAGGATCCTTACGTTTCCTCGGTAATTGCTGGGGGAAGACGTTTCCACTGTTTTTGCCATGAATATCTTCTTGGGCATTTGTTTCTTCCTCTTTCTAGTGCAGAAGTCTTTAAAAACTTTCGCATATGCAGGGACTTGTTGAATAGCATCTAGAAGAGGGATATTGATGTTAACCTGTTTAAACATCTCAGTGATCTTCTCCATATGTGGACTTGGTGTGTTAGCCCTTAACCGATTAGGATAAGGTGCTTTAGCAATAAGCGCTGGGTCCATCATAGGAGAAGGAAGTGTGTGTGGAACCGATCCCAGTATAGAAGTGGGGATCGTCCGTGGAGGGGTAAAAGAGGTGGGCTGTAGTGGCGAGCCTTTTGGGAAATGGAGAATAGGCTCGGAAGAAGGTGGTAGGGTAGAAGAACTGGGGTCAGAATTAGATGTGTGTGTGTGAGGAAAGGTCTCAGCCGGGATGTTGATATGATTTTCAGTATCATCAACTTCTTCCCCAACATGATTGTCAAGCACTCTTCCAGATCTCAACGTGGTGATTGCATTCACATGATGTGAATAACCAGGATTGGGTAAGGATTGAGCTGGAAGTTTCCCTTTCTCTCTTGCACTCATTTCGGCTTTTAATCGTGCAATTTCTTCTTCCATCGATTTAATACTCTCGTTTTGGGACGCAGAGTTTTTCTCAATTTTATCGACAGAAGATTTCATTTCAGCCGAAACTTGCATGATATTTGTTAAGATCAAATTCATGTATTGTGCAAAAGAAGAGGATTCATCAGTTCCGGTCAACTGTAAAGGACTAGACAGTGCAGGTGTGTTGACCTGATTTTGAAAATTATGTGCTTGAAAGGGGTGCTGACTTAATTGAAGTTGTGGCTGCTGTTGTGGTGGAGGTACCCTTTGGAAATTGTTTTGGTTTGGAACCGTGTTTTGTGATTGTGATTGGTTCCAAGCAAAATTTGGGTGATTCCTCCAACCCTGATTATATGTGGAAGAAAAAGGATCGTTCCTAGGTCTTTGAAATGCGGCATTGGTATGCTCACGACCTTGAAACGGACATTCTTCCGTCAAGTGAGACGGATCAGAACAGCAGCCACATACAGTTCTAGAAAGTGACATTTGATTAAGGGAGGCGGCTAAAAATTTGTTTTCCATAGTCTCGAGTTTCTTTTGTATAGCTGAAATGTCAGCTCTAACTCCTATGGAAACATCTGATTGGTTATTGCCACTCCTAAATGATGGACTTTCCCACTGTAACAACTTTTCAGCGAACTCTTCTAAATATCGCCAAGCATCCCCATCATCCTTGATCATGAAGGTTGACACATGTTTTCAAGGCTCTGTTTAGTGTTAGGGTTACTGCCCTCATATATGATTCGTCAAAGCTCCCATCTCAGGATGCCGTGATGAGGACATTGAACCAATAGATCCTTGAAACGTTCAAAGTATTTAGAGAATGGTTCAGCGGGGAGCTGGGAAAATTGATTCAGTTCGCTACGGATTCGAGCTGTCTTTTGTATTGGGAAAAATTTCTTAAGGAATGCAGCGACGAATTCTTCCTAATTCGAAATAGAGTGTGCGGTAGTGTTATATAGCCACTTCTCGGCTATATCGCACAATGTAAATGGATGAAGTCGTAGACGCATCGCATCCACTGAAAGTTGTGACGTACCCATCATTGCGCACACGTTTTCAAATTTGGTAATGAAAACGTAAGCGTCCTCAGTCTCGAGTCCATGGAATTTGGGTAAAAGATTGATATACTGGGGCTTAATCTCAAAGTTATCCCCATTGGCTGGTGGTGTGGATAAGCAGGTCGAAAGAGGACCTCTAAGTGGATAGCATCTCTCCTGGAGAGAGATGTGGGGTGGATTCTGCGCACCAACGGACGGCGGCAGATTAGGGTTAAAGAAATTTGATGGAGGTGGATCCATCAGTGTGGGTATGGTAGTGGGTAAAGAAGAGGTAAATTGAGAAATATCGACTTCGGAGTCGATAAAAGGTACGCGGACTAAACGGGCACTAGAATCCCGTGTCCAGCCTATCTTGTACTAAAAAGGGTTAGTACAAGTGGCAGCGTTGACTTTTATAATTAGGGGCAAAATGAATGCGGTGTTTGCTTTTGAAAAAGGGACGGATTTTTGAAAGAATGATGCGACACAACAAATGCAGCACACAACCCTAGAATCTAGTGGTCACCTAGGTCCGGCTCTAGACCGCTCCTAACTGCCAAAAGACAAGTCGCGGGATAGAATCCTCCACTGCCTCTTTGTACCCCTGTGGCCGGATAAGTGCCAGGTAAGTGGGAAGGTACTCCACTACGTAAGTAGTGGGCCTAATTAATAACCACTAGCCTTAGACACACTCGCCTTAGGCACCACAGGAAAACGCGGATAAGCAATGAATTACCCACGGCCTTCTTCTGTCCTAATTGAGCGCGACAGTCCTTAGAGTCATCTCTAGATTTCTTTTAGTTGATGTGGGTTCAATGCGGATGCAAGTTTTGTGGTTTTCGGGGCCTAGGAAGGGTAATGAAATCCCCACCTAATTTGGATTTGGTCGTGCCCCTTAAATTCCGTATTTATAATGCAAACAACCAAGAAACAAAATCACGCACAATTTTAATTTGCAATTTGCTAGCTGCTGTGCTTTGTAAAGAATCCTGCAGCAAAGTATTAGTTGGAGCTAAAAAGAGGAGAGAGGAGAGAGTAAGAAGTTACCTGCACTGAAAATTTTGCAGAGAACCCCTCAGGCCACCGCGGTTCAGCCGCAGATGGTGGTTATTGGCCGCTCTTCAGCGGTCCTATGGTGGGTTCACTGCACAAGTTTTCTTCAGAGAGCTTATCTTGGATCCCTCAGCTCTCTGGTATATTCCAAAATTTTTTATCAATTCCAAGAAAGCTCCAGATCTCCTTGTAATGAAACACGACAAATTGTTTAGGGTTTGCATGAATTTTGATCTCAAAATAACAATGGAATAATTCTTTCAATTCAAACTATAATATGAAACGAATTAGCGCGTAATCCCCGGCAACGGTGCCATTTTGATTGTTGTAAATTCGTGTTGTGTCGTTTGAATCAATTCAAAAAGGTCCCCGGCAACGGCGCCATTTTGATTGAATTATTTTCTGACGTGTATATGTAAAAAGTATCGACAATCAAAAAATTATATTGACCGCAATCAAACTACGGTGTCAATTGTAGTTCATGAATGAGTGCGGATCGTCCACAGGGATTGCACGATTCGTTTGTTTTATGATATGCTTGAATTGAAAAGTTAAGCTAAGATAAACGAAAACATGATTCAAGAGTTTTGATTTTCAAGTGTCACTATTCTATTCAAGAATCAAGAAAAAGATAAACAGTCAAGAATCGGTATATCGATGATATTTCCAATCAACAGTCAAGAATCTAAAAGAGGCTCGTAGGAATCGATTGGATATATAGACGTGATGTAATCTAAAGATTTCGTATTCTTGTCCTTCGAAGGATTGATACTAGATCGATGATGATCGACGAGAGTTAGGGTTTTCTCATGAAACTAGGGTTTCATCTTATCCCTTGTTCTGTTGTCGATATCATTCATATTCTAGCCTCTATCAATTTCAAGAAACGATCGTAACTCCCCAATTTCGAGCGATATCATTCAAGAAAGCATCGTAACGAAATGGGTCGTCGTTTCTTGAACTTGCTAGGGTTTACAAAACATCGTAGGAATCAAGAATCGATTAAAGCTATGTTACATCATCATTCTATTGACCGTCTCGACTCTTCGACGAGCGGAGTTTTATTCACACATCACCATACAGAAAATATTTACGAATTGTAAAGATATCATGATGCAGAATTTAAAGAAAACAAGATAAAAGAATTATCACCTTTATTTATCTCAACAATTTTGATTACATTAGCTTCAAGAACTACAAGAAGAAGAATCTAGATTGTTGATCGGGCGTCGCTCGGCTTCGTGAGTCGTGGATCGGATCGGATCGCTTGCTCTGTTGAAGATCGGCTCCGCTCCTAAAGGTTGTAGGGCTTCTTGCTTAATGGGTACTCGGGAATCTTGATTCTAATTGGAATTAGGGTTAGGGTTTCACACAAGCCTTGTTACTAGACTTGTGGAAGAAGAAGAAGAAAGAGAATGGTTCTAGTTTGATACTAGATTTAGGATTGATAATGGGATTTTTCCAAGATTTTTCAAGATTAATAATAAGTGAGCCTAGGGCCTTATTTATAGAACACCCAAACCCTAGGTTTAGGTTTGAAATGGTAGTTCCCTCCAAAAGTTTGTTGAGTCTTCTAGAAGATAGTTTGTTAGGAGCTAGCTTAGGGTTTAAGCTAGGTTTAATTAGGCTTTAGAAACCCTTGTTTGCTGATCTGGAAGAAACCTCTAGAGTCTTCTGGAACTTGAGATACATTTCTGAGCAGTGGGCCATAAGACAGGAGTTTTGCACCAAAATTGAGGAGATGATGTCATCAAGCCGCCGCGGAACCGCGGCCTAAGCCGGCTCAGGCCGCGGTTCCGCGGCCAAGTTGGAGCCTTGGGCTGAGTGGCTTCTGTTGTGGTCTTGTACTGATGTTTGTAGCTTTCTTTGATATGTTGATTTGTGGTTTCTCCTTTGGGTTGATACCAGATTTGAAGTTAGTGAGTTGGCGTATATTTGAGCGGTGTAAATTTGAGCGAGCTTCTCCTTTTCCTGCACAGACTTCGAAACACGGGTTGCGACATATAGAAATATTACGATGCCATGCAATGCAGTCAATTTCCCTAGAAATGCCGGTTTTAAGATCTAGTACATGTAATCTGATATTTTGCCACCGATTTGCTAATATGTAGAATATGAATACCGAACACTCCTATATGAATGCAATTGATGAGGAAATTGCCGGTTAAAATATACAATATTTTCGACTAATCACCACCTATCAGCAAAAGAGCTAGTACACCAACTATGGGGGTATCTGTGTCAAAAGATGCAAAACGCGGCCTGCCGCGACTACTCCGAAGGGCTACCTGCAAATACTGGGACACAACGGGGGTGAGTTGCCAATTCGTGAATAGAAATAACATATAAAGGTAATCGCGAGCATGCACGTACTGCGCTACTCTATCATATGCCAACATATGATATCAATGTGTGATAAACATATGTGCAATGATCATGCAAGTGCTCTATCAGGTAATATAACTACAGGATGAGGTACAATAATAAATTCTGAGCATGGGCGATATAACATCTACACGGAATGTCAACGTGGAATATATAATCGGTGTCCATCAATGCACCCGGATCCCCCACATAGCTCAGGAGCCGGCACTCTCATCGGCCCTCAAATCCTGTAAATCTCTGAGAATCCCGAGTGCCCCACATCGGCACCCAAATATCATAAATACTCGTGTCCAGCATCGACACGCAAATCCTCATCCATCGGGCCCCGTCAGTCCGGGTCAGCCCACGGGCTCCGTCTGCGGTATCGGCCCTCGGCCCCGGAGTACGGATCACCCCGCATCCATCTATAGACTCTGATCAGTATCCTACGGATAACTGTCAGGTCCAACCAATCAGCGGTAGGTAGTAGTCCCTCTGCCAGGCTCACCGTCTACTACACAGCGAAACCGTTCTTGCCCCGGGGTACCATACCGGGTCCACCATGTACCCGTAATCGGCCTCAACCGGCTCCTCGATTCGGGTTCACATATATCACTCTAGCACCGAGACAACACTGTAAGTCGATGTAGTACACCCCAGTACTTATGGGGAGGCGGAATTTTCAAAAACGATCAAGTTTAAAGAACGAACATCGACTAACCGCTTAAATCGAAGCTAAACTATAAATAACCGTACACAAAGATTTTCTTATCACTTGTGATTAGGGATTATACCTATCGATACTAGTCCTTCGTCTTTGTGTCCTCCTTTGTTCTCCTCGACCTTCTCTAGGTAGTAGACGATCCACCCGAGAGCAAAACACCAAGCTACACCTCTAACTTGAGGTAACTAATCAACTTTGATTGCTAATCAAAGAAGAAAGGATGATAAAGAGTGAAGGTAATGGATGCTTAAGTCTAACTAAACCTTTGATCTCAACACATGAGGATTAAGGATTAGTATCTTGAAGATGAGAGCTTGAGGAGAGAGAATATGAGATAAGATAATGAGAAGAGAGAGAGTGTATCATAATATATTATGAAGCATTTTCAATAATGAGAAAAGAATAAAGAGTGATGATAAATCATGCTTCATAAAATATCTAGTGGTGATTCATTAGCATGAGTCATTAAGCAATAAATGTGCATTAATGAAATGAATGAATCACCACCATGACTCACAATCTCATCCAAAGTAACCTCCTTAGTCACATCTTCTAGAAGCTTCTCGTACAATTACGAGAACGCCCCTCCAATCCGCAAAAATACGGAAAAACTTTAGACTGTAAAAATCCAATAACCGGATACCAGTAACTAACTTAAACCAAAGCCGACTGGTAAAAACTGTCCGAAAGTCGTACGTGCGTAAACGCACGTATGCGTCCGAACTCTTTGTCGCAAAACCATGCAACCTCTATATCGTTTCGCCTGGAGTAGGAAACTCTCTGTGTGGGACTCTAGAGACTCGACTACTACGCTGGCAGTGGGTTTAACCACAGACCGCAAGCGGTACTAGCTGTACGTAACGGTCCCCAGGTAGTTGTCGATAAGAAGGCCGATGAGAAAACCCATCCGAACTCCTACTGAGTCTGATGTGACAATCTCCATACAGTCTGGTCCGTTCTTCCAAGACTATCGCATATCGGGCCTAGGGGGGCGGCAAGCGTCAGTCCCCTAATAGCGGTATAAGTCATGTCGGAGGGAAGCCCATTACACCCTGAGAAACTACTGGAACCTACCAGTAAATCTCGCTTGCCCTGGCCAGGGACTTTGCGTAATGGCTCTCTGACACAGCACGATATCTACTCCCAATACCGGGAGGGACGAATCCTGTCTAACCGCCACTGCCTCCAAGTGCTCGGGACTGCACCCAACTGCTACCTGTTTGCACGACTCCTTTGAGCCGTGGTAGGGTAGCAATCTAAGAACAGTGGGACACACTCGAGGCGAAGTAGCAGTGTCAAGTCTGCGGACTACGCTGTACTCATGTCACCTGGGAACTGTTTACTGACGACTGGTATCAAACCAACCAACAGTTCCCTGTGAGTCCTGTCCGGTGTACCCGTAACCTAACGAGCACCTGTATACTATCTCCAGTACGACGTACTGACGGCTGTGGGACAGACCATCCCCCCAACTGGGATGAGAAGCGTACACACCAGTCTACTCCGGAGTATCGATGCTCTGTCTCGATAATCCAACGACCAGGGACCTGAATAAGGATGTGCTTGTAGACTACCCAGCCCCCACTAGTGTGACTGCCATCACAACACTGGTAGACAAGCAAGATCCTAAGAGCTCTATCAATACGTACACTCACATATTAAGATAGAAAAACCAAGTAGCATACTACCATGTTTAGCAAGACTGTTATATACTTGTGAATATCCCAAGCTTCCATTAAGTAATATACAAGCTAGTATGATACAGTAATGGCCTTCTAGGGCATAAACACTAACAATCTCCCACTTGCACTAGGGCCATGTACTGGCATATCGTAGACCAATGATCTCGAGTAGCCTCTCGAACTGAATTTGAGGAAGGGCCTTCGTGAATGGATCAGCAATGTTCTCTTCTGAAGCAACTCTCCGAACCTCGATCTCCTGACGATCAATGATCTCCCTGATCAGGTGATACCGCCTCAAGATGTGTCTGGACTTCTGATGGGACCTTGGTTCCTTCGCTAAAGCTATAGCTCCGTTGTTGTCGCAATACAGAGGTATTGGATCAACTATGGTAGGAACAACCTGAAGTTCTGTTAGGAACTTCTTCATCCAGACTGCTTCTTTTGCGGCATCGCAAGCAGCTATATACTCCGCTTCCATCGTCGAGTCAGCAACGGTGTCCTGCTTGGAGCTCTTCCAGCACACCGCCCCTCCATTGAGGGTAAAGACATAACCCGACATGGACTTGGAATCGTCCTTATCACTCTGGAAGCCGGAATCAGCAAAGGCCTCCAACCTGAGGTCTTTTCCGCCGTAAACCAAGAACATCTCCTTAGTCCTCCTCAGGTACTTGAGAATGTTCTTTACTGCTATCCAGTGTTTCTCCCCTGGGTCTGACTGATACCGGCTTACCACGCTCAGTGCGTAAGCTACATCTGGTCTGGTACACAACATCGCATACATTATAGAGCCTACCACAGAAGCGTAGGGTATAATAGACATGCGTTCCCTTTCCAAATCAGTCTTGGGAGACATCTCTTTGGAGAGGGTGATTCCGTGACAAGCCGGTAGATTACCGCGCTTAGAATCTTCCATACTGAATCTTTTCAGTATAGTGTCGATATACCTGGACTGCGAAAGTCCCAACATCCTCTTGGATCTATCATGATAGATCCGGATCCCCAGAATGTAAGAGGCATCACCCAGGTCTTTCATGGAGAACCTGTGTGACAAGAATCCTTTGACAGATTGTAGCATAGGAATGTCATTTCCTATCAATAGAATGTCATCCACGTACAAGACGAGGAATACGACACTTCTGGCCACAACTTTACTATATATGCACGGTTCATCTGGATTTTTGATAAAGTCATATTCTTTGACTGTCCCATCAAAACAGATGTTCCAACTCCGCGATGCCTGCTTTAGTCCGTAAATGGACTTAAGCAGCTTGCATACTTTCCCGCTGCTCCCACTCTGATTGAAACCCTCTGGCTGATCCATATAGACGCTCTCTTCTAAATTTCCATTCAGAAAAGCCGTCTTTACGTCCATCTGCCAGATTTCATAATCATGGAAGGCAGCAATAGCAAGAAGGACCCGAATGGATTTGAGCATAGCCACTGGAGAAAAAGTTTCGTCATAGTCCAAACCAGGTCTTTGACGAAAACCCTTTGCAACAAGTCTAGCCTTATAGGTTTCCACCTGTCCATCTACACCAATCTTTTTCTTGAAGATCCATTTGCATCCTATGGGTTTTACCCCATCTGGAGCAAAGTCCAAAGTCCATACTTTGTTAGTGTACATGGACTCCATCTCGGTCCGCATTGCATCTAGCCATCGTACCGAGTCGCCGCTCTGGATGGCCTGCTGGAAGTCAGTAGGTTCATCATCATCTATGATGCAATCCTCTCTATCCCCGTCTATGAGAAACCCGTAGTATCTCTCAGGCGGATGAGACGGCCTACTACTCCTGCGGAGGGGTGCGGGAATGTTCTGTTCTTCTTGAACCTCTGGTTCTACCAAACTTTCAGTAGCAGTTTGTGGTTCTGGAATTTCTTCCAGTTCTATTTCGCTCTCACTTGATTCCTTTTCTAAAAACTGATGTTCTAGAAAATGGGCATTACGAGAAACAAACACCTTTTGTTCCTCTGAGTAATAGAATAGATATCCCCTGGAGTGCTTTGGATATCCCACAAACAAACACTTTACTGATCGTGCCTCGAGCTTGTCCACATGCTGCTTTTTAACAAAAGCTGGACATCCCCAAATCTTTATATACTGTAGATGGGGTTTCTTCCCACTCCACATCTGATATGGAGTGGTAGGCACAGTCTTGGTAGGTACCATGTTCAAAAGATATGCCGCTGATTCTAGCGCATGTCCCCAGAAAGATCGCGGTAACTCAGCATTACTCATCATGGATCGTACCATATCCAATAGGGTTCGATTCCGTCTCTCCGATACACCATTATGCTGTGGAGTGTACGGAGGAGTAAGCTGAGAGAGAATTCCTTTCCCTTTTAGGTAACCTAGGAACTCGGCACTCAAGTATTCTCCACCTCGATCAGATCTAAGTGTCTTTATACTTTTGCCGGTTTGGTTTTCTACTTCATTCTTATACTCTTGGAATTTCTCAAAAGCCTCGGATTTATGTTTCATCAGATAAATGAATCCGTATCTTGAGTAATCATCCGTGAAAGTAATGAAATAGGAAAAACCACCTCTCGCATGTGTAGACATTGGACCACATACATCGCTGTGTATGAGTCCTAAGAGCTCGCTCGCTCTTACTCCTTGTCCAGTAAATGGAGTCTTTGTCATCTTTCCTTTGAGACAAGATTGACAAGTGTCATAAGATTGATATTCGAACGAGTCCAAATATCCTTCTCTATGCAACTTAGTCAACCTTCTCTCATTGATGTGACCCACCTACAATGCCATAAGAAAGCTTTATTTAAATCTGGAGACTTTCTTTTTAGTGTGTTCTGGACATTGAAAATTTGGAGTTGGTTTAAAACATATATGCCGTTATTTAGAGTACCGGACCCAATCAAACCATGATTAAGGTGGATGTTGACAACATCTCTTACAAACGTGATATCATAACCTTTATTTGATAACAAGGAAACTGATATGATATTACACGTTAAGCTGGGTACAAAATAACTGTTATGTAAAACCAAAATGTGTCCACTCGTCAATCCTAGGTGATAATCCCCGACGGACGCAGCTCCCACGCTAGCTCCGTTAGCAACCCTGAGGATCATATCACCTTCCTTCAGCACTCTACGGTTTCTCAGTGCCTGCAATGAATTGCAAATATGAGATCCTGATCCGGTATCCAATACCCAGGAAGTAGAGTTGATCGACAGACAATTCTCAATTACAAACACACCTGAAGTCGAAGCCACAGCTTGCTTCGGTTCCTGGTTCTTGGCGTTCCATGCCTTGCAATCCTTCTTCCAGTGCCCTTTCCTGTGACAATGGAAGCACTCATCCTGACCAACTATCGGTACTGCTTTCTTTTTCTTTCCCTTCCCTCCAACCTTACTAACACCTCCTCTAGGTCTGGGTGCGGCCTTCTTCTTCCTTCCTTTGGCCCTAGCCTTGGACCCGGAAGAAGATGAACCGCCAACAAACATAGCGGGTGTTTCCCTTGATGTCTTCAAGGTGCCCTCTGCACTCCTTAACATGTTCAGGAGTTCCGGATGTTCAACTTCTTTTCTTTGAAGGTTGAAGTTCAGGATAAACTGGGCGTAGGTGTGAGGAAGGGACTGGAGAATAAGGTCTGTATAGAGCTCATTATCCAAAGTCGTCCCAAGGTCTGCGAGCTCTTCTATATAGCCAATCATCTGTAGGACATGTTCACCTACCGATGATCCGAAAGCCAACCTCGCTCGAAACAATTTCTTAGAGGTCTCGTATCTTGCTATACGAGATTGCTCTCCATAAAGTTCCTTTGTATGGAGAAATATGCCATCAAGGGACATATCCTCGTGCCTCCTCTGATGTTCATTGTTCATCGAGGCAAGCACGATGCACTTGGCTCTCGCGCAATCTAAATCCCAGGTTTTGCGGATTTCCTTGTCCGCATTACTGGATTTGGGACCAGGGACAGCAGGTGCCGTAGCGGTGAGGACGTACCCCAGTTTGTCATAGGTCAAAGCCATCTTGACATTCCGCAGCCAATCTTTATAGTTTGGCCCCGTCAGTATATTTTTCTCTAAAAGTAACTTAAGTCCAGTCATTTTCAGGGTCGCTGCGATTAGGAGAGAGAGAAGAAAAACTCTTTAGCATGATGCTCTTGCAAGTTTAGAGTGGTTTTTAGTTTATCTAAACTGGATGGCTCCCACTGTTTCTCGAATCCTTCCTCAAACCATAAAAGAATAATTAGCCAAGACTATTCTCACCGTACAATACTTGCTTAACCGTTCAGCCAGGCTGGTGTCGGTACTTCGAGGGAGGTTTTCCAACGCTTTCACGAAGTTCCTTAATTAAATAACCTCTTTTCTCTGGGGGCGTAACCCCGCTGACACTTTTCTGGACACCTACTAGGTTTATAGCATTGATCGTTAAGTGACGAATATCCTGATAAGTATCATATACTCACAGTAGGATCGGGATCCAAATATCATCGTCTGATAATGTTGTAGGAATGCTACCAACATTCATCAAACTCAAAATGGTATGCATCTCTTTGCAAATTTCAGTTTCTTTAGAAATTCCCGATATAAGTTTTTGCCCCATGCTCTTATGACCTTGGCGTTAGGTCAAAATGTCATAAGTCACATGTCAAGTTCTACCCATCATTATCTTGTCAATTTGAACCCATCCGTATATATCCTTGACGTTCGGCCAAAATGATAATACGACTGTCCCAAACTAACTCATCTATCTATGCAACAAATGAATATCCAGCAGCTACAAAACACTATGCCTTGGCGTTAGGTCAAAATACATAGCTTGAATACTACTGAATACCCAGATGAAATGACGGAGGGCTACGAATGGTTTTGGCGAAACCGTGAACGTAGTGAACTTGATATAACCGAAGGAACCTGATAGCTTTTAAAAGGAGTGGTTAAATCTCCGCATTTAAAAATATCTGTTTTAAAAATAACCGAGTGGTTTCTTTTAAATTGTTCCAACGATTTAAACTTTGGTTTGTTTTACTTTGCATTATAGATAATGCGTCCCATCATTAACCTATCATTGCAGAAAACAACGAAAATACAACGTCCTCTTATGCCATCCGCATTCGCCACGGGGTCCCGTCATCACCCGTTAGGTTACTTAACTAACGACAGAGCGGGGGCTGGGCTAGCGCGGGTGTAAAACATAAGTGGCGTCTAAATAGCTATTATATAGATATTTTACATTCGTCTGACGCAATGATATTCATTCCAGAACACAGATAAACAATATTGGATTTGCAAGCAATCTGTATTTCTTTTGAGCCTGCAAGAAAAGACAGATTACACAGTTGTGATGAATAGCCGTTACCCCACCCTCGACCCCTACGGGTACGGCAAACTACCCACCCGGCAGTCTGTGTACCCCACCTTGGGTCAGTCCTAGGAGCAAAAACAGTAAAATGAAATAATACAACGGTGGCTACGACCGCAACCTGGAAGTGCCCCGCAAAAAATAATATTACAACAAATTACATTTACAACAAATGAATTAAACAATAACCCATTGCTAACCCCGGCTATACACCACAACAGTCCAATACAGTTTATATGCACAAACAGATATAACCATTTCAGAAATGTGCAACCCCCTGCCAACCGACATACTAGCAGTTGGGGGAGGTTTACGAACACATCAAACAATCACAGATATAATCCAATACGCAAATACTGTACAATTTCGATCGATTAAACAACATCAATATTGCTCCAAAATCTGCTCTGTTAAACAGTAACCTGAGCAATTATTAAATATTCCAGAAAACCCCAAATATCACAGGGGACCCACACAAGAAAGATGAGTCCATGACTCGGCCAAAGCGCCGCGGAAGGGCGGCGGATCCCACCGATCCGCCGCGCTTCCGCGGCTGAGTTGCCGATTCATGGGCTCGAATTTCTTGGGTGTTCTCTTGGACTCCTTTCTAGCTTTCTGAACACACTTGAAAAATTTTCTGACATCGTTTTAAATTCGACAGAAACTAGCATTTTGTTTTCCGGTTTCGTTTTTCCGTTCGAAATTCGTACAAATTTGCGATTAAGTTATTTAGTGTTTAGCGAGGCTCTGATACCACTGTAAGTCGATGTAGTACACCCCAGTACTTATGGGGAGGCGGAATTTTCAAAAACGATCAAGTTTAAAGAACGAACATCGACTAACCGCTTAAATCGAAGCTAAACTATAAATAACCGTACACAAAGATTTTCTTATCACTTGTGATTAGGGATTATACCTATCGATACTAGTCCTTCGTCTTTGTGTCCTCCTTTGTTCTCCTCGACCTTCTCTAGGTAGTAGACGATCCACCCGAGAGCAAAACACCAAGCTACACCTCTAACTTGAGGTAACTAATCAACTTTGATTGCTAAACAAAGAAGAAAGGATGATAAAGAGTGAAGGTAATGGATGCTTAAGTCTAACTAAACCTTTGATCTCAACACATGAGGATTAAGGATTAGTATCTTGAAGATGAGAGCTTGAGGAGAGAGAATATGAGATAAGATAATGAGAAGAGAGAGAGTGTATCATAATATATTATGAAGCATTTTCAATAATGAGAAAAGAATAAAGAGTGATGATAAATCATGCTTCATAAAATATCTAGTGGTGATTCATTAGCATGAGTCATTAAGCAATAAATGTGCATTAATGAAATGAATGAATCACCACCATGACTCACAATCTCATCCAAAGTAACCTCCTTAGTCACATCTTCTAGAAGCTTCTCGTACAATTACGAGAACGCCCCTCCAATCCGCAAAAATACGGAAAAACTTTAGACTGTAAAAATCCAATAACCGGATACCAGTAACTGGCTTAAACCAAAGCCGACTGGTAAAAACTGTCCGAAAGTCGTACGTGCGTAAACGCACGTATGCGTCCGAACTCTTTGTCGCAAAACCATGCAACCTCTATATCGTTTCGCCTGGAGTAGGAAACTCTCTGTGTGGGACTCTAGAGACTCGACTACTACGCTGGCAGTGGGTTTAACCACAGACCGCAAGCGGTACTAGCTGTACGTAACGGTCCCCAGGTAGTTGTCGATAAGAAGGCCGATGAGAAAACCCATCCGAACTCCTACTGAGTCTGATGTGACAATCTCCATACAGTCCGGTCCGTTCGTCCAAGACTATCGCATATCGGGCCTAGGGGGGCGGCAAGCGTCAGTCCCCTAATAGCGGTATAAGTCGTGTCGGAGGGAAGCCCATTACACCCTGAGAAACTACTGGAACCTACCAGTAAATCTCGCTTGCCCTGGCCAGGGACTTTGCGTAATGGCTCTCTGACACAGCACGATATCTACTCCCAATACCGGGAGGGACGAATCCTGTCTAACCGCCACTGCCTCCAAGTGCTCGGGACTGCACCCAACTGCTACCTGTTTGCACGACTCCTTTGAGCCGTGGTAGGGTAGCAATCTAAGAACAGTGGGACACACTCGAGGCGAAGTAGCAGTGTCAAGTCTGCGGACTACGCTATACTCATGTCACCTGGGAACTGTTTACTGACGACTGGTATCAAACCAACCAACAGTTCCCTGTGAGTCCTGTCCGGTGTACCCGTAACCTAACGAGCACCTGTATACTATCTCCAGTACGACGTACTGACGGCTGTGGGACAGACCATCTCCCCAACTGGGATGAGAAGCGTACACACCAGTCTACTCCGGAGTATCGATGCTCTGTCTCGATAATCCAACGACCAGGGACCTGAATAAGGATGTGCTTGTAGACTACCCAGCCCCCACTAGTGTGACTGCCATCACAACGCTGGTAGACAAGCAAGATCCTAAGAGCTCTATCAATACGTACACTCACATATTAAGATAGAAAAACCAAGTAGCATACTACCATGTTTAGCAAGACTGTTATATACATGTGAATAT
Organism: Agapanthus africanus; assembly: GCA_030015575.1. Lineage (NCBI taxonomy): Eukaryota > Viridiplantae > Streptophyta > Magnoliopsida > Asparagales > Amaryllidaceae > Agapanthus > Agapanthus africanus. Next base: position 415,524,897 of record JASDDO010000022.1, read on the forward strand.
CCCAAGCTTCCATTAAGTAATATACAAGCTAGTATGATACAGTAATGGCCTTCTAGGGCATAAACACTAACAAACACATGGTGGACGCACCGAAATATCATATCAAGTGAACCGGGTTTTTAAATGATTACATATTTGAAATAGCCACGGTTCCCAAATCCAGAAATCACAAGTAAGCCAAACCAATATACAAGTCAATGATCCGTTATGATATGTGCATCAAGTATGAATATCATGTCAAGTCACATAAAGATGAGCTACAACATAACGATCCGATGTAATATATGTATCAAGTATGAATATCATGTCAAGTCACATAAAGATGAGCTACAACATAACGATCCGATGTAATATATGTATCAAGTATGAATATCATGTCAAGTCACGTAAAGATGAGCTACAACATAACGATCCGATGGAAATTCTACAGTGTGAGTGTCATGGAAATTACTAACGGTGTGTGTGTAACATGTAGGATAGTGCTCGTGCAACATGGACCGTTAGTAATGGTGCGGTGTTCTATCAATTATTGTTTATATCCATATAGCAGGGAATGCAGTATGCATTAAATAGTATCCATGCACAGTCAATGTATGTAAATGTAGCTATAAGGTCCTATCAGCCCTGACGTAGAACGCCATGCGGGCGATATCCCCGTAGATGTTAAATCTACTCACCGTAGTCTCTCGCTAGGTATAGCCAACAACTTGTTTCCCCTTCTGCGCGGCGTCCGCCGTACTCGCCTGCGAACCTAGAATTACACAATATATCATACATAAGCTTGAAGTCATACAAACACGACATTAAGGCCGAACTAGTAACTCGTGTCGTGAACCATGCGCGATACGCTATAACGTGTGATTACGCGCCTGAAGCCACTCCGACGCGTCGCGATACGCAGAAACCCAAAACCCATACATACGTATCACGAGTGTCGCGAAAGATTGAAAATACGGGAAAAAGGGTATTCCACTCCAGATTTTGATACAGAAATGATATTGTAAAACTATATATACCAAAATAACCCAAATAGTAGCAGACTCCAGTGGCCCAAACCCCAAATCCTAATTCACCCATCTGGTCGCAAATTGCGGCCAGAATGAATATTCCGGCGGCCTCAGTAAGGGGGTGGGCTCCCAGGTTTGGTGTGTGCACTCAATACCCCCCATGCATGCTACAGTAATATCTAGTTTTGTTCTGGGGCATCTCGGGTAGTAGCAGATCCTACAGAGCCTAAAATCAAGTTAAAATCCACACCTTTGCACTAAAATGGAAATTTATGGTATTTCTGTGCAAACTGAAACAAAACCTGGCCTAAAATAGCTCTAATAACACCTAATAGAGCTAACCAAACTAACAAAACCCTAATCTAACATGTGAATCACAAATATCCTTTAATATCACTAAAAAAGCATAAAAATGATATTTTTACTAAAGAATACTACAAGTTTAAGGAAAAGGAGTGCTAACATGAGTTAATACCTTCTAAAATCCTTATAAAACACCAAAAGTCCAGCTCCTCTCTCAGGTGTGCAGATTAGCCTTCAAACACCTCAAAAAGCCCCCGTTTCTAAGGTTTGGTGAAGGAAATGTGTGGTTTTTGTGTAGGATTTTTATGGAGATCAAAGAGAAGTGAAAAAGAGAGGAAAAGATAAGGAAGAGCTGGGGTTTTTCTGCTGGAATTTCCCAGAATTCTGAAGTGGGGAAAAGAGAGAGAGAGAAGGGAAGAAAATGGGTCTAAAGGTCAAACTTTCACCTAACCACCATGCCTCATTGTTTAATTGGATTTTGAATTATAAAAAGGGTTATGATATGATTTAAAATGGTGGGGATAAGTTGGCAACCATGAAACAAAAGAATGGTTAACATGCTACCAAAACCCTAAGTCACAAAATGGCTAAGTGTGCATGTTTACACTTCAAAGGAAAATCTTCCAATTTGCTAATCACGACTAAATAACTAATAATCCTATGAACACTAATATAATAACATGCACAAATACTAATTATCACAAAAACATTCTAACGGTAATTCAAAGTGTTACAATAGTAATGGCCTCTAGGGCATACATATAACTAACAATCTCCCACTTGCACTAGGGCCATCTGATAGCAGTGGTTGTAGTATCTCATACTCAACCATCCCATAAAAGTTTCTCTCTGAGAAAAGGCCTTTGTGAGTGGATCCGCCGTGTTGTCCTCTGAGTCTACTCTCCTTACCTTGATCCCCTGGAGATCAACCATCTCCACGATCAAGTGATACTGCCTAAGAATATGTCTGGATCATTGATGGGACGGGCGTTCCTAGGCATAAGCCACAACTCCATTGTCACACAATGGGAGGAACGAAGTTCATCTCATCAACTAATATACACCCAGACTGCCTCTTTGGCAGCATCTTTGGTAGCGATGTATCCAGCCTTTATCGTCTAGTATGCCACGGTATCTAGCTTGGAACTCTTCCAACATACCGTCCCTTTACTGAGGGTAAAGACAATGCCTGAGACTGACATTCAGTCGTCCTTATCACCGTCGAACCTTTCTAGTGATTCTCCCCAGGATCGATTGATACCAACTCACTACAACTAGTGAGTATCCTAACATCCAATTAGATCTATCTCATAGATGCAAAACCCAGGATTTAGTAGGTATCACTTTGATCCTATATGGAGAATCCTTGTGATAAGCGGAGATTGACCGAGCGTAGCATAGAAAACTTCTTCCCTATAATGAGTATGTCATCCACGTACTCTACGAGGATTACCACCATACTCCCTACTACCTTTTTGTATATACAAGGTTCATCTACCATTTTGATAAAGTCAAACTCTTTGACTAATACATCAAAACAGATGTTCCAACTCCGCGATGCCTGCTTTATCATATAAAACATCTTGCACACGTTTCCGCTGCTCCCACTGTCTACGAAGCCCTTTGACTGTGTACTTACAGACTCTCTCTTCTAAAACATCATTTAGAAAAGCAGTCATGACACCCAACCGCCAGATATCGTAGTCATGGTATGTAGCCGTGGAAAGTAGGATCTTGATGGATTTAAGCATAGTTACTTAGAAAAGGTTTCATTATAATCCATACCTGGTCAATGATGCAAACCTTTAACAAGTCTAGCTTTGAAAGTCTCAACTTTTCCATGTACACCAAGTAATCTTCTCAAGATATACTTGCTCCTGATGGGGATTTAACCCTTCAGATAAAGCAACCAAAGTCCATACTTTATTGGTGTATAAGGATTCCATCTCAGATCGATAAACATCCAGCTATTCTTACAGAGTCCAACTCCTGATGGTCAGCTCGAAACTAGTTAGGTCATCATCCCATGATGCAATCCTCGCTCCCACTGTCATAGAGAAACCGAAGTATCTCTCAGGTGGGTGAGGAACCCTACTAGATCGGCGGAGAGGCTGAGGTTCGTTGGTTGCTATTGAATCCTTTGGTTCTACCAAATCAGTAGCTGCAGTTTGTATAGCTGGAACTCTTTCCAGTTATACCTCATGTCCACTTATTTCTTCACAAGAAATTCCCTTTCACAAAGGTGGCATGCTGAGAAACAAAACATTTTTGTTCCTCGGTTAGGTAGAAGATATTCCCTTGCGAATGCTTGGGATATCCAACAAACTTCTACAGAGTTGACTTTGCCTCGAGCTTGTCCGGATTTTGCTTTTTAGACATAGGCCGGACAACCCCAAATCTTAACTGACTTAAGAGATGGGCTCTTCCCTTTCCATATCTCATATGAAATGGTAGGCATCTGATTTGATCGGAACCCTATTCAATAGGTATGCAGCTTCTCAAGTGCATAACTCCCAAAAGGAAATAGGAAACTCAGTAGTACTCATCATAGAGCACACCATATCACATAGGGTGTTATTGCTCCGCCCCGACACACCGACGTGCTGTGGTGTATGCGGAGGAATAATGCTGAGAGAGTCTCTCATTCTTAGAATAGTCCAGGGATCCCGTGCTAAAGTATTCTCCTCCCTGATCACATCAAAGGAAATAATACGTATACCCGTTTTGGTTCTCTACTTCTAACTTATATTCTGTGAATATCTCAAAAGGTTCGGACTTGTGTTTCAACAGGAACATGTGTCTGAATCTTGAGAGATCATCAGAGAATGTAATGAAGTACAAAGAACCGGTCTTGGCATGTGTAGACAGGGGACCTTCATACATCAGCATGTATCAATCCCAAGAGTTTACTAACTCTTTCTCTGTTTCCAATAAACAGAGCTATGGTCATCTTATCTTTGTGACATAACTGGCAAGTTTCATAAGATGCAAATTCAAACTAATTTAAATATGCATCTATATATAACTTTAGCTAGTCGGGTCGCATTGATATGACCTAGTCTACAATACCTCAAGAAGGATTCGTTCATTTATGAACTCTTCCTCTTGTGTGTGTTCTATATACTAAGAACTGTGGTTTGATTTAGAACGTTAATGCTTTTAGATAACGTGCCTGAACCGATCAACTCTTGATATAAGAAATGTTCAAAACTTATCCAATCAATACAAAATTATATCCTTCTTTACTAATAAAGAGACTGATATGATTTTGTATATCAGGTTCGGTATCTAATGACATTTGTTCAGAATCAATGTATTCAGGTAATACAGGGTGACAGTGACCAACAGACCTGGCTGCAACACTTGTACCGTTTTCTGCCTCATGAAATTTATCACCCGTCCTCAGTTCTCTACCTTTTTGTAGCCCATGTAATATATTACATATGTGGGATCCTGATCCGGTATCATATACCCAGGACGTAAAGGACATTTGAGAAACAGTTCTCTATAATGAACACACCCTAAGATGATGCATCAACATGCACTTTCTTCGTTTGGGCGGCACGGGAAATCTGGTATTCCCCAATTTCCTGCTCTGTCTTATAACAATTATAAGTTGGAGCGGGACCAACGTTCCCCAGCTCAGTATAACAAGCGGGTTCGGTCAAAATATCCGTTTTATTATCTTGATTAAGGCGTGACATGGTCGCTACCTAGAGAGAGAGAGAAGAAAACACTCTGCGTGCGCTCTTGCAAGATCAGATTGGTTATTATTTTATCTAATCTGGATGGCTCCCACTGTTTTTATCAAATCTTCCTTCAAACCCTAAAAGGAAAGACTAGCCAGGATTAATTACACGCTACAAGTTCGCCAATCTTTCAGCCAGGCCAGTGTCGGTACTTTGAGGGAGGTTCCCCGTGCTATCGCACGGACCTAATTAAAGTATACCTCGTTTTCCCAGAGGCGTAAACCCCGTCGACACCTTTCTAGACACTTACTTGATCGGCTAATTGTAATGTATAAAACTCTCCCAGGAGTAACAATTACTCGCAGTGGGTATCGGGATCCAACTATCTCATAGAAGGTATGCAATCTCATTGCAAATTTCAACACTTGAAATTCCCGATAATTTTGCCCTTAGCGTCCTATGACCTTGACGCAGGCCAACAAACCATAGTGCGCTAGTCAAGTTCAACCGGTCATTTCCTGATTGAATTAAACCCACCCGTACGACCCTTGACGCAGGACAACAAAGTCGCACGACTACCCTAATCCAATCTGCATCATATGCATAAGCAGATAAATACTAGTTAGCTACCGCACACTACGCCTTGACGCAGGCCAACAAACGTAGCACGAATACTAACTACTACTTATCTGAAATGACGGAGCGCTACGACAGGTTTTTCTGAAAACCCATTGCGTAATGAACTTGATATCGTTGTAGAATCAAATGATTTTAAAATGGAGTGTTTTTTAGGCTTTTCTAGTTTTGCTAAAGGGGTCACTCCCAGTGAAGGGATCGTCATCCCTTTCCTCATCGAATAAGGTGCAGGATATATCATATATACCGCTGTGCAAAGCAAAAACTATATAAGCAATCAAAAGACAAACCGAGGGTTGTAGTATCTGCCAGTTATTGCTAAAGGAGTCACTCCCGGTGAAGGGATCTCGGTCCTTTCCTTATCGAATAAGGTGCAGGATGTTCTACAAGGAACACCGCGATGCAAAGCAAGAACTGTAGCTACCTGTTTTTGAAAATTCGATTCCACAACATCTTTAGGTTTCTTTTATTTCATTAATCATATTAATGAAGTCCCATCATTTAAGTCACCTAAACATCACAGATAAATACGACGTACACTTATGCCATCCGCATTCGCCTCGATGTCCCCTCGTGCACCGTTAGGTTAGGTAACTAACGGCAGAGTGGGGAAGGGCTAGCGCGGGTGTAAAACATAAGTAACGTCTATATAATATATCAAATATACTATATACAGTATCTATCATCACATATCAAATGATCACATCACAGATATCGCAGCAGAAGAAACATATGAAACATTGGATATACTAGGACGTCCGTGTTTTCAATACGAGCCTGTATAAAACACGGATTCTACGGTCGCGATGAATAGCCAAACCCACACCCCTAGACCCCTACAAGAGCGGCAAGCAACCCTACCAATTCTAGAGTTAGGAGACCCGGACTCGACTCCTCGAGTTGGTTTCCCACTGGACTCAAGAACCCGGTTACTTGTGCCCTCCTCCTTGGGTCTATCCTAGTGCGGAAAAGTAAATAATATACAATGGGTGACATCTTCCGCTACCTGGAAGTGCCCCAACAAAAGAATATTACATACAATTAATTTTACATGAATGAAAATAAAAAACTCTCATCTCATATAAAAACCCCCGGCTATTCAAAACGCGACGATCCAATATAACATATCCAGCAACACATAATATCACATGTCATCAACGTAAGTAAATGTGCGCATCCCAATTGTCGTTGACATATAGCAACGAAACCGGCAATATCACATATTACACTTACGGTCACAGAAAAGAAAGTGTAAAACTACAACAGTTGGAATCCGCAACCTCCTTAGACATCGCATGCCTAACAATTATAAACCCTGCACTTTAGTCTCATTATCGAAAACACTTTTCAATATCAAGTCGGGCAATTCAACAAGATTCCCGGCATTTTGATCGAATGCTCGTCGCAAACTTTAGTAGGCGGCCGCACCCCCGATGCCGTCGACGAAGTGCACTAAGGCGGAACACTGCTGCCGCGAGCACCCGAACGGATGCTTTCGGCGATGGGGTTCTCCTACAGTCACTTGGTCGGGGCTATGGGGCATGGCTGTCTATTAAGTTTACCCGGCGAGTATTCGTGTACGCTACGTGATTACGACGGACTTTTGATCACATCAAAATTCCGTGGCAACCGATCAATTGAGACTAAACTGCTATGTTCATAACAACCAAATTAGTTATCTCATAACTGCTTGTGGATTCCAAATATTGTATCACATTCCAGATAAATAGAAAATGTTAAACTTTCCGATCGAACAATCAAACACCCAAGTTTTCCCGAAACAGCTCAATACATGAAATATGTTTAAAAACATTCACTTCATGCCACAGTACCAACGGTCCAGCCGTAGAAGGGTCAAGCCAACGCCTTATATGCGGCACGCCGTACTACCCCAAACCCTAAGGTTCAAAGGGCAGTTCAAGACGGTCACATAATCGAGTTAAGGTTTGTTGTCTTCTAGAGGGTCCATCGCGTTACTTGCACTACTTAGAACGTTTTCAAACTACGGAAAAATCCAACACTTGGAAATTTCCAGGCAGGGGAAAAATTGGGTATTTTTTATCCGGTCGAACTTTTTAACATATTCTAAAATTACCCGGAAAAACACATAGACAAAATTAGACAATCCGATCGAATCTTCGACTCCCAATACAACCCAGAAAACTCTACTCTTGAGTAAGCATTAAAAATTCCTAGAAAATACAGCATGTACAGAAAGAAATTACTGTGCAAAAAGTAAGGGATTAAGTCATCATTTGGTCGCGGAACCGCCGCATAAGCCAGCTTGTGCCGCGGTTCCGCGGCTCTTTGGGCGTATCATTTTGTCGTTTTGCACTGTATTTCTTAAAACTTCCTGCTGAATTTTTTAAGCATTTTTAATCTAGAAAAATCCACAGTTTCAAAAATTGTACAGAGAGGAGTATTCGATTAGGGTTTCGGGTTCAAACGGACTTCTAACTTCGTCTACTCATCGCCTAAAACTCTAGCTAGTCTCTTATACCACTGTAGGGTTCCTAGGCACACTCAAGAGGTTCCACAAGGCATCAACCATGCCAAATTCAAATTTTTCATGTGCATAAGAATCCTAAACTAGATCGTTAACTAGAGATTAGGCGAAAAGCAAGCAAGTAAACAACTTTATTGCTAAGTGAAAGGGACTACAACCTTTGTAGATCCGCTCCTCCATTTCTTTAGCTCCGTGTTGACGTCCCTCCGCTGCGATCATCGGAATCCCAGACTCTAGCGATGGTTTCGTCGGAGAAATGATCGGGCTAGGTCATTGACTTCAAGGACGAAGATGATCTACGTCGGGGAGATTCAAACTCAAGCTATTCCTTCACTTGGTCAAAAACTTTGTGAAGAGAACACCCTATACTACATGGTAAGTAGTAGAGGATGAAGAAATAGGAAGTGGGTTCACTTTAGAATTGGATTTCTCACTCTTTTTCTCATGGCACCATTGGAGCTAGCAAGCTTTTGTGAGCTTGATGAAGATGATGAAGAAGAAAAGAATCATATATCATTATCCAAAAATGAAACTTGTGAAATAAATAATGGCACCATGGTTGAGTTAATCCCTCATGCTTAACTCATGTATAGATTTAACCAAAGCATTAGGTTAAGGGTTAGGTTAACTAATATCTTGAACAAATGACAAAAGAGTTGACTTTGTCAATATTTATCAAGCTTCATGAAGCTTGATAACTTTGACCAAAGTCTCACTCTTTTGTTATTTGCTAGGAAAATAGTAAACCCTAATTTAACATTGATTTGGTTTAGTCTCATACACACAACTTGTATGTATCATCAAGCATGATACAAACATGTACGCTTGCATATATCACATATAAACAATGTGCACATTCAAGTGAGAAAATCAATCTTAAGTGAACCAATACTAGTTAATGTAAAGTAATATATCAAATATATAATTATACATTAAATCGTTAAATCAACAATTGATTTAACGATCCGGTCATAACGCATATAACCGACTAATATCAAGTGTATCAATGTATCGAATCAACACTTGATTCGGTAACCCGGCTATATCACATATAACCGACCGATGATACAAATCGCGAGAATAGAATACAGTATCACATACTGGTATTATTCTCGGTCCCGCATATATCTCATATGCGCTCCTATTTCGTTTCGCTTGAGCCAGGAAACCCTGTGTATGACTCTAAAGACTCGTCAATACGCCGGCAGTAGGTGATGATCATATCAAACACCCACAAGCCGCAAGCGGTCTGCTAAACGTAACGGCCACCCGAGTATTGAGCGATCAGAAGATCAACGAGCAAGCCCGCTCACACTCCTGTGAATCCAACTAGTAACACTTACCGTACAGTCCGGTCTGTTCGTCTGATATGTCGCATATCTCGTCTAGGGGTGGTAAACGTCAGACCCCAATAACTCGATAAGTCGTGTCGATATGAGTCTCATAACGGGTCGAGAAACTACTGGTAACACTTACCAGTAAATCCCTAAAGCAGCCTTGGCCAAGGATTGATACTAGATCGATGATGATCGACGAGAGTTAGGGTTTTCTCGCAAAACCAGGGTTTCATCTTATCCCTTGTTCTGTTGTCGATATCATTCACATTCTAGCCTCTAGCAATTTCAAGAAACGATCGTAACTCCCCAATTTCGAGCGATATCATTCAAGAAAGCATCGTAACGAAATGGGTCGTCGTTTCTTGAACTTGCTAGGGTTTACAAAACATCGTAGGAATCAAGAATCGATTAAAGCTATGTTACATCATCATTCTATTGACCGTCTCGACTCCTCGACGAGCGGAGTTTTATTCACACATCACCATACAGAAAATATTTACGAATTGTAAAGATATCATGATGCAGAATTTAAAGAAAACAAGATAAAAGAATTATCACCTTTATTTATCTCAACAATTTTGATTACATTCGCTTCAAGAACTACAAGAAAAAGAATCTAGATTGTTGATCGGGCGTCGCTCGGCTTCGTGAGTCGTGGATCGGCTCGGATCGCTTGCTCCGTTGAAGATCGGCTCCGCTCCTAAAGGTTGTAGGGCTTCTTGCTTAATGGGTACTCGGGAATCTTGATTCTAATTGGAATTAGGGTTAGGGTTTCACACAAGCCTTGTCACTAGACTTGTGGAAGAAGAAGAAGAAAGTGAATGGTTCTAGTTTGATACTAGATTTAGGATTGATAATAGGATTTTTCCAAGATTTTTCAAGATTAATAATAAGTGAGCCTAGGGTCTTATTTATAGAACACCCAAACCCTAAGTTTAGGTTTGAAATGGTAGTTCCCTCCAAAAGTTTGTTGAGTCTTCTAGAAGATAGTTTGTTAGGAGCTAGCTTAGGGTTTAAGCTAGGTTTAATTAGGCTTTAGAAACCCTTGTTTGCTGATCTGGCAGAAACCTCTAGAGTCTTCTGGAACTTGAGATACATTTCTGAGCAGTGGGCCATGAGACAGGAGTTTTGCACCAAAATTGAGGAGATGATGTCATCAAGCCGCCGCGGAACCGCGGCCTAAGCCGGCTCTGGCCGCGGTTCCGCGGCCAAGTTGGAGCCTTGGGCTGACTGGCTTCTGTTGTGGTCTTGTACTGATGTTTGTAGCTTTCTTTGATATGTTGATTTGTGGTTTCTCCTTTGGGTTGATACCAGATTTGAAGTTAGTGAGTTGGCGTATATTTGAGCGGTGTAAATTTGAGCGAGCTTCTCCTTTTTCTGCACAGACTTCGAAACACGGGTTGCGACATATAGAAATATTGCGATGCCATGCAATGCAGTCAATTTCCCTAGAAATGCCGGTTTTAAGATCTAATACATGTAATCTGATATTTTGCGACAGATTTGCTAATATGTAGAATATGAATGCCGAACACTCCTATATGAATGCAATTGATGAGGAAATTGCCGGTGAAAATATACAATATTTTCGACTAATCAAATACCCCCAAACTTAATTTCGATCGTCTCGAGCGAATGTTTTATTAAAAAGAGAAGGAGAAAATAAGGAAAGAGAAAAACTAACTAGCACACTTTCGTAGGCAACACGATTGCACTGAGCATGTGCAACAAGCCTTTAAACCTCTAGGTGTCCCTAGTAGGAGGAATGTTGTCTCCTGAGGGTTTTGAGCGGATTGCACCCACAAAATCCAATAATAAAAGAAAGATCATGAATATTACATTTAAAGAAAAGAATTGTAAAAGAAAGACTTTGAAAATTAGGGTTTCCAACTAAGCTAGCTTTTCGGTTTTCATGAGCCCTATCTTAATTTTCATGAAAAGATGTCAGAAATCACGTCTTCCCTCAATAAAACATCGTCTTATTTTTCATTCCTATCTTTCTTCCAAACATCGATCATATAACCCTGCGTGTGTGTAAAGACATCCCTACACACAGAGAATTCAATTCAAGCTATCATATTCTTGCCCATCAGCCCCAGTACTTTTTAATTAATGAATATTTAAACGAGATTGCTCACACACTTTCATGCGACCGTTAATACTTCTTGAGGTACTAACCGACCGATTACTCTTGTGCTTGCTTACTTGGTGTTTTTTCCTCGTCTTGCACCACCTCAGGCATAGCAGTGACTCCCAGACCAGTTGGCCTTAGGGCACTTGGTGAAGAAGCACCCTCGCTATATATTTTTTTTATTGCCCTTAGCGATAACAAAACCAGTGTCCATTTTTCTCACCATTTTATATTTTCTTCATTTTTTTATTTCCTTCATACTTTTGGCTTTAAGACAAGAGCATTTCAAGGTATCCTCTACTATCTCAGGCTTTAAGACGTGTGTAAGTGCGAATAGCAGGGTATCAACGTTCAAAATGTTTGGCTTCCAGAATAGAAACTATTTTTTAGACTTATTTTTATCCTCAGATTAGTGACGTCTTTCATCTTACTAACCCTTGGGACAACGGCTCATAACTACTTATTACTAGTTCGTATAAGAAAACTTCTAATTTTCTTAGTTTTCTTAAATTTTTCTAATCTCATGGATGTAATTTTTCACTATCTAAACTTTTATTATCTTATTTATGTACAAAAATTTTTTTTTTTCTTGAAAATTTTTAAATTTTTATGGTTTTCAAAAAATGTTTTTTGCTTATGCAAAGTGATATGCAAATGATGCGAAAATAAGCACAAACCTCCTCCAAACTTGTTTTCAACAGTGTCCTCACTATTGCCTTCTGCTAAATCTCGAAAAACCTGTAAGCTTGGGAGGAATTTATTAGTGGGGGCAAAATATTTAAGTGAAGAACCTCCCCGAAACTTATTTCTGGCTCATCATTTTGTAAAACTTCTTTTTAGGAGCCAGAAAAACATACCCCCCAAACTTGAATTATGCAATGTTAAGTTTTGAAAATCACAAGTGGGGGTCAAAAATCATTGGTCAATGCCAAGCTTTGCAAAGACCAAATGTCAACACCAACCATTCAAAGATTTTATCAATGCAGTGCTCTGGTTGGTGGAAGAAGAAGTGGGGAAAGGTTAAGTGGTGGAATAGAATATGTGTGCGTCTCATTTTGGAGAGACGATGCAGTGTATGTGATGGATTACTCGCATTCTTCTTACAGTTCTGAAGAGGGGGTGGAGGTTCAATTTCATTGATTTGGAGATGATTCATCTCAACACCCGTGTTATTCAGAAATGCGAGTTCATCAGCGAAGATCTCCTCAAAAGTTTCATCTATACCCCGAAGAATAATGTCATCACAAAGTGCGGGGTGATCTTCAGACTCTAAAAGCAGTTCATAATCAGTGTTAATTGTTGACCCGGACGTCTTGGTGGAAGAGTCCGCATATGTATGATACATAGTTGGATCAAACAATAACGTATGAAAAGAGTCAAGATCGGTATCAGGAGGATCATTAAATTCGCTGCTGTCGACATCCATTAAGTCGACAGAACAGACCTGAGCAGTAGGTTCGGAGGGTACACTTCCTAACTTGTAAATGTTCATCTCAATTGTCTTCTTCCCGAAGGATAGGGTCATAGAACCGTTACGACAATTGATGATAGCATTGGATGTGGCCAAAAAGGGGCGACCTAAAATCACCGGAATTTGATTCCGTGAGTTCGCTACAGGCTGTGTATCAATTACAATAAAGTCTACAGGGAAGATAAATTCCCCGATTTTTATTAACACATCCTCTAGTTCACCCCTAGGTCTGGTGATTGATCGGTCAGCCATCTGGAGAGTGCAAGGAGATGGTTTCAACTCTCCGATACCTAACTGTTCATAAACTGAGAAAGGAAGCAGGTTAACACTTGCTCCAAGATCTAGTAGAGCACGGTTAATGTGTTTCTCCCCGATAGAGATGGAAATCGTAGGATAACCAGGATCCTTACGTTTCCTCGGTAATTGCTGGGGGAAGCCGTTTCTACTGTTTTTGCCATGAATATCTTCTTGGGCATTTGTTTCTTCCTCTTTCTAGTGCAGAAGTCTTTAAAAACTTTCGCATATGCAGGGACTTGTTGAATAGCATCTAGAAGAGGGATATTGATGTTAACCTGTTTAAACATCTCAGTGATCTTCTCTATATGTGGACTTGGTGTGTTAGCCCTTAACCGATTAGGATAAGGTGCTTTAGCAATAAGCGCTGGGTCCATCATAGGAGAAGGAAGTGTGTGTGGAACCGATCCCAGTATAGAAGTGGGGATCGTCCGTGGAGGGGTAAAAGAGGTGGGCTGTAGTGGCGAGCCTTTTGGGAAATGGAGAATAGGCTCGGAAGAAGGTGGTAGGGTAGAAGAACTGGGGTCAGAATTAGATGTGTGTGTGTGAGGAAAGGTCTCAGCCGGGGTGTTGATATGATTTTCAGTATCATCAACTTCTTCCCCAACATGATTGTCAAGCACTCTTCCAGATCTCAACGTGGTGATTGCATTCACATGATGTGAATAACCAGGATTGGGTAAGGATTGAGCTGGAAGTTTCCCTTTCTCTCTTGCACTCATTTCGGCTTTTAATCGTGCAATTTCTTCTTCCATCGATTTAATACTCTCGTTTTGGGACGCAGAGTTTTTCTCAATTTTATCGACAGAAGATTTCATTTCAGCCGAAACATGCATGATATTTGTTAAGATCAAATTCATGTATTGTGCAAAAGAAGAGGATTCATCAGTTCCGGTCAACTGTAAAGGACAAGACAATGCAAGTGTGTTGACCTGATTTTGAAAATTATGTGCTTGAAAGGGGTGCGGACTTAATTGAAGTTGTGGCTGCTGTTGTGGTGGAGGGACCCTTTGGAAATTGTTTTGGTTTGGAACCGTGTTTTGTGATTGTGATTGGTTCCAAGCAAAATTTGGGTGATTCCTCCAACCCTGATTATATGTGGAAGAAAAAGGATCGTTCCTAGGTCTTTGAAATGCGGCATTGGTATGCTCACGACCTTGAAACGGACATTCTTCCGTCAAGTGAGACGGATCAGAACAACAGCCACATACAGTTCTAGAAAGTGACATTTGATTAAGGGAGGCGGCTAAAAATTTGTTTTCCATAGTCTCGAGTTTCTTTTGTATAGCTGAAATGTCAGCTCTAACTCCTATGGAAACATCTGATTGGTTATTGCCACTCCTAAATGATGGACTTTCCCACTGTAACAACTTTTCAGCGAACTCTTCTCAATATCGCCAAGCTTCCCCATCATCCTTGATCATGAAGGTACCTTGACACATGTTTTCAAGGCTCTGTTTAGTGTTAGGGTTACTGCCCTCATATATGATTCGTCAAAGCTCCCATCTCAGGATGCCGTGATGAGGATATTGAACCAATAGATCCTTGAAACGTTCAAAGTATTTAGAGAATGGTTCAGCGGGGAGCTGGGAAAATTGATTCAGTTCGCTACGGATTCGAGCTGTCTTTTGTATTGGGTAAAATTTCTTAAGGAATGCAGTGACGAATTCTTCCTAATTCGAAATAGAGTGTGCGGTAGTGTTATATAGCCACTTCTCGGCTATATCGCACAATGTAAATGGAAGAAGTCGTAGACGCATCGCATCCACTGAAAGTTGTGACGTACCCATCATTGCGCACACGTTTTCAAATTTGGTAATGAAAACGTAAGCGTCCTCAGTCTCGAGTCCATGGAATTTGGGTAAAAGATTGATATACTGGGGCTTAATCTCAAAATTATCCCCATTGGCTGGTGGTGTGGATAAGCAGGTCGAAAGAGGACCTCTAAGTGGATAGCATCTCTCCTGGAGAGAGATGCGGGGTGGATTCTGCGCACCAACGGACGGCGGCAGATTAGGGTTAAAGAAATTTGATGGAGGTGGATCCATCAGTGTGGGTGTGGTAGTGGGTAAAGAAGAGGTAAATGGAGAAATATCGACTTCGGAGTCGATAAAAGGTACGCGGACTAAACGGGCACTAGAATCCCGTGTCCAGCCTATCTTGTACTAAAAAGGGTTAGTACAAGTGGCAGCGTTGACTTTTATAATTAGGGGTAAAAAGAATGCGGTGTTTGCTTTTGAAAAAGGGACGGATTTTTGAAAGAATGATGCGACACAACAAATGCAGCACACAACCCTAGAATCTAGTGGTCACCTAGGTCCGGCTCTAGACCGCTCCTAACTGCCAAAAGACAAGTCGCGGGATAGAATCCTCCACTGCCTCTTTGTACCCCTGTGGCCGGATAAGTGCCAGGTAAGTGGGAAGGTACTCCACTACGTAAGTAGTGGGCCTAATTAATAACCACTAGCCTTAGACACACTCGCCTTAGGCACCACAGGAAAACGCGGATAAGCAATGAATTACCCACGGCCTTCTTCTGTCCTAATTGAGCACGACAGTCCTTAGAGTCATCTCTAGATTTCTTTTAGTTGATGTGGGTTCAATGCGGATGCATGTTTTGTGGTTTTCGGGGCCTAGGAAGGGTAATGAAATCCCCACCTAATTTGGATTTGGTCGTGCCCCTTAAATTCCATATTTATAATGCAAACAACCAAGAAACAAAATCACGCACAATTTTAATTTGCAATTTGCTAGCTGCTGTGCTTTGTAAAGAATCCTGCAGCAAAGTATTAGTTGGAGCTAAAAAGAGGAGAGAGGAGAGAGTAAGAAGTTACCTGCACTGAAAATTTTGCAGAGAACCCCTCAGGCCACCGCGGTTCAGCCGCAGATGGTGGTTATTGGCCGCTCTTCAGCGGTCCTATGGTGGGTTCACTGCACAAGTTTTCTTCAGAGAGCTTATCTTGGATCCCTCAGCTCTCTGGTATATTCCAAAAATTTTTATCAATTCCCAGAAAGCTCCAGATCTCCTTGCAATGAAACACGACAAATTGTTTAGGGTTTGCATGAATTTTGATCTCAAAATAACAATGGAATAATTCTTTCAATTCAAACTATAATATGAAACGAATTAGCTCGTAATCCCCGGCAACGGTGCCATTTTGATTGTTGTAAATTCGTGTTGTGTCGTTTGAATCAATTCAAAAAGGTCCCCGGCAACGGCGCCATTTTGATTGAATTATTTTCTGACGTGTATATGTAAAAAGTATCGACAATCAAAAAATTATATTGACCGCAATCAAACTACGGTGTCAATTGTAGTTCATGAATGAGTGCGGATCGTCCACAGGGATTGCACGATTCGTTTGTTTTATAATATGCTTGAATTGAAAAGTTAAGCTAAGATAAACGAAAACATGATTCAAGAGTTTTGATTTTCAAGTGTCACTATTCTATTCAAGAATCAAGAAAAAGATAAACAGTCAAGAATCGGTATATCGAAAATATTTCCAATCAACAGTCAAGAATCTAAAAGAGGCTCGTAGGAATCGATTGGATATATAGACGTGATGTAATCTAAAGATTTCGTATTCTTGTCCTGCGAAGGATTGATACTAGATCGATGATGATCGACGAGAGTTAGGGTTTTCTCATGAAACTAGGGTTTCATCTTATCCCTTGTTCTGTTGTCGATATCATTCATATTCTAGCCTCTATCAATTTCAAGAAACGATCGTAACTCCCCAATTTCGAGCGATATCATTCAAGAAAGCATCGTAACGAAATGGGTCGTCGTTTCTTGAACTTGCTAGGGTTTACAAAACATCGTAGGAATCAAGAATCGATTAAAGCTATGTTACATCATCATTCTATTGACCGTCTCGACTCTTCGACGAGCGGAGTTTTATTCACACATCACCATACAGAAAATATTTACGAATTGTAAAGATATCATGATGCAGAATTTAAAGAAAACAAGATAAAAGAATTATCATCTTTATTTATCTCAACAATTTTGATTACATTAGCTTCAAGAACTACAAGAAGAAGAATCTAGATTGTTGATCGGGCGTCGCTCGGCTTCGTGAGTCGTGGATCAGATCAGATCGCTTGCTCCGTTGAAGATCGGCTCCGCTCCTAAAGGTTGTAGGGCTTCTTGCTTAATGGGTACTCGGGAATCTTGATTCTAATTAGAATTAGGGTTAGGGTTTCACACAAGCCTTGTCACTAGACTTGTGGAAGAAGAAGAAGAAAGAGAATGGTTCTAGTTTGATACTAGATTTAGGATTGATAATGGGATTTTTCCATGATTTTTCAAGATTAATAATAAGTGAGCCTAGGGTCTTATTTATAGAACACCCAAACCCTAGGTTTAGGTTTGAAATGGTAGTTCCCTCCAAAAGTTTGTTGAGTCATCTAGAAGATAGTTTGTTAGGAGCTAGCTTAGGGTTTAAGCTAGGTTTAATTAGGCTTTAGAAACCCTTGTTTGCTGATCTGGAAGAAACCTCTAGAGTCTTCTGGAACTTGAGATACATTTCTGAGCAGTGGGCCATGAGACAGGAGTTTTGCACCAAAATTGAGGAGATGATGTCATCAAGCCGCCGCGGAACCGCGGCCTAAGCCGGCTCTGGCCGCGGTTCCGCGGCCAAGTTGGAGCCTTGGGCTGAGTGGCTTCTGTTGTGGTCTTGTACTGATGTTTGTAGCTTTCTTTGATATGTTGATTTGTGGTTTCTCCTTTGGGTTGATACCAGATTTGAAGTTAGTGAGTTGGCGTATATTTGAGCGGTGTAAATTTGAGCGAGCTTCTCCTTTTCCTGCACAGACTTCGAAACACGGGTTGCGACATATAGAAATATTACGATGCCATGCAATGCAGTCAATTTCCCTAGAAATGCCGGTTTTAAGATCTAGTACATGTAATCTGATATTTTGCGACCGATTTGCTAATATGTAGAATATGAATGCCGAACACTCCTATATGAATGCAATTGATGAGGAAATTGCCGGTTAAAATATACAATATTTTCGACTAATCACCACCTATCAGCAAAAGAGCTAGTACACCAACTATGGGGGTATCTGTGTCAAAAGATGCAAAACGCGGCCTGCCGCGACTACTCCGAAGGGCTACCTGCAAATACTGGGACACAACGGGGGTGAGTTGCCAATTCGTGAATAGAAATAACATATAAAGGTAATCGCGAGCATGCACGTACTGCGCTACTCTATCATATGCCAACATATGATATCAATGTGTGATAAACATATGTGCAATGATCATGCAAGTGCTCTATCAGGTAATATAACTACAGGATGAGGTACAATAATAAATTCTGAGCATGGGCGATATAACATCTACACGGAATGTCAACGTGGAATATATAATCGGTGTCCATCAATGCACCCGGATCCCCCACATAGCTCAGGAGCCGGCACTCTCATCGGCCCTCAAATCCTGTAAATCTCTGAGAATCCCGAGTGCCCAACATCGGCACCCAAATATCATAAATACTCGTGTCCAGCATCGACACGCAAATCCTCATCCATCGGGCCCCGTCAGTCCGGGACAGCCCACGGGCTCCGTCTGCGGTATCGGCCCTCGGCCCCGGAGTACGGATCACCCCGCATCCATCTATCGACTCTGATCAGTATCCTCCGGATAACTGTCAGGTCCAACCAATCACCGGTAGGTAGTAGTCCCTCTGCCAGGCTCACCGTCTACTACACAGCGAAACCGTTCTTGCCCCGGGGTACCATACCGGGTCCACCATATACCCGTAATCGGCCTCAACCGGCTCCTCGATTCGGGTTCACATATATCACTCTAGCACAGAGACAACACATGGTGGACGCACCGAAATATCATATCAAGGGAACCGGGTTTTTAAATGATTACATATTTGAAATAGCCACGGTTCCCAAATCCAGAAATCACAAGTAAGCCAAACCAATATACAATTCAATGATCCGTTATGATATGTGCATCAAGTATGAATATCATGTCAAGTCACATAAAGATGAGCTACAACATAACGATCCGATGTAATATATGTATCAAGTATGAATATCATGTCAAGTCACATAAAGATGAGCTACAACATAACGATCCGATGTAATATATGTATCAAGTATGAATATCATGTCAAGTCACGTAAAGATGAGCTACAACATAACGATCCGATATAATATATGTATCAAGTATGAATATCATGTCAAGTCACGTAAAGATGAGCTACAACATAACGATCCGATGGAAATTCTACAGTGTGAGTGTCATGGAAATTACTAACGGTGTGTGTGTAACATGTAGGATAGTGCTCGTGCAACATGGACCGTTAGTAATGGTGCGGTGTTCTATCAATTATTGTTTATATCCATATAGCAGGAAATGCAGTATGCATTAAATAGTAGCCATGCACAGTCAATGTATGTAAATGTAGCTATAAGGTCCTATCAGCCCTGACGTAGAACGCCATGCGGGCGATATCCCCGTAGATGTTAAATCTACTCACCGAAGTCTCTCACTAGGTATAGCCAACAACTTGTTTCCCCTTCTGCGCGGCGTCCGCCGTACTCGCCTGCGAACCTAGAATTACACAATATATCATACATAAGCTTGAAGTCATACAAACACGACATTAAGGCCGAACTAGTAACTCGTGTCGTGAACCATGCGCGATACGCTAAAACGTGTGATTACGCGCCTGAAGCCACTCCGACGCGTCGCGATACGCAGAAACCCAAAACCCATACATACGTATCATGAGTGTCGCGAAAGATTGAAAATACGGGAAAAAGGGTATTCCACTCCAGATTTTGATACAGAAATGATATTGTAAAACTATATATACCAAAATAACCCAAATAGTAGCAGACTCCAGTGGCCCAAACCCCAAATCCTAATTCACCCATCTGGTCGCAAATTGCGGCCAGAATGAATATTCCGGCGGCCTCAGTAAGGGGGTGGGCTCTCAGGTTTGGTGTGTGCACTCAATACCCCTCATGCATGCTACAGTAATATATAGTTTTGTTCTGGGGCATCTCGGGTAGTAGCAGATCCTACAGAGCCTAAAATCAAGTTAAAATCCACACCTTTGCACTAAAATGGAAATTTATGGTATTTCTGTGCAAACTGAAACAAAACCTGGCCTAAAATAGCTCTAATAACACCTAATAGAGCTAACCAAACTAACAAAACCCTAATCTAACATGTGAATCACAAATATCCTTTAATATCACTAAAAAAGCACAAAAATGATATTTTTACTAAAGAATACTACAAGTTTAAGGAAAAGGAGTGCTAACATGAGTTAATACCTTCTAAAAACCTTATAAAACACCAAAAGTCCAGCTCCTCTCTCAGGTGTGCAGATTAGCCTTCAAACACCTCAAAAAGCCCCCTTTTCTAAGGTTTGGTGAAGGAAATGTGTGGTTTTTGTGTAGGATTTTTATGGAGATCAAAGAGAAGTGAAAAAGAGAGGAAAAGATAAGGAAGAGCTGGGGTTTTTCTGCTGGAATTTCCCAGAATTCTGAAGTGGGGAAAAGAGAGAGAGAGAAGGGAAGAAAATGGGTCTAAAGGTCAAACTTTCACCTAACCACCATGCCTCATTGTTTAATTGGATTTTGAATTATAAAAAGGGTTATGATATGATTTAAAATGGTGGGGATAAGTTGGCAACCATGAAACAAAAGAATGGTTAACATGCTACCAAAACCCTAAGTCACAAAATGGCTAAGTGTGCATGTTTACACTTCAAAGGAAAATCTTCCAATTTGCTAATCACGACTAAATAACTAATAATCCTATGAACACTAATATAATAACATGCACAAATACTAATTATCACAAAAACATTCTAACGGTAATTCAAAGTGTTACAATAGTAATGGCCTCTAGGGCATACATATAACTAACAATCTCCCACTTGCACTAGGGCCATCTGATAGCAGTGGTTGTAGTATCTCATACTCAACCATCCCATAAAAGTTTCTCTCTGGGAAAAGGCCTTTGTGAGTGGATCCGCCGTGTTGTCCTCTGAGTCTACTCTCCTTACCTTGATCCTCTGGAGATCAACCATCTCCACGATCAAGTGATACTGCCTAAGAATATGTATGGATCACTGATGGGACGGGCGTTCCTAGGCATAAGCCACAACTCAATTGTCACACAATGGGAGGAACGAAGTTCATCTCATCAACTAATATACACCCAGACTGCCTCTTTGGCAGCATCTTTGGTAGCGATGTATCCAGCCTTTATCGTCTAGTATGCCACGGTATCTAGCTTGGAACTCTTCCAACATACCGTCCCTTTACTGAGGGTAAAGACAATGCCTGAGACTGACATTCAATCGTCCTTATCACCGTCGAACCTTTCTAGTGATTCTCCCCATGATCGATTGATACCAACTCACTACAACTAGTGAGTATCCTAACATCCAATTAGATCTATCTCATAGATGCAAAACCCAGGATTTAGTAGGTATCACTTTGATCCTATATGGAGAATCCTTGTGATAAGCGGAGATTGACCGAGCGTAGCATAGAAAACTTCTTCCCTATCATGAGTATGTCATCCACGTACTCTACGAGGATTACCACCATACTCCCTACTACCTTTTTGTATATACAAGGTTCATCTACCATTTTGATAAAGTCAAACTCTTTGACTAATACATCAAAACAGATGTTCCAACTCCGCGATGCCTGCTTTATCATATAAAACATCTTGCACACGTTTCCGCTGCTCCCACTGTCAACGAAGCCCTTTGACTGTGTACTTACAGACTCTCTCTTCTAAAACATCATTTAGAAAAGCAGTCATGACACCCAACCGCTAGATATCGTAGTCATGGTATGTAGCCGTGGCAAGTAGGATCTTGATGGATTTAAGCATAGTTACTTAGAAAAGGTTTCATTATAATCCATACCTGGTCAATGATGCAAACCTTTAACAAGTCTAGCTTTGAAAGTCTCAACTTTTCCATGTACACCAAGTAATCTTCTCAAGATATACTTGCTCCTGATGGGGATTTAATCCTTCAGATAAAGCAACCAAAGTCCATACTTTATTGGTGTATAAGGATTCCATCTCAGATCGATAAACATCCAGCTATTCTTACAGAGTCCCACTCCTGATGGTCAGCTCGAAACTAGTTAGGTCATCATCCCATGATGCAATCCTCGCTCCCACTGTCATAGAGAAACCGAAGTATCTCTCAGGTGGGTGAGGAACCCTACTAGATCGGCGGAGAGGCTGAGGTTCGTTGGTTGCTATTGAATCCTTTGGTTCTACCAAATCAGCAGCTGCAGTTTGTATAGCTGGAACTCTTTCCAGTTATACCTCATGTCCACTTATTTCTTCACAAGAAATTCCCTTTCACAAAGGTGGCATGCTGAGAAACAAAACATTTTTGTTCCTCGGTTAGGTAGAAGATATTCCCTTGCGAATGCTTGGGATATCCAACAAACTTCTACAGAGTTGACTTTGCCTCGAGCTTGTCCGGATTTTGCTTTTTAGACATAGGCCGGACAACCCCAAATCTTAACTGACTTAAGAGATGGGCTCTTCCCTTTCCATATCTCATATGAAATGGTAGGCATCTGATTTGATCGGAACCCTATTCAATAGGTATGCAGCTTCTCAAGTGCATAACTCCCAAAAGGAAATAAGAAACTCAGTAGTACTCATCATAGAGCACACCATATCACATAGGGTGTTATTGCTCCGTCCCGACACACCGACGTGCTGTGGTGTATGCGGAGGAATAATGCTGAGAGAGAATCTCATTCTTAGAATAGTCCAGGGATCCCGTGCTAAAGTATTCTCCTCCCTGATCACATCAAAGGAAATAATACGTATACCCGTTTTGGTTCTCTACTTCTAACTTATATTCTGTGAATATCTCAAAAGGTTCGGACTTGTGTTTCAACAGGAACATGTGTCTGAATCTTGAGAGATCATCAGAGAATGTAATGAAGTACAAAGAACCGGTCTTGGCATGTGTAGACAGGGGACCTTCATACATCAGCATGTATCAATCCCAAGAGTTTACTAACTCTTTCTCTGTTTCCAATAAACAGAGCTATGGTCATCTTATCTTTGTGACATAACTGGCAAGTTTCACAAGATGCAAATTCAAACTAATTTAAATATGCATCTATATATAACTTTAGCTAGTCAGGTCGCATTGATATGACATAGTCTACAATACCTCAAGAAGGATTCGTTCATTTATGAACTCTTCCTCTTGTGTGTGTTCTATATACTAAGAACTGTGGTTTGATTTAGAACGTTAATGCTTTTAGATAACGTGCCTGAACCGATCAACTCTTGATATAAGAAATGTTCAAAACTTATCCAATCAATACAAAATTATATCCTTCTTTACTAATAAAGAGACTGATATGATTTTGTATATCAGGTTCGGTATCTAATGACATTTGTTCAGAATCAATGTATTCAGGTAATACAGGGTGACAGTGACCAACAGACCTGGCTGCAACACTTGCACCGTTTTCTGCCTCATGAAATTTATCACCCGTCCTCAGTTCTCTACCTTTTTGTAGCCCATGTAATATATTACATATGTGGGATCCTGATCCGGTATCATATACCCAGGACGTAAAGGACATTTGAGAAACAGTTCTCTATAATGAACACACCCTAAGATGATGCATCAACATGCACTTTCTTCGTTTGGGCGGCACGGGAAATCTGGTATTCCCCAATTTCCTGCTCTGTCTTATAACAATTATAAGTTGGAGGGGGACCAACGTTCCCCAGCTCAGTATAACAAGCGGGTTCGGTCAAAATATCTGTTTTATTATCTTGATTAAGGCGTGACATGGTCGCTACCTAGAGAGAGAGAGAAGAAAACACTCTGCGTGCGCTCTTGCAAGATCAGATTGGTTATTATTTTATCTAATCTGGATGGCTCCCACTGTTTTTATCAAATCTTCCTTCAAACCCTAAAAGGAAAGACTAGCCAGGATTAATTACACGCTACAAGTTCGCCAATCTTTCAGCCAGGCCAGTGTCGGTACTTTGAGGGAGGTTCCCCGTGCTATCGCACGGACCTAATTAAAGTATACCTCGTTTTCCCAGAGGCGTAAACCCCGTTGACACCTTTCTAGACACTTACTTGATCGGCTAATTGTAATGTATAAAACTCTCCCAGGAGTAACAATTACTCGCAGTGGGTATCGGGATCCAACTATCTCATAGAAGGTATGCAATCTCATTGCAAATTTCAACACTTGAAATTCCCGATAATTTTGCCCTTAGCGTCCTATGACCTTGACGCAGGCCAACAAACCATAGTGCGCTAGTCAAGTTCAACCGGTCATTTCCTGATTGAATTAAACCCACCCGTACGACCCTTGACGTAAGACAACAAAGTCGCACGACTACCCTAATCCAATCTGCATCATATGCATAAGCAGATAAATACTAGTTAGCTACCGCACACTACGCCTTGACGCAGGCCAACAAACGTAGCACGAATACTAACTACTACTTATCTGAAATGACGGAGGGATACGACAGGTTTTTCTGAAAACCCATTGCGTAATGAACTTGATATCGTTGTAGAATCAAATGATTTTAAAATGGAGTGTTTTTTAGGCTTTTCTAGTTTTGCTAAAGGGGTCACTCCCAGTGAAGGGATCGTCATCCCTTTCCTCATCGAATAAGGTGCAGGATATATCATATATACCGCTGTGCAAAGAAAAAACTATATAAGCAATCAAAAGACAAACCGAGGGTTGTAGTATCTGCCAGTTATTGCTAAAGGAGTCACTCCCGGTGAAGGGATCTCGGTCCTTTCCTTATCGAATAAGGTGCAGGATGTTCTACAAGGAACACCGCGATGCAAAGCAAGAACTGTAGCTACCTGTTTTTGAAAATTCGATTCCACAACATCTTTAGGTTTCTTTTATTTCATTAATCATATTAATGAAGTCCCATCATTTAAGTCACCTAAACATCACAGATAAATACGACGTACACTTATGCCATCCGCATTCGCCTCGATGTCCCCTCGTGCACCGTTAGGTTAGGTAACTAACGGCAGAGTGGGGAAGGGCTAGCGCGGGTGTAAAACATAAGTAACGTCTATATAATATATCAAATATACTATATACAGTATCTATCATCACATATCAAATGATCACATCACAGATATTGCAGCAGAAGAAACATATGAAACATTGGATATACTAGGACGTCCGTGTTTTCAATACGAGCCTGTATAAAACACGGATTCCACGGTCGCGATGAATAGCCAAACCCACACCCCTAGACCCCTACAAGAGCGGCAAGCAACCCTACCAATTCTAGAGTTAGGAGACCCGGACTCGACTCCTCGAGTTGGTTTCCCACTGGACTCAAGAACCCGGTTACTTGTGCCCTCCTCCTTGGGTCTATCCTAGTGCGGAAAAGTAAATAATATACAATGGGTGACATCTTCCGCTACCTGGAAGTGCCCCAACAAAAGAATATTACATACAATTAATTTTACATGAATGAAAATAAAAAACTCTCATCTCATATAAAAACCCCCGGCTATTCAAAACGCGACGATCCAATATAACATATCCAGCAACACATAACATCACATGTCATCAACGTAAGTAAATGTGCGCATCCCAATTGTCGTTGACATATAGCAACGAAACCGGCGATATCACATATTACACTTACGGTCACAGAAAAGAAAGTGTAAAACTACAACAGTTGGAATCCGCAACCTCCTTAGACATCGCATGCCTAACAATTATAAACCCTGCACTTTAGTCTCATTATCGAAAACACTTTTCAATATCAAGTCGGGCAATTCAACAAGATTCCCGGCATTTTGATCGAATGCTCGTCGCAAACTTTAGTAGGCGGCCGCACCCCCGATGCCGTCGACGAAGTGCACTAAGGCGGAACACTGCTGCCGCGAGCACCCGAACGGATGCTTTCGGCGATGGGGTTCTCCTACAGTCACTTGGTCGGGGCTATGGGGCATGGCTGTCTATTAAGTTTACCCGGCGAGTATCCGTGTACGCTACGTGATTGCGACGGACTTTTGATCACATCAAAATTCCGTGGCAACCGATCAATTGAGACTAAACTGCTATGTTCATAACATCCAAATTAGTTATCTCATAACTGCTTGTGGATTCCAAATATTGTATCACATTCCAGATAAATAGAAAATGTTAAACTTTCCGATCGAACAATCAAACACCCAAGTTTTCCCGAAACAGCTCAATACATGAAATATGTTTAAAAACATTCACTTCATGCCACAGTACCAACGGTCCAGCCGTAGAAGGGTCAAGCCAACGCCTTACATGCGGCACGCCGTACTGCCCCAAACCCTAAGGTTCAAAGGGCAGTTCAAGACGGTCACATAATCGAGTTAAGGTTTGTTGTCTTCTAGAGGGTCCATCGCGTTACTTGCACTACTTAGAACGTTTTCAAACTACGGAAAAATCCAACACTTGGAAATTTCCAGGCAGGGGAAAAATTGGGTATTTTTTATCCGGTCGAACTTTTTAACATATTCTAAAATTACCCGGAAAAACACATAGACAAAATTAGACAATCCGATCGAATCTTCGACTCCCAATACAACCCAGAAAACTCTACTCTTGAGTAAGCATTAAAAATTCCTAGAAAATACAGCATGTACAGAAAGAAATTACTGTGCAAAAAGTAAGGGATTACGTCATCATTTGGTCGCGGAACCGCCGCATAAGCCAGCTTGTGCCGCGGTTCCGCGGCTCTTTGGGCGTATCATTTTGTCGTTTTGCACTGTATTTCTTAAAACTTCCTGCTGAATTTTTTAAGCATTTTTAATCTGGGAAAATCCACAGTTTCAAAAATTGTACAGAGAGGAGTATTCGATTAGGGTTTCGGGTTCAAACGGACTTCTAACTTCGTCTACTCATCGCCAAAAGCTGTAGCTAGTCTCTTATACCACTGTAGGGTTCCTAGGCACACTCAAGAGGTTCCACAAGGCATCAACCATTCCAAATTCAAAATTTTCATGTGCATAAGAATCCTAAACTAGATCGTTAACTAGAGATTAGGCGAAAAGCAAGCAAGTAAACAACTTTATTTCTAAGTGAAAGGGACTACAACCTTTGTAGATCCGCTCCTCCATTTCTTTAGCTCCGTGTTGACGTCCTTCCGCTGCGATCATCGGAATCCCGGACTCTAGCGATGGTTTCGTCGGAGAAATGATCGGGCTAGGTCATTGACTTCGAGGACGAAGATGATCTACGTCGGGGAGACTCAAACTCAAGCTATTCCTTCACTTGGTCAAAAACTTTGTGAAGAGAACACCCTATACTACATGGTAAGTAGTAGAGGATGAAGAAATAGGAAGTGGGTTCACTTTAGAATTGGATTTCTCACTCTTTTTCTCATGGCACCATTGGAGCTAGCAAGCTTTTGTGAGCTTGATGAAGATGATGAAGAAGAAAAGAATCATATATCATTATCCAAAAATGAAACTTGTGAAATAAATAATGGCACCATGGTTGAGTTAATCCCTCATGCTTAACTCATGTATAGATTTAACCAAAGCATTAGGTTAAGGGTTAGGTTAACTAATATCTTGAACAAATGACAAAAGAGTTGACTTTGTCAATGTTTATCAAGCTTCATGAAGCTTGATAACTTTGACCAAAGTCTCACTCTTTTGTTATTTGCTAGGAAAATAGTAAACCCTAATTTAACATTGATTTGGTTTAGTCTCATACACACAACTTTTATGTATCATCAAGCATGATACAAACATGTACGCTTGCATATATCACATATAAACAATGTGCACATTCAAGTGAGAAAATCAATCTTAAGTGAACCAATACTAGTTAATGTAAAGTAATATATCAAATATATAATTATACATTAAATCGTTAAATCAACAATTGATTTAACGATCCGGTCATAACGCATATAACCGACTAATATCAAGTGTATCAATGTATCGAATCAACACTTGATTCGGTAACCCGGCTATATCACATATAACCGACCGATGATACAAATCGCGAGAATAGAATACAGTATCACATACTGGTATTATTCTCGGTCCCGCACATATCTCATATGCGCTCCTATTTCGTTTCGCTTGAGCCAGGAAACCCTGTGTATGACTCTAAAGACTCGTCAATACGCCGGCAGTAGGTGATGATCATATCAAACACCCACAAGCCGCAAGCGGTCTGCTAAACGTAACGGCCACCCGAGTATTGAGCGATCAGAAGATCAACGAGCAAGCCCGCTCACACTCCTGTGAATCCAACTAGTAACACTTACCGTACAGTCCGGTCTGTTCGTCTGATATGTCGCATATCTCGTCTAGGGGTGGTAAACGTCAGACCCCAATAACTCGATAAGTCGTGTCGATATGAGTCTCATAACGGGTCGAGAAACTACTGGTAACACCTACCAGTAAATCCCTAAAGCAGCCTTGGCCAAGGACTTCCTGTTATAGCCAATCGAACACTGTGCAACATCAACTCCCTATACCGGGAGAGACGAAACCCCTCCTATCGCTCATTGCCTCCATGTGATTCGGGACTGTATCCAAAAACCACCGTTTTGGACGCCCTCTTGGACGTGGTAAGGTGGAAATCAAAGCACGGTGGGAATCACACAAGACTCTATGACGATCTCGGGTATACAGACTAACCTGTACCAGTGTCACCTGAGAACTGCCATCTGACGTAAGGTATAATACCATCTGGGAGTTCTCGGCGAGTCCGTCCAGTGTACCCAGTCTCCACTGAGCGCCCGTATATCATCTCTGATGTCAAACACCAATGGATATGGGATCATCCATCGCCCATCTATATGGGTCGAGAAGCTACACGCTAGTCTACTCTGGTATATCGATGCCCCGTCTTGATACATCCACGACTAGGGACTTTGAAGGATGTACTTATAGACTATCATGTCCCCACTAGTATGATCCGCATCATAGTCCAGGTAGTCAAGTACACATCCTAAGGGCTTTACCAACATGTAACAGAGAGACAATCAGTGTACACGTTAAGGTAAAGAGTACCCAGATAGCACACTATCATATCGAGCAAGAAAGTCATCCCTATATATGTCCAAGCATCCACTACAATATACATCTTATGTATAGTAATGGCCTCTAGGGCATACATATAACTAACACTTTCTCCATAACAAAGATTTATATGGAGAGCAATCTCATATCACAAGATATGAGACCTCGAACGATTTAATTCAAGCGAGGTTGGCTGTCGAGTCATCTGTAGGGGACGACGTCCTTACAATGACTAGCTATATTAATGAGCTTAAGGACCTGGAGACCACATTGGGAAACAGGTCATACGCTGACTTATTCCCACAGTCCCTACCCTCTACTTGTAAGTCCACGTTGCCACCCCCGGTTCTTACGGGGAGGCGGAAACGGTATAAAAATCAAATTTTTAGTGCGAGAGGCAACATGGACAAAGCTAGGTCGGGATCGTTACCTAAACTAAAACTAGCAAACTTAGCTGAAGAAGTTTAGCTACTCGGATGAAGATGGTTATACCTAGACTTGAACTCCTTCGTCTTCAAACTTTGTAGAGGTTGATGGTTCTCCTTTGTCGCCTTCTCCCGTCGAAGATGGATCCACCTCGAAGGCTCGACCTTTGGGCTCTTTCTCGTACTTGGAGTGAACTAGAATCGCCGGCTTGCCAGACCCTTGATCCTAGAGTGAGTAGAGAGTGTTTAGGGTTTGCTTTTCTTTTTCAAGAGAAGGATTCTCAACTCATGAGAAGGTTTCTCTTGACTAGAGGAAGAAGAAGATGAAGTGAAGAGAGAGAGTGAGAATGATAGAATGAGCTCTTTCTTTTTCTTTTGCAACCATAACAAAAGAAAAAGATTAATCAAATAATAACAATAATCAAAATGAAAAAGGTTTGATGGATAGTTTAGAATGACTAATATCATTACAAGCATTAAATGAATAAAGCAAGAATGAAAAGGCATCTTGCATTTGTAATGATGGTAGTCAAATGTTCAACCATGGTCAACAAGTCAACCATGGTCAACAAGTCAACAAAAACTAACCATGACACAATTTCATTTTATTATATATTATTAAATGATATAATACAAATCCATTAGGGTTTGGAAAAAGACGACTGTCAACTGTGCATACGCACCCGTTCCGAAACCCTAATGGAAATCATCATCCTCCTCCTCAAATAACCGTGCATACACACCTGCATTCTTGTTCCGAGGAACATGAATACTGAGAGATAAAAGCAACCCCAAATACTATACCAGTATCCGGCTCAAACCAGAGCCCGCTGGTAATATCTGTCCGGACTCCAAACGTGCACAAGTGCGCGGATGAGAACGAACCCTGTCGCAAAACCATGCGACCTCTACTCTGTTTTGCCCATAGGCGAATACCCTCTGTGTGGGACTCTAAAGACTCGACACTACGCTGGCAGTGGGTTTAACCACAGACCGCAAGCGGCACTAGCTGTGCGTAACGGTCCCCAGGTAGATGTCGACAAGAAGGCTGACGAGGTGAAACCCCATCTGTACTCCTACTGAGTCTGAATGTGACAGTCTCCGTACAGTCCGGTCTGTTCGTCTGATACATCGCATGGCGGGCCTAGGGGGCGGTAAACGTCAGTCCCCCAATAGCGGTACAAGTCGTGCCGGAGCGAAGCCCAAAACACCCTGAGATAACACTGGAAACCTACCAGTATATCTCGTTTGCCCTGGCCAGGGACTACTTGTGTAATGGCTCTCCTAGACACAGCGCGATGTCAACCCCCAATACCGGGAGAGACGAATCCTGTCTAACCGTCACTGCCTCCAAGTGCTTCGGGACTGCACCCAACCACCACCTGTTTGCACGACTCCTTTGAGCCGTGGTAGGGTAGTGATCAAAGTGCAGTGGGAACACACTCGAGGCGAAGTGCCAGTGTCAAGTCAGCGGACTAAGCTGTACTCATGTCACCTGGGAACTGATGACTGACGATAGGTATAATACCAACCTATCAGTTCCCGACGAGTCCTGTCCAGTGTACTCGTAACCCAACGAGCACCCGTATACTATCTCCAGTACGACGTACTGATGGCTGTGGGACAGACCATCTCCCACACTGGGATGAGAAGCGCATACGCTAGTCTACTCCGGAGTATCGATGCCCTATCTCGATAGTCCTGCGACTAGGGACCTGTATAAGGATGTGCTTATAGATTACCCAGCCCCCACTAGTGTGACTGCCATCACAACGCTGGTAATCAAGCAAAGATCCTAAGGGCTCCACTAATGCGTATAAGTGATATAGTAAAATAAACACAAGTACACATTGAAGTAGAGACAAACCAAGTAGCATACTACTATTTTGAGCAAGATTGTATATACAAGGTGAATATCCCAAGCATCCATTAAGTAATATACAAACTAGTATGATACAGTAATGGCCTCTAGGGCATATACACTAACAATCTCCCACTTGCACTAAGGCCATGTACTGGCGTATCGAAGACCTATCATCTCGATCAGCCGCTCGAACTGAGTCTGGGGCAGGGCCTTGGTGAATGGATCTGCAGTGTTGTCTTCTGAAGCAACTCTCCGAACCTCGATCTCCTTGCGATCCACGATCTCCCTGATCAGGTGATACCGCCTCAAGATGTGCCTGGATCTCTGATGGGACCTGGGTTCCTTCGCTAAAGCTATAGCCCCGTTGTTGTCGCAATACAGAGGTATTGGATCAACAATGGACGGAACCACCTGAAGTTCTTTCAAGAACTTCCTTATCCAGACAGCTTCTTTTGCGGCATCAGATGCAGCGATGTATTCCGCTTCCATCGTCGAGTCTGCAACGGTTTCCTGTTTGGAACTCTTCCAACACACCGCCCCTCCTTTGAGGGTAAAGACAAAGCCCGACATGGACTTGGAATCATCCTTGTCACTCTGGAAGCTGGAGTCAGCAAAGGCCTCGATCTGGAGGTCTTTTCCGCCATACACCAAGAACATCTCCTTAGTCCTTCTCAGGTACTTGAGAATGTTCTTTACCGCTATCCAGTGTTTCTCCCCAGGGTTTGACTGATACCGGCTTACCACACTCAGTGCATAAGCTACATCCGGTCTGGTACATAACATCGCATACATTATAGAGCCTACCGCAGAAGCGTAGGGTATAATAGACATGCGATCCCTCTCCAAATCAGTCTTGGGAGACATCTCTTTAGAGAGGGTGATCCCGTGACAAGCCGGTAGGTTACCGCGCTTGGAATCTTCCATACTGAATCTCTTCACTATGGTGTCGATGTACCTGGACTGAGAAAGTCCCAATATCCTCTTGGATCTATCACGATGGATCCGGATCCCCAGGATGTATGAGGCATCACCCAGGTCTTTCATGGAGAACCTTTGTGACAAGAACCCCTTGACAGATTGTAGCATAGGAATGTCATTTCCTATTAAGAGAATGTCATCCACGTATAAAACGAGGAATACTACAGTTCTCGCTACAAATCTACTATAGATGCATGGTTCATCTGGATTTTTGATAAAGCCAAATTCTTTGACCGTCTCATCAAAGCAGATGTTCCAACTCCGCGATGCCTGCTTTAGTCCATAGATGGACTTAAGCAACTTGCACACCTTTCCGCTGCTCCCACTCTGAATGAAGCCCTCTGGTTGGTCCATATAGACACACTCCTCTAAATTTCCATTTAGAAAAGCTGTCTTTACGTCCATTTGCCAGATCTCATAATCGTGGAAGGCAGCGATGGCAAGAAGGATCCGAATGGATTTCAGCATGGCTACTGGAGAAAAGGTTTCGTCATAGTCCAAGCCAGGTCTTTGACGAAAACCTTTTGCTACCAGCCTAGCTTTATAGGTCTCAACCTGTCCATCTACACCAATCTTCCTTTTGAAGATCCACTTGCATCCTACGGGTTTTACCCCGTCTGGAGCAATGTCCAACGTCCATACCTTGTTGGTGTACATGGACTCCATTTCGGTCCGCATTGCATCCAGCCATTTCACTGAGTCAATGCTCTGAACGGCCTGCTGGAAGCTAGTAGGCTCATCATAATCTATGATGCAATCCTCTCTATCCCCGTCTATGAGAAAACCGTAGTATCTCTCGGGCGGATGAGACTGCCTACTACTTCTGCGGAGCGGCGTAGGAATGTCCTGTTCTGTTGAACCCTCTGGTTCCACCAAACTTTCAGCAACAGTCTGTGGTTCTGGAACTTCTTCCAGTTCTACTGCGCTCCCACTTATTTCCTTTTCTATGAACTGGTGTTCTAGAAAGTGGGCATGACGAGAAACAAGAACTTTTTGTTCCTCTTCGCAGTAGAAGAAATATCCCTTGGAATTCTTTGGATATCCCACAAACCTGCACAGTACTGAGCGTGCCTCGAGTTTGTCCGCATGCTGCTTTTTGACAAAAGCCGGACTTCCCCATATCTTAATATGATTAAGATGGGGTCTCTTCCCACACCACATCTCAAATGGCGTAGTAGGCACAGTTTTAGTCGGAACTCGGTTCAAAAGGTATGCAGCTGATTCTAGCGCATACCCCCAGAATGATCGCGGTAACTCAGCGTTACTCATCATGGACCGCACCATATCCAATAGGGTGCGGTTCCGTCTCTCCGATACACCGTTATGTTGCGGGGTGTATGGAGGAGTAAGCTGAGAGAGAATTCCGTTCTCTTTTAAATAGTCCAGGAACTCGGCACTTAAGTATTCTCCACCTCGATCCGATCTTAGAATCTTAATACTTTTGCCGGTCTGTTTCTCTACTTCATTCTTATACTCCTGGAATTTTCCAAAAGCCTCGGACTTATGTTTCATTAAGAAAACATAACCGTACCTTGAGAAGTCATCCGTAAAAGTAATGAAGTAAGAATGTCCGCTTCGGGCATGTGTAGACATTGGACCGCACACGTCACTGTGTACGAGTCCCAAGAGCTCGCTCGCTCTTTCTCCATGTCCAGTAAACGGAGTCTTTGTCATCTTTCCCTTGAGACAGGATTGACAAGTGGCATACGACCGATATTCGAACGCATTCAAATACCCTTCTGTATGTAACTTCGTCAACCTTCTCTCATTGATGTGACCCAATCTACAATGCCATAAGAAAGTCTGGTTTATTTCTGGAGACTTTCTTTTGTGTGTATTCTGGACATTGAAAATCTGTGGTTGGTTCAATACGTATATACCATTACTCAATGTACCTGACCCAATCAGAACTTGATTAAGGTGAATGTTTACAACATTACTTACAAACGCAAATTCATAACCTTCTTTAGAAACTAAAGATACAGAAATGATATTACAAGTTGCGTTGGGTACAAAAAAGCAATTACGCAAAACCAAAACATGTCCATCTGACATTCCCAGGTGATAGTCCCCCACGGCTTTAGCATCCATGCTAGCTCCGTTCGCAACTCTGAGGGTCATGTCACCTGCCTTCAAAACCCTACGGTTTCTCAACGCCTGCAAAGAATTACAGATATGAGATCCTGATCCGGTATCCAATACCCAGGAAGTAGAGTTTATTGAAAGACAGTTTTCAATAACATACACACCTGAAGCTGAAGCTGCAACCTGCTTCAATTCCTGTGTTCTGGCCTTCCAGGCCCTGCAATCATTCTTCCAGTGTCCTTTCTTATGACAAAAGAAACATTCTTCCTTATCCACAAGCTTCCCCGCTATCTTTGTTGCTTTTCCTTTTCCCTTCGTATCCACTTTACTAACACCGCCCCTTGGTTTGGCGGGGGCTTTCTTCTTCTTTCCCTTGGCTTTCGCCTTGGACCTAGAAGAAGATGATCCTCCTACAAACAAAGTGGATGTTTCCCTACCTTTCTGTAGGGTGCCCTCTGCGCTCCTCAGCAGGTTGAGGAGCTCTGAAAGTTCAACCTCCTTTTCTTGTAGGTTGAAATTCATTATAAACTGGGCGTAAGTGGAAGGAAGGGACTGGAGAACTATATCCGTATATAGCTCACTCTCCAATGTGATCCCTAGGTCAGCGAGCTCCTCAATGTAGCCGATCATCTTTAGCACGTGCTCGGCTACTGATGATCCGACGGCCATTCTTGTCGAAAACAACTTTTTCGACGCTTCGTATCTTGCGATACGTGATTGCTCTCCATACAGTTCTTTTGTATGAAGCAATATGGACTCCATGTCCATATTCTCATGCCTCCTCTGATGTTCGTTGTCCATCAAGGCAAGCAGGAGGCACTTGGCCTTCGCGCTATCAATCTCCCAAGTCTTGCGGATTTCCTTATCCGCGACGCTGGAAGTTGGACCAGGGACAGGGGGAGCTTTGGTGGTAAGAAGATACCCCAGCTTGTCATAAGTGATTGCTATCTTGACATTCCTGAGCCAATCTTTGTAGTTTGGCCCTGTCAACTTGTTTTTATCTAGGAGTAACTTAAGTCCAGTCATGTTGATTGGTCGCTGCAATTAGGAGAGAGAAGAAGAAACACTCAGCATGATGCTCTTGCAAGTTTAGAGTGGTTTTTAATTTGTCTAAACAGGATGGCTCCCACTGTTTCTCGAATCCCTCCTCAAACCATAAAGGAAGAATTAGTCAGGATCAATCCCACCGTACAATACTTGCTTAACCGTTCGGCCAGGCTGGTGTCGGTACTTCGAGGGAGGTTTTCCAACGCTTTCGCGAAGTTCCTTAATTAAAGAACCTCTTTTCCCTGGGGGCGTAGCCCCGCTAACACCTTTCTAGGCACCTACTAGGTTTATAGCATTGATCGTTAAGTGAGAAATTTCCCGAGGAGTAGCATATACTCACAGTAGGATCGGGATCCAAATATCATCGCGTGACGAAACTGAAGGAATCCTACCAGAATCACCACACTCCAAATGGTATGCAAATCTAGCAAGTTTCAGTACTTATGAAACTCCCGATGTGGATTTTTGCCCCATGCTCTTATGACCTTGACTTTGGCCAAAATATCATAAGTCACATGTCAAGTTCTACCCGTCATTATCCAGGTTAATTTGGATCCATCCGTATCTACCCTTGACTTTGGCCAAAATGGCAGTACGACTGTCCCAAACCAACGCATCTATCTATGCTACACATGAACACCCAACAGCTACCAATCACTGTGCCTTGACTTTGGCCAACATACACAGCTTGAATACTATTGACTATTCATGCGAAACGACGGAGGGCTACGGATGGTTTTGGCAAAACCGTGAACGTAGTGAACTTGATTTGGTCGATGGAACGAGATAGCTTTTAAATGGAGTGGCTCAAACTCCGCATTTTAAAAGTTAGTTTTGAAAAGAACCGAGTGGTTTTTCGAAAGTGTTCCAACGACTTTAACTTGGTTTATTATCTTGCATTAGTTCTTTTAATGCGTGATATTCTTGCATTAGTACTTTTAATGCGTCCCATCATTTAAATCCTACCATTGCAGAAAACAACCAAAATATGACGTACGCTTATGCCATTCGCATTCGCCACTGGGCCCCGTCATTACCCGTTAGGTTACTTAACTAACGACAGAGCGGGGGCTGGGCTAGCGCGTCTGTAAAACATAAGCAACGC
The DNA here is from genome assembly GCA_030015575.1 of Agapanthus africanus. Taxonomy (NCBI): domain Eukaryota; kingdom Viridiplantae; phylum Streptophyta; class Magnoliopsida; order Asparagales; family Amaryllidaceae; genus Agapanthus; species Agapanthus africanus. The sequence goes on from JASDDO010000022.1 coordinate 415,561,851, forward strand.
CTAAATAGAAAGCAATGATAAACATTTCAGATCACAGATAAATACATTGGATATACTAGTAATCTGTAATTTGTACGAGCCTGTAACAAAAAACAGATAACACGGTCGCGGTGAATAGCCAATACCCCACCCAAGACCCCTACGGGTGCGGCAAACTACCCGCCAAGTACCCGAAGCGTAGCAACCTCCCTCATCTCCATGAGTAGGCCACTCAACACTTCGGCATACCCGGTAGTTTGGGCACCCCTCCATGGGTCTATCCTAGGAGCAAAAACAGTAAAAGAATTATACAATGACGGCTACAACCCCGACCCGGTTGTGCGGCCAAACAAATAATAATTATTACATCAATTTACATTTACAATGAATTGCAAGAATAGAAAACTCTCGTCTCACAACCCCCGGCTATTCACCCGCGACAATCCAACATATTTATATACACATTCCAGCACATTACAGATCATGTATAACCCCGACTAAACGTCTTATAGCGATTAGTCGACGTTCAATACATGCAAACATCACAGATACAACCATCATAGTCAAAGTGCAGTGAAGTTCGGAAAAATACGGAATTATAGGCCCCCAAAAGTAAATTTTAGTTCTGGAAAATCTGGGCATATAATTTATATCCTAAAAATCCCAAAATCAACAAATAAAGACACTGCACGAAAATCGATGCAGAGGGGACACCAAGTCGCGGCGCTTGCGCGGCGGCCAAGAAGGCTCACGCGGCGGAAGGGCGGCGGGTTTGATGAATCTCTGTGTCGTTTTTCATGGGTGTCTTTAGAAAACCCTGAGATGAATTTACAGATATAAAGTTTTTCATTTCGAGCCAAAAAAATTTCAACAGAAACTCAGGTTTTTGGAAAAATACGTTTTTTTTTTTTTGGGTTTTTACGGTTCCGAACTTCGTTACACTTCACTACCAAGCTAGTTTAAGTTTAGTTAGGCTCTGATACCACTGTAAGTCCACGTTGCCACCCCCGGTTCTTACGGGGAGGCGGAAACGGTATAAAAATCAAATTTTTAGTGCGAGAGGCAACATGGACAAAGCTAGGTCGGGATCGTTACCTAAACTAAAACTAGCAAACTTAGCTGAAGAAGTTTAGCTACTCGGATGAAGATGGTTATACCTAGACTTGAACTCCTTCGTCTTCAAACTTTGTAGAGGTTGATGGTTCTCCTTTGTCGCCTTCTCCCGTCGAAGATGGATCCACCTCGAAGGCTCGACCTTTGGGCTCTTTCTCGTACTTGGAGTGAACTAGAATCGCCGGCTTGCCAGACCCTTGATCCTAGAGTGAGTAGAGAGTGTTTAGGGTTTGCTTTTCTTTTTCAAGAGAAGGATTCTCAACTCATGAGAAGGTTTCTCTTGACTAGAGGAAGAAGAAGATGAAGTGAAGAGAGAGAGTGAGAATGATAGAATGAGCTCTTTCTTTTTCTTTTGCAACCATAACAAAAGAAAAAGATTAATCAAATAATAACAATAATCAAAATGAAAAAGGTTTGATGGATAGTTTAGAATGACTAATATCATTACAAGCATTAAATGAATAAAGCAAGAATGAAAAGGCATCTTGCATTTGTAATGATGGTAGTCAAATGTTCAACCATGGTCAACAAGTCAACCATGGTCAACAAGTCAACAAAAACTAACCATGACACAATTTCATTTTATTATATATTATTAAATGATATAATACAAATCTATTAGGGTTTGGAAAAAGACGACTGTCAACTGTGCATACGCACCCGTTCCGAAACCCTAATGGAAATCATCATCCTCCTCCTCAAATAACCGTGCATACACACCTGCATTCTTGTTCCGAGGAACATGAATACTGAGAGATAAAAGCAACCCCAAATACTATACCAGTATCCGGCTCAAACCAGAGCCCGCTGGTAATATCTGTCCGGACTCCAAACGTGCACAAGTGCGCGGATGAGAACGAACCCTGTCGCAAAACCATGCGACCTCTACTCTGTTTTGCCCATAGGCGAATACCCTCTGTGTGGGACTCTAAAGACTCGACACTACGCTGGCAGTGGGTTTAACCACAGACCGCAAGCGGCACTAGCTGTGCGTAACGGTCCCCAGGTAGATGTCGACAAGAAGGCTGACGAGGTGAAACCCCATCTGTACTCCTACTGAGTCTGAATGTGACAGTCTCCGTACAGTCCGGTCTGTTCGTCTGATACATCGCATGGCGGGCCTAGGGGGCGGTAAACGTCAGTCCCCCAATAGCGGTACAAGTCGTGCCGGAGCGAAGCCCAAAACACCCTGAGATAACACTGGAAACCTACCAGTATATCTCGTTTGCCCTGGCCAGGGACTACTTGTGTAATGGCTCTCCTAGACACAGCGCGATGTCAACCCCCAATACCGGGAGAGACGAATCCTGTCTAACCGTCACTGCCTCCAAGTGCTTCGGGACTGCACCCAACCACCACCTGTTTGCACGACTCCTTTGAGCCGTGGTAGGGTAGTGATCAAAGTGCAGTGGGAACACACTCGAGGCGAAGTGCCAGTGTCAAGTCAGCGGACTAAGCTGTACTCATGTCACCTGGGAACTGATGACTGACGATAGGTATAATACCAACCTATCAGTTCCCGACGAGTCCTGTCCAGTGTACTCGTAACCCAACGAGCACCCGTATACTATCTCCAGTACGACGTACTGATGGCTGTGGGACAGACCATCTCCCACACTGGGATGAGAAGCGCATACGCTAGTCTACTCCGGAGTATCGATGCCCTATCTCGATAGTCCTGCGACTAGGGACCTGTATAAGGATGTGCTTATAGATTACCCAGCCCCCACTAGTGTGACTGCCATCACAACGCTGGTAATCAAGCAAAGATCCTAAGGGCTCCACTAATGCGTATAAGTGATATAGTAAAATAAACACAAGTACACATTGAAGTAGAGACAAACCAAGTAGCATACTACTATTTTGAGCAAGATTGTATATACAAGGTGAATATCCCAAGCATCCATTAAGTAATATACAAACTAGTATGATACAGTAATGGCCTCTAGGGCATATACACTAACACTACTTACACCCTGAAAGAAACCAGGGAGACACAAGCTCTGCTTAATGGGGGACCTTCTTCTTCTATATCCAGGGCGAAAGCAAAGGGTGAAAAGAAGAAGACCTCTACAAAACCGATATACGGTGTCAATAAAGTAGGAGGAAAGGGAAGAGCAAAAGTTTTGGGACTTGGTGTAGATAAGGAGGGATGTTCCTATTATTATGGGAACGAGCATTGGCAGAAGGATTGCAGGGCTTCGGAAGCCAGTAGCCAGGATATGAAGCATGTTGTGGTTCAGCCTCAAGTGTGTTTGTAAGTGAGAACTATTTGTCAATTAACTTTACTTCCTGGGTACTAGATACCGGAGCAGGATCTCATATCTGTAATTCATTACATGCTTTGAGAAACCGTAGAGTTATAAGGGTAGGTGATTTGTCTCTCAGAGTTGCAAACGGAATGAGAGTAGACGCTGAATCCGTGGGAGAATATCGCCTAGGTTTGACAAGTGGGCAGATATTGATTCTACGTAACTGTTTATATGTACCTAGTTTGACTTGTAATATCATATCAGTGTCCTTAAAAGAGGGATATGATTTTACATTCGTAAGCGATGTAGTTCACATCCACCTAAATCAAGTTCTGATTGGGTCCGGTACATTAGATGACGGTATATACGTATTGAATCAAGCTCAGGTTTTCAATGTCCAGAACACACTTAAAAGAAAGTCTCCAGAAATAAACCAGGCTTTCTTATGGCATTATAAACTAGGTCACATCAATGAAACACGGTTGACGAAGTTACATAGAGAAGGATATTTGAATCCGTTCGAATATCAATCTTATGCTACTTGTGAATCTTGTCTCATGGGAAAGATGACAAAGACTCCGTTTACTGGACAAGGAGTAAGAGCGAGCGAGCACTTGTGACTCGTACACAGTGACGTGTGCGGTCCAATGTCTATAAATGCGCGAGGTGGTTATTCCTACTTCATTACTTTTACGGATGATTTCTCTAGGTATCGATATATCTTCTTAATGAAGCATAAATCCGAGGCCTTTGAGAAATTCCGAGAATACAAGAATGAAGTGGAAAAACAGACAGGCAAAAGTATCAAGACACTGAGATCTGATCGAGGTAGTGAATACTTAAGTGCCGAGTTCCTGGGATACTTAAAAGAGAATGGAATTCTCTCTCAGCTTACTCCTCCATACACACCACAACACAACGGTGTATCGGAAAGGAGGAATCGAACCCTATTGGATATGGTTCGTTCCATGATGAGTAAGGCTGAGTTACCACGATCTCTCTGGGGTTATGCACTAGAATCAGCTGCATATCTTTTGAACCAGGTTCCAACCAAGACTGTGCCTACCACACCATATCAGATGTGGAGTGGGAAGAAACCCTGTTTTAAACATTTTAGGACATGGGGATGTCCAGCTTTTGTAAAAAAGCAGCATGCGGACAAGCTCGAGGCACGCTCAGTACGGTGTAAGTTTGTGGGATATCCAAAGAACTCCAAGGGATATTATTTCTATTACGCAGAGGAACAAAAGGTTTTTGTTTCTCGTCATGCCCACTTCTTAGAAACTGAATTTTTAGAAAATCAGAAGAGTGGGAGCGCAGTAGAACTGGAAGAAATTCCAGAACCACAAGCTGTTACTAAAAGTTCGGTAGAACAAGAAGTTTCAGAAGAAAGGGACATACCAACGCCTATCCGCAGAAGTAGTAGGCGGTCTCATCCGCCAGAGAGATACTACGGTTTTCTCATATACGGGGATCGAGAAGATTGCGTCATTGATAATGATGACCCTACTAGCTTCCAGCAAGCCATTCAGAGCGACGACTCGGTAAAATGGCTGGATGCAATGCGGACCGAAATGGAGTCCATGTACACTAACAAAGTATGGACTTTGGACATTGCTCCAGATGGGGTAAAACCCGTAGGATGCAAGTGGATCTTCAGAAAGAAGATTGGTGTAGATGGACAGGTTGAAACCTATAAGGCTAGACTTGTTGCAAAGGGTTTTCGTCAAAGACCTGGTTTGGACTATGACGAAACCTTTTCTCCAGTGGCTATGCTCAAATCCATTCGGATCCTTCTTGCTATTGCTGCCTTACACGAATATGAGACCTGGAAGATGGACGTAAAGACGGCCTTTCTAAATGGTAATTTGGAAGAGTGCGTCTATATGGATCAGCCAGAGGGATTCATTCAGAGTAGGAGCAGCGGTAAAGTATGCAAGCTGCTTAAATCCATTTATGGACTAAAGCAGGCATCGTGGAGTTGGAACATCTGTTTTGATGATATTGTCAAAGAATTCGACTTTATCAAAAATCCAGATGAACCATGCATATACAGTAAGATTGTAGGGAGAGTTGTTATATTCCTCGTCTTGTACGTGGATGACATTCTCCTAATAGGAAATGATATTCCTATGCTACAGTCAGTCAAAAGATTCTTGTCACAGAAGTTCTCCATGAAAGACCTGGGTGATGCCACCTACATTCTGGGGATCCAGATCTATCGTGATAGATCAAAGAGGATGTTGGGACTTTCGCAGTTCAGGTACATAGACACCATATTGAAAAGATTCAGTATGGATGATTCTAAGCTCGGTAACCTACCGGCTTGTCACGGAATCACCCTCTCCAAAGAGATGTCTCCCAAGACTGATTTGGAAAGGGATCGCATGTCGATTATACCCTACGCTTCTGCGGTAGGCTCTATAATGTATGCGATATTATCTACCAGACCAGATGTAGCAACGCATTGAGCGTTGTAAGCCGGTATCAGTCATACCCAGGGGAGAAGCACTGGATAGAAGTAAAGAACATTCTCAAGTACCTGAGGAGGACTAAGGAGATGTTCTTGGTGTATGGCGGAAAAGACCTCCAGATCGGGGCCTTTGCCGACTCCAGCTTCCAGAGTGACAAGGTGACTCCAAGTCCATGTCGGGCTATCTCTTTACCCTCAATGGAGGGGCGGTCTGTTGGAAGAGTTCCAAGCAGGAGACCGTTGCTGACTCAACGATGGAAGCGGAGTACATAGCTGCTTGCGATGCCGCAAAAGAAGCTGTCTGGATGAAGAAGTTCCTCACAAAACTTCTGGTGGTTCCTACCAGTGTTGGTCCAATACCTCTATATTGCGACAACAATGACGCTATAGCTTTAGCGAAGGAACCCAGCTCCCATCAGAAGTCCAAACACATCTTAAGACGGTATCACCTGATCAGGGAGATCGTAGATCGCCGGGAGATCGAGGTAAAGAAAGTAGATACAGAGAATAACACTACTGATCCATTCACAAAGGCCATTCCTCAGACGCAGTTCGAGAGGCTATTCGAGATGATAGGTCTACGATATGCCAGTACATGGCCCTAGTGCAAGTGGGAGATTGTTAGTGTTTATGCCCTAGAAGTCCATTACTGTATCATACTAGTTTGTATATTACTTAATGGAAGCTTGGGATATTCACAGTTGTATTGACAGTCTTACTAAAAATGGTAGTATGCTACTTGGTTTGTGTCTACTTTAATATGTGCATATGTTTCTTGTAACGTATCGCTTATACATATTAGTAGAGCCCTTAGGATCTTTGCTTGATTACCAGCGTTGTGATGGCAGTCACACTAATGGTGGCTGGGTAGTCTATAAGCAACATCCTATACAGGTCCCTAGTCGTAGGATTATCGAGACAGGGCATCGATACTCCGGAGAAGACTAGTGTGTACGCTTCTCATCCCAGTTGGGGAAATGGTCTGTCCCACATCCATCAGTACGTCGTACTGGAGATAGTATACAGGTGCTCGTTATGTTACGGGTACACCGGACAGGACTCGCGGGGAACTGTTGGTTGGTATTATACCCGTCATCAGTTAACAGTTCCCAGGTGACATGAGTACGGCATAGTCCGCAGACTTGACACTGCTACTTCGCCTCGATTATGTCCTACTGTTCTTAGATTGCTACCCTACCACGGCTCAAAGGAGTCATGCAAACAGGTAGCAGTTGGGTGCAGCCCTGCGCACTTGGAGGTAGTGGCGGTTAGACAGGATTCGCTCTCCCGGTATTGGGAGTTGATATCGCGCTGTGTCAGAGAGGCATTGCGCAAAGTCCCTGTCCTGGGCAAACAAGATTTACTGGTAGGTTTTCCAGTAGTTTCTCAAGGTGTAATGGGCTACGCTTCGATACGACTTATACCGCTTTTAGGGGACTGACGCTTGCCGCCCCGCAGGCCCGATATGCGATAGTCCTAGACGAACAGACCGGACTGTACGAAGATTGTCACAGCAGTAGGAGTTCGGATGGGTTTCCTCATCGGCCTTCTTATCGACATCTACCTGGGGATCGTTACGTACAGCTAGTGCCGCCTGCGGTCTGTGGTTAAACCCACTGCCAGCATAGTGTCGAGTCTTTAGAGTCCCACACAGAGAGTTTCCCAGCTTCGGGCGAAACGATATAGAGGTCGTATGGTTTTACGACAAGGGTTCGGACGCATACGTGTATTTACGCACGTACGACGTGTAAGTGCACGGCGGCGCCCCGGCCGTCAATCCGACGCCGGAATGCGGAAACTAAACTTTTTACGAACTTGTAAACCGACACCACCGCGCCCAAAAATCCCGGATCGGGACATTAACATACTCCTAGCTAACTAGAGAAGGGGTAGAGAGATATACCGAGCGATCCGTGTCCTTCGGTCTTCTCGTCGTCTTCCCGATCTCCCCGCGGAATCTCCGGTCTTCACCTCCTCGCCGGAAGGGCACCACGTCGCCGGCTTCTTTTACGGGCTCCCACCTCTGGACCGAGGCAACTCGGGCACGAAGTTGGCGAGCCGACGTGCCCAAGGATTGCTGTAGAATACGTGTAGTGTTGTATGTCTCATTTGGGGTTACTAGAAGTTGCCTTTGGTGGAGGATTGATATGATAACATTTTGGAGATGAAGTTGGGGATTTTTGCAAGCACAAGAGAACCAAAAATCCCCACCAAAAATAATGGGCATCCCCTCCCCCAAAGTGGTCGGCCTCCTCATGAGCCATGAGAGAATGAGAGAGAGGGAGAGAGTGTGTATCAAAAAATGAGTGAGCCAATATCATGCAAGAGTGAGAAAGGAGTGATGATGTGAAGAAATGATCACAAGCAAATCAAACACTCCATCATCCATCATCACACCTAAAGTCAAGCAATCATGAAGTCATGGAGTCAATGAAAGCAACACCCATCATGAAAACTATCATGAAGCAAAAGAAAGTCAAGGGTGGGAGAAACATCATGATACAACAATATGCAAAGACAACCCCCCAAAATGCTTATTTGCACAAATGCAAATAAGCCATCCTCCACCAATCTTCAGCCAATGAAAGATACAAAGAAATATGGACGAAACGGAAAACAAACTGGCAACTCCAAAATACTGATCCCGTAATAAATTACAGGAAAACCCCGCTACTGAATACCCGCATTTGTATTCCGACCGAATACAAATGCAAAGAGACAAAATCTACACTGTACTATACTAGGATCCGGCTTAAACCAAAGCCGGCTAGTATAATCCGTCTGATCATGATCCATGCAATACCACACGTACAAGATCGAACCCTGCCATATCTCCATACGGCCTCTACAGAGTTTCACCCGAAACATGAGAAACTGGTCTGTGGGGAACTCTAAAGACTCGTCAATACTTTGGTTTTGGATTTAACCACTAGCACGTCAGAGGTATTAGCCTATACATAACTGGCTACCAGGTATTAACCAAAAGGGACGTCGATGAGCGAACTCATCCTGACACCCTATTGAGCCTATCAGTGACAATATCCGTACAGTCCGGTCCGTTCGTCTATGAGCATCGCATGGCGGGCCTAAGGGGTTGGTAAAAGTCAGACCCCCAAAAGCGGTACAAGTCGTGTCGGAGTGTAGCCCAGAACACCCTGAGATACTACTGGAATACCTACCAGTAAATCTCCTGCCTTGGCCAAGGACTTCGTGTAAGGGCTCTCCTAGACACAGCGCGACCTCACCCCCAATACCGGGAGAGAAGAACCCCTGCAGATCCGCTCACTGCCTCCTTGTGGCTCGGGACTGTACCCAACTAAAACCTGTTTGCACGTCTCCTTTGAGCGTGGTAGGGTAGTAATCAAAGTACAGTGGGAACTCACATGAGACAAATGACGATCTCAGGTCGATGAACTAACATGTACACATGTCACCAGGGAACTGCTATCTGACGTCAGGTATAAGACCAACTATCATGTTCCTGGAGAGTCCTGTCCGGTGTACTCATAACCAATGAGCACCTGTATACATCTTAGGTGAACTAACTGACACCAGTGGCTTGTAAGACCGGCCACCACCCCTTGTCGGGGTCTCGACTGTATACACTAGTCTACTCTGGAGTATCGATGCCCTGTCTCGAAACTCCCACGACTAGGGACCTTTTAAGGATGTGCTTATAGACTACCACCTCCCACGTATATGATCGCCCACATACTGCTGGCAGTCAAGAAAGAATCCTATGGGCTCTATCAACGTGCAATAGTGACCTATAAGGTCACCTAAAGAAGTACACGATGATAAAGGTAAACCAGATAGCATACTATTATCTTGAGTAAGACTGTCCTACCGGAATAGGTCATCCCTCAATCATTGCAATCACGTGCCTGTGATCCAATAATTGACTCTGAGGGCACTATCTCCAATAATCTCCCACTTGCACTCAAGGCTAATTATTGCGATGTCGCATACTCACAGCCTGTGTGATACCGAACACCCAACTCCTCTACTAATCAGTCTCACAAAACCCGTTTGCGAAACTATTGCGTTCGAGGAATAGCCTCAGTGAGTGGATCCGCCTTGATGTTTTTTTCTATGTCTCTCTATATCTCAAGTTCGTGGAGAATGTCATCTCCCGAAATGAGCAATACCTGTCTTAGAATGTGTCTGGATGTCTGATGGGACCTAGCTCATAAATGAACTCCAAATCCAAACTTCTTAGACTGTATCGTCAACTGAACTTAATCAGTATCCTGCACCATCCTTCCCTCAGTATCCACCTGGACCATCTGTCCAAAATACTGCCCCTCGTCAGAAGGAAAACTATAACTCTGACAACCTCTCTGTCATCCAGGTCACCTTGGAAGCCTGGAATGATAACTGTCTCCCGAATGAGGCTGTTGTTATCATATCTCTAGAACATCCACTTATGTTCTAAAGCTACTTCCGATTGTTTCTCCAGGATTGGATCAATATCATCTTATTGCATCTAGTGCAAAAACAACATCTGGTGTGGTACTTGACATGTCATGATTGACTCAATTGCCTGAGCAAGTGATCTGCCAATCATGCACATCCCTCTCCCCTTTAGTCTATAAGACACCTTTAGATAGGGTGACTCCATCACCTGCAGGTACACCACCATGCCAGGAGCCATCCATTCTAAAGCACCTCTAGAATGCTGTCTAAGTACCCTGATTGGGAAACTACCCAAATCTAGATCTAAAACCATAGATCCAGTAACCAGAATGTCTGATATAATGTTCAAGTCCCATGTGGAGAAACCATTGTGTGACGACCAAAGTATAATCGATCATAGTATAGGAACTTCACTTCCTACTTTGTGTATGTCATCCAAATACTAAGACATCAAACCCTACTACCTTCCCAACAGATCCATCCCCTATTCTGATGAAGTCAAACCTATGACTGTCATATCAGAAATAGATGATCTATCTCCGCTACATCAGCTTTAGTCTATAAATAGACATAAGCCACTTGTCCACCATGCTTCCGCTGCTCCCACTGACTACGACAACCCTCTGGCAGAGTCATATAGACGTACACTTCTGAAGCTAGTTCAGAATGATGCTATACTCATCCTCCTGCCGGGTCTCATAGTCTGGAACAACAGCAATGGAAAGTCTGGGTAAATAAGAACCTCCCTGTCACCGTCCTTGAGGCTACCGGAGTACCTCTCGGGTGCCTGAGGTTACCCACCATATCTGCGGAGTGGCCAATGGAATGTCAAGCCAGATTGAATCTTTAGGTTCCTATCAAACTTTCAGTAATCATCTGCGGTTCTGGAATCACTTCCAGTTCTACCATACTCCCACTACTGTTTTCTGAAAAAATCCATTTTTGTTAAAACTGTGGCGAGTCTAGAACAATATCACTATTGATCTTCCAGATTGTAGAAATTCAACCCTCGTCATAGCCTGGGTCAACCCACAAACAGCCATTACAGAAACGTGCCTTGAGTTATCCAGAGTCTGGTTTTAAGCATAAGCCGGACAACTCCCCGTACCTTAACATCGTTAAGATATGAACTGTTCTATATCCAATATAGAACCAGAGGCACTGATTTAATTGAACCAGATTCAAATCATGCAGCTGTCTCTAGTGCATGTCAACTAAATGGAAGGAGGCCGATCAGCGTTACTCAACTTAGGAGTACTTCCACTTATGAGCAACCTGAAAGAGAAGCAAGTTCTCTTAATCATTACTATCAACTGAATACCCTACACAAGTATCTACATCTTCGATCACCTTGAAGAATCTCGATACTTGCAACACCTGGTTCTCTACTCTATTCTTATACCTATAACTTCTCAAAACTTGGACCTTGTGTTTCTACGAAACACATGTCTAAGAATCAGAGAAGTCATAAGTAAACCGAATATAGTACGAGGACCAACCCCTCTGTCTTAATGGACACTGGACAACATACAATACTCTATATAAGTCCCTTGAGTCTGATAACTCAATCCCTGTGTGTCGTAGGTTGAAAACTGTACTTATGGTTAAGAAGAATTACACCGCTGTTTAATGCTCCTTACCTAACCATCCACTGATATAGCTAAATGTCATCGACATAATTTCAAAAAAGTATATCTCACTCTATAAAAATAGACGTACAGATATATCAATTTGAAATTGATGCATGACAGCGGATATTCAAAACCCAATATTTGTCGTCCGGCAAACAACCCAGGTGACTTCCTCAAATATCACCGATTACAACGAATCCCGATATAATGAGGATGATCACCTAATTCCCAATAACCTACTCCCACTCATCATCTGTAAAACAATACAGATGTGAGAATCATACCTGGTAAATACATACCCTGGAGCAAGTGTCTAATTGGGAAATCAGTTTTCTTTTAACAGTACAAAGTGAAACTGAAACATTGAAATGTTTCGATGGGGTATCCGGGTATTCCTAGTAATGCCTCTTCTATTATCCAGATTCACAACTGTAACCGTATAATTCTTTGCCATTTCTCCGAATCCCTTTATATGTCTTTAGTCATTACCTTCTGTACACCCTCTTAGGCTAAATGGTTTTCTTCCTTCCCTACCGTTCCGCACCAGCCTATGGTTTGGAAGGAGACTATCCAATAAGCATAATGGGTGTACTGTCCTAATCCTAGGAGCACTCGCAATGCGAGAGAAGGTGAAGATAAAAGACAACCGAATAAACCTTATTCCTATTTCTCCTGAACCAGAATCCATCCCCGAACTGGAACAAGTTCCTTTCGAGTTTGTATATAACCATACGATGGAGTATCCAATAAACTGTGGATCTTCGTAGTGTTACGGAGTGTCGTGGAGAAATACAAAGGTGAAATGGGAGTGGTAATGAAATACTTGGTTTGGTTGTGAACAGCAGTCGCAATTTACTTTGCCCTCTTGCTAATCCCTTGATATGTCTTTACTTAATACCTTCTGTACACCATCGTTATGCTAATTGGTTTTCTTCATTCCCCATCGTTCGGCACCAGCCTAAGGTTTGGAAGAAGACTATCCAATTTGCGTAATAGGTGTACTATCTCCTAAACCAAGGAGTACTCGCAACCTGAGAGAAGGTAAAAGGAAAAGACAACTGAATAGTCCTATTCGTTTTCTCCAGAACCGGAAACCATCCTCGAATAAATTCCTTCGAGTTCATATATAACCATACGATGGTTTTTGTCCAATGGAAGTGGACGTTCGTAGTAATACGGGGTGTCCTAGAGAAAAGGGTAAAAGTAGGAGTGGCAATGAGGTATGCAACTCTGACAATCCAAAAGCCAGTGTTTAAGAAGGTTCGGTTAATTTTGGTCCCTGAGTCATAGTCAAAGGTCGGGTCATGGTCGCTGCCAAAGAGAGAGAGAGAAAAGAAACACTCAGCGTGCACTCTAACCTAGATCAGAATAGTTACCAATTTATCTAATCTGGAAACCTCCCACTGTACCGTCAAATTCTCCTCCAAACCTGAAAGAAGAATTAGTCGGGATCACCCGAGGAGTAAACCAACTCATCAGTGGGAATCGGGATCCAACTATCATCGCATGATAACGTGATGGAATCCGCTCACGTTATCACACTCCAGAAGGTATGCGCATATCTGGCAAGTTTCAGTTTCTTTAGAAACTCCCGATGTGATTTTTACCCTATGCTCTTATGACCTTGACAAAGGCCAACAAATCATAAGTCACATGTCAAGTTCTACCCGTCATTCTCCAGGTTGATTTGAACCCACCCGTACAAGCCCTTGACTAAGGCCAACAAGGTTATACGACTGTCCCAAACCAACGCATCTATCTATGCTACAGAAAGGCAAGAAGCAGCTACCATACACTATTCCTTGACGAAGGCCAACAAACATAGCATGAATACTACTTGCTACCCGTCTGAAACGACGGAGGGCTACGAATAGTTTCTGGCGAAAAACCTTTAACGTAATGAACTTGATATCGTTGAAGGAACTGGATAGCTTTTATGAAAATATAGTGACGAAAACCTTTGCTAAAGAGGTCACTCCCGGTGAAGGGATCTCGGCTCTTTCCCCGTAGAATGAGGTGCAGGATATTCCAACTGAATACCACGATGCAAAGCAAAAGTAATCGGCTATAGTGAAGGTATTTCCCTGACGCAAACTTCTGTCCAAGGGGTCACTCCCGGTGAAGGGATGTCGGCCCTTGCCTCGTCGACTGAGGTGCTGGATATTCATAACCGAATACCACTGTGCAAAACAAAAGAGAACGTCCTTGCAATAACAGCTTTTTGAAAAAATGTTCCAACAACATAAAATAGGTTTGTTTAATTTGCATTGATCCGAATCAACGCAGTCCCATCAATCGATCACACCAATAAAGAACGAAAATAATGATGTACGTATATGCCATCCGCATTCGCCACTGGGTCCCGTCATTACCCGTTAGGTTACTTAACTAACGACAGAGCGCGGACTGGACTAGCGCGGGTGCAAAACATATACAACATCTACTAATATATATATAATATATAATTTTCGCTCAAGGCGTGATAAAATGCAACATCACAGAAATGTAATAAGCATCACAGAACAATACAGATATCTGGGATCCCCGGGTTTCATAGAGCCGCTACTGAAACCCGACGTTCCCCTGGTCGTGTGGATAGCCTGTGCAATGAAATCCTAGACCCCTACGGACGCGGCAAGTTACCCACCAAAACCTGAAGCAAGGCAGCCCCCTTCAGCAACGTGAATGGACCACCCGGCACTTCACGGAATCTGGTAACTTGGGCACCCCTCCTGGGTCAACCTGTACCCCCTACGAATGCGGCGAATAGCCCGCCAATTCTAGAGTGAATCCCCCTCCGTCTTAATGCCATGAGATGCGGGCCCGTTGCCCTCTAGAACCCGGCTATCCGTGCAACCCACCTTGGGGTAATCCTAGTACAGAAAGTAAAATATACATACAACGGGTACATCGACCTCACCCCGGTCGTGCCCCAAAAGAATAATATACAAACAGGCAGTGACGGCAGTCCACATGTCGGACGCTCTCCCTGCAATATCAAATGTACATATAAAACCAAAACTGTACTAACATTGCATCCAGGCTATCCCCCACGACTAATCCGCAACATCACAGCACAACACAGAACATCAACGTGAATGTCACGTTCGCAAATCCGTCTAACTGGCTATAGCAGTTAGACAGGATTTACCGATCAAGTGACATTCACGGTCGCAGATATAATGTAAATACTGTGAACTAATGTGTTTAAAATTTTCGATCGATCAAATTTTCCTAAGTGGGCCCCCAAGCACTACTGTAGCACTTAAAGAAATTCTGGGCCCAAACAGAACATTCCAAAACCCCCATATTCAAGTCCAAGAGCCTCTGTAAAATTTTGGTGGGGTGATCACACATTACGGCGGCAGAACCGCGGCCAGAACAGAGGTTAGGCCGCGGTTCCGCGGTCTGTCTACAGTTTCACAACACCAAATTTTTACAGAAGTCTTAAAACCCCCTACATGTCATTCTGCAACGTACTGAAAAATTTTCTGAGCACAACTGAAAATCGACAGAAACTGTCAAAATGAAAATGGGGTTTTTGGAAATTTGTTCGACCGAAGTTTTAAACACGCTAGAGCAAGCTAGACTAGGTTTATGGCGTGGCTCTGATACCATGTAAGTGCACGGCGGCGCCCCGGCCGTCAATCCAACGCCGGAATGCGGAAACTAAACTTTTTACGAACTTGTAAACCGGCACCACCGCGCACAAAAATCCTGGATCGGGCCATTAACATAGTCCTAGCTAACTAGAGAAGGGGTAGAGAGATATACCGAGCGATCCGTGTCCTTCAGTCTTCTCGCCGTCGTCCCGATCTCCCCGCGGAATCTCCGGTCTTCACCTCCTCGCCGGAAGGGCACCACGTCGCCGGCTTCTTTTACGGGCTCCCACCTCTGGACCGAGGCAACTCGGGCACGAAGTTGGCGAGCCGACGTGCCCAAGGATTGCTGTAGAATACGTGTAGTGCTGTATATCTCATTTGGGGTTAATAGAAGTTGCCTTTGGTGGAGGATTGATATGATAACATTTTGGAGATGAAGTTGGGGATTTTTGCAAGCACAAGGGAACCAAAAATCCCCACCAAAAATAATGGGCAGCCCCTCCCCTAAAGTGGTCGGCTTCCTCATGAGCCATGAGAGAATGAGAGAGAGGGAGAGAGTGTGTATCAAAAAATGAGTGAGCCAATATCATGCAAGAGAGAGAAAGGAGTGATGATGTGAAGAAATGATCACAAGCAAATCCAACACTCAATCATCCATCATCACACCTAAAGTCAAGCAATCATGAAGTCATGGAGTCAATGAAAGCAACACCCATCATGAAAACTATCATGAAGCAAAAGAAAGTCAAGGGTAGGAGAAACATTATGATACAACAATATGCAAAGACAACCCTCCAAAATGCTTATTTGCACAAATGCAAATAAGCCCTCCTCCACCAATCTTCAGCCAATGAAAGATACAAAGAAATATGGCCGAAACGGAAAACAAACTGGCAACTCCAAAATACTGATCCCGTAATAAATTACAGGAAAACCCCGCTACTGAATACCCGCATTTGTATTCCGACCGAATACAAATGCAAAGAGATAAAATCTACACTGTACTATACTAAGATCCGGCTTAAACCAAAGCCGGCTAGTATAATCCGTCCGATCATGATCCGTGCAATACCGCACTTACATGATCGAACCCTGCCATATCTTCATACGGCCTCTACAGCGTTTCGCCCGAAACTTGAGAAACTGGTCTGTGGGGAACTCTAAAGACTCGTCAATACTTCGGTTGTGGATTTAACCACTAGCACGTCATAGGTATTAGCCTATACGTAACTGGCTACCAGGTATTGACCAAAAGTGACATTGATGAGCGAACTCATCCTGAAACCCTACTGAGCCTGTCAGTGACAATATCCGTACAGTCCGGTCCGTTCATCTATGAGCATCGCATGGCGGGCATAGGGGGTTGGTAAAAGTTATGTAGGGTTACTAGGCACACTCAAGAGGTTCCACAAGGCATCAACCATGCCAAAATCAAATTTTTCATTTGCCTAAGAATCCTATGCAAGATCGTTAACTAGAGATTAGGCGAAAAGCAAGCAAGTAAACAACTTTATTGCTAAGTGAAAGGGACTACAACCTTTGTAGATCCGCTCCACCATTTCTTTAGCTCCGTGTTGACGTCCCTCCGCTGCGATCATCGGAATCTCGGACTCTATCGATGGTTTCGTCGGAGAAATAATCGGGCTAGGTCGTTGACTTCGATGCCGAAGATTATCTACGTCGAGGCGACTCAAACTCAAGCTCCATCTTCACTAGGTCAAGAAACTTGTGAACAAAACACCCTCTACTACATGGCAAGTGATAGAGGATGAAGAAATAGGAAGTGGGTTCACTTTGGATTTGGATTTCGCACTTGGAATCATCACTTAGAATTTTCTAGCAAGTTTTTTCTTTCTTCATGAAGAAGATGAAGAAGAAGGAAAAGAATTAATTAATTAGAAAATTCAAGTGATTCTTATCATATAGCAACCATGGGTTAGTATAACTCATGCAGAGAATAAACTAGGTTTTAGATAATGGTTAGGTTTAAGAATAAAAACAAAATGGTGAAGCTTCATGAAACTCCAAGAATAAAACAAAGAAAGCCACCATATTTGTTTTTGCCCAAAAAAATAAATGAATAAATAAATGAGTAAATCAAACCCTAACCATTAACCTAATCATAGTTTAAAGCATATACACACCCAAGTTTGCATGTATCATCAATCATGATAGAAACAAGTGCACAAAAATATATCATATATACAATGTGCACAATCTAGTGAGAAAATAATCATAAGTGAACCAATACTAGTTAATGTAAAGTAATATATCAAATATATAATTATACATTAAATCACTAAATCAACACTTGATTTAATTATCCGGTCATACTGCATATAACCGACTAATATCAAGTGTATCAATGTATCGAATCAACACTTGATTCGGTAACCCGGCTATATCTCATATAACCGTCCAATGATACAAATCGCGAGAATAGAATACAGTATCACATGCTGGTATTATTCTCGATCCCGCACATATCTCATATGCCTATTTCGTTTCGCATGAGCCAGGAAACCCCTGTGTAGGACTCTAATGACTCGTCAATACGCCGGCAGTAGGTGATGATCATATCAAACACCCACAAGCCGCAAGCGGTCTGCTAAACGTAACGGCCACCCGGGTATTGAGCGATCAGAAAATCAACGAGCAAGCCCGCTCACACTCCTGTGAATCCAACCAGTAACACTACCGTACAGTCCGGTCTCTTCGTCTGATATGTCGCATATCTCGTCTAGGGGTGGTAAACGTCAGACCCCAATAACTCGATAAGTCATGTCGATATGAGGCTCATAACGGGTCGAGAAACTACTGGTAACACTTACCAGTAAATCACTAAAGCAGCCTTGGCCAAGGACTTCCTGTTATAGCCAATCGAGCATAGCGCAACATCAACTCCCTATACCGGGAGAGACGAAACCCCTCCTATCGCTCATTGCCTCCATGTGACTCGGGACTGTACCCAAAATCCACCTTTATGCACGCCCTCTTGGACGTGGTATGGTGGAAATCAAAGCACAGTGGGAATCACACAAGACTCTATGACGATCTCGGGTCTGCAGACTAACATGTACCAGTGTCACCAGAGAACTGCCATCTGACATAAGGTATAATACCATCTGGGAGTTCTCGGCGAGTCCGTCCAGTGCACCCAGTCTCCACTGAGCACCCGTATATCATCTCTAATGTCAAACACCAATGGATATGGGATCATCCATCACCTATCTATATGGGTCGAGAAGCTACACGCTAATCCACTCTGGTATATCGATGCCCCATCTCGATAAACCCACGACTAGGGACGTTGAAGTATGTACTTATGGAATACCATGTCCCCACTAGTATGATCCGCATCATAGTCCAGGTAGTCAAGTACACATCCTAAGGGCTTTACCAACATGTAACAGAGAGACAATCAGTGTACACGTTAAAGTAACGAGTAACCAGATAGCATACTATCATATCGAGCAAGAAAGTCATCTCTATATATGTCCAAGCATCCACTACAATATACATCCTATGTATAGTAATGGCATCTAGGGCATACATATAACTAACAAGTCAGACCCCCAAAAGCTGTACAAGTCGTGTCGGAGTGTAGCCCAGAACACCCTGAGATACTACTGGAATACCTACCAGTAAATCTCCTGCCTTGGCCAAGGACTTCGTGTAAGGGCTCTCCTAGACACAGCACGACCTCACCCCCAATACCGGGAGAGACGAACCCCTGCAGATCCGCTCACTGCCTCCATGTGGCTCGGGACTGTACCCAACTAAAACCTGTTTGCACGTCTCCTTTGAGCGTGGTAGGGTAGTAATCAAAGTACAGTGGGAACTCACACGAGACAAATGACGATCTCAGGTCGATGAACTAACCTGTACACATGTCACCAGGAAACTGCTTTCTGACGTCAGGTATAAGACCAACTAGCATGTTCCCGGCGAGTCCTGTCCGGTGTACTCATAACCCAATGAGCACCTGCACATCTTAGGTGAACCAACTGACACCAGTGGCTTGTGAGACCGGCCACCGCCCCTCGTCGGGGTCTCGACTGTATACACTAGTCTACTCTGGAGTATCGATGCCCTGTCTTGAAACTCCTACGACTAGGTACCTTTTAAGGATGTGCTTATAGACTACCAGCTCTCACGTATATGATCGCCCTCATACTGCTGGCAGTCAAGCAAGAATCCAATGGGCTCTATCAACGTGCAATAGTGACCTGTAAGGTCACCTAAAGCAGTACACGATGATAAAGGTAAACCAGATAGCATACTATCATCTTGAGTAAGACTGTCCTACTGGAATAGGTCCTCCCTCAATCATTGTAATCACGTGCCTGTGATCCAATAATTGACTCTGAGGGCACTATCTCCAACACGACGTTCGGACAGTTTTTACTAGTCGGCTTTGGTTTAAGCCAGATTTTAGTATCGGATTATTGGATTTATACAGTCTAAAGTTTTTCCGTGTTTTCACGGATAGGAGGGGCGTTCTCGTAATTTGTCGGGAAGCTTCTAGAAGCATGGTGATGATTTGTATGTCAAAAACTATTTCTAAACCGCAATCAAGAACGGTGTCGCATGAAGCTAGCCGGTGAGTACGGGTCGGTCCACAGGGATGTTGTGAATTTCCTAGTCGTGCTAACGAGTTAATTCCGAAGGGTGTTCGGATTGATTATTACTAAAAACCTAATTATTCTACCTAGGGCAATTAATTGAAAGTTATAACTAGGGCAGATAAATAAAATCTATACTAGGGCAAGAAAATAAATTTAATCTAGGGCATGAATTGAAATTATCTAGGGCAAGAAAATAAACAAATCTACTTACTTTACAGATGGATCTCTCCAAACATTTACGCAGGGTTGTCAGATCTGAATAGATGCATTGAAGAGAGGCACCGATGCTCTCCATAAAGAGTTCTGGAATTTATTATTAAAAGGAGGCATGAAGAGTTACAATGATTAGAGTTCCTATTTATAAAGAATAGGAAACCCTAGGGTTACATTTGACCCGCATGTCTACAATTACAAAAATGGCCCTAAGTTGACTAGTCAAAGCCGCCGCCACATTTTGATAAAACTTTTATCTCTTGATTGCCCTATACCGCCGCGGAACCGCGGCCCGAGGCCTGGTTTGGCCGCGGTTCTGCGGCCGAAAGAAGGAATTGGACTTCTAGTTTTCTTGGGCCGATTTCTAGTGGCTTGGGCTTCTATGTTATATATATCTTTTTCCATTTGGGCTTCTAGGTTGGTTCCAGATCTTAAGTGAACAATTTGCAATGGCTTTTTAACCGTTCGCTTTGATAATTTGGATCTTGCGTTGCCTTGTTGATGGTGAACCGTTCTTCTTATAGGCTTTACTAAGATCTTCCCATTTGTTGGTCAAAAATCCTTCTTTGGTGTCGTCTTTTGTGTTTTTAACTTTTTTTGCTCCCAGAACCTGTAACCTGTAACATGTAGCAGACATGGGTCAAAAGTACCTGTTTATTAATAAAAATAAAAAGAATGGGGAATATAATAATGCAATATTATGGTGTGAACAAATACCCCCAAACTTATCTTTTGCTCGTCCTCGAGCAAACTTATTTTTATTCACTAAAATCCTAACCACACTTTCGCAGGGAAACGCGATTGCACTGAGCATGTGCAACAAGCCGTTAAACTTCTAGGTGTCCCTAATAGGAGGAGTGTTGTCTCCTGAGGATTTTTCAGCGGATTACACCCACAAAATCCTATCAACTCGGCCCATTGACTTTTGTTCTTCATTTAGGTTTTCTAACAAGGAATTCTATTATCTTTTGACTCGCAAATTATCCACCCACATTCTTCACACTTCCTCATTATTTAACTTAAGATTATATATATCATATAGACTTACTTATCTTTCGGCATCTCTTAAGTTTTCCTTCTAGGATTCCATCTCGACTTAGGAATTTCTATCAACTCTATTAAAGATATAAGTTCTATTTTTCATTCCTCTCTCTTATCTAAATTCCAATCACATATCCCTACGTGTGTGTATAGATCATCCCTACACTTGGAAATTCAAATCAAGCAATCATACTCTCGTCCATTGTCCAAAGCACTTATTAATTAGTGAATTTTTAAATGAAATTTGCTTACACATCCTTCATGCGACCGTTAATACTTCTTGAGGTACCAACAACCGATTACAATATGCGTTAGCACTTTAAAGCGTACTTCCTAGTTTTGCAACACCCAAGACTTTAGCAGTGACTCCCAAACCAGTTGGTCTAAGGCACTAGGTGATGAAGCACCCTCGCTAAATATTTTTCTATTTTTGCAGCCTTAAGTAATCACAAAAACCAGTGTCCATTTTTTTAATTCTTTATTCACTTTTTTTCTTTATTTTCATTGTACTAAGGACTTTAGACAAGAGCACTTCAAGGTCTTTTCTACTATTCCAAGTTTCAAGGTGCGTGATTGTGCAAATTGTAGGGTATACATTTTCAGAATCTAGACTTAAACTAGGAACTATTTTTAAAACTTATACTCTAATAAGAACATCAATACTCTTCCCTTGTTTCGACTTAGCCCAAGAAGTGAACTTAAAATTTGCCTATTTCTAAATAAACTATAAGGCATATACTTTCTACCACTAAACTTTAAGGAAGGTTATCTTTAGGGTTTTTAATTCACTAAGTCTAAGATCTAGTTGTTCCTAGCTAGTTAACCTATCTGTCAAACTCTAGTCAAATTAGCCAAAATTGAATACATTAATTCTTATAATTTTTTAAAATTTTTCAATTTTTATGGGTTTTTTCAAATAAATATGCAAATGCAAAAATATGTACAAATGAATGCGAAGGAAGAAGACGTACCGAGCATACCTCCAAACTTAAACTTGACAGTATCCTCACTGTCATGCTAAACCAAGAGGGTCAAAATACCGGCACTCCCCTATTTATTTATTTATAATTTTTATATTTTTAATGTTTTGAATTTTTTTTTTAAATTATAGAAAAGAAAACAAAAAATATATACATATATACAAAGATTCCCCCAAACTTAAGCTTGGCCTTGCACAAGCCAAAAGTTAGCACCAACCATTCAAAAATCTTACCGTGGAAATGGTAGAGTTGGTGCAAGAAAATGAGAAGCACGCGAGACCGTGTGGAAAGAAGAATGGTAGAATATGGTCTCGGTGGGGGAGAAGAATGGCGAAAAGAAGAAGGAAGTGGAGTACGATCTTGAGGGTGTAAATTGAGTGAATAAATTAGCGCAATATGTGCTGACCGATATGTTATAAGCGATTGCGCTAACCTATCAACCCGTCGGAAAATGGGGTCAAATCCCTCAAGATTCGCAAGAAAACATGGGTACGTCGAACTTGGTATTGGAGATGAAAGCGTAACGGTCTTTTGTTCGGTCGGAACAATGGGAAAAACGAAAGGGAGTGAAATAGGGATAGTATCTTTCTCACCGTAGTAAACTGTTTCGAACTTGAAAGATTCCATTAATGGTTCGAAACTACTATAATCAACCGAGTCTGATGGCTCATCTGAAAATGTAAAGGACGCAAACTCGGGCGGTGGGTCATCAACATCGTCCGAAAAAGTTAAACACTCGTAAGTGTTATTATCTGTGAGAACAGTATCGATTCAAAGGAAAATCATTCAAGCTCACAGTCTTCAAGCGGGGTCGGAACGATGGGAAGGAGGGAGGGTGATATAACATTTAAAGGTTCAGGAGGATGAATTGGAAAATCAGTCACATCAAACAAAAATGATTCAACCTCAATATTATCCTCAAGACTCTTCTCGATACTATCCTCAATATTCAACTCATCCATGCCATTATCATCAAAATCTAGACGCGTATGAGATTCGGGAGAAACTTTTAATAACTCAGGATGATGATTTGAACATAAAATTTCAAGCAAATCGACAGGTTCATCATCCGAAATATTCCCGGCGTCTATATCCTCAATCAAGTGAAAATCAATTTCTTTAGACATTTCATCAAAAGCATGGATATCTATCGATTTAGGTTCTAGAGTGGAGGTGTAAAGATCGAAAGGATTAGGTGCGGTTTCACTCGAAAGGGGTTCTTTACAATTTGGAAAATCAAACACTACAAAGTCGCACAACTCGTTTTTATTTTGAACTTGTGAACTATTTAGGGCAATCGATGGAAAACAGGAGTTGTGGGCTTCAATTGGGTAAGGGTAGGTTTGATTCGAAAATCCTCTCTCATTCTCACTCTGTCCAACTGCCGCCTCATACATTGAAAAATTTGGAGCTAGCGGGACACTAGCTACCGGTTCACTAGGTTGCATAAGGGCGGCCATGGACGCTTCCACATTCCTCATCATTTTATTTGTTGTTGCGATATACGCCTCCAACGACTCTTCCAAACTAGACTTGGGTGGTAAGGGGGTTTCGGTAAAAGATTCAAAATGGTGTGGATATGCAAAACTCCCAACAGGCTGTGTAGAAACAGTGTCTAGTGAAGGTGGGAAGGTCGGGTAGGACTGGTAGGAAGTGGGTGATTGGACAGGGGTAGGGTCAACATATGGATAAAAAGGTGAATAGTCGTGTGGATCCCTAGAGCTAGATGAGTGGAGAGGGGTGAAAGATCGACTTCGAGATTGAGCAATATGCTCAGCAATGGTCATCGGCCTAGGAGTGACAGAAGGACTTGAAGAAGTGGTATCAACATATGTAGGTGGTAAAGGTTGACTCGGTTGACACAAAGTGGGTTGAAAAGTCAAACTATTTCTCCTAGACGCCTCTATTTGATCTTTCAAAGATTTTTTAGACAAGGAAGGATCGTCTTTAAATTGACCGAACACATTGACATACGACGCAAAATTAGGTTCAGGATACCAAAGTTCGGCAAGAGATTTTTTATGTGGGGTACCCATATTAGAAGAAGAAAGGTGACAAGAAGGATGGTTGGTGGTGCAAGGATTTATTTGCGGCTAAAAAATTTTGCAAGTTTCTATAAAATATTTGTTCTTTTTATTTTCATTCTTTTTATTTTCATTCTTTTTCTCTTTAATTGGAAAAATTTTGTTGCAAAAAGATTTTTAGAGAAAAGATATGCTACAGCAAAATATTTTATAGAAAAGATATGCAACAGCAAAATATTTTATAAAAAAGATATGCAACAGCAAAATATTTTATAGAAAAGATATGCAACAGCAAAATATTTTATAAAAAAGATATGCAACAGCAAAATATTACTTGCAATCTAATTTCATTTCAAGCGGGGCCCAAAAATCCTGCACAAAATTGTTATATGGAAGGCAATATATTTTATAGCTCACAGAATCTTGCAGGAATTTCCAGAAAATATATTTCAAAAATTGTAGAGGAGGAACAGAAAATCTTACAGAAAATTTTTCAGAAGAAAATGCCACCAGATCGTCGCCCTTCCGCGGCAATTTAGCTCTAACACCGCGGTTCCGCGGTCTTCTTGATGGCTCAGATCCCCAAAATTTTTTTAGTGCGATGATTCGACAAAACGGCCGCGTTTCCACGGCCTAAGGTGGGTTTTGGCCGCGGAAACACAGCTTGGTGGTGTAATTAGGTCTGCAGAAAAATTGCTCTGTTCTGTTATTTAATTCCCCTTCTGTTTCGATCTTCTGATTTTTGTTTCTCCTTCTGGAAATTTCCAGATTGTCTTTGTATATCCTGCAAAATTAAAACAACAAAGTATCCCTTCCAAAAACAACAATATATATATATATTTTTATAAATTTTTTTGATTTTTCAGATTTTTATGATTTTATGATTAACCCGAAATCGCGAAAAGAAAATTCTACGCCATACACGGCAACGGAGCCATTTGATTCCTATGTCAAAAATATCTATAACCGCAATCAAGAATGGCATCGCATGTAGCTAGCCCGTGAGTACGGGTCGGTCCACAGGGATGTTGTGAATTTCCTAGTAGCGCTAACGAGTTAATTCCGAAGGGTGTTCGGATTGATTGTTACTAAAAACCTAATTATTCTACCTTGGGCAATTAATTGAAAGTTATAACTAGGGCAGATAAATAAAATCTATACTAGGGAAAGAAAATAAATTTAATCTAGGGCATGAGTTGAAATTATCTAGGGCAAGAAAATAAACAAATCTACTTACTTTACAGATGGATCTCTCCAAACATTTACGCAGGGTTGTCAGATCTGAATAGATGCATTGAAGAGAGGCACCGATGCTCTCCATAAAGAGTTCTGGAATTTATTATTAAAAGGAGGCATGAAGAGTTACAATGATTAGAGTTCCTATTTATAAAGAATAGGAAACCCTAGGGTTACATTTGACCCGCATGTCTACAATTACAAAAACAGCCCTAAGTTGACTAGTCAAAGCCGCCGCCACATTTTGATAAAACTTTTATCTCTTGATTGCCCTATACCGCCGCGGAACCACGGCCCGAGGCCTGGTTTGGCCGCGGTTCCGCGGCCAAAAGAAGGAATTGGACTTCTAGTTTTCTTGGGCCGATTTCTAGTGGCTTGGGCTTCTATGTTATATATATCTTTTTCCATTTGGGCTTCTAGGTTGGTTCCAGATCTTCAGTGAACAATTTGCAATGGCTTTTTAACCGTTCACTTTGATAATTTGGATCTTGCGTTGCCTTGTTGATGGTGAACCATTCTTCTTCTAGGCTTTACTAAGATCTTCCCATTTGTTGGTCAAAAATCCTTCTTTTATGTCGTCTTTTGTGTTTTTCACTGTTTTTGCTCCCAGAACCTGTAACCTGTAACATGTAGCAGACATGGGTCAAAAGTACCTGTTTATTAATAAAAAGAAAAAGAATGGGGAATATAATAATGCAATATTATGGTGTGAACAGGTGACTTGGGGGCTAAGATGGCATTTGCATTAATTGGATAAATGAGTCATGGTGTGATTCATACATGGAGTTAATGAACCATTTATGATCTATATGACTCATGTGATGAATCACTTAGTGTATTAATGAAACATGATGATATATCATTATTTGTTATTCATTTAATTATATGATATGTTTCATATATACACAAATGATTTCATTCATCCAAAAGGATTATCATTCTCACCTTCTCTCTCCTCAAGCTCTCTCTCTCTCTTCAAACCCTAACCCTAACCTCTCATGTGTTGAGATCAAGGGTTAGCTAGACTAATACATCCACAATCCAACTCTATATCACCTAGGTTGCTTAGATTAGCACTTTGAGTAACCTAGTTACCTCAAGTTAGAGGTTAAGCTTGGAGTAGGAGCTCTCGGGTGGATCGTCTTTGACTCGAGGAGGCCGTTGAGGTGTCGTTGTTCCAAAGAGCCTACAAGGAGTGGAGGACAGTGATGAAGACCCGAAGGACAAGTAACGTGAGGTATAACTTCGAATCAGAGCAGTTAAACCTTTCGTAGTATGCTAGTAATGGTTTAGATACGATTCATGCGCTCAAGTCCGTGTTACGAAGCATTGATAATCGTTTTTCATATATTCCGCCTCCTCGCAAGTTCGTGGGGTGCGTGACATGGAATTACAGACTGTGCCTACCACACCATATTAAATGTGGAGTGGAAAGAAACCCTATCTTTAGTATCTAAAGATATAGGTATGTCCAGCTTTTGTTGAAAAGCAGTATGCAGACAAGCTCGAGGCACACTCGGTACTGTATAAGTTTCTGGGATACCAAGAGAACTCCAAGGGGTATCTTTCCTATTACGCAGAGGAACAAAAGGTTTTGTTCCTCGTCATACCCAATTTTTAGAAAATCAATTTTTTGTAAAAGGAAATAGTGGGAGAGCAATAGAACTGGAAGAAATTCCAGAACCACAAACTAATACTGAAAGTATGGTAGAACTAGAGGTTTCAAAAGAACCAGTCATCCTAACACCAATCCGAAGGACTAGTAGGAAGTCTCATCTGCCCGAGAGATACTACAGTTTTCTCATAAACGGGGATTGAGAGGATTGCATCATTGACAATGATGAACCAACTAGCTTCCAGCAAACCATTCAGAGCGGCGACTCGGTAAAATGGCTGGATGCAATGCAGACCGAAATGGAGTCCATGTACACCAACAAAGTATGCACTTTGAACATTGCTCCAGAAGGGGTAAAACCCGTAGGGTGCAAATGAATCTTCTGAAAGAAGATTGGTGTAGATGGATAGGTTGAAACCTATAAGGCTAGACTTGTTGCAAAAGGTTTTCGTCAAAGACATGGTTTGGACCATGATGAAACCTTTTCTCCAGTGTCTATTCTTAAATCCATTCGGATCCTTCTTGCCATGCTGCCTTCCAAAATTTTGTGAACCGGCAGATGGACGTAGAGACGGCTTTTCTAAATAGTAATTTGGAAGAATGCGTCTATATGGATCAGCCAGAGGGTTTTAATCAGAGTGGGAGCAGCGGAACAGTGTGCAAGTTTCTTAAGTCCATTTATGGACTAAAGCAGCCATCGCGAAGTTGGAACATATGTTTTTGCTGAGACGGTCAAAGAATTCGACTTTATCAAAAATCCAGATGAACCATGCATTTATAATAAGATTGTAGCAAGAACTGTGGAAATCCTCGTTGAGTATGTGGATGACATTCTTTTGATAGGAAATTACATTCCTATGCTACAATCAGTCAAAGGATTCTTGTCACAGAGGTTCTCCATGAAAGACCTGGGTGATACCAACTACATTCTGGGAATCCAGATCTATTGTGATAGATCAAAGAGGATGGTGGGACTTTCATAGTCAAGGTACGACAACACCATACTGAAAATATTTAGTATGGATGATTCTCAGCACGGTAGTCTACCGGCTTGTCACGGAATCACCCTCTCGAAAGAGATGTCTCCAAAGACTGATTTGGAAAGGGCTCGCATCACATCTATACCCTACACTTCTACGGTAAGCTCTATAATGTATGCGATGTTGTGTACCAGACAAGATGTTGCTTACGCATATAGCGTGGTAATCCGGTATCAGTCAAACCCAGGTGAGAAGTATTGGATAGTAGTAAAGAACATTCTCAAGTACCTGAGAAGGACTGAGGAGATGTTCTTGGTGTATGGTAGAAAAGACCTCCAGATCGAGGCCTTTGCTGATATGAAGCTTCCAGAGTGATAAGGATGACTCCAAGTCCATGTCGGGTTATGTCTTTACCCTCAGTGGAGGGGTGGTCTGTTGGAAGAGCTCCAAGCAGGACACCGTTGCAGACTCGACGATGGAAACATATTATTTCACTGCATGAGACGCCGCAAAATAGGCAGTCTGGATATGGAAGTTCTTAACTGATCTTCAGGTGGTTCCTTCCATTGTTGGTCCAATACTTTAGTATTGTGACAACAACGGTGCTATAGTTTTAGGGAAGGAACCCGGTCCCATCCGAAATCCAGAAATATCTTGAGGTGGTACCACCTGATCAGGGAGATCGTTGATCCCTAGGAGATCGAGTTGAGGAGAGTAGATACGGAGAACAACACTGCAGATCCACTCACAGAGGCCATCCCTCAGAAAGTGTCCGAGTGGCTATTCAAGATCTTCGATCTGCGATATGCCAGTATATGGCCTTAGTGCAAGTGAGAGATTTTTAGTGATATATGCCCCTAGAGGCCATTATTGTACCATACTGGATTGTATATTATTTAATGGAAGCTTAGGATATACACGGATATAGTAACAGTCTTGCTCAAAATGGTAGTATGCTACCTGGTTTGTTTCTACCTCAATATGTGCATGTGTTTCTTTTAGCATATCGCTCATACATATTGGTAGAGCCCTTAGGATCTTTGCTTGATTACCAGCGTTGTGATGGTAGTCACACTAGTGGGGGCTGGGTAGTCTATAAGAACTTCATATACAGGTCCCTAGTCGTAGGATTATCGAGATGGGGCATCGATACTCCACAGTAGACTAGTGTATACGCTTCTCATCCCAGCAGGGGAGATGGTATTTCCCACAGCCATTAGTATGGCGTACTGGAGATAGTATGCAGGTGCTCATTAGGTTATGTGTAACACCTTAGAATGCGATTAGTGTTAATTAAGCGATAAAGCGGATTTTTAGTAAAAAGTTTACCAAAGTAGTTTTCACATATTTTATAAAAATTTATTAATATTTTATTATTATTTATTTCGGGCTTGCACACCCTTGTGCATGTTAACGTAGGGTTAATTAGGGTTAACCATGCTTAAGTAGCCATAGCACCTTAACCCCATTTCCATTAAGTTTTATGTAGTTATATAAATTAATTAGTTTTAAAATAATAAGGGGTTTGAATTTCGTTGACTTGAGAGAGGGGGAGAGAGGGGGGGAACATGGAATGATGAGGAAGGGGCAAGCATGGCTTGCATTTAATGAGGAGAGAGAAGAGGGGGTCATGGATCATACTAAACTCACACCCTCATTTCCCTCATCCCTCACTCACACATACACACTCATTCTCACCTCCTTCCCTCATTCACAACATATTTTCTTCATCTCATTTCCTCTCTCCCTCCAACTGAAACCCTAACCCAAATCCTCACTAAACCAAAAAAAATCTTCATAAAACCTCACTAAACCCTTCACAAAGTCAAGTTAAGCCACTAAGATGACTTGGAGCATGGAAAGCTAGGATTTTTTAGCAAGTGTGGATAGGTAACGATCTCTAACTGTTAATTAGGTGTTTATTATGTTGTGTTGCTTAGTAGTTATCGTTTAGAACACTAAAGATATAGTTTTGAGCACATATCATAAATTTAGGGTCATTTTTGAGTCTCTGTGATCTGCTACGACCATGCGTTTTCACTGTAAAATCTAGTAATGTAGTAGTGTTGTACTAGTTGCCTTGAGTGTTCACGTGAAACCCTGACCCAATCCGACCTAGGAAAACCGGCGGCACAAGGGGAAATTCCGGCGAGTTCGGCCTTCCTGGGGACTGGGGGGTTATGGTTTTCTGGGTAGCTGTCTATGTTCTATCCTCGGTGCTTGGTACTGCTAGATTTTTATATAGTGACTGTAGAAAGAATCTGGGACCACTTAGCTAAATTTAGGCGTTTCGGCAAAATGCGATACGATTGATCCGACGTAGTTTAAGTGTTTCGGGTAGCTTGCTATCGTGGGTTTGTTTTGATGATGTCGCTACACACGTTAGCCGCTAAGAGAACCCTTTCGTTGTTTAAGGGAACCGATTCGTTATTTGGCGTTGTGTTCATTTATTATTGCGTAGTTTGCTAAATCCACGTGTTATTGTGTTTTGTGTTAATAGGATCGCTGGCGGGGACTTCAGGCGCTACGAAGAAGGGAAAGCAGGTGGTTGGATTTACGTAGCTCGAGATCATCGGTGAGTAGATTTAACATCTACGGGGAAATCACCCATATAGTGTTAAGCGTCAGGGCTAGATATGATATTATAGCTGGATGTTTATATGCATATATGTTGATTGTGCATTAGTATCATTGCATACCATTACTTGTTGTACCTTGACTTAGTACCTAGTGGACACTGCACTATTACGGACGGTTCATGTTGTACAAACACTAAATTGTATGCTACACACACACCGTTGGTAATTGCCATGACACGCACAACCTATACATATATGTGGTATTGTATTCATTATTGACATTGAGATATTGATTCTTGTTCTATTGCGCATATGAAATGTATCATGCATACATACCTACATGTAAACACGCATACCTTGCTATAGCTACATATACACCTTTATATGATGTTGCATTTGATTTTTGGAGAATGCGGGAAACGCATGATATATTTAAAAACTTGATTCATTTAAAAAGAGCGGTTTTGCCTTGATATTCTCATATTACTGTTTCATGTTGCATACATCATATTTCATGGATTTACGCATTGAGATACGGATTTCATGTGATTTATGGATTTAAGAACCGTGGTGATATTTCAAGAAAGTATGCATTGTTTTGAAAACCCGGTTTCTCTTGATATGATATCTCGATGCGTCCACCATGAGTTTTCTCGGTTCTGAGACTTGTGTTAGAAACCCGATTCAAGGAGCGGTGGGCATCGTCTGCGGGTACATGGTGGACTCGGTGAGGTACCCCGGGGCAAGAAGACTCGTATAGTTAGGCGGTAAGCCTGGCAGGTGAGAACTACCTACTGGTGATAGTTTGGACCCGGCGATTATCCGGAGGATACTGACCGGAGTCATGAGATGGATATGGGCCGATCCGGACTAACGGTGCTTGAGGTATTGGGATTTGGGGTGTCGTTGATGGACACCGGGATTTTCCACGATGATGATTCATTAATGATGATATGTTTTATCCCATACTCGGTATTTATTAGATATGCATTGTTTCATGTAGTAGTAGTACCCTGATGGTGTACCTTGATCATGATTGTTGCATATCCATATTGCCATATTTATGCTATCAGATTGCATGTGATAGATTATCGATGTTCGTGCATGCCTACGATTATCTGTATGATGTTACTTACTCTTCACGAGTTGGCAACTCACCCCCGTTGTGCCACATTGTTTTGGAGGCTTAACCCTCAGAGTAGTCATGGCAGGGCTTCTTGTTGTATCTTTTTCAGCGGATACCGCTACGGTTGGCTGTGAGCCTTTTTGCTATAGGTGGGTTTGCGGTTATCTGATTATCCATTGTATATCTCATTGTATCTAGTACTCTCTATCTACCACTTTCATGTATTGACTTAGAGACGAGTTGTGAGGACGATATTGTATCGTCATCCCGTCTGCTGTATCGAGACGAACGTTGAGGTGGAGCTGGGATTTCTCCATCACTCCGATTTGTTTTGGCCGTGAGGTCTTTCGTTGACGTTGCATCTGCATCCTGTTTGACTGCGAAGGAACACCGTCGTTGACATTGCGTCTAGTGTAACGAGACGAATGCTGGGATGGAGTTGGGATTTCGCCATCACTCCGCCTTGCTGACGTTGTGTGTGCTGTAACGAGAAGAATGTCGAGGTGGTCTCTATGTTATCTGGGAACCATCGAGATTTGGAGTAGGGGCTTTGCCGTAACTCCAGGGTTGATTACAGCGTCTGAATCCTGCTGGAGGAAGAACGCTGTGGTGACATTTCATCTGTTGTATCGAGACGAACGTTGAGGTGGTCACTAGGTTGTCTGGGAACCCTCGAGATTTGGAGTTAGGGGACTTTGTCGTGGCTCTGTTTGTTGGTGTAACATTTGCATCCGATTGGAGGGAGGAAGAATGTCGAGGTGGTCTCTATGTTATCTGGGAACCATCGAGATTTGGAGTAGGGGCTTTTCCGTAGCTCCAGGGTTGATTGCAGCGTCTGAATCCTGCTGGAGGAAGAACGCTGTGGTGACATTTCATCTTTTGTATCTAGACGAACGTTGAGGTGGTCTCTAGGTTGTCTGGGAACCCTCGAGATTTGGAGTTCTGGGTTTTCGGCTTACTTAAATTGTGTTACGCCTATTGACGTCACGTGGTTTAAGTGCCGGTCACGTGCCTAAATTTAGGTCGTGACAAAGTGGCATCAGAGCGCTAGGTTTTAATTTTCGGATTGTAGGATGGCCTTGGTTTGATGGAGTAGGTAGCTTAAGCAGAGTGACGTAGCGTGTGTATGTTCCGCGGCATACTTACGACACGATACTCCGCTTAAATGACCTTAGGACTAGTTGGTTGAAATTCCTTCCGTGATAATATAGATCCTTGTGATTCGATCTCTATGTTCTTATCGAATCTTGTTTTCGTTTCCAGCCATTATGCCGCCGAAGACTACGAGGGCGCAGAGAGCGGCCGGGAGAGCCAAGGTTAGGGTAGGCTCGTCGGAGACGAGGACTGACCAGGGCGGTACGCCCGTTGTACAGGAGCAGGTTGATCCACCTTCGCATACCGTATTATTAGGCTAGAGGCCGGTATGCAGGATTCGCGCCAGATGATGGGGTCGTTAGTTGAGGCCAGTCGAGCGCAGAGACAGGAGGTTGTCCCACCTGTCGAGGGACCGTGATGGTGCCTACGGTTCAGGCAGTCGTACCTGCAGCTACGGAGATTATCACCGTGTCACTATCTGAGTTCATGAGGCTGAAGCCTCCGATCTTCACCGGCACCGATACAGCTGAGGATCCGCAGTCGTATATCGACCGAATGGCCAGGATCTGTCGTTCGCTGAGATGCTCCGACGCGAGATGGGTAGAGTTCGCAAGTTTTCATCTGAAGGGTCTTGCCCAGACTTGGTGCGAGTCTTTAAAGAGGGGCAGAGCCGCAGGTGTTTCTCCTATGAACTGGGCTGAGTTCATGACGGTTTTTCTTGCCCGATTTCTTCCGCAGAGCATCAGGGATGCTCGAGCTCGCAATTTCGAGTCGTTACGCCAGACTCCGGGTATGACGGTGGCAGAGGATGACATTCAGTTTACCCAGTTATCCGTATATGCTCCGTATTTGGTAGATACAAAGGAGATGCGGATAAAGAGATTTTTTCGAGGCCTGAGTACCCAGTTAATCCTCTCCATCGGCGCCCAGCATTTCGATACATACGCAGCCGCAGTGGACGCATCCCTATTGGTAGAGGAGCGTATTTCTAAGACGTCGGTCATTCCGGAACCGAAGAGGATTCATACTGATTTATCAGCGCAGAGGCAGTTTGGCAGAGGCCGCGGTGGATTCGCTATAGGCTGTGCGGGTAGCCGGAGCATGAGACGGGGCCAGCCATATAGTTTATACCCACAGGGTCAGCAGTCGTCGCCTGGATGTTTTGGGTGTGGCAGTCCCCATCACCGCATCAGAGATTGCACTGAGATACGCCAGAGGGAGGCAGCGGTTCCACATGTTACTTTACCACCTTCACCTCAGAGAGCATTGCCTTCTACGCTTATTGATGCTCCGTGTCAGACTTTTGCTCAGAGAGGTCGTGGTCGCGGAGGTTTTGTTCAGAGAGGACGGGGTGGAAGAGGCGGAGGACAGCCAGTTGCTGGTAGAGGGAAGGCTCGAGTATTTGATTTGACTCATCAGGACGCGCAGGCGTCCAATGCAGTGGTTTCAGGTACTCTTTCTGTATGTTTCTTCGATGCACACGTTTTGTTTGATCCGGGATCTCCGCACTCGTATAATTCTACACACTTCATGTCGAGGTTGGGTGATTGATAGAATTAAAGTTAACCGCAATCAAGACGGTGTCGCTATGCAGCTAGCCGGTTTAGCACGGGTCGATCCACAGGGAGATGGTTGTATGTCCGTTCTTGTCTTAGACGAGTCAATAAAGAATTTATATGTGTTTGTTCGAGACTATCCTATGTGTATTATTTGCAAGTATAAAGTTGTTAAGAAAAAGATACGAAATTGTAAGCTAAAGAAATCCGTACTCAAAACCTTTGAGCCGGGTCTTGACCAATTGAAGCTAGAGCAATCGGCAACAACGTGGATTAGGGGATTTAAGCGCGGTATTCGTGGAATACGGCTTATTTACCCTTGTCCTTCCGTTCTTGTCTCTTGCTTTCGCCTCCGGCCAAACCGAACGCAACCGGTCGCGGTTAGGAATCACCGTTACCTTGTTAGGGTAGGGTGCCTAACGGAGCGCTTGCGTATGGTTTGGGCGGAGTTCAATGGAAAATAACGGGAAAAGGAAATGAGAAGAGAAAATCATAACTTACAATACCGTATTTATTCTTAACACCGATAATTACATCATTCACAAAATGAACAACAAAGAAGGGCAAAAGAAAAGAACAAATAAAAGAAAAGATTACAAGTAATTAAGTGCATGAATATAAATTGCAAGAAAGTAAAGCAAGGTAATAAAAAGCAAGTAAGAAATAAGCAATAAAAAGAACAAGAAAGTAATTACAAGAACATAGAACTCAAGACAAGCATGGGATCAATAGCCAACCCTTAAACTTGCAAGCTCAATCATGAGGTTGCAAGATCAAGAGAAGGGTAGAGAACGCATGTGAAATGAAGCACTAATTCCATGAGAAAATACGACCCTTGAGATCAATAACAAACTCTTAACCTTTCAAGCTCAATGAAGAGGTTGAAAGATCAAGAGAAAGCAAGAATCTCAAGGGGAAGTTAAACAAAAGAGAATGATACAAAAGCCCTCATCTTCATTGATCTTCCACTCAAAAAGCTCTCACTACAATTTTCATGGAGAAAGATGAAGAAGAAGAAGAAAAAGACTAAATCCTAACAAAAAGAAGAACAAAGAATGAACACAAAAAAAATTGGACCCTTGGCTTAGCTCAGTTCTGGAGTATTTATAGGCTGCAAAATGAAAACCTAGGGCAACCACCAGAACACAAATAAAAATACCAAAACACCCCTGGAAAAGTTTTGTCTGCCGCCACCATACGGCCGCGGATCCGCGGCCTAAGCCTCCTTATGCCGCGGATCCGCCGCACTCTGGTGGAGTCAGGGCATGGGGTTCTTGGTACTTCCCTGGTCTGCTGTCCCCTCTTGTCTGGTACATGTATTTTCTGAAAATACTTCCACATTTCTTCCTGAATTTCTGTTGAGGGAAAGGTGGACTTTGGACATGGATTTTCTTGAGCTCCGCGTAGATTTCTTGGTCTTGGTGTTGCCATTGTGATTTGTGCATGAAGGTGACAATTGATTTGTCATTTTGTCTCCTAAACTGGTGTGTGGCAACAGACGGATAAAGAGCGGAGACCCGTGTTTTATCTGTGGTTGGCAGGAACTCGGATTTTGTCGTATTTTTCCATGGATTTCACCGTTTAGAGCCGAGAACCTGTATCCTGCAATTGACTAGCAAACACGGCTTAAGAGTACCTACCGATATGCAATGTGATAAAAATTGGGCGGTATAAAAATGCAAAAATCTGATATGAACAAATACCCCCAAACTTATCATTTGCTCGTCCCGAGCAAAGCCAATTTATTCACAAAAAATTTCCTAACCTCACTTTCGCAGGGAACGCGATTGCACTGAGCATGTGCAACAAGCCGTTAAACCTCTAGGTGTCCCTAGTATGAGGAGCGTTGTCTCCTGAGGGTTTTCAGCGGATACTACCCATAAAATCCCGTCAAGCTAGTGTCATAAGTTAACATCGATTCTACTCCTATAGTTTAGTATTTACGTTAGAAACTCTATCATCCTAAGTTAGAAATATTCAACCCTTATTTTTCACACCTCCTATCTATTTAACCTTAGGTCCTATACGTTCCAAAAAAGTTTAGAAAGATGTTGGTTCTCCTGAGTTTTCCTTCTAAAGTGAGGCCTCAAATCAGGGATTTTTATCAACTTTACAGAAGACATAAGTCTTATCCTTCATTTCTATCTTTTATTCAAATATCGATTGTATACCCCTACGTGTGCGTATGTTTGCACCCCTACACTCAAGAATTCAATTCAAGCTATAATACCCTTGCCCTAATACCTAATACTACTTCTTTTCATTAAGGATGGACGGATTTGCTCACACACCTTTCATGCGACTATTAACGCTTCTTGAGGCACTAACGACCAATTACTGAATGTGTGAACTTTAAAGCGTAAATAGCAGTTTCCAGATCTTGACTTTATTCTATTTTTTCTTTTTCTTTTTCTTTTTCTTTTTCTTTTTCAAGACCGGATATATTTTTCAACATGCTCTTTTGGTGTTTAGCTTTAAATACCGTTTTTTTTCTTTTATACTAGGCTTTCAGGTAAGAGTATTTCTAGGTATCCTCTACTATCACAAGTTTCAAGGTGCGTGTAAGTGCAGTTTGTAGGGTATATACTTTCTGAATTTGAACTCAAGAAAAGAAACTATTTTTCAGACTTATCCTCCAGTAAAGCTTCAATACTTCCCCTTCATCTTGACTTAACTCAAGAACTGAACCCAAAAAAATTGTAAGGACGTATACTTACCAAAGTTAGACAGAATGAGGGTTATTTTAAGGATTTTCAATTCCTAAATCTAGAATTTAGTTATTTCTAACATATCAACTAAACTTTCAGAATAAAAATCTAAGTTACCCTATTAGCTAACTTGGCGATAAAGTTTTTATAATTTTGGAAATTTTTCGATTTTTATGGGTTTTTAATAAGGTATGCAAATGCAAAATATACAAATGAATGCGAAGGAAGAAAGCTTACCGAGCACACCCCTAAACTTAAACTTGACAGTGCCCTCACTGTCAGGCTACACCAAGAGGGTCAAAATTGTCGGCGCTCCCTAAAAACAAATTATATACAAATATATATATATATATATATATATATATATATATATATATATATATATACACATACATACACAAAAAGTGTTCCCCCCAAACTTAAGTGAAACAGTGTTTCCACTGTTAAGCGATGAAGTTCAGGATTAGGGGGGAAGAGAATAGTATCAATCTATACAAGGCCTTACACAGGCCAACAGTTAACACCAACCATTCAAAAATTCTATCTCTGTAAGATGCGGGTTGGTGAAAGAAGGTGAAGAGGAAAGAAATGGAGAATACGCGAGACCGTTTGGAGATAGAAGCGGGATACGGTCTCGGTATATGAGAAGAAGAATGGCGGAAGGGAAAAAGAAGTGGAGTACGAACTTGAGCGTGAATATGGAGTGAATAGATTAGCACAATTTGTGATGACCGATGTGTGAAAAGCGATTGTGCTAATATATTAACCCGTCGAGAAATGGGGTCAAATCCCTCAAGATTCGTAAGAAACCATGGGTACGCCGAACTTGGTAAACCAGACAGACGAAATGAAAGTGAGACAGTTTCTTGCAAGGTCAGAACGATGGAAAGGATGGAGGGAAGTGGTTGAGGAAGGTTATCGGTTAAAGGTTCAGGAGGGTGTACACAGTCAGTGAAAGGAACAGGATGAAGTGGAAAATCCGACTCATCAAGCAAAACTGGTTCATCCTCAAAACTATCCTCAATATTCTCCTCAAATTTTGGCACATCCATGCATTTCTCTTCAAAGTCTGGACGCATATGGGGTTCGGGAAAAACAATTAATGACTCGGGATGATGATTTGAAGATACAAACTCAGCCAAATCTACGGGTTCATCATTCAAAATATTCCCGGCGTCAATATCCTTAATCAAGTGAAAATCAAAATTCTCTGACACCTCAACAAAAGCATGGATATCAATCAATTCAGGTTCTAGAGTGGAGGTGTAGAGGGCAAAAGGATTGGGTGTGGTTTCACTTGGCAAGGTCCCTTCACAATCGGGTAAATCAAACACTACAAAGTCGCACAACTCATTAATCATTCTATCTTCAATTGATAAAGCATGTGGGACACTCGATAGACTTTCAAAACAAGAGTTGTGGGATTCAACTTGGGACGGGTAGGTTTGATTTGGAAGGGGGTACAACTCACTCTCTCCACTCAAATTCACAGCCTGTCCTACCGCCTCTTCATACATTGGAAAATTTGGAGCTAGCTGGAAACTAGCTACCGAGTCAGTAGGTTGTATGAGAGCGGCCATGGACGCATTCAAATCCATTATCTGTTGGCTTGACGCTACCCTAAAGTCTTCCAACGACTGTTCCAGACTAGACATGGGTTGTGAAGGGGTTTCAGTAAAAGATTCAAAGTTTTTTGGATACTGAAAACTCCCAAATGGCGGTTCTGAAGTAATGTCTAGGGAAGGTGCAAAAGTAGGGTAGGATTGGTAGGAATTGAATGGCTGGACAGGAGCAGGATCAACATTTGGATAGGAAGGTGAATGGAATTGTTGATCCCAAGAACTTGAAGTGGTGAAAGGAGTGAAAGATCGGCTACGAGATTGTTCAATACGTTCAGCGATGGACAAAGGACGACTTGCAAAAGGGGCATCAACATAAGCGGGTGCGGGAGGTTGAAAAGGTTGATACAAAGTGGAATGAGGAGTGCAAGTGTTTGTCCTAGACGCTGCTATGCGATCTTTCAGTGAAACTTTGGGCATGGAGGGATCGTTCGATGTTCGGCCAAAGCAAGAACCGTAGGAAGTTATGTCTGGTTGTGGGTACCAAAGTTCGGTAAGAGTTTTGCGAGGTGGGGTACCCATGATATGAAGGGAGAATGAAAGAAAGGCAGAGAAAAGGAGGGAAAAAAGAATGTGATATTTTTTAATTTTTTTTAGTTAAATATTAACAAAAGAAAGAAATATACACACAAAAAGAATATGGACAAAAACAATCACGACACAAAAATACCACACACCTAATCGTTCTAGGGTTCACCTAGGTCAACTAGACCTGCTCCAGAACTTGATTGTCGAAGTAAAACTGTGTCGAGAAACGGGCTCAAGATACACTGATCACGAGGCCAGGTAAGTGCAGAGATAAGGGGAGGTTTTCCAACGCTTTCGCGAAGTTCCTTAATTAAATAACCCTTTCTCTTTTGGCGGTTTCGCCGTTAACACTTTCCTAAACACCCCGTAAACAATATACCATTAAGCAAGGTTCTAAACACAGTTAACTTCTCCTAGTGAGCGCGAAGTCCTTAAGGCTTAAAGTCTAATTTCTTTTAAAATTTGTGTGGGTAAACGTTATGCTCAAGTTCGTGATTTGTGGGCTACGGAAAAGGTGATGAAATCCTTTACCGTATGTTGTGGGGTTCGCTTGCCCTTAAGTCCGTATTAATGTATGCAATGCGCAATTCAATAAAAATTCTATAAAGAATCAAACAATCGTTTTTTAGTTTAAGTGCAGCACTGCAACAAATACGGGTTAGTCAATTTTTAGCGTTTGCTAGCGAACTTGCAAAGAATCCTGCAAAGAATAGTATATTGGATGCGTCGGATTTGAGAAGAAGGTGTTAGTAAAGTACGTACCGTTAAGTTTTGGGTTAGGAAACCCCCGTTGAATCAAATCCGATAAGCTTGAAAAGTTCTCTTGCGCGGGTCAAACTACCCGGATCTTTGGCACTGTACTTCATAATCACCTTTGCCTTGAATGCACACTTTGCTCCCCACAATCGCAGTTTGCAAATACGCAAAAAAATCTGCACACTTGCCCACAAGAATTATCACAAAAAACAAAAAGATTAATTTTTTTTAAATATATACAAAAAGAATATTAACCCGAATAACAAGAAAGAAAATACGCTACCGTCTCCCCGGCAACGGCGCCATTTGATTGATAGAATTAAAGTTAACCGCAATCAAGACGGTGTCGCTATGCAGCTAGCCGGTTGAGCACGGGTCGATCCACAGGGAGATGGTTGTATATCCGTTCTTCTCTTAGACGAGTCAATAAAGAATTTATATGTGTTTGTTCGAGACTATCCTATGTGTATTATTTGCAAGTATAAAGTTGTTAAGAAAAAGATACGAAATTGTAAGCTAAAGAAATCCGTACTCAAAACCTTTGAGCCGAGTCTTGACCAATTGAAGCTAGAGCAATCGGCAACAACGTGGATTAGGGGATTTAAGCGCGGTATTCGTGGAATACGGCTTATTTACCCTTGTCCTTCCGTTCTTGTCTCTTGCTTTCGCCTCCGGCCAAACCGAACGCAACCGGTCGCGGTTAGGAATCACCGTTACCTTGTTAGGGTAGGGTGCCTAACGGAGCGCTTGCGTATGGTTTGGGCGGAGTTCAATGGAAAATAACGGGAAAAGGAAATGAGAAGAGAAAATCATAACTTACAATACCGTATTTATTCTTAACACCGATAATTACATCATTCACAAAATGAACAACAAAGAAGAGCAAAAGAAAAGAACAAAGAAAAGAAAAGATTACAAGTAATTAAGTGCATGAATATAAATTGCAAGAAAGTAAAGCAAGGTAATAAAAAGCAAGTAATAAATAAGCAATAAAAAGAACAAGAAAGTAATTACAAGAACATAGAACTCAAGACAAGCATGGGATCAATAGCCAACCCTTAAAGTTGCAAGCTCAATCAAGAGGTTGCAAGATCAAGAGAAGGGTAGAGAACGCATGTGAAATGAAGCACTAATTCCATAAGAAAATACGACCCTTGAGATCAATAACAAACTCTTAACCTTTCAAGCTCAATGAAGAGGTTGGAAGATCAAAAGAAAGCAAGAATCTCAAGGGGAAGTTAAACAAAAGAGAATGATACAAAAGCCCTCATCTTCATTGATCTTCCACTCAAAAAGCTCTCACTACAATTTTCATGGAGAAAGATGAAGAAGAAGAAGAAAAAGACTAAATCCTAACAAAAAGAAGAACAAAGAATGAACACAAAAAAAATTGGACCATTGGCTTAGCTCAGTTCTGGAGTATTTATAGGCTGCAAAATGAAAACCTAGGGCAACCACCAGAACACAAATAAAAGGACCAAAACACCCCTGGAAAAGTTTTGTCTGCCGCCACCATATGGCCGCGGATCCGCGGCCTAAGCCTCCTTATACCGCGGATCCGCCGCACTCTGGTGGAGTCAGGGCATGGGGTTCTTGGTACTTCCCTGGTCTGTTCTCCCCTCTTGTCTGGTACATGTATTTTCTGAAAACACTTCCACATTTCTTCCAGAATTTCTGTTGAGGGAAAGGTGGACTTTGGACATGGATTTTCTTGAGCTCCGCGTAGATTTCTTGGTCTTGGTGTTGCCATTGTGCTTTGTGCATGAAGGTGACAATTGATTTGTCATTTTGTCTCCTAAACTGGTGTGTGGCAACAGACGGATAAAGAGCGGAGACCCGTGTTTTATCTGTGGTTGGCAGGAACTCGGATTTTGTCGTATTTTTCCATGGATTTCACCGTTTAGAGCCGAGAACCTGTATCCTGCAATTGACTAGCAAACACGGCTCAAGAGTACCTACCGATATGCAATGTGATAAAAATTGGGCGGTATAAAAATGCAAAAATCTGATATGAACATTGGGCCGAGAGTCGTGTTTGCTAGATCAGCCGCTTGTTTTGACTACTCCTGTTGGCGAGTCGTTTATTGCATGACACGTGTTCCGGTCGTTTGCCGTTCGTATTGGAGATACAGATTCGTCCGTCGACTTGATACTTCTTGAGATGTTGGACTTCGACGTTCTCCTGGGCATGGACTGGTTAGCTACTTGACGCATCTGTGGACTGC
The DNA here is from genome assembly GCA_030015575.1 of Agapanthus africanus. NCBI lineage: Eukaryota > Viridiplantae > Streptophyta > Magnoliopsida > Asparagales > Amaryllidaceae > Agapanthus > Agapanthus africanus. The sequence continues at coordinate 415,604,226 of JASDDO010000022.1, forward strand.
CGTGAGAAGACAGTCAGGTTTTGTTTTCCTGGCTAGTCAGTTCTTATTGTGCTGGGGGACCGTGGTGCTGCCCCTCACAGTTTGATTTCAGCCCTTTGCGCTAGTCGGCTTTTGAGGGTTTACCGCCGGAAACCAGGAAGACGGACTGTCTTGCCTGAATCTGGGTGCAGATGCTATTTGGTGCTATCCGTCCACCTCTCCGAAGATGCCAAGTTGAATTATGGCATCATGTATCGAAGGTTTAAACGGATGCGGCCGATGTAGCAGACTTCGTCAGATTCACCCTTGTTTGAGGGGTTTTTTGATTGTGGGGACGCTCTTCCCTGCAGACGCATGCCCTGCAGTTAATTATGCTACCGCATCGCGGTAACAACTTTCTCCTTCTCCATATGGTCACTTCGTGTCGTGGGTGTTTGTTTTGTTTGTGGTTGCCCATGGATTGTATACGGAGACTAATTTACGTTGTCCCCGTAGGACGTGGATTAGTCCAAATCTGTATCTTCTTAGATTTGGGTTTGGGGGTTGGGTTTAAGGATACGTTAGCCTCATTTGAGACTAAGATCAACTTAAACGTGTGTTAAGGATACGTTAGTCTAATTTCTAGAATAAGATCAACTTAACAGGATCATTTAGATCCAACAAGAGAGCATTTGGGCTCTATTGTTTAGTTTAGGGACATTGCGGTCGATTTCCAGTTTAGGGACATGGTGGCCCATTATTAATTTAAAGACATCACGGTCAAGGTTAAGGACATCATAGTCCATGGGTTTAGGGACCTAACAGTCCGTTGTTAGTTTTAAGACATCACGGTCGAGGTTAAGGACATCATAGTCCATGAGTTTAGGGACCCCACAGTCCGTTGTTAGTTTTAAGACATCACGGTCGAGGGTAAGGACATCATACTCCATGGGTTTAGGGACCCCACAGTCCGTTGTTAGTTTTAAGACATCACGGTCGAGGTTAAGGACATCATAGTCCATGGGTTTAGGGACCCCACAGTCCGTTGTTAGTTTTAAGACATCACGGTCAAGGTTAAGGACATCATAGTCTATGGGTTTAGGGACTCCACAGTCCGTTGTTAGTTTTAAGACATCACGGACAAGGTTAAGGATATCATAGTCCATGGGTTTAGGGACTCCACAGTCCGTTGTTAGTTTTAAGACATCACGGTCGAGGTTAAGGACATCATAGTCCATGGGTTTTGGGACCCCACAGTCCGTTGTTAATTTTAAGACATCACGGTCGAGGTTAAGGACATCATAGTCCATGGGTTTAGGGACTCCACAGTCCGTTGTTAGTTTTAATACATCACGGTCGAGGTTAAGGACATCATAGTCCATGGGATTAGGGACTCCACAGTCCGTTGTTAGTTTTAAGACATCACTGTCGAGGTTAAGGACATCATAGTCCATGGGTTTAGGGACTCCACAGTCCATTGTTAGTTTTAAGACATCACGGTCGAGGTTAAGGACATCATAGTCCATGAGTTGAAGGACCCCACAGTACAGCGTTAGTTTTAAGACATCACGGTCGATGTTAAGAACATCATAGTCCATGGGTTTAGGGACACCACAGTCCGTTGTTAGTTTAAAGACATCACGGTCAAGGTTAAGGACATCATAGTCCATGGGTTTAGGGACCCCACAGTCCAGTTTAAAGACGTCAAAGTCTATGAAATGTATGGTTGTCGGGACCCGTCACCTCTCTGAAGACGTTGAAGGATTATAACGAAAAATATCAGAGGAGTTCAGAGATGTACCCTTGAACCAAATTTGATTTGGGGATCTATAGTCCAATTTGGTACTAAAATCTGTTTGAAGGTTTATGAGCATATGGGCTCAGTTGATATGAGTTGAACATTTTATTTATCTGGCTATTGAGCCTTTACTTGGGCTTGGCCCTTTTAATAATGCTGAGCATTAGATCCTGAAAATTTTCGTCTTGTATTGAATGCATAGCATTTATCAGAACAAATTGTGTTCCGACAGTGCGCCACGTGGCGCGTCAGGCACTTTGCGCCAAGGAAAGAGCGCATTGCGCTTCTGTTGGATAGCGCACACGAGGAGGACACGTGTCGCGCTTAGCGCTAAGCGCTAGTTTGTTGACGCATTGCGCTTTTAATTTATGAGCGCGCTGCGCTAGTTTGTGGGTGCGCCAGTGAGTGACACGTGGCGCGCTTGGCGTTGAGCGCCGGCCCATGAGCGCAGTGCGCTGTTTCAGGAGCGCAAAGCGCAAGTAGTGTCTATGGTTGACACGTGGCATGTTTTGGCGCTGAGCGCCGGTCCAAGGAGCGCAAGGGCGCAGTTCATGAGTGCAAGGCACTTTTTAATAGTGCAATGCGCTTCTGATCAATTTAAGATCAAAAACAGATTTATGTTCTTCAAAGGAGGCTTTGCCTCAAGATCAAAGAACAAAAGTTCTTGTTTTTTTTTTATAAAAGGCTCTGCCTTTATAGATCAAAAGATCTTTGAATGAAGTAAAATACTTCTTTTTGTCTTTTTATGATTAGATCTTTTTGATCTTTTCTTTTAAATCAAAAGACCTTGGTCTTTTTATAGATCTAAGATCTTTTTAGAAGACGGTTCTTCTTTTTCTATGAGATGGATTCATCTCTGTTATTCAAGAACATAGGTCTTTACCTTTAAGATGAAGAAAAATCTTCTTTTTCTTAAGAGCTTTCTCTTCTTTCTTTTGCAGAGGGTTTCTCTCTCTCTCTCTCTCTTTTTTTTGTTCACTCTCTGTGTGTGTGTGTGTTTTTTAGACTTGAAGTCTAGGGTCCTTTATATAGGGCTAAATGATTTGTTAAATCAGTTGAAGAGATCTTTCTCTGATTGATTTGGGAATATTTCCCACCGTTGGATCTTTGATCCTAGGGCTTCAGTTTTACAGATGGCAATTTTCTTGTTTTTTACAAGATTGGAAAGATCTTTCCATAGAGAATTTATTCTGTCTTTTGGTAATTTTTATTTACCATTGGATCATTGATCCAACGGTGCACCGATTTACAGAGCACAATCTTGTTATTTGGAAAGATTTTGAGGAATCTTTCCTTAACAGAATTCAGTTTCTCATTAATTAATGATTTATCATTATTATTAGATCTTTTGATCTAACGGTGGGGATGTTTTATTCCAGCGCTGGCGCACCTTGCGCAAGCGCACCTGCGCTCGACACGTGGCGCGCAGCGCAACTGCGCTAGCGTGCCCGTGTTTGACACGTGGCACGCAGCGCAGAGCGCAGCGCAACTGCCTAGCGCATCGTGTTTGATACGTGCACACAGCGCAGAGTGCAGCGCAACTGTGCTAGCGCACCTGTGTTTGACACGTGGCGTAGAGCGCAGCGCAGCTGCGCTAGCGCACCAGCGTTTGACACGTGGCGCACAGCGCAGAGTGCTGGATCTGAAGCGTTGCTTCAATTTAAATTTCAAATTTTGGAGCAGAGCTTTGCTCTGATTGAGGGCGCGCTGCCTAGGGCACAGCATTCCTGGCGCTGGTGTGTCTGCATTTGACACGTGGCGCGCAGCGCACAGAATCTGAAGCGTTGCTTTAATTTTTTACTTTAGATTTTTAATACATAGCTTTGCTCTTTATTGGAAAAGGAAGCGTCGCTTCATTTCAAATCTTGGAATTTGAATAGAGCTTTGCTCTGATTGGGGAAACAAATGCCCCTCCACCGTTGCGCTCACGTAGCGCACACGTGAGTGCAGCGGTGGCAACATCTGAGCCCTTGGATCAACTCAGAAGTTGAAGTGGCGGTTCAGTGCCTATAAATAGGACCTTTGGTCCTCAGATGATTATCATCTTCTTCTCAAGAATTTTATTTCAGAGCGTTGCTCTTCTGTTCAAGAACTTTCAAGAGTTAGAACTCTGTCAAAACTTAGGTAAAGTTTAAAAACATTTAATAACTAAGGTTTTACCCATTAACAGAGGTTTGCTCTTCATAGATCTTTGATCTAAAGAGAACCCTTTTAGGGTTCTATTAATAAAGCTTTGCCCTCTAAAAGGTTTTTATTTATGATTTCTTAATTCATTAATGGAGCTTTGCCCCTTTCAAATCATATAGAAGAACTTTTAAGAGTTTGTTCATGGACCTTGAAGATCAAAAATGAAATTTTATTTTTGATGGGTTATATCTTCTTAGAACAAGGGTCTCAGCGTTTTCGGGGAATTTCCTTAAATTCTCACCATAACCGATTTTGACAGGTGTCACTCCTGTCTGCAGAGCATCGCTCTCGAGGAGTTTAACTCCCTGTGTTTGTTTTTCCTCATTGCTAATCTTCCAATGATGTTTCTCCCTGGCACTATGGCTATTCATTTATACAGTCTGAACGAGTTCATTACTTATGAGGATATCCGCGTACAGGGCCGTCACCAAATCCAAGAGTTTACAGATGCCCAGTGTGCGGAGATTATGGGTCGTCTGTATGCACGCGTTGGTTGGTTGCTTCCTCGCCGTTCTGCTCTTTTGAAAGTCGTACGAGGAGCAATTTGTAGAGCACTTCCAGGGTTTCACGAAGCCATGCCGCTTAATATGTTGGATGATGCCGAAGACAAGGTGCATTCAGTGTATCTGTCGGGGCTGATCTCGAAGAAACGGCGAGATAGCCTCATTGATATTTTGCATCAAATTTTTCAGCAGGCGGCGATACTCGCTGCCTATCGAAGGATGGAGGGCATTGTCGAAGATCATGACACGCGTCAGCGCGAGAGGATGCACACGAGAATGGTTAGAAAGGCCAGAAAGACTCTAGACAGCCTTACTTTCGACTTCCTCAATCCATGCCCTGGATCCGAGGTTATACCCTTGTAAACATTTCAATAATGCTGCTTTTGTTTATTGTAATTATTGATGTAAGAATTTTCCGAGTATGAATGACAAATCTTTTGCCTCCTTCGTTTTATTTTCTGCTTTGTTATTGGCATATTCCTTAAGTAAGCGTAGCCTGTAGGTGATATAGAAGATTCCGTCTTGAATACTTCGAGGAGTAGTGATGGCTTAGGAAGCAGGTTCAGATCTGCTACCTAAGGCTTTTCAACTTTATGAGCCGTGAGGGTCTCATAAAGACTTTTCTCCCTACGAGTCGAGAGGATCTCGTAGGTGTATTTTCTCCTTAGGGGTCGTGAGGACTCCAAGTGCGTTTTCTCTTGAGAGTCATAAGGATCTCATAAGAGAATTTTCTTCCTTACAAGTCGAGAGGACTCATAAGTGATTGTTTCCCTTCTTGTCGATGTTCGACTTCGAAGAGTGTGGCCTGGAGATAGTCTATCTTGACCTCCTTGTAGGGCACCGATGGCTTAGGAAACAGGGTTAGGATCTGCCACCTAAGACTTTTCAAATTTATGAGCCGTGAGGGTTTCATAAATAATTTTCTACCTACGAGTCGAGAGGATCTCGTAGGTGTATTTTCTCCTTAGGGGTCGTGAGGACTCCTAAGTGCATTTTCTCTTGAGAGTCGTAAGGATCTCACAAGAGAATTTTCCCTCTTACAAGTCGAGAGGACTCGTAAGTGGTTGTTTCCCTCCTTGTCGAGATTCGACTTTGGAGAGTGTGGTCCGTGAATAGTATGCAAGAGTCCGTTTTGGACCGACTTGCAGGGCCCCAGTGCTTAGGAAACAGGTTTTTTAATCCCCGCTGCCTAAGGCTTTTCCTCACGAGTCGAGATGAATCGAGCATTTCTCGCAAGAATATCCTAACGTCACAGTTAACCTCTGCTCTTTACGACAGAGGCCCATTAGGGTCTGTGGTACTAGGGTTTTGTCCGTCCTACCGTCGCGTTGGCTGATGTATCCCTCGATAGGCAACCTTTCTGTTCAAGTAGCCTTGCGACTGTCATGTCTCTGATCCCTTCGGGGGCTGAACAAGACGTCTTCAAGCAATCCTCCTAGGCAGTTTGACCGTCGGAAGAGAAAGCGTTAGGAATTTTGCCATGCCGCTTTTTACTTGAGGTTAGGCTCATTTTGGAGAGCCCCGATGAGTCATAACCACTCCGCGCTGGTGTAGGATGATCTCCGACAGTCTTTCAGGTTTTATATGAGTTGCCGTCAAGACCCTGAAGCTAGGAATTTGGCCTTCGCTTCGTTTGTTGGCATTGCATCTACTGTATCGAGACGAATGTCGCGGTTGTCTCTAGGTTGCTGGTGAACCGTCGAGGTTTGGAACCAGGGATTTTTCCGTGGCTCCGTTGTTTGATTGTCGCGTCTGAATCCTGCTGGAGGGAGAACGCTGTGGTAACGTCTCGTCTACTATACCGAGACGAACGTTGGGGTGGTGACCACTCCACGCTGGTGCGAGATGATCTCCGATTGTCTTTCAGGCTTTATATGAGTTGTCGTCAAGACCCTGAAGCTAGGAATTTGGCCTTTGCTTCTTTTGTTTTGTCTTGTCCGAATACTGTTGGAGGAAGGATACAGTAGTGACATTTCGTCTGCTGTATCGAGACGAATGTCAAGGTGGTGACCACTTCGCGCTGGTGCGGGATGATCTCCGATTGTCTTTCAGGCTTTATATGAGTTGCCGTCAAGACCCTGAAGCTAGGAATTTGGCATTTGCTTCGTTTGTTTTGTCGTGTCCGAATCCTGTTGGAGGAAGGACGCTGTATTGACATCCCGTCTGCTGTATCGAGACGAACGTTGAGGTGGAGCTGGGATTTCGCCATCACTCCGATTTGTTTTGGCCGTGAGGTCTTTCGTTGACGTTGCATCTGCATCCTGTTTGACTGCGAAGGAACACCGTTGTTGACATTGCGTCTAGTGTAACGAGACGAATGCTGGGATGGAGTTGGGATTTCGCCATCACTCCGCCTTGCTGACGTTGTGTGTGCTGTAACGAGAAGAATGTCGAGGTGGTCTTTATGTTATCTGGGAACCATCGAGATTTGGAGTAAGGGCTTTGCCGTAGCTCCAGGGTTGATTACAACGTCTGAATCCTGCTGGAGGAAGAACGCTGTGGTGACATTTCATCTGTTGTATCGAGACGAACGTTGAGGTGGTCTCTAGGTTGTCTGGGAACCCTCGAGATTTGGAGTTAGGGGACTTTGCCGTGGCTCTGTTTGTTGGTGTAACATCTGCATCTGATTGGAGGGAGGAAGAATGCCGGCGTTGATCTCTAAGTTGTCGATGTTGACGTTGAGACCCTGAAGCTAGGGATCTTTCTTCGCTTCGTTTGTTGACATTGTGTCTGCAATAATGCGACGAATGTCGAGATTGACTTTAGGTTGTCTATGAACCGTCGAGATTTGGCTTCGCTTTGACGAAGCCTGGTGGGACGATATGGTCCCCCTCTTGTTTGTGCCCATGGATTGTATACAGGAGTCAATGTGACCTCACATGCAGGGAAAAAAGTTTTATTCTTTCATTTTTTTAATTCTTTCCGCGATGCTCTATCATTTCAGCTTTTTATATCGCGAAAATCGCGATTGCCCAATCATTTTGGCTATTTTTCGCGGTGCCCAATCATTCCGGCTATTTTTCTTTTTACTCGCTGCTTTTTATTGCGAGTTGCCCCATCATTTCGGCTATTTTTGTATGCATATATTTTTACTTTCTAATTTCGTTGCAAGTTGCCCCATCATTTCGGCTATTTCATATGCATTTTTGGCTCGTTGACTTTTTGCCACGAGTATGGAACTTGGAATCGCTGCGACTGGAATATTTCCCGGAGCGAATCATCATTTGCCATGAAAAGACTTGGAATTTGATATCGATTTAGGCATCATCATCGCTACAACTGGGATTTTGCCAGGAGCGAATCATCATTTGCCTCTGTCGATGTCGAATAAAGGTGGCTTAGCAAACAGGGTTAGGATCACATCGACTAAGGCTTTTGACTTCATGAGCCGTAAGGGTCTCATAAAGGTGTTTCTCCCTATGAGTCATGAGGATCTCGTAGGTGCTTTTTCTCCTTAGGAATCGTGAGGATTCCTAAGTGTGTGTTCTCTTATAAGCCGTAAGGATCTTACAAGTGTGTTTTCTCCTTGCAAGTCGAGAGGACCTACAAGTGTTTGTTCACCGAGTGAGCATATCCCTAGTCACTGGTAGGACTCTATTAGGGAAATGTTCATTCGTGCCCGTGGATTGTATACAAGGGTCAATATTGAACCGTTTGTAAGGCATTGTCGGAGGTTGTGGTGGCTGCTTAAGAACAGGTTCAGATCCCAGTAGCTTAAGACTTTTGAATCTTATGAGCCGTGAGGATCTCATAAGAGGGTTCTCCTTACGAGTCGTCAGAATCTCGCAAGTGTAATTTCTCTTTAGGAATCGTGAGGGTTCCTAAGTGTGTTGCTCCTTTGTGAGTCGTAAGGATCTCACGCAGGTGGTTTCTCCTTACAAAGTCGAGAGGACTTTGCAAGTGTCTTTTAGCGAGATTGCGCCCTTTCGGGTTTTCACAAAACTCGCCGGTAGCCCTGCTGTTTTTACTCACGGAGCCCTTTCGGATTTTTCATCCGTGCTCATTTTGCTTATGGACTTACCTTTTTCTTTTTTTTTCCTTTTTTTTATTTTAATGAGGTTGCGCCCTTTCGGGTTTTCACAAGACTCGCCGGTAGCCCTGCTGTTTTTACTCACAGAGCCCTTTCGGGTTTTCATCCGTGCCCATTTTGCTTGTGGACATACCGTTTTCTTTTATTTTTTTTTATTTTAACGAGCTTGCGCCCTTTCGGGTTTTCGCAAGACTCGCCCGTAGCCCTGCTGTTTTTACTCACGGAGCCCTTTCGGGTTTTCATCCGTGCCCATTTTTCTTGTGGACATACCGTTTTCTTTTCTTTCTTTTTTTTTTCTTTCTTTTTATTTTAACGAGGTTGCGTCCTTTCAGGTTTTCACAAGACTCGCCGGTAGCCCTGTTGTTTTTACTCACGGAGCCCTTTCAGGTTTTCATCCGTGCCCATTTTGCTTGTGGACATACCGTTTTCTTTTATTTTTTTTATTGTCTCTTTTTTTTGTATCAGCCTTGGGATGCTGCGGTCTGTAGTAGTTTATCGACGTCTCGGTCAATTGCAAGTTTTAGGACATTGCGGTCCATTGTTAGTTTAGGGACATTTCGGTTCGCAGCCAGTTTTAGGACATAGTGGTCCATTGTTGCCGTATTTGAAGCGAATTTCTAGTTTACGGACTTTTCGGTCCATGGGGCTTTCCTTATGAATGAGCATGATGTCCCCGGTATGACCATCTTTTTCGGAGCATGTGGTTGTAGCGGGTTCACCATCCAGCTTTCGGATTGCGCGGATTTGCCCTACTAGTATTGGTCCTCAATCCAGTTTTTGAAGACGTAGCAGTTTTCGATCGGATGGCCCAATACTCGGTGGTAAGGGCAGTAATTAGGATTGTTGACATCGTTCAGTTGTAGTGGGTGTTTCGGCTCCGGTAGAGTGATAAGCCTATTGCACACTGCTAGTTCGAACAGTCTCCTTGTTTCATCCCGGGGAAATGAGTAAGGACGTTTCAACTTCTCATCGAGGGGTTGCCGCTTGTTGCTTTGGCGAACAACCGGTCTTGAGCCACTCGATTGTTGTTGAGCGTTGGCGACGAAGGCCGTTTTTCCCTTCCCCTTATTCTTTTTATTCGGTCCCTTGTTTGCGGGTCCGAGATTCTTTCCGGGTAGCGTGCGATTGCGCGGCTGAATGTTCTCGCAACTCCTCAGTTCTTTCGTTTCAGAGATGGATTCCTTGAAGAGAGGGCCGAGGGCTATTTCTTCGTCGGAGTCGCTCCCGAAGGTGAGAACTCGCGATCCCCCGGGATCAACCCTATGACAATTGCCGGCAATTCTTTTAGGCTCATCTGTTGCATTTTTCCGTTGTCTACGAGCTTCACGCTTTTTCCTCTTGAAGTGTTTCCTATGAGCGACATACCCTTGCCACCAACACTTAAAGGAGTTGCCGTCTTCAGTAGGGTGTGCGATGATACAAGCAAAAGATAGGATGTACGTCTGCTTCATCAAGATATATACCACCAGGAGAATTTTCTCTGAAAGAGGGCAGCTTCATCCCCATCGATATGGCTTTGGCGAATCGCTTCCTTGTCTTGATCCTGCTTTTATTTGCGGCGGATGTACTTTGATCTGGTGGGAGTGTTTCGACCCTTTTGTCCAGTCGCCGGCGTTTGGCCTTTTCAAATATGGCCATCTCGCGCTCCCGATCAGCTTTGCTTTTTAGACGGGCTTCGTTCAGAAATACGTCAATTGTTTCGTCTGATGGCCCTAGAAGTTCCGGCTCGGGATCTACCCCGAGATTCTCTGCGTCAGGAGCTTCTTGACTATCTATCGACGAGTGAGAGATCATATGGAATCTTGCCACATAATTCTCAGGTTCATCAGACGAGTCTTTGTCATCATCTCCGTCCTCAAGGACGTGGCTGAGGAATTCTCGGAATGTGACTGGGGTACGCGCCTTCTGATTATATTCTTCCAGTGTGTCAATATGTTTTAGCAGATCCATGCGCTCGTCATCAAACTATGCGAGCTTTTTGGTTTTCTTCTTTTTCTTTGAAGACATTAACGGCTGTGCCTGGGTGTTTTGCCCACTGCTATCAATTCTCGGTGTTGGGCGTGGTTTCAGCATCCCATCAATTGTAAGTCTACGGTAGCTCCCCGGCCGTCTAACAGACGCCAAATGCGGAACAAAAACTTTTTAGCTGGCGCTATCACATACTATAACCCGGATCTGCCATTAAAGCTAAACTAACAAACTACAAAGTGGGTAGAAATGTTATACCGAACGATCCGAGTCCTTCGGTCTTCAACCATCATCCCACGCTTTGTTGCGGCGGCTTTGATCTTCTTAAACTCTAGTCTCGTCGTCCAGGTGGCACCACGTCGACGGATCTTTAAACGGGCTCCCGCCTCTGAACCGAAGCAACTCGATCATCAAGTTTGCCAAAAGAGATGACCAAGGTTGATGTAGAGAATGAGTAGAACACTTTGTCTCGTTACGTCCAAGGCTATGGACGAACGGTTAATGAAGTTGCCATTTGGAATCGGGTAAATGGAAATTAAGCTATGAAATTTCCAAACACTAAACTATCATAATCTTTTCAAAGGAAATCAATCATCCATTCCCACAAGAGGGGCCGACCATATAAAGGAGAGGGGGGAGGTATGTGTAGGAGAGGGGAAGGTGACAATAAGATTAAAGAAGAGAATGAGTCACAAGACACCTTGTATGAACACAATCAATGCATACAATGAACCTTCTAACCTAGTCATCATGCATTAATTGCACACTAAATGCACTAATGACTCACTAGCCTAATCACCTCATCTAGAAGCCTCTAGAAACTTCCACACTCATCTCAAGAAAAGATAAATCCGTATTTAACCGAGTGTTAAATACGGGTGATAGAAAACTGGAAACTGGCAACTTCCAAAAGTGATCCTGAAACGAATTTCAGGATAACCCCGTAATAGTATAAACATACCCGCATTTGTATTACGACCGAATACAAGTGCAACTGAGACAAAGATATTATATCTATACAGTATAATACTGGGATCCGGCTTAAACCAAAGCCTACCAGTATTTTCTGCCCGAAAAGTGACACGTGCGTAAACGCACGTGCATTTTCCGAACCCTGCCATAAAACCATACGACATCTACAACGTTTCGCCTGAACTTGGGAAAGTGTCTGTGTGGGACTCTAATTACTCATCAACACACTGGCACTAGGTATAACCTCTAGCACGTCAGAGGTACTAGCTGTACGTAACGGTTGCCTATGTATTGATTGGAAGGGGAGCTGACGAGAGAACTCATCCAGAAACCCTACTGAGCCTGACAGTGACAATATCCGTACAGTCCGTTCCATTCGTCTATGAGTATCGCATATAGGGCCTAGGGGCCGGTAAACGTCAGACCCCCAATAGCTGTCTAAGTCGTGTCAGAGAGCAGCCCAAAACACTCTAAGATACTGCTGGAATACCTTCCAGTAAATCTCGATTACCCTGGCCAGGGATTTCGTGTAATGGCTCTCCTAAACACTGCGCGATCTCATCGCCAATACCGGGAGAGACGAATCCCCGACGATCTATTCACTGCCTCTATGTGGCTCGGGACTGTATCCAAAATATACCTGTTTGCACGACTCTTTTGACCCGTGGTAGGGTATAAATCAAAGTACAGTGGGAACTCACACGAGACAAATGACGACATCAGGTCGATGAACTAACCTGTACACATGTCGCCAGGGAACTGCTATCTGACGCTAGGTATAATACCAACTAGCAAGTTCCCGGCGAGTCCTGTCCGGTGTACTCATAACCCAATGAGCACCTGTATACATCTTAGGTGAACCAACTAACACCAATGGCTTGTTAGACCGGCCACCGCCCCTCGTCGGGGTCTCGAATGTATACACTAGTCTACTCCGGAGTATCGATGCCCTGTCTCGAAACTCCCATGACTAGGGACACTTTAAGGATGTGCTTATAGACCCCAGCTCCCACATATATGATCGCCATCATACTGTTGGTAGTCAAGCAAGAATCCTATGGGCTCTATCAACATCTACATGATGATAAAGACAAACCAGATAGCACACTATCATCTCGAGTAAGACTGTTCTATCGGTATAGGTCCTCCCTCAATCATTGCAATCACGTACCTGCGATCCAATAATTAACTTAGATGGCACTATATCCAACAATCTCCCACTTGCACTTAAGGCTAATTATTGCGATGTCGTATACTCACAGCCCGTGTGATACTGAGCATCCAACTCCTCTACTAATCAGTTTCACAAAGCCCGTTTGTAAAACTATTGTGTTCGAGAAATAGCGTCAGTGAGTGGATACGCCCTGATGTTTCTTTCTATGTCTCTCTTAATCTCAAGTTCGCGGAGAAAGCCATCTCCCGAATCGAGTAATACCTGTCTTAGAATATGTCTGGATATCTGATGGGACCTAGTTCATAAATAAACTCCAAATCCAGACTTCTTAGACTGTATCGATCACTAAAACTAATCAGTGTCCAGCACCATGCCTCACACAGTATCCTCTTGGACCGCCTGTCCATAATACTGTCCCTCGTCAAAGGGAAAACAATAACTCTGACAATCACTCTGTCATCCATGTCACCTTTGAAGCCTGGAATGATAACCGACTCCCGAAGGAGGCCGCCGTCATCAAATCCGCAGAACATGCACTTATGTTCTATAACTGCTTCCTTATGTTTCTTCAGGATTGGATTAATATAAACTTATCACATCTAGTGCAAAAACGACATCTGGTGTGGTACTTGACATCTTACGATTGACTCAATTGCCTAATCAAGTGATCTGCCAATCATGCACGTCCCTCTCCCCTTTAGTCTGTAAGACACCTTTAGAGAGGGTGACTCTATCACCTGCAGGTACACCACCATGCCAGGAGTCAACTATTCTAAAATACTATTAGAATACTGTCAAAGTACCCACATTGGGAAACTACCCAAATCTAGATCTAAAACCATAGATCTAGTAACCAGAATGTCAGATATTATATCCATATCCTTTGTGGAGAAACAACTGTGTGACGACCACAGTACAACCGATCGTAGTATAGAAATTTTACTTCCTACTCTGTATATGTCATCCAAATACCAAGACATCACACCCTACTACCTTCTTAACAGATCCATCCTCTATTCTGATGAAGTCAAACCCATGACTGTCATATCAAAAATAGATGATCTTATCTCCTCTATATTTGCTCAAGCCTATAAATAGACATAAGCTACTTGCTCACTATGCTTCCGCTGCTCCCACTGACTATGACAACCCTCTGGCAGAATATATATACGTACACTTCTAAAACTAGTTTAGAACGACGCTATACTTATCCTCCTGCCGGATCTCATAGTCTGGAACAACACTAGTGTCAAGTCTGGGTAAACAAGAACCTCCCTTTCACCGTCCTTGAGGATACCGGAATACCTCTCGGGTGTGTGAGGTTACCCACCATATCTGCGGAGTGGCTATTGCAATGTCAAACCTGATTGAATATATAGGTTCTATTAAATTTTCCGTAATCGTTTGCGGTTCTGGAATCACTTCCAATTCTACCATACTCCCACTACTGTTTTCTGAAAAAATCCATTTTATTAAAACTATGGTGAGTCAAGAATAATATCCTATTGATCTTCCAGATTGTAGAAAATCAACCCTCGTCAAAGCTAGGGTCAACCCACAAACTGCCATTACAGAAACGTGCCTTGAGTCATCCAGTGTCTGGTTTTAAGCATAAGCTGGACAACTCCCCTTACCTTAACATCGTTAAGATATGATCCATTCTATATCCAATATAGAAATTTTGGCACTTATTTAATTGGAACCAGATCAAAAAACATGCAGCTGTCTCCAGTGCATATCAACTTAATGGAGAGAGGCTAATCAGCATTACTCAACTTAGAAATCCATCCAATTATGAGTAACCTGAAAGTGAAACAAGTTTCTCAAAACCATTACTTTCAACTGAATACCAATCACAAGAATCTACATCTTCAATTTCTTTGAAGAATCCTGATACTTGCGACACATGGTTCTCTACTTTATTCCTATACCCACAACTTCTCAATACTTAGATATTGTATTTCTACGAAACACTTGTCTAAAAACTTAGAGAAGTCATAAGTAAATAGAATATAGTATGAGGACCAAACCCTTTGTTCTGATGGACACTGGACAACATACAATACTCTGTATAAGTCCGCTGAGTTTAATAACTCAAAACCTGTGCGTCGTAGGTTGAAAACTGTCCCCAGGCGATTTCCTCAAATATCACAAATTACAACGAATTCCGATATAATGAGGATGATTACCTAATTCCAAATAACTTACTCCCACTCATTATCTGTAAAACTATACAGATGTGAGAATGAAAACTGGTAAATACATACCCTGGAGTAATTATATAATCGGGAAATCAGTTTTCTATTAACAATGCACAGCGAATATGAAACATAAATATGTTTCGTAGGGGTATCGCGGTATTCCTAGTAATGCCTCTTCCATAATCCAAATCATGACTTTAACCGTATATTTCTTTGTTATCTCTCCAAATCCCTTTATTTGTCTTTAGTCATTACCTTCTGTACACCATTGTTAGGCTTAATGATTTTCTTCCATCCCTACCGTTCGGCACCAGCTTATGGTTTGGAAGAAGACTATCCAGTAAGCATAATAGGTGTACCCTCCTAAACCAAGGAGTACTCGCAACTTGAGAGAAGGTGATGATAAAAGACAACTGAATAAACCTTATTCCTATTTCTCCTGAACCAGAATCCATCCTCGAAAAAATGTCCGTCGAGTTCGTATATAACCATACGATGGATTTATCAAATGGAATTGGATGTTCGTAGTGATAATTGTTGTTCTGGAGAAATTAAAAGTGAAGTTGGAGTGGCGATGAAATACGTGGTTTGGTCGTGAATGTTAGTAGTCGCAATTTACTTTGCTCTCTTTCTAATTCCTTTATTTGTCTTTACATATTACCTTCTGCACACCCTACTTAGGCTAATTGGTTTTCTTCATTCCCTACCTTTCGGCACCTGCCTATGGTTTGGAATAAGACTATCCAATAAGCGTAATAGGTGTACTCTCCTAAACAAAGGAGCCCTCGCAATCTGAGAGAAGGTGATAATAGAAACAACTGAATAAAACAATTCTATTTCTCCTGAACCTGGATCCATCCTTGAAGAAATCCCTCCGAGTTCGTATATAACCATATGATGGATCTATCCAATGGAAGTGGATGTCCGTAGTAATACGGGTTGTTCTGAGAAATACAAAGCGTAAAAGAAGGAGTGGCAATGACTTATGCAACTATAGACAATCCAAAAGCCAGTATATTAAGAAGTTTCGGTCAACTTGGTCACTAAGTTAAAGTCTAGGGTCGGTCAAAGGTCGCTGCCAAAGAGAGAGAAAAGAAACACTCTGCGTGCACTCTAACCTAGATTAGAATGGTTATCACTTTATCTAGTTAGGAAACGTCCCACTGTAATCTCAAATTCTCCTCCAAACCTGAAAGAAGAATTAGTCGGGATCACCCGAAGAGTAAACTAGCTCATCAGTGGGAATCAGGATCCAACTCTCATCAGATGATAACGTGAAGGAATCCACTCATGTCATCATACTCTAGAAGGTATGCTCAAGTTTGGCAAGTTTCCTGTATGTTTGAAATTCCCGATATAATTTTTATCCCATGCTCTTATGACCTTGACGTAGGCCAACAAATCATAAGCCACATGTCAAGTTCTACCCGTCGTTGTCCTGATTAATTTAGGTCATCGTACATTCCCTTGACGTAGGCCAACAAGGCTGTACGTCTGTCCTAAACTAATGCATCTATCTATGCAACAAATGAATACCCAACAGCTACCAAACACTATGCCTTGACGTAGGCCAACAAACATAGCTTGAATACTACTGACCATCCATAAGAAATGACGGAGGATTACGGCTGGTTTTTGGCGAAAAACCTTTAACGTAATGAACTTGATCTCGTTGAAGGAACCTGATAGCATTTTTATAAAAATATAGTGGCGAAAACCTTTTGCTAAAGAAGTCACTCCCGGTGAAGGGATCTCTGCTCTTTCCTCGTGGAATGAGGTGCAGGATATTCCAACTGAATACCGCTATGCATAGCAACTTGTAATCTACTATATTGAAGTTACTACCCTGACGTAAACTTCTGCCCAAGGGGTTACTCCCAGTGAAGGCATCTCGGCCCTTGCCTCGTGGAATGAGGTGCAGGATATTCTAACTGAATACCGCTATGCAAAACAAAAGGAAACGTCTTTGTAATAACTCCTTTTTAAAATTTGTTCCAACATCATCAAATATAGGTTTGTTTTAACCTTGCATTGATAAGAATCAATGCAGTCCCATCAATCAATCACACCAGAAAAGAACGAAAATAAAATGTACATATATGCCATCCGCATTCGTCACTGGGTCCCGTCATCACCCGTTAGGTTACTTAACTAACGACAGAACGGGGGCTGGACTAGCGCAGGTGTAAAACATATACAACATCTAATAGTATATATACTAATATACAATAATCGCTCCAGGCGTGATAATATGCAACATTACAGAAAAGTAATAAGCATCACAGAACAATACAGATAATCTGGGATCCCCGGGGTTCACAGAGCCGCTGCTGAAACCCGACGTTCTCCTGGTCGTATGGATAGCCTGTGCAATGAAACCCAGACCCCTACGGGTGCGGCAAGTTACCTGCCAAAACCTGAACCGAGGTAGTCCCCACAACATAGTGAATGGAACACCCGGCACTTCACGGAATCTGGTAAATTGAGCACCCCTCCTTGGGTCAACCTGTACCCCCTACGAGTGCGGCGAATAGTCTGCAAATTCTAGAGTGAGGTCCCTTTGCCTCTCAAAGCCATGAAATATAGACCCGTTGCCCTCCAGAACCCGGCTATCCGTGCACTCGGTCGCGTGGTAATCCTAGTACATAAAAAAAATACAACGGGTACATCGACCTCAGCCCGGTCGTGCCCTAAAAGAATATTATACAAACTGGCAGTGACGGCAGTCCACAAGTCGGACGCTCGCCCCGCAATATCAAATGTACAAATAAATCCAAACAGCACTACCATTGCACACTGCTATCCACCACGACAAATCCGCAACATCACAGCACAACACAGAACATCAACACGAATGTCACGTTCGCAAACCCGTCTAAAAGAACTATAGCAATCAGACGCGGTTTACCGATCAAATGACATTCCCGGTCGGAGATATAATGTAAATACTGTAAACTAACACGTTTAAATTTCGATCGACAAAATTTCCCGAAGTGGGCCCCACGTACATCTGCTGTACAGAAACAAAAACTGGGCCCAAAAGAACAGTACCAAAAACCACAATTTCCCAAGATGAAAGCCCAGAAGAAAAATGGCCCACCAAGTCACCAAGATGGCCGCGCTTCCGCGGTCAAAGCTAGTCTTTGACCGCGGATTCGCGGCCGTACGGCCGAATTGGTGGATCGTTTTTCTTCTGTTTCCATTAAAAAGCCTGCTTGATTTTCTGGTATGGTCAAAATAATTTTTAGAACAGTTTAAAAATCAACAGAAACTTTGAACTTGAAAATTATGATTTTTGAAAATCCGTTCGATCGATATTTTAAATGCGTTAACACAAGTTAGTATAGCTTAATGGTAAGGCTCTGATACCACTGTAAGTCTACGGTAGCGCCCCGGTCGTCTAACAGACGCCAAATGCGGAACAACAACTTTTTAGCTGGCGCTATCGCATACTATAACCCGGATCTGCCATTAAAGCTAAACTAACAAACTACAAAGTGGGTAGAAATGTTATACCGAACGATCCGAGTCCTTCGGTCTTCAACCATCATCCCACGCTTTGTTGCGGCGGCTTCGATCTTCTTAAACTCCAGTCTCGTCGTCCAGGTGGCACCATGTCGACGGATCTTTAAACGGGCTCCCGCCTCTGAACCGAGGCAACTCGATCATCAAGTTTGCCAAAAGAGATGACCAAGATTGATGTAGAGAATGAGAAGAACACTTTGTCTCGTTACGTCCAAGGCTATGGACGAACGGTTAATGAAGTTGCCAATTGGAATCGGGTAAATGGAAATTGAGCTATGAAATTTCCATACACTAAATTATCATAATCTTTTCAGAGGAAATCAATCATCCATTCCCATAAGAGGGGCCGGCCATATAAAGTAGAGGGGGGAGGTGAGTGTAGGAGAGGGGAAGGTGACAATAAGATTAAAGAAGAGAATGAGTCACAAGACACCTTGTATGAACACAATCAATGCATACAATGAACCTTCTAACCTAGTCATCATGCATTAATTGCACAATAAATGCACTAATGACTCACTAGCCTAATCACCTCATCTAGAAGCCTCTAGAAACTTCCACACTCATCTCAAGAAAAGATAAATCCGTATTTAACCGAATTTTAAATACGAGAGATAGAAAACTGGAAACTGGCAACTTCCAAAAGTGATCCTGAAACGAATTTCAGGATAACCCCGTAATAGTATAAACATACCCGCATTTGTATTACGACCGAATACAAGTGCAACTGAGACAAAGATATTATATCTACACAGTATAATACTGGGATCAGGCTTAAACCAAAGCCTACCAGTATTATCTGCCCGAAAAGTGACACGTGCGTAAACGCACGTGCATTTTCCGAACCCTGCCATAAAACCATACGGCATCTACAACGTTTCGCCCGAACTTGGGAAAGTGTTTGTGGGGGACTCTAATGACTCATCAACACACTGGCACTGGGTATAACCACTAGCACGTCAGAGGTACTAGCTGTACGTAACGGTTGCCTATATATTGATTGGAAGGGGAGCTGACGAGCGAACTCATCCAGAAATCCTACTGAGCCTGACAGTGACAATATCCGTACAGTCCGGTCCATTCTTCTATGTAGCGCCTTGAAAATTCGTTTTTGTGTTTTCCTGAAAATCGGTGAAAATTCGGTATTTTTCCGTAAACCGTCTTTTTTGTTATTTTGCAGTTTAGAATTAATTATACCTAATTTGGATAGGTAATTGCTAGTTTTTAGTAGCAAATGAGTTACTTATGAAATTATGGTCGTTTAAAATTTTTCCCTAATTTTTCAATTTTTAATATTATTTTAAGCCGGTAAGAAAATACATTAAATTAGCGATAAATACAAATTTAAATGGGCTAAATTTAAGCTTTAAAATCATATTAATTAAAGTCTAGTTGTAACATAAATTTTTAATATTTATTTTAAGTTTTAACTAATTTTTTTATTATGGAAAACAAAAATTATTGAATTTAAGCTAAAACTTGCAATTTTGGACTTGTCGGGGGTCTTTTTGCATAATTTTTTTTTGTGCACTCTCACACACAAATCCTCACATCGCCATTGGCTGGCCCAACTGCAGAAATTTCTCTCTCTCTCTCTCTTTTTTAAAAAACTCATTTGTTAGGTGATGAATTGAGTTAAGGTGTAGGTTTTAAAATATATTATTTTGGAGGTATGGTGTATTTGACTTTGAGGGGGGTTTGACTTGGTGACAATTCCCACACACCCCACCATTCCCCTCTTCCCTCTACTGGCCGAAACCAGCAGCACTCCCCCCTCATTTCCCCCCTCTCTTTTGGTTCACAAATTCATCTCAAAAACCATCAAAATCCACAAATTTCTTCACAAAACCAAAACAAATCCTTGTGCTACCCCTTCTCAAGCTTAGTTTAGTTGAAAACATGTGGAAAGGAGGCAATTTTATAGGCAAATGATCATGCTAGATCCATAGATCTTGAGGTATAATTTCCACCAAGTTAATTTCTTTTGGTTAAATTCCTTTAATTAAATGGTTTTAGTGTTAAAAGCTTAGCAAATCCTAATCTAGTTTTTTCTAGTTCATGGTTTGAGTTTAACTAGGGTTTTAGAAACCATTATTTAGTTAATTAAATCTATTATGCTATCTAGTTGTTTACTAACCAAATCTATGGGGTTACTTTGCTTAAGTGGCTTCATATTATGCTAATCTAAGTTAATCTTGTGTGAAACTTTCATAGTAATTGCTAATTACAAAAATCAAGAAAGGGGTTTGTGTATGGAAATAGGTTGAAGCATGATTGTTGTGTTGGAATTATGGTTTGATGCATTGTTAAAGGTTTAAAATTAGTGTAGTGGCTATCTAGTCGGTTAGTTTGGATGTTTGTGTTGGATTGTCTTAACTTTATCGTTAATTTTCGATGTTTGCACCAAATTGCAAATTTTTGGCTTACTAGGTTTTTATAAAAATATTGTGATGAATTATTTGCAATATCTTGATGATATTTTTGGCATATCCTATGACATTTAGGATGTGTGAGTGCGGATTTTTGAGTGATCGGGTTTTAGCTTGCCGGGCGACCTAATCGACGATTTTAGTTAGTTTTTGCGATTTTCGCGTGTGTTCCGCGCACCTTGTGCACGTTGTACCTACCTTGTGAACGTTAGTATTTTCGTTTGGGTTTTGCGTCGTTCTTGATATGTAACCCTATGTTGGTATTGATGTAAATTCCAGGTTCGGTCGCGGAGACGTCAGACGCGGCACGAAAGGGGAAAGCGGTGATTGGACGTTGCTAGCTAGGGATTCCGGTGAGTAGATGTAACATCTACGGGGGACTATCGTTTGGATGGCGCAAGTCACCCGATAGTTTAAGTAGTTAAGATTTCTAGTAATATTAGTAACTACATCCATGCCTTATATTGACATACATATGCGAACCCATTCTATAGGACCCCTGCACCATTGCCAGGGTTTTTATATGCAGCACGAGAACTATTCATGCTTATACACACGCCTTGGTAATTGCCATGCCACCACACTAGATAACCTATAATTTGAAACCTTTTACTATAATTGATACTTAAACTTGTGCTATTGCCTTTAATTCCTTAAAATGAAATCGTAGGATTGCTATTCATGTGCATGTAACTCATCGTATTATTTGTTCATGCCTAGTCTATTAATCATACATCGCAACTTGATTATTGATACCATATGCATTCATTATCATTGACATATGCACTTATGAGGATTTCTTGAGATTTTATGATATTTCTGGATTTCGGGGGAAAGCCGCAAAAATTCCTAAACTTATTACTTTTTTTAAAATATGTAAATTGCGGTTTTCTTGTGATGTAAGTGTCGTCCACCATGAGTTTGCTGTGGTTTTCGAGACCCGTTTTGAGGAGTTGGATGAACCGTCTCGGGTACATGGTGGGCCCGGTAAGGTACCCCGGGGCAAGAAGCTCGTGTTGCTGACGATGAGCCTGGCAGGAGACGGATTACCTACCGGTGACTGTTTGGCATGGCGGATATCCAGAGGATACCGACCGTGGCCGCGAGATGATGAGATATTGATATTGAGATGGGTCAGCCGGATGGCTGAGGCCAGAGATACTATGACATGGATATATGAGATTTGTGATAGTTTTGAGGTGTCGTTGCTGGACACAGGTTCTTGTTGATTCTAGTGGTATTGTGCTGGTATTTCAAAAGAGATTCCTAAAGGAAAAACATGATTCTTATACTTACACATTCAGATCATGAGTTGATTCACATTGCATTCATACCTGCTAGTATATTCATATTGCATACATACCTGCTACTATGTCCTGCCATACCTGTATTATAGATGCTAGGATGCTTGTGTGCATACTTTCGATAGCCTCTATAGATGTTATTTATTACTCACGAGTTGGCAACTCACCCCCGTTGTGCCACA
The DNA here is from genome assembly GCA_030015575.1 of Agapanthus africanus. Taxonomy (NCBI): domain Eukaryota; kingdom Viridiplantae; phylum Streptophyta; class Magnoliopsida; order Asparagales; family Amaryllidaceae; genus Agapanthus; species Agapanthus africanus. The sequence goes on from JASDDO010000022.1 coordinate 415,626,457, forward strand.
GTCTTTTGCAGGTCCGCTCCGTCAGCGCAGTAGCGGCGGGCGCACCGCTTCTTTTCCCTCTCTTGCTAGGACTCGAGGTTTTTGCTCGTAGGTGGGTTGTATTATTATTTTTGTACCATCTTGTATATTCTTTGTATCTAGAGTACTCCATCTACTGTATCTACCAGTATTGTTGTATATTGACCTAGAGACGAGACTGTGAGATTTGTGGACTTTTTATGCTGTATTTTGGGGGCGAGCTCACTTGAGTCGACATGCTGTTTTTCTCATGCTTCTTTATGATTATTTTGCATGTTGTTGTTTTATATTGCGTGGGATTTGTGACCGCCTTGTGGCGAAGAGCTAGCTCCCGCTTGGGGATGCCTTACTTGTTGGATTTATATATATTCTTGTTGTACGCATTTTGGGGGCCAGTATTTACAAAGGAGACTCTGCCGAAATTTTCGGAAAAAAATTGAAATTGTTTTTAAAAAGGTTTTATATGACTTATTTGATAAACTCGCTTTCAATTGATTGGTTTTTCTTCACTCTTTTGCTTATTTGGTTTTGGGTTCTGGGCTTTGGCTTACTTATTTTACGGACGTCTTGAGACGTTTCGTAAACTTAAGTGCCAGTCACGTTCCGTACCCAGCGGGTCGTGACAAAGTTGGTATCAGAGCGATAGGTTTTACCTTTTTGAGTGTATGCTGACCCTTGGTAGATGGAGTAAGTGACTTAAGTAGGGTAACGTAGCGTGTGTATGTCCGCGGCAAACTTGCGATACGGTACTCCGCCTAAGTGACTTTAGGATATACTTGCTTGAAATTCCTTCTTCAATTCCGTGTATCCTATGATTATATTGCACTGTTCTTATTTATCCTTTTTCCTGTACCAGCCACTATGCCGCCGAAGGCTACGAGGGCACAGAGGGCTGCCGCCCGAGATGAGATTCGAGCTGGCTCGTCCGAGACCAGGACTGAGCAGGGTGGTATGCCTACGCCGCAGGGACAGACCGATCCACCTTCCCCAGGCCGTATGGATAGGCTTGAGACTGGTATGGAGGAGTTGCGACAGATGATGGGGAGTATGCAGGAGCTACGTCAGATGGTAGGATCCCTAGTTGCAGCCAGTCGTACACCGAGGCCGGATGACGCACCTACTACATCCCAGACTACTATGATACCTGCTCCTACTACTACCGCCGTGACCATCCCGGTTTCACTACAGGATTTCATGAGGCTGAGACCTCCAGTATTCACCGGCACCGAGGCAGCGGAGGACCCACAGACGTTCCTTGACAGTTTAGCCAGGATCTGCCGTTCGCTGAGATGTTCGGATGATCGATGGGTGGAGCTTGCGAGTTTCCGTCTAGAGGGTCTCGTGCAGATATGGTGGGAGTCAGTCTTGAGAGGTCGAGCTGCAGGTCTACCGCCTATGACTTAGGCCGAGTTTACAGCGGTCTTTCTAGCTCGTTTCCTCCCAAAGAGCGTTCGTGATGCCAGAGCTCGTAGCTTCGAAGCCTTGGTCAAGACACCTGGGATGACGGTGTCTGAGTATGACATCCAGTTTACACAGTTGTCCCGATATGCTCCGTATTTGGTGGATACCGAAGAGAAGATAGTGAAGAGGTTCGTACAGGGACTTGATGCCCAGCTATATCTTGCCATTGGCGCCCAGCACTACGACACTTATTCAGCTGCTATGGATACGGCATTATGGATGGAGGCACGCATATCACAGACTTCGGCCGTTTCTGGGCCGAAGAGGATTCGCACCGAGGTGCCGTCTCAGAGGCAGCGTGCCAAATTCTTTCCGAGGGATGGGCCCAGCAGAAGATTTGGACGGGGTCAGTTATATGGTTCATATCCCCAGGGATAGCAACCGTCGCCAGGGTGTTTTGGGTGCGGGAGTCTGCACCATCTTGTCAGAGACTGTCCGGCGAGACGACAGGGAACGGCGACCGTTCCGCATGTGACCCTACCACCATCACCACCCCCTCCTCAAAGAGCCCTGCTTCCTATCACAGGCGATGCTCCACGTCAGTTAGGTGCACCCAGAGGCCGTGGATGTGGCGCTCCTATTCAGAGAGGACGAGGAGGCAGAGGCCGAGGTCGAGGTCAGCCCGCTGTCAGTGGAGGACAGGCCCGAGTTTTTGCTTTGACACCGCAGGATGCGCAGGCATCCAATGCCGTTGTGACAGGTACCTTGCCAGTTTGCTCTTTTGACGCACGGTTATTATTCGACCCAGGTTCCACACATTCGTACGTCTCTACACACTTTGCACCGATGTTGGGTCGTGAGTCGTCGTCATTAGATCATCCGCTTGTTGTTATTACCCCGGTAGGCGAGTCGTTTGTCGCTCGTTTTGTGTTTCGATTGTGTTCCGTTCGTATCGGGGAAAGGGATTCATCGGTTGATTTGATTCTCCTCGATATGTTGGACTTTGATGTGCTTCTGGGCATGGATTGGCTAGCCACTTGTTATGCTTCGGTGAACTGCCGTGAGAAGGCAGTCAGATTTAGCTTTCCGGGAGAGCCAGTCCTTGTTATTCAGGGAGACCGCAGCGTCACCCTTCCCAGCTTGATTTCGTCTCTTCGCGCTGGTCAGCTCTTGGGGAAGGGATGTCAGGGATTCTTAGCGTATATTTGTGATACTCGAGCTGCTGAGGTTCCGTTGGTCCGGGTCCCGGTTGTTTGTGAGTTCCCTGATGTTTTCCCTGATGAGCTACCTGGGCTACCACCTGAGCGCGACGTTGAGTTCTGCATCGATTTGATTCCCGGCTCGGGGCCTATTTCTATACCTCCTTATCGGATGGCCCCGACAGAGCTTAGAGAGCTGAAGGATCAGTTGCAGGATTTATTAGATAAGGGGCTTATTCGACCTAGTGTTTCTCCGTGGGATGCTCCGGTCCTGTTTGTCAAGAAGTAGGATGGAAGTTTGCGCTTATGTATCGACTACCGCCAGCTGAACAAAGTTACCATTCGGAACAGATATCCGTTGCCACGCATTGATGATTTGTTCGACCAGCTTCAGGGTGCGGGGTATTTTTCGAGGATCGACTTACGATCAGGGTACCATTAGCTGCGAGTTCGACAGGAGGATATACCGAGGACAGCTTTCCGCACGCGCTACGGCCACTATGAGATTTTGGTGATGTCGTTCGGACTCACCAACGCCCCAGCAGCATTCATGGATTTGATGAACCGTACATTCAGGTCGTATCTTAACTTGTTCATCATCGTGTTTATCGACGATATCTTGGTGTACTCCCGGAGCAGACAAGAGCACGAGCAGCACTTGCAGATTACGTTACAAACTCTGAGGGAGCACCAGCTGTTTGCAAAGTTCTCCAAGTGTGCATTCTGGCTGGACAACGTCGGATTCTTGGGTCACGTGATTACGAGAGACGGCATATGTGTGGACCCGAAGAAGATTGAGGCTGTTCAGCAGTGGCCCCGACCTGCATCGGTTACTGAGATCCGTAGTTTTCTAGGCCTGGCGGGCTACTACAGGCGTTTTGTTCAGGACTTCTCCCGTATAGCTGCACCTTTGACCGGTTTGACCCGAAAGGGAGTTCCTTTCGTTTGGACAGAGGAGTGCGAGCGCAGTTTTCAGCAGCTACGGACTTGTTTGACTACGGCGTCGGTATTATCTTTTCCTTCGGGATCAGGCGGATTTGTGGTCTACTGTGATGCTTCGCGAGTGGGGTTAGGATGCGTATTGATGCAGCATGACAGGGTGATCGCGTATGCTTCGCGGCAGTTGAAGAAACATGAACAGAACTACCCCACTCATGATTTGGAGATGGCTGCAGTGGTCTTTGCACTGAAGATTTGGCGACATTACCTATATGGCGAGTCGTGCCAAATATTCACAGACCACAAGAGCTTAAAATACATATTTCAGCAGCGAGACCTGAACCTCAGACAGCGTCGTTAGATGGAGTTGGTGAAAGACTACGACTGCGAGATCTTATATCACCCAGGCAAGGAGAATGTAGTGGCAGATGTTTTGAGCAGGAGGCCCGGGGGTAGTCTATCCTATTTGCGCGCAGTGCAGAGGCAGTCGTCAGCAGATTGGCAGATTTTATGCGACAGCCGAGTTGAGTTCGAGTTCACTCAGACAGGGGGACAGTTCGCGCATGTTCGTGCACGCCCACATGTGCTTGACCGTATATATGAGGCACAGCGCAGTGACGACCGTTGCTCAGAGATCATGACACAGATGGGACAGGGCAGATTTTCCGAGTTCGTGATTGACGATCAGGGGATTTTACGATATGGATCTAGACTGTGTGTACCAGATGCTGATGGATTGCGGCGCGACATTCTTGAGGAGGCACACCGATCAGTGTATAGTGTCTATCCCGGTTCCACCAAGATGTACCAGGATATGAGAGAGACCTATTGGTGGGACGGAATCTGGAGGGACATCGCGGAGTTTGTATCGAGATGCCTGACTTGTAAGCAAGTCAAGGCCGAGCACCAGAGGCCCGCAGGAGAGCTACAGCCGTTACCCATTCCGGAGTGGAAATGGGAGCAGATTTCGATGGATTTCGTTGTGGGTCTACCCAGGACCAGTCGAGGGTATGACTCCATCTGGGTGATCGTAGATCGATTGACGAAAGCGGCTCACTTCCTGCCAGTGAAGACCACTTTCAGCTTCGCTCAGTATGCCAAGCTTTACATCGACGAGATCGTGCGGTTACATGGCGTACCGACTTGTATCGTGTCCGACAGAGGCACCCAGTTTACCAGCCGACTATGGCAGCGACTTCAGGAGGCATTGGGCACCCGTTTGAGTTTTAGCACAGCATTTCATCCGCAGACCGACGGCCAGTCAGAGCGGACTATTCAGGCTCTCGAGGACATGCTCCGAGCGTGCGTTTTGGACTTTGGTGGTAGCTGGGATCGTCATTTACCGTTAGTGGAGTTCTCCTACAACAACAGCTTCCAGGATACTATTCAGATGGCACCTTTCGAGGCATTGTATGGGAGGAGATGCAGATCGCACGTCTGTTGGACAGAGCTCAGCGAGAGCAGTATTTTGGGGCCGCAGCTTGTTGAGGAGACGACAGCGAAGATACAGTTGATCCGAGACCGGATGAGAGCGGCTCAGAGCAGGCAGAAATCTTATGCGGACAGGCGCCGTCGCAGATTAGAGTTCGCAGTTGGCGACCATGTTTTTCTGAGAGTCTCTCCGTTGAAGGGCGTGATGCGTTTTGGGCGAAAGGGGAAGCTTAGCCCTAGATTCGTAGGTCCCTTCGAGATCCTCGAGCATGTCGGCGTTGTTGCATATCGTTTGGCTCTTCCACCTAGCTTTCCCGATGTTCACCCTGTCTTCCATGTTTCGTTGCTCCGCAAGTACCTTCACGACCCTTCGCATGCGATTCAGCACCCGACAGTCCAGCTTGAGCGCGGCCTTTCTTTTACAGAGCAGCCGGTGGCCATCCTGGATCGGCAGGTGAAGAAGTTGAGATCGAAAGTTATACCGACCGTCAAGGTCCTTTGGCGTGGCCCGAGCAGCGAGGAGGTCACCTGGGAGACCGAGGGAGAGATGAGGAAGAAATATCCCCATCTCTTTGAAGGTACGCGTAGCTATATTTTTAAATTCGGGGACTGAATTTCTTTAAAGGGGGAAGATTGTAGCGCCTTGAAAAGTCGTTTTGGTGTTTTCCTGAAAATCGGTGAAAATTCGGTATTTTTCCGTAAACCGTCTTTTTTGTTATTTTGCAGTTTAGAATTAATTATACCTAATTTGGATCGGTAATTGCTAGTTTTTAGTAGCAAATGAGTTAGTTATGAAATTCTGGTCGTTTAAAATTTTTCCCTAATTTTTCAATTTTTAATATTATTTTAAGCCGGTAAGAAAATACATTAAATTAGCGATAAATACAAATTTAAATTGGCTAAATTTAAGCTTTAAAATCATATTAATTAAAGTCTAGTTGTAACATAAATTTTTAGTATTTATTTTAAGTTTTAACTAATTTTTTTATTATGGAAAACGAAAATTATTGAATTTAAGCTAAAACTTGCAATTTTGGACTTGTCAGGGGTCTTTTTGCATAATTTTTTTTATGCACTCTCACACACACATCCTCACATCTCCCTTGGATGGCCCAACTGTAGAAATTTCTCTCTCTCTCTCTTTTTTAAAAAACTCATTTGTTAGGTGATGAATTGAGTTAAGGTGTAGGTTTTAAAATATATTATTTTGGAGGTATGGTGTATTTGACTTTGAGGGGTGTTTGACTTGGTGACAATTCCCACACACCCCACCATTCCCCTCTTCCTTCTACTGGCCGAAACCTGCAGCCCTCCCCCCTCATTTTCCCCCTCTCTTTTGGTTCACAAATTCATCTCAAAAACCATCAAAATCCACAAATTTCTTCACAAAACCAAAACAAATCCTTGTGCTACCCCTTCTCAAGCCTAGTTTAGTTGAAAACATGTGGAAAGGAGGCAATTTTAGAGGCAAATGATCATGCTAGATCCATAGATCTTGAGGTATAATTTCCACCAAGTTAATTTCTTTTAGTTAAATTCCTTTAATTAAATGGTTTTAGTTTTAAAAGCTTAGCAAATCCTAATCTAGTTTTTTCTAGTTCATGGTTTGAGTTTAACTAGGGTTTTAGAGACCATTATTTAGTTAATTAAATCTATTATGCTATCTAGTTGTTTACTAACCAAATCTATGGTCTTACTTTGCTTAAGTGGCTTCATATTATGCTAATCTAAGTTAATCTTGTGTGAAACTTTCATATTAATTGCTAATTACAAAAATCAAGAAAGGGGTTTGTGTATGGAAATAGGTTGAAGCATGATTGTTGTGTTGGAATTATGGTTTGATGCATTGTTAAAGGTTTAAAATTAGTGTAGTGGCTATCTAGTGGGTTAGTTTGGATGTTTGTGTTGGATTGTGTTAACTTTATCGCTAATTTTCGATGTTTGCACCAAATTGCAAATTTCTGGCTTACTAGGTTTTTATAAAAATATTGTGATGAATTATTTGCAATATCTTGATGATATTTTTGGCATATCCTATGACATTTAGGATGTGTGAGTGCGGAATTTTGAGTGATCGGGTTTTAGCTTGCCGGGCGACCTAATCGACGATTTTAGTTAGTTTTTGCGATTTTCGCGTGTGTTCCGCGCACCTTGTGCACGTTGTACCTAGCTTGTGAACGTTAGTATTTTCGTTTGGGTTTTTCGTCGTTCTTGATATGTAACCCTATGTTGGTATTGATGTAAATTCCAGTTTCGGTCGCGGAGACGTCAGACGCGGCACGAAAGGGGAAAGCGGTGATTGGACGTGGCTAGCTAGGGATTCCGGTGAGTAGATGTAACATCTACGGGGGACTATCGTTTAGATGGCGCAAGTCACCCGATAGTTTAAGTAGTTAAGATTTCTAGTAATATTAGTAACTACATCCATGCCTTATATTGACATACATATGCGAACCCATTCTATCGGACACCTGCACCATTGCCAGGGTTTTTATATGCAGCACGAGCACTATTCATGCTTACACACACGCCCTGGTAATTGCCATGCCACCACACTAGATAACCTATAATTTGAAACCTTTTGCTATAATTGATACTTAAACTTGTGCTATTGCCTTTAATTCCTTAAAATGAAATCGTAGGATTGCTATTCATGTGCATGTACCTCATCATATTATTTGTTCCTGCCTAGTCTATTAATCATACATCGCAACTTGATTATTGATACCATATACATTCATTATCATTGACATATGCACTTATGAGGATTTCTTGAGATTTTATGATATTTCTGGATTTCGGGGGAAAGCCGCAAAAATTCCTAAACTTATTAATTTTTTTAAAATATGTAAATTGCGGTTTTCTAGTGATGTAAGTGTCGTCCACCATGAGTTTGCTGTGGTTTTCGAGACCCGTTTCGAAGTGTTGGATGAACCGTCTCGGGTACATGGTGGACCCGGTAAGGTACCCCGGGGCAAGAAGCTCGTGTTGCTGACGATGAGCCTGGCAGGGGACGGATTACCTACCGGTGACTGTTTGGCATGGAGGATATCCAGAGGATACCGACCGTGGCCGCGAGATGATGAGATATTGATATTGAGATGGGTTAGCCGGATGGCTGAGGCCAGAGATACTATGACATGGATATATGAGATTTGTGATAGTTTTGAGGTGTCGTTGCTGGACACAGGTTCTTGTTGATTTTAGTGGTATTGTGCTGGTATTTGAAAAGAGATTCCTAAAGGAAAAACATGATTCTTATACTTACACATTCAGATCATGAGTTGATTCACATTGCATTCATACCTGCTAGTATATTCATATTGCATACATACCTGCTACTATGTCCTGCCATACCTGTATTATAGATGCTAGGATGCTTGTGTGCATACTTGCGATAGCCTCTATAGATGTTATTTTTTATTCACGAGTTGGAAACTCACCCCCGTTGTGCCACAGTCTTTTGCAGGTCCGCTCCGTCAGCGCAGTAGCGGCGGGCGCACCGCTTCTTTTGCCTCTCTTGCCACGACTCGAGATTTTTGCTCGTAGGTGGGTTGTATTATTATTTTTGTACCATCTTATATATTCTTTGTATCTAGAGTACTCCATCTACTGTATCTACCAGTATTGTTGTATATTGACCTAGAGATGAGACTGTGAGATTTGTGGACTTTTTATGCTGTATTTTGGGGTCGAGCTCACTTGGGTCGACATGCTGTTTTTCTCATGCTTCTTTATGATTATTTTGCATGTTGTTGTTTTATATTGCGTGGGATTTGTGACCGCCTTGTGGCGAAGAGCTAGCTCCCGCTTGGGGATGCCTTATTTGTTGGATTTATATATATTCTTGTTGTACCCATTTTGGGGGCCAGTATTTACAAAGGCGACTCTGCCGAAATTTTCGGAAAAAAATTGATATTGGTTTTAAAAAGGTTTTATATGACTTATTTGATAAACTCGATTTCAATTGATTGGTTTTTCTTCACTCTTTTGCTTATTTGGTTTTGGGTTCTGGGCTTTGGCTTACTTATTTTACGGACGTCTTGAGACGTTTCGTAAACTTAAGTGCCAGTCACGTTCTGTATCCTGCGGGTCGTGACAGTCTATGAGTATCGCATATAGGGCCTAGCGGGCCGGTAAACGTCAGACCCCCTTTAGCTGTATAAGTCGTGTCAGAGATACTGCTGGAATACCTTCCATTAAATCTCGATTACACTGGCTAAGGATTTCATGTAATGGGTCTCCTAAACACTGCGCGATCTCACCCCCAATACCGGGAGAGACGAATCTCCGACGATCTGCTCACTGCCTCCATGTGTCTCGGGACTGTACCCAAAATATACCTGTTTGCACGACTCGTTTGACCCATGGTAGGGTATAAATCAAAGTACAGTGGGAACTCACACGAGACAAATGACGACCTCAGGTCGATGAACTAACCTGTACACATGTCGCCAGGGAACTGCTATCTGACGCTAGGTATAATACCAACTAGCAAGTTCCCGGCGAGTCCTGTCCGGTGTACTCATAACCCAATGAGCACCTGTATACAACTTAGGTGAACCAACTAACACCAGTGGATTGTGAGACCGGCCACCGCCCCTCGTCGGGGTCTCGAATGTATACACTAGTCTACTCCGGAGTACCGATGCCCTGTCTCGAAACTCCCATGACTAGGGACACTTTAAGGATGTGCTTATAGACCCTAGCTCCCACATATATGATCGCCATCATACTGCTGGTAGTCAAGCAAGAATCCTATGGGCTCTATCAACATCTACATGATGATAAAGACAAACCAGAGAGCACACTATTATCTCGACTAAGACTGTTCTATCGGTATAGGTCCTCCCTCAATCATTGCAATCACGTACCTGCGATCCAATAATTGACTTAGAGGGCACTATATCCAACTTCAATGACCTCAGGCTCCAGTGTATTTTTCCACTTGATTGCCGGGTACATTTGGAAATCCATTAGCATTCTTTTAGTTTTGGCTGAAAGGACGACCTCCCACGGAGTTTCTTCTATAAAAGAGCACGATGCCCCTGGCGTGTCCACCTTTTTAGGAGAGTGAGGTTGCGGCGGTTTCACCTTCCAGTTTTCGGATAATGCGAACTTGCCTTGTTGGTATTGGACCTCAATCCATCCTTTGAAAACGAAGCAATCTTCGATTGGATGTCTTACTGCTTGATGGTAAGGGCAGTAATTAGGATTCTTGAGATCGCCTGGCTCCAACGGACGTTTTGGACCCGGCAAATTTATGAGCTTGTTGTGCACTGCCAGCTCGAACAGTCTCCTCGTTTTATCCTGGGGAAATGAGTAAGGGCGTCCTAGTCTCTCCTCGAGGGATGGGCGTGGACGCATATTGTTTGGCGAACAACCGGCTTTAAGTTGCTCGGCTGTTGTTGAGTATTGGCGACGAAAGTCGCTTTTCCTCTCCCCTTTTCATTCCGAGGATCCGGCTTTGGAGGAGACGGTCTATGACCCATCTGGTTCATTTGGGCCAATTTGTCAATCAAGGCCTGGAAAGTAGTTGGCTTGAAGAACATCATGAACTGGGAGATAGTTGACTGAGGGTCAAGAGTATCCACAAACATGCTTACCGCAGGAGCTTCTTCAATGCGCTTCTCGCATTTCGACCATAAATTTCGCCACCGTATCTCGTATTGTACCCATGTTTTCCCTGGCTTTACCTTGGCATTGATCAATGCGGTGATCGGGGTGCGCTCGCCAGCGCTTGCAAATCTCTGTGTAAACAGCAGCTACATCTCTGCAAATGTTTTGACACAGTCGTTGGGAAGTTCGGAGTACCATTCGAATGCCGTTTCTGACAAGCTGCCGACAAATTGGCGAAGTAGCAATTTATCATCACCTCCAGTGTTGCCACATAAATCCCTGAACTGGGCAACATGCTGGTGGGGATTGCCCGTCCCTTTGTATACATGAAATTTAGGGATCGTATATCCCGGCGGGTAACTTATTTGGTCATACCAGCCCGGGTAGGGTCGTCCAGTCTTGACAACTTGGCCAGCTGCTTCATTCGCCTGGTGAGCTCGTATGTGCTGAGCTATATAATCATCGAGCGCATCTTTTGAGATGGTCTCCTCTTTGGCTGCTGAAAGAGCCGGAGGAGGGTTCGACGTCTCCGCTCGGTCATCTTCAATAATGATCAAAGGGTCTTCAGCTGGAGGATCCGGCTGTAACATCATCCCGACCATGTCTTGGAAGAGAAGCGCCATTCGTTTTATGTTGGCAGCTTGTTCTGCTTCTTCTCTGTCCTTCTTTTCGAGGACTCTGCGGAGGAAGTCAGCATCGGTTTCTTGTTGATGACGCTGCTCTGATGACGCCTCTGGGCTTTCTTTTGGCCCGGTGAGTGTGGCCATTTGTGTCAGCATTTCTTAAAGCTTCTGTTGCTTCTCCTGAGCTTTTGTCATAGATCGGGTGAGGGTCGGTGACCCGTAGAAGTGCGGCTTTCCTCTTTTCCGGAAGCCATATAAACAGTGTGCACCATTATGCCCCCAGATTTGGGGCGTTTGGGCTCGGCGTCTTTGCGTTCTGCCGTAGTCATAGGGGTTTTCTCTGGCTTTTTCTTTTTCTAGACTGGTGACGTTGAGGGGGCCGTTGCAGTGGGCACCCAAATAGCTGTCGTCATTTGTAGCTTGCCAGGACGGTTTTCTTCCTGCTAAACCATCAGCTTTTTCTGCCGGCGGGGATAGTCTTGATCAACCACCGACTCTCGGACTTGTCGCCAGATTTTGTAAACTTTAGAAGACAGTCGTTGGTGGGACTGTTCCGGCTTCATTTCTGTGACAGTCTCCACTGGCGGCGGAGATCTTTTTAATATGGCGGTAGGAGAATTACTACGCACCTTGTTCAGCAGCTCAAAGCTGTTTCCGGTTGGAACAGCAGCATTAATTTCCACCATTGGAGCCGATGGAGTTAGCCCAGAGGGGGAGTTGCCCCCAGCCTTCCTTACTCGGTGCCAGTGGCGACGTTGAGCGTGTCGAGCGGACGGTGTTGGTTCGGCGATGGGGATGGCTTTGTCTTGCCCCCTGTCCAGATGAGGTGCCACTGGTGCCAGCCTCTTGAAGACTGACATCTTTTGAATAGCGGTATCCAATCTGTCAAAGACAGACCTTCGAGCAGGAACGGGAGCCGGAATAGTCAGTCTTGTGTAGACCGACCCTTTGGAAGGAGAAGCCGCCTTGATGACTTCAGGAGCAGGGATGGCTGTCCTCTTCGGAACAACCTTTTCTGGTATTGCAGGCTTCTTCATGGGCCCACATGAGTTTTGGCCCAGTTTGCTGAAAACTGAGGCATTAGACTTGGGCGACCTGTTGAGAGGGGCCACGGTAGTTGTAAGCCGATCAATGACCGACCTCTTTGGAGCTTATTGCGACGACATTGGGGCATTGAAGCTCATCGGTGGGAGCATAGTCCCGAAGAATAGCCCAACGGTAGCCTGAGTCACCTGTTCCACCGGCATAGCGAAGATGGAGGCCGCTTGGGGCCCGTAAGTCACTCCTCCGGATGGGACGGAGCGAGAGTTGCAGTTGTAATTAGTGCAGTTTGAGGCCATTGATCTTCTGTTTTTTGCACGAAGCAAGACACCAAATCTAAGTACCTCGAATCCACAGGGAACCATAGCAAACTGCGATTTGTTCGCGAACACGACACACGAAGTGTGGAGTGGAAAGAGGAAAAGGTCCCACCGGGCGTGCCAGAATCTGTTTACCGCCGAAAGCCGGGAAGACGGACTGTCTTGCCTGAATCTGGGGGCAGATGCTATTTGGTGCTATCCGTCCACCTCTCCGAAGATGCCAAGTTGATTTATGGCACCATGTATCCAAGGTTTAAACGGATGCAGCCGATGTAGCAGACTTCATCAGATTCCCCCTCGTTTGAGGGGTTTTTTGATTGTGGGGACGCTCTTCCATGCAGGCGCAAGCCCCTGCAGTTAATTACGCTACTGCATCGCGGTAACAACTTTCTCCTTCTCCAGATGGTCACTTCGTGTCGTGGGTGTTTGTTTTGTTTGTGGTTTCCCGTGGATTGTATACGGAGACTAATTTATGTTGTCGCCCGTAGGACGTGGATTAGTCCAAATCTGTATCTTCTTAGATTTGGGTTTGGGGGTTGGGTTTAAGGATACGTTAGCCTTATTTGAGACTAAGATCAACTTAAACGTGTGTTAAGGATACGTTAGTCTAATTTCTAGACTAAGATCAACTTAACAGGATCATTTAGATCCAACATGAAAGCATTTGAGCTCTATTGTTTAGTTTAGGGACATTGCGGTCGATTTCCAGTTTAGGGACATGGTGGTCCATTATTAGTTTAAAGACATCACGGTCAAGGTTAAGGACATCATGGTCCATGGGATTAGGGACCCCACAGTACGTTATTAGTTTTAAGACATCATGGTCGAGGTTAAGGACTTCATAGTCCATGAGTTTAGGTACCCCACAGTCCGTTGTGAGCTTTAAGACATCACGGTCGAGGTTAAGGACATCATACTCTATGGGTTTAGGGACCCCACAGTCCGTTGTTAGTTTTAAGACATCACGGTCGAGGTTAAGGACATCATAGTCCATGGGTTTAGGGACTCCACAGTCCGTTGTTAGTTTTAAGACATCACAGTCGAGGTTAAGAACATCATAGTCCATGAGTTTAAGGACCCCACAGTCCAGCGTTAGTTTTAAGACATCACGGTCAAGGTTAAGGACATCATAGTCCATGGGTTTAGGGACTCCACAGTCCGTTGTTAGTTTTAAGACATCACGGTCGAGGTTAAGGACATCATAGTCCATGGGTTTAGGGACCCCACAGTCCGTTGTTAGTTTTAAGACATCACGGTCGAGGTTAAGGACAACATTTTCCATGGGTTTAGGGACCCCACAGTCCGTTGTTAGTTTTAAGACATCACGGTCGAGATTAAGGACATCATAGTCCATTGGTTTAGGGACTCCACAGTCCGTTGTTAGTTTTAAGACATCACGGTCGAGGTTAATGACATCATAGTCCATGGGTTTAGGGACTCCACAGTCCGTTGTTAGTTTTAAGACATCATGGTCGAGGTTAAGGACATCATAGTCCATGGGTTTAGGGACTCCACAGTCCGTTGTTAGTTTTAAGACATCACAGTCGAGGTTAAGAACATCATAGTCCATGAGTTTAAGGACCCCACAGTCCAGCGTTAGTTTTAAGACATCACGGTTGAGGTTAAGGACATCATAGACCATTGGTTTAGGGACCCCACAGTCTGTTGTTAGTTTTAAGACATCACGGTCGAGGTTAAGGACATCATAATCCATGGGTTTAGGGACCCCACAGTACAGTTTAAAGACGTCATAGTCTATGAAATGTATGGTTGTCGGGACCCGTCACCTCTCTGAAGACGTTGAATGATTACAACGACAAATATCAGATGAGTTCAGAGATGTACCCTTGAACCAAAATTGATTTGGGGATCTATAGTCCAATTTGGGACTAAAGTCTGTTTGAATGTTTATGAGCATATGGGCTCAGTGATATGAGTTGAACATTTTATTGTTCTGGCTATTGAGCCTTTACTTGGGCTTGGCCCTTTTAATAATGCTGAGCATTAGATCCAGACAATTTTTGTCTTATATTGAATGCATAGCATTTATCAGAACAAATTGTGTTCTGACAGTGCGCCACGTGGCGCGTCAAGCGCTTTGCGCCAAGGAAAGAGCGCATTGCGCTTCTGTTGGATAGCGCACACGAGGAGGACACGTGTCGCGCTTAGCTCTAAGCGCTAGTTTGTTGGCGCATTGCGCTTTTAATTTATGAGAGCGCTGCGCTAGTTTGTGGGTGCGCCAGTGAGTGACACGTGGCGCGCTTGGCGTTGAGCGCCAGCCCATCAGCGCAGTGCGCTGTTTCAGGAGCGCAAAGCGCAAGTAGTGTCTATGGTTGACACGTGGCATGTTTTGGCGCTGAGTGCCGGTCCAAGGAGCGCAAGGGCCCAGTTCATGAGTGCAAGGCATTTTTTAATAGCGCAAAGTGCTTCTGATCAATTTATGATCAAAAAACAGGTTTATAAGGAAGCTTTGCCTCAAGATCAAAGAACAAAAGTTCTTGTTTTTTTTATAAAAAGCTCTGCCTTTATAGATCAAATGATCTGTGAATGAACTAAAATACTTATTTTAGTCTTTTTATGATTAGATATTTTTGATCTTTTCTTTTAAATCAAAAGACCTTGGTCTTTTTATAGATCTAAGATCTTTTTAGAAGGCGGTTCTTTTTTTTTATGAGATGGATTCATCTCTGTTATTTAAGAACATAGTTCTTTACCTTTAAGATGAAGAAAAATCTTCTTTTTCTTAAGAGCTTTCTATCTCTTTTTTTTGGTTCTCTCTGTGTGTGTGTGTGTGTGTGTTTTTTAGACTTGAAGTCTAGGGTCCTTTATATAGGGCCAAATGATTTGTTAAATCAGTTGAAGAGATCTTTCTCTGATTGATTTGGGAATATTTCCCACCGTTGGATCTTTGATCGTAGGGCTTCTGTTTTACAGAAGGCAATCTTCTTGTTTTTAACAAGATTAGAAAGATCTTTCCATACAGAATTTATTCTGTCTTTTGGTAATTTTTATTTACCATTGGATCATTGATCCAACGGTGCTCCGATTTACAGAGCACAATCTTGTTATTTGGAAAGATTTTGAGGAATATTTCCTTAACAGAATTCAGTTACTGATTAATTAATGATTTATCATTATTATTACATCTTTTGATCTAACGGTAAGGATGTTTAATTCTAGCGCTGGCGCACCTTGCGCCAGCGTACCTGCGCTCGACACGTGGCGCGCTGCGCAGAGCGGAGCGCAACTACGCTAGCGCACCGGTGTTTGGCACATGGCACGCAGCGCAGAGCACAGCGCAACTTCCTAACGCATCGTGTTTGACACGTGGCACGCAGCGCAGAACGCAGCGCAACTGTGCTAGCGCACCTGTGTTTGACACGTGGCGCACAACGTAGAGCGCAGCGCAACTACGCTAGCGCACCTGTGTTTGACACGTGGCGCATAGCGCAGAGCGCTGGATCTGAAGCGTTGCTTCAATTTAAATTTCAAATTTTGGAGCAGAGCTTTGCTCTGATTGAGGGCGCGCTGCCTAGGGCGCAGCGCTCCTAGCGCTGGTGTGTCTTCTTTTGACACGTGACGCGCAGCGCGTAGAATTTGAAGCGTTGCTTCAATTTTTTACTTTAGATTTTTAATACAGAGCTTTGCTCTTTATTGGAAAAGGAAGCGTCGCTTCATTTCAAATCTTGGAATTTGAACAGAGCTTTGCTCTGATTGTGGAAACAAATACCCCCAAAATTTTTTAAAAATAATTTATTATTTTTTTATTTTTTATAATTACAAGTGTGAAATACCACCAAACTTATTTGAAACATTGTTTTCACTGTTTATGGCTGGATAACCGAAGTTTGGTGGTAAGCGGAGGAAGATCAGTCGATGTAAACTGGCTCCTGCAACATCAGGAGCTCCTCCGAAGGGTCAGCGGTGAGGAACGGTTTTAACCTATGTCCGTTCACTTTGAAGAGTGAACCGTCCTCAAGATTTTCTAAATCGACCGCACCGTGCGGATATACAGTCCGCACAAAATATGGTCCTTTCCAGCGAGATCTGAGCTTCCCGGGATGAAAATGTAACCGGGTGTCGTAAAGAAGCACCTGTTGACCAGGGTTGAAAGTTTTGCGCATAAGGTGTTTAATGTGAAACACATTAGTTCGGTTTTTAACGACAACCGCATTTTCGTAAGCTTCATCCTGAAGCTCGTTCAATTCGTTTAACTACAGCTTCCGATGGCTGCCCGCATTATCAAGAGATAAATTAAACTCCTTTATAGCCCAAAATGCACGATGCTCTATTTCCACTGGAAGGTGGCAAGCCTTTTCGTAAACAAGCCGATAAGGAGACATGCCAAGATCGGTCTTATTAGTAGTTCGAAATGTCTAAAGGGCATCAGTAAGTTTTAATGACCAATCCTTACAGTTTTTGGAAACCGTTTTCTCCAAAATCTGTTTGATTTGCTGATTTAAAACCTTGGCTTGCCCACGTGTTTGGGGGTGGTAGGGCGTTGACAGCTTATGATTAATGGAATATTTCCGCATCAAGGACTCGAAAGTCCTATTACAGAAATGAGTTCCATTGTCGCTAATGATTGCGCGGGAGTGCCTAAACCGGGAGAAAATGTTTTCCTTAGGGAATCTAACGACAACCTTGTTGTCTTTAGTCCGGCCGGGCATAGCCTCGACCCACTTAGAGACATAATCAACAGCGAGAAGAATATACAAATTCCCAAAAGAGCTGGGAAACGGCCCCATAAAATCAATCCCCCAAACATCAAAAATCTCCACAACCAAGATTGGTTGGAGCGGCATCTCGTTTCTCCTGGATATCCGGCCCAAGTGTTGGCACCGGGAGCACGTCTTGCAGTAATCATGTGCGTCTTTAAAGAGTTGTAGCCAGTAAAGCCACACTGCAATATCTTCTCGGCTGTCTTTCTGGGGCCAAAATGCCCGCCACACGCTTGATCGTGGCTAAATGACAGCACACTCTTGAATTCATTGTCAGGCACACACCGACGAGTAATCTGGTCGGGACAGTATTTGAACAGATAAGGTTCGTCCGAGTAAAATTGTTTTACCTGGGATAAGAATCGGAGTCTGTCCTGATTTGACCATTCATTCGGTAGTAATCCTGTTGCTAAATAATTCACAATATCTACGAAGCAGGATTCGCATGATACTGTCAAGAGCTGTTCATCCGGAAAAACGTCGTTTATTGGAAGTGAAAGCGTCGGCGAAGAAGGAAGTCGTGAAAGATGGTCGGCGACTACGTTTTCATATCCTCTTTTGTCCTTGATGACAAGGTCAAACTCTTGAAGTAAGAGGATCCAACGTATCAGCCGAGCTTTAGCGTCCTTCTTCGTAAAAAGATGGCGAAGAGCTGAATGGTCTGTGTATACGATGATTGGAGAGCCGATCAAGTAAGGCCTGAACTTTTCTATTGCAAACACAATAGCCAAGAATTCCTTCTCGGTTGTTGTGTAATTCAATTGGGCATCATTCAAGGTTCGGCTAGCATAATAGATTACATGTGGCATCGGCATCTTGTCGATGTGCTGCCCTAGGACAGCACCGATGGCGAAGTCGGATGCATCGCACATAATCTCAAATGGATACGTCCAGTCAGGAGAAGAAAGAACGGGAGCAGAAGTAAATGAGATTTTTAATGACTCGAACGCATTCATACAG
This sequence comes from Agapanthus africanus, assembly GCA_030015575.1. NCBI lineage: Eukaryota > Viridiplantae > Streptophyta > Magnoliopsida > Asparagales > Amaryllidaceae > Agapanthus > Agapanthus africanus. Next base: position 415,644,729 of record JASDDO010000022.1, read on the forward strand.
CTCGAGTCAAAATCGAATGTGGTGTCCTTGGCCAGAAGAAGAGTCAAGGGCCTAGCAATCTTGCTAAAGTTCTTGATGAACCGTCTATAGAAACCGGCATGGCCAAGGAAGTCTCGAATGTCTCGGACGCATTTGGGATGAGGGAGATTGGAAATGACTTCAATTTTCTCTTTATCTACCTCAATGCCATTTTGCTAGATGATATGTCCTAAGACAATACCTTCGTGTACCATGAAGTGGCACTTCTCCCAATTTAAAGTAAGGTTCTTATCCTTACACCGGGTAAGGACTGCGTCGAGATGTATCAAACACTCATCAAAGGAATCGTCGAAAATGGAGAAATCATCCATGAAGATCTCCAAGAATTTTTCCACCATGTCTGAGAAAATTCCCATCATACACCGCTGGAAGGTAGCGGGTTCATTGCATAACCCAAAGGGCATGCGACGATATGCAAACGTGCCAAAAGGACAGGTGAATGTGGTCTTGTCCTGGTCTTTTTCGGCGATGGGAATTTGATTATAGCCGGAGTAGCCATCCAAAAAGCAGTAGTATTCATGCCCAGCCAATCGTTCAAGCATTTGGTTAATAAAAGGTAGCGGAAAGTGGTCTTTCCGTGTTGTGGCATTGAGTTTTCTATAATCGATGCATACTCGCCACCCAGTTTGGGTGCGAGTAGGAATTAACTCATTCGCCTCATTGGTTATGACCGTTATGCCCGACTTCTTGGGGACAACGTGAATGGGTCTAACCTACTGGTTATCAAAGATAGGGTAAATGATACCACTATCTAGACACTTTACGATCTCCTTTTTAACAGCCTCCCTCATGACTGGGTTGAGTCGTCTTTGTGGATCCCTAGCTGGCTTGGCATCATCCATCATATGAATGTGATGTTCAACGATCAAGGTACTAATCCCCTTGATGTCCGCCATAGTCCAGCTAAAAGCTTACCGATTGCTCTGCAAGACCGTCAGAAGGGCTTTCTCTTGCTCTGAAGTTAGAGAAGCCGAGATGATGATAGGTAGGGTCTCGTTCTCACCTAAGTAAGCATACTTGAGGTGAGATGTCAACGGCTTGAGTTCGAGCGTTGGAGGTGAAACGATTGAAGGCAAAATCGGCGAAAATGTCTCGAACTCGAAGGATTCTAACAAAAGCTCAAAACAAGTGTACGCGACCGAGTCGGATGATTCAGCTAACTCATCCGAAAATTCAAAGGATTCAAGCTTGGGTGGCGACAAGTCAAGATCGTTCAAGAAAGTGAAACACTCATAATCACTGTCGGGAGCAGTATTAGATTCAAGGAGGAAGGCACTAGTGGCGTCAAGATTGCTGTGATCGAAAATTTTTTTTTCGAACTCACAGTCCTCAGGGACGATCTCCTGGATCGAACAAACGTTTAGTATATGAGCATTAGGTTCGGAGGGCTGATTCCCGAACCTAAAAATGTTGAGTTCAATTGTCATGTTTCCAAAAGATAGGTTCATCGAACCATTTCGACAATTGATCATAGCATTCGAGGTCGCTAGGAATGGACGACCGGGTATCACTGGAATTTGATTCCGGGGGTTAGCTACAGGTTGTGTGTCTAAAACAATGAAATCAACGGGGAATATGAAGTCCCCTACCTTTATTAACACATCCTCTAGCTCACCGCTAGGATGGGTGATAGATCGGTCGGCCATTTGGAGAGTACAGTGTGTGGATTTCAGCTCTCCTATATCTAGTTGTTCATACACCAAATACAGAAGCAGGTTAACACTAGCACCAAGATCCAAAAATGCGCGGTTGATTTTCTTATCCACAATAGTTATTGAAATCGTAGGATATCCAGGGTCCTTTCGTTTTTGAGGTAAAGGTTGGGTAAGAGCATCACTCACTGCACTAGCTAATAAAACTTTCTTGGGTACCTTATATTTCCTCTTCTTAGTGCACATGTCCTTCAAGATTTTTGCTTAAGAAGGGACTTGTTGGATTTCATCCAAGTGGGGAATGTTAATGCTAACCTGTTTAAACAACTCCACAATCTTTTCCATGTGTGGATTTTGTTTATTAGACCTCAACCGGTTTGGAAATAGAATGTTTTAGAAATTGGTTGAGTCCAATACTTGTGGAGGAGATTGTGGAGTTGGAACGGATCCCAGTGCTGGAGTTTTCGTGGAGTGAGATGTGGGTCCGTTCGGAGTAGCAGAAGATGTTAGTGTATATGCCCGAGAGGCCATTACTGTATCATACTAGTTTGTATATTACTTAATGGAAGCTTGGGATATTCATAGTTGTATAGACAATCTTGCTCAAAATGGTAGTATTCTACTTGGTTTGTTTCTACTTTAATGTGTACATGTGTTTCTTTTAGCATATTGCCTATACATATTAGTGGAGCCCTTAGGATCTTTGCTTGATTACCAGCGTTGTGATGGCAGTCACACTTGTGGGGGCTGGGTAATCTATAAGCACATCCTTATACAGGTCCCTAGTCGTAGGACTATCGAGACAGGGTATCGATACTCCATAGTAGACTAGCGTATACGCTCTCATCCCAGCATGGGAGACGGTCTGTACCACAGCCGTCAGTACGTCGTACTTGAGATAGTATGCGGGTGCTCATTAGGTTACGAGTACACTAGACAGGACTCATCGGGAACTGTTGGTTGGTACTATACGTATCGTCAGTTATCGGTTCCCAGGTGACATGAGTACAGCTTAGTCCGCTGACTTGACACTGTCACTTCGCCTCGAGTGTGTTCCCACTGTACTTTGATTACTACCCTACCACGGCTCAATGGAGTCGTGCAAACAGGTAGTAGTTAGGTGCAGTCCCGAAGCACTTGGAGGCAGTGACGGTTAGACAGGATTCGTCTCTCCCGGTATTGGGGGTTGATATCGCGCTGTGTCTAGGAGAGCCATTACACAAAGTCCCTGGCCAGGGCAAGCGAGATATACTGGTAGGTTTCCAGTGTTATCTCAGGGTGTTCTGGGCTACACTCCGACACGACTTGAGGGGACTGACATTTACCGCCCCCTAGGCCCGCCATGCGATATTCTCAGACGAACAGACCGTACTGTACGGAGATTGTCACATACAGGCTTAGTAGGAGTTCGGATGGGTTCACCTCATCAGTTTTCTCATCGGCATCTACCTGGGGACCGTTACGTACAGCTAGTGCCGTTTGCGGTCTGTGGTTAAACCCACTGCCAGCGTAGTGTCAAGTCTTTAGAGTCCCACACAGAGGGTTATTCGCCTTTGGGCTAAACAGAGTAGAGGTCGCATGGTTTTGCGACAGGGTTCGTTCACATCCGCGCACTTGTGCACGTTTGGTGTCCGGACAGTCATTACTAGCGGGCTCTGGTTTGAGCCAGATCCTAGTATATGCTTTGGGGTTAGTTTTATCTCATTGTATTCGTGCTCCTCGGAACACGAATGCGGGTGTGTATGCACAGTTGACTGAGGCAGAGGAAGAGGATTCTCATTAGGGTTTTGGTACGGGTGTGTATGCACAGTTGACGGTTGTTGTTTACCAAACCCTAATGAATATGTGAAATATCAATTAATAATATTAATTAAAGGAAATTGAGTTATGGTTAGGGTTGTTGACTTGTTGACCAAGGTTGAAAAGTTGACCATCATCATTTCAAGCAAAGATGCTCTTTGATCTTTGCAAAACTCATTTAATGTGAAATGATAATGGTCATTTCAACATACCATCACCTTTTTCATTTTGATTAATTTTGTTAATTGATTAATTCACATATATTTGATATGGTTGCAAAAAAAACTCTCTCGTTCTCTCATATTCATTCTCTCTCATCCATTGCTCTTCCTCTTCCTCTAGCTCAAGGAAAATCCTTCTCATGAGTTGAGAACCATTTCCTTTGAGATAAAACACCAAAACCGCTCTCTACTCATCCTAAGGTTGAAGTTCTAGCAAGCCTAACACTTTAGTTTCCTCAAGTTCGAGGAAGGAGCTCAAGGTAGAGACCCTCAGGTGGATCCATCTTCGGCAAGAGAAGGCGACGAGGAGAGAACCATCCGACCACCAAAAGGAGTCCAAAAGAAGGAGTTCAAGTTTAGGTATAATCCCCTAACCGAGTAGGTAAAGCTTTTGTTAGTTGCTTGTGTGTTTTTTCGCAAAGATCCGGGTTTTCTAGTCCATGTTACCATGACCCGAAATATCTTTTTTCACCGTTTCTGCAAGCCCGAAAGAACCGGGAGAGGTAACGTGGACTTACAGTGGTATCAGAGCCTAGCTAAACACACCCTAGCATGTTAGCAAAGTATCTAGAATTTCGATTGGACAAAAAAACCGCAATACACGTTAAAAATATCAACTTTCTGCCGATTTTTATTTCTGCTCAAAAAATAATAAATCGTGTACTAAAAATCGGCTAGGGTTTTTAAAGAACACCCAAGAAAAACGATCCAGCGAGTCGACCAACTCACCGCGGAACCGCGGCAAAAGCATGCTCTTGCCGCGGAACCGCGGCCGAGTTGACTCGGCCGTGGGTTGTTTCTCCTGCAGTGTTCTTATATTGATGTTTTGGGATTTTTAGGATGGTTTGTTTCTGCCCAGATTTTCCAGAGAACAAATTTGTTTTTGGGGTGGTTTCAAATCCGTATTTTGATCGAACTTCTCTATACTTTCGCTAATGGGTTATATCTGTGATGTGATATATGTATTGAACGTCTGCTAATCGCTATACGTCGATTAGTGGGGGTTATACATATCTGTGATCTGTAATGTTGATGGTATGTGTATATGAATTCGTTGGATTGTCGCTGATGAATAGCCGGGGGTTGTGAGATGAGAGTTTTTTCTTTATCTTTCAATTCATGTAATTTTAATTGATGTAATATTATTTGTATGGCCGCACAACCGGGATGGGGTTGTAGCCGTCATTGTATAATTTCTTTTACTGTTTTTGCTTCTAGGATAGACCCAAGGTGGGGTGCACAAACTACCGGGTACCTCGAAGTGTCGAGTGGCCTACTCACGTTGTTGAGGGAGGTTGCTTCGCTTCGGGTACTAGGCGGGTAGTTTGCCTCACCCGTAGGGGTCTAGGGTGGGGTATTGGCTATTTATCACGACCGTGTAATCCGCTTTTCGTTGCAGGCTCGAACGAAACGCGGATTCCTAGTATATCCAATGTATTCGAATGGCTATCATTGCATCTGACGAATGTATATATCTATATATAGATATCTATTTAGGCGTTGCTTATGTTTTGCATCCGCGCTAGTCCAACCCCCGCTCTGTCGTTAGTTAAGTAACCTAACGGGTGATGACGGGATCCGTGGCGAATGCGGATGGCATAAGCGTACGTCATATTTTCGTTGTTTTCTGCAATGGTAGGATTAAATGATGGGACACATTAAATTAATGCAAGAAAATAAACCAAAGTAAAAGTCATTGGAACACTTTAAAAACCACTCGGTTCTTTTCAAAAACCAACTTTTAAATGCGGAGCTTGAACCACTCCTTTTAAAAGCTATCTTGTTCGATCGATTATATCAAGTTCACTACGTTCACGGTTTCGCCAAAACCATTCGTAGCCCTCCATCATTTCAGTTAAATATTCGGTAGTATTCAAGCTATGTATTTTGACCTCACGCCAAGGCATAGTGATTGGTAGCTGCCGGATATTTATCTGTTGCATAGATAGAATGCGTTGGTTTGAGACAGTCGTACTGCCATTTTTTCCTACGTCAAGGGTAGGTACGGTTGGGTTCAAATTAACCTGGATAATGATGGGTAGAACTTGACATGTGACTTATGATATTTTGGCCTTACGCCAAGGTCATAAGAGCATGGGGCAAAAATCCACATCGGGAGTTTCAAAAGAAACAGAAACTTGCTAGCGCTGCATACCATTTGGAGTGTGATGATTCTGGTAGGATTCCTTCAGTTTTGTCACGCGATGATATTTGGATCCCGATCCTACTGTGATTATATGCCACTCCTCCGGAACTTTCTCACTTAACGATCAATGCTATAAACAAAGTAGGTGTCGAGAAAGGTGTTAGCGGGGCTACACCCACAGGGAAAAGAGGTTATTTAATTAAGGAACTTCGCAAAAGCGTTAGAAAACCTCCCTCGAAGTACCATCACTGGCCTGGCTGAACGGTTAAGCAAGTATTGTACGGTGAGATTGATCCCGACTAATTTTTCCTTTTTGGTTTGAGGAGGGATTCGAGAGACAGTGGGAGCCATCCTGTTTAGACAAACTAAAAACCACTCTAAACTTGCAAGAGCATCATGCTAAAAGTGTTTCTTCTCTCTCTCTCCTAATTGCAGCGACCAAGCATCATGACCGGACTTAAGTTACTACTAGATAAAAACATACTGACATGGCCAAATTACAAAGATTGCCTCAGGAATGTCAAAATGGCAATCACTTATGACAAGTTGGGGTATCTCCTTACCACCAAAACTCCCCCTGTCCACGTCCTAAAACCAGCGTCGCAGATAAGGAAATCCGTAAGACCTGGGAAATCGACTGCGCGAAGGCCAAGTGCCTCGTGCTTGCCTCTATGGACAATGAACATCAGAGGATGCACGAGAATATGGACATCGAATCCATATTTCTCCATACAAAAGAACTGTATGGAGAGCAATCCCGTGTCGCCAGATACGAAGTCTCGAAAAAGCTGTTTTCGGCGAGATTGGCCGTCGGATCATCGGTAGCGGAACACGTGCTTAAGATGATTGGCTTCATTGAGGATCTCGTGGACCTTGGGACCACGTTAGAGAACGAGCTTTACACGGACTTGATTCTCCAGTCCCTTCATTCCACTTACGCCCAGTTTATCCTGAACTTCAACTTGCAAGAAAAAGAAGTTGAACTTTCAAAACTCCTCAACATGCTGAGGAGTGCAGAGGGCACCCTACAGAAAGCTAGGGAAACATCCACGTTGTTTGTAGGAGGATCTTCCTCTTCTAGGTCCAAGGCGAAAGCCATGGGAAAGAAGAAGACAACCCCCACCAAACCAAAGGGCGGTGTTAGTAAAGTGGATACGAAGGGAAAGGCAAAGGCAACAAAGGTAGAGTGAAAGCTTGTGGGGAGGAAGAGTGCTTTTACTTTCACAAGAGTGGACACTAGAAAAAGGATTGCAAGGCTTGGAAGGCCAGAAACCAGGACCCGAAGCAAGTTGCGGCTTCGGCTTCAGTTGTGTATGTTATTGAAAACTGTCTATCAATAAACTCTACTTCCTGGGTATTGGATACCGGATCAGGATCTCATATCTGTAATTCTTTGTAGGCACTGAGAAAGCGTAGGGTTTTGAAGGCAGGTGATATGACCCTCAGAGTTGCAAACGGAGCTGGCAGGGATGTTGAGTCCGTGGGGGACTATCATCGGGGATTGTCAGATGGACTCGTTTTTGTTTTGCGTGATTGTTATTTTGTACCCAATGCAACCTGTAATATCATATCTGTATCTTTATTATCTAAAGAAGGTTATGAATTTGCATTTATAAGTAATGTTGTGAACATTAGTCATAATCAAGTTTTGATTGGGTCGGGTATATTAAACAATGGTATATACGTATTAAACCAACCACAGATTTTCAATGTCCAGAATACACACAAAAGAAAGTCTCCGGAAACAAATCGGGCTTTCTTATGGAATTGTAGACTGGGTCACATCAATGAGAGAAGGTTGACGAAGTTAGATACAGAAGGATATTTGGATCCGTTCGAATATCAATCATATGCAACTTGTCAATCATGTCTCAAAGGAAAGATGACAAAGACTCCGTTCACTGGACACGGAGTAAGAGCGAGCGAGCTCTTGGGACTCGTACATAGCGACGCGTGCGGTCCAATGTCTATGCATGCGCGAAGCGGTTATTCTTACTTCATTACTTTTACGGATGACTTTTCAAGGTATGGATATGTCTTCTTAATGAAACATAAATCCGAAGCCTTTGGAAAATTCCAGGAATATAAGAATGAAGTAGAAAAACAAACAGGCAAAAGTATCATGATATTGAGATCTGATCGAGGTGGTGAATACTTAAGTGCCGAGTTCCTAGAGTACTTAAAAGAGAATGGAATTCTCTCTCAGCTTACTCCTCCGTACACTCCGCAACATAACGGTGTATCGGAGAGACGGAACCGAACCCTATTGGATATGGTACGGTCCATGATGAGTAACGCTGAGTTGCCGCGATCATTCTGGGGATATGCGCTAGAATCAGCTGCATACCTTTTGAACCGAGTTCCAACTAAGATTGTGCCTACCACACCATATGAGATATGGAGTGGGAAGAAACCCTATTTTCAATATCTGAAGATCCGGGGATGTCCAGCTTTTGTCAAAAAGCAGCATGCGGACAAACTCGAGGCACGCTCAGTACTGTGCAAGTTTGTGGGATACCCAAAGAACTCCAGGGGGTATCTTTTCTATTACGCAGAGGAACAAAAGATCTTTGTTTCTCGTAATGCGCACTTTCTGGAACACCAGTTCTTAGAAAAGGAAATAAGTGGGAGCGCAATAGAACTGGAAGAAATTCCAGAACCACAGACTATTACTGAAAGCTTAGTAGAACCAGAAGGTTCGAAAGATCAGGACATTCCTATGCCGCTCCGCAGGAGTGGTAGGCAGTCTCATCCGCCCGAGAGATACTACGGCTTTCTCATAGACGGGGACAGAGAGGATTGCATCATTGGTTATGATGAGCCGACTAGCTTCCAGCAGGCCATTCAGAGCGTTGACTCGGTAAAATGGCTGGATGCAATGCGGACCGAAATGGAGTCCATGTACACCAACAAAGTATGGATTTTGGACGTTGCTCCAGATGGGGTAAAACCCGTAGGATACAAGTGGTTCTTCAAAAGGAAGATTGGTGTAGATGGACAGGTTGAGACCTATAAGGCTAGACTTGTTGCAGAGGGTTTTCGTCAAAGACCTGGTTTGGACTATGACGAAACCTTTTCTCCAATGGCTATGCTGAAATCCTTTCGGATCCTTCTTGCCATTGCTACCTTCCACGATTATGAGATTTGGCAGCTGGACGTTAAGACCGCTTTTCTAAATGGAAATTTAGAGGAGTGTGTCTATATGGACCAGCCAGAGGGTTTCATTCAGAGTGGGAGCGGCGGAAAGGTGTGCAAGTTGCTTAAGTCCATTTATGGACTAAAGCAGGCATCGCGGAGTTGGAACATCTGTTTTGATGAGACGGTCAAAGATTTTGGCTTTATCAAAAATCCAGATGAACCATACATCTATAGTAGATTTCTAGCACGAACTGTCGTATTCCTCGTTTTATACTTGGATGACATTCTCTTGATAGGAAATGACATTCCTATGCTAAAATCTGTCAAAGGGTTATTGTCACACAGGTTCTCCATGAAAGACCTGGGTGATGCCTCTAACATTTTGGGGATCCGGATCCATCGTGATAGGTCCAAGAGGATATTAGGACTTTCACAGTCCCGGTACATCGACACCATACTGAAAAGATTCAGTATGGAAGATTCCAAGCGCGGTAATCTACAGGCTTGTCACGGGATCACCCTCTCCAAAGAGATGTCTCCTAAGACTGATTTGGAAAGGAATCGCATGTCTATTATACCCTACGCTTCTGCGGTAGGCTCTATAATGTATGCGATATTGTGTACCAGACCAGATGTAGCTTATTCACTAAATAGCCAGTATCAGTTAAACCCTGGGGAGAAGCACTGGATAGCGGTAAGAACATTCTCAAGTACCTGAGAAGGACTAAGGAGATGTTCTTGGTGTATGGCGGAAAAGACCTCCAGATCGAGGCATTTGCTGACTCCAGCTTCCAGAGTGACAAGGATGATTCCAAGTCCATGTCGGGTTATGTCTTTACCCTCAATGGAGGGGCGGTGTGTTGGAAGAGTTCCAAATAGGAAACCGTTGCTGACTCGACAATGGAAGCGGAATATATCGCTGCTGCAGATGCCGCAAAAGAAGCAATCTGGATAAGGAAGTTCTTGACAGAACTTCAGGTGGTTCCTGTAGGGTTTCCTTAACACCTCTATTAGGGTTTAGAAGCATCATACATGCTATAACAATAAAATTTTGAGGTGCCAAGCAAACTATACTATGAATCGAACTAGAATATATGAAGTAACTATTAATAGTATCAACAATTAAGACTTAAGTTATACTAAGTGATGAGACTACAACCTTTGTAGACCTCTTTGGAAGACTCCTTGGCTTTGAAAGGGTTCGCTTGATCAACTCCTTGTCCACGACGATCCACCCGAAGCACTTTGCCCTAAGCTTGATGCTTCCTTCGATCTTTGAAAAACTTGAAGCACAACACCCTACACAAGATAGCTAAGGTTGTGTACGATGATGAATTGGTTACTATTTTTATTTAATACATTTTGTTTTCTTTTTCTAACTCTATTTTAACATTTAAAAGAGTGCTAGGGTTTTTAGGAAGAAGATGGCTCTCCCTTTTTCTTTTGGAGTGAAAATGATAATCATAAAAAAGAAAATGAGAGAGAGAGATCTCTTATCATAACCATAACTATAGTTAAATATAATATCTAGATATTTCAATTTAGGTTAAAGGAAAAAGGAAAAGAAACCATGGTTGAGTTAAATGCAACCATGGAAATGTGTAGAAAAGTGTAGAAGAAATGACTCATTAATCTTTTCTTTTGCCTTTAATCTTTATTGAAAATATCCATATATTATTTTATCTACAATATGATTCTTATAATGCCATCCTCTTTGTATCATCAACCATGATACTTTTCATGTATGTATGTATGTATGCACATCATGTACATATACATGCATGTATCCATAAGAAGAAAAGGATTTAAATAAATAATATAAAAGCCAATATTAAATCAACACTTGATTTAATAAATTGGTCATATCTTATACGACCCGACTAATATTAAATGCCCGATTAAAATACAGTATCATATACTAGTATTTAATCGAGGTTCCGCACATATCTCATATGTGCACCACTTCGTTTCGCCAGAGCCGAGAAACTTCTATGTGGGACTCTAAGACTCGTCAATACGTCAGCAGTAGATGATGATCATATCAAACACCTACAAGCCGCAAGTGGTCAGCTAAACGTAACGGCCACCCAGGTATTGAGCGATCAGAATAAGAACAAGCGAACCTGTCAATCCATCCGGCAACACTAACCGTACAGTCCGGTCTCTTCGTCAGATATGCTGCATATCGAGTCTAGGGATGGAATCGTCGACCCCAATAACTCAATAAGTCATGCCGGTATATGGTCTATAACAGATCGAGAAACTTACTGATAACACTTATCAGTAATATCTCAGCAGCCCTGGCCAGGGACTTCCCGTTATAGCCAATCGTGCACAGCACAGCATCAACCCCCAATACCGGGAGAGACGAAACCCCTCCTATCGCTCACTGCCTCCATATGCCTCGAGACTATACCCAAAATCCACCTGTTTGTACGACTCAGTAGAGCCGTAGTAGGGTGGAGATCAAAGTACAGTGGGAGGACACACAAGACTCTATGACGATCTCGGGTCTACAGACTAACCTGTACCAGTGTCATCTGAGAACTGCTATCCGACGTATGATATAATACCATATAGGAGTTCTCGGTGAGTCCGTTCAGTGTACCCAGTCGCACTGAGCACCCGTATACTATCTTCGGTGTCAACACACCAGACGGATATGGGATCATCCATCGCCCATCATATGGAACAAGAATGGTATACGCTAGTCTAAACTGGAATATCGATGCCCTGTCTCGATATACCTACGACTAGGAACATTTCAAGGATATGCTTATAAACTACAGATGTCCCACTAGTATGATCCGCATCATAATACCAGTAGTCAAGCCAATATCCTTAGGGCTTTATCAACATGCACCAAATGAATATAAACATGATCAAGTGAACATATGATAAAGTAAAACCAGATAGCATACTATCATATCGAGCAAGACTGTCCTCCGAATATATATATATATATATATATATATATATATATATACACTTCAGTACATACACTATCTCATAATGGCCTCTAGGGCATACATATATCCAACAATCTCCCACTTGCACTAAGGCCAGTTATTGGCATATCTCATACCCAACATCTCAAAAAGTCGCTCATGCTGCGGCTGAGGGAGGGCCTTGGTGAATGGATCCGCAGCGTTGTTCTTTGTGTCTACTCTCTTAATCTCGATCTCGCAGCGATCAGCTATCTCCCGGATCACATGATATCGCCTCAGGATGTGTCTGGACTTCTGATGGGACCTGGGCTCTTTGGCCAATGCCATAGCCCCATTATTGTCACAATACAGAGGTATTGGATCAATAATGGTTGGAACTACTCCTAGCTCCGCGATGAACTTCCTCATCCAGACGGCTTCCTTGGCAGCATCATTTGCAGCAATATATTCAGCTTCCATCGTTGAGTCTGCAATGGTATCCTGTTTGGAACTCTTCCAAATCACCGTCCCTCCATTGAGGGTAAATGCAAACCCTGAGATAGACTTGTTGTCATCCTTGTCACTCTGGAAGCTCGAATCGGCAAAGGCCTCCATTTTGGAGATCCCCGTTACCGTATACCAAGAACAATTCTTTAGTCCTTCGCAAGTACTAAAGAATGTTCTTCACAGCAATCCAGCGATTCTCCCCTGGGTTTGATTGATACCGGCTTACTATACTAAGTGCATAAGCAACATCAGGGCGTGTACATAACATCGCATACATTATTGATCCTACTGCCGAAGCATAGGGAATAATGCTCATGCGAGCTCTCTCTATATCAGACTTTGGGCAATCGTCTTTTGAGAGAGTGACTCCGTGGCAAGCGGGTAAGGCACCCCGCTTGGAGTCTGCCATACTAAATCTCTTTAGGATGGTGTTTATGTACTTGGTTTGGGACAATCCCAATAACCGTTTGGATCTATCCCTATAGATCCGTATACCCAATATGTATGTGGCATCTCCCAGGTCCTTCATGGAGAACCTTTGTGATAAGAATGATTTGACCGATTGTAGCATAGGAATGTCATTTCCTATCAGAAGTATGTCATCTACGTACAATACGAGGATTACGACATTTCTTCCTACAGTCTTCTTATAAACACAAGGTTCATCTAGATTTTTGATGAAATCAAACTCTTTGATAACATCATCAAAACATATGTTCCAACTCCGTGATGCCTGCTTTAATCCATAAATGGATTTAAGCAGCATACATGCTTTACCGCTGCTCCCACTATCAATGAATCCTTCTGGCTGATCCATATAAACGCATTCTTCTAAATCACCATTTAGGAATGCAGTTTTAACGTCCATCTGCCAGATTTCATAGTCGTAGTGAGCAGCAATAGCAAGTAGGATCCGAATGGATTTAAGCATGGCTACCGGAGAGAAATTCTCGTCATAGTCCAAACCTGGTCTTTGACGAAAACCTTTCGCTACCAACCTTGCCTTATAGGTCTCTACCTGTCCATCTACACCGATCTTTCTTTTAAAGATCCATTTGCATCCCACAGGTTTTATCCCGGAGGGTACATCTTCTAAAATCCATACTTTGTTGGTGTACATGGACTCCATTTCGGATCTCATGGCATCCAGCCATTTCACAGAGTCACCACTCGTGATAGCCTGATGAAAACTGGCAGGATCATCATCATCCATGATGCAATCTTCTCTATAACCATCAACGAGAAAACCGTAGTATCTCTCCGGTGGGCGAGAAGTCCTTCCAGATCTACGGAGTGGCTGAGGTTCATTAGATTCTGTTATAACTTCAGGTTCAACCAAGTTGTCATTTGTAACTTGTGTTTCTAGAACTTCTTCTAGATCTACCACATTGCCATTTGTATTGTTTGAAAAAATCTCATCTTCTAAAAAGGTGGCATACTGAGAAACAAATACTTTTTGTTCCACTTTGTGGTAGAAAAGATACCCAAACGAATGTTTAAGATATCCTACAAATATACATTTGACTGATCGTGTCTCGAGTTTGTCTGGATTCTTCTTTTTAACAAAAGCCGGACAACCCCAAATCTTAACTCTTTTAAGAGACGGTTTCTTCCCATGCCATATCTCATATGGAGTGGTAGACACGGTCTTGGTTGGAACTTTGTTTAATAGAAAAGCTGATGTTTCCAATGCATGCCCCCAAAACGAGAGAGGTAACTCAGAATCACTTATCATGGATCGTACCATATCTAATAGGGTACGGTTCCTTCGTTCTGACATACCGTTGTGCTGTGGTGTGTAAGGTGGAGTGAGCTGAGAGAGAATCCCATTATCTTTTAGGAAGTCTAAGAACTCAGTACTTAAGCACTCTCCACCTCAATCTGATCGAAGTATCTTGATACTCTTTCCTGTTGGGTTTTCTACTTCATGTTTATACTCCTTGAATTTCTCGAAAGCTTCAGATTTATGTTTTATCAAATACACATGACAAAATCTTGAGAAATCATCAGTAAAAGTTATGAAGTATGAAAAACCGCCTCTAGCATGTGTAGACATTGGTCCGCATACATCACTATGTATGAAGCCCAGGAGCTCAGTAGCTCTTTCTCCGTGTCCTGTAAATGGGGTTTTGGTCATTTTACCTTTGATACAAGACTGGCAAGTTGCATAAGATTTATACTCAAATGAATTTAAATATCCATCTTTATGAAGCTTGTTTAGTCTTGTTTCATTAATATGACCAAGTCTACAATGCCAAAGAAAAGCTTCATTTATCTTTGAAAATTTTCTTTTATTTTTGTGTTGTACGTTGAAAACTGTGTGTTGATTAAGGACGTATATCCCGTTATTTAATGTACCACAACCAATCAACTCTTGATTCAGTCTAATGTTCATAACATTGTGTTGCACAGCAAAATGAGACCCTTCATTGTCTAACAAGGAAACAGATATAATATTACAAAGTATACTTGGTACAAAATAACACGGGTTCAAAACCAATATACAACCCGAAGGCAAACCTAGGTGATACTCTCCTACTGAAACTGCATTTACATTGGAACCATTTCCAACTTGGAGAGTATGATCACCTGTCTTCAGAACTCTGCTATTTCTCAACGCCTGCACAGAATTGCAAATATGAGAACCCGAACCGGTATCCAATACCCGGGAAGCAGAGTTAATAGAAAAACAGTTACGAACACACCTGAAACTGAAGCATCACCATGCTTCTTCTTGAGTGCTAGGTACTCAATACAGTTCCTCTTCCAGTGTCCCGTCTTCTTGCAATGGAAACATTCACCTTTCTCTGATGCCCCAACCTTGGACTTGCCTTTTCCCTTCACCTTTTTGACTACACCCTTAGGTTTGGTGGGTTTCTTCTTCATCTTTCCCTTGGCCATAGCCTTTGGGTAAGAGGAGGAGGATTGCCCAACACTCATAACGGGAGTCTTCACTGACTTCAGTGTGCTCTCTGCACTCCTTAACATATTAAGGAGTTCAGGCAGTTCCTTCTCCATATTGTGCATGTTGAAGTTAACGATGAACTGAGCAAAGGTGGAGGGGAAAGACTGCAGAATAATATCTGTATAAAGTTCATTGTCCTTTGTCCACCCAAGGTCCTCAAGCTCTTCTATGAGAGCTATCATTTTCAGAACATGGTCTCCTACTGCTGTGCCAGCGGTCATGCGCATCTGAAACAGTTTCTTAGACGCTTCGTATCGTAATACACGGGATTACTCTCCATACAACTCTTTTGTATGGAGGAATATAGCTTGTACGTCCATATTCTCGTGCTGCTTTTGATGTGTGTTATCCATCGATGCAAGCGCGAGGCATTTTGCCGTGGCACAGTCAGCGTCCCATGTCTTGCGGATTTCCCTATCCGCAACTGAAGATTTAGGACCTAGGGGGGGCAAGGCTGGAGCTGTAAGGACATATGATACTTTATCATAAGTCAAGGCTATGTTTAAATTCCTCAGCCAGTCTTTATAGTTGGTCCCATTCAGCTTGTTTTTATCTAATAAAAGCTTAAGTCCTGTCATGGGTATCTGCCATTAAGAGAGAGAAAAGAATACACTTAGCGAAAGCTCTTGCAAAGATCGGATTGGTTATTATCTTGTCTAATCGATGTCTCCCACTGTTTTTATCAAATTTTCTTTAATACCTTTTAAAAAGAAAACTAGCCGGGATTAATTACATTCTACAACTTCGCCAACCTCTCAGCCAGGCCAGTTCCGGTACTCGAGGGAGGTTCCCCATGCTTTCGCACGGACCTAATTATAGTAAACCTCGTCTTCCCAGAGGCGTAGCCCCGTTTGGCACCTTTCTAGACACCTACCGAGTCAGCTAATTGTAAAGTGCAAAATTCTCCCGGGAGCAACATTTGCTCGCAGTGGGATCGGGATCTTACTATCATATAGAAGGTATACAATCTCATTGTAATTTTCAACTCTTGAAATTCCCGATATTATTTTTACCCCTAGTACTTATGACCTTAACTAAAGTCAACATATCATAAGTACTGGTCAAGTTCTTCCCGTCATTTCGTGATTAACTAGATCCACTCATATGACCCTTAACTAAAGTCAACATAATCATATGAATGTCTTAACTAATCTGCATCATATGCAGTGTAGGAAGACATCACTCAGCTACCGTACACTGCGCCTTAACTAAAGTCAAAATACGCAGCACGAATACTAAGTACTCTACTTCCTAAAATGACGGAGGGTTGCGGATAGTTTTTAAGAATACTTTTGACGCTTTGAACTTTATATCGTTGTAGAATCTAATGGGTTTAAAAGAAGTGGCTTAAGCTCCGCATTTTGAAACTTGCTTTTTTATAAAAAGGCCGAGTGTGTTTCAAATCTGATTCTACAACATCTTTTTAGGTTCATTTATCTTTTACATTAATCTCATTAATGTAGTCCCATCATTTAAATCCTAAGCCATTACAGAAAGAAACGAAAATATAACGTACACTTATGCCACTCGCATTCGTCACAGTGTCCTGATATGCACCGTTAGGTTACTTAACTAACGGCATACCGGGACGGGGCTAGTGCGGGTGCAAAACATAAGTAACGTCTAATATATATCATATATATATATAATATTTCATTCGTCTCAGATATGCATTAAAAGATCACATCAGATAATAAAAGCAGCAGAAGTACATAAAGGATATCTAGGAGGACCGTATTTTATATTTAGCCAGCAATAAAAAATACGGATTCCATGGTCGCGATGAATAGCCAAGCCCACACCCTTAGACCCCTACGAGAGCGGCAAGCGACCCTACCAATTCTGGAGTTTAGGAGACCCGGTCTCGACTCCTCGAGATGACCTCCCACTGAACCCAAGAACCCGGTCACTTGTGCCCTCCACCTGGGTCTATCCTAATGCGGAAAAGTAAATAATATACAACACTGGTGACAACAACCTCATCCCGGAAGTGCCCCAAATAAAAGAATATTACATACAATTTAATTTTACATGAATTAAAAGAATACTCTCATCTCACATAAAAAAGAAAACCCCCGGCTATTCATTGCGACAATCCTGCATTTCAAATCTCATCGACACATAATATCAAATATCATCAACGTAAGTAAGTATGCATACACCGATCGTCGTTGATGTATAGCAACAAAAACCGGTAATACATACTACACTTACGGTCACAGAGAAATAAAATGTAAAAAAATACAACAATTGGAATCTTTAACTGCCTTTAGACAACACAAACCCGGAATATCACATATACAAGATTTCATGCCTAAATAATGTAAAGCTCGCATTTGGGTCTCATTCAAGAAAACACCTTTTCAAAACAAACAGGATAATTCAACAAGATTTCCGTTTATCCCGAGACCGAACTGCTAGATTTACACGCAACAAACAAATTTGTAGATTTCAATTATTGTATCACATACTATTAAACTAAGCGACGTTGAAACATCCGATCAAACGATTTAAACAACCACAGACTGCTCTGAAAGCTCAACAATTGAGCAGATTCTAAAAATACCAGTAACATCAGCAAACACATACGGGCCAGTACAAGAAAATACGGCCCATGAATCACCTACAGCGCCGCGGAACCGCCGCAACAAGGCCACTTTGGCCGCGGTTCCGCGGTCGTATGGTCGATTTAGGGCATCGTTTTTCTGGTGGGCCCATATATTTCCTTGCTTAATTTTTTACATATTTTTAATTTGAAAAATTCCAGGTTTTGAAAAAATTTCCAGAGAGCACCCCCGGGTGTCGTTTTTCGTCCGTTCGATGTCTTCAACGTCGTCTAGGTTACTACAAAGCTCTAGCTTGGCTCTGATACCACTGTAGGGTTTCCTTAACACCTCTATTAGGGTTTAGAAGCATCATACATGCTATAACAATAAAATTTTGAGGTGCTAAGCAAACTATACTATGAATCGAACTAGAATATATGAAGTAACTATTAATAGTATCAACAATTAAGACTTAAGTTATACTAAGTGATGAGACTACAACCTTTGTAGACCTCTTTGGAAGACTCCTTGGCTTTGAAAGGGTTCGCTTGATCAACTCCTCGTCCACGACGATCCACCCGAAGCACTTTGCCCTAAGCTTGATGCTTCCTTCGATCTTTGAAAAACTTGAAGCACAACACCCTACACAAGATAGCTAAGGTTGTGTAGGATGATGAATTGGTTACTATTTTTATTTAATACATTTTGTTTTCTTTTTCTAACTCTATTTTAACATTTAAAAGAGAGCTAGGGTTTTTAGGAGGAAGATGGCTCTCCCTTTTTCTTTTGGAGTGAAAATGATAATCATAAAAAAGAAAATGAGAGAGAGAGATCTCTTATCATAACCATAACTATAGTTAAATATAATATCTAGATATTTCAATTTAGGTTAAAGGAAAAAGGAAAAGAAACCATGGTTGAGTTAAATGCAACCATGGAAATGTGTAGAAAAGTGTAGAAGAAATGACTCATTAATCTTTTCTTTTACCTTTAATCTTTATTGAAAATATCCATATATTATTTTATCTACAATATGATTCTTATATTGCCATCCTCTTTGTATCATCAACCATGATACTTTTCATGTATGTATGTATGTATGCACATCATGTACATATACATGCATGTATCCATAAGAAGAAAAGGATTTAAATAAATAATATAAAAGCCAATATTAAATCAACACTTGATTTAATAAATTGGTCATATCTTATACGACCCGACTAATATTAAATGCCCGATTAAAATACAGTATCATATACTAGTATTTAATCGAGGCTTCGCACATATCTCATATGTGCACCACTTCGTTTCGCCAGAGCCGAGAAACTTCTATGTTGGACTCTAAGACTCGTCAATACGCCAGCAGTAGATGATGATCATATCAAACACCTACATGCCGCAAGCGGTCAGCTAAACGTAACGGCCACCCGGGTATTGAGCGATCAGAAAAGAACAAACGAACCTATCAAAACTCCTGTCAATCCATCCTGCAACACTAACCGTACAGTCCGGTCTCTTCGTCAGATATGCTGCATATCGAGTCTAGGGATGGAATCGTCGACCCCAATAACTCAATAAGTTATGCCGGTATATGGTCTATAACAGATCGAGAAACTTACTGATAACACTTATCAGTAATATCTCAGCAGCCCTGGCCAGGGACATCCCGTTATAGCCAATCGTGCACAGCACAGCATCAACCCCCGATACCGGGAGAGACGAAACCCCTCCTATCGCTCACTGCCTCCATATGCCTCGAGACTATAACCAAAATCCACCTGTTTGTACGACTCAGTAGAGCCGCAGTAGGGTGGAGATCAAAGTACAGTGGGAGGACACACAAGACTCTATGACGATCTCGGGTCTACAGACGAACCTGTACCAGTGTCACCTGAGAACTTCTATCCGACGTATGATATAATACCATATAGGAGTTCTCGGTGAGTCCGTTCAGTGTACCCAGTCTCACTGAGCACCCGTATACTATCTTCGGTGTCAACACACCAGACGGATATGGGATCATCCATCGCCCATCATATGGAACAAGAATGGTATACGCTAGTCTAAACTGGAATATCGATGCCCTGTCTCGATATACCTACGACTAGGAACATTACAAGTATATGCTTATAAACTACAGATGTCCCACTAGTATGATCCGCATCATAATACCAGTAGTCAAGCCAATATCCTTAGGGCTTTATCAACATGCACCAAATGAATATAAACATGATCAAGTGAACATATGATAAAGTAAAACCAGATAGCATACTATCATATCGAGCAAGACTGTCCTTCGAATATATATATATATATATACACACATCAGTACATAAACTATCTCATAATGGCCTTTAGGGCATACATATATCCAACAGTTCCGTCCATTGTTGATCCATTACCTTTGTATTGCGACAACAACGGGGCTATAGCTTTTGCGAAGGAACCCAGGTCCCATCAGAAGTCCAGGCACATCTTGAGGCGGTATCACCTGAACAGGGAGATTGTGGGTCGCCAGGAGATCGAGGTTCGGAGAGTTGCTATGGAAGATAACACCGCTGATCCATTCATGAAGGCCTTACCCCAGACTCAGTTCGAGCGGCTGATCGAGATGATAGGTCTTCAATACACTAGTACATGGCCTTAGTGCAAGTTGGAGATTGTTAGTGTATATGCCCTAGAGGCCATTGCTGTATCATACTAGTTTGTATATTACTTAATGGAAGCTTGGGATATTCACAGTTGTATAGACAATCTTGCTCAAAATGGTAGTATGCTACTTGGTGTGTTTCTACTTTAATGTGTACATGTGTTTCTTTTAGCATATCCCCTATACACATTAGTGGAGACCTTAGGATCTTTGCTTGATTACCAGCGTTGTGATGGCAGTCACACTTGTGGGGGCTGGGTAATCTATAAGCACATCCTTATACAGGTCCCTAGTCGTAGGACTATCGAGACAGGGCATCGATACTCCAGAGTAGACTAGCGTATACGCTTCTCATCCCAGCATAGGAGACGGTCTGTCCCACAGCCGTCAGTACGTCGTACTTGAGATAGTATGCGGGTGCTCGTTAGGTTACGAGTACACTGGACAGGACTCGTCGGGAACTGTTGGTTGGTACTATACCTATCGTCAGTTATCGGTTCCCAGGTGACATGAGTACAGCTTAGTCCGCTGACTTGACACTGTCACTTCGCCTCGAGTGTGTTCCCACTGTACTTTGATTACTACCCTACCACGGCTCAAAGGAGTTATGCAAACCGGTATTAGTTGGGTGCATTCCCGAAGCACTTGGAGGCAGTGACGGTCAGAAAGGATTCGTCTCTCCCGGTATTGGGGGTTGATATCGTGCTGTGTCTAGGAGAGCCATTACACAAAGTCCCTGGCCAGGGCAAGCGAGATATACTGGTAGGTTTCCAGTGTTATCTCAGGGTGTTCTGGGCTACACTCCGACACGACTTGTACCGCTATTAGGGGACTGACGTTTACCGCCCCTAGGCCCGCCATGCGATATTCTCAGACGAACAGACCGGACTGTACGGAGATTGTCACATACAGGCTCAGTAGGAGATCGGATGGGTTCACCTCATCAGTCTTCTCATCGGCATCTACCTGGGGACCGTTACGTACAGCTAGTGCCGCTTGCGGTCTATGGTTAAACCCACTGCCTGCGTAGTGTCGAGTCTTTAGAGTCCCACACAGAGGGTTATTCTCCTTTAGGCTAAACAGAGTAGAGGTCGCATGATTTTGCGACAGGGTTCGTTCACATCCGCGCACTTATGCACGTTTGGTGTCCGGACAGTCATTACTAGCGGGCTCTGGTTTGAGCCAGATCCTAGTATATGCTTTGGGGTTAGTTTTATCTCATTGTATTCGTGCTCCTCGGAACACGAATGCGGGTGTGTATGCACAGTTGACTGAGGCAGAGGAAGAGGATTCTCATTAGGGTTTTGGTACGGGTGTGTATGCACAGTTGACGGTTGTTGTTTACCAAACCCTAATGAATATTTGAAATATCAATTAATAATATTAATTAAAGGAAATTGAGTTATGGTTAGGGTTGTTGACTTGTTGACCAAGGTTGACTTGTTGACCAAGGTTGAGAAGTTGACCAAGGTTGAAATGTTGACCATCATCATTTCAAGCAAAGATGCTCTTTGATCTTTGCAAAACTCATTTAATGTTAAATGATAATGGTCATTTCAACATACCATCACCTTTTTCATTTTGATTAATTTTGTTAATTGATTAATTCACAAATATTTGATATGGTTGCAAAAAAAAACTCTCTCATTCTCTCATATTCATTCTCTCTCATCCATTGCTCTTCCTCTTCCTCTAGCTCAAGGAAAATCCTTCTCATGAGTTGAGAACCATTTCCTTTGAGATAAAAGGTTGAAGGTCTAGCAAGCCTAACACTTTAGTTTCCTCAAGTTCGAGGAAGGAGCTCAAGGTAGAGACCTGTTGGAGATAATGCCCTCAGAGTCAATTATTGGATCACAGGCACGTGATTGCAATGATTGAGGGAGGACCTATCCCGGTAGGACAGTCTTACTCGAGATGATAGTATGCTATCTGGTTTACCTTTATCATCGTGCACTGCTTTAGGTGACCTGACATGTCGCTATTGCACGTTGATAGAGCCCCTAGGATTCTTGCTTGACTGCCAGCAGTATGAGGGCGATCATATAAGTGAGAGCTGGAGTCTATAAGCACATCCTTAAATGGTCCCTAGTCGTGGGAGTTTCGAGACAGGGCATCGATTCTCCAGAGTAGACTAGTGTATACAGTCGAGACCCCGACGAGGGGCGGTGGCCGGTCTCACAAGCCACTGGTGTCAGTTGGTTCACCTAAGATGTATACAGGTGCTTATTGGGTTATGAGTACACCGGACAGGACTCGCCGGGAACATGCTAGTTGGTCTTATACCTGACGTCAGATAGCAGTTCCCAGGTGACATGTGTACAGGTTAGTTCATCGACCTGGGGATCGTCATTTGTCTCGTGTGAGTTCCCACTGTGCTTTGATTACTATCCTACCACGGCTCAAAGGAGTCGTGCAAACAGGTTTTAGTTGGGTACAGTCCCGAGCCACATGAAGGCAGTGAGCGGATCTTCAGGGGTCGTCTCTCCCGGTATTGGGGGTGAGGTCGCGCTGTGTCTAGGAGAGCCATTACACGAAGTCCTTGGCCAAGGCAGGAGATTTACTGGTAGGTATTCCAGTAGTATTTCAGGGTGTTCTGGGCTACACTCCGGCACGACTTGTACCGCTTTTGGGGGTCTGACTTTTACCAACCCCCTAGGCCCGACATGCGATGCTCATAGACGAACGGACCGGACTGTACGGATATTGTCACTGACAGGCTCAGTAGGGTGTCAGGATGAGTTCGCTCATCGATGTCCCTTTTGGTCAATAGCTGGTGGCCCGTTACGTATTGGCTTATACCTCTGGTGTGCTGGTGGTTAAATCCACAGCCATAGTATTGACGAGTCTTTAGAGTCCACCACACTCAGTTACTCAGGTTTCGGGCGAAATGCTGTAGAGGCCGTATGGAGATATGGCAGGATTCGATCAGATACGTGTGGTATTGCACGGATCGTGATCGGACGGATTTTACTAGCCGGCTTTGGCTTAAGCCGGATTCTAGTATTAGATAGTGTTGTTTTGTCTCTTTGTATTTGTGTTCAGTGGGAATACAAATGCGGGCATGTATTTGCAAGTGCGGGGTTTTCCTGTAATTTATTACAGGATCAGTTTTCTGAAGTTGCCAGTTTGCATTCCGTTCCGGCCGGTTTTCTTTTATTCCTTCATGGCCGGACTTTTCGATGGAGGGGTTATTTGCAAGTTCGCAAATAACTTTTAGTGGAGGGCTTCCTTGCATATTGTAGCTTCCTCATCATGAGATGCTTTTCTTGTCCATTTCCATTGCATTTATTAGATTGGAAATGAAAAGATTGAAGTGGATTGAATTGGAAATGAGAGTGACTTTAATCTTGGATTATCTTTTCTTTTCCTTCTTGATTTATTCCTTTTTTTCCCACTTGATATATTCCATCATTCTTTCATTGGGGCCGGCCACTGTTGTTGAGGGAGTGGATTATTTGTGTGAATAATTCCTTCATGAATTTCGTAGGCCCCCCCATTTGTGTGAGTGTGCTGATGATGTGGGTGAATATTTCCTTTTGGCATGGTTTTTTGATTAATGCACTCCACCCACAATATTTCCAGTGAGCACAAATGGTTTGGGAGAGCTCACATTTGCAATTGCATGCTCAATTTCTCCATCAAGCATCCATGAAATTCTTGTGCACAAATTCCTCCAAAATGGCAACCTCATAAACCCCAAAAGAGACATGGCTACTACACTATTCTACAGCATCTCTTGGACGCGTCGGCTGGCCAACTTCGCGCCCGAGTTGCCTCGGTCAAGTTGTGGGAGCCCGTAAAAGATTTTGGCGATGTGGTGCCCGTTTCGACGAGGAGGTGACGGACGAAGTATCCGCGGGAGATCGGAGTGGAGACGAAGACCGAAGGACACGGATCGCTCGGTATATCTCTAACCCGTCTTGTAGTTAGCTAGAATAAATTTAATGGTCCGATCCGGGTGTTTAGTGCGCGGTGGTGCCGGTTTGCTAAGTTCGCAAAATTAAAGTTTATCACCGCTTCCGCATTTGGCCGTCTGATTGACGGCCGGGGCGCCGCCGTGCACTTACAGTGGTATCAGAGCCTCGCCATTAACTTCGTCTAGCTTTGTTTGATGTGTTTTTCAGTTCCGATCGATCAAATGTTCCAAAACCCGTATTTCCTTCACGACAGTTTTCTGTTGAAATTTTTTGGTCTCCAAAAATTTTTCAGGTTCTATAAAATTGATGTACTGGAGATTTCAAGGCTACTGTAGAAATTCGACAGCGTGAGACCACTGTGGAAGTGCGGAACCGCGGCCTAACCTCCTTTATGGACCGCGGTTCCGCCGCACACTTTTCGGATCCCTGCACCAAATTTCTACAGTATCTTTCTGGGGTTATTTTAGGGGTTTTGGAATATTAATATTGGGCCCAGATTTTCTGTAAGTGCTACAGTATTGCTTGGGGGCCCACTAGTTATTTTTTGATCGATCGGATATTTTAAACACATTTTTCAAAGTATTTACATTATATCTGCGACTGTGAATGTCACTCGATCGGTAAATCCAGTCTAACTGCTATAGCCCGGTTAGACGGATTTGCGAACGTGACTTTTACGTTGATGTTCTGTGTTTATGCTGTGTTGTTGCGGATCGGTCGTGGGGGATAGCCTGGATGCAATGTTAGTACAGTGTTGTTGTATTATGTACATTTGATATTGCGGGGCGAGCGTCCGACATGTGGACTGCCGTCACTGCCTGTTTGTATTATTCTTTTGGGGCACGACCTGGTTGCGGTCGATGTACCCGTTGTATGTATATTTTACTTTCTGTACTAGGATTACCCCGCGGAGGGTTGCACGGATAGCCGGGTTATAGAGGGCAACGGGCCCGCATCTCAGGGCATTGAGACGGAGGGGGCTTCAGTCTGGAATTGGCGGGCTATTCGCCGCACTCGTAGGGGGTACAGGTTGACCCAGGAGGGGTGCCCAAGTTACCGGATTCCATGAAGTGCTGGGTGGTCCATTCACGGTGCTAAAGGGGGCTGCCTCGCTTCAGGTTTTGACGGGTAACTTGCCGCACCCGTAGGGGTCTAGGTTTTCATTGCGCAGGCTATCCACACGACCAGGGGAACGTCAGGTTTCAGTAGTGGCTCTGTGAAACCCGGGGATCCCAGATATCTGTATTGTTCTGTGATGCTGTACATTTCTGTGATGTTGCATTTTTTATCACGCCTTGAGCGAATATAATATATTGGTATATATATTAGTAGATGTTGTATATGTTTTACATCCGCGCTAGTCCAGTCCCCGCTCTGTCGTTAGTTAGCTAACCTAACGGGTTATGACGGGACCCAGTGGCGAATGCGGATGGCATATACGTACATCAGTATATTTTCGTTCTTTATAGTGTGATCATTTGATGGGACTGCGTTGATTCGGATCAATGCAAGTTAAAATAAACCTATTCTGATGTTGTTGGAACACTTTTCAAAAAACTGTTATTGCAAGGACGTTCACTTTTGTTTTGCATCGTGGTATTCATTTGGAATATCCTGCTCCTCAGTCGACGAGGCAAGGGCCGAGATCCCTTCACCGGGAGTGACCCCTTGGACAGAAGTTTGCGTCAGGACATTAACTTCACTATAGCCGATTACTTTTGCTTTGCATCGTGGTATTCATTTGGAATATCCTGCACCCCATTCTACGGGGAAAGAGCCGAGATCCCTTCACCGGGAGTGACCTCTTTAGTAAAGGTTTTCATCACTATATTTTCTAAAAAGCTATCAGTTCCTTCAACGATATTAAGTTCATTACGTTAAAGGTTTTCGCCAGAAACCATTCGTAGCCCTCCGTCGTTTCATATGGGTAGTCAATAGTATTCAAGCTGTGTTTGTTGGCTAAAGTCAAGGCACAGTGTTTGGTAGCTGTTGGTTATTCATATGCAGCATAGATAGATGCGTTGGTTTGGGGCAGTCGTATAGCCTTGTTGGCCAAAGTCAAGGGCTTGTACGGGTGGACTCAAATTAACCTGGAGAATGACGGGCAGAACTTTACATGTGACTTATGATTTGTTGGCCAAAGTCAAGGTCATAAGAGCATGGGGTAAAAATCACATCGGGAGTTTCAAAAGAACTGAAACTTGCCAGATATGCGCATACCTTCTGGAGTGTGATACCGTGAGCGGATTCCGTCACGTTATCATGCGATGATAGTTGGATCCCGATTCCCACTGATGAGTTAGTTTACTCCTCGGGTGACCCCGACTAATTCTTCTTTCAGGTTTGGAGGAGAATTTGAGGTACAGTGGGAGGTTTCCAGATTAGATAAATTGGTAACCATTCTGATCTAAGTTAGAGTGCATGCTGAGTGTTTCTTTTCTCTCTCTCTCTCTGGCAGCGACCATTGACCCGACCCTAAGACTATGACTCAGTGACTAAGTTGACCGAACCTTCTTAACACTGGCTTTTAGATTGTCAGAGTTGCAGACCTCATTGCCACTCCTACTTTTACCCTTTTCTCCAGGACACCCCGTATTACTGCGAACGTCCACTTCCATTCGACAAAACCATCGTATGGTTAGATACGAACTCGAAGGAATTCGAGGATGGTTTCCGGTTCTGGAGAAAACGAATAGGACTATTCAGTTGTCTTTTCTTTTCACCTTCTCTCAGGTTGCGAGTACTCCTTGGTTTAGGAGTAGTACACCTATTACGCAAATTGGATAGTCTTCTTCCAAACCTTAAGCTGGTGCCGACCGGTAGGGAATGAAGAAAACCAATTAGCCTAAACGGTGTACAGAAGGTATTAAGTTAAGACAAAGCAAGGGATTAGTAAGAGGGCAAAGTAAAATGCGACTGCTATTCACGACCAAACCAAGTATTTCTTCGCCAATCCTAAATCACCTTTGTATTTCTCCAGGACACTCCGTATCACTACGAAGATCCACAGTTTATTGGATACTCCATCGTATGGTTATATACGAACTCGAAAGGAACTTGTTCCAGTTCGGGGATGGATTCTGGTCCAGGAGATATAAGAATATGGTTTATTTGGTTGTCTTTTATCTTCACCTTCTCTCGCATTGCGAGTGCTCCTAGGACTAGGACAGTACACCCATTATGCTTATTGGATAGTCTTCTTCCAAACCATAGGCTGGTGCCGAACGGTAGGGAAGGAAGAAAACCATTTGGCCAAAGGGGTGTGCAGAAGGTAATGACTAAAGACATATAAAGGGATTTGGAGAGGTGGCAAAGAATTATACTGTTATAGTTGTGAATCTGGATAATGGTAAAGGCATTACTAGGAATACCAGGATACCCCATCGAAACATTTCAATGTTTCAGTTCAACTGTGTACTGTTAAGAGAAAACTGATTTCCCGATTAGACACTTCCTCTAGGGTACGTATTTACCAGGTTTGATTCTCACATCTGTATGGTTTTACAGATGATGAGTGGGAGTAAGTTATTTGGGAATTGGGTGATCATCCTCGTTATATCGGGATTCGTTGTAATCGGTGATATTTGAGGAGATCACCTGGGCTGTTTGCCGGTCGGCAAATATTTGGTTTTGAATATCCGCTGTTGTGCACCAATTTCAAATTGATATATCTGTACGTCTATTTTCATAGAGTGAGATATACCTTTTGATATTATGTCGATGACATTTACCTATATCAGTGGATGGTTAGGTAAGGAGCATTAAACAGCGGTGTAATTCTTCTTAACCATAAATACAGTTTTCAACCTACGACACACAGTGAAAGAGTTGTTAGACTCAGCGGACTTATACAGAGTATTGTATGTTGTCCAGTGTCCTTTAGGACAGAGGGGTTGGTCCTCATACTATATTCTGTTTACTTTTAACTTCTCTAGTTCTTAGACATGTGTTTCGTGGAAACACAGGGTCTAAGTTTTGAGGAGTTATAGGTATTTGAATAGAGTAGAGAACCAGGTGTAGCAAGTATCGGGATTCTTCAAAGTGATTGAAGATGTAGATACTTGTGTATGGTATTCAGTTGATAGTAATGATAAAGAGAAATTGCTTCTCTTTCAGGTTACTCATAATTGGAAGCATTCCTAAGTTGAGTAACGCTGATCGGCCTCTTTCCATTTAGTTGACATGCACTGGAGATAGCTGCATGATTTGAATCTGGTTCAATTAAATCAGTGCCTCTGGTTCTATATTGGATATAGAACAGTTCATATCTTAACATTGTTAAGGTACAGGGAGTTGTCTGGCTTATGATTAAAACCAGACTTTGGATAACTCAAGGCAAATTTCTGTAATGGCTGTTTGTGGGTTGACCCAGGCTATGACGAGGGTTGATTTTCTACCATCTGGCAGATCAATAGAAATATTGTTCTAGACTCGCCACAGTTTTATTAAAAATGGATTTTTTCAAAAACAGTAGTGCGAGTATGGTAGAACTGGAAGTGATCCCAGAACCGCAAACGATTACTGAAGATTTGATAAGGAACCTAAAGATTCAATCTGATTTGACATTCCATTGGCCACTCCGCAGATAAGGTGGGTAACTTCAGGCACCCGAGAGGTACTCTGGTAGCCTCAAGGACGGTGACAGGGAAGTTCTTGTTTACCCATACTTGCCATTGTTGTTGTTCCAGGCTGCGAGACCCGGCAGGAGGATGAGTATAGCGTCGTTCTAAACTAGCTTTAGAAGTGCACGTCTATATGACTCTGCCAGAGGGTTGTCGTAGTCAGTGGGAGCAGCGGAAGCATTGGTGGACATCAGGCTTATGTCTATTTATAGACTAAAGCAGATGTAGCGGAGATAGATCATCTATTTCTGATGTGACAGTCATAGGTTTGACGTCATCAAAATAGGGGATGGATCTGTTGAGAAGGTAGTAGGAAGTGATATTCCTATACTACGATCGGTTATACTTTGGTCGTCACACAGTGGTTTCTCCACAAAGGACTTGGACATTATATCAGACATACTGGTTACTAGATCTATAGTTTTAGATCTAGATTTGGGTGGTTTCCCAATTTGGGTACTTGACAGCATTCTAAGAGTATTTAGAATGGACGACTCCTGGCATGGTAGTGCACCTGCAGGTAATGGAGTCACCCTCTCTAAAGGTGTCTTACAGACTAAAGTAGAGAGGGATGTGCATGATTGGCAGATCACTTGCTTAGGCAATTGAGTCAATCATGAAATGTCAAGTACCACACCAGATGTTGTTCTTGCATTAGATGCAATAAGTTGACATTGATCCAATCCTGGAGAAACAGTCGGAAGCAGTTTTAGAACATAAGTGAATGTTCTAGGGATATGATAACGGCTGCCTCTTTTGGGAGACAGTTATCATTCCAGGCTTCCAAGGTGACATGGACGACAAGGAGGTTGTCAGAGTTATAGTTTTCCTTCTGACGAGGGGCAGTATTTGGGACAGGTGGTCCAAGGCAATACTGTGGGTGGCATGGCGCAGGATACTGATTAAGTTCAGTTGACGATACAATCTAAGAAGTTTGAATTTGGAGTTCATTTATGAGCTAGGTCCCATCAGACATCCAGACATTCTAAGATAGGTATTGCTCATTTCGGGAGACGGCTTTCTCCGCGAACTTGAGATAAAGAGAGACATAGAAACAAAAATCAAGGCGTATCCACTCACTGAGGCTATTCCTCGAACGCAATAGTTTCACAAACGAATTTTGTGAGACTGACTAGTAGGGGAGTTGGGTGTTCGGTATCACGCAGGCTGTGAGTATGCGACAACACAATAATTAGCTTTGAGTGCAAGTGGGAGATTGTTGGAGATAATGCCCTCAGAGTCAATTATTGGATCACAGGCACGTGATTGCAATGATTGAGGGAGGACCTATCCCGGTAGGACAGTCTTACTCGAGATGATAGTATGCTATCTGGTTTACCTTTATCATCGTGTACTGCTTTAGGTGACCTGACATGTCGCTATTGCACGTTGATAGAGCCCCTAGGATTCTTGCTTGACTGCCAGCAGTATGAGGGCGGTCATATAAGTGAGAGCTGGAGTCTATAAGCACATCCTTAAATGGTCCCTAGTCGTGGGAGTTTCGAGATAGGGCATCGATTCTCCAGAGTAGACTAGTGTATACAGTCGAGACCCCGACGAGGGGCGGTGGACGGTCTCACAAGCCACTGGTGTCAGTTGGTTCAGCTAAGATGTATACAGGTGCTCATTGGGTTATGAGTACACCGGACAGGACTCGCCGGGAACATGCTAGTTGGTCTTATACCTGACGTCAGATAGCAGTTCCCAGGTGACATGTGTACAGGTTAGTTCATCGACCTGGGGATCGTCATTTTTCTCGTGTGAGTTCCCACTGTGCTTTGATTACTATCCTACCATGGCTCAAAGGAGTCGTGCAAACAGGTTTTAGTTGGGTACAGTCCCGAGCCACATGGAGGCAGTGAGCGGATCTTCAGGGGTTCGTCTCTCCCGGTATTGGGGGTGAGGTCGCGCTGTGTCTAGGAGAGCCATTACACGAAGTCCTTGGCCAAGGAAGGAGATTTACTGGTAGGTATTCCAGTAGTATCTCAGGGTGTTCTGGGCTACACTCCGACACGACTTGTACCGCTTTTGGGGGTCTGACTTTTACCAACCCCCTAGGCCCGACATGCGATGCTCATAGACGAACGGACCGGACTGTACGGATATTGTCACTGAAAGGCTCAGTAGGGTGTCAGGATGAGTTCGCTCATCGACGTCCCTTTTGGTCAATAGCTGGTGGCCCGTTACGTATTGGCTTATACCTCTGGCGTGCTGGTGGTTAAATCCACAGCCATAGTATTGACGAGTCTTTACAGTCCACCACACTCAGTTACTCAGGTTTCGGGCGAAACGCTGTAGAGGCCGTATGGAGATATGGCAGGGTTCGATCAGATACGTGTGGTATTGCACGGATCGTGATCGGACGGATTTTACTAGCCGGCTTTGGCTTAAGCCGGATTCTAGTATTAGATAGTGTAGTTTTGTCTCTTTGTATTTGTGTTCAGTGGGAATACAAATACGGGCATGTATTTGCAAGTGCGGGGTTTTCCTGTAATTTATTACAGGATCAGTTTTCTGAAGTTGCCAGTTTGCATTCCGTTCCGGCCGGTTTTCTTTTATTCCTTCACGGCCGGACTTTTCGATGGAGGGGTTATTTGCAAGTTCGCAAATAACTTTTAGTGGAGGGCTTCCTTGCATATTGTAGCTTTCTCATCATGAGATGCTTTTCTTGTCCATTTCCATTGCATTTATTAGATTGGAAATGAAAAGATTGAAGTGGATTGAATTGGAAATGAGAGTGACTTTAATCTTGGATTATCTTTTCTTTTCCTTCTTGATTTATTCCTTTTTTCCCACTTGATATATTCCATCATTCTTTCATTGGGGCCAGCCACTGTTGTTGAGGGAGTGGATTATTTGTGTGAATAATTCCTTCATGAATTTCGTGGGCCCCCCCATTTGTGTGAGTGTGCTGATGATGTGGGTGAATATTTCCTTTTGGCATGGTTTTTTGATTAATGCACTCCACCCACAATATTTCCAGTGAGCACAAATGGTTTGGGAGAGCTCACATTTGCAATTGCATGCTCAATTTCTCCATCAAGCATCCATGAAATTCTTGTGCACAAATTCCTCCAAAATGGAAACCTCATAAACCCCAAAAGAGACATGGCTACTACACTATTCTACGACATCTCTTGGACGCGTCGGCTAGCCAACTTCGCGCCCGAGTTGCCTCGGTCAAGAGGTGGGAGCCCGTAAAAGATTTTGGCGATGTGGTGCCCGTTTCGACGAGGAGGTGACGGATGAAGTATCCGCGGGAGATCGGAGTGGAGACGAAGACCGAAGGACACGGATCGCTCGGTATATCTCTAACCCGTCTTGTAATTAGCTAGAATAAGTTTAATGGTCCGATCCGGATGTTTAGTGCGCGGTGATGCCGGTTTGCTAAGTTCGCAAAATTAAAGTTTATCACCGCTTCCGCATTTGGCCGTCGGATTGACGGCCGGGGCGCCGCCGTGCACTTACAAGACCCTCAGCTGGATCCATCTTCGGCAAGAGTTGGCGACGAGGAGAGAACATCCGACCACCACATGGAGTCCAAAAGAAGGAGTTCAAGTTAAGGTATAACCCCCTAACCGAGTAGGTAAAGCTCTTGTTAGTTTCTTGTGTGTTGTTTAGCAAAGATCCGGGTTTTCTAGTCCATGTTACTATGACCCGAAAAATCGTTTTTCACCGTTTTCGCAAGCCCGAAAGAACCGGGAGAGGTAACGTGGACTTACAGAAGAAGTAGAGCCTTATAAAGTCTGGAGAACAGGCTCAGAAAACGAAGAAGAAGAAGAAGCGGCCAGGGTGTCTTCATCTGTGCCAACGTTGTTGTGGAACATCCTTCTAGATCTTAACGTAGTCACGGCACTCACATTATAGTTTTGTTGTTTAAGAGCAACATGTGCATTATGTGGGTGACCAGGATTTGGGAGTGGTTGAGATGGAAGCTTCTCCTGTTGGGCTTCCCTTGCAACTAGTCTAGGGTTTGGTAGCATCACTCATGCCACTTTAAAATTTAGAGAGGTGCAAAGCAAGCAAACCATGAATCATGCTAGAATTTATAGGGTTACAAATATTGCATCACATACAAAGAATTAAAGAGATATGGATTACAACCTTTGTAGTCTGTTCCTTCGCTTCATAAGCTCCGTGTTGAGGTCCCTTGTCACGACCCGAAATTTGGCCCGTAACCGGCACTTAAACTACGTAACGTCTACAGGCGTACGCAACTTAAGCAAGACGAAAACCCAGAAATCTAAACCACCCAAATCTGGATCAACGGAGAAAACATAGTTTAAAACATTTAGAAATCACAATTTAAAATCTCTAACTCTAGTTTTCTTTTATGAAAATTTCGGCAGCACCTCCTTTGTAAAAACTAGCCCCGAAAATCGGGTACAACACAGATAATATAAAAAGCATCCCAAGTGGGAGCAAAATTACGCCCACCGGCGGAAACAAACACCACAACAAGTATACGACGCCAAAGCGAAGAAATATCAAAGAAACGACTATAAAAGAAAAAACTTTCCAACATAACCGGCTTCTACGAGCACGGCACCCAAAATCACCAAAATAATACAACACTGAAATCTCACAAGTCGTCTCTAAGTCATATACAACAGGGGTAGATGGAGAATACTAGATCCAACAAAAGATATACAATATACAAATGGATAACCGCAAACCCACCTAAAAGCAAAGGCCTCACTGCCTAGTAGAGGTATCCGCAAAAGTAGTGATGATAAGCTGCCCTGCCGCGACTACTCAGAGGGAAAGTCCTGCAAAACACTGTGGCACAACGGGGGTGAGTTGCCAACTCATGAATAGTAATTAACATCATACAGTAATCGCAGGTATGCACGAACAGCGATCTATCTATCACATATAATCAGATAGCATAAGTATGATAAGTGAATATGCAATAATCATGTAAAGGTACATCATCAGGGTACTACAACTACATGAAGCAATGCATATCAATAATAATCCTGAGTGTGTGGGATGATACAATAAAATCTCATGCAAAATCATCAGCATGGAAAAACACCAGTGTCCCTCACTGACACATCGAATCCCAAATCGTCAGGCACCGCATCCACAGATCGGTCCTCACATCCTGTAAGTCTCATGGAACCTGAATGTCTATCATCGACACCCGAAACATCATGAAGACATATACCTATAAGTATATATATAAGGATATCAACCACGTATGTCCACCGACGATACGTAAAAATCATGGAAAACCTGAATGTCTAACACCGACACTCGAAATATCCATAAAACCATTATCTAACATCGACATGTAAATCCTCATATCTCAGGCGCTGTCACCACGACTGGCCCTGACGATATGTCATACCTCACTCCGGTCGGTATCCCCATGATATCCGCCGAGTCCAAATACAATCACCGGTAGGTAGTGGTCCCACCGCCAGGCTTATCGTCTACACCATGAAATCACCACTCGCCCCGGGGTACCATACCGGGTCCACCATGTACCCGCAGACGGTGCCTCCCGCTCCTCGAATCGGGTATCACAAGCCAAATCTCAGAACCGAGAAATCACATGGTGGACGCACTGAAATATCATATCAAGAGAAACCTGGTTTTCCAACAACACATAGTTTCTTGAAAATAACCCCGCGGTTCTCAAATCCCTAATCACATGAAATCCATATCTCAATGCGTAAAATCCATGTAAAACTGATATATGCAACATAAAACATCAATATGAGCATATAAAGGGAAAACCGCTCTTAAAATGAATCCAGCTTTTTAGAATAAATCTTGCGGTTCCCAAAAACTCAAATCCAGAATACATATATATACAGCGTCCCATACCACCGATATATATGCTATAAAAACTGATCATGTAACAATAGCAAGGTTTAAGTATCTACATGTAAGCAAGTATGTATGATGCATGTCATAAACATCAAGATCAATAACTCAATATCATATATCAATGAAATACCACTTGAGGTATATACAACTATAGCTAAAATATGCGATGTACATGTCAATATGAGTGCTTGATGTACATGTCAATATGAGTGCCTGATTACATGTCAATATGAGTGCCTGATGTACATGTCAATATGAGTGTCTGATGTACATGTCAATATGAGTGCCTGATGTACATGTAGTTATAGTCAGGTATACGTGAAATGGAATAAGGGTTACTACCTCAACTATTCCTGCTCAATGAAATGTCACGTATGTAAGTGTCAACAATATCTCATATGCACAAATGGAATAAGACTACTACCACACTATCCCTATCTACTACTGTATCACGTATGTAGGTAGTTGTGTGTGTCATGGCAATTACTGAGGATGTGGGTGTAGCATACAATTAGTGCTCGTGCAACATAAACCGTCAGTAATGTGTTATATCTAAAGCTACGAGTCAGGTACATCAGATAATACTATGCAATGACATTCATATGAAATTAACTAATGTGCAACTACTATGCAGCTAACATATCATATTCGCCCCGACGCATAACGCCATACGGGCGATTCCCCGTAGATGTTAAATCTATTCACATGGGGTCTCCAGCTATGAAAATCCGACCACCTGCTTCCCTTTGTTCGCAGCGTCTGAAGTCCCCGCTTGCGACGCTATAATTTCACAAACACAAGAAATAATCCGAACATCTCAGAATAGATCAAAATAACGCAAAACTACGTATTTAAAACGCACCAACACACTAAACCAACTCACGAGTACACGTCTAGTGGCTAACACGCACAACGATACCTCAATACCAAACTGAGTACATCGCAGCACAAACACACGACTCGTGTCGCAACACGTATCACACGGACTCAAAACACTAGATTATAGGTAATCGATCCCAGATTTTGCATACTGAATTTACTAAGTAAATAAACAGTACCAAACACCCCAAAACAACAGCAGACAACAACCCACAGAAGACCCACCCCAACCCTCATCTACCTAGCCGGCGTCGCCGGTCCTCGCCTTAGGGGTCGCCGGCCCCGACCGGTGGGGTGGCCTCCGTCTCTCAGGTGGTGTCTCAGGTCCACTAGTACATCTCTTTAAAATTGTTTGTTCAAACACTAAAATTCCCAGATCACAGCAGGTATATAAACTCTAAAAAGACACTAAAAACCCGATATCGCCTCAATCGATATAAACAGCGTTCAACGCAACAACCAACGATCAAAATCACATAAAAACTCTAAATTAACAGTAGAGGAATTATACCTAACAATTTTGCTCACAAGTTCCAAGCTTTCCCTAGCTCCAAGTGATCCAAGAAGCAAGAACAAGGCTTTGTGCAAGAAGTATGATATATTTGGGATTTTGCGGATTTTTGTGATAGAATTGATATGAAATGAGAAGGAATTGATTAAGGGCAGTAGAGAATAGAGGAATTTCGGCCAAGGGGATAAGGGAGTGATTTGTGAGGAATTTCCAAGCAATTTCCCATCATTTATTGCTTTCACACACAACACACACTCATGCATGCATCTACTCATTCTCTTTTCTTTTCTTTTCTTTTAAATCCTAGTTTAATTCTAGTCTACACATTAATCCTAAGTAAAGTGAGAAGGATTTGTTTTAACTCAATTAATTTTAAAGAAAAGATCGCTTAGTGAAATTTTCCCAAAATTTGAATACCGCATTAAAATAATATTAAAATTGGGAAAAATCAAATTGAACCAAAACGTCCCATATACTCCCAAAGCTTGCGCACTAGCTTTATTTTAGCTAATCTAGGTGCTGGCAAGGTTATATGGTCGTTCGTTCACAGTCGGGTAAAAACGGAAAATACCGACAAACTTACCCTAAAACAGACAAATTCGCATAACGATTTCTAAAGCGTTACAATCTCCCCCCTGATAGAAATTCGGTCCCCGAATTAAAATTTCATACTAAGCGTACCTTCAAAAAGATGGGGGAAATTCTTTCGCATCTCGCTCTCGATCACCCAAGTGATCTCCTCACCAGTAGGACTACGCCATAGAACCTTCACAGAAGGCAAGTCCCTAGACCGAAGTTTCTTCACCTGCCGATCCAAAATAACTATCGGCTGCTCGGTGAACGAAAGATCACGCTCAAGATGAACGGTCTCGTGCTGAATCATATGAGAAGGATCATGAAGGTATCTAAGAAGCATCGACACATGAAAAACGGGGTGAACATCCGGAAAACTAGGCGGGAGTGCTAAACGTTAAGCAACAGAACCCACTCGCTCAAGGATCTCGAAAGGACCTACAAATCTGGGACTGAGCTTCCCTCTCTTCCCAAATCGCATAACGTGCTTCATCGGAGAAATCTTCAGGAATACATGATCTCCCACTGCGAACTCAAGTCTGCGACGACGATGGTCGGCATAAGACTTTTGCCTGCACTGGGCTGCTCTCATCCTGTCCTGAATCAGCTGGATCTACTCCGTAGTCTCCTGAACAAGCTGGGGTCCCAAAACCAAACTCCACTAAGCTCGGTCCAACAGACTGGCGATCGACACTTCCTACCATATAAAGCCTCAAAAGGTGCCATCTGAATAGTCTCCTGAAAGCTGTTGTTGTAGGAGAACTCAATCAACGGCAAGTGACGATCCCAACTGCCCCCAAAATCAAGCACACATGCACGGGGCATATCCTCCAGAGTCTGAATAGTCCGCTCCATCTGACCATCGGTCTGCGGATGAAAAGCGGTGCTAAAACTCAATCTGGTACCCAAAGCTTCCTGAAGCTTCTGCCATAGACGGCTAGTAAACTGGGTACCTCTGTCGGATACTATGCATGTGGGAACACCGTGCAAACGCACAATCTCATCTATATAAAGCTGAGCGTACTGAGCATAGCCGAAAGTGGTCTTCATTGGAAGGAAGTGAGCCGCTTTCGTCAACCGGTCTACAATAACCCAAATGGAGTCATACCCTCTACTGGTCCTGGGTAGACCCACAATGAAGTCCATGGAAATCTGCTTCCATTTCCACTCCGGAATGGGTAAAGGCTGCAACTCTCCAGCCGGTCTCTGATGCTCAGCCTTGACTTGCTGACAAGTCAGGCACCTCGAAACGAAGTCCGAAATATCGCGTTTCATCCCTTCCCACCAGTAGAAGTCTCTCAAGTCACGGTACATCTTGGTGGAACCTGGATGAACGCTAAAGGTCGACTGATGTGCCTGCTCTAGGATCTCGCGTCTCAACCCATCAACATCTGGTACACACAAGCGAGTCCCGCATCGTAGCACACCCTGGTCATCAATCATGAACTCCGAAACTGTACCCTGTCGAACAAGCTCAAGAATCTCAGACAAACGAGCATCACTGGGTTGCGCCTCACGGATACGATCAACAAGTAATGGACGGGCGCGGACATGAGCAAACTGTCCCCCAGTGGGGGTGAACTCGAACTGCACTTTACTATCGCACAAGAGCTGCCAATCTGCAGAAGACCGACACCGAACTGCGCTCAACTGAGACAAGCTACCCACGGGCCTACGACTCAAAGCATCAGCTACCACATTCGCCCTGCCCGGGTGATAAAGGATCTCACAATCATAATCCTTTACTAGCTCCATCCATCGGCGCTGTCTCAGGTTCAGCTCTCGCTGCTGGAAGATATACTTCAAACTCTTGTGATCCGTGAAGATCTGACACGACTCTCCGTACAAGTAGTGTCTCCAGATCTTCAACGCAAAGACTACCGCTGCCATCTCAAGATTGTGAGTGGGGTAATTCTGCTCGTGCTTCTTCAACCGCCTAGAAACATATGCAATCACCCTATCATGCTGCATCAAAACACAGCCGAGCCCCACTCGAGAAGCATCACAATACACAACGTAGCCCCCCGATCCAGAAGGTAAAGAAAGAACCGGTGCTGTCGTCAATCGAGTCTTCAACTGCTGAAAACTCTTCTCGCACGCATCAGTCCAGAGAAAAGGAATCCCCTTCCGGGTCAGTCCAGTCAGCGGTGCAGCGATACTCGAAAAATCCTGCACAAAACGGCGATAATAACCAGCTAAGCCTAAAAAGCTGCGGACCTCAGTCACCGATACAGGTCTGGGCCAAAGTTGTACAGCCTCAATCTTCCTCGGGTCCACAAAAATACCATCACTAGTCACCATATGACCCAGGAAGTCAACTCTATCAAGCCAAAATGCGCACTTTGAGAATTTAGCATACAGCCGGTGTTCTCTCAAAATCTGCAAAGTAATCCTCAAGTGCTGCTCATGCTCCTCTCGACTCCTAGAGTAAACCAGTATGTCATCAATAAACACTATAATGAACTGGTCGAGGAACGGCCTGAAAATCCGGTTCATCAGATCCATGAACGGTGCTGGCGCATTGGTGAGTCCGAACGACATCACCAAAAACTCATCATGCCCATAGCGCGTACGAAAAACAGTCTTCGGAATGTCATCATTCCGAACCCGCAGCTGATGATAACCCGAACGCAAATCAATCTTCGAAAAATGTTTCGCACCCTGGAGCTGATCAAATAAATCGTCAATGCGGGTTAAAGGATACCTATTCCGCACCGTAACACGGTTCAACTGACGATAATCCACACACAGCCTCAAACTGCCGTCCTTCTTCTTGACGAACAGAACAGGAGCTCTCCATGGCGAAACACTCGGACGCACAAGTCCCAAATCAAGCAACTCTTGCAATTGATCTTTAAGTTCTCTAAGCTCTGCCGGAGCCATCCGATAAGGCGGTATAGAAATATGCTCCGTGCCAGGAATCAGATCAATGCAAAACTCAATATCGCGCTCTGGCGGCAACCCAGGTAACTCATCGGGAAAGACATCGGGAAACTCTCGCACGGTAGAAACCTGGTCCAACAACTCCACTGTGGCTCCAGTACCATGAATGAACGCCAAGAATCCCAGACATCCCCTCCTCAAAAGCTGACTAGCGCACAGAACAGAAATCAAACTGTGAGGGGCGGCACTACGGTCCCCCTGCACAACAAACACTGACTCGCCGGGAAAACAAAATCTAACTGTCTTCTCACGGCAGTCCACGGACGCATAGCAAGTAGCTAGCCAATCCATGCCCAACAGAACGTCGAAGTCCAACATCTCAAGAAGGATCAAGTCGACGGACAGATCTCTGTCACCAATATGGACGACACAAGATCGGAACACATAACGCGCAACAAACGACTCTCCCACAGGAGTAGTCACGACCAACGGCTGATCCAGCAAACACGACTCTCGGCCTAACCTCGGCACGAAGTGCGTGGAAACATACGAATGCGTGGATCCCAGATCAAAAAGAACATGCACATCATAAGAACATACAGAAAGGGTACCTGAAACCACTTCATTGGACGCCTAAGCGTCCTGGTGAGTCAAGGCAAAAACCCTAGCCTGTCCTCTACCCGCTACTGGCTGTCATCTGCCTCTGCCACCTCGACCTCTCGGTACAAAACCTCCGCGACCATGACCTCTCTGAACAGGAGTCTAACGCGGCGCAACTACAGGAATAAAAGGCAACGCTCTCTGAGGCGGAGAAGGTGGTAAGGTAACCTGCGGTACTGCTGGCCCTCTCTGACGCACCACGGTACAATCCCGAACAAGATGCTGTAAACTGCCACAACCGAAGCATCCATAAGACGGTCGTTGGCCCTCCTGGGAATAAGAACTGAATAACTGGCTACGTCCCACGTCTCTGCTACTCCCTGAGTCTGAAGGAACTCTGCCTCTGCGGACAAACCTCGGTCTCCGTGCTGGTACATCCTGTAAGTCTACGGTAGCGCCCCGGCAGTCTACAGACGCCAAATGCGGAACAAAAACTTTTTAACTGGCCCTATCGTATACTTTAACCCGGATCTGCCATTATTGCTAAACTAACAAACTGTAAAGAGTGTAGAAAGGTTATACCGAACGATCCGAGTCTTTCGTTCTTTAACCATCATCCCACGCTCCGTTGCGGCTTCTTTGATCTCGCCGATCTCCGATCTGCTCGTCCAGGTGGCACCACATCACTGATTCTTTAAACGGGCTCCCGCCTCTGACTCGAGGCAACTCGGTCGTCAAGTTTGCTAAAAGAGACGACCAAGATTGATGTAGAGAATGAGTAGATGACTTTGTCTCACTTCGTCCAAATCCGTGGACGATCGGTAAATGAAGTTTCCACTCGAATCGGGTGATGGAATGAAATGAGCTGTGAAATTCCATACACCCCAAATACAATCATAATCTTTTAAAAAAAATGAATCAAGCTTACAAATGAGAGAGGGGAGGGGCCGGCCATATATATATGGAGGGAGGTGAGTGTAGGAGAGGGGAGAGTGACCACAAGAGAAAAGATCAACCACAAATATCCTTCATGCAAACAAAACCTCATTAATGCAAATGGTGATTCATTAACCTAGTCACCATTGCATTAATGGCTCCATTAATGCACTAATGACTCACCATAACAAGTCACCCTTTCTAGAACCTTCTAGAAGCATGACTCACCCTCATCCAAGAAAAGATAAATCCGTCTTTAACCGAATGTTAAAAGACGGCTGATAGAAAACTGGAAACTGGCAACTTCCAAAAGTAATCCTGAAACAACTTTCAGGATAACCCCGTAACTGTATAAATATACCCGCATTTGTATTACGACCGAATACAAATGCAACTGAGACAAAGATATTATACCTACTCAATATAATACTCGGATCCGGCTTAAACCCAAGCCGACCAGTATCAACTGCCCGAAAAATAACACGTGCGTAAACGCACGTGCATTTTCCGAACCCTGCCATAAAACCGTACGGCCTCTACAACGTTTCGCCCGAACTTGGGAAACTGTCTGTGGGGGACTCTAATGACTCGTCAGTACCCTGGCAGTGGGTTTAACCACAAGCCGTCAGCGGCACTAGCTTTGCGTAACGGCTGCCCATGGACTGACCTTAAGGGAGGCCGATGAGCGAACTCATCCGGAAACCCTACTGAGCCTAACAGTGACAATGTATATACAGTCCGGTCCGTTCGTCTATGAGTATCGCATATCTTCCTAGGAGGCTAGTAACGTCAGACCCCCAATAGCAGTATAAGTCGTGTCGGAGTGTAGCCCAATAACACCCTGAGATACTACTGGAGTACCTACTAGTAAATCTCCTGCCATGGCCATGGACTTTGTGTAATGGCTCTCCTAGACACAGCACGACCTCGCCCCCAATACCGGGAGAGACGAATCCCCTGCCGATCCGCTCACATGCCTCCATATGGCTCGGGACTGTACCCAAAAAACTACCTGTTTGCATGACTCCTTTGAGCCGTGGTAGGATAGAAATCAAAGCACAGTGGGAACTCACACGAGACAAATGACGACCTCAGGTCGATGAACTATCCTGTACACATGTCACCAGGGAACTGCTATCTGACGATAGATATAATACTAACTAGAAGATTCCCGGCGAGTCCTGTCCGGTGTACTCATAACCCAATGAGCACATGTATACATCTTAGGTGATCCAACTGACACCAGTGGCTTGTGCGACCGGCCACCGCCCCTCGTCGGGGTCTCGACTGTACACACTAGTCTACTCCGGAGTATCGATGCCCTGTCTCGAAACTCCCACGACTAGGGACCACAATTAAGGATATGCATATAAACTACCCAACTCTCACGTATATGATCGACATCATACTGTTGGTAGTAAAGCAAGATCCTAAGGGCTCTATCAAAGTGTACCATGTAATCAGTCACCTGAACATGTACACGACTGATAAAGGCAAAACAGATAGCATACTATCATCTTGAGTAAGACTGTCCTACCGGTATAGGTCATCCGCAATCATTGCAATCACGTACCTGCGATCCAATAATTGACTCTGAGGGCACTATCTCCAACAATCACCCACTTGCACTCAAGGCTAATTATTGCAATGTCGACTACTCACAGCCCGTGTGAAACCGAACATCCAACTCCTCTACTAATCAGTTTCACAAAGCCCGTTTGTAAAACTATTGTGTTCGAGAAATAGCCTCAGTGAGTGGATCCGCCTAGATGTTTCTTTCTATATCTCTCTTAATCTCAAATTCGAGGAGAAAGCCATCTCCCAAATTGAGTAATACTCGTCTTAGAATATGTCTGGATATCTGATGGGACCTAGTTCATAAATGAACTCCAAATCCAAACTTCTTAGACTGTATCGATCACTGAACCTAATCAGTATCCGGCACCATGCCACCCACAGTATCCTCTTGGACCACCTGTCCATAATACTGTCCCTCGTCAGAGGGAAAAACTATAACTCTGACAATCACTCTGTCATCCATGTCACCTTTGAAGCCTGGAATGATAACCGTCTCCCGAAGGAGGCTGCCGTCATCAAATCCATAGAACATGTACTTATGTTCTATAACTGCTTCCTTATGTTTCTCCAGGATTGGATTAATACAAACTTATTGCATCTAGTGCAAAAACAACATTTGGTGTGGTACTTGACATCTCATGATTGACTCAATTGCCTAAGCAAGTGATCTGCCAATCATGCACATCCCTCTCCCCTTTAGTCTGTAAGACATCTTTAGAGAGGGTGACTCCATCACCTGCAGGTACACCACCATGCTAGGAGTCATCTATTCTAAAAACCATTAGAATACTGTCAAAGTACCCACATTGGGAAACTACCCAAATCCATATCTAAAAAAAACATAGATCTAGAAACCAGAATGTCAAATATTATATCCATATCCTGTCTGGAGAAATAACTGTGTGACGACCACAGTACAACCGATCGTAGTATAGGAATTTTACTTCCTACTCTGTGTATGTCATCCAGATACCATGACATCACACCCTACTACCTTCTTAACAGATCCATCCCCTATCCTGATTGAAGTCAAACCCATGACTGTCACATCAAAATTAGATGATCTATCTCCGCTATAACTGCTCAAGTCTATAAATAGATATAAACATTTTGCCCACTATGCTTCCGCTGCTCCCACTGACTACGACAACCCTCCTACCGGGTCTCATATCCTGGAACAACAGTAGTGTCAAGTCTGGGTAAACAAGATCCTCCCTGTCACCGTCCTTGAGGCTACCGGAGTACCTCTCGGGTGTCTGAGGTTACCCATCATATCTGCGGAGTGGCTATTGGAATGTCAAACCTGATTGAATATATAGGTCCTATTAAATTTTCCGTAATCGTTCGCGGTTCTGGAATCACTTCCAGTTCTACCATACTCCCACTACTGTTTTCTGAAAAAATCCATTTTACTAAAACTGTGGCGAGTCAAGAACAATATCACTATTGATCTTCCAAATGGTAGAATATCAACCCTCGTCATAACCAGGGTTAACCCACAAACAGCCATTACAGAAACGTGCC
Organism: Agapanthus africanus; assembly: GCA_030015575.1. Classification (NCBI taxonomy): domain Eukaryota; kingdom Viridiplantae; phylum Streptophyta; class Magnoliopsida; order Asparagales; family Amaryllidaceae; genus Agapanthus; species Agapanthus africanus. The sequence goes on from JASDDO010000022.1 coordinate 415,689,184, forward strand.
CTGAGTTATCCAGAGTCTGGTTTTAAGCATAAGCTGGACGACTTCCCATAACTTAATATCTTTTAAGGTACGAACTATTCTATATCCAATATAGAAACTTTGGCTCTAATTTAATTGGAACCAGATTCAAATCATGCAACTGTCTCCAGTGCATATCAACTTAATGGAAAGAGGCTAATCAGCATTACTCAACTTAGAAATCCATCCAATTATGAGCAACCTGAAAGAGAAACAAGTTTCTCAAAACCATTACTATCATCTGAATACCAATCACAAGAATCTCCATCTTCGATCTCTTTGAAGAATCCCGATACTTGCGATACCTGGTTCTCTACTTTATTCTTATACCCACAACTTCTCAAAACATACACCTTTTATTTCTACGAAACACTTGTCTAAATACTAGAGAAGTCATAAGTAAACAGAATATAGTACGAGGACGTACCCCTTTGTCCTGATGGACACTGGACAACATACAATACTCTGTATAAGTCCGCTGAGTTTAAGCAACTCAAAACCTGTGCGTCGTAGGTTAAAAATTGTACCCTGGCGATTTCCTCAAATATCACCAATTACAACGAATTCCGATATAATGAGGATAATCACCTAATTCCCAATAACTTACTCCCACTATTCATCTGTAAAACCATACAGATATGAGAATGAAACCTGGTAAATACATACCCTTGGAGTAAGTATCTAATCGGGAAAACAGTTTTCCTTTAACAATGCACTGAAACATGAAAATGTTTCGTAGGGGTATCCTGGAATTCATAGCAATGCCTCTTCCATAATCCAATTCATGACTTTAACCGTATATTTCACTGCCATCTCTCCAAGTCCCTTTATTTGTCTTTAGTCGTTACCTCCTGCACACCATCGTTAGGCTAAATGTTTTTCTTCCTTCCCTACCGTTCGGCACCAGCCTATGGTTTGGAAGAAGAAGATACAGTAAGCATAATAAGTGTACTCTCCTAAACCAAGGAGTACTCATATCTTGAGAGAAGGTGATGATAAAAGACAACTGAATAATACCTTATTCCTTTAAAGGTGAAATAAGAGTGGCGATGAAGTACGCGGTTTTGGTCGTGAATGATATCAGTCGCAATTTACTTTGCCCTCTTTCTAATCCCTTTCATTTTGTCTTTACATATTACCTTCTGCACACCCTACTTAGGCTAATTGGTTTTCTTCATTCCCTACCTTTCGGCACCTGCCTATGTTTTGGAATAAGACTATCCAATAAGCGTAATAGGAGTACTCTCCTAAACCAAGGAGCCCTCGCAACCTGAGAGAAGGTGATAATAAAAGACAACTGAATAAACCAATTCTATTTCTCCTGAACCTGGATCCATCCTCGAAGAAGTCCCTTCGAGTTCGTATATAACCATACGATGGATCTATTCAATGGAAGTGGATATCCGTAGTAATACGGGTGTTCTGAGAAATTCAAAGGGTAAAAGAAAGAGTGACAATGACTTATGCAACTCAGACAATCCAAACGCCAGTATTTTAAGAAGGTTCGGTCAACTTGGTTACTGAGTCATAGTCTAGGGTCGGTCTAAGGTCGCTGCCAAAGAGAGAGAGAAAAGAAACACTCCGCGTGCACTCTAACCTAGATCAGAATGGTTATCACTTTATCTAATCCGGAAAACTCCCACTGTCCTGTCAAATTCTCCTCCAAACCTAAAAGAAGAATCAATCGGGATCACCCGAAGAGTAAACCAACTCATCAGTGGGAATCGGGATCCAACTCTCATCGCATGATAACGTGATGGAATGCATCCACGTTACTCATACTCCAGAAGGTATGCGCATACTTGGCAAGTTTCAGTTTCTTTAGAAACTCCCGATATGATTTTTGCCCCATGCTCTTATAACCTTGGCTTTGGTCAAAATGTCATAAGTCACATGCCAAGTTCTACCCATCACTATCTTGTCAATTTGAACCCACCCGCACATGCCCCTGACTTTGGCCAATCGGCAGAACGACTGTCCCAAACCAACTCATCTATCTATGCAACAAATGAATACCCAGCAACTACCAAACACTATGCGTTAACTTTGGCTAAAATGCATAGCTTGAATACTACTGAATACCTAAAAGAAGTGACGGAGGGCTACGGCTGGTTTTGGGCGAAAAACCTTTAGCGTAGTGAACTTCATATCGCTGAAGGAAACAGATAGCTTTTTAAAATATAGTGGCGAAAACCTTTTGCTAAAGAGGTCATTTCCGATGAAGGGATCTCGGCTCTTTCCTCGTGGAATGAGGTGCAGGATATTCCACTGAATACCGCGATGCAAAGCAACTTGTAATCGACTATAGTGAAGTTATTACCCTGACGCAAACTTCTGCCCAAGGGGTCAGTCCCGGTGAAGGGATATCGGCCCTTGCCCCGTCGAATGAGGTGCAGGATATTCCACTGAATACCGCTATGCATAACAAAAGGAAATGTTTTTGCAATAACACCCTTTTTAAATTTGTTCCAACAACTGTAAATAGGTTTTGTTTACTTTGCATTGATCAGAATCAACGCAGTCCCATCAATCAATCACACCAGAAAAGAACGAAAATAAAATGTACGTATATGCCATCCGCATTCGTCACTGGGTCCCGTCATCACCCGTTAGGTTACTTAACTAACGACAGAGCGGGGACTGGACTAGCGCGGGTGTAAAACATATACAACATCTAATAGTATATAAACCAATATACAATAATCGCTCCATGCGTGATAATATGCAACATTACATAAAAGTAATAAGCATCACAGAACAATACAGATAATCTGGGATCCCAAGGTTTCATAGAGCCGCTGCTGAAACCCGGCGTTCCCCTGTCATGTGGATAGCCTGTGCAATGAAACCTAGACCCCTACGGGTGCGGCAAGTTACCCGCCAAAACCTGAAGCGAGGCAGCCCCCTACAGCATAGTGAATGGACCACCCAGCACTTCAGGGAATCCGGTAATCTTGGGCACCCCTCCTTGGGTCAACCTATACCCCCTACGAGTGCGGCGAATAGTCTGCCAATTCTAGAGTGAGGCCCCTCTGCCTCTCAAAGCCATGAGATGCGGACCCTTTGCCCCCCAGAACCCGGCTATCCGTGCACTCCGTCGCGGGGCAAAACCTAGTACAGTAATGAAAAATAGTACAACAGGTACATCGACCGCAACCTGGTCGTGCCCCAAAAGAATATTATACAACAGGCAGTGACGGTAGTCCACAAGTTGGACGCTCGCCCCGCAATATCAAATGTACAAATAAACTTAAACTGCACTACCATTGCACACGGCCATCCACCACGACAAATCCGCAACATCACAGCACAACACAGAACATCAACGCGAATGTCACGTTCGCAAACCCGTCTAAAAGAACTATAGCAATCAGACGCGGTTTACCGATCAAATGACATTCCCGGTCGGAGATATAATATAAGCACTGCAAACTAACATGTTTTAAATTTCGATCGACTAAATATCATGAAGTGGGCCCCACGAACATCAGTTGAACAGTAACAAAATCTGGGCCCAAAAGATATATACCAAAACCCCCAAATTCCAGAGGAGAATACACTGTGCAAGTTTGGGGGGGCATGATCACACAGAACGGCCGCGGATGCGCGGCCAAACCATGGGTTTGGCCGCGTTTCAGCGGCAGTCTTGTCGATTCATGTGCCTAAATTTGTACGGTGTTCTTATAAAACCCTGCCCAGATTTCTGAGATATGTAGAAAAATTTTAGGACTTCATTTAAAATCAACAGAAACTCTGAAGCTAGAATTTTGCAGTTTTTGATTTCCGGTTCGATCGATATTTTAAATGCGTTAGCACAAGTTAGCATAGCATAATGGTTAGGCTCTGATACCACTGTAAGTCTACGGTAGCGCCCCGGCCGTCTACAGACGCCAAATGCGGAACAAAAACTTTTTAACTGGCGTTATCGTATACTTTAACCCGGATCTGCCATTATTGCTAAACTAACAAACTGTAAAGAGTGTAGAAAGGTTATACCGAACGATCTGAGTCCTTCATTCTTTAACCATCATCCCACGCTCCGTTGCGGCTGCTTTGATCTCGTCGATCTCCGATTTGCTCGTCCAGGTGGCACCACGTCACTGATTCTTTAAACGGGCTCCCGCCTCTGACTCGAGACAACTCGGTCGTCAAGTTTGCTAAAAGAGACGACCAAAATTGATGTAGAGAATGAGTAGATGACTTTGTCTCACTTCGTCCAAATCCGTGGACGATCGGTTAATGAAGTTGCCACTCGAATCGGGTGATGGAATGAAATGAGCTGTGAAATTCCATGCACCCCAAATACTATCATAATCTTTTAACAAAATGAAACATCAAGTGAGTAAGTGGAGGAGGAGAGGGGGGCGGCCATATATAGATGGAGGGAGGTGAGTGTAGGAGAGGGGAGAGTGACCACAAGAGAAAAGATCAACCACAAATATCCTTCATGCAAACAAAACCTCATTAATGCAAATGGTGATTCATTAACCTAGTCACCATTGCATTAATGGCTCCATTAATGCACTAATGACTCACCATGCCAAGTCACCCTTTCTAGAACCTTCTAGAAGCATGACTCACCCTCATCCAAGAAAAGATAAATCCGTCTTTAACCGAATGTTAAAAGACGGCTGATAGAAAACTGGAAACTGGCAACTTCCAAAAGTGATCCTAAAACAACTTTCAGGATAACCCCGTAACTGTATAAATATACCTGCATTTGTATTACGACCGAATACAAATGCAACTGAGACAAAGATATTATACCTACTCAATATAATACTCGGATCCGGCTTAAACCAAAGCCGACCAGTATCAACTGCCCGTAAAATAACACGTGCGTAAACATACGTGCATTTTCCGAACCCTGCCATAAAACCATACGTCCTCTACAACGTTTCGCCCGAACTTTGGAAACTGTCTGTGGGGGACTCTAATGACTCGTCAGTACCCTGGCAGTGGGTTTAACCACAAACCGTCAGCGGCACTAGCTATGCGTAACGGCTGCCCATGGACTGACCTTAAGGGAGGCCGATGAGCGAACTCATCCGGAAACCCTACTGAGCCTAACAGTGACAATGTATATACAGTCCGGTCCGTTCGTCTATGAGTATCGCATATCTGCCTACGGGGCTAGTAACGTCAGACCCCCAATAGCAGTATAAGTCGTGTCGGAGTGTAGCCCAATAACACCCTGAGATACTACTAGAGTACCTACCAGTAAATCTCCTGCCATGGCCATGGACTTTGTGTAATGGCTCTCCTAGACACAGCACGACCTCGCCCCCAATACCGGGAGAGACGAATCCCCTGCCGATCGGCTCATGGTCCTCCATATGGCTCGGGACTGTACCCAAAAACTACCTGTTTGCACGACTCCTTTGAGCCGTGGTAGGGTAGAAATCAAAGCACAGTGGGAACTCACACGAGACAAATGACGACCTCAGGTCGATGAACTAACCTGTACACATGTCACCAGGGAACTGCTATCTGACGATAGATATAATACTAACTAGCAGATTCCCGGCGAGTCCTGTCCGGTGTACTCATAACCCAATGAGCACCTGTATACATTGTTGGAGATAGTGCCCTCAGAGTCAATTATTGGATCACAGGCACGTGATTGCAATGATTGAGGGAGGACCTATCCCAGGAGGACAGTCTTACTCGAGATGATAGTATGCTATCTGGTTTATCTTTATCATCGTGTACTGCTTTAGGTGACCTGACAGGTCGCTATTACACGTTGATAGAGCCCCTAGGATTCTTGCTTGACTGCCAGCAGTATGAGGGCGATCATATACGTGGGAGACGTGGGAGCTGGAAGTCTATAAGCACATCCTTAAAAGGTCCCTAGTCGTAGGAGTTTCGAGACAGGGCATCGATACTCCATTAGTAGACTAGTGTATACAGTCGAGACCCCGACGAGAGGCAGTGGCCGGTCTCACAAGCCGCTGGTGTCAGTTGGTTCACCTAAGATGTATACAGGTGCTCATTAGGTTATGAGTACACCGGACAGGACTCGCCGGGAACATGCTAGTTGGTCTTATACCAGACGTCAGATAGCAGTTCCCTTGTGACATGTGTACAGGTTAGTTCATCGACCTGAGATCGTCATTTGTCTCGTGTGAGTTCCCACTGTGCTTTGATTACTACCCTACCACGGCTCAAAGGAGTCGTGCAAACAGGTTTTAGTTGGGTACAGTCCCGAGCCACATGGAGGCAGTGAGCGGATCTGCAGGGGTTCGTCTCTCCCGGTATTGGGGGTGAGGTCGCGCTGTGTCTAGGAGAGCCATTACACAAAGCCCTCGGCCGAGGCAGGAGATTTACAGGTAGGTATTCCAGTAGTATCTCAGGGTGTTCTGGGCTACGCTCCGACACGACTTGTACCGCTTTTGGGAGTCTGACTTTTACCAACCCCCTAGGCCCGCCATGCGATACTCATAGATGAACGGACCGGACTGTACGGATATTGTCACTGACTGGCTCAGTAGGGTGTCAGGATGAGTTCGCTCATCGACGTCCCTTTTGGTCAATAGCTGGTGGCCCGTCACGTATTGGCTTATACCTCTGACGTGCTAGTGGTTAAATCCACAGCCATACTATTGACGAGTCTTTAGAGTCCACTACACATACAGTTACTCAAGTTTCGGGCGAAACGCTGTAGAGGCCGTATGGAAATATGGCAGGGTCCGATCAGATACGTGCGGTATTGCACGGATCAGGATCGGAAGGTTTGTACTAGTGGCCGTATGGATATATGTCAGGGTTTGATCAGATACGTGCGATATTGCACGGATCAGGATCGGACGGATATTACTAGCCGGCTTTGGTTTAAGCCGGATCCTAGTATAGTACAGTGTAGATTTTGTCTCATTGCATTTGTATCCGGTCGGAATACAGATGCGGGTGTGTATGCACAGTATCGGGGTTTTCCTGTAATTTATTACGGGACCAGTTTTCTGGAGTTGCCAGTTTGCATTCCGTTCCGGCCGGTTTTCCTTTGTTCTTTCCCGGCCGGACTTTTCCGATGGAGGGGGTTATTTGCAAGTTTGCAAATAACATATTGTGGAGGGGTTTCTTGCATATGGATTGATTATGAAAGCATCTTTAGATTCCTTTCTTTTCTATCATCATTTCTTTTGCATTAATGGTGATTAAAATGGATTGGAGTTGATTAGGAGTTGATGTGAGGTTTACTTTGGATGTGGTCACCTCTTGCTTTTCCTACACTCACCTCCCTTCATGTATTGGTTTTATTCTCTCCACAATTTCCATGAGGGGGCCGGCCACTCTTGAGAAGAGAATGAGAGAGAGTCTCATTTTGATGGTGGCACATATTTCTTCATCTCATTCTTCTTGTTTGAAAAAAATGAAAGCACCATTTTTTCTTAACCTCATTCCTCCATCACCAATGGCAACATAAATCCCAAAAGAGACAATAGATTCTACACTACATCTACAGCAAATCTTGGATGCGTAGGCTAGCCAACTTCGCGCCCGAGTTGCCTCGGTCCAGAGGTGGGAGCCCGTAAAAGAATCCGGCTACGTGGTGCCCTTTCCGACGAGAAGACGCCGAATGGTGATTCCGCGGGAGATCGGGACGACGACGAGAAGACCGAAGGACACGGATCGCTCGGTATACTTCTCTACCCTTCTCTTGATAGCTAGCATTAGGTTAATGGTTACGATCCGGGTTTATTGTCCGCGGTAGCGCCAGTTTGAAAGTTAAGAAAATTTTTGATTCCGCATTTTGGCCTCGGATAGACGGCCGGGGCGCTGCCGTGGCGCAACATGGTATCAGAGCCACTCCATTAACCTAGTCTAGCTTGCTCTAGTATGTTTAAAGACCCGATCGAACAAAAATCCCAAAAACCGTGTTTCGTGTGCATCAGGTTTCTGTCGAATTTTTTTGGACTCTAAAAATTTTTCAGGTAGTTGCAGAATGATGTGCAGGGAAGTATAAGAATTCTGGTAAAATTTGGTCGCCTGATTCCATCATACCACCGCGGAACCACGGACAAAGCCATGCTTGGGCCGCGGTTCCGCCGCCGTTTAGCCTCTTCACTGCACCAAATTTTTTCAGATTGTCTTACACTAGAAAATAGGGTTTCTGGAATATTATTTTTGGGCCCAGATTTTCTGTAAGTGCTACAGTAATTCTTTAGGGCCCACTTGGTAAATTTGTTCGATCGAATATTTTAAACATGTTAGTTCACAGTATTTACATTATATCTGCGACCGTGAATGTCACTTGATCGGTAAATCCTGTCTAACTGCTATAGCCCGGTTAGAAGGATTTACGAACGTGACTTTCACGTTGATGTTCTATGTATTACTGTGATGTTGCGGATCGGTCGTGGGGGATAGCCTGGATGCAATGCTAGTACAGTTTTTGTTGTATTATGTACATTTGACATTGCGGGGCGAGCGTCCGACGGTGCCTCCCGCTCCTCGAATCGGGTATCACAAGCCAAATCTCAAAACCGAGAAATCACATGGTGGACGCACTGAAATATCATATCAAGAGAAACCGGGTTTTCCAACAACACATAGTTTCTTGAAAATAACCCCGCGGTTCTCAAATCCCTAATCACATGAAATCCATATCTCAATGCGTAAAATCCATGTAAAACTGATATATGCAACATAAAACATCAATATGAGCATATAAAGGGAAAACCGCTCTTAAAATGAATCCAGCTTTTTAGAATATTTCTTGCGGTTCCCAAAAACTCAAATCCAGAATACATATATATACAGCGTCCCATACCACCGATATATATGCTATAAAAACTGATCATGTAACAATAGCAAGGTTTAAGTATCTACATGTAAGCAAGTATGTATGATGCATGTCATAAACATCAAGATCAATAACTCAATATCATATATCAATGAAATACCACTTGAGGTATATACAACTATAGCTAAAATATGCGGTGTACATGTCAATATGAGTGCCTGATGTACATGTCAATATGAGTGCCTGATGTACATGTCAATATGAGTGTCTGATGTACATGTCAATATGAGTGCCTGATGTACATGTAGTTATAGTCAGGTATACGTGAAATGGAATAAGGGTTACTAACTCAACTATTCCTGCTCAATGAAATGTCACGTATGTAAGTGTCAACAATATCTCATATGCACAAACGGAATAAGACTACTACCACACTATCCCTATCTACTACTGTATCACGTATGTAGGTAGTTGTGTGTGTCATGGCAATTACTGACGATGTGGGTGTAGCATACAATTAGTGCTCGTGCAACATAAACCGTCAGTAATGTGTTATATCTAAAGCTACGAGTCAGGTACATCAGATAATACTATGCAATGACATTCATATGAAATTAACTAATGTGCAACTACTATGCAGATAACATATCATATTCGCCCCGACGCATAACGCCATACGGGCGATTCCCCGTAGATGTTAAATCTATTCACATGGGGTCTCCAGCTATGAAAATCCGACCACCTGCTTCCCTTTGTTCGCAGCGTCTAAAGTCCCCGCTTGCGACGCTATAATTTCACAAACACAAGAAATAATCCGAACATCTCAGAATCGATCAAAATAACGCAAAACTACGTATTTAAAACGCACCAACACACTAAACCAACTCACGAGTACACGTCTAGTGGCTAACACGCACAACGATACCTCAATACCAAACTGAGTACATCGCAGCACAAACACACGACTCGTGTCGCAACACGTATCACACGGACTCAAAACACTAGATTATAGGTAATCGATCCCAGATTTTGCATACTGAATTTACTAAGAAAATAAACAGTACCAAACACCCCAAAACAACAGCAGACAACAACCCACAGAAGACCCACCCCAACCCTCATCTACCTAGCCGGCGTCGCCGGTCCTCGCCTTAGGGGTCGCCGGCCCCGACCGGTGGGGTGGCCTCCGTCTCTCAGGTGGTGTCTCAGGTCCACTAGTACATCTCTTTAAAATTGTTTGTTCAAACACTAAAATTCCCAGATCACAGCAGGTATAGAAACTCTAAAAAGACACTAAAAACCCGATATCGCCTCAATCGATATAAACAGCGTTCAACGCAACAACCAACGATCAAAATCACATAAAAACTCTAAATTAACAGTAGAGGAATTATACCTAACAACTTTGCTCACAAGTTCCAAGCTTTCCTTAGCTCCAAGTGATCCAAGAAGCAAGAACAAGGCTTTGTGCAACAAGTATGATATATTTGGGATTTTGAGGATTTTTGTGATAGAATTGATATGAAATGAGAAGGAATTGATCAAGGGCAGTAGAGAATAGAGGAATTTCGGCCAAGGGGATAAGGGAGTGATTTGTGAGGAATTTCCAAGCAATTTCCCATCATTTATTGCTTTCACACACAACACACACTCATGCATGCATCTACTCATTCTCTTTTCTTTTCTTTTCTTTTCTTTTCTTTTAAATCCTAGTTTAATTCTAGTCTACACATTAATCCTAAGTAAAGTGAGAAGGATTTTTTTTAACTCAATTAATTTTAAAGAAAAGATCGCTTAGTGAAATTTTCCCAAAATTTGAATACCGCATTAAAATAATATTAAAATTGGGAAAAATCAAATTGAACCAAAACGTCCCATATACTCCCAAAGCTTACGCACTAGCTTTATTTTAGCTAATCTAGGTGCTGGCAAGGCTATATGGTCGTTCGTTCACAGTCGGGTAAAAACGGAAAATACCGACAAACTTACCCTAAAACGGACAAATTCGCATAACGATTTCTAAAGCGTTACAATCTCCCCCCTTCTAGAAATTCGGTCCCCGAATTAAAATTTCATACTAAGCGTACCTTCAAAAAGATGGGGGAAATTCTTTCGCATCTCGCTCTCGATCACCCAAGTGATCTCCTCACCAGTAGGACTACGCCATAGAACCTTCACAGAAGGCAAGTCCCTAGACCGAAGTTTCTTCACCTGCCGATCCAAAATAACTATCGGTTGCTCGGTGAACGAAAGATCACGCTCAAGCTGAACGGTCTTGTGCTGAATCATATGAGAAGGATCATGAAGGTATCTAAGAAGCATCGACTCATGAAAAACGGGGTGAACATCCGGAAAACTAGGCGGGAGTGCTAAACGATAAGCAACAGAACCCACTCGCTCAAGGATCTCGAAAGGACCTACAAATCTGGGACTGAGCTTCCCTCTCTTCCCAAATCGCATAACGCCCTTCATCGGAGAAATCTTCAGGAATACATGATCTCCCACTGCGAACTCAAGTCTGCGACGACGATGGTCGGCATAAGACTTCTGCCTGCACTGGGCTGCTCTCATCCTGTCCTGAATCAGCTGGATCTTCTCCGTAGTCTCCTGAACAAGCTGGGGTCCCAAAACCAAACTCTCACTAAGCTCGGTCCAACAGACTGGCGATCGACACATCCTACCATATAAAGCCTCAAAATGTGCCATCTGAATAGTCTCCTGAAAGCTGTTGTTGTAGGAGAACTCAATCAACGGCAAGTGACGATCCCAACTGCCCCCAAAATCAAGCACACATGCACGGAGCATATCCTCCAGAGTCTGAATAGTCCGCTCCGTCTGACCATCGGTCTGCGGATGAAAAGCGGTGCTAAAACTCAATCTGGTACCCAAAGCTTCCTGAAGCTTCTGCCATAGACGGCTAGTAAACTGGGTACCTCTGTCGGATATGCTATAAAAACTGATCATGTAACAATAGCAAGGTTTAAGTATCTACATGTAAGCAAGTATGTATGATGCATGTCATAAACATCAAGATCAACAACTCAATATCATATATCAATGAAATACCACTTGAGGTATATACAACTATAGCTAAAATATGCGGTGTACATGTCAATATGAGTGCCTGATGTACATGTCAATATAAGTGCCTGATGTACATGTCAATATGAGGGTCTGATGTACATGTCAATATGAGTGCCTGATATACATGTCAATATGAGTGTCTGATGTACATGTCAATATGAGTGCCTGATGTACATGTAGCTATAGTCAGGTATACGTGAAATGGAATAAGGGTTACTACCTCAACTATTCCTGCTCAATGAAATGTCACGTATGTAAGTGTCAACAATATCTCATATGCACAAATGGAATAAGACTACTACCACACTATCCCTATCTACTACTGTATCGTGTATGTAGGTAGTTGTGTGTGTCATGGAAATTACTGACGATGTGGGTGTAGCATACAATTAGTGCTCGTGCAACATAAACCGTCAGTAATGTGTTATATCTAAAGCTACGAGTCAGGTACATCAGATAATACTATGCAATGACATTCATATGAAATTAACTAATGTGCAACTACTATGAAGCTAACATATCATATTCACCCCGACGCATAACGCCATACGGGCGATTCCCCGTAGATGTTAAATCTACTCACATGGGGTCTCCAGCTATGAAAATCCGACCACCTGCTTCCCTTTGTTCGCAGCGTCTGAAGTCCCCGCTTGCGACGCTATAATTTCACAAACACAAGAAATAATGCGAACATCTCAGAATCGATCAAAATAACGCAAAACTACGTATTTAAAACGCACCAACACACTAAACCAACTCACGAGTACACGTCTAGTGGCTAACACGCGCAACGATACCTCAATACCAAACTGAGTACATCGCAGCACAAACACACGACTCGTGTCGCAACACGTATCACACGGACTCAAAACACTAGATTATAGGTAATCGATCCCAGATTTTGCATACTGAATTTACTAAGTAAATAAACAGTACGAAACACCCCAAAACAACAGCAGACAACAACCCATCCCAACCCTCATCTACCTAGCCGGCGTCGCCGGTCCTCGCCTTCGGGGTCGCCAGCCCCGACCGGTGGGGTGGCCTCCGTCTCTCAGGTGGTGTCTCAGGTCCACTAGTACATCTCTCTAAAATTGTTTGTTCAAACACTAAAATTCCCAGATCACAGCAGGTATAGAAACTCTAAAAAGGCACTAAAACCCCGATATCGCCTCAATCGATATAAACAACGTTCAACGCAACAACCAACGATCAAAATCACATAAAAACTGTAAATTAACAGTAGAGGAATTATACCTAACAATTTTGCTCACAAGTTCCAAGCTTTCCCTAGCTCCAAGTGATCCAAGAAGCAAGAACAAGGCTTTGTGCAAGAAGTGTGATATATTTGGGATTTTGAGGATTTTTGTGATAGAATTGATATGAAATGAGAAGGAATTGATCAAGGGCAGTAGAGAATAGAGGAATTTCGGCCAAGGGGATAAGGGAGTGATTTGTGAGGAATTTCCAAGCAATTTCCCATCATTTATTGCTTTCACACACAAAACACACTCATGCATGCATCTACTCATTCTCTTTTCTTTTCTTTTCTTTTAAATCCTAGTTTAATTCTAGTCCACACATTAATCATAAGTGAAGTGATAAGGATTTGTTTTAACTCAATTAAAATTAAAAAAAAAGATCGCTTAGAGAAATTTTACCAAAATTTGAATACCGCATTAAAATAATATTAAATTTGGGAAAAATTAAATTGAACCAAAACGTCCCATATACTCCCAAAGATTGCGCACTAGCTTTATTTTAGCTAATCTAGGTGCTGGAAAGGCTATATGGTCGTTCGTTCACAGTCGGGTAAAAACGGAAAATACCGACAAACTTACCCTAAAACGGACAAATTCGCATAACGATTTCTAAAACGTTACATCCCTTCACTGCGATCATCAAGAACTCCGACTCTCGTGAGGCTCCAAGAGGTGAATGATGCGTCTTGCTTGAAGTCTTCTTGATCTAAGATGATCTACCTTGAAGAATCTCTAACCCAAGTTTACACTTCACTAAAGAACTTATTAGAGAAGTGAACACCCTAATCTATGTGGCTAGAATAGATGAGGATGATGAAGTAGGAATTTTGCCCTCTTTTGTTTTCAATTTCTCACATATAATCACCACAACTCAAAAAGCTAGAAAGCTTTTGCAAAAGCAAAAAGAAGAAGAAGATGAAGCTAATCCTTTTGTGATGAATAATGAATTATTGTTGTGGTTACAATTGCAACCATGAGTTAAGAATGAGAGTCTTAACTCTTGTAGAGAATAAACCATAGGTTAAGTGTTTGGGTTGGGTTAACAAATATCTTCACAAAATATCAAGGAATAAAAACAAAGTCAAAGCTTCATGAAGCATCCATGAACCTCATCCAAAAGCTAACCCAAAAGCTTACCCTAATCCAAACCCTAACTTGGTTTAAACTCAACAACCATGTTGCATTTGTAACCCTAACATGTTACAATATTATATATCACATATATAATATATAACGTAACAAAAGAAAAAAATACAATTAACATATATCGCATATATATCAATGTATTATCCGGTGAGAAAAAGAATCAATAAAGCGAACTTATATTAGTTAATGTAACGTAATATATCATATATATAATTATACATTAAATTATCGAATCAACACTTGATTCGATAATCCGGCTATATTGCATATAACCGACTAATATAACATGTACCATTTCATCGAATCAACACTTGATCCGATGACCCGGCTATATCACATATACCTGGCCGATATCTCATATCGCGAGAATAAAATACAGTATCTCATATCGCATTATTCTCGGTCCCGCACATATCACATATGTGCTCCTACTCCGTTTTTCCTGAGCCAGGAAACCTCTGTGTAGAACTCTAAAGAATCTTCAATACACCGGCAGTAGGTGATGATCATATCAAACATCCACAAGCTGCAACCGGTCAGCTAAACGTAACGGCCACCCAGGTATTGAGCGACAGAAGATCAACAAGCAAGCCTGTACATTCTCCTGTGAATCCAATCAGTAATACTACCGTACAGTCCGGTCTCTTCGTCTCATATGTCGCATATCAAGTCTAGGGGTGGTAAACGTCAGACCCTAGTAACCGATAAGTCATGTCGATGTGAGGCTCATAACGTGTCGAGAAACTACTGATAACTTTTACCAGTAGCACTCCATATCAGCCCTGGCCAGGGACTTCCAGTTATAGACAATCGAACACAGCACAACATCAACTCCCTATACCGGGAGAGAAGAAACCCCTCCTATCGCTTATTGCCTCCATGTGATTCGGGACTATACCCAAAAGCCACCGTTTTGCACGCCTTCTTGGACGTGGTAGGGTGGAAATCAAAGCACAGTGGGAATCACACAAGACTCTATGACGATCTCGGGTCTACAGACTAACCTGTACCAATGTCACCGGAGAACTGCTGTCTGACGATAGGTATATTACCATCTAGGAGTTCTCGGCGAGTCCGTTCAGTGTACCTAGTCTCCACTGAGCACCCGTACACCATCTTTGATGTCAAACACCAATGGATATAGGATCATCCATCGCCCATCATATGGGTCAAGATGCGTATACGCTAGTCTACTCTGGAGTATCGATGCCCTGTCTCGATACTCCCTCGACTAGGAACAGTTATAGGATATACTCTTTTACTACCCTGGCCCCACTAGTATGATCTGCATCATAGTCATAGTAGTCGAGTACATATCCTAAGGGCTTTATCAACATGTGAGAGCAAGACAGTAAACCAATACAAGTCAACATGTTAAGATAAAGTGAAACCAAATAGCATACTATCATGTCGAGCAAGAAAGTCCTCTCTATATATATCCAAGCATCCACTATAATATACATCATATGTATAACAATGGCCTCTAGGGCAAATATATAACTAACAATCTCCCACTTGCACTAAGGCCAGCTGTTGTAGTATCTTATACCCAACAACCCGAAGAGTCTCTCAAATAGTATCTGGGGAATGGCCTTCGTGAGTGGATCCGCAGTGTTGTCCATCGTGTCAACTCTCCTGACCTCGATCTCACGGCGATCAACTATCTCCCGGATCAGGTGATACCGCCTCAGAATATGTCTGGACTTCTGATGGGACCTGGGTTCCTTGGCCAAAGCCGCAGCTCCATTGTTATCACAATACAAAGGTATTGGATGCTCAATGGAAGGAACCACACCAAGTTCAGTGATGAACTTCTTCATCCAGACAGCCTCTTTGGCAGCATCGTTGGCAGCGATGTATTCAGCCTCCATCGTCGAGTCCGCCACGGTTTCTTGCTTGGAACTCTTCCAAAAAACAGCCCCTCCATTCAGGGTAAAGACAAATCCCGAGTGCGACTTAGAGTCGTCCTTATCACTTTGGAAGCTCGAATCGGTAAAGGACTCCACCTGGAGTTCTCCGTTACAATACACTGAGAACATCTCCTTAGTTCTTCTCAAGTACTTGAGAATGTTCTTCACATCTTTCCAGTGATTCTCTCCTGGATCTACTTGATACCTACTCACTACACTTAGTGAGTATGCTACATCGGGTCTAGTACATAGCATCGCGTACATGATAGAGCCTACTGCCGAAGCATAGGGTATCCCTTGCATGCGAGCTCTTTCCAAATCAGTCTTGGGAGACATCTCTTTAGAGAGAGTGAGTCCAGAGATTGTGGGCTGGTTCCCACGCTTGGATTCTTCCATACTAAATCTCTTTAGTATGGTGTCAATGTACCTGGATTGGGACAATCCCAGTATCCTCTTAGATCTATCTCTATAGATCTTGATTCCCAAAATGCAGGAGGCATCACCTAGATCTTTCATTGAGAATCTTTGTGATAAGAAGAGCTTGAACGAGTGCAGCATAGGAACATCATTTCCTATCAAGAGTATGTCATCCACGTACAATACGAGGAAGACAACCTTACTCTCTGCAACCTTCTTGTAAATACAAAGTTCATCTACGTTCTTGATGAAGTCAAACTCTTTGACTACAACATCAAAATAAATGATCCAACTCTGCGATGCCTGCTTTAACCCGTAGATGGATTTAAGCAGCTTGCATACCTTTCCGCTGCTCCCACTATCTACGAAGCCCTCTGGCTGAGTCATGTACACGCACTCCTTTAAATCTCCATTTAGAAAGGCGGTCTTAACATCCATTTGCCAGATTTCGTAGTCATGGTATGCAGCAATGGCAAGTAAGATCCAGATGGACTTAAGCATAGCCACTGGAGAAAAGACTTTGTCATAATCTATACTTAGTCGTTGACGAAAACCCTTTGCAACAAGTCTAGCTTTGAAAGTCTCCACTTTTCCATCTACACCAAGTTTATTTTTAAAGATCTACTTGCTCCCAATGGGTTTTACCCCTTCAGGAGCAACTTCCAAAGTCCATACTTTGTTGGTGTACATGGATTCTATCTCAGATCGCATTGCATCCAGCCATTTCACAGAGTCCCCACTCGTGATGGCCTGCTCGAAGCTAGTCGGGTCATCATCTTCCATGATGCAATCCTCGCTTCCACCATCAATGAGAAAACCGTAGTATCTCTCAGGTGGATGAGGGAACCCTACTAGATCGGGGGAGAGGCTGAGGTTCGTCAGGAACTAGTGAATCCTCTAGTTCTACCAAATCTTCTGTTGCAGTTTGTGTAGCTGTAACTACTTCCAGTTCTACCTCATTGCCACTAATTTCTTTTTCAAGAAATTCCTTTTCTAAAAAGATGGCATGCCGAGATACAGACACATTTTGTTCCTCGGTGTGGTAGAAGATATACCCACGCGAATGTTTAGGATATCTAATAAACTTACACAGAAAAGACCTTGCCCCGAGTTTGTCCGGATTCTGTGTTTTCACATATGCCGGACAACCCAATATCTTAACGTAATTAAGATATGGTCTCTTTCCCTTCCATATCTCATATGGAGTGGATGGCACAGATTTGGTGGGAACCATATTCAATAGGTCCGCAGCTGTTTCCAGTGCATATCCCCAGAAGGAAATAGGCAACTCAGCAGTGCTCATCATAGAGCGCACCATTTCTAATAGGGTGCGATTCCTCCGCTCCGATACACCATTGTACTGTGGTGTATAGGGAGGAGTAAGCTGAGAGGGAATACCATTCTCTTTTAGATAGTCCAGAAACTCATTGCTCATGTATTCTCCTCCTCGATCAGATCGAAGGATCTTAATACTTTTGCCCGTTTGGTTCTCTACTTCGTTCTTATATTCTCTGAATTTCTCAAAAGCTTCAGACTTGAGTTTCATCAAGAACACATATACGTATCTTGAGAGATCGTCAGTGAATGTAATGAAGTAGGAAGAACCGTGCCTGGCATGTGTAGACATGGGACCACATACATCACTATGTATCAGTCCCAAGAGTTCTGTAACTCTTTCTCCGTGTCCACTAAACGGAGTTTTGGTCATCTTGCCTTTAAGACATGACTGGGAAGTGTCATAAGATGAAAGTTCGAACGGATTCAAATATCCATCGTTATGCAACTTAGCTAGTCGTGTTGCATTGATATGACCTAGTCTACAATGCCACAAGAACGATTCGTTCATTTCTGAACTCTTCCTCTTATGTGTGTTTTGTAAATTAAGTACTGTAGTTTGGTTGAGAACGTATATGCCATTATTTAACGATCCTGATCCAATCAACTTTTGATTCAGGAATATATTCATAACATTATCCTGTACTACAAAATTATATCCGTATTTTCTCTATAAAGAAACTGATATAAGATTGCATATCAGGGTGAGAATGTAATAGCATTCGTTCAGAACTAATGTATTACCATTTGGTAACACAAGGTGATATTCGCCAACTGCTTTGGCTGCAACATTTGCACCATTCCCTACTCTTACGGAATGATCACCCTCTCCCAATTCCCTACATTTACGTAGCCCATGTAACATATTACATATGTGGGATCCTGATCCGGTATCTAATACCCAGGACGTAGAGTGAACTGAGAAACAGTTCTCGATAACTAACACACCTGAAGAAGATACATCAACATGTTTATTCTTCGCTTGGGTGGCGTGAGAATCCAGATATTCTTCTATTCCCTGCTCAGACTTATAACAATTATAAGTAGGAGCGGGACCAACGTTCCCATACTCAGTATAACAAGCGGGTTTAGTCAATACATCCATATTATTATCTTGATTAAGGCCTGATATGGTCTCTACCTGGAGAAAGAGAGAGAAAAAAACACTTCAGTGTATGCTCTTGCAAGATTAGACTGGTTATTATCTTATCTAATCAGGTTGGCTCCCACTGCTTTTTATCAAATCTTCCTTAAAACCCTAAAAGGTAAGACTAGCCGGGATTAATTACACCTTACAAGTTCACCAATCTTTCAGCCAGGCCAGTGTTGGTACTTTGAGGGAGGTTCCCCGTGCTTTCGTACGGACCTAATTAGAATAAACCTCGTTTTCCCAGAGGCATAACCCCGTTAACACCTTTCTAGTCACCTACTTGATCGGCTAATTGTCCTGTGTAAAATTCTCCCAGGAGTAACTCTTACTCGCAGTGGGTATCAGGAACCATCTATCTCATAGAAGGTATGCAATCTCATTGCAGATTTCAACACTTGAAATTCCCGATAATTCTTTTACCCCTAGCGTCCCATGACCTTGACGCAGGCCAACAAACCATAGTCCGCTAGTCAAGTTCAACCCGTACATTTCTTGATTGAATTAAACCCACCCGCACGACCCTTGACGCAGGGCAACAAAGTCGTACGAATACCCTAATCCAATCACATCTCATGTTACAGATAAGCACTAGTTAGCTACCGCACACTACGCCTTGATGCTGGCCAACAAACGTAGCACGAATACTAAGTAGTATCTATCTGAAATATAGGAAGGCTACGCAGGTTTTTCTGAAAACCTATTGCGTAATGAACTTGATATCGTTTTAGAAACAAGTGATTTTGAAAAGAAGTGTTTTTTAGGCTTTTTCTAGTTTTGCTAAAGAGGTCACTCCCGGTGAAGGGATCTCGGCTCTTTCCTCATCGAATAAAGTGCAGGGTATATCACATATACCACTATGCAAAGCAAAAACTGTAGCTACTCTTTTTGAAAATTTGATTCTACAACATCTTTTAGGTTTCTTTTCTTTTATTAATCTCATTAATAAATCCCATCATTTATGCTTCCTAAGCATCATAGAAGAAACGAAAATACAGCGTACACTTATGTCATCCGCATTCGCCACAATGTTCCGTTATGCATCGTCAGGTTACTTAACTAACGGCAAACCGGGACGGGACTAGCGCGGGTGCAAAACATAAGCAATGTTTATTATATATCATATATACAATAATAAAGTATTCGTCCCACGCATATAATATGATCATATCACAGTATATCAGCAGCAGAAGAAACATATGAAATATTGGATATACTAGGAGGTCCGTGTTTTATATCAAGCCTGTATAAAACACGGATTCCACGGTCGCAATGAATAGCCAAACCCACATCCCTAGACCCTTACGAGAGCGGAAAGTAACACTACCAATTCTAGGGTTAGGAGACCCGGTCTCGACTCCTCGAGATGGCCTCCCACCGGACCCTAGAACCCGGTTACGTGTGCTCCCCTCCTTCGGTCTATCCTAATGCGGAAAAGTAAATAATATACAATGGTGACATCAACCTCATCCCGGAAGTGCCCCAATAAAAGAATATTACATACAATGAATTTTACATGAATGAAAATAAAAACGCT
The DNA here is from genome assembly GCA_030015575.1 of Agapanthus africanus. NCBI lineage: Eukaryota > Viridiplantae > Streptophyta > Magnoliopsida > Asparagales > Amaryllidaceae > Agapanthus > Agapanthus africanus. Next base: position 415,709,786 of record JASDDO010000022.1, read on the forward strand.
CATCTCACATAAAACCCCGGGCTATTCATAACACGGCAATCCAATATATCATATCACAACAACACATAATATCTCATATCATCAACGTAAGCAAGTATGCGTATCCCGATTGTCGTTGATGTATAGCAATGAAGCCGGCAATACCCCACATACTACACTTACGGTCGCAGAAAAGAAAGTGAAAAACTACAACATTTGGAATCCACAGTTGCCTTAGACATCGTAAACCCGAAATATCACATATTACGGATTTCATGCCTAACTATATGAATTCCACATATTGTAACAATCATAGAATATCATGACGATAATTAACGTTTCGATCGAATCAACATACACTCACAAATTACACCCGTGAGCTCAACACTTGAGCAAAGTCAAAACACTCAAAAACCGTGGCACAGTGTCTATGGTCCAGCCGTAGAAGGAGTTAACCAACGCCTCACCTATGACACCACGGAACTACGGCAAACCCGAAGGTTCGAACGCGGTTCCGTGGGCATAGAATCGAGTTAAGGTTATTATAGTCTTCTAGGGGGTCCATAGGGGTACTTGAACGATTTTACGAATATAATCAACTTCGGAAAATTACAACACTTGGAAATTTCAGCGGGGTACAAAATGTGGTGTGCGATGTTCGATCGAACTGCTAAAAATAGTCAAGGTTACCAATACAGTGTTAAAATATACACTACGAAGCACTATGAATTAGCCCTAGGTCAAACTAATCATCACATGAAAATTGGGCTAAACAAACAATACTAGGAAACCCAAAATGAACCCAAAAGAGCACAGATAGAATACGGGGTGCAGAGGAAGCAATGGGCCGGCCAGGCCAGAATTTTGGCCTTGGTGCTCGGTCCAAATCCGAGCACCACCACCCCCTCCGTATTTCACCCATGTTCATATTTTGGCCCATACTGCATTCTGCACCCGTTTGAAAAAATTTTAGAGGACTTTTTTGAAAATTTACAGAGAGCAAAATGGAGGGTTTCAAATATTGTATTTCGGAGTGGATTTCGTTTTCGTAATTGATTTAACTCCGTATCTAGAATTCTAGTTTGTCTCTGATACCACCGTTGGGCTTCTCTTGCACCTAGTCTAGGGTTTGGTAGCATCACTCATGCCACTTTAAAATTTAGAAAGGTGCAAAGCAAGCAAACCATGAATCATGCTAGAATTTATAGGGTAACAAAGTTTGTATCACATACAAAGAAGTAAAGAGATAAGGATTACAACCTTTGTAGTCCATTCCTTCGCTTCATAAGCTCCATGTTGAGGTCCCTTCGCAGCGATCATCAAGAACTCCGACTCTCGTGAGATTCCAAGAGGTGAATAATGCATCTTGCTTGAAGTCTTCTTGATCTAAGATGATCTACCTTGAAGAATCTCTAACCCAAACTTACACTTCACTAAAGAACTTATTAGAGAAGTGAACACCCTAATCTAAGTGGCTAGAATAGATGAGGATGATGAAGTAGGAATTTTTCTCTCTTTTGTTTTCAATTTCTCACTTATAATCACCACAACTCAAAAAGCTAGAAAGCTTTTGCAAGAGCAAGAAGAAGAAGAAGATGAAGCTAATCCTTTTGTGATGAATAATGAATTATTGTTGTGGTTACAATTACAACCATGAGTTAAGAATGAGAGTCTTAACACTTGTAGAGAATAAACCATAGGTTAAGAGTTTGGGTTGGATTAACAAATATCAAGGAATAAAGACAAAGTCAAAGCTTCATGAAGCATCCATGAACCTCATCCAAAAGCTAACCCAAAAGCTAACCCTAATCCAAATCCTAACTTGGTTTAAACTCAACAACCATGTTGCATTTGTAACCCTAACAAGTTACAATATTATATATCACATATATAATATATAATGCATTAAAAGAAAATAATACAATTAACATATATCGCATATATATCAATGTATTATACGGTGAGAAAAAGAATCAATAAAGCGAACTTATATTAGTTAATGTAACATCATATATCACATATATAATTATACATTAAATTATCGAATCAACACTTGAATCGATAATCCAGCTATATTGCATACAACCGACTAATATAACATGTACCATTTCATCAAATCAACATTGGATCCGATGACCCGGCTATATCACATATACCCGGCCGATATCTCATATCACGAGAATAGAATACGGTATCTTATATCGCTTTATTCTCGGTTCCGCATATATCACATATGTGCTCCAACTCCGTTTTGCCTGAGCTAGGAAACCTCTGCGTAGGACACTAAAGAATCTTCAATACGCCGGCAGTAGGTGATGATCATATCAAACACCCACAAGATGCAAACGGTCAGCTAAATGTAACAGCCACCCAGGTATTGAGTGATCAGAAGATCAACAAGCAAGCATGTACATTCTCCTGTGAATCCAATCAGTAACACTACCGTACAGTCCGGTCTCTTCGTCTCATATGTCGCATATCAAGTCTAGGGGTAGTAAACGTCAGACCCCAGTAACCGATAAGTCGTGTTGATGTGAGGCTCGTAACGGGTCGAGAAACTACTGATAACTCTTACCAGTATCTCTCCATATCAGCCCTGGCCAGGGACTTCCAGTTATAGCCAATCGAACACAACACAACATCAACTCCCTATACCGGGAGAGACGAAACCCCTCCTATCGCTCATTTCCTCCATCTGATTCTGGACTGTACCCAAAAGCCACCGTTTTGCACGCCCTCTTGGACGTGGTAAGGTGGAAATCAAAGCACAGTGGTAATTACACAAGACTCTATGACGATCTCGGGTCTACAGACTAACCTGTATCAGTGTCACTGGAGAACTGCTATCTGACGATAGGTATATTACCATCTAGGAGTTCTCGGCGAGTCCGTTTAGTGTACCCAGTTTCTACTGAGCACCCATACACCATCTTTGAAGTCAAACACCAATGGATATGGGATCATCCATCGCCCATCATATGGGTCAAGATGCGTATACGCTAGTCTACTCTGGAGTATCGATGCCCTGTCTCGATACTCCCTCGACTAGGAACAGTTATAGGATGTACTCTTTGACTACCCTAGGCCCACTAGTATGATCTGCATCATCGTCCTAGTAGTCGAGTACATATCCTAAGGGCTTTATCAACATGTGAGAACAAGACAGTAAACCAATACAAGTCAACATGTTAAGATAAAGTGAAACCAAATAGCATACTATCATGTCGAGCAAGAAAGTCCTCTCTATATATATCCAAGCATCCACTATAATAATATCATATGCACAACAATGGCCTCTAGGGCATATATATAACTAACATCCCCTTCTCTCGCTCGCTTAAAGCTGCATTCAGTTGTGCAATCTGGGCTTCAATGGTTTTGATGGTTTGCCCTTGCACAGAAGTGTGTTGTACCAAAGACTGAATGGAAGACTGGATGTTGGCATTTGATTGTGTCGATTGCTTTACAAATGCCTCCAGACTTCGTTCTAGCGAGGAAACCTTATCATTGTTTGACGGAACAAAATTGTTTTGAGGAAAAGAATTGTTGGGTGCAAAATTGTTCGTCGGATTTTGAAAAGGTTAGGGTTGGAAATGTTGCTGATATTGATTTTAAGCTTGTTGTTGAGGAGGAGGAGGTCTTTGGAAGTTATTGTGGCCTCGGAATTGTAGCTGATTTTGATTCCAGGCGAAATTGGGGTGGTTCCTCCAACCAGGATTGTAAGTGGAAGAGTATGGATCATTTCTTTTTCTTTGCTGAAATGCAGCATTGAACTGATCCTGTCCTTGAACAGGTGGACTGTAAGAACACTCTTCGGTCAGATGGGATGGGTCTGAACAACAAGTGCAGATGGTACGAAGGGGAAGAGCATGGGCAGGAGAAGGCGATGAAAATTTGCTCTAAATTGCTTCTAGTTTTCGTGTGATAGCAGCCATTTCGGATTTCATTTCAATTGAGATATCAAGTTGATGAACGCCTGACCTAGAGGGACCGGAAGTAGTAGATGAATTGTTCGGTCTGGTGCTTTTCCACTGAAGCATTCGCTCCGCGAGATCGTCAAAAAATTGCCAAGCTTCCTAGTCAGATTTTGATAGGAAGTGGCCTTGACAAATGGTTTCCAGCAACTGCTTAGTTGCTGGGTTCAGTCCTTCGTATAAGGTCTGGCAAAGTTGCCATCTCTCAATACTGTGATGAGGGCACTGAACAAGAAGGTCTTTGTATCGGTCAAAGCACTTCCAAAAAGGTTCAACAGGAAGCTGGGAAAATTTGTTTATTTCGTTTCGTATTCTCGCGGTTTTATGATTTGGGTAAACATTTTTAAGAAGCACTTTTACAAACTCATCCCAGCTGGTTATGGAATGCGACGCGGTGCTATACAGCCACTTTTCAGCTAGGTCACATAGAGTGAAACGAATGACTCATAGCCGTATAGCATCATCGGATAGTTGGGTTGTCTTCATCATTGCACAGACGTTCTGGAACTTGTTGATGAAGATATAGGCATCTTCGGATTCCAGTCCGTGAAATTTAGGCAACATGTTGATGAAGTGGTGCTTAATTTCGAAATTATCCCCATTGGCCGGCGGAAGTGAAAGACAGGTAGGAAGTGCGGAGCGGGTAGGATAGAAACGATCCTGGAGCGCGATTCGCTGTGGCGCTTCAACAGGAGGTGGTTGCGGGTTATTCGCACCCAGTTGAGGTGGAATCAGTCCCGAGGTAGGTAAAGGGTTGTTAGGATTGAATACTGACATCTCAGAAGATAAAGATGAAGGTGAAAATGTATGAGCAGAATTCCAGTCAACGTCGGAGTTGGCCGGCAAAGGTAAGGATGAAAGAGGTGTGGAGCGATTTCGACGTCGGAGTCGATCGCATAGTCGGTTGCGACTAACGAAACACAGACTAGACGGTCACTAGTGTCCTGAGTCCAACCGGGCATACACTAAACGAGTTTAGTATAGTCAAAGTGTAGAATGTGAGGGTAAGAAAACGTCAATGAAGAATATGTGGATGAAAGGTGAGTGAAATGGGATTCTGGCGTCAAAGGGCAATTTTTTTTTATAAAAGTTTTTATATTTTGTTTTTTTTTGTTTTTTTTTAGAAAGAGTTTTGCAAGAATGTGTACAGACTTATTTCAAACAATCACAGTTAAAACATGCACAATCTGTAAGTCTACGGTAGCGCCCCGGCCGTCTTTCCGAGGCCAAAATACGGAAACGAAAATTTTTCTTAACTTGAAAACCGGCCCTATCGTATGCTTAAATCCCGGATCAAACCATTAACCTATAACTAGCTATCTAGAGTGAGGGTTGGAAAGCTATACCGATCGATCTGTGTCCTTCGGTCTTTGGCCACCATCCCAAGCTCCTCGCGGCAACTCCGGTCTCGATCTCCTCGTCGGAAAGGGCACCACATCTACGAGTCTTTTTACGGGCTCCCGCTTCATCCGAAGCAACTCGGGCATGAAGTGTGCTAGCCGACGTGTCCAAGGTGATGTAGAGAATGTTTGTGACCACTTTGTCTCTTGCATCCATAAGATGGATGGAGGTTAGAGATGTTGCCATTAATGGAAAATTTAAGCTAGAGGAAGAAGAAGAAGAAGAGAAGGATTTTACTTCTTTTCTTTTCTTTTGCTATGGAATAAAGAGAGTGCGAGAGTGAAAACAATAATATGAGATCTCACCCCTAAGGCAGCCCTTCTCTCTCTCTCTTCTAATCATATCAATACAAATCAAGCTCATAATGTGACATTTACATACAAAAAGAGACCATGAGTCATATATGTCTATGTCACATTAAAAGCATCTCATGATGAATTCAAGCTCATAATTTACATTTATAAACATTAATCCAAATGTTTGCAACAATAAAAAGATATGGCAACATCTAAAGTAAACTAGTGACGGATCACAAGGATACCCTTCACCTGTATATACATACCTGCACCCGCATTCCGACTGAATGCAAATGCGATGAGACTAAAGTAATCCAACAAATCTAATACTAGGATCCGGCTTAAACCAAATACCACTAGTATGATCCGCCCGATCATGATCCGTGCACTACTGCACATATATGATCGGACCATGCCATATATCATACGGCCTCTACAACATTTCGCCCGAAACTTGAGAAACTGTCTGTGGGGGACTCTAAAGACTCGTCAATACTTTAGCTGTGGATTTAACCACTAGCACGTCATAGGTATTAGCCGTACGTAACGGGCTACCATGTATTGACCAAAAGGGAGGTCGATGAGCGAACTCGTCCTGACACCCTACTGAGCCTGTTAGTGACAATATCCGTACAGTCCGGTCCGTTCGTCTATGAGCATCGCATGGCGGGCCTAGGGGGTTGGTAAAAGTCAGACCCCCAAAAGCGGTACAAGTCGTGTCGGAGTGTACCCCAGAACACCCTGAGATACTACTGGAATACCTACCAGTAAATCTCCTGCCTTGGCCAACGACTTCGTGTAATAGCTCTCCTAGACACAGCGCGATCTCACCCCTAATACCGGGAGAGACGAAACCCCTGCCGATCCGCTCACTGCCTCCATGTGGCTCGGGACTTTACCCAACTAAAACCTGTTTGCACGACTCCTTTAAGCCGTGGTAGGGTAGTAATCAAAGTACAGTAGGAACTCACACGAGATAAATGACGATCTCAGGTCGATGAACTAACCTGTACACATGTTACCAGGGAATTGCTATCTGACGTCAGGTATAATACCAACTAGCATGTTCCCGGCGAGTCCTGTCCGGTGTACTCATAACCCAATGAGCACCTGTATACATCTTAGGTGAACAAACTGATACCAATGGCTTGTGAGACCGGCCACCGCCCCTCGTCGGGGTCTCGACTGTATAGACTAGTCTACTCCAGAGTATCGATGCCCTCTCTCGAAACTCCCACGACTAGGGACCACTTTAAGGATGTGCTTATAGACCCCAGCTCCCACGTATATGATCGCCATCATACTGCTGGCAGTCAAGCAAGAATCCTAAGGGCTCTATCAACATGTAATAGTGACCTGTAATGTCACCTAAAGCAGTACACGATGATAAAGATAAACCAGATAGCATACTATCATCTTCAGTAAGACTGTCCTACCGGCATAAGTCATCCCTCAATCATTGCAATCACGTGCCTGTGATCCAATAATTGACTCTGAGGGCACTATATCCAACAATCTCCCACTTGCACTCAAGGCTAATTATTGCGATGTCGCATACTCACAGCCCGTGTGATACCGAACACCCAACTCCTCTACTAATCAGTCTCACAAAGCCCGTTTGCGAAACTATTGCGTTCGAGGAATAGCCTCGGTGAGTAGATCCGCCCTGATGTTTCTTTCTATGTCTCTCTTTATCTCAAGTTCGTGGAGAAAGCCATCTCCCGAAATGAGCAATACCTGTCTTAGAATATGTCTGGATATCTGATGGTACCTAGTTCATAAATGAACTCCAAATCCAAACTTCTTAGACTATATCATCAACTGAACTTAATCTGTATCCTGCGCCATGCCTCCCTCGGTATCCGCTTGGACCTCCTGTCCAAACTACTGCCCCTCGTCAGAGGAAAAACTATAACTCTGACAGTCACTCTGTCATCCAGGTCACCTTGGAAGCCTGGAATGATAACCGTCTCCCGAAAGAGGCTGCCGTTATCAGATCCCTATAACATCCACTTATGTTCTAAAACTGCTTCCGCTCGTTTCTCCAGGTTTGGATTAATATCAACTTATTGCATCTAGTACAAAAACAATGTCTGGTGTGGTACTTGACATCTCATGATCAACTCAATTGCCTGAGCAAGTGATCTGCCAATCATGCACATCCCTCTCCCCTTTAGTCTGTAAGACACCTTTAGAGAGGGTGACTCCATCACCTGCAGGTACACTACCATGCCTGGAGTCGTCCATTCTAAAATACCTTTAGATTGCTGTCTAAGTACCCAGATTGGATAACTACCCAAATCTAGATCTAAAACCATAGATCTAGTAACCAGAACGTCTGATATAATATCCAATTCCTATATGGAGAAACCACTGTGTGACAACCAAAGTATAACCGATCGTAGTGTAGGAACTTCACTTCCTACTATGTGTATGTCATGTATATACCAGGACATCACACCCTACTACCTTCTTAACAGATCCATCTCCTATTCTGATGAAGTCAAACCTATGACTGTCACATCAGAAATAGATGATCCATCTCCGCTATTTCTGCTTTAATCCATAAATAGACATAGGCTACTTGTCCACCAATGCTTCCGCATCTCCCACTGACTACGACAACCCTCTGGCAGAATCCTATACACGTGCACTTCTAAAGCTAGTTTAGAACGATGCTATACTCATCCTCCTGCCGGGTCTCACAGTCTGGAACAACAGCAATAGCAAGTCTAGGTAAACAAGAACCTCTCTGTCACCGTCCTTGAGGATACCGGAGTACCTCTCGGGTGCTTGAGGTTACCCACCATATCTGCGGAGTGGCTAATGGAATGTCAAACCATATTGAATATTTAGGTTCTTATCAAATTTTCAGTAATGTTTGCGGTTCTGGAATCACATCCAGTTCTACCATACTCCCACTACTGTTTTCTGAAAAAATCCATTTTACTAAAACTGTGGCGAGTCAAGAACAATATCACTATTGATCTTCCATATGGTAGAAAGTCAACCCTCGTCATAGCCTGGGTCAACCCACAAACAGCCATTACAGAAACGTGCCTTGAGTTATCCAGAGTCTGGTTTTAAGAATAAGCCGGACAACTCCCCGTACCTTAATATTGTTAAGATATGAACTATTCTATATCCAATATAGAAATAGAGGCACTGATTTAATTGGAACCAGATTCAAATCATGCAGCTATCACCAGTGCATGTCAACTAAATGGAGAGAGGCTGATTAGCATTACTCAACTTAGGAATACATCCAGATATGAGTAACCTGAAAGAGAAGCAAGTTCTCTTAATCATTACTATCAACTGAATACCATACACAATTATCTACATCTTCGATCACCTTGAAGAATCTCGATACTTGCAACGCCTGGTTCTCTACTTTACTCTTATACCTATAACTTCTCAAAACTATGACCTTGTGTTTCTACGAAACACTTGTCTATGAACTAGAGAAGTCATAAGTAAACAGAATATAGTCCGAGTACCAATCCCTCTGTCCAAATGGACAACATACAATACTTTGTATAAGTCCGTTGTGTCTAACAACTCATACCCAGTGTGTTGTAGGTTGAAAACTGTGTAAGTGCACGGCGGCACCCCAGCCGTCAATCCGACGGCCAAACGCGGAAACGGTGATAAACTTTAATTTTTGCGGACTTAGCAAACCGGCACCACCGCGCACTAAAACTCCGGATCATGCCATTAAACTAGATCTAGCAAAGTAACAAGATAGGTTAGAGATATACCGACTGATCCGAGTCCTCCGGTCTTCATCTCCACTCCGATCTCCTCGCGGGATCTCCGGTCGTCGCCTCCTCGCCGGAAGGGCACCACGTCGCCTGCATCTTTTACGGGCTCCCGCCTCTATATCGAGGCAACTCGGGCATGAAGCCGGCAACTCGACATGCCCAAGGTTTGCTGTAGGATATGTAGAGTCTTTGTCTCATTGGGGTATTGGAGTTGCCTTGATGGAGGAATCAACAAGATATCAACTTGGGGTTTTATGGTAGCAATGAAAATGAGATAGATGATTAATTTCCCACACCAAAATGAAACCTCTCATTTTTTCTCCTCATTACAAGATGTGGCCGGCCATTTCTTGAATGGAAATGGTGGAGGGATTGTGAACAAAACACAAGAGGGAGGTAAGTGTAGGAAAAGAAAGAGGTAACCATAAACAAACATCAACCATGCTTCTCACTTTAATCAACCCATACCCATTCAAATCATAATTAATGCAAGTGATGGATGAAAGATGCTAAACATATCATAATCCCACAATTGCAAGAAACCCCCTCCCCAAATGTAATTTGCAAAACTGCAAATTACCCCCTCCATCGGAAAAGTCCGGCCGGGAAAGAACAAAGGAAAACCGGCCGGAACAGAATGCAAACAGGCAACTCCAGAAAACTGGTCCCGTAATAAATTACAGGAAACCCCCATACTGTGCATACACACCCGCATCTGTATTCCGTCCGGATACAAATGCAATGAGACAAAATCTACACTGTACTAAACTAGGACCGGCTTAAGCCAAAGCCGGCTAGTAATATCCGTCCGATCCTGATCCGTGCAATACCGCACGTATCTGATCGAACGCTGCCATATAACCATACGGCCACTAGTACAAAACTGTCCGATCCTGATCCGTGCAATACCGCACGTATCTGATCGGACCCTACCATATCTCCATACGGCCTCTACAGCATTTCGCCCGAAAGCTGAGTAACTGAAAGTGTGGTGGACTCTAAAGACTCGTCAATACTATGGCTGTGGATTTAACCACTAGCACGTCAGAGGTATAAGCCAATACGTAACGGGCCACCAGCTATTGACTAAAAGGGACGTCGATGAGCGAACTCATCCTGACACCCTACTGAGCCTGTCAGTGACAATATCCGTACAGTCCGGTCCGTTCGTCTATGAGCATCGCATGTCGGGCCTAGGGGGTTGGTAAAAGTCAGACCCCCAAAAGCGGTACAAGTCGTGTCGGAGTGTAGCCCAGAACACCCTGAGATACTACTGGAATACCTACCAGTAAATCTCCTGCCTTGGCCAAGGTCTTCATGTAATGGCTCTCCTAGACACAGCGCGACCTCACCCCCAATACCGGGAGAGACGAAACCCCCGAAGATCCGCTCACTGCCTCCATGTGGCTCGGGACTGTACCCAACTAAAACCTGTTTGCACGACTCCTTTTAGCCATGGTAGGGTAGTAATTAAAGCACAGTGGGAACTCACACGAGACAAATGACGATCCCCTGGTCGATGAACTAACCTGTACACATGTCACCTGGGAACTGCTATCTGACGTCAGGTATAAGACCAACTAGCATGTTCCCGGCGAGTCCTGTCCGGTGTACTCATAACCCAATGGGCACCTGTATACATCTTAGGTGAACCAACTGACACCAGTGGCTTGTGAGACCGGCCACCGCCCCTCGTCGGGGTCTCGACTGTATACACTAGTCTACTCTGGAGTATCGATGCCCTGTCTCGAAACTCCTACAACTAGGGACCTTTTAAGGATGTGCTTATAGACTCCAGCTCTCACTTATATGATCGCCCTCATACTGCCGGCAGTCAAGCAAGAATCCTAGGGGCTCTATCAACGTGCAATAGCGACATGTCAGGTCACCTAAAGCAGTACACGATGATAAAGGTAAACCAGATAGCGTACTATCATCTCGAGTAAGACTGTCTTCCCGGGATAGGTCCTCCCTCAATCATTGCAATCACGTGCCTGTGACCCAATAATTGACTCTGAGGGCACTATCTCCAACAAACTGTACTTATGGTTAAGAAGAATTACACCGCTGTTTAATGCTCCTTACCTAACCATCCACTGATATAGGTAAATGTCATAGACATAATTTCAAAAGGTTATATCTCACTCTATAAAAATAGACGTACAGATATATCAATTTGAAATTGGTGCATAACAACGGATATTCAAAACCAAATATTTGTCGTCCGGCAAACAACCCAGGTGATTTCCTCAAATATCACCAATTACAACGAATCCCGATATAATGAGGATGATCACCTAATTCCCAATAACTTACTCCCACTCATCATCTATAAAACCATACAGATGTGAGAATCATACCTGGTAAATACATACCCTGGAGTGAGTACTAATTGGGAAATCAGTTTTCTATTATCAATACACAGTGAGACTAAAACATGAATATGTTTCGAAGGGGTATCCGGGTATTCCTAGTAATTCCACTTCCATTATCAGATTCACAACTATAACTGTATGTTTCTTCGCCATCTCTCCAAATCCCTTTATATGTCTTTAGTCATTACTTTCTGTACACCCCCGTTAGGCTAAATGGTTTTCTTCCTTCCCTACCGTTCGGCACCAGCCTATGGTTTGGAAGAAGACTATCCATTAAGCGTAATTGGTGTACTGTCCTAATCCTAGGAGCACTCGCAACCCGAGAGAAGGTAAAGATAAAAGACAACTGAATAAAACCTTATTTACTATTTCTCCTGAACCAGAATCCATCCCCGAACTGGAACAAGTTCCTTCGAGTTCGTATATAACCATACGATGGAGTATCCAATAAACTGTGGATCTTCGTAGTGATACAGAGTGTTCTGGAGAAATACAAAGGTGATGTAGGATTGGCGAAGAAATACTTGGTTTGGTCGTAAGTAGCATTCGCAATTTACTTTGCCCTCTTACTAATCCCTTTATTTGTCTTTACTTAATACCTTCTGTACACCATCGTTAGGTTAATCGGCTTTCTTCATTCCTGACCGTTCGGCACCTGCCTATGGTTTGGAAGAAGACTATCCAATTAGCTTAATAGGTGTACTGTCCTAATCCAAGGAACACTCGCAACCTGAGAGAAGGTAAAATGAAAAGACAACTGAATAGTCATGTTTTCTCCAGAACCAGAAACCATCCTCTTACAAATTCCTTCGAGTTCGTATATAACCATACGATGGTTTTATCCAATGGAAGTGGACATTCGTAATAATACTGGGTGTCCTGGAGAAAAAGGGTAAAAGAAGGAGTGGCAATGAGGTATGCAACTCTGACATCCAAAAACCAGTGTTATAAGAAGGTCCGGTCAATCTTGGTCACTGAGTCATAGTCAAGGTCGGGTCATGGTCGCTGTCAAAAAGAGAGAGAAAAGAAACACTCTGTGTGCACTCTAACCTAGATCAGAATGGTTACCAATTTATCTAATCAGGAATCCTCCCACTGTAACCTCAAATTTTCCTCCAAATCTGAAGAAGAATTAGTCGGGATCACCCGAGCAGTAAACCAACTCATCAGTGGGAATTGGGATCCAACTATCATCGCATGATAACGTGACGGAATCCACTCACGTTATCACACACCAGAAGGTATGCGCATGCCTGGCAAGTTTCAGTTTCTTTAGAAACTCCCGATGTGATTTTTACCCCATGCTCTTATGACCTTGACTTTGGCCAACAAATCATAAGTCACATGTCAAGTTCTTCCCGTCATTATTCTGGTTAATTTGAACCCACCCGTAACTACCCTTGACTTTGGCCAACAAAGCAGTACGATTGTCCCAAACCAACGCATCTATCTATGCAACAGAAAAGTAACAAATAGCTACCATACACTATGCCTTGACTTTGGCCAACAAACAAAGCATGAATACTAAGTGCTACCCGTCTGAAATGATGGAGGGCTACGAATGGTTTTTGGCGAAAAACCTTTAACGTAATGAACTTGATATCGTTGAAAAAACCGAATAGCTTTTTATAAAAATATAGTGGCGAAAACCTTTGCTAAAGAGGTCACTCCCAGTGAAGGGATCTCGGCACTTTCCCCGTAGAATGAGGTGCAGGATATTCCAACTGAATACCTCTACGCAAAGCAGAAGGCAATCGGCTATAGTGAAGTTATTACCCTGACGCAAACTTCTGTCCAAGGGGTCACTCCCGGTGATGGGATCTCGGCCCTTGCCTCGTCGACTGAGGTGCAGGATATTCATAACCGAATACCACTGTGCAAAACAAAAGGAAACTTCCTTGCAATAACAGCTTTTTGAAAAGTGTTCCAACAACATCAGAATAGGTTTGTTTAGCTTGCATTGATCTAAATCAATGCAGTCCCATTAATTAATCACACCACAAAAGAACGAAAATATGATGTACGTATATGCCATCCGCATTCGCCACTGGGTCCCGTCATCACCCGTTAGGTTACTTAACTAACGACAGAGCGGGAACTGGACCAGCGCGGGTGTAAAATATATACAACATCTACTAGTATATATATCAATATATAATATTCGCTCAAGGCGTGAAAAAAATGCAACATCATAGAAATGTAATAAGCATCACAAAACAATACAGATAATCTGGGATCTCCGAGTTTCATTGAGCGGCTACCTAAACCCGACGTTCCCCTGGTCGTGTGGATAGCCTGTGCAATGAAATCCTAGACCCCTACGGGCGCAGCAAGTTACCCGCCAAAACCTGAAGCGAGGCATCCCCCTTCAACAACGTGAATGGACCACCCAGCACTTCACGGAATCCGGTAACTTGAGCACCCCTCCTTGGGTCAACCTGTACCCCCTACGAGTGCGGCGAATAGCCCGCCAATTCTAGAGTAAAGCCCCCTCTGTCTCAAAGCCATGAGATGCGAGCCCGTTGCCCTCTAGAACCCGGCTATCCGTGCACCCCACCGCGGGGTAATCCTAGTATAGAAAGTAAAATATATATACAACTGGTACATCGACCTCAGCCCGGTCGTGCCCCAAAAGAATAATATACAAACAGGCAGTGACGGTAGTCCACATGTCGGACGCTCGCCCCGCAATATCAAATGTACATAATAATACCAAAACTGTACTACCATTGCATCCAGGCTATCTGTAGGGTTCCTAGGCACACTAATGAGGTCTTACAAGGGATCAAACATGGCTGATTCAAAATTTTCATGTGCCTACAAACCCTAATACGGATCGTTAACTAGATGTATAGACGATGCGATGCAAGTAAACAACTTTAATTTAAAAAGAAAGAGGTTACAACCTTTGTAGATCCATTCCTGCACCTCCTAGGCTCCGTGATGACGTCCCTCCGCTGTCCATATCGAATCCCGGACTCTACCATCGGCTTCATCGGAGAAAAGGGCGGGCTAGATCGTCGACTTCGATGCCGAAGATGATCTACGTCGAGGCAACTCAAGATCAAACTCCAACTTCACCAAGTCATGAAACTTGTGAAGAAAACACCCTATACTACTTGGCAAGTGGTAGAGGATGAAGAAATAGGAAGTGGGTTCACTTTAGAATTGGATTTCTCACTCTTTTTCTCAAGTTGCCATTGATGGAAGCAAGCTTTTTCTTCTTGTTGAAGATGAAGAAGATGAAGAAAGAATATGATAAGTATATTTCAAAAAGGAAAATAATATGAATACTTATCATATACCAACCATAGTTAGGTGTAGAGAATAAACTACGGTTAGTTTGAATGGTTAGGGTTAGGCATGAAGACAAAATGGTCACTTAGTCAAAGCTTCATGATGCTTCAACAACAAACAAAGAAAGCCACCATTTTCTCTTTATCATTTCAAAAAGAATAATAAATAAATAAATAGATAATAAAATGAAAACCCTAACCATTACACAACCATGGTTTAATCTTTACACAAACCCAAGTGAGCATGTATCATCAAACATGATACAAACAAGTTCACAAAAATATATCACATATACAATGTGCATTTCAAGTGAGAAAATCCATTTAAAGTGAACTAATATTAGTCAATGCAAAGTAATATATCAAATATATAATTATGCATTAAATCATTAAATCAATACTTGATTTAACGATCCGGTCATATCGCATATAACAGACTAATATCCAATGTATCGGCTTATCGAATCAATCCTTGATTCGATAACTAGGCTATATCGCATACAACCAATCGATACATTCATCGCGAGAATAGAATACGGTATCACATACTCGCATTATTCCCGGTCCCGCACATATCTCATATGCGCTCCTATTTCGTTTCGCTTGAGCCAGGAAACCTCTGTGTTGGACTCTAAAGACTCGTCAATACGCCGGTAGCAGGTGATGATCATATCAAACACCCACAAGCCGCAAGCGGTCTGCTAAACGTAACGGCCACCTGGGTATTGAGCGATCAGAAGATCGACGAGCAAGCCGGCTCACACTTCTGTGAATCCAACCAGTAACACTTACCATACAGTCCGGTCTGTTCGTCTGATATGTCGCATATCTCGCCTAGGGGTGGTAAAGGTCAGACCCCAATATCTCGATAAGTCATGCCGACGTGAGGTCCATAACAATTGTGAATCTACTGATAACTCTTACCAGTATATTACTGCAACCCTGGCCAGGGATTTCCTGTTATGGCCAGTCGAGCATAGCGCAACATCAACCCCCAATACCGGGAGAGACGAATCCCCTCCTATCGCTCATTCCTCCATGTGAATCGGGACTGTACCCAAAAACCACCTGTTTGCACGACTCAGTAGAGCCGTGGTAGGGTGGAAATCAAAGCACAGTAGGAGACACACAAGACTCTATGACGATCTCGGGTCAACAGACTAAGCTGTACCAGTGTCACCAGAGAACTGCCATCTGACGTGAGGTATAATACCATCTGGGAGTTCTCGGCGAGTCCGTTCAGTGTACCCAGTCTACACTGAGCACCCGCATACCATCTCCGATGTCAAACACCAATGGATATGGGATCATCCATCGCCCATCATATGGGTCGAGAAGATATACGCTAGTCTACTCTGGAATATCGATGCCCCGTCTCGATATTCCCACGACTAGGAACATTGAAGGATGTACTCATTGACTACCCAGACCCCACTAGTATGATCTGCATCATAGTCCTGGAAGTCGAGTACACATCCTAAGGGCTTTATCAACATGTAATCAGAGAGACAGAAAGTATACATGTTATGATAAAGAGCAACCAGATAGCGTACTATCATGTCGAGCAAGAAAGTCCTACCTATATATGTCCCAGCATGCACTACAATATACATCCAATGTACAGTAATGGCCTCTAGGGCATACATATAACTAACAATCTCCCACTTGCACTAGGGCCATCTGTAGCAGTAGTTGTACTATCTAATACTCAACCATCCCCTAAAAGTCTCTCTTTGGGAAAAGGCCTTTATGAGTGGATCCGCCGTGTTGTCCTCTGAGTCTACTCTTCTAACCTTGATCACCCTGGAGATAAACTATCTCCATGATCAGGTGATGCTGCCTCAGAATATGTCTGGGTCACTGATGGGACCAGGGTTCCAGGGCCAAAGCCACACTTCTATTGTCATACAATGGCAGGAACCTGGTTCATCTTATGAACCAATATACACCCAAACTTCCTCTTTGGTAGTATCTTTAATAGCGATGTTGCCAGCCTTTATCGTCTAGTTTGCCACGGTATCTAGCTTGGAACTCTTCCAACATACCGTCCCTTTACTGAGGGTAAAGACAATGCCTGTGACTGACACTCAGTCGTCCTTATCACCCTGGAACTTTTCCAATGATTCTCTCCAGGATCGAGGAGGTATCACCTTTATCCTATTGGAGAATCCATGTGACAAGAGGAGATCGACCGATCGTAGTATAGGAAACTTTTTTTCTATCAAGAGTATGTTGTCCACGTACAATACGAGGATGACTACCTTACTTTCTACTACCTTTTTGTTCATACAAGGTTCATCTACCATTTTGATGAAGTCAAACACTTCGACTATCATGTCAAAACAGACGTTCCAACTCCGTGATGCATGCTTTATTATGTAAAGTAACTTGCACACGTTTCCGCTGCTCCCACTGTTTACGAAGCCCTCTGGCTGTGTTCTTATAGACGTTCTCTTCTAAATCATTATTTAGAAAAGTAGTCATGGCACCCAACCACCAGATATCGCAGTCATGGTATGTAGAAATGGCAAGTAGGATCTGGATGGACTTAAGCATAGTCCCTAGAAAAGGTTTTATCATTATCCACACTTGGTTGATGACGAAAACTTTTAACAAGTCTAGCTTTGAAAGTCTCAACTTTTCCATCTACACCAAGTAATCTTCTCAAGATATACCTCCTCCTGATGGGGATTTAACCCTTCAGATATCGCAACCAAAGTCCATACTTTGTTGGTGTATGTGGATTCCATCTCAGATCGCTAAGCATCCAGCCATTCTTACAGAGTCCCTACTCTTGATGGCCTGCTCGAAACTAGTTAGGACATCATCTCATGATGCAATCCTCGCTCCCACTGTCATCGAGAAACCGAAGTATCTCTCAGGCGGAAGAGAAACCCTACCAGATCGGCGGAGAGGCTGAGGTTCATTGGGAATTATTGAATCCTTTGGTTCTTTCAAATCATCAGTTGCAGTTTTGTATAGCTGGAACCTTTCCAA
The DNA here is from genome assembly GCA_030015575.1 of Agapanthus africanus. Taxonomy (NCBI): domain Eukaryota; kingdom Viridiplantae; phylum Streptophyta; class Magnoliopsida; order Asparagales; family Amaryllidaceae; genus Agapanthus; species Agapanthus africanus. The sequence continues at coordinate 415,727,868 of JASDDO010000022.1, forward strand.
TTCTACAGAACTGACCTTACCTCGATCTTGTCCGGATTTGCTTTTGACATAGGCCGGACAATCCCAAATCTTAACTTACTTAAGAGATAGGCTCTTCCCATACCATATCTTATATGGAGTGGTAGGCAGTGATCTGATTCGAACCTAATTCAATAGGTATGCAGCTTCTCAAGTGCACAACCCCAAAAGGAAATAGGTAACTCAGTAATACTCATCATAGAGCACACCATATCTAATATTGTGCGATTGCTCCGCCCCGATACACCGTTGTGCTGTGGTGTATTCAGAGGAGTAATACTTAGAGAGAATCTCATTTTCTTTTAGAATAGTCCAGGAATGCCATGCACAAGTATTCTCCTCCCTGATCTTATCATAGGACATAATACTTATACCCGTATTTTGGTTCTCTACTTCTAACTTATATTCTGTGAATATCTCAAAAGGTTCGGACTTGTGTTTCAATAGGAACATATGTCTAAATCTTGAGAGATTATCAGAGAATGTAATGAAGTAAAAAAGGAACCGGTCTTGGAATGTGTAGACTGGAGACTTTCATACATCAGCATGTAACTATCCCAAGAGTTCATCTAACTCTTTTTCTGTTTCAAGTAAACAGAGCTATGGTCATCTAATCTTTGTGACATGACTGGCAAGTTTCACAAGATGTAAATTCAAACTAATTTAAATATGCATCTAAATGTAACTTCAGCTAGTCGGGTCGCATTGATATGACCTAGTCTACAATGCCTCAAGAAGGATTTGTTAATTTCTGAACTCTTCCTCTTGTGTGTGTTCTGTATACTAGGGATTGTAGTTTGATTTAGAACGTCAATTCTTTTAGATAACGTGCCTGAACCGATCAACTTTTGATATAGGAAATGTTCAAAACATTATCCAACAATACAAAATTATATCCTTCTTTACTAATAAAAAGACTGATATGATTTTGTATATCAGGTTCGGTATCTAATAACATTCGTTCAGACTCAATGTATCGGTAATACAGGGTGACAGTGACCAACAGACTTGGCTACAACACTTGCCCCGTTTTCTGTCTCATGAAACTTATCACCTGTTCTCAGTTCTTTACCTATCTGTAGCCCATGTAACAAATTACATATGCGGGATCCTGATCCGGTATCAAATACCCAGGACGTAGAGGATACAGAGAAACAGTTCTTTGTAATGAACACACCCGAAGGAGATGCATCATATGCACTTTCTTCGTTTGGGCGGCATAGGAAATCTGGTATTCCCCAATTCCTGCTCTGTCTTATAACAATTATAAGTTGGAGTGGGACCAACGTTCCCCAGCTCAGTATAACAAGCGGGTTCGGTCAATATATCGGTTTTATTATCTTGATTAAGGCGTGATATGGTCGCTACCTGGAGAGAGAGAGAAGAAAACACTCAGCGTATGCTCTTGCAAGATCAGATTGGTTATTATTTTATCTAATCAGGATGGCTCCCACTGTTTTTATCAAATCTTCCTTCAAACCCTAAAAGGAAAGATTAGCCGGGATTAATTACACTCTACAAGTTCGCCAATCTTTCAGCCAGGCCAGTGTCGGTACTTTGAGGGAGGTTCCCCGTGCTTTCGCATGGACCTAATCACAGTAAACCTCGTTTTCCCAGAGGCGTAAGCCCATTGACACCTTTCTAGACACCTACTAGATCGGCTAATTGTAATGTGTAAAACTCTCCCAGGAGTAACAATTACTCGCAGCGGGTATCGGGATCCAACTATCACATAGAAGGTATGCAATCTCATTGCAAATTTCAACACTTGAAACTCCCGATAAAGGTTTTTACCCCTAGCACCTATGACCTTAACTATGGTCAACAAATCATAAGTACTAGTAAAGTTCTACCCGTCATTTCGTGATTAATTAGACCCACCCACATGACCCTTAACTAAGGTCAACAAAGTCACGCGACTGTCCTAACTAATCACATCATATGCGGTGTAGGAAGACATCACTTAGCTACCGTACACTGTGCCTTGACTCTGGTCAACAAACACAGCACGAATACTAAGTACTCTACTTCCTAAAATGACGGAGGGTTGCGAATGGTTTTTATGAAAACCTTTAACGCTCTGAACTTGATCTCGTTGCGGAATCAAATAGTTTTTAAATGGAATGTTTTTGAGGCTTTTCTAGTTTTCCTAAAAGGGTCACTCCCGGTGAAGGGATCGTCGGCCCTTTCCTCGTCGAATGAGGTGCGGGATATATTATATATATCACTGTGCAAAGCAGAAACTATAGAAGCAATCAAAAGACAAACCGAGGGTTGTAGCATCTGCCAGTTATTGCTAAAGGAGTCACTCCCGGTGAAGGGATCTCGGTCCTTTCCTCATCGAATAAGGTGCAGGATGTTCTATAATGAACACCGCGATGCAAAGCAAGAACTGTAGCTACCTGTTTTATTTAGAAATTCGATTCCACAACATCTTTTAGGTTTATTTTCTTTCATTAATCACATTAATGAATATCCCATCATTTAAGTCCACCTAAACATCAGAGATAAATATAACGTACGCTTATGCCATCCGCATTCGCCTCGATGTCCCCTCATGCACCGTTAGGTTAGGTAACTAACGGCAGAGCGAGGCATGGCTAGTGAGGGTGTAAAACATAAGCAACGTCTATATAATATATCATATATACTAATACTATATCTATCTGAACAAATCACATGATCACATCACAGATAACGCAGCAGAAAATTATCATATGAAATATTGGATATACTAGGACGTCCGTGTTTTTAATACGAGCCAGTATAAAACACGGATTCTACGGTCGTGATGAATAGCCAATCCCACACCCCTAGACCCCTACGAGAGCGGCAAGCAACCCTACCAATTCTAAGGTTAGGAGACCCGGACTCGACTCCTCGAGATGGTCTCCCACTGTACCCTAGAACCCGGTTACTTGTGCTCCCCTCCTTGGGTCTATCCTAATGCGGAAAAGTAAATAATATACAAATGGTGACAACATCCGCAACCTGGAAGTACCCTAATAAAAGAATATTACATACAAGTTTTTACATGAATGAAAAAGAAAATCACTCATCTCACATAAAAAAACCCCGGCTATTCAAATACGACGATCCAATATAACATATCCAGCAACACATAACATCACATGTCATCAACGTAAGTAAACATGCGTATCCTAATTGTCGTTGACATATAGCAACGAAACCGGCGATATCACATATTACAATTACGGTCACATAAAAGAAAGTGTAAAACTACAACAGTTGGAATTCGCAACCTGCATAGACATCGCATGCCTAATCAAATGAATTCCTTAGACATCGCATGCCTAACAATTATAAACCCCTCATTTTAGTCTCTATATCGAAAATACTTTTCAATATCAAGTCGGGCAATTCAACAGGATTCCAGAAATTCTGATCGAATGCTCGTCGCAAACTTTAGTAGACAGCCGCACCCCTGACACCGTCGACGAAGTGCACTAAGGTGGAACACCGCTACCGCGAGCACCCGAACGGATGCTTTCGGCGACGGGGTTCTCCTACAGTCACTTGGTCAGGGCTATGGGGTGTAGCTGTCTATTGAGTTTACCGGCAAATATCTGTGTACGCTACGTGATTGCGACGGACTTTTGATCAGATCAAAATTCCGTGGCAACCGATTAAGTGAGACTAAACTGCTATGTTTATAACATTCATTTAGTTATCTCATAACTACTTGTGGATTCCAATTATTGTATCACATTCCAGATAAATAGAAAATGTTAAACTTTCCGATCGAACAATCGAACACCCAAGTTTTCCCGAAACAGCTCAACACATGAAATAAGTTTAAAAACATTCACTTCATTCCTCAGTACCAACGGTCCAGCCGTAGAAGGGTCAAGCCAACGCCTCACATGTGGCATGTCGTACTGCCCCAAACCCTAAGGTTCAAAGGGCAGTTCAAGACGGTCACATAATCGAGTTAAGGTTTGTTGTCTTCTAGAGGGACCATCGCGTTACTTGCACTACATTGAACGTTCTTAAACTACGGAAAGATCCAACACTTGGAAATTTTCCGGTAGGGGAAAAAGTGGGTATTTATATCCGGTCGAACTTTTTAACAGTTTCTAAAATATCCGGAAAAACTTAAACGAAGTTAAATTATCCGATCAAATTAACGATTCCCCAATAAAACCCTAGAATACTCAACACTTGAGTGGAATTAAAAAATTCCCATAAAAAATTGCCAAAAAAGGACCTAAGAATAAATATATGAAATTTCAGGGACTAAGTCTACATTTTGGCCGCGGAACCGCCGCAAAACCCATGGTTTCGACGCGGTTCCGCGGTCAAATTATTGATTTAGTGGACCGTACTTCACAGTAATTCTTAGGTTTTCCTGCTTAATTTTTTGAGAATTTTTAATTCACAAAAATCCACTGTTTGAAAAATTGTACAAAGAGGGTTGAAATCGGGGGATATCGGGTTCGATCGGACTTCTAGCTTCGTCTACACATCGCCTAAAGCTCTACCTAGGCTCTGATACCACTGTAGGGTTCCTAGGCACACTAATAAGGTCTCACAAGGGATCAAACATGGCTAATTCAAAATTTTCTTGTGCCTACAAACCCTAATACGGATCGTTAACTAGATGTATAGACGATGCGATGCAAGTAAACAACTTTAATTTAAAAGGAAGGAGGCTACAACCTTTGCAGATCCATTCCTGCACCTCCTAAGCTCCGTGATGACGTCCCTCCACTGTCCATATCGAATCCCGGACTCTACCATCGGCTTCATCGGAGAAAAGGGCGGGCTAGGTCGTCGACTTCGATGCCGAAGATGATCTACGTCGAGGCAACTCAAGATCAAACTCCAACTTCACCAAGTCATGAAACTTGTGAAGAAAACACCCTATACTACTTGGCAAGTGGTAGAGGATGAAGAAATAGGAAGTGGGTTCACTTTAGAATTGGATTTCTCACTCTTTTTCTCAAGTTGCCATTGATGGAGGCAAGCTTTTTCTTCTTGTTGAAGATGAAGAAGATGAAGAAAGAATATGATAAGTATATTTCAAAAAGGAAAATAATATGAATACTTATCATATACCAACCATAGTTAGGTGTAGAGAATAAACTATGGTTAGTTTGAATGGTTAGGGTTAAACATGAAGACAAAATGGTCACTTAGTCAAAGCTTCATGAAGCTTCAACAACAAACAAAGAAAGCCACCATTTTCTCTTTATCATTTCAAAAAGAATAATAAATAAATAAATAGATAATAAAATGAAAACCCTAACCATTACACAACCATGGTTTAATCTTTACACAAACCCAAGTGAGCATGTATCATCAAACATGATACAAACAAGTGCACAAAAATATATCACATATACAATGTGCATTTCAAGTGAGAAAATCCATTTAAAGTGAACTAATATTAGTCAATGCAAAGTAATATATCAAATATATAATTATGCATTAAATCATTAAATCAATACTTGATTTAACGATCCGGTCATATCGCATATAACAGACTAATATCCAATGTATCGGCTTATCGAATCAATCCTTGATTCGATAACTAGGCTATATCGCATACAACCAATCGATACATTCATCGCGAGAATAGAATACGGTATCACATGCTCGCATTATTCCCGGTCCCGCACATATCTCATATGCGCTCCTATTTCGTTTCGCTTAAGCCAGGAAACCTCTGTGTAGGACTCTAAAGACTCGTCAATACGCCGGTAGCAGGTGATGATCATATCAAACACCCACAAGCCGCAAGCGGTCTGCTAAACGTAACGGCCACCCGGGTATTGAGCGATCAGAAGATCGACGAGCAAGCCCGCTCATACTTCTGTGAATCCAACCAGTAACACTTACCGTACAGTCCGGTATGTTCGTCTGATATGTCGCATATCTCGCCTAGGGGTGGTAAACGTCAGACCCCAATAGCTCGATAAGTCATGCCGACGTGAGGTCCATAACAATCGTGAAACTACTGATAACTCTTACCAGTATATCACTGCAACCCTGTCCAGGGATTTCCTGTTATGGCCAGTCGAGCATTGCGCAACATCAACCCCCAATACCGGGAGAGACGAATCCCCTCCTATCGCTCATTGCCTCCATGTGAATCGGGACTGTACCTAAAAACCACCTGTTTGCACGACTCAGTAGAGCCGTGGTAGGGTGGAAATCAAAGCACAGTGGGAGACACACAAGACTCTATGACGATCTCGGGTCAACAGACTAAGCTGTACCAGTGTCACCAGAGAACTGCCATCTGACGTGAGGTATAATACCATCTGGGGGTTCTCGGCGAGTCCGTTCAGTGTACCCAGTCTCCACTGAGCACCCGTATACCATCTCCGATGTGAAACACCAATGGATATGGGATCATCCATCGCTCATCACATGGGTCGAGAAGATATACGCTAGTCTACTCTGGAATATCAATGCCCCGTCTCGATATTCCCACGACTAGGAACATTGAAGGATGTACTCATTGACTACCCAGACCCCACTAGTAGGATCTGCATCATAGTCCTGGAAGTCGAGTACACATCTTAAGGGCTTTATCAACATGTAATCAGAGAGACAGAAAGTATACATGTTAAGATAAAGAGCAACCAGATAGCGTACTATCATGTCGAGCAAGAATGACCTACCTATATATGTCCCAGCATCCACTACAATATACATCCAATGTACTGTAATGGCCTCTAGAGCATACATATAACTAACACTATCCACCACGACAAAACCGCAACATCACAGCACAACACAGAACATCAACGTGAATTTCACGTTCGCAAATTCGTCTAAAAGGACTATAGCAATTAGACGGGATTTACCGATCAAATGACATTCACGGTCGCAGATATAATGTAAATACTGTTAACTAACATGTTTAAAACTTTCGATCGACAAAAATTCCCGAAGTGGGCCCCAAACAAAATACCCAGTACTCAAATAAATCTGGGCCCAAAATAAAATTACCAGAAACACTTTTTTCAACTCAGGAATCAATGTAGGAAAAATGGTACAGAGACATTACTGTTCGTCGGCGGAACCGCGGCCAAAAGGGGGTTACGGTCGCGGTTCCGCGGCACAACAGTGACATCATGCAACCATTTTTCTTCAGTGTTCTCTAAAAACCCTGCCTGATTTTCTGCAACACACCAAATAATTTTTTGACAACAGAAAAATTTCTACAGAAACTGATGACTTGGAAACGCGGTTTTTGGAATTTTCGTCCGATCGAAGTTCTAAACATGTTAGAGCAAGCTAGAAAAGGTTAATGACGTGTCTCTGATACCATGTAAGTCTACGGTAGCGCCCCGGCCGTCTTTCCGAGGCCAAAATGCGGAAACGAAAATTTTTCTTAACTTGAAAACTGGCGCCATCGTATGCTTAAATCCCGTATCGAACCATTAACCTACAACTAGCTATCTAGAGAGAGGGTTGGAAAGCTATACCGATCGATCCGTGTCCTCCGGTCTTTGGCCACCATCCCAAGCTCCTCGCGGCAACTCTGGTCTCGATCTCCTTGTCGGAAAGGGCACCACATCTACGAGTCTTTTTACGGGCTCCCGCTTCATCCGAAGCAACTCGGGCACGAAGTGTGCTAGCCGACGTGTCCAAGGTGATGTAGAGAATGTTTGTGATCACTTTGTCTCTTGCATCCATGAGATGGATGGAGGTCAGAGATGTTGTCATTAATGGAAAATGTAAGCTAGAGGAAGAAGAAGAAGAGAAGGATTTTTCTTCTTTTCTTTTCTTTTGCTATGGAATAAAGAGAGTGAGAGAGTGAAAACAATAATATGAGATCTCACCCCTAAGGCAGCCCCTCTCTCTCTCTCTTCTAATCATATCAATACAAATCAAGCTCATAATGTGACATTTACACACAAAAAGAGACCATGAGTCATATATATGTCTATGTCACATTAAAAGCATCTCATGATGAATTCTAGCTCACAATTTCCATTTCAAACATTAATCCAAATGTTTCCAACAATAAAAAGATACGACAACATCTAAAGTAAACTCGTGACGAATCACAAGGACACCCTTCACCTGTATATACATACCTGCACCCGCATTCCGACTGAATGCGAATGCGATGAGACTAAAGTAATCCAACAAATCTAATACTAGAATCCGTCTTAAACCAAAAACCACTAGTATGATCCGCCAGATCAATATCCGTGCACTACTGCACGTATATGATCGGACCCTGCCATATATCATACGCCTCTACAACGTTTCGCCCGAAACTTGAGAAACTGTATGTGGGGGACTCTAAAGACTCGTCAATACTTTGGCTGTGGATTTAACCACTAGCACGTCAGAGGTATTAGCCATACGTAACGGGCTACCAGGTATTGACCAAAAGGGAGGTCGATGAGGGAACTCGTCCTGACACCCTACTGAGCCTGTCAGTGACAATATCCGTACAGTCCGGTCCGTTCGTCTATGAGCATCGCATGGCGGGCCTAGGGGGTTGGTAAAAGTCAGAACCCCAAAAGCGGTACAAGTCGTGTCAGAGTGTAGCCTAGAACACCCTGAGATACTACTGGAATACCTACGAGTAAATCTCCTGCCTTGGCCAAGGACTTCATGTAATAGCTCTCCTAGACACAGCGCTATCTCACCCCGAATACCGGGAGAGACGAAACCCCTGCCGATCCGCTCACTGCCTCCATGTGGCTCGGGACTGTACCAAACTAAAACCTGTTTGCACGACTCCTTTGAGCCGTGGTAAGGTAGTAATCAAAGTACAGTGGGAACTCACATGAGACAAATGATGATCTCAAGTCGATGAACTAACCTGTACACATGTCACCAGGGAACTGCTATCTGACGTCAGGTATAATACCAACTAGCATGTTCCCGGCGAGTCCTTTCCGGTGTACTCATAACCCAATGAGCACCTGTATACATATTAGGTGAACCAAATGACACCAATGGCTTGTGAGACCGGCCACCGCCCCTCGTCGGGGTCTCGACTGTATACACTAGTCTACTCCGGAGTATCGATGCCCTGTCACAAAACTCCCACGACTAGGGACCACTTTAAGGATGTGCTTATGGACCCCAGCTCCCACGTATATGATCGCCATCATATTGCTGGCAGTCAAGCAAGAATCCTAAGGGCTCTATCAACGTGTAATAGCGACCTGTAATGTCACCTAAAGCAGTACACGATGATAAAGATAAACCAGATAGCATACTATCATCTTGAGTAAGACTGTCCTACCGGCATAAGTCCTCCCTCAATCATTGCAATCACGTGCCTGTGATCCAATAATTGACTCTGAGGGCACTATATCCAACACAATCAAACCTAGAGCTATGGTCTTCTAAGTCCACTGGACTGCTCCTAACTGTTCCAATGTGATAAGTTGTGAGATAACCCTCAAATCGTCTCTTCACTGCCAATTGTGGCCAGGTAAGCACAAATGAAGAAAGGAGGGTTCCACTCACGAAACACCGTGAGACGGGCCTTTTAAAATTTCCTTTCTCACTTGTCTAACCTAGGCACCACAAAGTCAAGTTTAGATAAACGATTGAATTCCCACAACCTTCCTCTGTCCTAATGAGCACGACAGTCCTTAGTTGGCTGAGTCTAGATATTTTTTAATTAAACTCAAGGGTGATGCATATGCTTTTAGTGATTTTTGGGGTTTTAAGAAGGGTAATGAAATCCCCACCCAATCTTAATTGGTGTTATAGCCCCTTAGATTCCGTATTAATTATGCAAAGCAGTAACACACCAAAAATCTAAAACACTTGCAAATTATTTTTTTATTTGGCAACGCAAAGAATCCTGCACAAAAACAATTTATTGGGTAGGTGAAAGAGAATCTGTGCAAAGAAACCTGCAGGAAAAATATTTCAGTGGAGTTCAGAGGAGAGGAAAGGAGAAAAGAGATACTAACAGTGAAAATTGGGTGTTGACGTCACCAGCTGACCGCGGTTCCGCGGTCAAACCCATGATTCTGCCGCGGTTCAACAGTTGGTTTGGATCTTCTGATTTTTTCACCTGTGCTGAGTTGGTTCTCCTCTTTCTGTTTAGATCCCCTGATTCTGGATTTGTTCACTGAGTTTGCTCCAGATCTGAATCAGGCCTTCTTCCAATCCTGCACACTTGCACAAAGATTTTTTCAAAAATAACAATATGATTTTTTTTGTTTTTTCAATTTTTATATTTTTATATTTTTTAATTAACCCGAAATTACACAAAGAATTAAACTACCATCTCCCCGGCAACGGCGCCATTTGATTGTTCGCGTTTTGCGTATTCTTAATTTTTAATTACCGCAATCAAGACGGTGTCGCTTGTTAGCTAGCCGGTTGAGTACGGGTCGATCCACAGGGATATGGAATCTTTTTCTTTATGTTTTAACGAGTTAAGTCCAAAAAATTGGTGGTTTGTTTTAAGATCTACGAATGAAATAAAAGATGATAAAAAGGGCTTGCTAGGGTTAAGATTTGGTTAGTTCGAGTTTTAGGAATCCCTCACTTTTTCAATTCCCTTTTTAATATCGGTGTTAAGGTAATCGGCAACAACGGCGATTAGCACGACTAGAAAGGAACTTGCAAGTATAAGCTAGGCTTTCCATGCTTAGTTTCTTCCTTTTGGTCCATGTCCGTCCGTTCTTGTCTCTAAGCCCTAACCTCCAATTAATTCAACCACAACCGGTCGAACTAGGGAATCACCGCTATCATGTAGGATAGGGCGCCTTAGTGAGCGGATTGTTGTTCAACTAAAGGGAGTCCGAATTAAGGTGTTGGGCAAAGAAAAGAGTGAGAGAGATTTCCTTCTCTCAAACCTTCCTTCTCCTGCCCTAACAAGTGAGAAATTACTCACCCATTAAAAAGATAAAAATAAAACAAAGGGAAGGTAGAAAGAATTTTAGGTTAAAAGGAATTTTTACAACTAGCTATTCGAGACCTCACCAAGGCAAGGATCTTACTCAAGTATCATCGTTGTCAAAGAAAAATAGAAAAGGAGATAACAAAAGAAAAACACAGATTTAATTCTACACCTAAGTTAACAAATGAAAATTGCAGATAATAAAAATGCGATAAACAATTGCGATAAAAATAAAAGAACTCACTTTTATTGATAACCTCTCAAAAACTCACGACAATTTTTCATAGAGAATTTTAAATTCTAAATCTAAAAATAAAAAGAGGCATATTAATTTGGCTTTGAACTTTTCTATTTATAGATATAAAAACCTTAGGTTTACATTCTGATCCATACACGAAATTACAAAACTACCCCTAGAGAGCCGAGTCAAAGCACCGACACTGCCACCGACATGCGCAGAACGCGGCCGCGGAACCGCGGCAGAAGTGCCTGTTTGGCCGCGGTTCCGCGGCCATTTGGTGGACTTGGGGCATCAAACTTTCTGGTCTTTTTCATGTTGCTTTTATCTTCTGTTTTATCCTCTTGGTTTCTCATAATCTCTTCAATTTCCTTCCAGATTTTTAACAGCGCAAGATAATGTGGACTTTTCCCTTGAGCTCCGCGTTGAAGATAATGTGGACTTTTCCCTTGAGCTCCGCGTCTTGGATCTTATGCTGCCCTTGTGCCTTGTGCATTGAAGTGATCAACGATTTTCCATTTTATCTCTTAAACTAGTAGGCGGCATCATACGAATGGTTAGCGGAGATCAGTATTCATCTGTTGTTAGTCGTAGTCCCACATTTGTTGCGACTTTTCATGAATTTCACTGTGAAGAGCTGAGAACCTGTAACCTGCAACTATTTAGCAGACATGGATCAAAAATACCTAGTTATATGCAATGTGATTATGAATGGGCGATATAAAATTGCAAAAATCTGATATGAACAGTCACTCATCTTGAATTGAATTGTATTGAATTAAATTGTGGCACAATTGTGTAACAACTTTTTGAACAACCTCCAAAATTAAGATCTAGATCCCCTTTTATAGCCCCCAAATCAAGCTTCTTTCATAAGCTTGGTTGTTATACAGAGCCTTCCAGAAGAAGCCACGTGGTTATGAAGCATCTTGAGGAAGCTAGGAGGTTACACAGAATGTTCTGGAGAAGTATCGTTCGCCGAAGACCTAACTCGGCCGCGGATCCGCAGCGGATCGGGCTAGATCGGCCGCGGTTCCGCGGCCATTTGGTGCGCTTGATGCATCATTTTCATGGGGTCTTCTGGTGTTGGTATTTGGGTCTTTCTGTGACATCTGGAATCTTATTATCGTTTCTGAATCTCTGCCAGATTTTATTTCTTTGAATTGCTGCATTTTATCGACAAATTTGTGATTCCGGTTCTGTGACCTGAATAATTTTCTACACAAAATCTTGATGAAAAGTGTTGAGATATACAATATCATGCGTGAAGTAATAACACACAATTTCCTATAAAGAATGTTGAATATATATATAACACTGGGTAATTAGTATTTTCCAGACAAACTGGTAATATGTGTTATATTTATATTAACTATCCTTAGATGATTAGAATAATGAGGAAATTGATGTGTTACAGATTGCATTATTTTCGACTGAACAAGAGACGATTCAGAAGGCACCTTTTGAGGCTTTATATGGTAGAAAGTGTCGATCGCCAGTCTGTTGGACCGAACTCAGCGAGAGCAGGATTTTGGGACCCCAGCTAGTTCAAGAGACTACGGAAAAAATTCAGTTGATTCAGGATAGGATGAGAGCAACCCAGTGCAGACAGAAGTCTTATGCCGACCGTCGACGTCGCAGGCTCGAGTTCGCAGTGGGGGATCATGTATTCCTACGGATTTCTACGATGAAGGGCATGATTAGATTTGGGAAGAAAGGGAAGCTTAGTCCCAGATTTGTAGGTCCTTTTGAGATCCTTGAGCGAGTTGGTACCGTTGCCTATCGTTTGGCACTTCCGTCCAGTTTTCCGGATGTTCACCCGGTATTCCAGGTATCGATGCTTCGCAAGTACCTTCATGACCCTTCTCATATGATTCAGCACAAGACCGTTCAGCTAGAGCGCGTTCTTTCGTTCACCGAGCAGCCGGTAGTTATACTGGATCGGCAGGTGAAGAAACTTCGTTCAAAGGTCTTGCCATCTGTGAAGGTTCTTTGGCGTAACCCGAATAGTGAAGAGGTCACTTGGGAGGCCGAGAGCGAGATGCGGAAGAAAATCTCTCATCTCTTTGAAGGTACGCTTAGTAAGATTTTTAAATTCGGGGACGAATTTCTTTAAGGGGGGAAGATTGTAACACCTTAGAATGTGATTAGTGTTAATTAAGCGATAATGCGTATTTTTAGTAAAAAGTTTACCAAAATAGTTTTCACATATTTTATAAAAATTTATTAGTATTTTATTATTATTTATTTCGGGCTTGCACACACTTGTGCATATTAACATAGGGTTAATTAGGGTTAACCATGCTTAAGTAACCATGGCACCTTAACCCCATTTCCATTAAATTTTATGTAATTATATAAATTAATTAGTTTTAAAATAATAAGGGGTTTGAATTTGGTTGACTTGAGAGAGGGTTGATATGGAATGATGGGGAAGGGGCAAGCATGGCTTGCATTTAATGAGGAGAGAGAAGAGGGGGGCATGGCTCATACTAAACTCACACCCTCATTTCCCTCATCCCTTACTCACACATACACCCTCATTCTCACCTCACTCCCTCATTCACAACATATTTTCTTCATCTCATTTCCTCTCCCCCTCCACCTGAAACCCTAACCCAAATCCTTACTAAACCAAACAAAATCTTCACAAAACCTCACTAAAACCCTTCACAAAGTCAAGTTAAGCCACTAAGATGACTTGGAGCATGGAAAGCTGGGATTTTTGAGCAAGTGTGGATAGGTAATGATCTCTAACTGTTAATTAGGTTTTTATTATGTTGTGTTGCTTAGTAGTTATCGTTTAGAACACTAAAGATATAGTTTTGAGCACATATCGTATTTTTAGGGTCATTTTTTAGTCTCTGTGATCTGCTACGACGACGAATTTTCACTGTAAAATATAGCAATGTAGTAGTGTTATACTAGTTGCCCTGAGTGTTCACCTGAAACCCTGACCCAATCCGACCTAGGAAAACCGGCGACACAACGGGAAATTCCGGCGAGCTTGGCCTTCCTGGGGACTGGGGGTTGTGGTTTTCTGGGTAGTTGTCTATGTTCTATCCTAGGTGCTTGGTACTGCTAGATTTTTATATAGTGATTGTAGAAAGAATCTGAGACCTCTTGGCTAAATTTAAGCGTTTCGGCAATGTGCGATACGATTGATCCGACGTAGTTTAAGTGTTTCGGGTAGCTTGCTGTCGTGGGTTTGTTTTGATGATGTCGTTACACACGTTAGCCGCTAAGCGAACCCTTTCGTAGTTTAAGGGAACCGATTCGTTATTTGGCGTTGTGTTCATTTATTATTGCGTAGTTTGCTAAATCCATGCGTTAGTGTGTTTTGTGTTAATAGGATCGCAGGCGGGGACTTCAGGCGCTACGAAGAAGGGAAAGCAGGTGGTTGGATTTACCTAGCTCGAGATCATCGGTTAGTATATTTAACATCTACGGGGAAATCGCCCGTATGGCGTTAAGCGTCAGGGCTAGATATGATATTATAGCCGCATGTTTATATGCATATATATTGATTGTGCATGAGTATCATTGCATACCATTACTTGTTGTGCATTGACTTAGTACCTAGTGGACACTGCACCATTACTGACGGTTCATGTTGCACGAACACCAAATTGTATGCTACACACACACCGTTGGTAATTGCCATGACACGCACAACCTATACATATATGTGGTATTGTATTCATTATGGACATTGAGACGTTGATTCTTGTTCTATTGCGCATATGAAATGTATCATGCATACATACCTACATGTATACACACATACCTTGCTATAGCTATGATCAGTCGAAAATAGTGCATTCTCAACCCGTTAATTTCCCTACTCTTATCATTCATATATAGGTGTTTATTGTAATTATAACACAGATTACGAATTCATCTGGAAAATACCAAATACACTGTGTTATAGTTATAATCGACATTCTAAAGGGAAATTAAGTGTTTATTACTGCTTGCATTGATCTGTATATATCAACCCTTATCTCGAGATTGTGTGCAAGAAATTCTCCAGGTAAAAGAGCCGGAACTATTAAAAGTGCTGATAAAATACATCAAGTCCAAGACTTGTGATCTGGCAGTTAACACTTGAGGTTAATGAGATTCCAGGCATCAGATAAAGACCAAAAAGCCAACAACAGATAAAGCCCACAGAAATGATGCACTGAGCCCACCACATGGCCACGGATCCGTGGCCGAGTTGGCCGATCCGCCGCGGAACCGCGGCCTATTAGACACGTCATCAGCTCATATTTCCGCACATGTCTTCTTGTAACGGCCAATCTTCTAGAAGACTCTCTAAAGATCACGTGGCTTTGTCCAGAAGGCTCGGCCTAACAACCTTATCCTAGAATATACCTTATTCTAGAATATTCTTTCTTACAAACTTCTTCTAGAAAACTCTCTCTAACAACCTAGCTTTGGAGGGAAGAATCAAATGAGTGGTTATAAAAGGAGATCTAAACCTAGTGTTTGAGGTTGTTGGTTGTTGTTCATCATTTGAGTGGTAAAAGAATTATAGTGAGATCCAAATCATTTCTAAATCAAATTGAATGACACAATTTGATCCAAATCAAGATCCATTGAGTACCAAATCAAGAAAGCCTTCAACGAGCATTTTGAAGCAATGCCGATCTGAATCCGAGCAAGAGATCCATGACGATCCGCGACTCAAGAAGACGATGCGATGCTAGTTTCGACGATTGAGTTCTCTCCTCAAAATCTTGTAATCTTTGAGTGAATTGTAACGAAACGTTCATTAATAAAAGGTGAAAATTCTTGATCTTGGTTTTCTTTACATTTGAGCATTATGAAGAGTTATCAATTCTTGATTGTTTTCTTTGTCATGATGTTTGAGTGAAAACTCCGCTTGTGGAGGAATCGAGAAAATAGGTAGATGATGATGAGTAAATTCTTGAAGGATTCTTAAGACTTATGAGTTTTGTAAAATTTAGGAAATTGAATCAACGATGACCTAGTTTTGAGCGAGATGCTTTATTGAATATTTTCGCTCCAAATTAGAGATCAACGATCGATGATTGAATTTCCTAGAGGCTAAAATTTGAATGCTAATCAACGAAAGGACAAGTGATGATGATGGAGAAACCCTAGTTTCTTCAATAGATCCTTAATCCTCGTTGATTGTCATCGATCTAGCAACAAATCTTCAATAGATAAGAATTTGTAATCATAAGTATTCATCATCACTATCAATTGGATCGGTTCCTACAAGCCTCTTTACAAATCTTGATAATTCATTCGATTTGGACATCTTCTTAATCTTTAGTATTTCTTGATTCTTGATCTTTATTTTTCTTTATGTTTCTTGAAATCAAATCTTACAAATCTTGAATCAATTTTCTTGCAAATTTCTTTACTATTTTCATTTCAATTCATCTAAAACAAAATCGATCAAATCACACATCTCAGTGGACGATCTGTTCTCATTGATGAAACTACAATAGACTGCGTCAATTGATTGCGGTATAAATTTTTTTGGTTGTGAAACATTTTACTACACACAAAAGAATGATCAATCAAGCTACATATACACCTTTATATGATGTTGCATTTGATTTTTGGAGAATGCGGGAACCGCATGATATATTTACAAACTTGATTCATTTAAAAAGAGCGGTTTTCCTTTGATATGCTCATATTACTATTTTATGTTGCATACATCATATTTCATGGATTTACGCATTGAGATACGGATTTCATGTGATTTATGGATTTAAGAACTTTGGTGATATTTCAAGAAAGTATGCATTGTTTTGAAAACCCGGTTTCTCTTGATATGATATTTCGATGCGTCCACCATGAGTTTTCTCGGTTCTGAGACTTGTGTTAGAAACCCGATTCGAGGAGCAGTGGGCACCGTCTGCGGGTACATGGTGGACCCGGTGAGGTACCCCGGGACAAGAAGACTCGTATAGTTAGGCGGTGAGCCTGGCAGGGGAGAACTACTTACCGGTGATAGTTTGGACCCGGCGGTTATCCGGAGGATACCGACCGGAGTCGTGAGATGGATATGGGCCGATCCAAACAGACGGCGCCTGAGGTATTGGGATTTGGGGTGTCGTTGATGGACACCGGGATTTTCCACGATGATGATTCATTGCTGATGATATGTTTTATCCCATACTCAGTATTTATTAGATATGCATTGTTTCATGTAGTAGTAGTACCCTGATGGTGTACCTTGATCATGATTGTTGCATATCCATATTGCCATATTTATGCTATCAGATTGCATGTGATAGATTATCGCTGTTCGTGCATACCTGCGATTATCTGTATGATATTACTTACTATTCATGAGTTGGCAGCTCACCCCCGTTGTGCCACAGTGTTTTGCAGGCTTGACTCTCAGAGTAGTCGCGGCAGGGCTTCTTATTGTATCTTTTTCAGCGGATACCGCTACGGTTGGCTATAAGCCTTTTTGCTATAGGTGGGTTTGCGGTTATCTGATTATCCATTGTATATCTCATTGTATCTAGTACTCTCCATCTACCACTTTCATGGATTGACTTAGAGACGAGTTGTGAGGACGATATTGTATATTTTGTGACTCTGGGTGTCGTGCTCGTGTGAGCCGGCCTTTATTATGCAGTTTACCTCTTTATGTTGTTTTTCATTTATATTGTCTATTTCTTCGCTACGGCATCGTATATTTATGCTTGTGGTGGTTGTTTCCGCCTTTAGGCGTAATTTGCTCCCGTTTGGGGATGCTTTATTTATATTCTATGTTTGTACCTGTTTCGGGGCTAGTTTTTACAAAGGAGGTGCTGCCGAAATTTTTAAGAAAATAAACATAAGTTTAAAGATTTTTACTTGAGATTTCCAAATGTTTTAACAATGTTTTTATCACTTACTTTTTTTGATGGTTTAGATTTCTGGGTTTTCGGCTTACTTAAATTGCGTTTGTCATGTTGATGTCACGTGGTTTAAGTGCCGGTCACGTGCCTAAATTTGGGTCATGACATTATGAGTACACTGGACAGGACTCGTCAGGAACTGTTGGTGGGTATTAGACCTATCGTCGGGTAGCAGTTCCTAGGTGACATGAGTACAGCTTAGTCTGTCGACTTGACACTGCTACTTCGCCTCGAGTGTGTTCCTACTGTACTTTGATTACTACCCTACCACGGCTCAAAGGAGTCGTATAAACAGGAAGTAGTTGGGTGTAGTCCCGAAGCACTTGGAGGCAGTGGTGGTTAGATAGGATTCGCCTCTCCCGGTATTGGGTGTTGATATAGCGCTGTGTTCGGAAGGCCATTACACAAAGTCCTTGGCCAAGGCAAGCAAAATTTACTGGTAGGTACTCCAGTAGTTTCTCAGGGTGTTTTGGGCTACACTTCGACACGACTTATTGTGCTATTAGGGGTCTGACGATTACCGTCCCCTAGGACCGATATGCGATTCTCTTAGACGAACAGACCGGACTGAACAGAGATTGTCACATACAGGCTCAGTAGGAGTTCGGATGAGTTAGCTCATCGGCCTTCTTATCGACAGATACCTGGGTAGCCGTTACGTGCAGCTAGTACCGCTTGCGGCTTGTGGTTAAACCTACTGCCAGCGTACTGTCGAGTCTTTAGTGTCCACATAGAGAGTTTCCCTGCACCGGGCAAAAGGTGTAGAGGCCGTATGGTTTTACGGAAGGGCTTCGATCACTTACGTGTACTTGTGCACGTATGATGATCGGGCGGATAATACTAGTGGGCTTTGGTTTAAGCCGGATCCAAGTATTATACTGATGGATTTGTTTCGTCTCTTTGAATTCGTATTCTTCGGAATACGGATGCGGGTATGTATATACGGATGAGGGGCATTCTCGTAATTACTCGGGGAAGCTTCTAGAAAGGGACACCTCATTTAGGGTTTGATTTCTTTTATGAATTAAACTTAAATGAGATGAGGAAATGAGGTGGAGATATTTGTTGGATGAGGATGACTCATTAGGTTGACAAAAGATTATGCATGACTCACCCTTGAGATATTTTAAACCATGGTTGATATTTGTGAGAGATTTTCACTTGATTAGATATTTTATCTCTTAAAATATAAGTATGGTTCATTATTTTCAAGAGGAGGGAAGCCAAGCTTTTCTTTAGTTCATTCTTCACCAAGTTTTCCTCAAGTCTTCTTCTTTTTCCTCTAAACCCTAAAAGTCTCATGAGTTGAGAAACCTAGGGTTCCAAGAGACAAACCACTCCATCTTCTTTCTCTACATCACCTAGGCCTTCTAGTTTAGCAAACTAGAAGCCGTAGTTACCTCGGATTTGAGGTAGGAGCTCGGACTATAGACTCTCGGGTGGATCGTTTTTGACTCGAGAAGGCCGTCGAGGTTGCTTCGATCCATTCTGATCCTTAGAGCCGACGACGAGGAAGAGGACAGCGATGAAGACCCGAAGGACTTGGTATCGTGAGGTATAACTTCTTTCCGAGTAGTTAAATCTTAAGTAGTTTGCTAGCTATGGTTTATGATCAATCCTTGGTTCTAGTAGGTATTGCGAAGCCCGAAAAAATCATTTTTTGCCATTTCCGCCTCCCCGCGAACACGTGGGGTGCGCGACATCGACTTACAGAACCAGAGATTTCAGAAGAACCGGACATCCCCATGCCACTCCGCTGAACTAGTAGGCAGTCTCATCCGTCCGATAGATACTACGGTTTTCTCATAGACGGGGATAGAGAGGATTGCATCATTGACAATGATGAGCCAACTAGCTTCCAGCAAGCCACTCAGAGCGGTGACTCGGTAAAATGGCTGGATGCAATGCGGACCGAGATGGAGTCCATGTACACCAATAAAGTATGGACTTTGAACATTGCTCCAGAAAGGGTAAAACCCGTAGGCTGTAAATGGATCTTCAGAAAGAAGATTGGTGTAGATGGACAGGTTGAAACCTATAAGGCTAGACTTGTTGTAAAGGAATTTCATCAAAGACCTAGTTTGAACTATGATGAAACCTTTTCTCCAGTGGCTATGCTCAAATCCATTCGGATCCTTCTTGCCATTGCCGCCTTCCACGATTATAAGATTTGGCAGATGGACGTAAAGACCGCTTTTCTAAATGGAAATTTGGAAGAATGCGTCTATATGGATCAGCCAGAGGGTTTCATTCAGAGTGGGAGCAGCGAGAAAGTGTGCAAGTTGCTTAAGTCCATTTATAAACTAAAGCAGGCATCGCGGAGTTGGAACATCTGTTTTGATGAGACGGTCAAAGAATTCGACTTTATCAAAAATCCAGATGAACCATGTGTTAGGAATATGTATGCCCTAAAGGCCATTATTATACATGCAATGTATATTATAGTGGATGCTTGGATATATATATAGAGGACTTTCTTACTCAACATGATAGTATGCTATCTGGTTACTCTTTATCTTAACATGTTGACTGGTATTATTTATTGTCTTGCTCTCACATGTTGATAAATCCCTTAGGATATGTACTTGACTACCAGGATTATGATGAGATCATACTAGTGGGGCCAGGGTAGTCCACAAGTACATCCTTTAATCAGTTTCTAGTCGTGGGAATATCAAGACCAGGGCATCGATATTCCGGTGTAGACTAGTGTGTACGTTTCTTGTCCCTTAGAGAGCGATGGTTGATCCCACGACCATTGGTGTGTGACATCAAAGATTGTACACAGGTGCTCATTGGAGAATGGGTACACCGAACAGGACTCGCCGAGGACTCCTATGTGGTAGTATACATATCATCAGATAGCAGTCCTCTGGTGACACTGGTACATGTTAGTCTGTAGACCTGATATCGTCATAGAGTCTTGTGTGGCTCCCACTGTGCTTTGATTTCCTCCCTACCACGGCTCAAAGGAGTCACGCAAACAGGTGGATTTTGGGTACAGTCTCGAGTCATATGGAGGCAATGAGCGATAGGAGGGGTTCCGTCTCTCCCGGTATTGGGGGTTAATGTTGCGCTATGCTCGATTGGCTATAACTGGAAGTCCCTGGCCAGGGCTGCTGCTGAGATTTATTGATAAGAGTTATCGGTAGTTTCTCAAACTGTTATAGGTCAGACATCGGCATGACATATCACGTTAATGGGTCCTGACGTTTACCACCCCTAGACATGATATGCGACATATCAGACGAAGACACCGTACTGTACGGTAGTGTTACTGATAGGCTTCATGAAGAGTATGGATGAGCTTGCTTGTTGATCTTCATATCGCTCAATACCCGGGTAGCCGTTACGTCCAGCTAGTACCGCAGACGGCTTGTAGGTGATTGATGTGATCATCACCTACTGCTAGCGTATTGATGAGTGTTTAGAGTCCCACACAAAAGTTTCCTGGTTTGATCGAAACGAAGTAGGGCACATATGTTGATATGTGCGTAGGACTGATTAAGTATGAGTATATGATACCGTATTATAATCTGGCAGTTATCTGATGTCGGCCAGTTTAAATGTGATATAACCGGATTATCGAATCGAGTATTGGTTTGATAATGTGATATTCAGATTAATGATATTAGTCGGTTATATGTGATATAACCGGATTATTAGATCAAGTGTTGCTTTAATAATGTGATATATATTATATGTGATATAATGATATCTTAACTAATATCATAAGCTCACTAATTGCTTTATATATATATATATATATATAGTAATGTATATTTGATATATATATATATATTAATGTATATTTGATATATATATATATATTATATGAGACATGGCATGTTTTTCTATTTTTAGAAAATGGAAAAATGAGGTATAAATTGTGGAGATATTTGTGGAATGGGCAAGGCATGGGTTTTATTATTTGAATATTAGTCTTAACTCACTATTCAAGCATGGTTGAAATTTAGAATTGCAATTTTATTCCATGCTTGAATAAGTGAGGAAAGAGAGAGTCATTTTTAGTTTACTCTCATCATTTTCATTCTCCATGCCTTAGCCATTTTCTTGAGCTCTTGCTTCCTCTTGCTCTCTACAATTTTCTTCATCTCACATCCAAGTTCAAACACTCAGATGTGATGTGAATCATTGAACTTGTGAAAACCATCGTGAGCAAATTAAACCCTTACTTCATCATCACACATTAGATTAGCAATTTGATGTGGAGTGTTGCCTTCACTAATGAAATTAGTGAAGGGTTAGCTTGAGCTATTGGACTTCGGGGGGATCGTCTTTAGCACTGTAACATTTCATAAAAATAAAATATTATTTTTGGGAATTTTTATAATTTAATATTATTTTTAATGAATATTTTAATATTTCGGTATAATTAAATACCGATAAATTGGGGAAATTTTTTTGAAAATTTTAGAAATTACTAAAAGGGGGTGTTTTATGTGAATTATGCAACTTTTAGGTCTTTATGATTAATT
Source organism: Agapanthus africanus (assembly GCA_030015575.1). Lineage (NCBI taxonomy): Eukaryota > Viridiplantae > Streptophyta > Magnoliopsida > Asparagales > Amaryllidaceae > Agapanthus > Agapanthus africanus. The sequence goes on from JASDDO010000022.1 coordinate 415,750,383, forward strand.
ATATACTAAATTAGTGCTAATCGCGATTAAAAATCGCTAATCGCGTTTAAAGCTTATTTTGTGAAAACATGCACCATATCTTTTTCTACACTTGTTGCTTTTTCCTACATGTTTTGGGTGCATGGCTTGTTATTTTGGGGTTACTATTGATGTGAGAATAAAAATAGAAAAGAAAAGGAAAGAATAGAATATATAAGTATGGGTGAGAGAGAGAAAGTGAGGGTTTACCTTTGACCCAAGTCTCGAGCCATCCTCCTTCATTGTTTTCACTCATTTCTCTCCCTCTCCCTCATGTTGCTACTGCTGCTGCCGCCTCCCCCTCCTCCTCCTTCTTCAAGCCACAAAACTCCATGAAAAGCAACTCAAAACCCCACCCCCATTTCATAAAAATGATGCACAAGCTCAAGGGAAACACATTGGACCAAGAATGGAAAGGTTTTGGACACTTGGGGCAACTCAAGAAAATTCTTGAGTTGCCAAATGAGGTATTTTCTGAACCACTAGCTTAGTTTTCCTATCGCTTTCACATCCATGTTAACTTTAAACCGTTATAGTGATGTTTAGTGAGGGTATGAAAATTCTTGTTAGGGTAATTGGAAATTGAGAGTTGTGGTGAGAAATTAAGCTCAGTAAAGGCCATACAAACCCCCTAGTTCTAGGATTAAGACTCAAACCAGAGACTAGAACCCCAGAATACGGATTTAGAAAAGCCGATATCGGAAAAACTATGATTCTGTGAAGGTTAAATGGAATCTGCTATCACCCCGAGACTCTGAAAATTATTTTGCATGGACAGTGATACATCCAGGCACCTAGGAAGATACCACCAAAACCTTAGCCCCTAACTCCCAACCATGGCTGCAGATTTATTCCTTCTAGCCGCAATTTGCGGCCAGACCTGGAGCATTTTGGCTCGTTCTTGTTCTGTAGCTCCTACATCTATAAATTAGACCCCTGGCATATGCAAAATTGTCCAATTTGACCTAGGGTAGAATCTGGAGCCTTTTTCCTGAGTTGTTGTTTTGATTCGTGTTTTCGTTTCTCGTATTTTGAATTCTGGATTTGCCTATTGCGTTTTACCTCGATCACTTGACGTTTGTACGACGAGATCGAGGGTCGTTTGATGGTTTTGAACGTGTAGTCCATAGGTTCTAACCTATAAGCTTTTAAGCGTATCGTTTTGGTTTTCGTGTGTCGTTTTAGTCTTGATTTGGTTTTAATATGATGCGATACGTGTGATATGTAGGTACTCCCACGGTGATTCGAGGCGATGAAGATGATGGTGGCAATGTCGACATCGACCAACGGGGATCAGGTGAGTAGATTATATCTACGGGGGAAGTCGGGTGGATGGGCGTATAACACCTCCGCAGTTCGATGTTTAGTATAGCATATATATACTTGTAACGCCTTAGATTTCGGTTAGTGTTCGTTTAGACGTTAGTACGGGTTTACTGTAAAAATTTTACCAATTCGGATTCCTCACATTTTATAACATTTAATTAATAGTTTATTATTATTTGTTATAAGCATGCACACACGTGTGCATGTAAATGTGAGTTTTGTTTGTGCTAATTTTGTTCTTAGCAACCTTGACACCTAACCCTAACCTAATCCCTTTGCTTAATACTTAACCCTTTAATCTCTTAATCTTTTGTGTGAGAGAGAGAGAGAAAGATATTTTTTTGAGTGATGAGATGTGTGTGAAGGCATTAATGAGGATTAAATGCTAGGATACACTCACCTCCCACTCTCTCTCTCTTTATCATTCCCTCTCCCTCTCATTTCTCTATCTCTTTTCTTTTTCTCTTTTCCTCTCTCAACAACTAAACACTCTCTCATTTTCATCTCAAAATCGATCACAAAACCTCAAATTCTTCACAAAATCACATCTTTATCTTGGTTTTGCCTCATGGATGCCTAGGAGCAAACAAAGCTTGGATTTTTGTGTTCTTTTGATTAGGTAATGTTTCTTTTCTGTTCTTTAAGTTAGTTTTGTGTAGCTTAGTTTGTTAGTTGCTGTTTTTATCACGTATCGTATCGTTTCGGGTAAATATCGTATTTTTAGTGTTATTTTGGGGTCTCGGATGATCTGCTGTTAAACCAGGTAATTGTTGCAATAATTGACTTGACAGTAACCTAGTGTAGTGACCTAGAACCTACCCACAAAATACGAGCCAATTCCTCCATGTTCGGGCCGCAGATTTAATGGTTCTGGCCGCGATTTAATGGCCAGACTGGGGACTTGGGTGTTGGGTTTTTGGGTAGGAGTCTCTAGGGTTATTTGTAGTCTTATGGTACTTGCAATTTTTACAAATTACTGGTACAGAAAAATCTGGGACCACTTGTGTGTTTCTAGTGTTTTGTTTCGTACGATGCGTTATCCGATACGGTGCGTGATACGTGTTGCTGTTGCGTTGTGTTGGTTTCGTAGTGTCGCTATACGCGTTAGCTACAATATGAACTCTTTAGAGTACGTAGGTGTGTTGTGTTAGTCCGTGTAGATCGTATGTATTTTGGGTCTATTATTAATATATAGTTGTTTTATCGTATTATGTTGTAGGTTCGCAGGCGGGGACTTCGGACACTGCTACAAGGGGAAAACAGGTGGTAGACATCGCCTAGCTTGGAGCGTTGGTGAGTAGATTTAACATCTACAGGGGAATCGCCCGCATGGCGTTATGCGTCTGGGCTAGAGATGTTATTTCTGTCACATATTCTATGTCATATTTAGAATTGCGCATTTACCCTATTACTTAGATATTGTTGTGCCTGGACTAGTATCCTTAGGACACTGCACATATTATTGACGATTCATGTTGCACGAGCACTGATTGTTTGCTACACATACCGTCAATAATTGCCATGCCACACACAAACCACTTATAGTTAGGATATTGCTTGGTTAGGGACATTGTGACATTGATTCATATTTCTTATCACATATAACATTTAGCATACTTGTATACTTACATGCTTATACATATGCCTTCATATACATATATGTTAGATACCTGTATACCTATAGAGTATTGTACCATTAGTGATAGGTACATACACACTTTATGACATAGCTACAGGTATACCTTGCACACATATTTAACTTATACCCATGGGGTATACTACATCATTACTTATAGGTAGATACATATATCTTGCTATACCTTATTTTTACACATATCAGTATAACTACATGTTTACCTTTACTTGATATTATTTTAGAATTGGAGAAATTAGGAACCGCATGATTTTTATATTAACTTGCTGCAGTTAATTAGCGGCTTTTCCTTTATACGCTTACATTACTATTTTATGTTGCGTATACTTTATTCATGGATTTTCGCATTGAGATATGGATTTTTCATGATGTTTTCTGGATTTGGGGACCGTGGGAGTTCATGAAATTATGCATTATTTGAAAAACCCGGTTTCCCTTGATATGATATTTCAGCATCCACCATGAGATTTATCGGTTCTGATTATATACTCCATACGAGGAGTGGGTGCCGTATGAGGGTACATGGTGGGGCCCGGTACGGTTCCCCTCGGCAAGATGATCGATGGACCTTGCCGATTGAGCCTAGAAGGTGGGAAAGTACCTACCGGTGATATTACCAATGACTCAGCGGTTATCATATGGATGCCGACGGGAGTCATGTACGTATAGATACGTCGAGAGGCGAGGGTCAGAGCTAGGCACTCGAGCTTTCGGGATAGCGTATGATACGTACCTATAAGGGGCCGGTCATGGGGACAACACCTGATAGATCAGCATTTCTGTGTCGATGCTTGACATATTGGTTTCATGATATTTCTTTTTACGCCTTTGTATGTATAACAGGGGTTTAGGCCGCTGTTATATATGCCCTTACACCAATATTAGTGGAATGGGACGCTAATATATGTGTATTGACATTTTTACTTCTTTGTATATATAACAGTGGGTTAGGACGCTGTTATATTTGCTCTTACACCAATATTAGTGGAATGGGACGCTAATATATGTGTATTGACATTAATTTTATATACATCATCATATTTATTCGTGCAAACATATTTAGGGTGTTAGAATTTTACTTGATATTGGATTTGGGATATAGGGGATTTATTTGAGATTGGATACAGGATATATATATGAGATTGCTAATTTGTACATTCAGGATATATGAGATTTATTCGATATTGTACATTCAGGATTTGTGAGACTTATATGATATGAGAGCCAATTTGGGGCCTGATTTGAGGAATTGGGATTTGGATTTGTCTTGATGGATTGTGATCCTACCACGATATCAGGATTCCGTGGAAATGACATACTTCTTTCCATACTCCACATTTATTATTTTTGCACTGCTTCATGTATTAGTAGTACCTGTTAGAGTACCTTTCAAGACTGTTGCATTTACATACCTTTATTTATATGCATTGCTTCATGTATTAGTTGTACCTGCTAGTGTACCTTTCATGATTATTGTATTCATATGACTTTTATTTGCTATTAATTGTACATGTTAGATTCGCGCTGTACGTGCATACTCGCGATTACCTGCATATGTTATTTACTATTCACGAGTTGGCAACTCACCCCCGTTGTGCCACAGTTGTTTTGCAGGGTGTTCCCCAGAGTAGTCGAGGCAGGTTATTCATCTATCTATCATCTTTTGCTGCGGATACCGTATCGGCTCACAGTGTCCAGTTTTGCTTTAGGTGGGTTTTGTGGTTATTCGTCTTGTATTGTATATTCGTTGTATCCTTGTACTCTCCATCTACTATATTTTCATGTTTGACTTAGAGACTTGTGTGAGGACGATATTGTATATTATTTTTGTGACTTGTTGTCTTTTATACAGTTTCCTTTCTATCGTCTTTTATTTCTTCGCTTCAGCGTCGTATATTTGTTGTGGTGGTTGTTTTCCGCCTTTGGGCATGTATTTGCTCCCGTTTGGGGATGCTTTATTTATATTTATGTCGTACCCATTTTTGGGGCTAGTTTTTACAAAGGAGGTGCTGCCAAAATTTTAAAGGAAATAAGTTGGGTTTTAAAGAATTTGGGTTGTGATTTCAAATGTTTCAAAACTTCTATTATCTTTCCTTGTCTTTTAATGGTTTAGATTTCTGGGTTTTGGCTTTCTTTTGCTGAGTTACGTCTCTAGGCGTTGCGTAGTATTAGGGCCGTCACGTGCCAATTTCGGGTCATGACAATACTATATATGATAGCTTACTGTGTGTCGTGGATATTTGAGATGAGATTAGGTGTGCTATGGTTAGGTTAGGGCGTAGAAGTAAACTAGTATAGTTCCTAGTTGCAAACCCTAGAATAGCTTTACACCCACACGCGCACACAAGCTTTTGAGATGGTTATACTTGGATGATGAGAATAGTGTACGATATTGGAGATGAGTCGATGATATTGGGCATAGTGCCATGAGATCGGTGATATGCTATGGTTCGTATTTGGGATACGACATCAGATTTTAGCGGGCCTTTAGGCGTATGATTTCATACATGCACTTATATATATATTTATATATCGATGGTATTAGTTTGTACTAGACATAAAACAGTACCCCAGTTCATGAGATATGATGATAAGGATACCAGATAATTGATGAGATGAATGTGATATTGACCCGTACCCAGATTTGGGATGTCGTAAGATGATTTAACGTACGAGCTTTATTTGATGATAAGATCCGCACTCATGACTCGAGGATATCATATGATATTGTATCGTACGCGGTACCTTTGAGGCGGGATCACCGACTTATATTTATATATATATATATATATATATATATATATATATCAACTCAGATTTAGGTGGTTTCCATACCCCTCCCGATTGGCTTATTAGTTAGATCTGTAGTTTGCTTAGTAGGTGTTAGGCTAGACTGAGTCATACCTATTTCAAAACTAACGAATCAGGAGTATTTTAACGACGGGCAAAAGGATTCTACGGATATTTTCAAAAGACACACCTTTTCTTAAAAACACCGTAGCTCTTATTTTACTAAAAACCTCGATTCGTCTTATTTCAAATGGCAAGACTGTATGACACTTACATTTTGATATAGATTCTTCACTATTGCGTTGATTGTTCGATTTCCTCATACTCATGCCATTCGCATCGCATTGCATGTGTAAATGTGTTTATTGTTATATTAAACCCATGTTGTTAGGACAACAGCACCATTATCGATGATGCGTATGTTCCACGTACACCTGCTTGCCAGCTCACACACTTCATCATCGATAATTACCATGTCACTACACAGTTGGATCGCTGCACCATATCTGCTGCACCATGATATGACTCTTTGCATGATATACGGATATGCTTATGTTTCCATCATATGTCTCATACATCATGCTTAATGATTATACGCATTGAGATATGTTGTTTTCATGAGATTTCTGGATTTGGGAACCGTGGTTATTTCAAAAGAGAGTATGTACTATTTTAAAAACCCGGTTTTCTTGATATGATATTTCAGTGCGTCCACCATGTGTTTTCTCAGTTCTGAGAGTGGCATATGAATCCCGATTCGAGGAGCGGTAGGCACCGTCTGCGGGTACATGGTGGACCCGGTAAGGTACCCCGGGGCAAGAAGACTCGTATATGTTGGACGGTGAGCCTGACAGGGGAGCACTAGCTACTTGTGATAATATTCGAACTCGGCGGTTATCGTGAGAATGCCGACCGGAGTTATGTACGTATGGATACGTTAAAATCCGAGGGTCGAAGCTGGGCACTCGGGTTTTCGAGATAGCGTATGATACGTACCTATCAAGGCCAGTCGTGGTGACAACACCTGATAGATGAGGATTTACGTGTCGATGATGGACACGGGTTTCATGATGTTTTCATGATTTTGATGTGTCGCGAGGGACACATGTTGATTATATCCTCATATTTTCATGCATATACTTTTATGACATTTACATGCATGATGTTTCTATGTCATTGGTTGATACGTAGACAGGATCCAATTGCATACAGACATTGATCATACCTCATATTTTGATATGTTATTCCCTGAGGCACTGGCACGAGCACTTGGCACTACACTCATGTATAAATGTTACATTGCCACCTTATCATGCTTCAGACTTATTCATTTAAGGTTTATATATATATCTGATCGTATTGACCTAGGATTGAGTCATACATACGATTTCTGCTCTGTGGTGTTTTCTACTAACGAGTTGGCAACTCACCCCCGCTGTGCCACCGTTTCTTGCAGGTCTTGCTGTACAGGTTTCTTTGCGGCTTTCTGGCACACTGCTTCCATTCTAGATGATTGCTTTGGTAGGTGGGTTCACTTGCATCGTGACCACCATTGTATTATTTTATTCTGTTGTATCTAGTAATTCCATCTACCAAACTTGTATATTGTTTCAGACTTAGAAAAGCAGTGGTGTATTATTTCGACCTTAGAGTCGCGCATTGTAGTATTATGGTTTTCATACTGATTTTGAGTTCCTTTTGAGTTTTGATCCTCGTCCTTCGGCGTTGTATATTATACTGCTTGCATGGTTGAGACCGTCGATTGACGAAGAGCTAGCTCCCGCTTGGGGATGCCTTTTATCATTATGTATATATTATTCTTGTTGTACCCCTTTCGGGGCCATTATTTACAAAGGAAACTATGCCGAAATTTTCAGAAAAGAATATAGATTTTAAAAATGCATATTCGGCTTACTTATTTAATAACCTTGTTTTAAAGCATGTTTCTTCACATCTTAAAACTAGTTTTCCTTATTTACTCCTTAAAATGGTTTTAGATTTCTGGGCTTTTGGCTTACTTGGATTAGATGGGGTCCTATAGACTTCATATGATTCAAGTGTCATTCACGTGCTTTTCCGGGTCGTGACAAAGTTGGTATCAGAGCGCTAGGTTAACCTTGGTTCAAGTCTAAGTTTGACTATGCGGAGCCTAGAGCGTTATATATATACGGAACTTAGGCTTGACCTTACGGAACTTAGAGTTAGTCGAGGGGGTATTATACCCGAACTTTCGTCGTGTAGGATAACCCTTGGTTGATGGAGTAGGTAGCTTGAGTAGAGTGACGTACCTTACGTATGTTCCGCGGCATATTTACGATACGCTACTCCACTTAAGAAACCTTAGGATGTACATTTCCTTGCACAGTATTATATTCATTCCTATGATCTATCCTCATCGATATCGGTTATGATTTTGCTGCTACGATTACACGGGCAGAGAGAGCTACTGCTTGAGTTGCGATCGGCACGAGCTCGTCACGAACGAGGACTGACCAGGGCGTGATTCCAGAGACGTACGATTGCATAGAGAGGAGTCGTTTTAGTGTGTTTTCGCGCTATGAGAGTTTGATAGATCGCTTATTCAGGATGATTGAGGCACTGTTCAGCGTACGGACGAATGAGCCAGTTGTTGCTGCAATGACGAGATATCGCTCAGATGGTGGAGCTACTGCAGCATGCGTATATGCTTAGAGATATGATGGAAGGTCTCTAGTCACCCGAGGATGAATGACTAGGATATGTGGTTCGTTCGCTTACCCCGATGCGAGGTCATCAGATAGATTGATTCCAGCTAGAGACGACTTCACGCAGATTCGTTGAGAGTCGATAGAGACGATCAAATGTCAGGAATACATATCCAAGTTTAAAGTATTCGAAAGACAATGCAAGTAATGCTATAGACCCTCTAGAAGAATGAAACCCTAACTTGACGTAATGACCATGGAACGCCTCCGAACCTTAGGGTTTGCGGCAGTTTAGCGGTGCCATTTGTGAGGCTTGGGTTTGCCCTTCTACGATTGGTCCACTGGTGCTGTGGCATGTACTGGAATACTGTTAAACTGTACTCAAGATGTTGATCTCTTGGGGGATTATGAGGTTCTGACAAATCGATCAGATGGTTCGACACCATTCAGATATCATGTGATGGGATACATTGCTTAGAAGACTCCAGATACGAGTATAGTCGTTGGAGCGCAGTCCATGCATCCACGATGAGACGAGTCCGAAGCCGTCGACAGCAGAGAAAGGTGGAGTAAGAGTTCGCACGAGATTTCGACGAGATGACGTTCCACTCCGCTGACATCAGAGATGCGATATGCATGCAGAGGCATTGATTATTGATATACCTTTCTGAAGGAGTCGCGATGAGTATGCAGCCGTTCCGGAACAAGAAACAGATATAGTAAGGGTGGTAATTTCCGGGCAATTCGGCAGATGCGAGATGTGAGAGAGACCTCGACAGGACCTTTCTGGAATGCTACGAGAAGACTTGGACCCAGGAGTGGTCATATTGCGTACACCAGCAGGCCAGAGTTCGGCATCGTCGACGAGATAGTTGACCAGGTTTGGATAAAGGACCTCAACCAGATGCGTTGTGAGTTGATCAAGAATGGACGAGAATGGAGTATATCTCCGCAGGTTGGGACGAGTTCTTGAGGACGTGTTCGGCTAGATATCTTCCGCAGAGTGATGAAGATACCGAGTTCGTGATTTCGAGTCCGTGTGAAAGACTTTGGATGCACCTACACCTTCTCGACTTTGAAGGAGGATATATCGACGACGGTATTTATGATTTGTGATTTTGTGATTCGATTATCACGTATCCATCACCTTAGATTTCGGTATTTTAGGAGATCTGTTCGCATGATTTGGTCTTGATGGCTGAGTTCCATGATTTCTGTTTTCGTACACCATGGTTGCACCTACTGGGTATTTATATTTTGCGCATAGTTATTACGCTTGAGGTATTGATTGTGATTTCATGCCTATTTTATGCCGGTGATTTGATTTACGCTTCCAGCATAGTTTTCATACACTTTTAGTGTTTCGATTTGATTTGTGCACGCTGAAGCACATGGTTGTGAGCTTATACACCGCGGTATACCTGATTTGGATTAAGCCGTATTGTATACCGTCGACTTTGATTCTGATATTGATGTTGATTTCTTGCGCTTCGTGCATTTGATTTGGATTTTCGCGCGCGTTGAGCGCCTATTTTGAGATACGATTTTGGTGCACACCAGATGCACTAAATCGGGATTCCTTTTGCATGTCAGATGCACCTGATTTTGCTATCAGGCACACACGTTGCCTATGACAGATGTTTCGTGCACACCCGTTGGACCTAGATGATGTTTCTGTGCACATGTATGGCACATATATGGATTTTGATTTCCGTGCGCACCAGACGCACGGGGTATTCTTATATACATTTTTGGGATTTATTCCTTATGGACCAGTACGTTTTTATGATATTGCTAATTTTTTTCATACTGAGCAGGACTAGTCAGAGGACAGTACCTGGATATACTTTTGCATGCATTGGTAGTTATCGAAGGGATTTTCAAAAAGAGAGCTATAGTCTCAGTATTTACCTACGTGTCTAATATGACACGACACGTTTTAAACTAGGAAACCCTTATAAATTGTTTTCAAAACGGCGGAACGTACTGATTGATCTCAAAAACTATCTATTATCGCAATCAAGAACGGCGTCGCTTGATAGCTAGCTGGTGAGTACGGGTCGGTCCACAGGGATTTTGTGATTTCCTAATCGCGCTAACGAGTTAATTCCGAAGGGTGTTCGGATTGATTATTAAATCTAAAAACCTAATTAATCTATATCTAAGTCTTGCTAGGGTTAGGTCTAGGTTAAGTTTGGAAAGTCTATAAATCTCACCGCTTTCTATACCCATATGAAGATCTAATTAGGTGTTATGGTAAATATTAATAAAAGGGATTAGGATGATTGGGAAGATTGTTCTTCCTCTAGATCCTTGTCCTTCCTTTCTTAATCTTTACCCTAACCTCCATGGAAAACCTTAAAATCCGGGCCTTTACAATACGGTATCACCGCTACCTCGTGGGTAGAGTGCCGTAGGGAGCGGAATAAGAAGGTATGCATGGAGTTCTATGAAAATATATGACGGGCAAGAAAGGGGATGAGAGATCTTCGTCTCTCAAACCTTCCCCAGATCTAACCCAAACAAGCGAGGAGACTACTCACTCATTAGGAAATAAAATACATTTATCTAGGGCAGAGAGTAAAAGATTAACTAGGGCAAGAAATTAAATTTATCTAGGGCAAGAATAGAAAATTAACCTAGGGCAGAAAATAAAGAACTTACAACTTGATGCTCTTCAAAAGAATTCTGAAATTTCTTAATGAAGGGAGGCATGAAAAGAATACAATGATTTGGGCTTCTATTTATAGGAGATAGAAACCCTAGGTTACAATTGATTCGCATGTCTACATTTACCAAAATATCCTTAGGAAGACCTAGTCAAAGTAGACTTCAAGCTTTGGTAAAATTTTATGTCACTGTTTCTTTAAAAGGAAGTATTGGGCCTTGAAATTATTGGGCCTTGAAATTTCCTTTGTAGGCTCTTCTGTCTTTGGGCTTCCTTATTATTTGGTTCTTTTATTAAAATAGCTTCTATATTTCTTCCAGATCTCCAGTGAATAATTGCGGTGGACTTTTAACCGTTCGCTTTATAATCTTGGACCTTGCATTGCCTTGTACCTTGTGAATTTTATCTTTGATGTAGGCTTGATCAAGAGTCTTCTGTTTGTTGGTCAAAGTCCACTTTTGCGTCGTCTTTTCATCGTTTTCACTGTTCTAGATCCAAGAACCTGTAACCTGTAATATGTAGCAGACATGCGTCAAAAGCACCTGTTTATTTATAAAAAGAATAAGAATGGGGAATATAATAATACAATATTATGGTGTGAACAAATACTCCCAAACTTATCTTTTGCTCGTCCTCGAGCAAACTTATTTTTATTCACTAAAATCCTAACCGCACTTTCGTAGGGAAACGCGATTGCACTGAGCACGTGCAACAAGCCGTTAAACCTCTAGGTGTCCCTAGTAGGAGGAGTGTTGTCTCCTGAGGGTTTTCAGCGGATACTACCCACAAAATCCTTTCAATTCGGCCCATTAATTTTAATTCTCCAATTAGGTCTTCTAACAAGGAATTCTATTATCGTCGACTCGTAAATTATCCACCCATATTTTTCACACTTCCTCATCATTTAACTTAAGATTATATATGTTCTATAGAAATACTTAGCTTTCGGCATTTCTTAAGTTTTCCTTCTAGGGTTCCATCTCCACTTAAGAATTTCTATCAACTCTACTAAAGATACAAGTTCTATTCTTCATTCCTTTCTCTCATCTAAACTCTAATCACATATCCCCACGTGTGTGTATAAATCACCCCTACACTTGGAAATTCAAATCAAGCAATCATACCCTTGTCCGTTGTCCAAAGTACACATTAGTAGGTGAATTTTTAATTGAATTTTGCTTACACATCCTTCATGCGACCGTTAATACTTCTTGAGGTACCAACAACCGATTACAAGATATGTTTGCACTTTAAAGCGTAATTCCTAGTCTTGCAACACCCAAGGCTTTAGCAGGGACTTCCAAACCAGTTGGTCTAAGGCACTAGGTGATGAAGCACCCTCGCTAAATATTTTTCTATTTTTGCAGCCTTAAGTAATCACAAAAACCAGTGTCCATTTTTTTTATTCTTCATTCACATTTTTTCTTTTATTTTCATCGTACTATGGACTTTAAACAAGAGCACTTCATGGTCTCTTCTACTATTCCAAGTTTCAAGGTGCGTGATTGTGCAAATTGTAGGGTATACGTTTTCAGAATCTAGACTTAAGCTAGGAACTATTTTTCAAACTTATACTCTAATAAGAACATTAATACTCTTCCCTTGTTTTGACTTAGCCCAAGAAGTGAACCCAAAATTTGCCTTTTTCTAAATAGACTACAAGGCATATACTTTCTACCGCTAAACTTTAAAGAAGGTTATTTTTAGGGTTTTTAATTCACTAAGTCTAAGATCTAGTTGTTCCTAGCCAGTGGACCTATTTGTCAAACCAAAGTCAATTAGCCAAAATTGAATACAATAATTTTTATAAATTTTGAAATTTTTCAATTTTTTATGGGTTTTCAAATAAATATGCAAATGCAAAAATATGTACAAATGAATGCGAAGGAAGAAGACGTACCGAGCATACCCCCAAACTTGAACTTGACAGTGTCCTCACTGTCATGCTAAACTAAGAGGGTCAAAATACCGGCACTCCCCTGTTTATTTATTTACAATTTTTTTTTTGTTTTTTTGAATTTTTTTATTTATTAGAAAAGAAAACAAAAAAAAATGTACATATATACAACAAGGTTCCCCCCCCCCCCCCAACTTAAGCTTGGCCTTACACAAGCCAAAGGTTAGCACCAACCATTCAAAAATCTTATCATGGTAAAGGTATAGTTGGTGCAAGAATGGGATGGAGATGAAAGAAATGAAAAACACGCGAGACCGTGTGGAAACAAGAATGGTAGAATATGGTCTCGGTGGGGGGAAAGAAGGGCGGAAAGAAGAAAGAAGTGGAGTACGATCTTGAGGGTGTAAATTGAATGAATAAATTAGCGCAATTTGTGATGACCCATGTGTTAAAAGAGATTGCGCTAACCTATCAACCCATCGAGAAATAGGGTCAAATCCCTCAAGATTCGCAAGAAAACATGGGTACGCCGAACTTGGTATAGGAGATGAAAGCGTAACGGTCTCTTGCTCGGTTGGAACAATGGGAAAGACGAAAGGGAGTGAATTAGGGATAGTATCATTCTCACCGTAGTAAACTGTCTCGAACTTAAAAGATTCCATCAATGGTTCGAAACTACTGTAATCAACCGAGTTTGATGGTTCAACTAACTCATCTGAAAATATAAAGGACTCAAACTCGGGCGGTGAGTCATCAATATCGTCCGAAAAAGTGAAACACTCGTAAGTGTTATCATCTGTGAGAACAGTATCGGATTCAAAGGAAAAAATTTCAAGCTCACAGTCTTCACGCATGGTCGGAACGGTGGAAAGGAGGGGGGGTGATTTAGGTAAAGGTTTAGGAGGATGAATTGGAAAATCAGACACATCAAACAAAAATGATTCAACCTTAATATTATCCTCAAGACTCTCCTCAATACTATCCTCAATATTTAACTCATCCATGCCATTATCATCAAAGTCAAGACGCATATGAGATTCGGGAGAAACATTTAATAACTCGGGATGATGATTTGAACATAAAATCTCAATTAAATCGACAGATTCATCATCCGAAATATTCCCGGCGTCTATATCCTCAATCAAGTGAAAATCAATTTCTTTAGACACCTCCTCAAAAGCATGGATATTTATCGATTTAGGTTCTAGAGTGGAGGTGTAAAGATCGAAAGGATTAAGTGTGGTTTCACTCGAAAGGAGTTCTTCACAATTTGGCAAATCAAGCACTACAAAATCACACAACTCATTTTTATTTTCAACAGGTGAACTATTTAGGGCAATCGATGGAAAACAGGAGTTGTGGGCTTCAATTGGGTAAGGGTAGGTTTGATTTGGAAATCCTCTCAAATTCTCACTCTGTCCAACCGCCTCCTCATACATTGAAAAATTTGGAGCGAGTGGAAAACTAGCTACCGGTTCAGCAGGTTGCATAAGGGCGGCCATGGACGCTTCCACATTCCTAACCATTTTGTTTGTTGCTGCGATATACGCCTCCAACGACTCTTCCAAACTAGACTTGGGTGGTAAGGGGGTTTCGGGAAAAGATTCGAAATTGTGTGGATATGCAAAACTCCCAACAGACTGTGTAGAATCAATGTCTAGTGAAGGTGGGAAAGTCGGGTAGGACTGGTAGGAAGTGGGTGGTTGGACAGGGGTAGGGTCAACATGTGGATAAAAAGGTGAATAATCGTGTGGATCCCTAGAACTAGATGAGTGGAGAGGGGTGAAAGATCGGCTGCGAGATTGAGCAATGTGCTCAGCAATGGACATCGGTTTAGGAGTTACAGCAGGACTTGGAAAAGTGGTATCAACATATGGAGGTGGTAAAGGTTGACTCGGTTGACACAAAGTTGGTTGAAAAGTCAAACTGTTTCTCCCAGACGCCTCTATTTGATCTTTCAAAGATATTTTTGGCAAGGAGGGATCGTCTTTAAATTGACCGAACAAATTGACGTACGACGTAAAATTAGGTTCGGGATACCAAAGTTCGGCAAGTGATTTATTATGTGGGGTACCCATGTTAGAAGAAAGGTGAAAAGAAAGAAAGTTGGGTGGTGCAAGGATTTCTTAGCGGCAAAAATTTGCAAGTTGTTTATAAAAGATTTTTTCTTTTTCCTCTATTTTTTTTATTTGGAACTGTTTGCAAAAATTTTTTTTATAAAGGGCTAAGACACACTTTCGATCAACCAAAAATGCACAATCAGGCCTAGATCTAGAGTCACCTAGGTCAGCTAGACAACTCCTAACTGTTCTAAAGGGCTAGAGATAGGACCTCAAACCGCTTCTTCACCGCCAATTGCGGCCAGGTAAGTGCCAGGTAAGTAGGAAGGAACCACAGTAGTGGGCCTAATTAATAACCACTAGCCTTTGACACACTTGTCTAGACACCGCAAAGTCAGGTTAGGATAAACGGTCGATGCCTATAACTAGCCCTTTGTCCTATTGAGCTCAAAGTCCTTAGGGCTGAGTCTAGTATTTTTTAATTAAAGATTGGTCAATACAAATGCTTTATGTGATTTCTGGGGTCCTGGCAAGGGTGATGAAATTCCCACCCAATCTGAATTGGTCAAAAGCCCCTTAAAATCCGATTAAAGATATGCAAAACCGTAAATCACTTGCAATCAAATCTTTTTTGTGAATTTCAAGGTTTGTAAGTTTTCTAATTAAAATTTTCCTTTTTCCGCTTGCTCTTTATTTGGAAAGATATTTTTAGCAAAAAGATTAAGGATATGCAAATCAGAAAAGATCACTTGCAATCAATTATTATTTTAAGCACGCGCAAAGAATCCTGCACAATATTTGTTATTTGGAAGGGGGAAGATTTTTAAGCGCAAAGAATCCTGCAGGTGACTTTTCAGAAGATATATCAGAGATTTGCAGAGGAGAAGAAAGAAAACTCATAGAGATTTGTAGTGGTGGAACTGGTTTTTTTTTATATACACCGCGCTTCTGCCCTTTTTTTTTTGCAGGTGGTGTCACCAGGGCTCGGCGGTTCCGCGGCCGGAAGGGGGGTCGCGCGGTGGTTCCGCAGCGGGTTGGTCTCGCGGCAGTTTTTTTTTTTAACCAGAGCACCACGATTCTTCTTGTTGACTCGGTCCTCCAAATTTCTTTTGTTGTCTATTGTGATATTTCTCTGTTTGTTCGGATTTGATATTTGCTGTTCTGATCTCTGTAGATTTCCAGATCTGAATTTCTTTGTAGATCCTGCAAAAATTCTCACAAGAATACCTTTTTCCAAAAATAACAGATGATATATTTTTATATTTTTTTGATTTTTCAGATTTTTCAGATTTTTTTTAATTTAGATTAACCCGAAATTGCAAAAAGGAAATACTACGCCATCCCCGACAACGGCGCCATTTGATTGATCTCAAAAACTATCTATTACCGCAATCAAGAACGGCGTCGCTTGATAGCTAGCCGGTGAGTACGGGTCGGTCCACAGGGATTTTGTGATTTCCTAATCGTGCTAACGAGTTAATTCCGAAGGGTGTTCGGATTGATTATTAAATCTAAAAACCTAATTAATCTATATCTTAGTATTGCTAGGGTTAGGTCTAGGTTATGTTTGGAAAGTCTATAAATCTCACCGCTTTCTATACCCTTATGAAGATCTAATTAAATGTTATGGTAAATATTAATAAAAGTTATTATGATGATTGGGAAGATTGTTCTTCCTCTAGATCCTTGTCCTTCCTTTCTTAATCTTTAACCTAACCTCCATGGAAAACCTTAAAATCCGGACCTTTAGACTACGGTATCACCGCTACCTCGTGGGTAGAGTGTCGTAGGGAGCGGAATAAGAAGGTATGCATGGAGTTCTATGAAAATATATGACGGGCAAGAAAGGGGATGAGAGATCTTCGTCTCTCAAACCTTCCCCAGATCTAACCCAAACAAGCGAGGAGACTACTCACTCATTAGGGAATTAAAATACATTTATCTAGGGCAGAGAATAAAAGATTAACTAGGGCAAGAAATTAAATTTATCCAGGGCAAGAATGGAAAATTATCCTAGGGCAGAAAATAAAGAACTTACAACTTGATGCTCTTCAAAAGAATTCTGAAATTTATTAATGAAGGGAGGCATGAAAAGAATACAATGATTTGGGCTTCTATTTATAGGAGATAGAAACCCTAGGTTACAATTGATTCGCATGTCTACATTTACCAAAATATCCTTAGGAAGACCTAGTCAAAGTAGACTTCAAGCTTTGGTAAAATTTTATGTCACTGTCTCTTTAAAAGGAAGTATTGGGCCTTGAAATATCCTTTGTAGGCTCTTCTGTCTTTGGGCTTCCTTATTATTTGGTTCTTTTATTAAAATAGCTTCTATGTTTCTTCCAGATCTCCAGTGAATAATTGCGGTGGACTTTTAACCGTTCGCTTTATAATCTTGGACCTTGCATTGCCTTGTACTTTGTGAATTTTATCTTTGATGTAGGCTTGATCAAGAGTCTTCTGTTTGTTGGTCAAAGTCCACTTTTGCATCGTCTTTTCATCGTTTTCACTGTTCTAGATCCAAGAACCTGTAACCTGTAATATGTAGCAGACATGCGTCAAAAGCACCTGTTTATTTATAAAAAGAATAAGAATGGGGAATATAATAATACAATATTATGGTGTGAACACGTACATATTAAACAAAGGATATATACGTATATGGTTATTTTATTATAATAGACGTCCACCACTGTGGAGCGATACGCGCATCGCACAGCGACTTAAAAAGGTTTAGCATGCATTTCCTTCAGATATTTACATGTATAGTTCTGATTTATATAATATTGGTTTTCGTATTGGATTTGACATTTGTGTCTGTACCATAACACCGATGATTGCGGGATGCTTGACGGAGTTTTGTTTTTGAGTGATCTGCTCATTGTTCTTGCGCATGCATTGCGTTATGATGCGTTTTATGTATTAATGATTTCGGAGCCTCGACGACTTAGACTTTTATGGAAATGTTTTAGAATTTGGGGGTTTAAATTTAAATTCGAGGACCGAATTTCTTTAAGGGGGAAGATTGTAACATTTCAAAAAAATAAAATATTATTTTTGGGAATTTTTATAATTTAATATTATTTTTAATGAATATTTTAATATTTCGGTATAATTAAATACCGACAAATTGGGGGGGAAATTTTGAAAATTTTAGAAATTACTAAAATGGGGTGTTTTATGTGAATTATGCAACTTTTAGGTCTTTATCATTAATTATATACGAAATTAGTGTTAATCGCGATTAAAAATCACTAATCGCGTTTTAAGATTATTTTGTGAAAACATGCACCATATCTTTTTCTACACTTGTTGCTTTTTCCTACATGTTTTGGGTGCATGGCTTGTTATTTTGGGGTTACTATTGATGTGAGAATGAAAATAGAAAAGAAAAGGAAAGAATAGAATATATATGTATGGGTGAGAGAGAAAAAGTGAGGGTTTACCTTTGACCCAAGTCTTGAGCCATCCTCCTTCATTGTTTTCACTCATTTGTCTCCCTCTCCCTCATGTTGTTGTTGCTGCTGCTGCCGCCTCCCCCTCCTCCTCCTTCTTCAAGCCACAAAACTCCATGAAAAGCAACTCAAAATCCCACCCTCATTTCACGAAAATGATGCACAAGCTCAAGGGAAACACATTGGACCAAGAAAGGAAAGGTTTTGGACACTTGGGGCAACTCAAGAAAATTCTTGAGTTGCCAAATGAGGTATTTTCTGAACCACTAGCTTAGTTTTCCTATTGCTTTCACATCCATGTTAACTTTAAACCGTTATAGTGATGTTTAGTGAGGGTATGAAAATTCTAGTTAGGGTAATTGGAAATTGAGAGTTGTGGTGAGCAATTAAGCTCAGTAGAGGCCATACAAACCCCCTATTGTAAGTCGATGTGTAACACCCCACGACTTGCGGGGAGGCGGAAATATGAAAAACGATCTTGTTCTTTGCTTAAACATCGACTAACTGCATGAATCGAAGCTAAAAGATAACTAACAACTATCATAGAAGTTCTAAACTACTGTGTGAAGTGATTATACCTCAAGAACCATGTCCTTCAGGTCTTCCTCGCTGTCCTCCACTCCTCTTAGGCTCCTTGGAATATCGGCAACTTCACGTCCTCCTCAAATCAAAGAAGATCCACCCGAAAGCTTCTACGCCAAGCTTAATCTCAAACTTGAGATAACTAGGTTGCTTAAAGTGCTAATCTAAGCTACCTAGAGGATATAGAATGAGGTTATGAATGTTTTAGTCTATCTAACCCTTGATCTCAACACATGAGAGATTAGGGTTAGGGTTTCAAGAGAGAGTGAGCTTGAGGAGAGAGAAGGTGAGAATGATAATAAGAACAAAAAATCCTTCTCACTTGAATATATGATACATAATGAATTATCAAATAATATCAATTAATTGATTATTCACCATGTTTCATTTAATCAAGGAGAGTGATTCATCATGTGAGTCATTAGATCATTAATGAAGCATTAATGATATGATGAATCATATAAATGAGTCACACAAAGCGATTAATGAAAAAGCCACCTCAACCCCTCATGTCACCACTCTTCTAGAACCTTCTCGACAAATTACGAGAACGCCCCTCCAATCAGTGAAAACACGGAAAAAATTTAGACTGTATAAATCCAATAGCCCGATACTAGAATCTGGCTTAAACTAAAGCCGGCTAGTAAAAACTGTCCGAAAAGTCGTACGTGCGTAAACACACGTATGCATCCGGACCTTTGTCGTAAAACCATACGACCTCTATATCGTTTCGCCTGGAGCAGGGAAACTCTCTGTGTGGGACTCTAAAGATTCGACACTACGCTGGCAGTGGGTTTAACCACAGACCGCAAGCGGCACTGGCTGTACGTAACGGTCCCCTGGTAGATGTCGATAAGAAGGCCGATGAGGAAAATCATTCGAACTCCCACTGAGCCTGATGTGACAATCTTCGTACAGTACGGTATGTTCGTCTAAGACTATCGCATATCAAGCCTAGGAGGCGGCAAGCATCAGTCCCCTAATAGCTATATAAGTCGTGTCGGAGTGAAGCCCAATACGCCCTGAGACTGGAACCTACCAGTATATCTCGCTTGCCCTGGCCAGGGACTTTGCGTAATGGCTTTCTGACACAGTGCGATATCATCTCCCAATACCGGGAGAGACGAATCCTATCTAACCGCTACTGCCTCCAAGTGCTCGGGACTGCACCCAACTGCTACCTGTTTGCACGACTCCTTTGAGCCGTGGTAGGGTAGCAATCTAAGAACAGTGGGACACACTCGAGGCGAAGTAGCAGTGTCAAGTCTGCGGACTATGCTGTACTCATGTCATCTGGGAACTGATAACTGACGATGGGTATAATACCAACCAATCAGTTCCTCGGCGAGTCCTGTACGGTATACCCGTAACCTAACGAGCACCTGTATACTATCTCTAGTACGACGTACTGATGGCTGTGGGACAGACCATCTCCCCAACTGGGATGAGAAGCGTATACACTTAGTCTACTCCGGAATATCGATGCCTTATCTCGATAATCCAACGACCAGGGACCTATATAGGATGATGCTTACAGACTACCCAGCTCCCACTAGTGTGACTGCCATCACGACGCTGGTAATCAAGCAAAGATCCTATGGGCTCTACTAATATGTATAAGTGATACGTTACAAGAAACATATGCACATATTAAAGTAGACACAAACCAAGTAGCATACTACCATTTTTAGCAAGACTGTATATATATATAACTGTGAATATCCCAAGCTTTCATTAAGTAATATACAATCTAGTATGATACAATAATGGCCCCTAGGGCATATACTATAACAATCTCCCACTTGTACTAGGGCCATGAGCTGGCATATCGTAGACCTATCATCTCGAATAGCCTCTCGAACTGCGTCTGAGGAATGGCCTTTGTGAATGGATCAGCAATGTTATCCTCCGTCTTTACTCTCTTTACCTTGATCTCCCGGCGATCTACGATCTCCCTTATCAGGTGATACCGCCTTAAGATGTGTCTGGACTTCTGATGGGACCTGAGTTCCTTCGCTAAAGCTATAGCACCATTGTTGTCACAATACAGAGGTATTGGACCAACACTGGTAGGAACCACCTGAAGTTCCGTGAGGAACTTCTTCATCTAGACTGCTTCTTTTGCGGCATCGCAAGCAACTATGTACTCCGCTTCCATTGTTGAGTCAACAACGGTCTCCTACTTGGAACTCTTCCAACAGACCGCCCCTCCATTGAGGGTAAAGACATAACCCGACATGGATTTGGAGTCATCTTTGTCACTCTGGAAGCCGGAGTCGGCAAAGGCCTCCATCTGGAGGTCTTTTCCACCATACACCAAGAACATCTCCTTAGTCCTTCTCAGGTACTTGAGAATGTTCTTTACTGCAATACAGTGCTTCTCCCCTGGGTTTGCCTGATACCGGCTTACAACGCTTAGTGCGTATGCTACATCTGGTCTGGTACATAACATCGCATACATTATAGAGCCTACCGCAGAAGCGTAAGGTATAATTGACATGAGATCCCTTTCCAAATCAGTCTTGGGAGACATCTCTTTGGAGAGGGTGATTCCGTGACAAGCCGGTAGGTTACCGCGCTTAGAATCATTCATACTGAATCTTTTCACTATGGTGTCTATGTATGTGGACTGCGAAAGTCCCAACATCCTTTTTGATCTATCACGATAGATCCGGATTCCCAGAATGTAGGTGGCATCACCTAGGTCTTTCATGGAGAATTTATGTGACAAGAATCTTTTGACTGACTGTAACATAGGAATATCATTTCCTATTAGGAGAATTTCATCCACGTACAAGACGAGGAATACTACATTTCTCCCTACAATCTTACTGTATATGCATGGTTCATCTGGATTTTTGATAAAGTCAAATTCTTTGACAGCATCATCAAAACAGATGTTCCAACTCCGTGATGCCTGCTTTAGTCCATAAATGGACTTAAGCAGCTTGCATACTTTACCGCTGCTCCCACTCTGAAAGAATCCTTCTGGCTGATCCATATAGACGCTTTCTTCCAAATTACCATTTAGAAAGGCCGTCTTTACGTCCATCTGCCAGATTTCATAATCGTGGAAGGCAGCAATAGCAAGAAGGACCCGAATAGATTTAAGCATAGCCATTGGAGAAAAAGTTCCGTCATAGTCCAAACCAGGTCTTTGACGGAAACCCTTGGCAATAAGTCTAGCCTTATAGGTTTCAACCTGTCTATCTACACCAATTTTCTTTTTGAAGATCCATTTGCATCCTACGGGTTTTACCCCATATGGAGCAACGTCCAAAGTCCATACTTTGTTAGTGTACATGGACTCCATTTCGGTCCGCATTGCATCCAGCCATTTTACTGAGTCACTGCTCTGAATGGCTTGCTGGAAGCTAGTAGGCTCATCATAGTCAATAGTGCAATCCTCTCTATCCCCGTCTATGAGAAAACCGTAGTATCTCTCGGGCGGATGAGATTTCCTACTACTCCTGCGGAGTGGCGTTGGGATGTCCTGTTCTTCTTGAACTTCTGGTTCTACCAAACTTTCAGTAGTAGTTTGTGTTTCTGGAATTTCTTCCAGTTCTATTTCGCTCCCACTAGTTTCCTTTTCTAAAAACTGATATTCTAGAAAATGGGTATTACGAGAAAAAACCTTTTGTTCCTCTGCGTAATAGAATAGATATCCCCTGGAGTTCTTTGGATATCCCACAAACTTACATAGTACTGATCGTGCCTCGAGTTTGTCCGCATGCTGCTTTTTAACATAAGCCGGACATCCCCAAATCTTTAGATACTGAAGATAGGGTTTCTTCCCACTCCACATCTGATATGGTGTGGTAGGCATAGTCTTGGTGGGAACCTGGTTTAAAAGATATGCAGCTGATTCTAGTGCATATCCCCAGAATGATCGCGGTAACTCAGCGTTACTCATCATGGAACGAACCATATCCAATAGGGTCCGATTCCTCCATTCTGATACACCATTATGTTGTGGTGTGTATGGAGGAGTAAGCTGAGAAAGAATTCCATTCTCTTTTAAGTAACCCAGGAACTCGGCACTTAAGTATTCACCACCTCGATCAGATCTCAGTGTCTTTATACTTTTGCCTGTTTGTTTTTCCACTTCATTCTTGTATTCTTGGAATTTCTCAAAGGCCTCGGATTTATGCTTCATTAAGAAGACATATCCATACCTAGAGAAATCATCCGTAAAAGTAATGAAGTAGGAATAACCACCTCGCGCATGTGTAGACATTGGACCGCACACGTCACTGTGTACGAGTCCTAAGAGCTCGCTTGCTCTTACTCCGTGTCCAGTGAACGGAGTTTTTGTCATCTTTCCTTTGAGACAAGATTCACAAGTAGCATAAGATTGATATTCGAATGGATTCAAATATACTTCTTTATGTAACTTAGTTAGCTTTCTCTCATTGATGTGACCTAGTCGACAATGCCATAAGAAAGCCTGATTTATTTCTGGAGACTTTCTTTTAAGAGTGTTCTGGACATTGAAAACCTGAGCTTGACTTAATACGTATATACCGTTATCTAATGTACCGGACCCAATCAGAACTTGATTTAGGTGGATGTTAACTACATCACTTACGAATGTAAAATCATATCCCTCTCTCGAAAGTGAGGACACTGATATGATATTACAAGTCATACTTGGTACATATAAACAGTTATGTAAAATCAATATATGCCCACTTGTCAAACCTAGGCGATATTCTCCCACGGATTCAGCGTTCACTGTCATTCCGTTTGCAACTCTGAGAGACCAATCACCTACCTTTATAACTCTACTGTTTCTTAAAGCATGTAATGAATTACAGATATGAGATCCTGCTCCGGTATCTAGTACCCAGGAAGTAGAGTTTATTGACATACAGTCTTCAATTACAAATACACTTGAGGCAAAAGCCACAATATGCTTCGTATCCTGGCTACTGGCTTCAAAAGCCTTGCAATCTTTCTGCCTATGCCCAATCCCATAACAATAGAAACATCCCTCTTTTACTATATCATGTCCCGAAACTTTTGCCTTTCTCTTTCCTTCTCCTTCCCTGGTTTCCTTCAGGGTAGGAGGCAAAGACTGTAGAATCAAGTCAGTATTTGACTCGTTCCCCAACGCGGTCTCCAGGTCCTGGAGCTCATCAATACAGCTAGTCATTGTAAGGACGTTGTCCCCTACTGATGACCCGTCAGCTAACCTCGCTTGAATTAATTCGTTCGAGGTTTCATATCTAGTGATATGAGATTGCTCTCCATATAAATATTTATTATGGAGAAAGATGGAAACTTGGTCCATCTTCTCGTGCTGCTCCTGGTATATACCATCAACTGAAGCTAACACGAGGCACTTAGCTTTCGCTTTGTCTTTTTCCCTTGTCTGACGGATATCCATATCCGCGACAGTGGAAACTGGACGTGGGACGGCGGGATCTTGAGTAGTAATAGGGTGGTCCAGCTTGTTATAGGCAATGGACATCTGGACAGACTTTTGCCAGTCATATAAGTCAGATTCAATCAATTTATTATCTAGATGTAACCTATGTGTGGTCACAAGGTCGCTGCATTTTTAAGAGAGAGAGAAGAAAATACTTTATTATGATGCTGTTGCAAGTTTAGATTGGTTTTAAGTTTATCTAAACAGGATGGCTCCCACTGTTTTTCGAATCCTTCCTCAAACCATAAAAGAAGAATTAGCCAGGACTATTCTTACTGTACAATTCTTGCTTAACCGTTCAGCCAGGCTAGTGTCGATACTTCGAGGGAGGTTTTCCAACGCTTTCGCGAAGTTCCTTAATTAAAGAACCTCTTTTCTCTGGGGGCGTAACCCCGCTGACACCTTTCTTGACACCTACTTGGTTTATAGTATTGATCGTTAAGTGACGAATCTCCTGATAAGTAACATGTACTCAGAGTAGGATCAGGATCCAAAATATCATCGTATGATAAGGTTGAAGGAATCCTACCAACATTTATCAAACTCCAAAATGGTATGCTCTTTCTGCAAATTTCAGTTTCTTTAGAAATTCCCGATGTGGATTTTTGCCCCATGCTCTTATGACTTTGACTAAGGGCCAAATATGTCATAAGTCACATGTCAAGTTCTACCCATCATTATCCAGGTTAATTTGAACCCACCCGTACATACTCTTGACTAAGGGCCAAGAAAAGTAATACGACTGTTCCAAAACAACGCATCTATCTATGCAACAAATGAATACCCTAGCAGCTACCAAGCACTATGTTTTGACTAAGGGCCAAATATACATAGCTTGAATACTACTGAATACCTAAATGAAATGACGGAGGGCTATGAATGGTTTTGGCAAAAACCGTGAATGTAGTGAACTTGATATAATCGAAGGAACCTGATACTTTTTAAAAGGAGTTGCTAAAGCTCCGCAATTAAAAATTCTGCTCTTTTAAAATAACCGAGTGGTTTCTTTTAAATTTGTTCCAACGATTTAAACTTTGGTTTATTTTCTTTGCATTATAAATAATGCGTCCCATCATTAACCTATCATTGCAGAAAACAAAGAAAATACAACGTCCTCTTATGCCATCCGCATTCGCCACGGGGTCCCGTCATCACCCGTTAGGTTACATAACTAACGACAGAGCGGGGGCTGGGCTAGCGCGGGTGTAAAACATAAGTGACGTCTAAATAGCTATCATATATAGATATTGTACATTCGTCAGACGCAATAATAGGCATTCCAGATCACAGATGAACTTTATTGGATTTGCAAGCAATCCGTGTTTGTTTTGAGCCTGCAACAAAAGACGGATTACACAGTTGTGATGAATAGACATTACCCCACCCAAGACCCCAACGGGTACGGCAAACTACCCGCCCGGCAGTTTGTGCATCCCACCTTGGGTCTGTCCTAGGAGCAAAAACAGTAAAATGAAATAATACAACGATGGCTACAACCGCAACCTGGATGTGCCCCGCAAAATAATATTACAACAAATTACATTTACATCAAATGAATTAAATAATAACCCATCACATAACCCCGGCTATACATCACAACAGTCCAACACAGTTCATATACACAAACAGATAAAATCCATTACAGAAATGTGCAACCCCCTGCCAACCGGCATACTAGCAGTTAGGGGAGGTTTACGAACACATTATACAAACACAGATATAATCATATTAGCAAACATCGCAAAATTTTGATCGGAAAAACGCTTTTAGATTCTACTCCAATACTTCTCTGTGCACCTGAGACTTGAGCAGAAAAATAAACATCCCAGAAACATCATTGTTAACACCTAGGAGTTACTGAATAAATTTGGGCCGACACGGCCCCAACTTGGCCGCGGATCAGCCGCGGATCGCATGGATCCGCCGCGGTTCCGCGGTGAGATGGTCGAGTTAGGGGTCCAAATTTCTTCAGTAGCCCTAGTTTTCCCTGCTTGTTATTCTGAGGCACCCTGAAAAATTTTTAGAGCCAGTTTAAAATTCGACAGCAAGCGTGATAATCGATGATGTTTCCGGTTCCTTTTTGCGTTCGAAATTCTTACGACTTTGCTAATGAGTTAATTATTGTTTAGCGAGGCTCTGATACCACTGTAAGTCGATGTGCAACACCCCACGACTTGCGGGGAGGCGAAAATATGAAAAACGATCTTGTTCTTTGCTTAAACATCGACTAACTGCATGAATCGAAGCTAAACGATAACTAACAACTATCATAGATGTTCTAAACTACTATGTGAAGTAATTAAACCTCAAGAACCATGTCCTTCGGGTCTTCATCGCTATCCTCCACTCCTCGTAGGCTCCTTAGAACATCGGCAACTTCACGTCCTCCTCAAATCAAAGAAGATCCACCCGAAAGCTTCTACGCCAAGCTTAATTTCAAACTTGAGATAACTAGGTTGCTTAAAGTGCTAATCTAAGCTACCTAGAGGATATAGAATGAGGTTATGGATGTTTTAGTCTATCTAACCCTTGATCTCAACACATGAGAGGTTAGGGTTAGGGTTTCAAGAGAGAGTGAGCTTGAGGAGAGAGAAGGTGAGAATGATAATAAGAACAAAAAATCCTTCTCACTTGAATATATGATACATAATGAATTATCAAATAATATCAATTAATTGATTATTCACCATGTTTCATTTAATCAAGGAGAGTGATTCATCATGTGAGTCATTAGATCATTAATGAAGCATTAATGATATGATGAATCATATAAATGAGTCACACAAAGCAATTAATGAAAAAGCCACCTCAACCCCTCATGTCACCACTCTTCTAGAACCTTCTCGACAAATTATGAGAACGCCCCTCCAATCCATGAAAACACGGAAAAACTTTAGACTGTATAAATCCAATAACCCGATACTAGAATCTGGCTTAAACCAAAGCCGGCTAGTAAAAACTGTCCGAAAAGTCGTACGTGCGAAAACACACGTATGCATCCGAACCTTTGTCGTAAAACCATACGACCTCTATATCGTTTCGCCTGGAGCAGGGAAATTCTCTGTGTGGGACTCTAAAGACTCGACACTACGCTGGCAGTGGGTTTAACCACAGACCGCAAGCAGCACTAGCTGTACGTAACGGTCCCCAGGTAGATGTCGATAAGAAGGCCGATGAGGAAAATCATCTGAACTCCCACTGAGCCTGATGTGACAATCTTCGTACAGTCTGGTCTGTTCGTCTAAGACTATTGCATATCAAACCTAGGAGGCGGCAAGCGTCAGTCCCCTAATAGCTGTATAAGTCGTGTCGGAGCGAAGCCCATTACGCCCTGAGAAGCTACTGGAACCTACCAGTATATCTCGCTTGCCCTGGCCAGGGACTTTGCGTAATGGCTTTCTGACACTTTGCGATATCATCTCCCAATACCGGGAGAGACGAATCCTATCTAACCGCTACTGCCTCCAAGTGCTCGGGACTGCACCCAACTGCTACCTGTTTGCACGACTCCTTTGAGCCGTGGTAGGGTAGCAATCTTAGAACAGTGGGACACACTCGAGGCGAAGTAGCAGTGTCAAGTCTACGGACTATGCTGTACTCATGTCATCTGGGAACTGATAACTGACGATGGGTATAATACCAACCAATCAGTTCCTCGGTGAGTCCTGTCCGGTGTACCCGTAACCTAACGAGCACCTGTATACTATCTCTAGTACGACGTACTGATGGCTGTGGGACAGACCATCTCCCCAACTGGGATGAGAAGTATATACACTTAGTCTACTCCGGAATATCGATGCCTTATCTCGATAATCCAACGACCAGGGACTTATATAGGATGTTGCTTACAGACTACCCAGCTCCCACTAGTGTGACTGCCATCACGACGCTGGTAATCAAGCAAAGATCCTATGGGCTCTACTAATATGTATAAGTGATACGTTACAAGAAACATATACACATATTAAAGTAGACACAAACCAAGTAGCATACTACCATTTTTAGCAACACTGTATATATATATAACTGTGAATATCCCAAGCTTCCATTAAGTAATATACAATCTAGTATGATACAATAATGGCCCCTAGGGCATATACACTAACACCTAGTGCTAGGATTAAGACTCAAACCAGAGACTAGAATCCCGAAATACGGATTTAGAAAAGCCGATATCGGAAAAACTGTGATTCTGTGAAGGTTAAATGGAATCTGCTATCACCCCGAGACACTGAAAATTATTTTGCATGGACAGTGATACATGCAGGCACCTAGGAAGATACCACTATAACCTTAGCCCCTAACTCCCAACCATGGCCGCAGATTTATTCCTTCTGGCCGCAATTTGCGGCCATACCTGGAGCATTTTGGCTCGTTCTTGTTCTGTAGTTCCTACATCTATAAATTAGACCCCTGGCATATGCAAAATTGTCCAATTTGACCTAGGGTAGAATCTGGAGCCTTTTTCCTGAGTTGTTGTTTTGATTCGTGTTTTCGTTTCTCGTATTTTGAATTCTGGATTTGCGTATTACGTTTTACCTCGATCACTTGGCGTTTGTACGATGAGATCGAGGGTCGTTTGATGGTTTTGAAAGTGTAGTCCATAGGTTCTAACCTATAAGCTTTTATGCGTATCGTTTTGATTTTCGTGTGTCGTTTTAGTCTTGATTTGGTTTTAATGTGATGCGATACGTGTGATATGTAGGTACTCCCACGGTGATTCGAGGCGATGAAGATGATGGTGGCAACGTCGACATCGACCAACGAGGATCAGGTGAGTAGATTATATCTACGGGGGAAGTCGGGTGGATGGCGTATAGCACCCCCGCAGTTCGATGTTTAGTATAGCATATATATACTATATATGATAGCTTACAGTGTGTCGTGGATATTTGAGATGAGATTAGGTGTACTATGGTTAGGTTAGGGCGTAGAAGTAAACTAGTATAGTTCCTAGTTGCGAACCCTAGAATAGGTTTACACCCACACGCGCACACATGCTTTTGAGGTGGTTATACCTGGATGATGAGGACAGTGTACGATATTGGAGATGAGTCGATGATATTGGGCATAGTGCCATGAGATCGGTGATATTCTATTATTCGTATTTGGGATACGACATGAGATTTTAGCGGGCCTTTAGGCGTATGATTTCATACACGCACTTATATATATATATATATATATATATATATATATATATATATATTTATTTATTTATATATCGATGGTATCAGTTTGTACTAGACTTAGATCAGTACCCCAGTTTATGAGATATGATGATAAGGATACCAGATAATTGATAAGATGAATGTGATATTGACCCGTACCCAGATTTGGGATGCCGTACGATGATTTACCGTACGAACTTTATTTGATGATAAGATCCACACTCATGACTCGAGGATGTCATATGATATTGTATCGTACGCGGTACCTTTGAGGCGGGATCACCGACTATTATATATATATATATATATATATATATATATATATATCGACTCAGATTTAGGTGGTTTCCATACCCCTCCCGATTGGCTTGTTAGTTAGATCTGTAGTTTGCTTAGTAAGTGCTAGGCTAGACTGAGTCATACCTATTTCAAAACTAATGAATCGGGAGTATTTTAAAGACAGGAAAAAGGATTCTATGGATATTTTCAAAAGACACACCTTTTCTTAAAAACACCGTAGCCCTTATTTTACTAAAACCCCGATTCGTCTTATTTCAAATGGCAAGACTGTATGACACTTACATTTTGATGTAGATTCTTCACTGTTGCGTTGATTGTTCGATTTCCTCATACTCATGCCATTCGCATCGCATTGCTTGTGTAAATGTGTTTATTGTTATATTAAACCCATGCTGTTAGGACACCAGCACCATTATCGATGATGTATATGTTCCACGTACACCTGCTTGCCGGCTCACACACTTCATCATCGATAATTGCCATGTCACTACACAGTAGGATTGTTACACCATGATATGACGCTTTGCATGATATACGGATATGCTTATGTTTCCATCATATGTCTCATACATCATGCTTTATGATTATACGCATTGAGATATGTTGTTTTTTTGAGATTTCTGGATTTGGGAACCGTGGTTATTTCAAAAGAGAGTATGTACTATTTTAAAAACCCGGTTTCCTTGATATGATATTTCAGTGCATCCACCATGTGTTTTCTCGGTTCTGAGAGTGACATATGAAACCCGATTCGAGGAGCGGTAGGCACCGTCTGCGGGTACATGGTTGTAACGCTTCGAAATTCGTGTAGGTTAATTTCGCGTTAGTTAGTAATGATGCGTGTTTTTCATAAAAACCCGTAAAACTTATTTCTTTTGTAAACTAGTTCTAATTGTGATGAGAGGTGTTTTTATATATATTTGGGGTTTATTAATTATAATTTAGTTTGTGTTCACCTTGATTAGAGTTTTTCCTTAATTATTTTCTTAAGCTTGGTTTAGTGTACACATGCACACTTATCTTTTTTTGTAACCTAAGCTAAGTGTTGGCTTGTAACCATTTTCTTTTCTCCTTGCATGGTTTAAATCCTTAAATAAACCAAGTCAACCCTTTCTTTTTTTTAAAAATAAAATGAAGAGTGGGAGGTATGGGGGTTAGGTGAAGTGAGCTTGACTTTTTGACCATTTTCTTTCACTCATTTTCCCTCTCTCCCTCTCATTTTCTGCTCTCCCAGCAGAGAGGCAGCAGCTGCATCATCATCATCATCATCATTCCCTTCTCATTTTGCATCTCTTTTGATTCATGTTCAAACCTTACACAAAAATCTCATATTCCTTCACTAAAACCTTGGAGAAATGGCACTTTTGAGGATTTTGGTGGCAACTCAGTGGCTTTGAGGGCAAGGGCTGGAAATTGAGTTTCCCTAGGGTCTTTTGGAGGTATTAAACTCACCCTTAGCAACTTAGTTCATAACTTGTAGTTTTGTATGCTAAAAATCGTATTTTTGTGCTTTTTTGTGATATTGAAGGGAAATTAGTGAAGCTTGTGATAAGTTAACATTTTTATGGCTTGCTTAGCTTAGTTATGTGCTTATAGAGTTGTTTTAACCTAGGGTTTGTTTCAGGTTTCACTAAAATACCCTAATGTATCGATTTAGTGTCAAAATAGCTTTTTAACTAGGTTTTGGGCCCTGTTGTAATCTGCTTGTACCCTGTTTGCTTCAAGCAAAAATTGTATTTACTGGAGCATGTACACTAGGTGTAGAGAACACACACAAAGCACGGGAGCACAATTCCCTAGGTGGGCCGCCGGAATATTCATTCTGGCCGCAAATTGCGGCCAGATAGGGGACCTGGGTGTTGGGGTTTGTTCCGTTGGTGTCTGCTGCTATTATAAAACTTATGGTATATGCAACTTTGTAAAATTCTTTCTGTAGAAAAATCTGGAACCAAATACCCTATTTCCTACAATTTTAACTTTCGCGACACGTGTGACACGTGTGTTGGTTTGGGGTTTTCTGCGTATCGCGACGTGTCGGGGTAGATTCAGGCACGTAATCACACGTTTTTAGCGTATTGCACACACACGCGTTTGGTTCGCGATGCGGGTTTCTCGTTTGGCTTTAATGTCGCGTTATTGTAGATTTGAGCTTATGTGTATTTCTTGTGAAATTCTAGGTTCGCAGGCGAGCACGACGGACGCCGTGAAGAAGGGGAAACAAGTCGTCGGCTACACCTAGCACGAGACTACGGTGAGTGGATTTAACATCTACGGGGAAATCGCCCGTATGGCATTAAGCGTCAGGGCTTGATAGGCTATAGTAGTTGCATATTTGCATCCATATTCCTTAATTGCATACTGTAGTTCCTGCTATATTATATATATGTATATGAACTTAGAATTAATAACACACTGCACTGTTACTAACGGTTCATGTTGCACGAGCACTAATCTGCATGTTACACACGCACCGTAAGTAATTGCCATGACACTCACATTATAGAACTGCCATGAACAGTATATTGTAGCTCACCTGATATATGATGTGACATGATTTTACTACTTGTGCACATACTCATTTGCATATCCAGATTTATGTATATTCAAACTGTACCTACCTAGATAAGCTGATTTTTGGTAAAAACTGGGGACCGCGTGATACCTTTTAAAAACTGAATCTACTTAAAGAGCGGTTTCTACCTTTTTCTCATAGTACGACTTATGATGCATATATTACATCACATGGATTTACGCATTGGCTTTGGATTTCATGTGATTTCTGGATTTGAGGACCATGGGGTTATTTAAGAAAAGATGCACTGTTTTGAAAACCCGGTTCCTCTTGATATGATATTTCAGTGCGTCCACCATGTGTTTTCTCGGTGTTGAGAGTGGCATATGAAACCCGATTCGAGGAGTGGACGAGGCCGATTGCGGGTACATGGTGGACCCGGTATGGTACCCCACGGCGAGAACGGATCTGCTGTGTAGCTAGACGGTGAGCCTGGCAGTGGGACCACTACCTACCGGTGATTGGTTGGACCTGACGGTTATCCGGAAGATACTGACCAGAGTCGATAGAAGGAAACGGGAAGACCCGTACAGCCAGGGCCGAGGGCCGATTCCGCAGTCGGAGCCCGTGGAACGACCCGGACTGACGGAGCCCGATATATGAGGATTTGTGTGTCGATGCTGGACACGATTATTTCATTATATTTTGAGTGTCGATGTTGGGTACTCGTGATTCTCAGAGATTTACAGGATTTGAGGGCCGATGAGGATGACGGCGCCTGAGTTTTATTAGGATTTGGGTGTATTGATGGACACCGATTATATTTTCCACATTGACATTCCGTGTAGATGTTATTTTATCCCATACTCAGCATTCATTATTTTGCATCTCATCCTGTAGTCATATTACCTGATAGAGTACTTATGCATGATTATTGCACGTCCTGCTCATCGCATATAGATATTATCTGCTGGCATATGTTTGAGTAGCGCAGTACGTGCATACTCGTGATTACCTTTATATGTTATCTCTATTCACGAGTTGGAAACTCACCCCCGTTGTGCCACAGTGTTTGCAGGTTGCCCCTCAGAGTAGTCGCGGCAGGCTGCCTTCTTGTATCTTTTTGGCTACGGATACCACTGCAGTTGGTGCGTGAGCTGTTTTGCTGTTAGGTGGGTTGTGGTATCCGGTTATTTCCATTGTATACATACTTTTGTATCTAGTATTCTCCATCTACCTTTATATGTATTTGACTTAGAGACCAGTGTGAGGACGATGATGTATATTATTTATATTCTGGTGTCGAGCTCGTGTGAGCCGACTTTACTTATGCAGTTTTTATCAATTGTGATGTTTTTCACTTATTGCCCATTTCTTCGCTACGGCGTCGTATATTACTCTTGTGGAGATTGTCTCCGCCGTTTGGCGTGATTGCTCCCGTTTGGGGATGCTTTATTATATTGTTATCGTTTTAGTCATATCATGTCTTGTACCCGATTTCAGGGTTAGTTTTACAAAGGAAATGCTGCCAAAATTTTAAGAAAATAACTTGCACTTTAAAGAATGTTACTAAACTACTTATGGTTTTCCAAATGTTTTTAAACAAATGTTTTCAACACTCACTACTTTTTATTGTTTTGATTTCTGGGTTCGGCTTACTTGGTCGGGTTACGCCTGTAGACGTTACGTGGTTAAGTGCTGGTCACGGGTCGAACTTCGGGTCGTGAGAAAGTTGGTATCAGAGCCTAGGTTTTACCTTTCAGAGTGTAGGATGACCCTGGTATGATGGAGTAGCGTAGCGTGTGTATATTCCGCGGCATACTCACGACACGATACTCCACCTAAGCGACCTTAGGACTTATTGATTGAAATTCTTTCATGATTATATGCATTCTTGTGATTCGATTTCCGCATCCCTATCAAATCCTATTTCCTTTTCAGCTATTATGCCGCCAAAGACTACGAGGGCACAGAGAGCTGCCGCGAGAGCCGAGATTAGAGTTGACTCGTCCGAGACGAGGACTGATCCCGGTAGTACACCGGTTGTACTCGAGCAGGTCGTTCCTCCTATGACAGATCATATCGCCATGCTTGGGGCTAGTATGCTGGAGATGCGCCAGACGATGGGATCCAGTATGCAGGAGATGCGCCAGATGATGGGATTGCTAGTTGAGACACTTCGAGTACAGCGACCAGAGGTAGCTCCACCCGTTACGGGTCCGCGATGGTACCTACAGTACAGGCAGTTGCCCCTGCAGCTATAGAGGTCATTACGGTATCGCTATCAGAGTTTATGAGGCTGAAGCCTCCGGTCTTCACAGGCACCGATGCAGACGAGGACCCACAGTCTTTCATTGATAGGATGGCCCGGATATGCCATTCCTTCAGATGCTCAGATGCGAGATGGGTAGAGTTCGCGAGCTTTCGCCTGGAAGGTCTTGCGCAGAAATGGTGCGAATCGGTCGAGAAGGGCAGAGCAGCAGGTCTTCCTCCTATGACCTGGACCGAGTTTGTGACGGTATTTCTAGCCCGATTTCTTCCCCAGAGTGTCAGGGATGCCCGAGCGCGCAGATTCGAGTCTTTACGCCAGACGCCAGAGATGACAGTGGCAGAGTACGATGTACTATTTACCGAGCTATCAGTTTATGCTCCATACCTAGTGGCTACTGAGGAGATGCGAGTCAAGAGATTTGTCCGAGGCTTGCTTACACCACTATTACTTACGATCAGCGCTAAGCATTGCGAGACTTATGCAGCAGCTGTAGACGCAGCCTTATAAGTCGAGGAGCGCCCTACTGAGACTTCGGTAGTTCCAGAGCCGAAGAGAGTTCGTGCGGATACATCAGCACAGAGACAGCTTTTTCGGCGCCGTGACAGACGTCTTGCAGGTGGAAGAGATTTAGGCCGAGGCCGGTTGTTCAGCTCCTATCCCCATGAGGGTCAGCGGTCATCGTCGGGATGTTTCCACTGCGGGAGTTCTTATCATCGTGTTCGAGATTGTCCTGAGATACCCCGGAGGGAGGCAGCAGTACCGCGTGTCACATTACCACCTTCACCACCCCAGAGGGCATTACCTATTGTACCTACTGTTGCTCCGCGCCAGTTTCCTGCACAGATAGGTCATGGTTGCGGAGGATTTGCTCATAGAGGATGAAGGGACCAAGGCAGAAGACAGCCAGCTGCCGGCAGGGGACAGTCAGTCGCAGGTGGAGGACAGGCGTGGGTTTTTTCTTTGACACATCAGGACGCGTAGGCGTCCAATGCGGTGGTCTCAGGTACCCTATCATTATGTTTTGTTGACGTGCACGTGTTGTTTGATCCCGGATCCACGCACTCGTACGTTTCCACACACTTTGTGCCGAGTCTGGGTAGTGTCCGGTTTGCTTGATCAGCCGCTTGTTGTGACCACCCCTGTGGGAGAGTCGTTTGTTGCTAGACACGCGTTCCGATCCTGTGTTGTCCGTATTGGCGAGAGAGAGTTTCCTGTCGACTTGATCCTTCTTGAGATGTTGGACTTCGACGTTCTTTTGGGCATAGATTGGTTAGCCACATGCTATGTGTCTCTGGACTGCCGCGAGAAGACAGTAAGATTTTGTTTTCCCGTCGAGTCGGCTTTTGTTGTGCAGGGGGACCGTGGTGTCGCCCCTCACAGTTTGATTTCTTCTTTTCACGCTGGACAGCTTTTGAGGAAGGGATGTCAGGGATTTCTCATCTATGTTTGCGATACTAGAGCTACAAAGGATCCGTTGGATCAGGTTACGATTGTTAGCGAGTTCCCTGAAGTGTTCCCTGACGAGCTTCCTGGGCTACCGCCTGAGCGTGACATTGCCTTCTGTATTGATTTGATTCCCGGCACGGGGCCTATTTCTATACCGCCTTATCGAATGGCCCCAACGAAACTTAGAGAATTGAAGGGTCAATTGCAAGATTTGCTGGATAAGGGACTTATTCGACCCAGTGTTTCTCCTTGGGGTGCTCCAGTCCTGTTTGTCAAGAAGAAGGACTACAGTTTGCGTTTGTGTATCGACTACCGCCAGCTGAACAGGGTTACAGTGCGGAACAGGTATCCTTTGCCATGCATCGACGACTTGTTCGACCAACTTCAGGGGGAAGGATACTTTTCGAGGATCGATTTGCGATCAGGCTACCATCAGCCGCGGGTTCGACAGGAGG
Source organism: Agapanthus africanus (assembly GCA_030015575.1). Classification (NCBI taxonomy): domain Eukaryota; kingdom Viridiplantae; phylum Streptophyta; class Magnoliopsida; order Asparagales; family Amaryllidaceae; genus Agapanthus; species Agapanthus africanus. The sequence continues at coordinate 415,787,104 of JASDDO010000022.1, forward strand.
ACATTCCGAGGACAGCTTTCCGCACGCACTACGGCCATTATGAGTTTCTGGTGATGTCGTTCGGACTCACCAACGCTCCAGCAGCATTCATGGACTTGATGAACCGTATTTTCCGGCCGTATCTTGATCTGTTCATCATAGTATTCATTGACGATATCTTGGTGTATTCCCGGAGTAGAGAGGAGCACGAGCAGCACCTGCGGATTACACTGCAGACTTTGAGGGAGCACCAGCTTTTTGCAAAATTCTCCAAGTGTGCATTCTGGCTGGACAGCGTAGACTTCTTGGGTCACGTGATTACACGAGATGGTATATGTGTAGACCCGAGGAAGATCGAAGCCGTTCAGCATTGTCCTAGACCCACATCAGTTATGGAGATCCGCAGCTTTCTAGGGTTGGACGGTTACTACAGGCGATTTGTGCAGGATTTTCTCCCGTATTACTGCACCTTTGACCGGGTTGACCCAGAAGGGAGTTCCTTTCGATTGGACGGAGGAGTGTGAGCACAGTTTTCAGCAGCTACGGACACGACTGACTACGGCGCCGGTATTATCATTGCCTTCAGGATCGGGCGGATTTGTGGTCTACTGTGATGCTTCTCGAGTGGGGGTAGGGTGCGTATTGATGCAACATGACAGGGTGATCGCATATGCTTCACGGTAGTTGAAGAAACATGAACAGAACTACCCCACTCACGATTTGGAGATGGCTGCAGTGGTCTTTGCACTCAAGATCTGGCGACATTAACTATACGGCGAGTCGTGCCAGATATTCACTGATCACAAGAGCTTAAAGTATATATTTCAGCAGCGAGACCTGAATCTTAGACAGTGTCGTTGGATGAAGTTAGTGAAGGACTACGACTGTGAGATCCTTTACCACCCGGGAAAGGCAAATGTAGTGGCGGATGCTTTGAGTAGGAGGCTCGGGGGTAGTCTATCTTGCTTGAGCGCAGTGCAGAGGCAGTCGTCAGCAGATTAGCAGATTTTATGCGACAGCCGAGTGCATTTCGATTTCACACCGATCGGGGGACAGCTTGCGCATGTTCGTGCACGCCCACAGTTGCTTGACCGTATACATGAGGCACAGTACAGTAATGACCGTTGTTCAGAGATCATGGCACAGATTGGACAGGGCAGATTTTCCGAGTTCGTGATCGATGACCAGGGGATACTGCGATTTGGGACCACACTGTGCGTACCAGATGCTGAGGGACTGCGGCGTGAGATTCTTGAGGAGGCACATCGATCGGTGTACAGTGTTCATCCTGGTTCCACTAAGATGTACCATGATATGAGAGATGTTTACTGGTGGGACGGAATGAAGAGGGACATCGCAGATTTTGTGTCGAGATGCCTGACTTGTCATCAAGTCAAGGCCGAGCACCAGAGGCCCGCGGGAGAACTACAGCCGTTACCCATTCCGGAGTGGAAATGGGAGCAGATTTCTATAGACATCATTGTGGGTTTTCCCAGGACTAGTCGAGGGTATGACTCCATCTGGGTGATCATGGATCGTTTGACGAAAGCGGCTCACTTCCTGCCGGTGAAGGCGACTTTCGATTTTGCTCAGTATGCCCAGATATACATCGACAAGATTGTACAACTGCATGGAGTCCCGAAATGTATCGTGTCCGACAGGGGCACCCAGTTTACCAACCGACTATGGCAGAGGCTTCAGGAGGCTTTGGGAACCCGCTTGAGTTTCAGCACAGCATTTCATCCGCAGACCGACGGCCAGTCAGAGCGGACTATTCAGACTCTCGAGGACATGCTCCGAGCGTGCGTCTTAGACTTCGGAGGTAGATGGGATCATCATTTACCCTTAGTAGAGTTCTCCTACAACAACAGTTTCCAGGAGACCATTCAGATGGCACCATTCGAGGCTCTATAAGGTAGGAGATGCAGATCGCCTGTCTGTTGGGCAGAGCTCAGTGAGAGCAGTATCTTAGGGCCGCAGATTGTTGAAGAGATGACCACGAAGATCCAGTTGATTCGCGATAGGATGAGAGAAGCCCAGAGTAGGCAGAGATCTTATGCGGACCGTCGTCGGCGCAGACTTTAGTTTTCTGTTGGTGATCATGTTTTCTTGAGGGTCTCCCCAATGAAAGGTGTGATGAGATTTGGGAAGAAGGGGAAGCTTAGTCCCAGATACGTGGGCCCCTTCGATATCCTCGGGCGTGTTGGTGCAGTTGCGTATCGGTTAGCCCTTCCGTCCAGTTTTCCAGATGTGCACCCCGTATTTCACGTTTCGATGCTCCGCAAGTATCTTCATGATCCTTCGCATGCGATTTAGCACCCGACGATCCAGTTGGAGCACGACCTTTCTTTCGCAGAGCAGCCGGTGGTCATCTTAGATCGACAGGTGAAGAAATTAAGATCGAAGGATATACCGTCCGTCAAGGTCCTTTGGCGTGGCCCGAGCGGCGAGAAGGTCACTTGGGAGACCGAGAGTGAGATGAGGAAGAAATATCCCCATCTCTTTGAAGGTACGTGTAGCTAGATTTTTAAATTCGGGGACCAAATTTCTTTAAGGGGGATAGATTGTAACGCTTCGAAATTCGTTTAGGTTAATTTCGCGTCAATTAGTAATGATGCGTGTTTTTCATAAAAACCCGTAAAACTTATTTCTTTTGTAAACTAGTTCTAATTGTGATGAGATGTGTTTTTATATATATTTGGTGTTTATTAATTATAATTTAGTTTGTGTTCACCTTGATTAGAGTTTTTCCATAATTATTTACCTAAGCTAGGTTTAGGGTACACATGCACACTTATCTTTTTTTGTAACCTAAGCTAAGTGTTGGCTTATAACCATTTTCATTTCTCCTTGCATGGTTTAAATCCCTAAATAAACCAAGTCAACCCTTTCTTTTTTTTAAAATAAAATGAAGAGTGGGAGGTATGGGGGTTAGGTGAAGTGAGCTTGACTTTTTGACCATTTTCTTTCACTCATTTTCCCTCTCTCCCTCTCATTTTCTGCTCTCCCAGCAGAGAGGCAGCAGCTGCATCATCATTCCCTTCTCATTTTGCTTCACTTTTGATTCATGTTCAAACCCTACACAAAAATCTCATATTCCTTCACTAAAACCTTGGAGAAATGGCTCTTTTGAGGATTTTGGTGGCAACTCAGTGGCTTTGAGGGCAAGGGCTGGAAATTGAGTTTCCCTAGGGTCTTTTGGAGGTATTAAACTCACCCTTAGCAACTTAGTTCATAACTTGTAGTTTTGTTTGCTAAAAATTGTATTTTTGTGCTTTTTTGTGATATTGAAGGGAAATTAGTGAAGCTTGTGATAAGTTAACATTTTTATGCCTTGATTAGCTTAGTTATGTGCTTATAGAGTTGTTTTAACCTAGGGTTTGTTTCAGGTTTCACTAAAATACCCTAATGTATCGATTTAGTGTCAAAATAGCTTTTTAACTAGGTTTTGGGCCCTGTTGTAATCTGCTTGTACCCCGTTTGCTTCAGGCAAAAATTGTATTTATTGGAGCATGTACACTAGGTATAAAGAACACACACAAAGAATGGGAGCACAATTCCCTAGGTGGGCCACCGGAATATTCATTCTGGCTGCAAATTGCGGCCAGATGGGGGACCTGGGTGTTTGGGTTTGTTCTGTTGGTGTCTGCTGCTATTCTAAGACTTATGGTATATGCAACTTTATAAAATTCTTTCTGTAGAAAAATCTGGAACAAAATACCCTATTTCTTACAATTTTAACTTTCGCGACACGTGTGACACGTGTGTAGGTTTGGGGTTTTCTGCGTATCGCGACGTGTCGGGGTAGCTTCAGGCGCGTAATCACACGTTTTTAGCGTATCGCACACACACGCGTTTGGTTCACGACGCGGGTTTCTCGTTTGGCTTTAATGTCGTGTTTTTTGTAGATTTGAGCTTATGTGTATTTCTTGTGAAAACCAAGGTTCGCAGGCGAGCACGACGGACGCCGCGAAGAAGGGGAAACAAGTTGTCGGCTACACCTAGCATGAGACTACGGTGAATAGATTTAACATCTACGGGGAAATCGCCCATATGGCGTTAAGCGTCAGGGCATGATAGGCTATAGTAGTTGCATATTTGCATCCATATATACCCTAATTGCATACTGCAGTTCCGGCTATATTATATATATGTATATGAACTTAGAATTAATAACACACCGCACTGTTACTAACGGTTCATGTTGCACGAGCACTAATCTGCATGTTACACACGCACCGTAAGTAATTGCCATGACACTCACATTATAGAACTGCCATGAACAGTATATTGTAGCTCACCTGATATATGATGTGACATGATTTTGCTACTTCTGCACATACTCATTTGCATACCCAGACTTATGCATATTCAAACTGTACCTACCTAGATAAGCTGATTTTTGGTAAAAACTGGGGACCGCATGATACCTTTTAAAAACTGAATTTATTTAAAGAGCGGTTTCTCCCTTTTTCTCATAGTACGACTTATGATGCATATATTACATCGCATGGATTTACGCATTGGCTTTGGATTTCATGTGATTTCTGGATTTGAGGACCTTGGGTTTATTTAAGAAAAGATGCACTGTTTTGAAAACCCGGTTCCTCTTGATATGATATTTCAGTGCGTCCACCATGTGTTTTCTCGGTGCTGAGAGTGGTATGTGAAACCCGATTCGAGGAGTGGACGGGGCCGATTGCGGGTACATGGTGGACCCGGTATGGTACCCCGGGGCGAGAACGAATCTGCTGTGTAGCTAGACGGTGAGCCTGGCAGTGGAACCACTACCTACCGGTGATTGGTTGGACCTGGCGGTTATCTGGAGGATACTGACCAAAGTCGATAGATGGATACGGGATGACCCGTACTGCCAGGGCCGAGGGCCGATTCTGCAGACGTAGCCCGTGGGCCGACCCAGACTGACGGAGCCCAGATATATGAGGATTTGCGTGTCGATGCTGGACACGATTATTTCATGATATTTTGAGTGCCGATGTTGGGCACTCGTGATTCTCAGAGATTTACAGGATTTGAGAGCCGATGAGGATGACGACACCTAAGTTTTATTAGGATTTGGGTGTATTGATGGACACCGATTATATTTTCCACGTTGACATTCCGTGTAGATGTTATTTTATCCCATGCTCAGCATTCATTATTTGGTATCTCATCCTGTAGTCATATTACCTGATAGAGTACTTATGCATGATTATTGCACGTCCTGCTTATCGCATATAGATATTATCTGCTGGCATATGTTTGAGTAGCGCAGTACGTGCATACTCGTGATTACCTTTATATGTTATCTCTATTCATGAGTTGGCAACTCACCCCCGTTGTGCCACAGTGTTTGCAGGTTGCCCCTCAGAGTAGTCGCGGCAGGCTGCCTTCTTGTATCTTTTTGGCTACGGATACCACTGCAGTTGGTGCGTGAGCTGTTTTGCTGTTAGATGGGTTGTGGTATCCGGTTATTTCCATTGTATACATACTTTTGTATCTAGTATTCTCCATCTACCTTTATATGTATTTGACTTAGAGACCAGTGTGAGGATGATAATGTATATTATTTGTATTCTGGTGTCGAGCTCGTGTGAGCCGACTTTGCTTATGCAGTTTTTATCAATTGTGATGTTTTTCACTTATTGCTCATTTCTTCGCTACGGCGTCGTATATTACTCCTGTGGTGATTGTCTCCGCCGTTAGACGTGATTGCTCCCGTTTGGGGATGCTTTATTATATTGTTATCATTTTACTCATATCATGTCTTCTACCCGATTTCGGGGTTAGTTTTACAAAGGAAATGCTGCCAAAATTTTAAGAAAATAACTTGCACTTTAAAGAATGTTACTAAACTACTTATGATTTTCCAAATGTTTTTAAACAAATGTTTTCAACACTCACTACTTTTAATGGTTTTGATTTCTGTGTTCGGCTTACTTAGTCGCGTTACGCCTGTAGACGTTACGTGGTTAAGTGCCGGTCACGGGTCGAACTTCGGGTCGTGACAATGGTGGACCCGGTAAGATACCCCGGGGCAAGAAGACTCGTATATGTTGGACGGTGAGCCTGACAGGGGAGCACTACCTACCGGTTATAGTATTGGGACTCGGCGGTTATCGTGGGGATGCCGACCGGAGTTATGTACGTATGGATACAACGAAATCCGAGGGTCGAAGCTGGGCACTCGGATTTTCGAGATAGCGTATGAGACGTACCTATCAGGGCCAGTCGTAGTGACAGCACCTGATTGATGAGGATTTACGTGTCGATGATGGACACGGGTTTCATGTTGTTTTCATGATTTTGATGTGTCGCGAGGGACACATGTTGATTATATCCTCAATTTTTCATGCATATACTTTTATGACATTTACATGCATGATGTTGCTATGTCATTGGTTAACACGTGGACGGGATCCACATGCATACAGACATTGATCATAGCTCATATTTTGATATGTTATTACCTGAGGCACTGGCACCAGCACTTGGCACTACACTCATGTATGGATGTTACATTGCCACCTTATCATGCTTCAGACTTATTCATTTGAGGTTTATATATATATCTGATCGTATTGACCTAGGATTGAGTCATACATACGATTTCTGCTCTGTGATGTTTTCTACTCACGAGTTGGCAACTCACCCCCGTTGTGCCACAGTTTCTTGCAGGTCTTGCTGTATAGGTTTCTTTGCGGCTTTTTGGCACACTGCTTCCATTCTAGATGATTGCTTTGGTAGGTGGGTTCACTTGCATCGTGATCACCATTGTATTATTTTATTCTATTGTATCTATTAATTCTATCAACCAAACTTGTATATTGTTTCAGACTTAGAAAACCAGTGATGTATTATTTCGACCTTAGAGTTGCGCATTGTAGTATTATGGTTTTCATACTGATTTTGAGTTCCTTTTGAGTTTTGATCCTCGCCCTTCGGCGTTTTATATTATACTGCTTGCGAGGTTGTGACCGTCGATTGACGAAGAGCTAGCTCCCGCTTGGGGATGCCTTTTATCATTGTGTATATATTATTCTTGTTGTACCCCGTTCGGGGCCATTATTTACAAAGGAAACTCTGCCGAAATTTTCAGAAAAGAATATAGATTTTAAAAATGCATATTCGGCTTACTTATTTAATAACCTTGTTTTAAAGCATGTTTCTTTACTTCTTAAAACTAGTTTTCCTTATTTACTCCTTAAAAATGGTTTTAGATTTCTCGGCTTTTGGCTTACTTGGATTAGATGGGTCCTATAGACTTCATATAATTCAAGTGCCAGTCACGTGCTTTTCTGGGTCATGACAGGCACGAAGATCACGAAGGAGATTCGTTTAACTCGAAGAGGAGCCTAGTAAAGTCGCGTGGACTTCAATCCGGAGCTATTGAAGAGAAGGACTTGAACTACAAAGGTTGTATGCTCTTATCTTCTCTTTAGTTCATCACATCACAAAGGAAAACCCTAATAATCTAGTAAAGATCTTGTTAGTCTAGCTTAGCATCTAATAAAATTTAAAATTTGGTATGCTTGATGCTACTAAAACCTCATGGTGGTGCTAGGGTTGACTTTCATGGTATCAGAGCCAAGTTAGAACATTAGGGTAACTTGTAGCGACGTTAGAAATCCTCCGTTTTTGTCGCGCAAAAACTGCCGATAAAAACAGTTTCAAAAATGATGTTTTAGTTGTTTGTAGACACCGCGGGATCACGGTTTGAATTGAGAAGCCGCGGGGTGGAGTGTGCGCACCTCGGGGACACCCTGGGAGGGACCAGAGGCCGGACCCATACCCCAAGACCACCACAAGGTGACCTTGGGGTGGGTGACCCGAGAGCACCCCAACTGGGTGCTCTCGGGTATGCCAACCCTAGGGACCCACTTCGTGGTGGCCCCCGGGTGTGGGTACACCACCGATGGCCCTCATTCGACAGTTAATTTTGGGATCTTCGCCCCCGCGAAGATTTGGGCAGGTTTCGAGTTCGTTTCGACTCCCGGATTGGCTTAAAACGATCGTTTTTGGAACTTTAGCTCACTGGATTTTTCAAAGTTTTGGAAAAATTGGTGATCAGTCGAAAATATTGTATATTTTAGCCGGCAATTTCCGTAACATTTGCATACACTTAGAAGTGTTCGGCATTCATATTCTACATATTAACAAATCTGTCACAAAATATGAGATTTCATGTAGTAGACTTTTAAACCGACACTTTAAAGGAAATTAACCGCATTTCATGGCATCGCATCTTTTCTGTATTTGCGCAACACTTGTCTTGAGTCTGTGCAGGAAAATACGGAGGAAAACCAAAGAGCTGATCAACATTAAGCCAATTCAATCATTTCAGATCTGGTAGCAATGCAGAAGGAATTAGATAATTCAGTACATCAGAAGAAGGCCCACAACTCAGGCCCAACAATCACCAGAAAGCCCAAGCTCTAAAGCCCCAAACCCACCGCCCTTCCGCGGCATTAGTGCCTCATCCGCGGCGGTTCCGCGCTCAGGTTGCCACGTCAGCATTGCATTTTCAGAGCAGAATTCCAATCTCTGGGCCCACAGTGCTTTATGATACTTCAAACACCAGAATTATCTCGAAGCTACTACAGATCAACAAATGAAGATTAAGAAGGCTAATCCTAAATTAAGCTCCTAATTAATCCTATTCTAGAAGCTCCTCCTAACTAATTACATCTAGAACCTTCTCCCCTAACTAACTTTTGGAGGGAAATTTGAATTTCCTCAACAAACTTTAGGAGGGAAAGTTAGAATTTGAAATCCTAGATCTAGGGTTAGTTATCTATAAATAGGAACCTAGACCTAGGGTTAAAGGTTGTTCATTAGTTCACCATTAGTTCATCATTAGTTCTTCATTAGTTAAATAATCTTTCCCTCTTTCATCATCTTCTTCCACAAGTCTCGTGACAAGGCTTGTGCGAAACCCTAACCCTAATTCCACTCCTAATCCAAGATCTTGAGTACCAAATCAAGCATGAAGCCTTCAACCTTTTAGGAGCCGAGCCGATCTTCAATCGGGCAAGTGATCCAAGCCGATCCGCGATCCACGGAGACGAGCGAAGCCAAGTCGACGATCAAGTTCCTCCTCTTGTAGTTCTTGAGTGATTGTAACGGAATTGTTGATATAAATAAAAGGTGAAATTCGTTAATCTTGCTTTCTTTTAATTCTTGCATCATGATTAGATCTCAATTTGTAATTGTTGCTCTTGTTGTGATGTTTGAGTGAAACTCCGCTCGTTAAGGAGTCGAGACGATTGTAGAATGATGATGTAACAAATTCTAATACTATTTTTAAGTCCTACGAGTTTTGTAAACCCTAGCAAGTTCAAGAATCGATGACCTAGTTTCGTAGCGATGCTTTCTTGATTGCGATCGCTCGAAATTAGGGATCTACGATTGCTTCTTGAATTTACTAGAGGCTAGAATACGAATGACATCGACGAAAGAACAAGGGATAAGATGAAACACTAGTTTCACAAGAAATCCCTAATTCTCATCGATGATCATCGATCTAGTATCAATTCATCGAAGGATAAGAATACGTCATTGTAAGATTACATCACATCTATAGATCCGATCGATTCCTACGAGCCTCATTTCGATTCTTGAGATTTGGTTTGGAAAAATCATCAAACTATCAATTCTTGATTCTATCTTTTAATGCTTTCTTAGATCTAGTTTTTTCTCATTCTTGAACATCAACTATAAATCTTGAATTGTTTTGTTTTCTTTCTTTAATGTTTCAATTCATCTAGTTCAAAAGACGAACGATTACACTTTCCCTGTGGACGATCCGCACTCACATACTAACTACAATCCGACACCGTAGTTGATTGCGGTCAAATAATCTTTGGTTGTGATTTCTTTACTATTTCATTCGATTTATTACAATCACAGAAATCTTATCAATCAAATGGCGCCATTGCCGGGGACTATTTGATTCGATTTACACACAACAACATTTTATTACAATCAAATGGCGCCGTTGCCGGGGACTATTTGATTCGATTTACACACAACGAGAAATTATTACAATCAATTGGTTTAGTGTGCTAATTGCGTGCAGAATTCTAATGTCACGATTACTTTACAAGCTTTGTGATGTGTGATACAATTATTAGAATCCGGATTAATGAGTTTTATGAAAACTAGTTAGTATATTGTAAACCTAGTCGTTTAGTCTCAATTGATCGATTGCCATGAAGTTTTGATTCGGATCAAAACTCCGTCGCAATTACGTATTGTACATGATCACTAAGTCGGGAATCTTGTTGAATTATCTGACAACCAATTGAAAAGAGTTTTTAATTTGAGACTAAAATGCAAGTTTTATAAGTTAGGCAAGAAATTCGGAATATGAGATATTTCGGGTTTATGATGTCTAAGGATCTTGAGGATTCTAATTATTGTAATTTTTTGTTTTCTTTTCTGCGACCGTAAGTGTAATATGTGGGGTATCCCAATCTCATTGCTATATGTCAACAAGTTTTAGGGATACGCATATTTGCTTACGATGATGATATGTGATATAATGTGTTGTTGTTGATATGATTTATTGGATCGTCGTGAAAGAATAGCCGGGGGGTTCTATGTGAGATGAGAGTTTTTATTTTCATTCATGTAAAAGCTGTATGTAATATTCTTTTATTGGGGCACTTCCGGGTTGAGGATGATGACACCACTTTTGTATATTATTTACTTTTCCACATTAGGATAGACCCAAGGCGGGGAGCATAACTAACCAGGTTCTAGAGTCCATTAGGAGACCATCTCAAGGAGTTGAAACCGGGTCTCCTAACTCTAGAATTTGCAGGGTTACTTGCCGCTCTCATAGGGGTCTAGGGATGTGGGTTTGGCTATTCATCACGACTGTGGAATCCTGGTTTTACATTATTGGCTAAATTAAAAACACGGACATCCTAGTATATCCAATATTTCATATGTTGCTTCTGCTGCTTAATTCTTTGATGTTGATCATATAACTGCGTGAGATGAATGTACTTATATATATATGATATATAATAAACATTGCTTATGTTTTGCACCCGCGCTAGTCCATCCCCCGCTCTGCCGGTAGTTAAGTAACCTAACAGAGCATGACGGGGCCCCGTGGCGAATGCGGATGGCATAAGCGTTCGTTCTATTTTCGTTTCATTTTACTGTAATGTTTAGGAAACATTAATTGATGGGACTTCATTAATGAGATTAATGAAAAGAAAGAAACCAAAAGATGTTGTAGAATGAAATTTTCAAAAAGGATAACTCTAGTTATTGCTTTGCATAGTGGTATTCCTTGATGAATATCCAACACCTCATTCGATGAGGAAAGAACCGAGATCCCTTCACCGGGAGTGACCTCTTTAGCGAAACTAGCAAATGCTACAACCAACTTGGTTTTGTTTTTTTATTACTTCTCTAGTTCTTGCTTTGCATAGGGGTATTCATGAATATCTAGCATCTCATTCGATGAGGAAAGAGCCGAGATCCCTTCACCGGGAGTGACCTTTTTAGCGAAACTAGCAAAAGCCTAAAAAACACTCCTTTTCAAAATCACTAGATTCTACAACGATATCAAGTTCATTACGCTCATGGTTTTCTTAAAACTCTGTGTAGCCCTCCGTCATTTCAGATAAGTACTATTTAGTATTCGTGCTACGTTTGTTGACCTTCGTCAAGGCGTAGTGTGCGGTAGCTGATTAGTGTCTATCTGCCAGCTTGTGATGCGATTGGATTAGGGTAGTCGTGCGACTTTGTTGTCCTTCGTCAAGGGTCGTGCGGGTGGGTTTAATTCAATCAAGAAATGAATGGGTTGAACTTGACTAGCGTCCTATGGTTTGTTGGCCTTCGTCAAGGTCATAGGAAGCTAGGGGTAAAAACATTATCGGGAATTTCAAGTGTTGAAATTTGTAATGAGATTGCATACCTTCTATGAGATAGCTGGATCGCGATAGCCACTGCGAGTAAGAGTTACTCCTGGGAGAGTTTTGCACTTTATAATTAGCAGATCAAGTAGGTGTCTAGAAAGGTGTCAATAGGGTCATACCTCTGGGAAAACGAGGTTTATTTTAATTTGGTCCGTGCGAAGCACGAGGAACCTCCGCACGAGGAACCTCCCTCAAAGTACCGACACTGGCCTGGCCGAACGATTGGCGAACTTGTAGGGTGTAATTAATCCCGGCTAATCTTACCTTTTAGGATTTGAAGAAAGATTTTATAAAAAAACAGTGGGAGCCATCCTGATTAGATAAGATAATAACCAATCTAATCTTGCAAAGAGCGCACGCTAACCCGTTAACTTCTCTCTCTCTCCAAGCAGCAACCGATGTCACGCCTTAATCAAGATAATAACAATGATGTATTGACCGAACTCGCTTATTATACTGTAACATTTCAGAAAATATAAAATATTATTTTTGGAATTTAATATTAAAATAATTTATTTCGCGAAAACTACCCGATTTGCGAAATTGGGATTTTCGTAAAATGGTATAAATTTATAGCAATATTTGTGAAATAATTGGATATTAAAACGATTTATTCATTTAAAAAATATATTTATTGGATTTGGCATTTTTATAATTAATTATATGCAGTTTGAATAAAAATCGATTAGTGCACTACTAATCGCGAGTAAGACAAATCCGTGTTTCTACAGTTTTCCATGGCTAGTGCACCATGTCATGTTGCATGTTGTTGCATTTTTGTTGTTTTTGTTGGATATAGTGCCCTCAATGTCAATTATTCGATCGCAGGCACGTGATTGCAATGATTGAGGGAGGACCTATACCGGGAGGACAGTCTTACTCGAGATGATAGTATGCTATCTGGTTTAACTTTATCATCATGTACATGCTTTAGGTGACATTATAGATCACTATTACAGGTTAATAGAGCCCTTAGGATTCTTGCTTGACTACCAGCAGTATGATGGCGATCATATACGTGAGAGTTGGGTAGTCTATAAGCACATCCTTAAAAGTGTCCCTAGTCGTGGGAGTTTCGAGACTGGACATCGATACTCCATGAGTAGACTAGTGTATACAGATTGAGACCCCGACGAGGGGCGATGGCCGGTCTCACAAGACATTGGTGTCAGTTGGTTCACCTAAGACGTATACAGGTGCTCATTGGGTTATGAGTACACCGGACGGACTCGCCGGGAACATGCTAGTTGGTTTTATACCTAGCGTGACATGTGTACAGGTTAGTCCATCGACCTGAGATCGTCATTTTTCTCGTGTGAGTTCCCACTGTACTTTGATTACTACCCTACCACGGCTCAAAGGAGTCGTGCAAACAGGTTTTAGTTGGGTACAGTCCCGAGCCACATGAAGGCAGTGAACGGATCGACAGGGGATTCGTCTCTCCCGGTATTGGGGATGAGATCGCGCTGTGTCTGGAGAGCCATTACACGATGTCCTTAGCCAAGGTAAGTGAGATTTACTGGTAGGTATTCCAGTAGTTTCTCAGGGTGTTCTGGGCTACACTCCTACACGACTTATACCGCTTTTGGGGGTCTGACGTTTACCAACCCCCTAAGCCCGATATGCGATACTCATAGACGAACGTACTGGACTGTACGAATATTGTCACTGACAGGCTCAGTAGGGTTTCAGGATGAGTTCACTCATCGGCTTCCCTTTTTGGTCAATAACTGGGCGGCCGTTACGTACAGCTAGTACCACTGACGTGCTTGTGGTTAAACCCACTGCCAGTGTATTGACGGGTCATTAGAGTCGCCCACAGAAAGTTTCCCAAGTTCGGGCGAAACGTTGTAGAGGACGTATGGTTTTATGGCAGGGTTCGATCATATACGTGCACTTGTGCATGGATCATCATCGGACGGATCATACTAGTGGGCTTTGGTTTAAACCGGATCCTAGTATTAGATTTGTTGGATTACTTTAGTCTCATTGCATTCGTATTTAGTCGGTATGTGGATGCAGGTATGTATATACAGATGAGGGGTATTCTTGTGATCCGTCATGAGTTTACTTTAGTTGATGCCATATCTTTTTGTTGGATTAAACATTTAGTTTAAATATTTAGTGGTGGAAAATATGAGTGCAATTTTTGTCCATATGCATCAATTCATGCCACATTCACATGGTGACTCATGGTCTTGGTTTATGTGACCATTATTGTGAAATGGATTGATTTAGGGGCTAATTATGATGAGTGAGGATATTTTGGAGAGAGAGGGGCAGCCAAATATTGGTTTGGGGTTGCATTATTGATATATATCTCTTTCTCTCAAAATATCACACACAACATAAGCCATTTTCACTTCTTCTTCTCTTGAGCACACAATTTCCTCCAATGGCTTCTTCTTCAACCTCCACCCATCCTTCTCATGAGTTAAGAATCCATGGGTATCTTGAGACAAAGTGATCACATACATTCTCTACTTCACCTTGGACATGAAGGCTAGCAAACTTCATGACCGAGTTGCTTCGGTTTGAAGCGGGAGCCCGTAAAAAGATTTCTTGACGTGGTGCCACTTCGACGAGGAGACCCGAGATCGAAGATGCTGCGAGGAGCTAAGGATGGTGGCTAAAGACCGAAAGACACGGATCGATCGGTATAGCCATTCTAACTTCTTTGTAGTTACCTAGTATAGAGTTAATGGTACGATCCGGGTGAAAGACTATGTTAGCGCCAGTTTTATAAAAAGTTTTTATTCCGCGTTTGGCCTCGGATAGACGGCTGGGGCGGTACCGTAGACTTACATGGTATCAGAGCCACGCCATTAACCCACACTAGCTTGTTCTAACATGTTTAAAATATCGATCGAACGAAATTTCCAAAACCTCAATTCCATTCTTAATGTTTCTGTCGAAATTTAAAAGTGGTCGAAAAATTATTTTCAGTTTGTCACAAAATCGTGCAGACTTTTCTAAGACCCTCGAAGAATTCTGAGAGCAAGTTATCACCAACGGACCGCGGAACCGCGGCGAAACCTGCATGTTTGCCCCGGTTGCACGGCGGTATGGTGGCAACAGTGCACCATTTTTCTTCTAGAGGTTTTCCATCTGGAATTATGGTTTCTGGAATATTTTGTTACGGCCCAGATTTGTTAGAGTGCTGGGTTTTGCACTTGGGGCCATTTCGGGAAGTTTTGTCGATCGACATTTTAAATACGTTGGTTCACAGTACTTACATTTCTATCTGCGACCGTGAATGTCACTCGAGCGGTTGTAAGTCTACGCTAGCGCCCCGGCCGTCTACAGACGCCAAATGCGGAACAAAAACTTTTAAACTGGCGCTATCGTATACTTTAACCCGGATCTGCCATTATTGCTAAACTAACAAACTGTAAAGAGTGTAGGAATGTTATACCGAACGATCCGAGTCCTTCGTTCTTCAACCATCATCCCACGCTCCGTTGCGGCTGCTCCGATCTCGTCGATCTCCGATCTCCTCGTCGAGGTGGCACCACATGATCGGTTCTTTAAACGGGCTCCCGCCTCTGACTCGAGGCAACTCGATCGTCAAGTTTGCTAAAAGAGACGACCAAGAATGATGTAGAGAATGAGTAGATGACTTTGTCTCACTTCGTCCAAATCCGTGGACGACCGGTTAATGAAGTTGCCGTGGAAATCGGGTGATGGAATGAAATGGACTGTGAAATTCCATACACCGATAAAACCTATCATAATCTTTTTCTACCAAATTGAAACTCAAGTGAGAGTGAATGAGAGAGAGAGGAGGCTTATCATATA
This sequence comes from Agapanthus africanus, assembly GCA_030015575.1. NCBI lineage: Eukaryota > Viridiplantae > Streptophyta > Magnoliopsida > Asparagales > Amaryllidaceae > Agapanthus > Agapanthus africanus. Next base: position 415,802,817 of record JASDDO010000022.1, read on the forward strand.
TATAGAATGAGGAGGGTGAGTGTAGGAGCTTCAAGTGGTGACCATATCCCTTCATACTTATCTTAACCTAACAACAAAGCATGAATCACTAGATATCATTAAAAACAAACCAATCATATTAAACCTAGTCATGCTTTATCATTAATGAACCATTAATGACTCAAGTGAGTCACTAGCCACTTCATCACTTCTAGAAGCTTCTAGAATGATGACTCACTCATATCAGAAGAAAAGATAAATCCGTCTTTAACCGAATGTTAAAAGACGGCTGATAGAAAACTGGAAACTGGCAACTTCCAAAAGTGATCCTGAAACGACTTTCAGGATAACCCCGAAACAGTATAAATATACCCGCATTTGTATTACGACCGAATACAAATGCAACTGAGACAAAGATATTATACCTACTCAATATAATACTCGGATCCGGCTTAAGCCAAAGCCGACCAGTATTATCTGCCCGAAAAATAACACGTGCGTAAACGCACGTGCATTTTCCGAACCCTACCATAAAACCATACGGCCTCTACAACGTTTCGCCCGAACTTGGGAAACTGTCTGTGGGGGACTCTAATGACTCGTCAGCACCCTGGCAGTGGGTTTAACCACAAACCGTCAGCGGCACTAGCTATGCGTAACGGCTGCCCATGGACTGACCTCAAGGGTGGCCGAGGAGCGAACTCAAGGGAGACCGATGAGTGAACTCCTCCGAAAACCCTACTGAGCCTAATAGTGACAATGTATATACAGTCCGGTCCGTTCGTCAATGAGTATCGCATATCCGCCTAGGGGGCTAGTAACGTCAGACCCCCAATAGCAGTATAAGTCGTGTCGGAGTGAAACCCAAATACACCCTGAGATACTACTGGAGTACCTACCAGTAAATCTCCTACCATGGCCATGGATTTGTGTAATGGCTCTCCTAGACACAGCACGACCTCGCCCCCAATACCGGGAGAGACGAATCCCCTGCCGATCCGCTCACGTGCCTCCATATGGCTCGGGACTGTACCCAAAAGCTACCTGTTTGCACGACTCCTTTGAGCCGTGGTAGGGTAGAAATCAAAGCACAGTGGGAACTCACACGAGGCAAATGACGACCTCAGGTCGATGAACTAACCTGTACACATGTCACCAGGGAACTGCTATCTGACGGTAGATATAATACTAACTAGCAGATTCCCGGCGAGTCCTGTCCGGTGTACTCATAACCCAATGAGCACCTGTATACATCTTAGGTGATCCTACTGACACCAGTGGCTTGTGAGACCGGCCACCGCCCCTCGTCGGGGTCTCGACTGTATACACTAGTCTACTCCGGAGTATCGATGCCCTGTCTCGAAACTCCCACGACTAGGGACCAAAATTAAGGATATGCATATAAACTACCCAACTCTCACGTATATGATCGCCATCATACTGTTGGTAGTAAAGCAAGATCCTAAGGGCTCTATCAAAGTGTAACATGGAATCAGTCACCTGAACATGTACACGACTGATAAAGGCAAACCAGATAGCATACTATCATCTCGAGTAAGACTGTGCTACCGGGATAGGTCCTCCGCAATCATTGCAATCACGTACCTGCGATCCAATAATTGACTATGAGGGCACTATCTCCAACAGCGGTAAATCTTGTCTAATTGCTATAGCTCTTTTAGACGGGTTTGTGAACGTGACATTCACGATGATGTTCTGTGTTGTGCTGTGATGTTGCAGATTGTCGTAGTGGATAGCTTGGATGCAATGTTAGTGAAGTTTAATATTATTTGTACATTTGATATCGCGGGGCGAGCGTCCGACATGTGGACTGCCGTCACTTCCTGTTTGTATATTATTCTTTTGGGGCACGACTGGGTTGAGGTCGATGTCACCGTTGTACATATTTTATTTTCTGCACTAGGATTGCCCCGCGGTGGAGTGCACGGATAGCCGGGTTCTAGAGGGCAACGGGCCCACATCTCTTGGCTTTGAGATGGAGGGGGCTTCACTCTAGAATTGGCGGGCTATTCGCCGCACTCGTAAGGGGTACAGGTTGACCCAAGGTGGGGTGCTCAAGTTACCGGATTCCGTGAAGTGTTGGGTGGCGCATTCACTTTGCTGAAAGGGGCTGTCTCGCTTCTAGTTTTGGCGGAAAACTTGCCGCACCCGTAGGGGTCTAGGTTTTCATTGCACTGGCTATCCACACGACAGGGGAATATCGGGTTTCAGTTGTGGCTCAAGGGAAACCCGGGGCTCCCAGATTATCTGTATTGTTCTGTGATACTTATTACTTATCTATGATGTTGCATTGATCACGCCTGGAACAATTATTATATATTGATATATATACTAGTAGATGTTGTATATGTTTTACACCCGCGCTAGTCCAGTCCCTGCTCTGTCGTTAGTTAAGTAACCTAACGGGTGATGACGGGACCCAGTGGAAAATGCGGATGGCATATACGTACATTATATTTTTGTTCTTTTGTGGTGTGATTAATTGATGGGACTGCGTTGATTCGGATCAATGCAAGGAAAACAAACCTATTCGATGTTGTTGGAACAATTTTCAAAAAGCTGTTATTACAAGGACGTTCTCTTTTATTTTGCACAGTGGTATTCGGTTATGAATATCCAGCACCTCATTCGACGAGGCAAGAGCCGAGATCCCTTCATCGGGAGTTGCCCCTTGGGCAGAAGTTTGCGTCAGGGTAATAACTTCACTATAATCGATTACTTTTGCTTTACATCGCGGTATTCAGTATGGAATATCCTGCACCTCATTGTATGAGGAAAGAGCCGAGATCCTTTCACCGGGAGTGACCTCTTTAGCAAAGGTTTTTGTCACTATATATTTGTAAGAACTATCTGTTAGTGTATATGCCCTAGAGGCCATTACTGTATCATACTAGTTTGTATATTACTTAATGGAAGCTTGGGATATTCACCTTGTATAAACAATCTTGCTCGATATAGTAGTATGCTACTTGGTTTGTTTCTACTTCAATGTGTACATGTGTTTATTTTAGTATATCACCTATACACATTAGTGGAGCCCTTAGGATCTTTGCTTGATTACTAGCGTTGTGATGGCAGTCACACTAGTGGGGGCTGGGTAATCTATAAGCACATCCTTATACAGGTCCCTAGTCGCAAGACTATCGAGACAGGGCATCGATACTCCGGAGTAGACTAGCGTATGCGCTTCTCATCCCAGTGTGGGAGATGGTCTGTCCCACAACCATCAGTACGTCGTACTGGAGATAGTATACGGGTGCTCGTTAGGTTACGAGTACACTGGACAGGACTCGTCGGGAACTGACAGGTTGGTATTATACCTATCGTCAGTTATCAGTTCCCAGGTGACATGAGTACAGCTTAGTCCGCTGACTTGACACTGTCACTTCGCCTCGAGTGTGTTCCCACTGTACTTTGACTACTACCCTACCACGGCTCAAAGGAGTCGTGCAAACAGGTAGTGGTTGGGTGCAGTCCCGAAGCACTTGGAGGCAGTGACGGTTAGACAGGATTCGTCTCTCCCGGTATTGGGGGTTGACATCGCGCTGTGTCTAGGAGAGCCATTACACGAGTAGACCCTGGCCAGGGCAATCGAGATATACTGGTAGGCTTCCAGTGTTATCTCAGGGTGTTTTGGGCTTCACTCCGACACGACTTGTACCGCTATTAGGGGACTGACGTTTACCGCCCCTAGGCCCGCCATGCGATGTATCAGACGAACAGACCGGACTGTACGGAGACTGTCACATTCAGACTCAGTAGGAGTTCAGATGGGGTTCACCTCGTCAGTCTTCTTATCGGCATCTACCTGGGGACCGTTACGCACAGCTAGTGCCGCTTGTGGTCTGTGGTTAAACCCACTGCCAGCGTAGTGTCGAGTCTTTAGAGTCCCACACAGAGGGCTATTCGCTTTTGGGCAAAACAGAGTAGAGGTCGCATGGTTTTGCGACAGGGTTCGTTCTCATCCGCGCACTTGTGCACGTTTGGAGTCCGGACGGATATTACTAGCGGACTCTGCTTTGAGCCAGATACTAGTATATGTTTTGGGGTTAGTTTTATCTCATTGTCTTCATGTTCCTCGGAACAAGAATGCAGGTGTGTATGCACAGTTGATTGAGGCGGAGGAAGAGGATTTTCATTAGGGTTTCGGACCGGGTGTGTATGCACAGTTGACAGTCGTCTTTTTCCAAACCCTAATGAATTTATGATATATCAATTAATAATATTAATTAAATGAAATTGTGTCATGGTTGGGTTTATTGACTTCTTGACCAAGATTGACTTGTTGACCATGGTTGAAACTTTGACTATCATCATTACATATCAAAGATGCTCTTTGATTCTAGCAAAATCATTTAATGTGTGTAATGATAATTGTCATTCCAAACCATCCATCAACTATTTCATTTAGATTATTATTATTAATTTGATAATTCATTTCATGTTATGTTATGGTTGTAAAAAGTTATTCATTCTATCATAACACTTCTCTCTCCTCTCTTCTTCTTCCTCCTCCTCTAGTTCAAGGAGACTCACTCTCATGTGTTGAGAAACTCTCTCCTTGAGATAAGACACCCCAAAACCACTCTCTACTCACTCTAGGGTTATAGGTCTAGCAAGCCAAAGATCCTAGTTCTCTCAAAGTTCGAGAAAAGAGCCCGAAGGTTGAACCCTCAGGTGGATCCATCTTTGACGGAAGAAGGCGACGAGGAAAGCACCATCCAAGCTCTACAAAGGTTTCAAGAAGAAGGAGTTCAAGTTAGGTATAACATCTTTTCCGAGTAGCTAACTCTCTTTAGCTTGGTAGCTAGTTTAGTTTAGAAAAGATCCCGACTTTTGTTATTCCATGTTGCCTAATGCGCTAAAAATTTGTCTTTTATACCGTTTCCGCCTCCCCGCAAGAACCGGGGTTGGCAACGTGGACTTACAGTGGTATCAGAGCCTAACTAAACTTAAACTAGCTAAGTAGTAAAGTGTGTGGAAGTTCGATCGGAAAAATCACAAAAACCTAAACATCAAATACCCTAACTTTCTGTTGAAATTTTTTCTGCTCAAAAGATAAAAAGTTTTACTCCTAAAATCGGCTCAGGGTTTTGTGAAGACACCCACCTAAAACGGTCGCCTGAATCCATCAAACCGCCGCGGTTCCGCGGCAATGAGTATACATTTGCCGCGGAACCGCCGCTGTATTGGCTCCTCTCACGACCGGGTTTGGTGCAGTGTGCTTCTGGTAGGGTTTTGGGATTTTTAAGATGGTTTATTTGCGCCCAGGTTTTCCAGAAAAGAAATTTGTTTTTGGGGCCCTATAAATCCATATTTTTGGATCGAACTTCACTATATTTTGACTAATCTGTTATATTTGTGATGTTTGTATGTATTGAACGTCGGCTTATCGCTATATGTCGATTAGTCGGGGTTATACATATCTGTGATCTGTGTTTGCTGATGGTATGTGTATATGAATGCGTTGGACTGTCGTGGGTGAATAGCCGGGGTGGATGTGAGATGAGTGTTTTCTTTTTCTTTCATTCATGTAATATGTAAATTGATGTAATATTATTTGTATGGCCGCACAACCGGGTCGGGGTTGTAGCCGTCATTGTATAATTCTTTTTACTGTTTATGCTCCTAGGATAGACCCATGGAGGGGGTGCACAAACTACTGGGTATCTCGAAGTGCCGAGTGGCCTACTCACGGCGTTGAGGGAGGTTGCTCCACTTCGGGTACTTGGCGGGTGGTTTGCCGCACCCGTAGGGGTCTTGGGTGGGGTTTTGGCTATTCACCGCGACCGTGTAATCCGCTTTTCGTTGCAGGCTCGAACGGATTGCGGATTCTTAGTATATCCAATGTATTCATCTGTGATCTGTAATGTCTATCATTGCTATATATTTATAACTATTTAGGCGTTGCTTATGTTTTACAGCCGCGCTAGCCCAGCCCCCGCTCTGTCGTTAGTTATATAACTTAACGGGTGATGACGGGGCCCCTTGGCGAATGCGAATGGCATAAGCGTACGTCATATTTTGGTTGTTTTCTACAATGGTAGGATTAATTGATGGGACGCATTAAAAGAACAAATGCAAGAATATCACGCATTAAAAGAACAAATGCAAGATAATAAACCAAGCAAAAGTCGTTGGAACACTTTCAAAAAACCACTCGGTTCTTTTCAAAAATAACTTTTAAATGCGGAGCTTGAGCCACTCTTTCTAAAAGCTATCTCGTTCCATCGATTATATCAAGTTCACTACGTTCACCGTTTTACCAAAACCATTCGTAGCCCTCCGTCGTTTCGCATGAATAGGCAATAGTATTCAAGCTATGTATGTTGGCCAAAGTCAAGGCATAGTGATTGGTAGCTATTGGGTGTTCATGTGTAGCATAGATAGATGCGTTGGTTTGGGACAGTCGTACTGCCATTTTGGCCAAAGTCAAGGGTAGGTACTGGTGGATCCAAATTAACCTGGATAGTGACGGGTAGAACTTGACATGTGACTTATGATATTTTGGCCAAAGTCACGGTCATAAGAGCATAGGGAAAAAATCCACATCGGGAGTTTCATAAGTACTGAAACTTGCTAGATTTGCATACCATTTGGAGTGTGGTGATTCTGGTAGGATTCCTTCAGTTTCGTCACGCGATGATATTTGGATCCCGATCCTACTGTGAGTATATGCTACTCCTCGGGAAATTTCTCACTAAACGATCAATGCTATAAACATAGTAGGTGCCTAGAAAGGTGTTAGCGGGGCTACGCCCCCAGGGAAAAGAGGTTACTTAATTAAGGAACTTCGCGAAAGCGTTGGAAAACCTCCCTCGAAGTACCGACACTGGCCTGGCTGAACGGTTAAGCAAGTATTGTGCGGTGGGATTGATCCCGACTAATTCTTCCTTTATGGTTTGAGGAGGGATTTGAGAGACAGTGGGAGCCATCCTGTTTAGAAAAACTAAAAACCATTCTAAACTTGCAAGAGCATCGTGCTAAGTGTTTCTTCTCTCTCTCCTAATTGCAGCGACCAATCGACATGACTGCACTTAAGTTACTTCTAGATAAAAACATACTGACAGGGCCAAACTACAAAGATTGGCTCAGGAATGTCAAAATGGCAATCACTTACGACAAGCTGGGGTATCTTCTTACCACCAAAGCTCCCCCTGTCCCAAGTCCCACCTCCAGCGTCGCGGATAAGGAAATCCGTAAGACCTGGGAGATTGATAGCGCGAAGGCCAAGTGCTTCGTACTTGCCTCGATGGACAACGAACATCAGAGGAGGCACGAGAATATGGACCTTGAATCCTTATTTCTCCATACAAAAGAACTGTATGGAGAGCAATCTCGTATCGCAAGATACGAAGTGTCGAAGAAGTTATTTTCGGCAAGGTTGGCCATCGGATCATCGGTAGCGGAACACGTGCTTAAGATGATTGTCTTCATTGAGGAGCTCGCGGAACTTGGAACCACGTTGGAGAATGAGCTCTATACTGACTTGATTCTCCAGTCCCTTCCTTCCACTTACGCCCAGTTTATACTGAACTTCAACATACAAGAAAAAGAAGTTGAACTTTCAGAACTCCTCAACATGCTGAGGAGCGCAGAGGGCACCCTACAGAAAGGTAGGGAAACATCCACTTTGTTTGTAGGAGGATCTTCTTCTTCTAGGTCCAAGGCGAAAGCCAAGGGAAAGAACAGGAAAGCCCCCTCCAAACCAAGGGGCGGTGTTAGTAAAGTGGATACGAAGGGAAAGGCAAAAGCAACAATGATAGCGGGGAAGCTTGTGGGTAAAGAAGAATGCTTCTATTGTCATAAGAGTGGACACTGGAAGAAAGATTGCAGGGCTTGGAAGGCCAGGACACAGGAACTGAAGCAGGTTGCTGTTAGTTATATGTATGCCCTAGAGGCCATTACTGTACATTGGATGTATATTGTAGTGGATGCTGGGACATATATAGGGAGGATTTTCTTGCTCGACATGATAGTATGCTATCTGGTTGACCTTTACCTTAACGTGTACACTGATTGTCTCTCTGTTACATGTTGGTAAAGCCCTTAGGATGTGTACTTGACTACCTGGACTGTGATGCGGATCATACTAGTGGGGACATGGTATTCCATAAGTACATCCTTCAAAGTCCCTAGTCATGGGTGTATCGAGATGGGGCATCGATATACCAGAGTAGACTAGCGTATACCTTCTCGACCCATACAGATGGGCGATGGATGATCCCATATCCATTGGTGTTTGACATCGGAGATGATATACGGGTGCTCAGTAGAGACTGGGTACACTGGACGGACTCGCCAAGAACTCCCAGATGGTATTATACCTCACGTCAGATGGCAGTTCTCTGGTGACACTCGTACAGAGTAGTCTGTTGACCCGAGATCGTCATAGAGTCTTGTGTGGTTCCCACTGTGCTTTGATTTCCATCTTACCACGTCCAAGAGGGTGTGCAAAACGGTGGTTTTTGGGTACAGTCCCGAGTCACATGGAGGCAATGAGCGATAGGAGGGGATTCGTCTCTCCCGGTATAGGGAGTTGATGTTGCGCTGTGTTCGATTGGCTATAACAGGAAGTCCCTGGCCAGGGCTGATCAGAGAATTGCTGGTAAGTGTTACCAGTAGTTTCTCGACCCGTTATGAGCCTCATATCGACACGACTTATCGAGCTATTGGGGTCTGACGTTTACCACCCCTAGGCAAGATATGCGACATATCAGACGATCAGACCGGACTGTACGGAAGTGTTACTGGTTGGATTCACAGGAGTGTGAGCGGGCTTGCTCGTCAATCTTCTGATCGCTCAATACCCGGGTGGCCGTTACGTTTAGTAGACCGCTTGCGGCTTGTGGATGCTTGATATGATCATCATCTGCTGCCGGCGTATTGACGAGTCTTTAGAGTCCTACACAGAGGTTTCCTGGCTCAAGCGAAACGAAATAGGAGCGCATATGAGATATGTCCGGGACCGAGAATAATGCGTGTATGTGATACCGTATTCCATTCTCGCGATGAATGTATCGATTAGGTTATATGCGATATACCCTAGTTATCGAATCACGGATTGATTCGATAAAACGATACATTGGATACTAGTCGGTTATATGTGATATGATCGGATCGTTAAATCAAGTGTTGATTTAATGATTTAATGTATAATTATATATTTGATATATTACTTTGCATTAACTAGTACCGGTTCACTTTAAATGGATATTCTCACTCGGATGTGCGCATTGCATATGCGATATGATTTTGTGCACTTGCTTGTATCATGTTTGATGATACATTCTTTTTGGTTAAGTGTAAAGAATTAAACCTTGGTTAATGAAATGGTTAGGGTTTACTATTTCCTTATTCATTTATTTATCTATTTATTCTTTTTGGAAAATGATTTGCATAAAGATTAAATGGTGGCTTTCTTTGGATGCATTATGAAGCTTCATGATACTTTGACTAAGTCACCATTTTGTCTTGATGCTTAACCCTAACCCTTCAATCTAACCATGATTTATTCTCTACACTAAACTATGGTTGGTTAATGATAAGTATTCATATTTATTTCTTTTTACAAATTAACTTATGATAACTTTTCATCATCTTCTTCTTCTTCACTTCAAGAAGAAAGCTAACCTCATCAATGGTGATTGATGAATTAGAGTGAGAAATCCAAATCTAAAGTCTACCCACTTCCTATTTCTTCATCCTCTACCTCTTGCCAAGTAGTAGAGTGTGTTTCCTTCACAAGTTTTTAGGACTTGGTGAAGGTGGAGCTTGATTTAGCGATGCCTCGACGTAGATCATCTTCGGCATGGACATCGACGACCTAGCTCGCTTATTCTTCGACGAAGCCGATGCTAGAACCCGGGAGTTCACTTGGACAGCGAAGGCACTTCGTTGCGGAGCTATGGAGGTGGACAAACGGATCTACAAAGGTTGTAATTCCGTATTCCCTTAGTTAAGTGTTAACTAGTTATCTTTTCGCCTAGAAATCTAGCAAACGATCCGTAGTCGGGTCTCTCGGCACCTAGAATTTTTGAAATTGGCATGCTCGATGCCTTGTGAGACCTCACTAGGGTGCCTAGGAACCCGACAGTGGTATCAGAGCCTAGCTAGAACCTAAGGCGAAGTCCAGACGGAATTTGAAGTCCGATCGAACCGAAAACACGAACCCAAAATTGCTCTCTGTCCAGATTTTAAAATTGTGGATTTTTCAAGATTAAAAATATCCAGAAAATCAAGCAGGGTTTTCTAAGAATTACTGTAAATTTCGTGGGCCTAACTCATCATTTCCACCGTGGAACCGCGGCATGTGCTATGCACGACGCGGCGGTTCAGCGGCGGTTTTGTCGTTTTTTGCATTTAGTTTTTCACAGTAATTCTCAGTATTCTGTGCTGGTTTTCCTGGGATATTTTAATATTTATTATACAGTTGAATTTTCAGAGATGTTTTGGGGATTCGGTGTTTCGATCGGAGTATCAAATTTTGTCTGTGAGGCTTTCCGGATATTTTTTAAGAATATGTTAAAAAGTTCGACCGGATATAAATACCCAATTTTTCCCCTGTCGGGAAATTTCCAAGTGTTGGATTTTTCCGTAGTTTAACGACGTTCTAAGTAGTGCAAGTAACGCAATGGACCCTCTAGAAGAAAACAAACCTTAAATCGATTATGTGACCATCTTGAACTGCCCTTTGAACCTTCGGGTTTGGGGCAGTACGGCGTGCCACATGTGAGGCGTTGGCTTGACCCTTCTACGGCTGGACCATTGGTACTGAGGCACGAACTGAATGTTGTTAGACTTATTTCATGTGTTGATCTGTATCAGGAAAACTTGGGTGTTTGAATGTTCGATCGAAATGTTTAACATTTTCTGTTTATCTGGAATGGGATACAATAATTGGAATTCACAAAAGTTATGTGATAACTAAATGAATGTTATAAACATAGCAGTTTAGTCTCACTTGATCGGTTGCCACAGAATTTTGATGCGATCAAAAGTCCGTTGCAATCACGTAACGTACGCGGATACTCGCCGGGTAAACTTAATAGACAGCCTCACTCCATAGCCCCGACCAAGTGACTGTAGGAGAACCCTATCGCCGAAAGCATCCGTTCGGGTGCTCGCGGCAGCGGTGTTCCGCCTTGATGCACTTCGTCGACGGTATCAGGGGTGCGGCCGTCTACTGAAGCTTGCGACGAGTATTCGATCAGGATGTCAGGAATCTTGTTGAATTACCCGACTTGATATTGAAAAGAGTTTTCGATTTTGAGACTAAAATGCGGGGTTTATAATTGTTAGGCATGTGATGTCTAAAGAATTCATTTGGTCAGGCATGCGATGTCTGAGGTGGTTGCGGATTCCAACTGTTGTAGTTTTACACTTTCTTTTCTGTGACCGTAAGTATAATATGTGATATCGCCGGTTTCGTTGCTATATGTCAACGAAAATTGGGATGCGCATATTTACTTACGTTGATGACATGTGATGTTATGTGTTGCTGGATATGTTATATTGGATCGTCGTGTTTGAATAGCCGGGGGTTTTTATGTGAGATGAGTGTTTTTCATTTTCATTCATGTAAAAACTTGTATGTAATATTCTTTTATTGGGGCGCTTCCAGGTTGCGGAAGTAGTCACCTTTTGTATATTATTTACTTTTCCGCACTAGGATAGACCCAAGGAGGGGAGCACAAGTAACCGGGTTCTGGAGTCCAGTGGGAGACCAACTCGAGGAGTCGAGGCCGGGTCTCCTAACTCCAGAACTGGTAGGGTTGCTTGCCGCTCTCGTAGGGGTCTAGGGGTGTGGGTTTGGCTATTCATCACGACCGTGGAATCCGTGTTTTATACTGGCTCGTATTGAAAACACGGACGTCCTAGTATATCCAATATTTCATATGATTCTTCTGCTGCGATATCTGTGATGTGATCATGTGATGTTCTTTGATAGATACAGTATATAGTATATATGATATATTATATAGCCGTTACTTATGTTTTACACCCGTGCTAGCCCTGCCCCGCTCTGCCGTTAGTTACCTAACCTAACGGTGCACGAGGGGACATCGAGGCAAATGCGGATGGCATAAGTGTACGTCGTATTTATCTGTGATGTTTAGGTACTTAAAATGATAGGACTTCATTAATGAGATTAATGAAATAAAAGAAACCTAAGATGTTGTAGAATCGAATTTCAAAATAAAACAGGTAGCTACAGTTCTTGCTTTGCACAGCGGTATATACGATATATCCTGCACCTTATTCGATGAGGAAAGGACCGAGATCCCTTCACCGGGAGTGACTCCTTTAGCAATAACTGGCAGATGCTACACACTCGGTTTGTCTTTTGATTGCTTTTAAGAGTTTTTGCTTTGCACAGTGATATATATGATATATCCCGCACCTCATTCGACGAGGAAAGGACCGACGATCCCTTCACCGGGAGTGACTCCTTTAGCAAAACTAGAAAAGCTTCAAAAGCACTCCATTTCAAAATCATTTGATTCTACAACGATATAAAGTTCATTACGCAAAGGGTTTTCTTAAAAACCTGACGTAGCCCTCCGTCATTTCAGATAAGTAATAGTTAGTATTCGTGCTGCGTTTGTTGACTCGGTCAAGGCGTAGTGTGCTGTAGCTGATTACTATTTATCTGCTTATGCATATGATGCAGATTGGATTAGGGTAGTCGTGCGGCCTTGTTGACTCAGTCAAGGGTCGTGCGGGTGGGTTTAATTCAATCAGGAAATGACGGGTTGAACTTTACTTGCGGTCTATGGTTTGTTGACTCAGTCAAGGTCATAGATCGCCTGGGGCAAAATATTATCGGGAATTTCAAGTGTTGAAATTTGCAATGAGATTGCATACCTTCTATGAGATAGTTAGATCCCGATACCCGCTGCGAGTAAGAGTTACTCCTGGGAGAGTTTTATACATTACAATTAGCCGATCAAGTAGGTGTCTAGAAAGGTGTTAACGAGGTTACGCCTTTGGGAAAATGAGGTTTACATTAATTAGGTTCGTGCGAAAGCACGGGGGACCTCCCTCAAAGTACCGACACTGGCCTGGGTGAAAAATTGGCGAACTTGTAGTGTGTAATTAATCCCGGCTAGTCTTTCCTTTTAGGGTTTGAAGGAAGATTTGATAAAAAGCAGTGGGAGCCATCCTGATTAGATAAAATAATAACCAATCTATTCTTGCAAGAGCGCACGCTGAGTGTTTTCTTCTCTCTCTCTCCTGGTAGCGACCATATCACGCCTTAATCAAGATAATAAAACGGATTATTGACCGAACCCGCTTGTTATACTGAGCTGGGGAACGTTGGTCCCGCTCCAACTTATAATTGTTATAAGACAGAGCAGGAAATTGGGGATTACCTGAATTCCCGTACCGCCCAAACGAAGAGAGTGCATGTTGATGCATCATCTTCGGGTGTGTTCATTATACAGAACTGTTTCTCAATATCCTCCGAATCCTGGTATATGATACCGGATCAGGATCCCAGATATGTAATCTGTTACATAGGGCTACAAAAGGGTAGAAAAACTGAGAACGGGTGATAAGTTTCATGAGGCAGAAAACGGGGCAAGAGTTGCAGCCAAGTCTGTCGGTCACTGTCACCCTGTATTACCGATACATTGATTCTGAACGAATGTTATTAGATACCGAACCTGATATACAAAATCATATCAGTCTCTTTATTAGTAAAGAAATGATAAAATTTTGTATTGTTGGATAATGTTTTGAACATTTCCTATATCAAAAGTTGATCGGTTCAGGCACGTTATCTAAAAGCATTGATGTTCTAAATCAAACTACAGTTCATAGTATATACAACACACAAAAGAGGAAGAGTTCAGAAATGAACGAATTCTTCTTGAGGTATTGTAGACTGGGTCATATCAATGCGACCCGACTAGCTAGAGTTACATAAAGATGCATATTTAAATTAGTTTGAATTTACATCTTGTGAAACTCGCCAGTCATGTCACAAAGATAAGATGACACCAGCTCTGTTTATTGAAAACAGAGAAAGAGTTAGTGAACTCTTGGGATGATACATGTTGATGTATGTAGGTCCCCTGTCTACACATGCCAGGACTGGTTCTTTTTACTTCATTACATTCTCTGATGATCTTTCGAGATTCAGACCTATGTTCCTGTTGAAACACAAGTCCGAACCTTTTGAGATATTCACAGAATATAAGCGAGAAGTAGAGAACCAAAATACGGGTATAAGTGTTATGTCCTTTGATGTGATCAAGGAGGAGAATACTTGTGCATGGAATTCCTGGACTATTCTAAAGGAGAATGAGATTCTCTCTCAGCATTACTCCTCCGTATACACCATTGCACGATGGTATGTCGGGGCGGAGCAGATACACCCTATTTGATATGGTGTGCTCTATGATGAGTACTACTGAGTTACCTTTTTCCTTATGGGAGTTATGCGCTTGAGAAGATGCATACCTATTGAATAGGGTTCAAATCAAATCAGTTGCCTACCACTTCATATATGATATGGAAAGGGAAGAGCCCATGTCTTAAGCTAGTTAAGATTTGGGGTTGTCCGGCTAATGTCTAAAAGCAAAATCCAGACAAGCTCGAGGCAAGTTCTGTAATGTAGAACTGGAAAGGTTCCAGCTATACAAAATACAGCAGATAATTTGGTAGAACCAAAGGATTCAGTAGATTCCAACGAACCTCGGCCTCTCCGCCGATCTAGCAGGGTTCCTCACCCACCTGAGAGATACTTCGGTTTCTCTATGACAGTGAGAGCGAGGATTGCATCATGAGATGATGACCCAACTAGCTTCGAGCTGGCCATCAGGAGTGAGACTCTGTAAGAATGGCTGGATGCTTAGCGATCTGAGATGGAATCCTTATACACCAACAAAGTATGGACTTTAGTTGCTATATCTGAAGGGTTAAATCCCCATCAGCAGCAAGTATATCTTGAGAAGATTACTTGGTGTATATGGAAAGGTTAAGACTTTCAAAGCTAGACTTGTTAAAGCTTTTCGTCATTGACCAGGCGTGGATAATGATGAAACCTTTTCCAGTACCTATGCTTAAGTCCATCCAGATCCTACTTGTCACGGCTACATACCATGACTATGATATCTGGCGGTTGGGTGTCATGACTGCCTTTCTAAATACCGATTTAGAAGAGTGCGTCTATAAGTACACAGCCAGAGGGCCTCGTAGACAGTGGGAGCAGCGGAAACGTATGCAAGATGCTTTATAGGATAATGCAGGCATCGCGGAGTTGGAACATCTGTTTTGATGGATTAGTCAAAGAAGTTGACATCATCAAAATGGTAGATGAACCTTGTATAAACAAAAAGGTAGTAGGGAGTATGGTGATGATCCTCGTAGAGTACGTGGATGACATACTCATGATAGGGAAGGAGTTTCCTATGCTGCGCTCGATCAATCTCCGCTTATCACAAAGATTCTCCGTGTAGGATCAAAATGATACCTCCTAAATCCTGAGTTTTGGATCTATGAGATAGATTTAGTTGGATGTTAGGATACTCACTAGTTGTAGTGAGATGGTATCAATCGATCCTGGGGAGAATCACTGGAAGTGTTCCAGAGTGATAAAGACGACTGAATGCCAGTCACAGGCATTGTCTTTACCCTCAGTAAAGGGACGGTATGTTGGAAGAGTTCCAAGCTAGATACCGTGGCATACTAGACGATAAAGGCAGGATACATCGCTACGAAAGATGCTACCAAAGAGGCTGTTTGGGTGTATATTGGTTCATAAGATGAACTATGTTCCTCCTATTGTGTGACAATGGAGTCGTGGCTTATGCCAAGGAACGCAGGTCCCATCAGTGATCCAGACATATTCTAAGGCAGTATCACCTGATCATGGTGATAGTTGATCTCCAGGCTGATCGAGGTTAGGAGAGTAGACTCAGAGGACAACACGGCGGATCCACTCACGAAGGCCAATTCCCACAGAGAGACTTTTATGGGATAGTTGAGTATGAGACACTACAACCACTGCTACAGATGGCCCTAGTGCAAGTGGGAGATTGTTAGTTATATGTATGCCCTAGAGGCCATTACTGTACATTGGATGTATATTGTAGTGGATGCTGGGACATATATAGGGAGGACTTTCTTGCTCGACATGATAGTATGCTATCTGGTTGACCTTTACCTTAACGTGTACACTGATTGTCTCTCTGTTACATGTTGGTAAAGCCCTTAGGATGTGTACTTGACTACCTGGACTGTGATGCGGATCATACTAGTGGGGACATGGTATTCCATAAGTACATCCTTCAAAGTCCCTAGTCATGGGTGTATCGAGATGGGGCTTCGATATACCAGAGTAGACTAGCGTATACCTTCTCGACCCATACAGATGGGCGATGGATGATCCCATATCCATTGGTGTTTGACATCGGAGATGATATACGGGTGCTCAGTAGAGACTGGGTACACTGGACGGACTCGCCGAGAACTCCCAGATGGTATTATACCTCACGTCAGATGGCAGTTCTCTGGTGACACTGGTACAGAGTAGTCTGTTGACCCGAGATCGTCATAGAGTCTTGTGTGGTTCCCACTGTGCTTTGATTTCCATCTTACCACGTCCAAGAGGGCGTGCAAAACGGTGGTTTTTGGGTACAGTCCCGAGTCACATGGAGGCAATGAGCGATAGGAGGGGATTCGTCTCTCCCGGTATAGGGAGTTGATGTTGCGCTGTGTTCGATTGGCTATAACAGGAAGTCCCTGGCCAGGGCTGATCAGAGAATTGCTGGTAAGTGTTACCAGTAGTTTCTCGACCCGTTATGAACCTCATATCGACACGACTTATCGAGCTATTGGGGTCTGACGTTTACCACCCCTAGGCAAGATATGCGACATATCAGACGATCAGACCGGACTGTACGGTAGTGTTACTGGTTGGATTCACAGGAGTGTGAGCGGGCTTGCTCGTCGATCTTCTGATCGCTCAATACCTGGGTGGCCGTTACGTTTAGCAGACCGCTTGCGGCTTGTGGATGCTTGATATGATCATCATCTGCTGCCGGCGTATTGACGAGTCTTTAGAGTCCTACACAGAGGTTTCCTGGCTTAAGCGAAACGAAATAGGAGCGCATATGAGATATGTGCGGGACCAAGAATAATGCGTGTATGTGATACCATATTCCATTCTCGCGATGAATGTATCGATTAGGTTATATGCGATATACCCTAGTTATCGAATCACGGATTGATTCGATAAAACGATACATTGGATACTAGTCGGTTATATGTGATATGACCGGATCGTTAAATCAAGTGTTGATTTAATGATTTAATGTATAATTATATATTTGATATATTACTTTGCATTAACTAGTATCGGTTCACTTTAAATGGATATTCTCACTCGGATGTGCGCATTGCATATGCGATATGATTTTGTGCACTTGCTTGTATCATGTTTGATGATACATTCTTTTTGGTTAAGTGTAAAGAATTAAACCTTGGTTAATGAAATGGTTAGGGTTTACTATTTCCTTATTCATTTATTTATCTATTTATTCTTTTTGGAAAATGATTTGCATAAAGATTAAATGGTGGCTTTCTTTGGATGCATTATGAAGCTTCATGATACTTTGACTAAGTCACCATTTTGTCTTGATGCTTAACCCTAACCCTTCAATCTAACCATGATTTATTCTCTACACTAAACTATGGTTGGTTAATGATAAGTATTCATATTTATTTCTTTTTACAAATTAACTTATGATAACTTTTCATCATCTTCTTCTTCTTCACTTCAAGAAGAAAGCTAACCTCATCAATGGTGATTGATGAATTAGAGTGAGAAATCCAAATCTAAAGTCTACCCACTTCCTATTTCTTCATCCTCTACCTCTTGCCAAGTAGTAGAGTGTGTTTCCTTTACAAGTTTTTAGGACTTGGTGAAGGTGGAGCTTGATTTAGCGATGCCTCGACGTAGATCATCTTCGGCATGGACATCGACGACCTAGCTCGCTTATTCTTCGACGAAGCCGACGCTAGAACCCGGGAGTTCACTTGGACAGCGAAGGCACTTCGTTGCGGAGCTATGGAGGTGGACAAACGGATCTACAAAGGTTGTAATTCCGTATTCCCTTTGTTAAGTGTTAACTAGTTATCTTTTCGCCTAGAAATCTAGCAAACGATCCGTAGTCGGGTCTCTCGGCACCTAGAATTTTTGAAATTGGCATGCTCGATGCCTTGTGAGACCTCACTAGGGTGCCTAGGAACCCTACAGTTGCGGCTTCAGCTTCAAGTGTGTATGTTATTGAAAACTGTCTTTCAATAAACTCTACTTCCTGGGTATTGGATACCGGATCAGGATCTCATATCTGTAATTCTTTGCAGGCGTTGAGAAACCGTAGGGTTTTGAAGGCAGGTGACATGACCCTCAGAGTTGCAAACGGAGCTAGCATGGATGCTAAAGCCGTGGGGGACTATCACCTGGGAATGTCAGATGGGCATGTTTTGGTTTTGCGTAATTGCTTTTTTGTACCCAACGCAACTTGTAATATCATTTCTGTATCTTTGGTTTCTAAAGAAGGTTATGAATTTGCGTTTGTAAGCAATGTTGTAAACATTCACCTTAATCAAGTTCTGATTGGGTCAGGTACATTGAGCAATGGTATATACGTATTAAACCAACCACAGATTTTCAATGTCCAGAATACACACAAAAGAAAGTCTCCAGATATCAATCGGACTTTCTTATGGCATTGTAGACTGGGTCACATCAATGAGAGAAGGTTGACTAAGTTACATACAGAAGTATATGTGGATCCGTTCGAATATCAATCGTATGCCACTTGTCAATCCTGTCTCAAAGGAAAGATGACAAAGACTCCGTTCACTGGACACGGAGTAAGAGCGAGCGAGCTCTTGGGACTCGTACACAGCGACGTGTGCGGTCCAATGTCTACACATGCGCGAAGCGGTTATTCTTACTTCATTACTTTTACGGATGATTTTTCAAGGTACGGTTATGTCTTCTTAATGAAACATAAGTCCGAAGCCTTTGAAAAGTTCCAGGTATATAAGAATGAAGTAGAAAAACAAACCGGCAAAAGTATCAAGATTCTAAGATCGGATCGAGGTGGAGAATACTTAAGTGCCGAGTTCCTGAATTACTTAAAAGAGAATGGAATTCTCTCTCAGCTTACTCCTCCATACACTCCGCAACATAACGGTGTATCGGAGAGACGGAACCGGACCCTATTGGATATGGTACGGTCCATGATGAGTAACGCCGAGTTACCGCGATCATTCTAGGGGTATGCGCTAGAATCAGCTTCATACCTTTTGAACCGAGTTCCTACTAAGACTGTGCCTACCACACCATATGAAATGTGGTGTGGGAAGAGGCCCCATCTCAGTCACATTAAGACTTGGGGAAGTCCAGCTTTTGTTAAAAAGCAGCATGCGGACAAGCTCGAGGCACGCTCAGTACAGTGTAAGTTTGTAGGATATCCAAAGAATTCCAAGGGATATTTCTTCTACTGCGAAGAGGAACAAAAAGTTCTTGTTTCTCGTCATGCCCATTATCTAGAACACCAGTCTTAGAAAAGGAAATTATTGGGAGCGCAGTAGAACTGGAAGAAATTCCAGAACCACAGACTATTACTGAAAGCTTAGTAGAACCAGAAGGTTCAAAAGAACAGGACATTCCTACGCCGCTCCGCAGGAGTAGTAGGCAGTCCCATCCGCCCGAGAGATACTACGGTTTTCTCATAGACGGGGATAGAGAGGATTGCATCATAGATTTTGATGAGCCTACTAGCTTCCAGCAGGCCGTTCAGAGCATTGACTCGGTAAAATGGCTGGATGCAATGCGGACCGAAATGGAGTCCATGTACACCAACAAAGTATGGACGTTGGACATTGCTCCAGATGGGGTAAAACCCGTAGGATGCAAGTGGATCTTCAAAAGGAAGATTGGTGTAGATGGACAGGTTGAGACCTATAAAGCTAGACTGGTTGCAAAGGGTTTTTGTCAGCGACCTGGTTTGGACTATGACGAAACTTTTTCTCCAGTAGCTATGCTGAAATCCATTCGGATCCTTCTTGCCATTGCTGCCTTCCACGATTATGAGATTTGGCAGATGGACGTAAAGACAACTTTTCTAAATGGACATTTAGAGGAGTGTGTCTATATGGACCAGCCAGAGGGTTTCATTCAGAGTGGGAGCAGCGGAAAGGTGTGCAAGTTGCTCAAGTCCATTTATGGACTAAAGCAGGCATCGCGGAGTTGGAACATCTGTTTTGATGAGACGGTCAAGGAATTTAGCTTTATCAAAAATCCAGATGAACCATGCATCTACTGTAGATTTGTAGCGAGAACTGTAGTATTCCTCGTTTTATACGTGGATGACATTCTCTTAATAGGAAATGACATTCCTATGCTACAATCTGTCAAGGGGTTCTTGTCACACAGGTTCTCCATGAAAGACCTGGGTGATGCCTCATACATCCTGGGGATCCGGATCCATCGTGATAGATCCAAGAGGATATTAGGACTTTCACAGTCCAGGTACATCGACACCATACTGAAGAGATTCAGTATGGAAGATTCTAAGCGCGGTAACCTACTGGCTTGTCACGGGATCACCCTCTCTAAAGAGATGTCTCCCAAGACTGATTTGGAGAAGGATCGCATGTCTATTATACCCCACGCTTCTGCGGTAGGCTCTATAATGTATGCGATATTGTGTACCAGACCGGATGTAGCTTATGCACTGAGTGTGGTAAGCCGGTATCAGTCAAACCCTGGGGAGAAACACTGGATAGCGGTAAAGAACATTCTCAAGTACCTGAGAAGGACTAAGGAGATATTCTTGGTGTATGGCGGAAAAGACCTCCAGATCGAGGCCTTTGCTGACTCCAGCTTCCAGAGTGACAAGGATGATTCCAAGTCCATGTCGGGCTTTGTCTTTACCCTCAATGGAGGGGCGGTGTGTTGGAAGAGTTCCAAACAGGAAACCGTTGCAGACTCGACTATGGAAGCGGAATACATCGCTGCATCTGATGCCGCAAAAGAAGCCATCTGGATGAGGAAGTTCTTGAAAGAACTTCAGGTGGTTCCGTCCATTGTTGATCCAATACCTCTGTATTGCGACAACAACGGGGCTATAGCTTTAGCGAAGGAAACCCAGGTCCCATCAGAAATCCAGACACATCTTAAGGCGGTATCACCTGATCAGGGAGATCGTGGATCGCCAGGAGATCGAGGTTCGGAGGGTTGCTTCAGAAGAAAATACTGTAGATCCATTCACCAAGGCCTTGCCCCAGACTCAGTTCGAGCGGCTGATCGAGATGATAGGTCTTCGATACGCTAGTACATGGCCTTAGTGCAAGTGGGAGATTGTTAGTGTATATGCCCTAGAGGACATTACTGTATCATACTAGTTTGTATATTACTTAATGGAAGCTTGGGATATTCACCTTGTATAAACAATCTTGCTCAATATAGTAGTATGCTACTTGGTTTGTTTCTACTTCAATGTGTACATGTGTTTATTTTAGTATATCACCTATACACATTAGTGGAGCCCTTAGGATCTTTGCTTGATTACCAGCGTTGTGATGGCAGTCACACTAGTGGGGCTGGGTAATCTATAAGCACATCCTTATACAGGTCCCTAGTCGCAGGACTATCGAGACAGGGCATCGATACTCCGGAGTAGACTAGCGTATGCGCTTCTCATCCCAGTTTGGGAGATGGTCTGTCCCACAACCATCAGTACGTCGTACTGGAGATAGTATACGGGTGCTCGTTAGGTTACGAGTACACTGGACAGGACTCATCGGGAACCGACAGGTTGGTATTATACCTATCGTCAGTTATCAGTTCCCAGGTGACATGAGTACAGCTTAGTCCGCTGACTTGACACTGTCACTTCGCCTCGAGTGTGTTCCCACTGTACTTTGACTACTACCCTACCACGGCTCAAAGGAGTCGTGCAAACAGGTAGTGGTTGGGTGCAGTCCCGAAGCACTTGGAGGCAATGACGGTTAGACAGGATTCGTCTCTCCCGGTATTGGGGGTTGACATCGCGCTGTGTCTAGGAGAGCCATTACACGAGTAGTCCCTGGCCAGGGCAATCGAGATATACTGGTAGGCTTCCAGTGTTATCTCAGGGTGTTTTGGGCTTCACTCCGACACGACTTGTACCGCTATTTGGGGACTGACGTTTACCGCCCCCTAGGCCCGCCATGCGATGTATCAGACGAACAGACCGGACTGTACGGAGACTGTCACATTCAGACTCAGTCGGAGTTCAGATGGGGTTCACCTCGTCAGTCTTCTTATCGGCATCTACCTGGGGACCGTTACGCACAGCTAGTGCCGCTTGTGGTCTGTGGTTAAACCCACTGCCAGCGTAGTGTCGAGTCTTTTGAGTCCCACACGGAGGGCTATTCGCTTTTGGGCAAAACAGAATAGAGGTCGCATGGTTTTGCGACAGGGTTCGTTCTCATCCGCGCACTTGTGCACGTTTGGAGTCCGGACAGATATTACTAGCGGGCTCTGGTTTGAGCCAGATACTAGTATATGTTTTGGGGTTATTTTTATCTCATTGTGTTCATGTTCCTCGGAACAAGAATGCAGGTGTGTATGCACAGTTGATTGAGGCGGAGGAAGAGGATTTTCATTAGGGTTTCGGACCGGGTGTGTATGCACAGTCGACAGTCGTCTTTTTCCAAACCCTAATGAATTTATGATATATCAATTAATAATATTAATTAAATGAAATTGTGTCATGGTTGGGTTTATTGACTTCTTGACCAAGGTTGACTTGTTGACCATGGTTGAAACTTTGACTATCATCATTACATATTAAAGATGCTCTTTGATTCTAGCAAAATCATTTAATGTGTGTAATGATAATTGTCATTCCAAACCATCCATCAACTATTTCATTTAGATTATTATTATTAATTTGATAATTCATTTCATATTATGTTATGGTTGTAAAAAGTTATTCAATCTATCATAACACTTCTTTCTCCTCTCTTCTTCTTCCTCCTCCTCTAGTTCAAGGAGACTCACTCTCATGTGTTGAGAAACTCTCTCCTTGAGATAAGAACACCCCAAAACCACTCTCTACTCACTCTAGGGTTAGAGGTCTAGCAAGCCAAAGATCCTAGTTCTCTCAAAGTTCGAGAAAAGAGCCCGAAGGTTGAACCCTCAGGTGGATCCATCTTTAACGGAAGAAGGCGACGAGGAAAGCACCATCCAAGCTCTACAAAGGTTTCAAGAAGAAGGAGTTCAAGTTAGGTATAACATCTTTTCCGAGTAGCTAAATCTCTTTATCTTGGTAGCTAGTTTAGTTTAGAAAAGATCCCGACTTTTGTTAGTTCATGTTGCCTAATGCGCTAAAAATTTGTTTTTTATACCGTTTCCGCCTCCCCGCAAAAACCGGGGTTGGCAACGTGGACTTACACTATCCGGTTCCTTCAACGATATCAAGTTCATTACGTTAAAGATTTTTCGCCAAAAACCATTCGTAGCCCTCTGTCATTTCAGACAGGTAGCACTTAGTATTCTTCTATGTTTGTTGACCTTCGTCAAGGCATAGTGTATGGTAGCTTCTTGTTACCTTTCTGTTGCATAGATAGATGCGTTGGTTTGGAACAGTCGTACAACCTTGTTGACCTTCGTCAAGGGATTGTACGGGTGGGTTCAAATTAACCTGGACAATGACGGGTAGAACTTGTGTAACACCTTAGGATGCGATTAGTGTCTAATTATATTTAAACAAAGGGTTTTTAATAAAAAAGTTAACCAAATTGGGTTTCAAATATTTTTCCAAATTTAATAAATATTTTTCTAGAATTTTTCTAGGCTTGCACACACATGTGCATGTAAACTAGGGTTTTAAAATGAGGTGATACCATGATTAGCAGCCATGGTGGGTTTAATCATGGGGATTAAGTCTTTTGGGTTTTAATTAAGTTTAATTAGTTATATGATGGTTGCTTTAATTTGAATTTCCCTTTTTGAGTGTTGACTTGGTGAGAATGAGAGAGAGAGAATGCATCATGGCAAAAGCCATGCTTGCATTTAATGAAGAGAGAGAGCGGAGGGGTTGACATTTGGGGTTATGATTCCCTCTCATTCTTGTGTTCTTTTCTCTCAACCTCACTCTCACACTCACACACACACACACTTACCTCTCCACAGCAGCAGCAGCAGCAGAAGCAAGCAACACAGCAGCAGCAAGCAACACAGCAACAACAAGCAGCAGTAAACAACAGCAGCAACAGTGAGAGCAGCAGCAGCAGTGAGTAGCAGCAGCAACAACTCCAGCTGCAGCTCCTTCCCTCCACTTCTTCTTCTTCCTCCAGCTTCCTAGTGTCGAGTGTGGGGTATACTTCTTGAACTTACCCCCTAGTTTGCTTAATTAGTGCAACATAGCTTCGATAAGTGGTTATTGGTGCGTTTTAGTGCGATATGTGGTGATTAGTGGGAACCATGACCAAGTGAAGTATGATTTGGTGTTAGTAAGTTGCTGGAGTGTTGTTAGGGCCATGTTAACCCAGCTTAGCCCCCAATTGCACTAAAATACCACCAGATCCCTATTTGATGCAAATTCTTCGTTTTTAAGTAAATTTTGACCTTCTGTAATCTACTATCGACCCGGTGAGTTCAGATTAATTTTGAGAAGACCGCAGCATAGTGGTTAGGTGCTGATCCCCCAAGTAGAACCCGACCCCATACTTCATGTTCAGGCCGTCGGAAAATTCTATCTAGCCGCAAATTGCGGCCAGATGGGGAGGGTTTGGGTTGGGGTTTGGTCCTATAGGTGTCTGCTGCAACCCTTAGACTCCTGGCATGTATAATTTTATTTTATTCTTGCTGTAGAAAAATCTGGAGCTATATACCTATTTCTCGTATTTTAAACCTTCGCGACACGCGTGATACGTGTGTGGGTTTGGGGTTTCTTCGTATCGCGACACGTCGGGGTAGTTTCAGGCGCGTAATCACACGTTTTTATGTATCGCGCACACGCGCGCTTGGTTTGCGACACGGGTTTCTAGTTTGACCTTAATGTCACGATTTTGTGGATTTGAGCTTATGTGTGATATATTGTGTGATTCTAGGTTCGCAGGCGAGTGAGACGGACGCTGCGAAGAAAGGGAAGCAAGTCATCGGCTACACTTAGCGCGAGACTTCAGGGAGTAGATTTAATATCTACGGGGATATTGCCGGCATGGCGTTATGCGTCAGGGCTGATAGGACCTTATAGTTATATATTGCATTTACCTACATTGACTGTCATGTATACTACTGTTGCATACTGCATTCCCAGCTATATGTGTGTAAACTTAGAATTGATAGAACGCCGCACTATTACTAACGGTTCATGTTGCACTAGCACTAATCTACATGTTACACACACCGTTAGTAATTGCCATGACACACTGACTGTAGAATTGCCATGATTATATTGCTGTAGTTCATTTCATATATGATTCGTTATGATTTTCATAGAAATGTGGGAGCCGCAAGATGTCTTTGAAAACTGAAACTATTTTAAAAAGCGGTTCTCCCTTGTACCTATATTGTGACTTGATGTACATAGCATATCGCATTTGATTCACTCATTGGTGTTGGATTTCCATGAAATTGCTGGTTTTGAGGACCGTGGAATTATTTAAAGAAAAGATGCACTATTTGAAAACCCGGTCCCTCGTGATATGATATTTGGGTGCGTCCACCACGCGTTTTCTCGGTGCTGAGACGTGTGCTTGAAACCCGATTCGAGGAGTTGGATGATCCGTTTGCGGGTTCGTGGTGGACCCGGTATGGTTCCCCGGGGCGAGAAATGTTTTTCATGCAGTAGACGATAAGCCTGGCAGGGTGGCAAGTACCTACCGGTGATTGGTTAGACCTGGCGGTTATCCGGAGGATACTGACCAGAGTCGAGAGATGGATGCGGGATGATCCGTACTGCCGGGGCCGAGGGCCGATACCGCAGACGGAGCCCGTGGGCTGATCCGGACTGACGGAGCCCGATATATGAGGATTTGCGTGTCGATGCTGGACACGAGTATTTCATGATATTTTGAGTGCCGATGTTGGGCACTCGTGATTCTCAGAGATTTACAGGATTTGAGGGCCGAGGATAGTGCCGGCGCCTGAGTTTATTTAGGATTTGGGAGCAGTCGGGGCACCGATTATTTTTCCATGTTGATATTCCATGTAGATGTTGTTTATCCCATGCTCAGCATTGTTTATCATGCATTTCATCCTGTAGTCGTTTTACCAGACAGAGCATTTGCATGATTTTTGCACCTACTGCTTGTCGCATATAGATCTTACTTGCTGGCATATGATAGAGTAGTGCAGTACGTGCTCACGATTACCTTTATATGTTATCTCTATTCACGAGTTGGCAACTCACCCCCGTTGTGCCACAGTATTTACAGGTTGCCCTTCAGAGTACTCGCGGCAGGCTGCCTTTTGCATCTTTTGGCTACAGATACCACTACAGTTGGTGCGAGAGCTGTTTTGCTTTTAGGTGGGTTGTGGTATCTGATTACTTTTATTGTTCCCCTTTTTGTATCTAGTATTCTCCATCTACCATTTATGTACTGGACTTAGATACTGTGTGAGGACGATGATGTCTATTTTGGATTCTGGTGTCGAGCTCGTGGGAGCCGACTGTTTTTATATGCAGTTTATATTTCTGTGATGTTTACTTATTGCTCATTCTTCGCTATGGCGTCGTATATTACTCTTGTGATGATGGTTTCCGCCGTTGGGCGTGATTGCTTCCGTTTGGGAATGCTTTGTTTCATTATATCTCATTTGCACTCATATCCTGTTTTATACCTGGTCTCGGCGCTACTTTTACAAAGGAAATGCTGCCAAAATTATTTAAATGATTACATAACTTTAAAAGAACTTATTGAACTATTTAAGGTTTTCTAAATGTCTTAATTAAATGTTTTCAACACTCGCTACTTTTAAATGGTTTTGATTTCTGGGATCGGCTTACTTAGTCGCGTTACGCCTGTAGACGTAGGGTGGTTAAGTGCCGGTCACGAGTCGAAATATTCAGGTCATGATAAAGTTGGTACAAGAGCGTAGCTTTTACCTTTCGGAGTGTAGGATGACCTTGGTATGATGGAGTAGGTAGCTGAAGCAGAGTGGCGTAGCGTGTGTATATTCCGCGGCATACTCACGACACGGTACTCCGCCAAGGCGACCTTAGGACTTATTGGTTTAAATTCCTTCTTGAGTATATATATTCTTATGATTCGATTTCCGTATTCTTATCGGCTCCTAATTTCCTTTCAGCCATTATGCCGCCAATGACTACGAGGGCGCAGAGAGCGGCCGCGAGGGCCGAGATTCGAGTTGACTCGTCCGAGACGAGGACTGATCCGGGCAGTGCACCGGTTGTTCCCGAACAGTTTGTTCCTCCCGTGACAGATCAGATCGCCACACTAGGGGCTGGTATGCAGGAGATGCGCTAGACGGTGGGATCCAGCATGCAGGAGATGCGCCAGATGATAAGATCGCTAGTTGAGACGCTTCGAGCACAGCGACCAGAGATAGCTACATCCGTTCCAGAGACCGCGATGGTACCTACCGCACAGCCAGTTGCCCCTGCAGCCGCGGAGGTGATTACAGTATCGCTATCAGAGTTCATGAGGCTGAAGCCTCCGGTCTTCACAGGCACCGATACAGCCGAGGACCCACAGTCTTTCATCGATAGGATGGCCCGGATATGCCGTTCCCTTGGATGCGCAGATGCGAGATGGGTTGAGTTCGCGAGCTTTCGCCTGGAAGGTCTTGCGCAGAAGTGGTGTGATTCAGTTGAGAAGGGCAGAGCGGCAGGTCTTCCTCCTATGACCTGGACGGAGTTTGTGACAGTATTTCTAGCCCGTTTCCTTCCCTAGAGTGTTAAGGATGCCTGAGCACGTAGATTTGAGTCCTTACGCCAGACGCCAGAGATGACAGTGGCAGAGTATGACGTGCTGTTTACAGAGCTAGCAGTTTATGCCCCGTATTTAGTGGCTACCGAGGAGTTGCGAGTCAAGAGATTTATTCGAGGCTTGCTTACACCACTGTTCCTTGCGATCAGCGCGCAGCATTATGAGACATATGCAGCAGCTGTAGACGCAGCCTTATTGGTCGAGGAGCGCCTTGCTGAGACTTCGGTAGTTCCAGAGCCGAAGAGAGTTCGTACTAGTATATCCGCACGGAGGCAGTCATTCAGACGCCGCAATAGGTATCGTTCTGGTACGAGGAGTAGCAGAGATTCAGGACGAGGCCAGATGTTTAGTTCGTATCCCCAGGAGAGTTAACAGTCGTCGCGGGGTTGCTTTAGATGCGGCAGTCTACTTCACCTCGTTAGAGATTGTCCTGAGATACACCGGAGGGAGGCGGCGGCACCGCATGTTACTTTACCACCTTCACCACCCCAGAGGGCGTTGCCTGTTGTACCTACCATTGTTCCACGTCAGACTCATACTTAGAGAGGTCGTGGGCGTGGAGGAGTTGCTCAGAGAGGACGGGATGACCGAAGCAGAGGGCAGTCAGTCACCGGTGGAGGACAGGCGCGGGTTTTTGCTTTGACGCATCAGGACGCGCAGGCGTCCAATGCGGTGGTTTCAGGTATCCTTTCAGTATGTTCTGTTAATGCATACGTGTACTTCGATCCCGGATCCACGCACTCGTACGTATCTACACACTTCGTGCCGAGTTTGGGTAGAGAGTCCGGTTTGCTTGATCAGCTGCTTGTTGTGACCACTCCTGTGGGAGAGTCGTTTGTTGCTAGGCGCGTGTTCCGATCCTGTACCGTCTGTATTGGCGAGAGGGAGTTGCCTGTCGACTTGATCCTTCTTGAGATGCTGGACTTCGACGTTCTTTTGGGCATGGATTGGTTAGTGTTCACACCATAATATTGCATTATTATATTCCCTATTCTTATTCTTTTTACAAATAAACAGGTGCTTTTGACGCATGTCTGCTACATATTACAGGTTACAGGTTCTTGGACAGAAAACAGTGAAAACGATGTAAAGACGATAAAAAAGTGGACTTTGACCAACAAATAGAAGACTCTTGATCAAGCCTACATCAAAGATAAAATTCACAAAGTACAAAGCAATACAAGGTCCAAGATTACAAAGCGAACGGTTAAAAGTCCACCGCAATTATTCACTGGAGATTTGGAAGAAACATAGAAGCTATTTTAATAAAGAACCAAATAATAAGGAAGCCCAAAGATCCAAGGCCCAATACCTTCTTTTAAAGAGACAGAGACATAAAATTTTACCAAAGGTTGAAGTCTACTTTGACTAGGTCTTCCTAAGGATATTTTGGTAAATGTAGACATGCAAATCAATTGTAACCTAGGGTTTCCTATTCTCTATAAATAGGAACTCTAATCATTGTAATTTTTTATGCCTCCCTATGCCTCCCTTCATTAATAAATTTTAGAATTCTTTTGGAGAGCATCGGTGTTTTTTTTCAATTCATGAATTCAGATCTGACAACCCTGCGTTGATGATTGGAGAGATGCATCTGTAAGTAGATTTAATTCCTTGCTCTAGTTTAGATTTCAATTCTTGCCCTAGGTAATTTTTATTCTCTGTCCTAGATAGATGTTTTTAAATTCCTTAATGAGCGAGTAGTTTCCTCTCTTGTTAGGGTTAGGAATGGAGAAGGATTTGAGAGACGAAGATCTCTCATCTCTTTTCTTTGCCAATCTTTTATGAAAATTAGAACTCCATGCATACCTTCTTATTCCGCTCCCTACGGCACCCTACCCTCGAGGTAACGGTGATTCCGTAGTCTAAAGGCCCGGATTTTAAGGTTTTCCATGGAGGTTAGGGTAAAGATTAAGAAAGGAAGGACAAGGATCTAGAGGAAGAATCAATCTTCCCAATCATCCTAATCCCCTTTGTTAAGATTTACCATAACACTAATATGATATCTTTAATTAAAGGCAATGGAAAGAGATGTAGATCTTTGTTTACCAAATTTTCCCTAAACCTAATCCTAGCAAGTTTCTAATTCTAGTATCATACAACTTCAATTTTTAGATTTAATAACCAATCCGAACACCCTTCGGAATTAACTCGTTAGCGCGATTAGGAAATTCACAACATCCCTGTGGACCGACCCGTACTCACCGGCTAACTGCAAAGCGACGCCGTTCTTGATTGCGGTTACAAATATTTTTGATCTATCTTTTAAAAAGCGCAAGCACGCAAAATCATACCAATCAAATGGCGCCGTTGCCGGGGATGGCGTAGAATTTTCTTTTCGCAATTTCGGGTTAATCATAAAATTTAAAAAATCATAAAAATCCGAAAAATCCAAAAAATATAAAAATATATCATTTGTTATTTTTGGAAAGGGTACTTTGTTGTTTGAATTTTGCAGGATTTACAATCAAGTTCGGATCTGGAAATCTCCAAAGATCAAAACAGCAAATAGACGATCCTATCAACAGAAGATTGCAACAACAGAGGAACAGAAAAAATTTGGAGGACCGAGTCAACAAGAAGAACAGCAGCGATCTTTTGGAGAAGAGGAGAGAGAGAGAGAAAAAAAAAACGCCGAACGCTCCAACCCGCGGCGGATCCGCGGTTGGAGGTGGCACTTAGCGGCGGTTCCGCGGTGGGGGCGACAGATCGGTTGCCAGAAAAAAAGGCAGAAGCGCGGTATTACAAAAAAAAAAAAAAAACTGTTCTGCCGCTGCAAATTTCTGTGAGTTTTCTCTCTCCTCCTCTGCAAATCTTGATATATCTTCTGTAAATTTGCCTGCAGGATTTCTTTGCGATTTAAAAATATTGCTTTCCAAATAACAAATCTTATGCAGGATTCGTTGCGCTATGCTTAAAATAATAATTGATTGCAAGTGATCTTTTCTGATTTGCATATTCTTAATCTTTTTGCTAAAATATCTTTCCAAATAAAGAGCAAGGAGAAAAAAGGAAAATTTTAATTAGAGAACTTGCAAATTTTAAAATTCACAAAAAAGATTTGATTGCAAGTGATTTACTGTTTTGCATATCTTTAATCAGACTTTAAGGGGCTTTTGACCAAATCAGATTGGGTGGGGATTTCATCACCCGTCCCAGGACCCCAGAAAACACCTAAAGCATTTGCATCGACCACGATTAATTAAAAAAAAAATTCTAGACTCAGCCCTAAGGACGTCGAGCTCAATAGGAAAAGGACTAGTATAGGCATCGACCGTTTATCCTAACTGATTTTGCGGTGTCTAGGCTAGTGGTTTTTAATTAGGCCCACTGTCGTGGTGGTTCCTTCCCACTTACCTGGCCGTACTTGTTGGTGAAGAGGCGGTTTGAGGTCCTATTTCTAGCCCTAATTAGGAGCTGTCTAGCAGACCTAGGTGACCCTAGATCTAGGTCTGATTGTGCATTTCTGGTTGATTGCATTTGTGTCTTAGCCCTTTATCGATTTTTTTTTTTCTGCAAACAGTTCTAAAGAAAAAGAAAAAGGAAAATTTTTGTTACAAGAACTTGCAAACTTTTGCCGCAAATAAATCCTTGCACCATCACCCAACTTTCTCTCTTTCATCCTTTCTTCTAACATGGGTACCCCACATAAAAAATCATTAGCCGAACTTTGGTATCCCGAACCTAATTTTGCGTCGTTCGGCAATTTGTTCTGTCAATTTAAAGACGATCCTTCCTTGCCTAAAATATCGTTGAAAGATCAAATAGAGGCGTCTAGGAGAAACAATTCGACTTTTCAACCCACTTTGTGTCAACCAAGTCAACCTTTACCACATCCATATGTTGATACCACTTTTTCAAGTCCTTCTGTCACTCCTAAGCCAATGTCCATTGCTGAGCATATTGCTCAATCTCGCCGCCGATCTTTCACCCCTCTCCACTCATCTAGTTCTAGGGATCCGCATGATTATTCACCTTTTTATCCACATGTTGACCCTACCCCAGTCCAAGCATCTCGGTATCCCGAACCTAATTTTGCGTCATATGTCAATGTGTTCGGTCAAGTTAAATACGATCCTTCCATGCCTAAAAAATCTTTGAAAGATCACATAGAGGAGTCTAGGAGAAATAGTTTGACTTTTCAACCCACTTTGTGTCAACCAAGTCAACCTTCACCACCTACATATGTTGACACCACTTCTTCAAGTCCTTCTGTCACTCCTAGGCCGATGTCCATTGCTGAGCATATTGCTCAATCTCGTAGCCGATCGTTCACCCCTCTTCACACATCTAGTTCTAGGGATCAACAAGACTATTCACCTTTTTATCCACATGTTGACCCTACCCCAGTCCAATCACCCACTTCCTACCAGTCCTACCCGACCTTTCCACCTTCACTAGACACTGCTTCTACACAGCCATTAGGGAGTTTCACATATCCAACCAATTTTGAATCTTTTACTGAAACCCCCTCACCACCCAAGTCTAGTTTGGAAGAGGTGTTGGAGGCGTATATCGCAGCAACAAACAAAATGGTTAGGAATGCGGAAGCGTCCGTGGCCACCCTTATGCGACCTAGTGAACCGGTAGCTAGTCTCCAACTAGCTCCAAATTTTCCAATGTATGAGGAGGTGGTTGGACTGAGTGAGAATGAGAGAGGATTTTCAAATCAAACCCACCCTTACCCAATTGAAGCCCACAACTCCAGTTTTCCATCGAATGTCCTAAATGATTCACAAGTTCAAAATAAAAGCGAGTTGTGTGATTTTGTAGTGTTTGATTTGCCAGATTGTGAGGAACCCCGTTCGAGTGAAACCGCACCTAATCCTTTCGACCTTTACACTTCCACTCTAGAACCTACATTGATAAACATCCATGCTTTTGAGGAGGTGTCTAAAGAAATTGACTTTCACTTGATTGAGGATATAGACGCCGGGAATATTTCGGATGATGAACCTGTCGATTTAATTGAAATTTTATGTTCAAATCATCATCCCGAGTTATTAAATGTTTCTCCCGAATCTCATATGCGTCTTGATTTTGATGATATTGGCATGGATAAGCAAATTTTTAAGGAAAATATTGAGGAGAATTATGAGGATAGTACTGAGGATAATATTGAGGTTGAACCATTTTCGTTTGATGTGTCGAATTTTCCAATACACCCTCCTAAATCCTTAACTGATACCCTTCCTCACTCACTTCCTTCCGTCCTTCCTATCGTTTCGACTGTGCAAGAGACCGTTACGCTTTCATCTCCAATACCTAGTTCGACGTACCCATGTTTGCTCACGACTCTTGAGGGATTTAATCTCATTTTTTCACGGGTTGATAGATTAGCACAATCGCTTTTTACACATCGGTCATTACAAATTGTGCTAATCTATACGCTCCATCCACACCCTCAATTTCGTATTCCCACTTTCTTTGGTTCTTCTAATCTTCCTTTAATGATATCGAGTGTTAATGAATCACAATCCGACATTTTGAGTTCGATAATTTTCAATTGGACCTTCGAGGAAAGTTTCGAAGATATTTTCACTGACGAACTCGCATTCTTAAATGATATGGATTTTGTGATTAATCAACCTCCACTCGAAGAAGTAGAACCCCTACCATTTCTTCTTCCCCTCCGCCATTCTCCTCCACCGAGACCATATTATCCCTTTCTCTCCACACGGTCTCGTGTGCTTCTCATTTCTTTTCTTTCCACTCCATTCTTTCACCAACTCTACCATTACCACGATAGAATGTTTGAATGGTTGGTGCTAACCTTTGGCTTGTGTAAGGCCAAGCTTAAGTTTGGGGGGAGCCTTGTTGTATATATGTATATATTTTTGTTTTCTTTTTCTATAAAAAAATAAAAAAAAATTCAAAACATTAAAAATATAAAAAAAAAATTATAAATAAATAAACAGGGGAGTGCCGGTATTTTGCCCTCTTGGTTTAGCATGACAGTGAGGACACTGTCAAGTTCAAGTTTGGGGGTATGCTCGGTACGTCTTCTTCCTTCGCATTCATTTGTACATATTTTTTGCATTTGCATACTTATTTGAAAACCCATAAAAATTTGAAAAATTTCAAAAATTATAAAAATTATTGTATTCAATTTTGGCTAATTGACTTGAGTTTGATAGATAGGTCAACTGGCTAGGAACAACTAGATCTTAGACTTAGTGAATTAAAAACCCTAAAATAACATTCCTTAAAGTTTAACAGTAGAAAGTATATGCCTTGTAGTTTATTTAGAAATAGGCAAATTTTGGGTTCACTTCTTGGGCTAAGTCGAAACAAGGGAAAAGTATTGATGTTCTTATTAGAGTATAAGTTTGAAAAATAATTCCTAGCTTAAGTCTAGATTCTGAAAACATGTACCCTACAAAATGCACAAACACGCACCTTGAAACTTGGACTAGTAGAAGAGACCTTGAAATACTCTTGTCTAACGTCCTTAGCACAATGAAAAAGAAAAAATACAAGTGTGAATAAAGAAAAAAATGAACACTGGTTTTTGTGATTACTCAAGGCTGTAAAAATAGAAAAATATTTAGCGAGGGTGCTTCATCACCTAGTGCCTTAGACCAACTGGTTTGGGAGCCACTGCTAAAAGCCTTGGGTGTTGCAAAACTAGGAAGTACGCTTTAAAACGCTAACGCATCTTGTAATCGGTTGTTGGTACCTCAAGAAGTATTAACAGTCGCATGAAGGATGCGAAAGTGAAAATTCACAAGTGCTTTGGACAATGGACGGGAGTACGATTGCTTGATTTGAATTTCCAAGTGTAGGGGTGATATTTACACACACGTAGGGATATGTGATTAGAGTTTAGATAAGAGAAAGGAATGAAGAATAGAACTTGTATCTTTAGTAGAGTTGATAGAAATTCCTAAGTGGAGATGTAACCCTAGAAGGAAAACTTAGGAAATGCCGAAAGCTAAGTAAGTCTATAGGATATATATAATCTTAAGTTAAATAATGAGGAAGTGTGAAGAATATGGGTGGATAATTTGCGGGTCGACGATAATAGAATTCTTAGTTAGAAAACCTAATTGGAGAACAAAAGTCGAAAAGCCAAATTGATAGGATTTTGTGGGTGTAATCCGCTGAAAACCCTCAGGAGACAACACTCCTCCTACTAGGGACACCTAGAGGTTTAACGGCTTGTTGCACGAGCTCAGTGCAATCGCGTTTCCCTGCGAAAGTGCGGTTAGGTTTTTTGTAGAGAATAAAACAATAAGTTTGCTCGAGGACGAGCAAAAGATAAGTTTGGGGGTATTTGTTCACACCATAATATTGCATTATTATATTCCCTATTCTTATTCTTTTTACAAATAAACAGGTGCTTTTGACGCATGTCTGCTACATATTACAGGTTACAGGTTCTTGGACAGAAAACAGTGAAAACGATGTAAAGACGATAAAAAAGTGGACTTTGACCAACAAATAGAAGACTCTTGATCAAGCCTACATCAAAGATAAAATTCACAAAGTACAAAGCAATACAAGGTCCAAGATTACAAAGCGAACGGTTAAAAGTCCACCGCAATTATTCACTGGAGATTTGGAAGAAACATAGAAGCTATTTTAATAAAGAACCAAATAATAAGGAAGCCCAAAGATCCAAGGCCCAATACCTTCTTTTAAAGAGACAGAGACATAAAATTTTACCAAAGGTTGAAGTCTACTTTGACTAGGTCTTCCTAAGGATATTTTGGTAAATGTAGACATGCAAATCAATTGTAACCTAGGGTTTCCTATTCTCTATAAATAGGAACTCTAATCATTGTAATTTCTTATGCCTCCCTATGCCTCCCTTCATTAATAAATTTTAGAATTCTTTTGGAGAGCATCGGTGTTTTTTTTCAATTCATGAATTCAGATCTGACAACCCTGCGTTGATGATTGGAGAGATGCATCTGTAAGTAGATTTAATTCCTTGCTCTAGTTTAGATTTCAATTCTTGCCCTAGGTAATTTTTATTCTCTGCCCTAGATAGATGTTTTTAAATTCCTTAATGAGCGAGTAGTTTCCTCTCTTGTTAGGGTTAGGAATGGAGAAGGATTTGAGAGACGAAGATCTCTCATCTCTTTTCTTTGCCAATCTTTTATGAAAATTAGAACTCCATGCATACCTTCTTATTCCGCTCCCTACGGCACCCTACCCTCGAGGTAACGGTGATTCCGTAGTCTAAAGGCCCGGATTTTAAGGTTTTCCATGGAGGTTAGGGTAAAGATTAAGAAAGGAAGGACAAGGATCTAGAGGAAGAATCAATCTTCCCAATCATCCTAATCCCCTTTGTTAAGATTTACCATAACACTAATATGATATCTTTAATTAAAGGCAATGGAAAGAGATGTAGATCTTTGTTTACCAAATTTTCCCTAAACCTAATCCTAGCAAGTTTCTAATCCTAGTATCATACAACTTCAATTTTTAGATTTAATAACCAATCCGAACACCCTTCGGAATTAACTCGTTAGCGCGATTAGGAAATTCACAACATCCCTGTGGACCGACCCGTACTCACCGGCTAACTGCAAAGCGACGCCGTTCTTGATTGCGGTTACAAATATTTTTGATCTATCTTTTAAAAAGCGCAAGCACGCAAAATCATAACAATCAGTTAGCCACGTGCTATGCTTTTGTGGACTGCCGTGAGAAGACAGTTAGATTCTGCTTTCCTGGCGAGTTGGTTTTTGCTGTGTTGGGGGACCGTGGTGCCTCCCCTCACAGTGTGATTTCTTCTTTTCGCGATGGACAGCTTTTGAAGAAGGGATGTCATGGATTTCTTGCCTATGTTTGTGATGCTAGCGCTACGGAGGTTCCATTGGATCAGGTTCCGGTTGTTAGCGAGTTTCCTGATGTGTTCCCTGATGAGCTTCCTGGGCTACCGCCCGAGCGCGACATTTCTTTCTGTATTGATTTGGTTCCTGGCACGGGGCCTATTTCCATACCGCCTTATCGGATGGCCCTGGCGGAACTTCGAGAATTGAAGGGTCAGTTGCAAGATTTGCTGGATAAGGGACTTATTCGACCAAGTGTTTCTCCTTGGGGTGCTCCAGTCCTGTTCGTCAAGAAGAAGGACGGCAGTTTGCGTCTGTGTATCGACTACCGTCAGCTGAACAGGGTGACAGTGCGGAACAGATATCCCTTGCCACGTATCGACGATTTGTTCGACCAGCTTCAGAGGGCAGGATACTTTTCGAGGATCGATTTACGATCGGGCTATCATCAGCTGCGAGTTCGACAG
This sequence comes from Agapanthus africanus, assembly GCA_030015575.1. Lineage (NCBI taxonomy): Eukaryota > Viridiplantae > Streptophyta > Magnoliopsida > Asparagales > Amaryllidaceae > Agapanthus > Agapanthus africanus. The sequence goes on from JASDDO010000022.1 coordinate 415,840,039, forward strand.
GAGGACATTCCTAGGACAGCTTTCCGTACGTGCTACGGCCATTATGAGTTTTTGAGGATGTCGTTCGGACTCACCAATGCGCCAGCAGCATTCATGGACTTGATGAACCGTATTTTTCGGCCATATTTGGATCTGTTCATCATAGTATTCATTGACGATATCTTGGTGTATTCCCGGAGTAGTGAGGAGTACGAGCAGCACCTGCGGATTACACTGCAGACTTTGAGGGAGCACCAGCTTTATGCAAAATTCTCCAAGTGTGCTTTCGGCTGGATAGCGTAGACTTCTTTGGGCATGTGATTTCACGAGACGGTATATGTGTAGACCCGAGGAATATCGAGGCCGTTGAGCATTGGCCCAGACCCACATCGGTTACGGAGATTCGCAGCTTTTTTGGGTTGGCCGGTTACTATAGGCGATTTGTGCAGGATTTCTCCTGTATTGCTACACCGTTGACCGGGTTGACCCGGAAGGGAGTTCCTTTTGATTGGACGGAGGAGTGCGAGCACAATTTTCAGCAGCTACGGACTCGGCTGACTACGGCACCGGTATTATCATTACCTTCCGGATCAGGCGGATTTGTGGTCTATTGTGATGCTTCTCGAGTGGGGCTAGGGTGCGTATTGATGCAGCATGACAGGGTGATCGCGTATGCTTCGCGACAATTGAAGAAACATGAACAGAACTACCCCACTCACGATTTGTAGATGGCTGCAGTGGTCTTTGCACTTAAGATCTGGTGACATTACCTATACGGCAAGTCATGCCAGATATTCACTGATTACAAGAGTTTAAAGTATATATTTCAGCAGCGAGGCCTGAACCTTAGACAACGCCGATGGATGGAGTTAGTGAAGGATTACAACTGCGAGATCTTGTATCACCCGGGCAAGGCGAATGTGGTGGCCGATGCTTTGAGCAAGAGGCCCGGGGGTAGTCTATCTTGTTTGAGCGCAGTACAGGGGCAGTCGTCGGCAGATTGGCAGATATTATGCGACAACCGGATACAGTTCGAGTTCACGCCGATTAGAGGACAGATCGCGCATGTTCGTGCACGCCCACGGTTACTTGACCGCATACATGAGGCACAACGCAGTGATGACCGATGTTCGGAGATCATGGCACAGATTGGACAGGGCAGATTTTCCGAGTTCGTGATCGATGATCAGGGGGTACTACGATTTGGGGTTAGATTGTGCGTACCAGATGCTGAGGGACTGCGGCGCGAGATTCTCGAGGAGGCACATCGATCGGTGTACAACGTCCATCCCGGTTCCACCAAGATGTATCATGATATGAGAGATGTTTACTGGTGGGACGGAATGAAGAGGGACATCGCAGATTTCGTGTCGAGATGCCTGACTTGTCAGCAAGTCAAGGCCGAGCACCAGAGGCCCGCGGGAGAGCTACAGCTGTTAACCATTCCGGAGTGGAAATGGGAGCAGATTTCGATGGATTTCGTTGTTGGTCTACCCAGGACTAGGAGAGGGTATGACTCCATTTGGGTGATCGTAGATCGTTTGATGAAAGCGGCTCACTTCCTTCCAGTGAAGACGACTTTCGGATTTGCTCAGTACGCCCAGATTTACATCGACGGGATAGTACGACTGTACGGTGTTCCGACATGGATCGTGTCCGACAGAGGCACCCAGTTTACCAGTCGACTATGGCATAGGCTTTAGGAGGCTTTAGGCACTCGCTTGAGTTTCAGCACAGCATTTCATCCGCAGACCGACGGACAGTCAGAGCGGACTATTCAGACTCTCGAGGACATGCTCAGAGCGTGTGTATTAGATTTCGGAGGTAGCTGGGATCATCATTTACCCTTAGTAGAGTTCTTCTACAATAACAGCTACCAGGAGACCATTCAGATGGCACCGTTTGAGGCTCTTTATGGGAGGAGATGCAGATCGTCCGTCTGTTGGACAGAGCTCAGTGAGAGCAGTATCTTAGGGCCACAGATTGTTGAGGAGACGACCGCGAAGATCCAGTTGATTCGCGATAGGATGAGATCAGCCCAGACTAGGCAGAGATCTTATGCGGACCGTCGGCGGCGCAGACTTGTGTTTTCTGTTGGTGATCATGTTTTCTTGAGGGTCTCCCCAATGAAAGGTGTGATGAGGTTTGGGAAGAAGGGGAAGCTCAGTCCCAGATATGTGGGCCCCTTCGAGATCCTTGAGCGTGTTGGTGCAGTTGAATAACGGTTAGCCCTTCCGCCCAGTTTTCCAGATGTGCACCCCGTATTTCACGTTTCGATGCTCCGTAGATATCGTCATGATCCTTCGCATGCGATTCAGCACCCGACGATCCAGTTTGAGCGCGACCTTTCTTATGCAGAGCAGCCGGTGATGATCTTGGATCGACAAGTGAAGAAATTGAGATCGAAAGACATTCCTTCAGTCAAGGTACTTTGGCGTAGCCCGAGCAGCGAGGAGGTCACTTGGGAGACCGAAAGAGAGATGAGGAAAAAGTACCCCCGTCTTTTCGAAGGTACGTGTATTTAGATTTTAAAATTCGGGGACGAATTTCTTTAAGAGGGGAGATTGTAACACCTTAGGATGCGATTAGTGGCTAATTATATTTAAACAAAGGGTTTTTAATAAAAAGTTTACCAAATTGGGTTTCAAATATTTTTCCAAATTTAATAAATATTTTTCTAGAATTTTCCTAGGCTTGCACACACATATGCATGTAAACTAGGGTTTTAAAATGAGGTAATACCATGATTAGCAACAATGGTGGGTTTAATCATAGGGATTAAGTCTTTTGGGTTTTAATTAAGTTTAATTAGTTATATGATGGTTGCTTTAATTTGAATTTCCCTTTTTGAGTGTTGACTTGGTGAGAATGAGAGAGAGCGAATGCATCATGGCAAAAGCCATGCTTGCATTTAATGAAGAGAAACAGTGGAGGGGTTGACATTTGGGGTTATGATTCCCTCTCTTTCTTGTGTTATTTTCTCTCAACCTCACTCTCACACACACACACACACACACACACACTTACCTCTCCACGGCAGCAGCAGCAGCAGAAGAAAGCAGCACAGCAGCAGCAAGCAACACAGCAGCAGCAAGCAGCAGTAAACAGCAGCAGCAACAGTGAGAGCAGCAGCAGCAGTGAGTAGCAGCAGCAACAACTCCAGCTGCAGCTCCTTCCCTCTACTTCTTCTTCTTCCTCCAGCTTCCTAGGGTCGAGTGTGGGGTATACTTCTTGAACTTACCCCCTAGTTTGCTTAATTAGTGTAACTTAGCTTCGATTAGTGGTTATTGGTGCGTTTTAGTGCGATATGTGGTGATTAGTGGGAACTATGACCAAGTGAAGTATGATTTGGTGTTAGTAAGTTGCTGGAGTGTTGTTAGGGCCATGTTAACCCAGCTTAGCCCCCAATTGCACTAAAATACCACCAGATCCCTATTTGATGCAAATTCTTCGTTTTTAAGTAAATTTTGACCTTCTGTAATCTGCTATTGACCCGGTGAGTTCAGATTAATTTTGAGAAGACTGCAGCATAGTGGTTAGGTGCTGATCCCCCAAGTAGAACCCGACCCCCATACTTCATGTTCAGGCCGCCGGAAAATTCTATCTAGCCGCAAATTGCGGCCAGATGGGGAGGGTTTGGGTTGGGTTTTGGTCCTATAGGTGTCTGCTGCAACCCTTAGACTCCTGGCATGTATAATTTTATTTTATTCTTGCTGTAGAAAAATCTGGAGCAATATACCTATTTCTCGTATTTTAAACCTTCGCGACACGCGTGATATGTGTGTGGGTTTGGGGTTTCTGCGTATCGCGACGCGTCGGGGTAGTTTCGGGCGCGTAATCACACGTTTTTACGTATCGCGTACACGCGCGCTTGGTTTGCGACACGGGTTTCTAGTTCGACCTTAATGTCACGATTTTGTGGATTTGAGCTTATGTGTGATATATTGTGTGATTCTAGGTTCGCAGGCGAGTGAGACGGACGCTGCGAAGAAAGGGAAGCAAGTCGTCGGCTACACTTAGCGCGAGACTTCAGTGACTAGATTTAACATCTATGGGGATATCGCCCGCATGGCGTTATGCGTCAGGGATGATAGGACCTTATAGTTATATATTGCATTTACCTACATTGACTGTCATGTATACTACTGTTGCATACTGCATTCCCTGCTATATGTGTGTAAACTTAGAATTGATAGAACGCCGCACTATTACTAACGGTTCATGTTGCACGAGCACTAATCTACATGTTACACACACCGTTAGTAATTGCCATGACACACTCACTGTAGAATTGCCATGATTATATTGCTGTAGTTCATTTCATATATGATTCGTTATGATTTTCATAGAAATGTGGGAGCCGCAAGATGTCTTTGAAAACTAAAACTATTTTAAAAAGCGGTTCTCCCGTGTACCTATATTGTGACTTGATGTACATAGCATATCGCATTTGATTCACTCATTGGTGTTGGATTTCCATGAAACTGCTGGTTTTGAGGACCGTGGAATTATTTAAAGAAAAGATGCACTATTTGAAAACCCGGTCCCTCGTGATATGATATTTTGGTGCGTCCACCACGCGTTTTCTCGGTGCTGAGACGTGTGCTTGAAACCCGATTCGAGGAGTTGGATGATCTGTTTGCGGGTTCGTGGTGGACCCGGTATAGTTCCCCGGGGCGAGAAATGTTTTTCGTGGAGTAGACGATGATCCTGGCAGGGTGACGAGTACCTACCGGTGATTGGTTGGACCTGGCGGTTATCCAGAGGATGCTGACCAGAGTCGAGAGATGGATGTGGGATGATCCGTACTGCCGGGGCCGATACCGCAGACGGAGCCCGTGGGCTGATCCGTACTGACAGAGCCCGATATATGAAGATTTGAGTGTCGATGCTGGACACGAGTATTTCATGATATTTTGAGTGCCGATGTTGGGCACTCGTGATTCTCAGAGATTTACAGGATTTGAGGGTCGAGGAGAGTGCCGGCGCTTGAGTTTATTTAGGATTTGGGAGCAGTTGGGGCACCGATTATTTTTCCATGTTGATATTTCCATGTAGATGTTGTTTATCCCATGCTCAGCATTGTTTATCATGCATTTCATCATGTAGTCGTTTTACAAGACAGAGCATTTGCATGATTTTTGCACCTACTGTTTGTCGCATATAGATCTTACTTGCTGGCATATGATAGAGTAGTGCAGTACGTGCATACTCGCGATTACCTTTATATGTTATCTCTATTCATGAGTTGGCAACTCATCCTCGTTGTGCCACAGTATTTACAGGTTGCCCTTCATAGTAGTCGCGGCAGGCTGCCTTTTGCATCTTTTAGCTACAGATACCACTACAGTTGGTGCGAGAGTTGTTTTGCTTTTAGGTGGGTTGTGGTATCTGATTACTTTTATTGTACCCTTTTTGTATCTAGTATTCTCCATCTACCATTTATGTACTGGACTTAGATACTGCGTGAGGACGATGATGTGTATTTTGGATTCTGGTGTCGACCTCGTGGGAGCCGACTGTTTTTATATGCAGTTTTTATTTCTGTGATGTTTACTTATTGCTCATTCTTCGCTACGGCGTTGTATATTACTCCTGTGATGATGGTTTCCGCCGTTGGGCGTGATTGCTTCCGTTTGGGAATGCTTTGTTTCATTATATCTCATTTGCACTCATATCCTGTTTTATACCCGGTCTCGGGGCTACTTTTACAAAGGAAATGCTGCCAAAATTATTTAAATGATTACATAACTTTAAAAGAACTTATTGAACTATTTAAGGTTTTCTAAATGTCTTAATTTAATGTTTTCAACACTCGCTACTTTTAAATGGTTTTGATTTCTGGGTTCGACTTACTTAGTCGCGTTACGCCTGTAGACGTAGCGTGGTTAAGTGCCGGTCATGAGTCGAAATATTCGGGTCGTGACTACTTGACATGTGACTTATGATTTGTTGACCTTCGTCAAGGTCATAAGAGCATGGGGTAAAAATCACATCGGGAGCTTCAAACATACAGGAAACTTTCCAGGCATGCGCATACCTTCTGGAGCGTGATAACGTGAGTGGATTCCTTCAGGTTATCTTGCGATGATAGTTGGATCCCGATACCCACTGATGAGTTGGTTTACTCCTCGGGTGATCTTAGATGATCCCGACTAATTCTTCTTTCAGGTTTGGAGGAGAATTTGAGGAAACAATGGGAGGTTTCCTGATTAGATAAAGTGATTAACCATTCTGATCTAGGTTAGAGTGCACGCAGAGTGTTTCTTTCTCTCTCTCTTTGACAGCGACCATGGCCCGACCCTAGACTATAACTCAGTTACCAAGTTAACCGAACTTTCTTAAACAATGGCTTTTGGATTGTCTGAGTTTCATACATCATTGCCACTCCTTCTTTTACCCTTTGCATTTCTCCAGAACACCCCGTATCACTACGAACATCCACTTCCATTGGATAAATCCATCATATAGTTACATACGAACTCGAAGGAACTTGTTCCAGATTCGAGGATGGATTCTGGTTCTGGAGAGATTGAATAGGACTATTCGGTTGTCTTTTCCTTTTACCTTCTCTCAAGTTATGAGGGCTCCTAGGATTAGGAGAGGGTACAGCTATTACGCTTATTGGATAGTCTTCTTCCAAACCATAGGCAGGTGCCGAAAGGTAAGGAATGAAGAAAACCAATTAGCCTAAGTGTCGTGTACAGAAACTAATAAGTAAAGACAAATAAAGGGATTAGAAAGAGGGCAAAGTAAATTGCGACTGCTATCATTCACGACCAAAACCACATATTTCATCGCCACTCCTACTTCACCTTTGTATTTCTCCAGAACACCCCGTATCACTAGGAACATCCACTTCCATTGGATAAATCCATCGTATGGTTATATACGAACTCGAAGGAACTTGTTCAAGTTCGAGGATGGATTCTGGTTCAGGAGAAATAGGAATAAGGTTTATTCAGTTGTCTTTTATCTTTACCTTCTCTCAGGTTGCGAGTGCTCCTAGGATTAGGACAGTACACCTAATACGCTTATTGGATAGTCTTCTTCAAAACCATAGGCTGGTGTCGATCGGTAGGGAAGGAAGAAAACCATTTATCCTAACGATGGTGTACAGAAGATAAAGAGTAAAGACAAATAAAGGGATTTAGAAAGATGGCAAAGAAATATACGGTTACAGTCATGAATCTGATAATGGAAGAGGCATTACTATGAATACCCGAATACCCCTTCGAAACATATTCATGTTTCAGTTTCACTATGCGTTGTTAATAGAAAAACTGATTTTCCAATTAGACCCTTTCTCCAGGATATGTATTTACCAGGTATGATTCTCACATCTGTATGGTTTTACAGATGATGAGTGGGAGTAACTTATTGGGAATTAGGTGATCATCCTCATTATATCGGGATTCGTTGTAATTGGTGATATTTGAGGAAATCACTTGGGTTTTTGCCGGACGGCAAATATTTGGTTTTGAATATCCGTTGTTATGCACCAATTTCAAACTGTTATATCTGTATGTTTATTTTATAAAGTGGGATATAACTTTTTGAAATTATGTCCATGACATTTACCTATATCAGTTGATGGTTAGGTAAGGAGCATTAAACAGCGGTGTAATTCTTCTTAACCATGAGTACAATTTTCAAACTACGACGCACAGGGTTTGAGTTATTCAACTCAGGGGACTTATACAAAGTATTGTATGTTGTCCAGTGTCCATTAGGACAAAGAGTTTGGTCCTCGTACTATATTTTGTTTACTTGTGACTTCTCAAGTTTTAGACAAGTGTTTAGTAGAAATACAAGGTCCAAATTTGAGAAGTTATAGGTACAAGAATAAAGTAGAGAACCATGTGTTATAAGTATCAGGATTCTTAAAGGTGATCGAAGATGTAGATACTTGTGTTTGGTATTCAGTTGATAGTAATGGTTTTGAGAACTTGCTTCTCTTTCAAGTTGCTCATATCTGGATGCACTCCTAAGTTAAGTAATGTTGATCGGCCTCTCTCCATTTAGTTGACATGCACTGGAGACAGTTGCATGATTTGAATCTAGTTCCAATTAAATCAGTGCCTATGATTCTATATTGTATATAGAATGGATCATATCTTGACGATGTTAAGGTATATGGAGTTGTCCGGCTTATGCTTAAAACCAGACTCTGGATAACTCAAGACACGTTTCTGTAATGGCAGTTTGTGGGTTAACCCGGGCTATGACGAAGGTTGACTTTCTACCATCTGGAAGATCAATAGTGATATTTTTCTTGACTCGCCGCGGTTTTAGTAAAATGGATTTTTTCATAAAACAGTAGCGGGAGTATGGTAGAACTGGAAGAGATTCCAGAACCGCAAACGATTACTGAAAATTTAATAGGACGAAAAGATTCAATCAGGTTTGACATTCCATTAGCCACTCCGCAGATATAGTGGGTAACCTCAGGCACCCGAGAGGTACACCGGTAGCCTCAAGGACGGTGATAGGGAGGTTATTGATTACCCAAACTTGCCATTGCTGTTGTTCTAGACTATGAGACCTGGCAGGAGAATGGGCATAGCGTCGTTCTAAATTAGCTTTAGAAGTGCACGTGTATATGGCTCTGCCAGAGGGTTGTCGTAATCAGTGGGAGCAGCGGAAGCATAGTGGACAAGTAGCTTATGTCTATTTATAGACTAAAGCAAATATAGCGGAGATAGATCATCTATTTTTGATGTAACAGTCATAGGTTTTGACTTCATCAGAATAGGGGATGGATCTGTTAAAAAGGTAGTAGGGTGTTATGTCGTGGTATTTGGATGACATACACAGAGTAGGAAGTGAAATTCCTATACTACGATCGGTTATACTGTGGTTGTCACACAGTAGCTTATCCACATAGGATATGGATAAAATATCAAGCATTCTGGTTACTAGATCTATGGTTTTAGATCTAGATTTGGGTGGTTTCCCAATCTGGGTATTTAGACGGTATTCTAAAGATATTTAGAATGGACGACTCCTGGCATGGTGGTGTACCCGCGGGTGATGGAGTCACCCTCTCTAAAGGTGTTTTACAGACTAAAGGGGAGACGGATGTGCATGATTGGCATATCACTTGCTTAGGCAATTGAGTGGATCATGGGATGTCAAGTACCACACCAGATGCTGTTTTTGCACTAGCTGCAATAAGTTGATATTAATCCAATCCTGGAGAAACGTTCGGAAGAAGTTTTAGAACATAAGTGAATGTTCTAGGGATTCGATAACGACAGCCTCCTTCGGGAGACAGTTATCATTCCAGGCTTCTAAGGTGACCTGGATGACAGAGTGACTGTCAGAGTTATAGTTTTCCCTATGACGAGGGGCGGTAGTTTAGACAGGTGGTCCAAGCGGATACTGAGGGAGGCATGGTGTAGGATACTGATTAAATTCAGTTGACGATACAGTCTAAGAAGTTTGCTGGATTTGGAGTTCATTTGTGAACTAGGTCCCATCAGATATCCAGACACATTCTAAGACAGGTATTACTCAATTCGGGAGATGGCTTTCTCTGCGAACTTGTGATTAAGAGAGACATAGAAAGAAACATCAGGGCGGATCCACTCACTGAGGCTATTTCTCGAACGCAATAGCTTCACAAATGAGCTTTGTGAGACTGATCAGTAGAGAAGTTGGGTGTTCGGTATCACACGGGCTGTGAGTATGCGACATTGCAATAATTACCCTTAAGTGAAGGTGGGAGATTATTGGATATAGTGCCCTCAAAGTAAATTATTGGATCGCAGGCACGTGATTGCAATGATTGAGGGAGGACCTATACCGGGAGGACAGTCTTACTCGAGATGATAGTATGCTATCTGGTTTGTCTTTATCATCGTATACATGCTTTAGGAGACATTACATATCACTATTACACGTTGATAGAACCCTTAGGATTTTTGCTTGACTACCAACAGTATGATGGCGATCATATACGTGAGAGTTGGGTAGTCTATAAGAACATCTTTAAAAGTGTCCCTAGTCGTAGGAGTTTCGAGACTGGGCATCGATACTCCATGAGTAGATTAGTGTATACGGATCGAGACCCCGACGAAGGAAGATGGCCGGTCTCACAAGCCATTGGTGTCAGTTGGTTCACCTAAGACGTATACAGGTGCTCATTGGGTTATGAGTACACCGGACGGACTCGCCGAGAACTTGCTAGTTGGTTTTATACCTAGCGTCAGATAGCAGTTCCCGGGTGACATGTGTACAGGTTTGTGCATCGACCTGAGACCGTCATTTGTCTCGTGTGAGTTCCTACTGTGCTTTGATTACTATCCTACCACGGCTCAAAGGAGTCATGCAAACAGGTTTTAGTTGGGTACAGTCCCGAGCCACATGGAGGCAGTGAGCGGATCGGCAGGGGATTCGTCTCTCCCGGTATTGGGGGTGAGATCGCGCTGTGTCTGGAGAGCCATTACACAAAGTCCTTGGCCAAAGCAAGTGAGATTTACTGGTAGGTATTCCAGTAGTTTCTCAGGGTGTTCTGGGCTACACTCCGACTCGACTTATACCTCTTTTGGGGGTCTAACGTTTACCAACCCCCCAGGCCCGATATGCGATACTCATAGACGAACGGACCGGACTATACGGATATTGTCACTGACAGGCTCAGTAGGGTTTCAGGATGAGTTCGCTCATCGTCCTCCCTTTTTGGTCAATACCTGGGTGGCCGTTACGTACAGCTAGTACCACTGACATGCTTTTGGTTAAACCCACTGTCAGCGTATTGATGAGTCTTTAGAGTCCCCCACAGAAAGTTTCCCAAGTTCGGGCGAAACGTTGTAGAGGTCGTATGGTTTTATAGAAGGGTTCGATCATATACGTGCACTTGTGCACGGATCATCATCGGACGGATCATACTAGTGGGCTTTGGTTTTAGCCGGATCCTAGTATTAAATTTTTTAGATCACTTTAGTCTCATTGCATTCGTATTCAGTCGGAATGCGGATGCAGGTATGTATATACAGATGAGAGGTATTCTTGTGATCCGTCACGAGTTTACTTTAGTTGATGCCATATCTTTTTGTTGGATTAAACATTTAGTTTAAATGTTTAGTGGTGGAAAATGTGAGTGCAAGTTTTTTCCATATGCATCAATTCATGTCACATGCACATGGTGACTCATGGTCTTGGTTTATGGGACCATTATTGTGACATGGATTGATTTAGGGGCTAATTATGATGAGTGGGGATATTTTGGAGAGAGAGGGGCAACCAAGTATTGGTTTGGGGTTGCATTATTGATATATATATCTCTCTCTCAAAATATCACACACGACCTAAGCCATTTTCACTTCTTCTTCTCTTGAGCTCACAATTTCCTCCAATAGCTTCTTCTTCAACCTCCACCCATCCCTCTCATAAGTTGAGAATCCATGGGTATCTTGAGACAAAGTGATCACACACATTCTCTACTTCACCTTGGACATGTCGGCTAGCAAACTTCATGTCCGAGTTGCTTCGGTTTGAAGCGGGAGCCCGTAAAAATATTCCTTGACTTGGGGCCACTTCGATGAGGAGACCCAAGATCGGAGATGCTGCGAGGAGCTAAGGATGGTGGCTAAAGACCGAAGGACACGGATCGATCGGTATAGCCATTCTAACTTCTTTGTAGTTAGCTAGTATAGAGTTAATGGTACGATCCGGGTGAAAGACTACGTTAGCGCCAGTTTTATAAAAAGTTTTTGTTCTGCGTTTAGCCTCGGATAGACGACCGGGGCGCTACCGTAAACTTACAGTTTTATGGCTATTATGTGTATTTTTGTGAGAAGAAGAGAAAGGGGTTAAAAGGAGAATGATTGGGGAGAGAGAGAGAGTGAGACATGAGTGTGAGAGGGTGATAATAAGAAGAGAGAGGGGGCTGCCTCATTCATTTTCCCCCATCATTTTTCTTCTCCTTCTTCATCTTCAAGCTCCCTCATTCTACCCTCATAACCCATCTCAATTCCCTCACCAAAACCCTATACTCCATTCACAAAAGATGATCCCCACCTCTCTACAAACCCATTGGACCATTCAAAGTTGGATTTTGATGACCATGGGCATCTAGGATTTTTCTTGAGTTGCCCAAATGAGGTATAATTGAAGCATTACCTACGACGGCAGCAAGGTTTTGGGAGGCATCGTCCATACCAAATTAAAATTTTTCCGTTTTAGCTAACCCTAACATGAATCGTTAACAAGAAATATACGGAAAGTAATATGCAAACACTTTGCAATAAGAAGTATGCAAGGAATACAACCTTTGTAGACCGGTCCATCACTTCAATAGCTCCGTGTAGAAGTCCCCTTCGCTGCGATCGCAAACTCCGGACTCTAGAGAGGCTCCACGAAAAAACGAACATGCTTGCTTCGATGACTTCGAGGCCGAAGATGATCTACGTCGAGGAGACACTAACCCAAGCTATTCCTTCACTAAGTCATGAACTTTGTGAAGAGAACACCCTATACTACATAGCAAGTAGTATAGGATGATGAAGTAGAAAGTGGGCTCACTTTAGAATTCATTTTCTCACTCTTTTTCTCAAACTCCTTGAAGCTAGAAAGCTTTTGTTGAAGAAGAAGAAGAAGAAGAAGAAGAATATCTCATATGAATAATTCATCCAAATGAATTATGTAACCATGGGTGAGTTAAAACTATCATGCTTAACTCATGTAGAGAATAAACCATACACTATGGTTAAGGGTTGGGTTTGATAATATCTTATGTAATGACAAAAGAGTTGACTTTGTCAAAGTTTCTACAAGCTTCATGAAAGCTTGACAACTTTGACTACGTCATTCTCTTTTGTTATTCTTAAGACATAAACAAAACCCTAATTTAACCTAATCATGGTATAAGTCTCATACACCCATCTTATATGTATCATCAAGCATGAAACAAACATGTACACTTGCATATATCACATGTAAACAATATGCACAATCTAATGAGAAAATAAATCATAAGTGAGCTAATACTAGTTAATGTAATGTAATATATCAAATATATAATTATACATTAAATTATTAAATCAACTCTTGATTTAATAATCCGGCTATAACCGACTAATATCATATGTAACAACTTATCGAATCAACACTTGATCCGATAACCCGGCCATATTACATATAACCGACCAATGTCACGAATTGCGAGAATAGAATATGGTATCTCATATCGTATCAATCTTGGTCCAGCACATATCACATATATGCTCTTACTCCGTTTCGCTTGAGCCAGGAAACCCCTGTGTAGGACTCTAAAGACTCGTCAATACGCCAGCAGCAGGTGATGATCATATAAAAAACCCACAAGCCGCAAGCGGTCTGCTAAACATAACGGCCACCCGGGTATTGAGCGATCAGAAGATCAACAAGCAAGCCAGCTCACACTCCTGCGAATCCAATCAGTAACACTACCGTACAGTCCGGTCTCTTCGTCTGATATGTCCGCATATCTTGTCTAGGGGTGGTAAATGTCAGACCCCAGTAACTCGATAAGTCGTGTCGATATGAGGCTCATAAAGGGTCGAGAAACTACTGATAACACTTTCCAGTATATCTCTGAAGCAGCCTTGGACAAGGACTTCCTGTTATAGCCAATCGAACACAGCACAGCATCAACTCCCAATACCGGGAGAGACGAAAACCCCTCCTATCGCTCATTGCCTCCATGTGACTCGGGACTGTACCCAAAAGCCACCGTTTTGCACATTCTCTTGAACGTGGTAAGGTGGAAATCAAAACACAGTGGGAATCACACAAGACTCTATGACGATCTCGGGTCTACAGACTAACCTGTACCAGTGTCACCAGAGAACTGCCATCTGACGTGAGGTATAATACCATCTGGGAGTTCTCGGCGAGTCCGTCCAGTGTACCCAGTCTCCACTGAGCACCCGTATACTGTCTCTGATGTCAAACACCAATGGATATGGAATCATCCATCGCCCATCTACATGGGTCGAGAAGCTATACGCTAGTCTACTCTGGTATATCGATGCCCTGTCTCGATACACCTAAGACTAGGAACATTTGAAGGATGTACTTAGCGACTACACTGTCCCAACTAGTATGATCTGCATCATAATCCTGGTAGTCAAGTACTTATCCTAAGGGCTTCACCAACATGTATTCAAGAGACAATCAGTGTACATGTTAAGATAAAGAGCAACCAGATAGTATACTATCATGTCGAGCAAGAAAGTCCTCACTATATATGTCCAAGCATCCACTACAATATACATTGTATGTATAGTAATGGCCTCTAGGGCATATATATAACTGACAATCTCCCACTTGCACTCGGGCCATCTTTTGTAGTATCTCATACCCAACAATGAGCAGTGGTTGAAGTATCTCATACTCAACCATCCCATAAAAGTCTCTCCTGGGAAATAGACCTTTGTGAGTGGATCCGCGCTGTTTTCCTCTGTGTCTACTCTCCTAACCTCGATCTCCCTGGAGATCAACCATCTCCATGATCAGATGATACTGCCTAAGAATATGTCTTGATCTCTGATGTGACGGGGATTCCTAGGCCAAAGCCACAACTCCATTGTCACACTATGGTAGGAACGAAGTTCATCTCATGAACTAATATACATCCACACTACCTCTTTGGTAGCATCCTTGGTAGCAATGTATCCAGCCTTTATCGTCTAGTGTGTCACGGTATCTAGCTTGGAACTCTTCCAACATACCGTCCCTCCACTGAGGGTAAAGATAATGCCTGTGACTGACATTCAGTCGACCTTACCACTCTGGAAGCTATCCAGTGATTTTCCCCAGGATCGATTGATACCATCTCACTACACCTAGTGAGAATCCTAACATCCACTTAGATCTATCTCATAGATCCAAAACCCAGGATTTAGGAGGTATCACCTTGATCCTATATAGAGAATCCATGTGATAAGAGGAGATTGACCGAGCGTAGCATAGGAAACTCCTTTCCTATCAAGAGTATGTCATCCACGTACAATACGAGGATCATCACCATACTTCTTACTACCTTTTTGTATATACAAGGTTCATCTACCATTTTGATGAAGTCAAACTCTTTGACTACCACATCAAAAAAGACGTTCCAACTCCGCGATGCCTGCTTTAGCCCATAAACCAACTCGCACATGTTTCCATTGCTCCCACTATCTACGAAACCCTCTGGTTGTGTACTTATAGACGCTCTCTTCTAAATCATTATTTAGAAAAGCAGTCATGACACCCAACCGCCAGATATCGTAGTCATGATATGTAGACTCGGGTCTAGTCTAATTTCTACTAAGTAATCTACAGACCTTATTTCAAATGGCAAAGCTGCATGATGTATTTATTGAGGTAGATTCTTCACTGTTGCGTTGATTATTCGATTCCACATTTTCATGCTATTTGCATTGCATTGCTTGTGTTTATTGCTATATTACAACCATGTTGTTAGGACACCAGCACCATTATCGATGATGCGTATGTTCCACGTACACTGCTTGCCGGCTCACACACTTCATCATCGATAATTGCCATGCCACTATACTGTGGTACTGTTGCATTCAGGATATGACCCTTACATGGCATACTTGTGTACCTATATACTGTACACCCATACGTGCATGCATACGTATTTGTACATACATTGATGATTCTGGCTTGATTAGAGATTTGGGAACCGCAAGATACCTTTTAAAGCTGATTCATTTTAAAGAAGCGGTCTTCCCTAAATATATGCATATTACTATTCCGTGTTGCATGATATACTGATATGCTTACATTTCTTTTACATGTCGCATACATCATGCTTTCTGATTATACGCATTGAGATATGTTGTTTCCATGATATTTATGGATTTGGGAACCGTGGGTATTTCAAAGGAGAATATGTAATTTTTTTTAAAACCCGGTTACCCTTGAGATGATATTTCAGTGCGTCCACCATGTGTTTTCTCGGTGCTGAGAGCGACATGTGAAACCCGATTCGATGAGGCAGATGAGGCCGATTGCGGGTACATGGTGGACCCGGTATGGTTCCCCGGGGCAAGAAATGTTTTTCGTGGAGCAGACGATGAGCCTGGCAGGGTAGCGAGTACCTACCGGTGATTGGTTGGACCTGGCGGTTATCCGGAGGATACTCACAAGAGTCGATAGATGGATATGGGCGTATTGCTGGGGCCGAGGGCCGATTCTGCAGACGGAGCCCGTGGGCTGATCCGGACTGACGGAGCTCGATATATGAGGATTTACGTGCCGATGTTGGGCACAGCTTTCATGATGTTTTCGAGTGTCGATGCTGGACACTCCGGTTCCATGATTTTGACGTGTCATGAGGAACACAGATGGTTTATATCCTCATATTTACATGCACATGCTTTATGATATTTACATGCATGATGGTTATTTTCATTGGGTGATGAGTGGACGGGATCCACATACATACAGATTTGATTACATTGATCATACCTCATAATTATGATATGTTATTACCTGAGGCACTGGCACGAGCACTTGGCACTACACTTATGTATAGAGGTTACATTGCCACTTTAGCATGCTTCAGACTTATTCATATTGAGGTTTATATATATCTGATCGTATTGACCTCGGATGAGTCATACATACGATTTCTGCTATGTGATGTTTTCTATTCATGAGTTGGCAAGTCACCCCCGTTGTGCCACAGTTTCTTGCAGTTTTTGCCGTACAGGTTTCATTGCGGCATTTCTGGCACATTGCTTCCCTTATGGGTGACTTGCTTTGGTAGGTGGGTTCTTTTGCATCAGAACCACCATTGTATATGTATTATTATTCAATTGTATCTAGAAATTCCATCAACCAAAACTTGTATATTTTTTCAGACCTAGAAAATCAGTTATGTATTATTTCGACCTTAGAGTCACGCATTGTAGTATTACGGTTTTCATGCTTTTGAGTTCTCTTTTGAGTTTTGATCCTCGCCCTTTGGCGTTGTATATTTTTATTGCTTGCGTGGTTGTGACCGTCGATTGACGTGTTGGATATAGTGCCCTCAAAGTCAATTATTGGATCGCAGGTACGTGATTGCAATGATTGCGGAGGACCTATACCGGTAGGACAGTCTTACTCGAGATGATAATATGCTATCTAGTTTGCCTTTATCAGTCGTGTATAGGTTCAGATGACTGATCACGATTACACTTTGATAGAGCCCTTAGGATCTTGCTTGACTACCAACAGTATGAGGGCGATCATATAAGTGAGAGTTGGGTGGTCTATAAGCATATCCTTAATAGTGGTCCCTAGTCGTGGGAGTTTCGAGACAGGGCATCGATACTCTGGAGTAGACTAGTGTATACAGTCGAGACCCCGACGAGGGGCGGTGGCCGGTCTCACAAGCTACTGGTGTCAGTTGGATCACCTAAGATGTATACAGGTGCTCATTGGGTTATGAGTACACCGGACAGGACTCGCCGGGAATCTGCTAGTTGGTATTATACATATCGTCAGATAGCAGTTCCCTGGTGACATGTGTACAGGTTAGTTCATTGACCTGAGGTCGTCATTTGTCTCGTGTGAGTTCCCACCGTGCTTTGATTTCTACCCTACCACGGCTCAAAGAAGTCGTGCAAACAGGTAGTTTTTCGGTACAGTCCCGAGCCACATGGAGGCACGTGAGCGGATCGGCAGGGGATTCGTCTCTCCCGTTATTGGGGGTGGAGGTCGCGCTGTGTCTAGGAAAGCCATTACACCAAGTCCTTGGCCAAGCCAGGTGAGATTTACTAGTAGGTACTCCAGTAGTATCTCAGGGTGTTCAGGGCTTGTCTCCGACACGATTTATACAGCTATTGGGGGTCTGACGTTACTAGCCCCTTAGGCCGGATATGCGATACTCATAGACGAACGGACCGGACTGTAAATACATTGTCATTGTTAGGCTCAGTAGGGTTTCTGGATGAGTTCGCTTATCAGCCTCCCTTGAGGTCAGTACATGGGCAGCCGTTATGCATAGCTAGTGCCGCTGACGGCTTGTGGTTAAACCTACTGCCAGGGTACTGAAGAGTCATTAAAGTCCCCCACAGATAGTTTCCTAAGTTTGGGCGAAACGTTGTATAGGCCGTATGGTTTTATGGCAGGGTTCAGAAAATGCACGTGCGTTTACGCACGTGTCATATTTCGGGCAGATAATACTGGTGGGCTTTGGTTTAAGCCGGATCCATGTATTATATTGAGTAGATATAATATCTTTGTCTCAGTTGCATTTGTGTTCAGTCGTAATACAAATGCGGGTATATTTATACAGTTACGGGGTTATCCTAAAATTCGTTTCGGGATCACTTTTGGAAGTTTCCAGTTTCTAGTTTTCTATCAGCCGTCTTTTAACATTCGGTTAAAGACGGATTTATCTTTTCTTGAGATGAGTGTGGAAGGTTCTAGAAGTTTCTAGAAGAGGTGACTAGGTTAGAATGGTGTTGAGTTTTCATTGGTTGCTTTCTTTGTGTTCACACTTTGTGTTCACACTAGAGATATTTTCTTATCCCTCTCCTACACTCACCCCCCCACCTCTATATATGTGGCCGGCCCTCCTCCTCTCTCTCTCACTCACTTCATTTGGTTAAAAAGATTATGATAGTTTTGGTGTATGGAATTTCACAGGTCATTTCATTCCATTACCCGATTCCCACGACAACTTCATTAACCGTTCTTCCATGGTTTTGGACGAAGCGAGACAAAGTATTCCACTCATTCTCTACATCAATCTTGGTCGTCTCTTTTGGCAAACTCGACGACCGAGTTGCCTCGAGTCAGAGGCGGGAGCCCGTTTAAAGATCCGATGACGTGGTGCCACCTGGACGAGGAGATCGGAGATCGACGAGATCGGAGCAGCCGCAACGGAGCGTGGGATGATGGTTAAAGAACGAAGGACTCGGATCGTTCGGTATAACCTTTCTTCCTTCTTTGTAGATTGTTAGTTTAGCGTTAATGGCAGATCCGGGTTTTAGTATGTGATAGCGCCAGTTATAAAAGTTTTTGTTCCGCATTTGACGTCAGAAAGACGGCCGGGGCGCTACCGTAGACTTACATGGTATCAGAGCCACGCCATTATGCTATACTAACTTGTGCTAACGCGTTTAAAATATCGATCGAACCGGATATCGAAAACTGCAAAATCTCCTTTCACAGTTTCTGTCGATTTTAAATGATGTCCTAAAATTATTCTACATATCTCAGAAATCTGTCCAGGGTTTTATAAGAACACCGTACAAATTTGGGATCATGAATCGACAAGACTGCCGCGGAATCGCGGCCAAACCCATGGTTTGGCCGCGCATCCGCGACCATTCTGTGTGATCATGCCCCCAAACTTGCACAGTGTATTATTCTCTGGAAATTGGGGTTTTTGGTATATATCTTTTGGGCCCAGATTTTGTTACTGTTCACCAGTTGTTCGTGGGGCCCACTTTGTGATATTTAGTTGATCGAAATTTAAACATGTTAGTTTACAGTGCTTACATTATATCTCCGACCGGGAATGTCATTTGATCGGTAAACCGCGTCTGATTGCTATAGTTCTTTTAGACGGGTTTCCGAACGTGACATTCGCGTTGATATTCTGTGTTGTGCTGTGATGTTGCGGATTTGTCGTGGTGGATAGCAGTGTGCAATGGTAGTGCAGTTTGGATTTATTTGTACATTTGATATTGCGGGGCGAGCGTCCAACTTGTGGACTGCCGTCACTGCCTGTTGTATAATATTCTTTTGGGGCACGACCAGGTTGCGGTCGATGTACCTGTTGTACTATTTTTCATTTCTGTACTAGGTTCTGCCCCGCGACGGAGTGCACGGATAGCCGGGTTCGGGAGGGCAACGGGTCCGCATCTCATGGCTTTGAGAGGCAGAGGGGCCTCACTCTAGAATTAGCAGACTATTCGCCGCACTCGTAGGGGGTACAGGTTGACCCAAGGAGGGGTGCTCAAGTTACCGGATTCCGTGAAGTGCAGGGTGGTCCATTCACTTTGCTGTAGGGGGCTGCCTCGCTTCAGGTTTTGGCGGGTAACTTGCCGCACCAGTAGGGGTCTAGGTTTCATTGCACAGGCTATCCACACGACAGGGGAACGTCGGGTTTCAGCAGCGGCTCTGTGAAACTCGGGGATCCCAGATTATCTGTATTGTTCTGTGATGCTTATTACTTTTATGTAATGTTGCATATTATCACGCCTGGAGCGATTATTGTATATTGGTTTATATACTATTAGATGTTGTATATGTTTTACACCCGCGCTAGTCCAGTCCCCGCTCTGTCGTTAGTTAAGTAACCTAATGGGTGATGACGGGACCCAGTGACGAATGCGGATGGCATATACGCACATTTTATTTTCGTTCTTTTCTGGTGTGATTAATTGATGGGACTGCGTTGATTCTGATCAATGCAAAGTAAAACAAACCTGTTTATATGTTGTTGGAACAATTTAAAAAAGTGTTATTACAAAGATATTTCCTTTTTTTTTGCATAGTGGTATTCGGTTGGAATATCCTGCACCTCATTCGACGGGGCAAGGGCCCATATCCCTTCACCGGGACTGACCCCTTGGGCAGAAGTTTGCGTCAGGTTAATAACTTCACTATAGTCGATTACATGTTGCTTTGCATCACGGTATTCGGTGGAATATCCTGTACCTCATTCCACGAGGAAAGAGCCGAGATCCCTTCACCGGGTGTGACCTCTTTAGCAAAGGTTTTCGCCACTATATTTATATAAAAAGCTATCAGGTTCCTTCAACGAGATCAAGTTCATTACGTTAAAGGTTTTTTGCCAAAAACCAGCCGTAGCCCTCCGTCATTTCTTATGGATGGTCAGTAATATTCAAGCTATGTTTGTTGGCTTTCGTCAAGGCATAGTGTTTGGTAGTTGCTGGGGTATTCATTTGTTGCATAGATAGATGAGTTGGTTTGTGACAGTCGTATTACCTTGTTGGCTTTCGTCAAGGGTATGTATGGGTGGGTTCGAATTAACAAGATAATGACGGGCAGAACTTGACATGTGACTTATGATTTGTTGGCTTTCGTCAAGGTCATAAGAACATGGGGTAAAAATCATATCGGGAGTTTCTAAAGAAACTGAAACTTGCCAGGCATGCGCATACCTTCTGGAGTGTGATAACGCGAGTGGATTCCGTCACGTTATAATGCGATGAGAGTTGGATCCCGATTCCCACTGATGAGTTGGTTTACTGTTCGGGTGATCCCGATTGATTCTTCTTTTAGGTTTGGAGGAGAATTTGACAGTACAGTGGGAGGTTTCCGGATTAGATAAAGTGATAACCATTCTGATCTAGGTTAGAGTGCACGCAGAGTGTTTCTTTTCTCTCTCTCTTTGGCAGCGACCTTTGACCGACCCTAGACTATGACTCAGTGACCAAGTTGACCGAACCTTCTTAAAATACTGGCTTTTGGATTGTCTATGTTGCATAAGTCATTGCCACTCCTTCTTTTACCCTTTGCATTTCTCTGAACACCCGTATTACTACGGACATCCACTTCCATTGGATAGATCCATCGTATGGTTATATAAGAACTTGAAGGGACTCCTTCGAGGATGGATCAAGGTTCAGGAGAAATAGATTTGGTTTATTCAGTTGTCTTTTATTATCACCTTCTCTCAGGTTGCGAGGGCTTCTTGGTTGAGGAGAGTACACCTATTACGCTTATTGGATAGTCTTCTTCCAAACCATAGGCAGGTGCCGAAAGGTAGGGAATGAAGAAAACCAATTACCCTAAGTAGGGTGTACAGAAGGTAATATGTAAAGACAAAATAAAGGGATTAGAAAGAGGGCAAAGTAAGTTGCGACTGTTATCATTCACGACCAAACCGCGTACTTCATCGCCACTCCTATTTCACCTTTAAAAGAATAAGGTATTATTCAGTTGTCTTTTATCATCACCTTCTCTCAGTTGCGAGTACTCCTTGGTTTAGGAGGGTACACCACACCTATTATGCTTACTGGATAGTCTTCTTCCAAACCATAGGCTGGTGCCGAACGGTAGGGAAGGAAGAAAACCATTTAGCCTAACGATGGTGTACAGAAGGTAACGACTAAAGACAAATAAAGGGATTTGGAGAGATGGCAAAGAAATATACGGTTAAAGTCATGAATTGGATTATGGAAGAGGCATTACTATGAATACCAGGATACCCCTACGAAACATTTTCATGTTTCAGTGCATTGTTAATGGAAAACTGTTTTCCCGATTAGATACTTACTCCAGGGTGTGTATTCACCAGGTTTCATTCTCATATCTGTATGGTTTTTACAGATGATGAGTGGGAGGAAGTTATTGGGAATTAGGTGATCATCCTCATTATATCGGAATTCGTTGTAATTGGTGATATTTGAGGAAATCGCCACGGTACAGTTTTCAACCTACGACGCACAAGTTTTGAGTTATTCAACTCAGCGGACTTATACAGAGTATTGTATGTTGTCCAGTGTCCATCAGGACAAAGGGGTAGGTCCTCATACTTTATTCTGTCTACTTATGACTTCTCTGGTATTTAGGCAAGTGTTTCGTAGAAATACAAGGTCTAAGTTTTGAGAAGTTGTGGGTATAAGAATAAATTAGAGAACCAGATGTCGCAAGTATCAGAATTCTTCAAAGAGATCGAAGATGTAGATACTTGTGATTGGTATTCAGATAACAGTAAAAGTTTTGAGAAACTTGTTTCTCTTTCAGGTTACTCATAATTGGATGGATTCCTAAGTTGAGTAATGTTGAATAGCCTTTCTCCATTAAAGTTGATATGCACTGGAGACAGCTGCATGATTTGAATCTGGTTCCAATTAAATAAGTGCCAAAGTTTCTATATTGGATATAGAATGGTTCGTATCTTAACGAAGTTAAGGTACGGGGAGTTGTCCGGCTTATGCTTAAAACCAGACTCTGGATAACTCAGGGCACGTTTCTGTAATGGCAGTTTGTGGGTTGGCCCAGGTTATGACGAGGGTTGACTTTCTACCATCTGGAAGATCAATAGTGATATTGTTCTTGACTCGCCACAGTTTTAGTAAAATGGATTTTTTCAGAAAACAGTAGTGGGAGTATGGTAGAACTGGAAGTGATTCCAGAACCGCAAACGATTACGGAAAATTTAATAGGACCAATAGATTCAATCAGGTTTGACATTCCATTAGCCACTCCGCAGATTTGGTGGGTAACCTTAGACACCCGAGAGGTACATCGGTAGCCTCAAGGACGGTGACAGGGAGGTTCTTATCTACCCAGACTTGACACTACTGTTGTTCCAGGCTATGAGACCCGGTAGGAGGGTTGTTGTGGTCAGTGGGAGAAGCAGAAGCAAAGTAGGCAAGTAGTTTATGTCTATTTATAGACTAGAGGAGTTATAGCGGAGATTGATCATCTAATTTTGATGTGACAGTCATGGGTTTGACTTCATCAGAATAGGGGATGGATCTGTTAAGATGGTAGTAGGGTGTGATGTCCTGGTATTTGGATGACATACACAGAGTAGGAAGTAAAATTCCTATACTACGATCGGTTGTACTGTGGTCGTCACACAGTTGTTTCTCCAGACAGGATATGGATATAATATTTGACATTCTGGTTTCTAGATCTATGGTTTTAGATCTGGATTTGGGTAGTTTTCCAATGTGGGTACTTTGACAGTATTCTAATGGTTTTTAGAATAGATGACTCCTGGCATGGTGGTGTACCTGCAGGTGATGGAGTCAACCTCTCTAAAGGTGTCTTACAGACTAAAGGGGAGAGGGATGTGCATGATTGGCAGATCATTTGCTTAGGCAGTTGAGTCAATCATGAGATGTCAAGTACCACACCAAATGTTGTTTTTGCACTAGATGCAATAAGTTTGTATTAATCCAATCCTGGAGAAACATAAGGAAGCAGTTTTAGAACATAAGTGGATGTTCTACGGTTTGATGACGGCAGCCTCCTTCGGGAGACGATTATCATTCCAGGCTTCAAAGGTGACATGGATGACAGAGTGATTGTCAGAGTTATAGTTTTCCCTCTGACGAAGGGGGCAGTATTATGGACAGATGGTCCAAGAGGATACTGTGGGAGGCAAGGTGCTGGGCACTGATTAGTTTCAGTGATTGATACAGTCTAAGAAGTTTGGATTTGGAGTTCATTTATGAACTAGGTCCCATCAGATATCCAGACATATTCTAAGACAGGTATTACTCAATTCGGGAGATGGCTTTCTCCGCGAACTTGAGATTAAGAGAGACATAGAAAGAAACATCCTGGCGGATCCACTCACTGAGGCTATTTCTCGAACACAATAGTTTTACAAACGGGCTTTGTGAAACTGATTAGTAGAGGAGTTGGGTGTTGGTTTCACACGGGCTATGAGTACGCAACATCGCAATAATTAGCCTTAAGTGCAAGTGGGAGATTGTCAGATATAGTGCCCTCAAAGTCAATTATTGGATCACAGGTACGTGATTGCAATGATTGCGGAGGACCTATACCGGCAGGACAGTCTTACTCGAGATGATAGTATGCTATCTGGTTTGCCTTTATCAGTCGTGTATAGGTTCAGGTGACTGATCACTATTACACTTTGATAGAGCCCTTAGGATCTTGCTTGACTACCAACAGTATGAGGGCGATCATATAAGTGAGAGTTGGGTGGTCTATAAGCATATCCTTAATAGTGGTCCCTAGTCGTGGGAGTTTCGAGACAGGGCATCGATACTCCGGAGTAGACTAGTGTATACAGTCAAGAACCCGACGAGGGGCGGTGGCCGGTTTCACAAGCCGCTGGTGTCAGTTGGATCACCTAAGATGTATACAGGTGCTCATTGGGTTATGAGTACACCGGACAGGACTCGCTGGGAATCTGCTAGTTGGTATTATACATATCGTCAGATAGCAGTTCCCTGGTGACATGTGTACAGGTTAGTTCATCGACCTGAGGTCGTCATTTGTCTCGTGTGAGTTCCCACTGTGCTTTGATTTCTACCCTACCACGGCTAAAAGGAGTCGTGCAAACAGGTAGTTTTTGGATACAGTCCCGAGCCATATGGAGGCACGTGAGCAGATCGGCAAGGGATTCGTCTCTCCCGTTATTGGGGGTGGAGGTCGCGCTGTGTCTAGGAAAGCCATTACACCAAGTCCTTGGCCAAGGCAGGTGAGATTTACTAGTAGGTACTCCAGTAGTATCTCAGGGTGTTCAGGGCTTGTCTCCGACACGACTTATACAGCTATTGGGGGTCTGACGTTACTAGCCCCCTAGGCCGGATATGCGATACTCATAGACGAACGGACCGGACTGTATATACATTGTCACTGTTAGGCTCAGTAGGGTTTCTGGATAAGTTCTCTCATCAGCCTCCCTTGAGGTCAGTACATGGGCAGCCGTTATGCATAGCTAGTGCCGCTGACGGCCTGTGGTTAAACCCACTGCCAGGGTACTGACGAGTCATTAGGGACCACCACAATTAGTTTCCCAAGTTCGGGCGAAACGTTGTAGAGGCCGTATGGTTTTATGGCAGGGTTCGGAAAATGCACGTGCGTTTAGGCACGTGTCATATTTCGGGCAGATAATACTGGTGGGCATTGGTTTAAGCCGGATCCATGTATTATATTGAGTAGATATAATATCTTTGTCTCAGTTGGATTTGTGTTCATTCGTAATACAAATGCGGGTATATTTAAACAGTTACGGGGTTATCCTGAAATTTGTTTCGGGATCACTTTTGGAAGTTGCCAGTTTTCAGTTTTCTATCAGCCGTCTTTTAACATTCGGTTAAAGACGGATTTATCTTTTCTTGAGATGAGTGTGAAAGGTTCTAGAAGTTTCTAGAAGAGGTGACTAGGTTAGAATGGTGTTGAGTTTTCATTGGTTGCTTTCTTTGTGTTCACACTTTGTGTTCACACTAGAGATATTTTCTTATTGTCACCTCCCCCTCTCCTACACTCACCCCCCACCTCTATATATGTGGCCTGCCCTCCTCCTCTCTCTCTCACTCACTTCATTTGGTTAAAAAGATTATGATAGTTTCGGTGTATGGAATTTCACAGCTCATTTCATTCCATTACCTGATTCCCACGGCAACTTCATTAACCGTTCGTCCATGGTTTTGGACGAAGCGAGACAAAGTATTCCACTCATTCTCTACATCAATCTTGGTCGTCTCTTTTGGCAAACTTGACGACCGAGTTGCCTCGAGTCAGAGGCGAGAGCCCGTTTAAAGATCCAATGACGTGGTGCCACCTGGACGAGGAGATCGGAGATCGGCGAGATCGGAGCAGCCGCAACGGAGCGTGGGATGATGGTTAAAGAACGAAGGACTCGGATCGTTCGGTATAACCTTTCTTCCCTCTTTGTAGATTGTTAGTTTAGCGTTAATGGAAGATCAGGGTTTTAGTATGCGATAGCGCCAGTTATAAAAGTTTTTGTTCCGCATTTGGCGTCAGAAAGACGGCCGGGGCGCTACTGTAGACTTACATGACGAAGAGCTAGCTCCCGCTTCGGGATTCCTTTTATCATTGCACATATATATTATTCTTGTTGTACCCCATTCGGGGCCAGTATTTACAAAGGGAACTCTGCCAAAATTTTCAGAAAAGACTATACTTTTTAAAAATGCACATTCGGCTTACTTATTTAAAAACCTTGCTTTTAAAACATGTTTTCTTCATTTCTTAAACTATTTTTCCTTCATTTATTATTTAAAATGGTTTTATATTTCTGGGCTTTGGCTTACTTGGATTAGATGGGGTCCTATAGACTTCATATGATTCAAGGGCCAGTCACGAGCTATTTCGGGTCGTGACAAAGTTGGTATCAAAGCTAATTCTTGATCCAGAATGGCTGTATGCTCATCACGACTCCTTCTGGAAGGTATATCCATATACAACGCCTTTGCATGCGTATCGCATCTCTGATGTCAGCGGAGTGGAACGTCATCTCGTAGAAATCTCGTGCGAACTCTTTACTCCACTTTTCTCTGATGTCGACTGCTTCGGACTCGTCTCATCGTGGCTGCATGGACGGCGCTCCGACGGCTCTACTCGTATCTGGAGTCTCCCAAGCAGTGTGTCCCATCCCATGATATCCAAATGATGTCGAACTTTCCGATTGATTTTTCAAAACCTCATAATCCCCCAAGAGATCAACATCTTGGGTACAGTTTAATAGTATCGTGTACATACCACAGCGTCGGTGGTCCAACCGTAGAAGGGCAAACCCAATCCTCACTAATGGCGCCGCGGAACTGCCGCAAACCCTAAGGCTCAAAGGCTTTCACACGGTCATTATGTCGAGTTAGGGTTTCATTCTTCTAGAGGGTCCATAGAATCGCTTGCACTTCTTTCCGAATACTTTAAACTTGGAATATGGTCTCCTGACATTCGATCGTCTCTATCGACTCTCAACGAATCTGCGTGAAGTCGTCTCTAGCTGGAATCAATCTATCTGATGACCTCGCATCGGGTAAGCGAACGAACCATATGTCCTAGTCATTCATCCTCAGTGACTAGCGACTCACCATCATATCTCTAAGTATAAACTCATGCTGTATTAGCTCCAATCATCTGGGCGATATCTCGTCATTTGCAGCAAAAACTGGCTCATTCGTCTGTACGCTGAACAGCGCCTCAATCATCCTGAATAAGCGATACATCAATGGTCATCACATCGACTCGTGACCGACACTTAACCACGTAACGTCTACAGGCGTGACGCGACTATGTAAGCCGAAACCCAGAAATCAAAACCATTAAAAGTAGTGAGTGTTGAAAACATTTGTTTAAAACATTTGGAAAACATTAAGTAGTTTAATAACAATCTTTAAAGTTTAAGTTATTATCTTAAAAATTTTGGCAGCATTTCCTTTGTAAAACTAACCCCGAAATCGGGTACAAGACAAGATATGAGTAAAAATGATATACAATGAAATAAGGCATCCCAATAGGAGCAATCACGCCCAACGGCGGAAACAAACACCACAAGAGTAATATACGACGCCGAAGCGAAGAAATTAGCAATAAGTGAAAAACATCACAGAATGATAACTGCATAAGTAAAGACGGCTCACAGAGCTCGACACCAGAATACAAATAATATACATCATCGTCCTCACACTGTCTCTAAGTCAATACATAAATGTAGATGGAGAGTTCTAGATACAAAAGTTTGTACAATGTAAATAACCAGATACCACAACCAACCTAACAGCAAACAGCTCACGCACCAACTGTAGTGGTATCTGTAGCCAAAAAGATGCAAAAGGCAGCCTGCCGCGACTACTCTGAGGGGCAACCTGCAAACACTGTGGCACAACGGGGGTGAGTTGCCAACTCGTGAATAGAAATAACATATAAAGATAATCGCGAGCATGCACGTGCTGCGCTACTCTATCATATGCCAGCAGATGATATCTATATGCGATAAGCAGTATGTGCAATAATCATACAAGTGCTCTATCAGGTAAAATAACTGCAGGATGAGATGCATAATAATGGATGCTGAGTATGGTATGAAATAACATCTACACGGAATGTCAACGTGGAAAAATAATCGGTGCCCATCAATGCACCCAAATACCAATAAACTCCGGCGCCGGCACTCTCATCGGCCCTCAAATCCTGTAAATCTCAGAGAATCACGAGTGCCCAACATCGGCACTCAAAATATCATGAAATAATCGTGTCCAGCATCGACACGTAAATCCTCATATATCGTGCTCCGTTAGTCCGGATCAGCCCATGGGCTCCGTCTGCGGTATCGGCCCTCGGCCCCGGCAGTACGAGTTGTCCCGTATCCATCTATCGACTCTGGTCAGTATCCTCCGGATAACCGCCAGGTCCAACCAATCACCGGTAGGTACTCGCCACCCTGCCAGGCTCATCGTCTACTCCACGAAAACATTTCTCGCCCCGGGGAACCATACCGGGTCCACCACGAACCCGCAAATGGATCATCCAACTCCTCGAATCGGGTTTCAAGCACATGCCTCAGAACCAATAAAACGCGTGGTGGACGCACAAAAATATCATATCAAGAGGCACCAGTTTTTCAAATAGTGCATATTTTCTTAAATAACTCCACGGTCGAAATCACATGAAATCCAAAACCAATGTGTAAGTCAATGCGATGTGATATGTGCATCAAGTCATACTATAAGTAAAAGGGAGAAACCGCTCTTTAAAATAGTTTTAGTTTTTCAAAAGGCATCATGCGGCTCCCAGTTTCTACCAAAATCAGCTTATCCAGGTCGGTACAGTTTGAATATGCATAAGTATGTAAATGAGTACGTGCACACGTATGAACATGTAATGGAGTACGTGCACAGGTATGAACATGTAATGGAGTACGTGCACACGTATGAACATGTAAAGGAGTACGTGCACAAGTATGAACATGTAATGGAGTACTGCACAAGTATGAACATGTAATGGAGTACATGCACAAGTATGAACATTCATATCGAATCATATGTGAGATGAACTACAGTATAATGATCATGGCAATTCTACAGTGTGAGTGTCATGGCAGTTACTAACGGTGTGTGTGTAACATGCAGGTTAGTGCTCGTGCAACATGAACCGTTAGTAACAGTGCGGTGTTTTTACCAATTCTAAGTTCATATACATATAGCAGGAAATGCGGTATGCAACAAACAGTATCCATGAACAGTCAATGTAGGTAAATGCAATATGCTGCTACAAGGTCTTATCAATGCATAACGCCATGCGGGTGATTTCCCCATAGATGTTAAATCTACTCATCGTAGTCTCGCGCTAAGTGTAGACGATGACTTGTTTCCCCTTCTTTGCGGCGTCCGTCGTACTCGCCGGCGAACCTAGAATTCCACAAAGTATCACACATAAGCTCAAATCCACAAGAACACGACATTAAAGCCAAACTAGTAACCCGCGTCGCGAACCAAACACGTGTGTGTGATATGCTGAAAAGTGTGATTACGCGCCTGATGCTACCACGACACGTCGCGATACGCAGAAAACCCCAAACCTACACACGTATCACACGTGTCGCGAAGATTTAAAAATACGAGAATTAGGGTAATCGATCCCAGATTTTTCCACAGAAAGAATTAAACAAAATTGCATATACCACAAATCTTCAAATAGCAACAGACACCTACAGAAAAGACCCCAACACCAAGGTCCCCCATCTGGCCGCAAATTGCGACCAGAATGAATATTCCGGCGGCCGGGTAGGGAGTTTGGCTCCCGTGCTTCGTGTGTGCTCTCTAATACTAGTGTACATTCTCCAGTAAATACAGTTTTATTCTGAAGCTAACAGGGTACAAGCAGATTACAAAGAACCAAAAACCTAGTTAAAAATGTCATTTTAACACTAAATCGATACTTTAAGGTATTTTTGTGAAACCTGAAGCAAACCCTTGGTTAAAACCACACTAATAACACATCAATAAGCTAAGAAAGCCATAAAAACATAATTTTAACAAAAACTACACTAATATCCCCTCATTAGCACCAAAAATGCATCAAATACGATATTTTGCTAAAAAATACTAAAAGTTATGAAATAGGGTAACATGGTTGAGTTTGATACCTTCAAAAGATCCTAAGGGAACTCAAAATCCAGCCCTTGTCCTTACTTGCACTGATTTGCCTTCAAAATCACCAAAAGACCCATTTTTTTCAAGGTTTTGAGTGAAGGAATGAGAGGTTTTTGTAAGTGCACGGCGGCGCCCCGGCCTCCATCCCGAGGCCAAATGCAGAAGCGATGGCTAACTTTAAATTTTCTTGAACCGGCACCACCGCGCACTAGAACCCGGATCGAACCATTAACTAGTCCTAGCTAACTACAAGATGGGGAAGAGAGATATTGTAAGTCTACGCTAGCGCCCCGGCCGTCTACAGACGCCAAAATGCGGAACAAAAACTTTTAACTGGCGCTATCGTATACTTTAACCCGGATCTGCCATTATTGCTAAACTAACGAACTGTAAAGAGTGTAGAATGGTTATACCGAACGATCCGAGTCCTTCGTTCTTCAACCATCATCCCACGCTCCGTTGCGGCTGCTCCGATCTCGTCGATCTCCGATCTCCTCGTCGAGGTAGCACCACATGATCGGTTCTTTAAACGGGCTCCCGCCTCTGACTCGAGGCAACTCGATCGTCAAGTTTGCTAAAAGAGACGACCAAGAATGATGTGGAGAATGAGTAGATGACTTTGTCTCACCTCGTCCAAATCCGTGGACGATCGGTTAATGAAGTTGCCGTGGAAATCGGATGATGGAATGAAATGGACTGTGAAATTCCATACACCGATAAAACCTATCATAATCTTTTCTCTCTAAAATGAAATCAACAAGTGAAGTGAGGAGGAGAGAGAAGGCCGGCCTCTTTATATGAAGGAGGGAGGTGACCGTAGGAGCAAGTGGTGACAATAAGAGAAAGCTTCTCACTCTAAAATATCTTAAGCAATCCAAGAAGCTTTAATAACAAAGCATGAGTCATTAAACACAATAATGCATAAATGATGACTATTAAACCTAGTCACCATTACAATAAATGCATCCAATTAGAACACAACACCAATTAGCCTAGTCACCTCATCTAGAATCTTCTAGAACACTGACTCATCATATCTGAAGAAAAGATAAATCCGTCTTTAACAGAATGTTAAAAGACAGCTGATAGAAAACTGGAAACTGGCAACTTCCAAAAGTGATCCTGAAACGACTTTCAGGATAACCCCGAATCTGTATAAATATACCCGCATTTGTATTACGACCGAATACAAATGCAACTGAGACAAAGATATTATACCTACTCAATATAATACTCGGATGCGGCTTAAACCAAAGCCGACCAGTATCACCTGTCCGAAAATCGACACGTGCGTAAACGCACGTGCATTTTCCGAACCCTGCCATAAAACCATACGGCCTCTACAACGTTTCGCCCGAACTTGGGAAACTGTCTGTGGGGGACTCTAATAACTCGTCAGCACCCTGGCAGTGGGTTTAACCACAGACCGTCAGCGGCACTAGCAATGCGTAACGGCTGCCCATGGACTGACCTCAAGGGATGCCGATGAGCGCACTCATCTGGAAAACCCTACTGAGCCTAACAGTGATAATGTATATACAGTCCGGTCCGTTCGTCTATGAGTATCGCATATCTGCCTAGGGGGCTAGTAATGTCAGACCCCCAATAGCAGTATAAGTCGTGTCGGAGTGAAGCCCAATTACACCCTGAGATACTACTGGAGTACCTACCAGTAAATCTCCTGCCATGGCCATGGACTTTGTGTAATGGCTCTCCTAGACACAGCACGACCTCGCCCCCAATACCGGGAGAGACGAATCCCCTGCCGATCCACTCACGTGCCTCCATATGGCTCAGGACTGTACCCAAAAACTACCTGTTTGCACGACTCCTTTGAGCCGTGGTAGGGTAGAAATCAAAGCACAGTGGGAACTCACACGAGACAAATGACGACCTCAGGTCGATGAACTAACCTGTACACATGTCACCAGGGAACTGCTATCTGACGATAGGTATAATACCAACTAGCAGGTTTCCGGTGAGTCCTGTCCGGTGTACTCATAACCCAATGAGCACCTGTATACATCTTAGGTGATCCAACTGACACCAGTGGCTTGTGAGACCGGCCACCGCCCCTCGTCGGGGTCTCGACTGTACACACTAGTCTACTCCGGAGTATCGATGCCCTGTCTCGAAACTCCCACGACTAGGGACCACAATTAAGGATATGCATATAAACTACCCAACTCTCACGTATATGATCGCCATCATACTGTTGGTAGTAAAGCAAGATCCTAAGGGCTCTATCAAAGTGTAACATGCAATCAGTCACCTGAACATGTACACGACTGATAAAGGCAAACCAGATAGCATACTATCATCTCGAGTAAGACTGTCCTACCGGGATAGGTCCTCCGCAATCATTGCAATCATGTACCTGCGATCCAATAATTGACTATGAGGGCACTATCTCCAACAATCTCCCACTTGCACTCAAGGCTAATATTGCGATGTCGACTACTCACAGCCCGTGTGAAACCGAACATCCAACTCCTCTACTAATCAGTTTCACAAAGCCCGTTTGTAAAACTATTGTGTTCGAGAAATAGCCTCGGTGAGTGGATCCGCCTAGAAGTTTCTTTCTGTATCTCTCTTAATCTCAAGTTCGCGGAGAAAGCTATCTCCTGAATTGAGTAGTACCTGTCTTAGAATATGTCTGGATATCTGATGGGACCTTAGTTTATAAATGAACTCCATATCCAAACTTCTTAGACTGTATGGATCACTGAACCTAATCAGTATCCGGCACCATGCCACCCACAGTATCCTCTGGAACCACCTGTCCATAATACTGTCCCTCGTCAGAGGGAAAACTAAAACTCTGACAATCACTCTGTCATCCATGTCACCTTTGAAGCTTGGAATGATAATCGTCTCCCGAAAGAGGCTGCCGTTATCAAATCCGTAGAACATGTACCAATGTTCTAAAACTGCTTCCTTATGTTTCTCCAGGATTGGATTAATACAAACTTATTGCATCTAGTGCAAAAACAACATTTGGTGCGGTACTTGACATCTCATGATTGACTCAATTGCCTAAGCAAGTGATCTGCCAATCATGCACATCCCTCTCCCCTTTAGTCTGTAAGACACCTTTAGAGAGGGTGACTCCATCACCTGCAGGTACACCACCATGCTAGGAGTCAACTATTCTAAAAACCATTAGAATATCTGTCAAAGTACCCACATTGGGAAACTACCCAAATCCAGATCTAAAACCATAGATCTAGAAACCAGAATGTCAAATATTATATCCATATCCTGTCTGGAGAAACAACTGTGTGACGACCACAGTTCAACCGATCGTAGTATAGGAATTTTACTTCCTACTCTGTGTATGTCATCCTGATACCATGACATCACACCCTACTACCTTCTTAACTGATCCATCCCCTATTCTGATTGAAGTCAAACCCATGACTGTCACATCAAAATTAGATGATCTATCTCCGCTATAACTGCTCTAGTCTATAAATAGACATAAGCTACTTGCCCACCATGCTTCCGTTGCTCCCACTGACTACGACAACCCTCCTACCGGGTCTCATAACCTGGAACAACAGTAGTGTCAAGTCTGGGTAGATAAGAACCTCCCTGTCACCGTCCTTGAGCATACCGAAGTACCTCTCGGGTGTCTGAGGTTACCTACCATACCTGCGGAGTGGCTATTGGAATGTCAAACCTGATTGAATGTATAGGTCCTATTAAATTTTCCGTAATCGTTCGCGGTTCTGGAATCACTTCCAGTTCTACCATACTCCCACTACTGTTTTCTGAAAAAGATCTGTTTTACTAAAACTGTGGCGAGTCAAGAACAATATCACTATTGATCTTCCAAATGGTAGAATATCAACCCTCGTCATAGCCAGGGTCAACCCACAAACAACCATTACAGATCGTGCCCTGAGTTATCCAGAGTCTGGTTTTAATCATAAGCTGGACAACTCCCCGTACCTTAATATCTTTTAAGGTACGAACTATTCTATATCCAATACAGAAACTTTGGCACTTATTTAATTGGAACCAAGATTCAATCCATGCATCTGTCTCCAGTGCATATCAACTTAATGGAAAGAGGCTAATCAGCATTACTCAACTTAGGAATCCATCCAATTATGAGTAACCTGAAAGAGAAACACGTTTCTCAAAACCATCACTATCATCTGAATACCAATCACAAGAATCTACATCTTCGATCTCTTTGAAGAATCCCGATACTTGTGATACCTGGTTCTCTACTTTATTCTTATACCCACAACTTCTCAAAACTTAGACCTTGTATTTCTACGAAACACTCGTCTAAATACTAGAGAAGTTATAAGTAAACAGAACATAGTACGAGGACCTACCCCTTTGTCCTGATGGACACTTGGACAACATACAATACTCTGTATAAGTCCGCTGAGTTAAACAACTCAAAACCTGTGCGTTGTAGGTGGAAAACTGTACCCTGCCGATTTCCTCAAATATCACCAATTGCAACGAATTCTGATATAATGAGGATGATCACCTAATTCCCAATATCTTACTCCCACTCATCATCTGTAAAACCATACAGATATGAGAATGAAACCTGGTAAATACATACCCTTGGAGTAAGTGTCTAATCGGGAAAACAGTTTTTCTTTAACGATGCACTGAAACATGAAAATGTTTCGTAGGGGTATCCTGGTATTCATAGCAATGCTTCTTCCATAATCCAATTCATGACTTCAACCGTATATTTTATTGCCATCTCTCCAAATCCCTTTATTTGTCTTTAGTCGTTACCTTCTGTACACCATCGTTAGGCTAACTGGTTTTCTTCCTTCCCTACCGTTCGGCACCAGCCTATGGTTTGGAAGAAGACTATCCAGTAAGCATAATAGGTGTACCCTCCAAAACCAAGGAGTACTCGCAACTCGAGAGAAGGTGACGATAAAAGACAACTGAATAATACCTTATTCTTTTAAAGATGAAATAGGAGCGGCGATGAAGTACGCGGTTTTGGTCGTGAATGATATCAGTCGCAATTTACTTTGCCCTCTTTCTAATCCCTTTATTTTGTCTTTACATATTACCTTCTGCACACCTTACTTAGGCTAATTGGTTTTCTTTATTCCCTACCTTTCGGCACCAGCCTATGGTTTGGAACAAGACTATCCAATAAGCGTAATAGGTGTACTCTCCTAAACCAAGGAGCTCTCGCAACCTGAGAGAAGGTGATAATAAAAGACAACTGAATAAACCAATTCTATTTCTCCTGAACCTTGATCCATCCCCGAAGAAGTTCCTTCGAGTTCGTATATAACCATACGATGGATCTATCCAATGGAAGTGGATATCCGTAGTAATACGGATGTTCTGAGAAATGCAAAGGGTAAAAGAAGGAGTGGCAATGACTTATGCAACTCAGACAATCCAAAAACCAGTATTTTAAGAAGGTTCGGTCAACCTGGTCACTGAGTCATAGTCTAGGGTCGGTCAAAGGTCGCTGCCAAAGAGAGAGAGAGAAAAGAAACACTCTGCGTGCACTCTAACCTAGATCAGAATGGTCATCATTTTATCTAATCCGGAAACCTCCCACTGTCCTGTCAAATTCTCCTCCAAACCTAAAGAAGAATCAATCGGAATCACCCGAAGAGTAAACCAACTCATCAGTGGGAAGCGGGATCCAACTCTCATCGCATGTTAACGTGATGGAATGCATCCACGTTATTCATACTCCAGAAGGTATGCGCATACTTGGCAAGTTTCAGTTTCTTTAGAAACTCCCGATATAGTTTTTTCCCCATGCTCTTATGATCGTGACTAAGGGCCACCCCACCATAAGTCACATGTCAAGTTCTTCCCATCATTATCTTGTTAATTTGAACCCACCCGTACTCGCCCTTGACTAAGGGCCAACAAGGCTGTACGACTGTCCCAAACCAACGCATCTATCTATGCAACATGTGAACACCCCAGCAGCTACCAATCACTATGTCCTAGCTAAGGGCTAGACTAACATAGCTTGAATACTACTGACCATTCATATGAAATGACGGAGGGCTACGGCTGGTTTTTGGCGAAAAACCTTTAGCGTAGTGAACTTGATATCGCTGAAGGAACATGATAGCTTTTTAAAATATAGTGGCGAAAACCTTTTGCTAAAGAGGTCACTCCCGGTAAAGGGATCTCGGCTCTTTCCTCGTGGAATGAGGTGCAGGATATTCCACTGAATACCGCTATGCAAAGCAACTTGTAATCGACTATAGTGAAGTTATTACTCTGACGCAAACTTCTGCCCAAGGGGTCAGTCCCGGTGAAGGGATATCGGCCCTTGCCCCGTCGAATGAGGTGCAGGATATTCCACTGAATACCGCTATGCATAACAAAAGGAAACGTCTTTATAACAACACTTTTTAAATTTGATCCAACAACTGTATACAGGTTTGTTTTACTTTGCATTGATCAGAATCAATGCAGTCCCATCAATCAATCACACCAGAAAAGAACGAAAATAAAATGTACGTATATGCCATCCGCATTCGTCACTGGGTCCCGTCATCCCGTTAGGTTACTTAACTAACGACAGAGCGGGGACTGGACTAGCGCGGGTGTAAAACATATACAACATCTAATAGTATATAAACCAATATACAATAATCGCTCCAGGCGTGATAGTATGCAACATTACAGAAAAGTAATAAGCATCACAGAACAATACAGATAATCTGGGATCCCCGAGTTTCACAGAGCCGCTGCTGAAACTCGACGTTCCCCTGTCGTGTGGATAGCCTGTGCAATGAAACCTAGACCCCTACGGGTGCGGCAAGTTACCCGCCAAAACCTGAAGCGAGGCAGTCCCCACCAGCATAGTGAATGGAACACGCGGCACTTCACGGAATCCGGTAAATTGAGCACCCCTCCTTGGGTCAACCTGTACCCCTTACGAGTGCGGCGAATAGTCTGCCAATTTTAGAGTGGGACCCCTCCGCCTCTCAAAGCCATGAGATGCGGACCCGTTGCCCTCCCGAACCCGGCTATCCGTGCACTCCGTCTTGGGGTAAAACCTAGTACAGTAATGAAAAATAGTACAATAGGTACATCGACCGCAACCTGGTCGTGCCCCAAAAAGAATATTATACAACAGGCAGTGACGGCAGTCCACAAGTTGGACGCTCGCCCCGCAATATCAAATGTACAAATAAACACAAACTGTACTACCATTGCATACTGCTATCCACCACGACAAATCCGCAACATCACAGCACAACACAAAACATCAACGCGAATGTCACGTTCGCAAACCCGTCTAAAAGAACTATAGCAATCGGACGCGGTTTACCGATCAAATGACATTCCCGGTCGGAGATATAATGTAAGCACTGTAAACTAACGTGTTTAAATTTCGATCGACCAAAGACCAAATATCAAAAAGTGGGCCCCACAGCTTACTGGTGAACAGTAACAAAATCTGGGCCAAAACGATATATACCAAAAACCCCAAAATCCCACAGAGAACCAACTGACAAAATTTGGGAGCACGTGCTCCCCACGTGGCCGCGGTTGCGCGGCCAAACCATGGGTTTGGCCGCCCTTCCGCGGCAGCTTGGAAGGATCACGACCCCAAATTTCGTCGTAGTTCTTAGAAAACCCTGCTCTGATTTTTAAGACATCCAGAAATAATTTTTGAGACCATTTAAAATTAACAGAACTGTCGAGCTAGGATTTTGTGTTTTTCGATTTTCGGTCGGATCGATATTTTAAACGCGTTAGCACAAGTTAGTATAGCAAAATGGTTAGGCTCTGATACCACTGTAAGTCTACGCTAGCGCCCCGGCCGTCTACAGACGCCAAAATGCGGAACAAAAACTTTTAACTGGCGCTATCGTATACTTTAACCCGGATCTGCCATTATTGCTAAACTAACGAACTGTAAAGAGTGTAGAATGGTTATACCGAACGATCCGAGTCCTTCGTTCTTCAACCATCATCCCACGCTCCGTTGCGGCTGCTCCGATCTCGTCGATCTCCGATCTCCTCGTCGAGGTGGCACCACATGATCGGTTCTTTAAACGGGCTCCCGCCTCTGACTCGAGGCAACTCGATCGTCAAGTTTGCTAAAAGAGACGACCAAGAATGATGTAGAGAATGAGTAGATGACTTTGTCTCACTTCGTCCAAATCCGTGGACGATCGGTTAATGAAGTTGCCGTGGAAATCGGGTGATGGAATGAAATGGACTGTGAAATTCCATACACCGATAAAACCTATCATAATCTTTTCTCTCTAAAATGAAATCAACAAGTGAAGTGAGGAGGAGAGAGAAGGCCGGCCTCTTTATATGAAGGAGGGAGGTGACCGTAGGAGCAAGTGGTGACAATAAGAGAAAGCTTCTCACTCTAAAATATCTTAAGCAATCCAAGAAGCTTTAATAACAAAGCATGAGTCATTAAACACAATAATGCATAAATGATGACTATTAAACCTAGTCACCATTACAATAAATGCATCCAATTAGAACACAACACCAATTAGCCTAGTCACCTCATCTAGAATCTTCTAGAACACTGACTCATCATATCTGAAGAAATGATAAATCCGTCTTTAACAGAATGTTAAAAGACGGCTGATAGAAAACTGGAAACTGGCAACTTCCAAAAGTGATCCTGAAACGACTTTCAGGATAACCCCGAATCTGTATAAATATACCCGCATTTGTATTACGACCGAATACAAATGCAACTGAGACAAAGATATTATACCTACTCAATATAATACTCGGATGCGGCTTAAACCAAAGCCGACCAGTATCACCTGTCCGAAAATCGACACGTACGTAAACGCACGTGCATTTTCCGAACCCTGCCATAAAACCATACGGCCTCTACAACGTTTCGCCCGAACTTGGGAAACTGTCTGTGGGGGACTCTAATGACTCGTCAGCACCCTGGCAGTGGGTTTAACCACAAATCGTCAGCGGCACTAGCAATGCGTAACGGCTGCCCATGGACTGACCTCAAGGGATGCCGATGAGCGCACTCATCTGGAAAACCCTACTGAGCCTAACAGTGACAATGTATATACAGTCCGGTCCGTTAGTCTATGAGTATCGCATATCTGCCTAGGGGGCTAGTAACGTCAGACCCCCAATAGCAGTATAAGTCGTGTCGGAGTGAAGCCCAATTACACCCTGAGATACTACTGGAGTACCTACCAGTAAATCTCCTGCCATGGCCATGGACTTTGTGTAATGGCTCTCCTAGAAACAGCAC
Organism: Agapanthus africanus; assembly: GCA_030015575.1. Classification (NCBI taxonomy): domain Eukaryota; kingdom Viridiplantae; phylum Streptophyta; class Magnoliopsida; order Asparagales; family Amaryllidaceae; genus Agapanthus; species Agapanthus africanus. The sequence goes on from JASDDO010000022.1 coordinate 415,879,831, forward strand.
GACCTCGCCCCCAATACCGGGAGAGACGAATCCCCTGCCGATCCACTCACGTGCCTCCATATGGCTCAGGACTGTACCTAAAAACTACCTGTTTGCACGACTCCTTTGAGCCGTGGTAGGGTAGAAATCAAAGCACAGTGGGAACTCACACGAGACAAATGACGACCTCAGGTCGATGAACTAACCTGTACACATGTCACCAGGGAACTGCTATCTGACGATAGGTATAATACCAACTAGCAGGTTCCCGGCGAGTCCTGTCCGGTGTACTCATAACCCAATGAGCACCTGTATACATCTTAGGTGATCCAACTGACACCAGTGGCTTGTGAGACCGGCCACCGCCCCTCGTCGGGGTCTCGACTGTACACACTAGTCTACTCCGGAGTATCGATGCCCTGTCTCGAAACTCCCACGACTAGGGACCACAATTAAGGATATGCATATAAACTACCCAACTCTCACGTATATGATCGCCATCATACTGTTGGTAGTAAAGCAAAATCCTAAGGGCTCTATCAAAGTGTAACATGCAATCAGTCACCTGAACATGTACACGACTGATAAAGGCAAACCAGATAGCATACTATCATCTCGAGTAAGACTGTCCTACCGGGATAGGTCCTCCGCAATCATTGCAATCACGTACCTGCGATCCAATAATTGACTATGAGGGCACTATCTCCAACAGATATACCGACTGATCCGAGTCCTCCGGTCTTCTCGTCGTCGTCCCGATCTCCTGCGGAAACTCCGGTCGTCGCCTCCTTGCCGGAAGGGCACCACATCGTATGCATCTTTTACGGGCTCCCACCTCAATACCGAGGCAACTCGGGCACGAAGCTGGCTAGTCGACGTGCCCAAGATTTGCTGTAGAATGTAGTGCTCAAGTCCCATTTTTGGGGTTGTAGGAATTGCCATGTGGTGGAGGAAATGATACAAGCTTTTGGAGGAGGAGCTAATATGATTTTTGCCAAGCCAAATGGGTGTAAATCCCTACACCAAAAATTGGGACAGCCCAAGAGGGAATGGCCGGCCAAAACAATGAGGGAGCGAGGAGAATGTGAGGGTGAGAGTGTATCCAAAAAGAAGGGAGCCACACCCTCTTCCAAGTGAGAGAGAGGGGTCAAAAGATATCATGAAAGGAAATCATCACAAACCCAAACCCACACTCAACCACAACCATCATCAACAATCATGTCCACAAAATTCATGCCATCATGACACAAAGAAAGTCAAGGTCAAAGAAGAGTTATCATGATAAAACAATATGCAAAGACCCCCTCCACAAAAGCTTATTTGCACAAATGCAAATAAGCCCTCCTCCACCAATCTTCGGCCAATGAACGATACAAATACAAATGGCCGAAACGGAAAGCAAACTGGCAATTCCAGAAAACTGGTCCCGTAATAAATTACAGGAAAACCTCGATACTGTGCATACACACCCGCATTTGTATTCCGACCGAAATACAAATGCAATGAGACAAAATCTACACTGTACTATACTAGGATCCGGCTTAAAACAAAGACGGCTAGTAATATCCGTCCGATCCTGATCCGTGCAATACCGCACGTATCTGATCGAACCCTGCCATATATCCATACGTCCTCTAGTACTAACTGTCTGATCCTGATCCGTGCAATACCGCACGTATCTGATCGGACCTTGCCATATCTCCATTCGGCCTCTAGTACTAACTGTCCGATCCTGATCCATGCAATACCGCACGTATCTGATCGGACCTTGCCATATCTCCATACGGCCTCTACAGCGTTTCGCCCGAAACTTGAGTAACTGAATGTGGGGGACTCTAAAGACTCGTCAACACCTTGGTTGTGGATTTAACCACTAGCACGTCAGAGGTATAAGCCAATACGTAACGGGCTACCAGGTATTGACTAAAAGGGACGTCTGTGAGCGAACTCAGCCTGATAACCCTACTGAGCCTGTCAGTGACAATATCCGTACAGTCCGGTCCGTTCGTCTATGAGCATCGCATGGCGGGCCTAGGGGGTTGGTAAAAGTCAGACCCCCAAAAGCGGTACAAGTCGTGTCGGAGTGTAGCCCAGAACACCCTGAGATACTTCTGGAATACCTACCAGTAAATCTCCTGCCTCGGCCGAGGGCTTCGTGTAATGGCTCTCCTAGACACAGCACGACCTCACCCCCAATACCGGGAGAGACGAACCCCTGAAGATCCGCTCACTACCTCCATGTGGCTCGGGACTGTACCCAACTAAAACCTGTTTGCACGTCTCCTTTAAGCGTGGTAGGGTAGTAATCAAAGTACAGTGGGAACTCACACGAGACAAATGACGATCCCCAGGTCGATGAACTAACCTGTACACATGTCACCAGGGAAATGCTATCTGACGTCAGGTATATGACCAACTAGCATGTTCCCGGCGAGTCCTGTCCGGTATACTCATAACCCAATGAGCACCTGTATACATCTTAGGTGATCCAACCGACACCAGTGGCTTGTGAGACCGGCCACCGCCCCTCGTCGGGGTCTCGACTGTATACACTAGTCTACTCTGGAGTATCGATGCCCTGTCTCGAAACTCCCACGACTAGGGACCTTTTAAGGATGTGCTTATAGACTACCAGCTCCCACGTATATGATCGCCCTCATACTGCTGGTGGTCAAGCAAGAATCCTAGGGGCTCTATCAACGTGCAATAGTGACCTGTCAGGTCACCTAAAGCAGTACACGATGATAAAGATAAACCAGATAGCATACTATCATCATGAGTAAGACTGTCCTCCTGGGATAGGTCCTCCCTCAATCATTGCAATCACGTGCCTGTGATCCAATAATTGACTCTGAGGGCACTATCTCCAACAATCTCCCACTTGCACTCAAGGCTAATTATTGCGATGTCGCATACCCACAGCCCGTGTGATACCGAACACCCAACTCCTCTACTAGTCGGTCTCCCAAAGCTCGCTTGCGAAACTATTGCGTTCGAGGAATAGCCTCGGTGAGTGGATCCGCTTTGATGTTTCTTTCTATGTCTCTCTATATCTCAAGTTCGCGGAGAAACCCATCTCCCGAAATGAGCAATACCTCTCTTAGAATGTGTCTGGATGTCTGATGGGACCTAGTTCATAAATGAACTCCAAATCCAAACTTCTTAGACTGTATCGTCAACTGAACTTAATCAGTATCCTGCGCCATGCCACCCTCAGTATTTCCATGGACCACCTGTCCAAAATACTGCCCCTCGTCAGAAGGAAAACTATAACTCTGACAACCTCCTTGTCGTCCAGGTCACCTTGGAAGCCTGGAATGATAACTGTCTCCTAAATGAGGCTGTCGTTATCATATCCCTAGAACATCCACATATGTTCTAAAACTGCTTCCGACAGTTTCTCCAGGAATGGATCAATGTCAACTTATTGCATCTAGTGCAAGAACAACATCAGGTGTGGTACTTGACATTTCATGATTGACTCAATTGCCTGAGCAAGTGATCTGCCAATCATGCACGTCCCTCTCCCCTTTAGTCTGTAAGACACCTTTAGAGAGGGTGACTCCATCACCTGCAGGTACACTACCGTGCCAGGAGTCGTCCATTCTAAATACTCTTAGAATGCTGTCTAAGTACCCTGATTGGGAAACCACCCAAATCTAGATCTAAAACCATAGATCTAGTAACCAGTATGTCTGATATGATGTCCAAGTCCCATATGGAGAAACCACTGTGTGACGACCAAAGTATAACCGATCGTAGTATAGGAATATCACTTCCTACTCTGTGTATGTCATCCAAATACCATGACATCACGCCCTACTACCTTTTCAACAGATCCATCCCCTATTCTGATGAAGTCAAACCTATGACTGTCACATCAGAAATTGATGATCTATCTCCGCTATACCTGCTTTAGTCTATAAATAGACATAATCCAACTGTCCACCAATGCTTCCGCTGCTCCAACTGACTACGACAACCCTCTGCCAGAGTCATATACACGTACACTTCTGAAGCCAGTTCAGAACGACGCAATACTCATCCTCCTGCCGGGTCTCGCAGCTTGGAACAACAGCAATGGAAAGTGTGGGTAAACACGAACCTCCCTGTCACCGTCCTTGAGGCTACCGGAGTACCTCTCGGGTGCCTGAGGTTACCCACCTTATCTGCGGAGTGGCCAATGGAAAGTCAATCCAGATTGAATCTTTAGGTTCCTTATTAAATCTTCAGTAATCGTTTGTGGTTCTGGATTCACTTCCAGTTCTACCATACTCCCACGTCCTTTTTCTGAAAAAATCCATTTTTAATAAAACTGTGGCGAGTCTAGAACAATATCGCTATTGATATTCCAGATGGTAGAAAATCAACCCTCGTCATAGCCTGAGTCAACCCACAAACAGACATTACAAAAACGTGCCTTGAGTTATCCAGAGTCTGGTTTTAATTATAAGCCGGACAACTCCCCGTACCTTAACAATGTTAAGATATGAACTGTTCTATATCCAATATAGAACCAGAGGCACTGATTTAATTGAACCAGATTCAAATCATGCAGCTGTCTCCAGTGCATGTCAACTAATTGGAAAGAGGCCTATCAGCGTTACTCAACTTAGGAATGCTTCCAATTATGAGTAACCTGAAAGAGAAGCAAGTTCCCTTAACCATTACTTTCAACTGAATACCATATACAAGTATCTACATCTTCTATCTCTTTGAAGAATCCCGATACTTGCAATATCTGGTTCTCTACTTTATTCAAATACCTACAACTTCTCAAAATTCAGACCCTGTGTTTCCACGAAACACTTTTCTAAAAACTAGAGAAGTCATAAGTAAACCGAATATAGTACGAGGACCAACCCCTCTGTCCTGATGGACCCTGGACAACATACAATACTCTGTATAAGTCCCTTGAGTCTGATAACTCAATTCACTGTGTGTCGTAGGTTGAAAACTGTACTTATGGTTAAGAAGAATTACACCGCTATTTAATGCTCCTTACCTAACCATCCACTGATATAGGTAAATGTCACTGACATAATTTCAAAAGGTATATCTCACTCTATGAAAATAGACGTATAGATATATCGATTTGAAATTGGTGCATAACAGCGGATATTCAAAACCAAATATTTGCCGACCGGCAAACAGCCCAGGTGATTTCCTCAAATATCACTGATTACAACGAATCCCGATATAATGAGGACGATCACCTAATTCCCAATAAGTTACTCCCACTCATCATCTGTAAGACCATACAGATGTGAGACTCATACCTAGTAAATACATACCCTGGAGCAAGTGTCTAATTGGGAAATCAGTTTTCCTTTAACAGTACACAGTGAAACTGAAACATTGAAATGTTTCGATGGGGTATCCCGGTATTTCTAGTAATGCCTCTTCCATTATCCAGATTCACAACTGTAACCGTATAATTCTTTGCCACCTCTCCAAATCCCTTTTTATGTCTTTAGTCATTACCTTCTGCACACCCCTTTAGGCCAAATGGTTTTCTTCCTTCCCTACCGTTCGGCACCAGCCTATGGTTTGGAAGAAGACTATCCAATAAGCATAATGGGTGTAATGTCCTAATCCTAGGAACACTCGCAATGCGAGAGAAGGTGAAGATAAAAGACAACAGAATAATCTTTATTCCTATTTCTCCTGAACCAGAATCCATCCCCGAACTGGAACAAGTTCCTTTCGAGTTCGTATATAACCATACGATGGAATATCCAATAAACTGTGGATCTTCGTAGTGATACGGAGTGTTCTGGAGAAATACAAAGGTGATTTGGGAGCGGTAATGAAATACCTGGTTTGTTCATGAATATCAGTTGCAATTTACATTGCCTTCTTACTAATCCCTTGCTTTGTCTTAACTTAATACCTTCTGTACACCATCGTTATGCTAATTGGTTTTCTTCATTCCCCACCGTTCGGCACCAGCCTAAGGTTTGGAAGAAGACTATCCAATTTGCGTAATAGGTGTACTATCTCCTAAACCAAGGAGTACTCGCAACCTGAGAGAAGGTAAAAGGAAAAGACAACTGAATAGTCCTATCCGTTTTCTCCAGAACCGGAAACCATCCTCGAATTAATTCGTTCGAGTTCGTATCTAACCATACGATGGTTTTGTCCAATAGAAGTGGACGTTCGTAGTAATACGGGGTGTCCTGGAGAAAAGGGTAAAAGTAGGAGTGGCAATGAGGTTCGCAACTCTGACAATCCAAAAGCCAGTGTTTAAGAAGGTTCGGTCAACTTGGTCACTGAGTCATAGTCTTAGGGTCGGGTCAATGGTCGCTGCCAAAGAGAGAGAGAAAAGAAACACTCAGCGTGCACTCTAACCTAGATCAGAATGGTTACCAATTTATCTAATCTGGAAACCTCCCACTGTACCGTCAAATTCTCCTCCAAACCTGAAAGAAGAATTAGTCGGGATCACCCGAGGAGTATACCAACTCATCAGTGGGAATCGGGATCCAACTATCATCGCATGATAACATGACGGAATCCGCTCACGTCATCACACTCCAGAAGGTATGCGTATATCTGGCAAGTTTCAATTCTTTTGAAACTCCCGATGTGGATTTTTACCCCATGCTCTTATGACCTTGGCGTGAGGTCAAAATATCATAAGTCACATGTCAAGTTCTACCCATCATTATCCAGGTTAATTTGAATCCACCCATACATACCCTTGACGTAGGCCAAAATAGTAGTATGACTGTCCCAAACCAATGCATCTATCTATGCAACAGATAAAATACCCGGCAGCTACCAATCACTATGCCTTGGCGTGAGGTCAAAATACATAGCTTGAATACTACCGAATATTTAACTGAAATGATGGAGGGCTACGAATGGTTTCTGGCGAAAACCTTTAACGTAAAGAACTTGATATCGTTGAAGGAACTGGATAGCTTTTTGAAATATAGTGACGAAAACCTTTGCTAAAGAGGTCACTCCCGGTGAAGGGATCTCGGCTCTTTCCCCGTAGAATGAGGTGCAGGATATTCCAACTGAATACCACGGTGCAAAGGAAAAGTAATCGGCTATAGTGAAGTTATTGCCCTGACACAAACTTCTGTCCAAGGGGCCACTCCCGGTGAAGGGATCTCGGCCCTTGCCTCGTCGACTGAGGAGCAGGATATTCCAACTGAATACTACGATGCAAAACAAAAGTGAACGTCCTTGCATTAACATCTTTATGAAAAGTGTTCCAACAACATCAGATTAGGTTTGTTTTTAACTTGCATTGATCCGAATCAACACATTCCCATCAATTGATCACACCACAAAGAACGAAAATATACTGATGTACGTATATGTCATCCGCATTCGCCTCTGGGTCCCGTCATTACCCGTTAGGTTAACTAACTAACGACAGAGCGGGGACTGGACTAGCGCGGATGCAAAACATATACAACATCTACTAATATATATACCAATATATTATATTTCGCTCAAGGCGTGATAAAATGCAACATCACAGAAATGTACAGCATCACAGAACAATACAGATATCTGGGATCCCCGGGTTTCACAGAGCCACTACTGAAACCCGACGTTCCCCTGGTCGTGTGGATAGCCTGTGCAATGAAAACCTAGACCCCTACGGGCGCGGCAAGTTACCCGCCAAAACCTGAAGCGAGGCAGCCCCCTTCAGCAACGTGAATGGACCACCCGGCACTTCACGGAATCCGGTAACTTGGGCACCCCTCCTGGGTCAACCTGTACCCCCTATGAGTGCGGCGAATAGCCGGCCAATCCTAGAGTGAGGCCCCCTCCGTCTCAATGCCATGAGATGCGGGCCCGTTGCCCTCTGGAACCCGGCTATCCGTGCACCCCACCTTGGGGTAATCCTAGTACAGAAAGTAAAATATACATACAACGGGTACATCGACCGCAACCTGGTCGTGCCCCAAAATAATAATACAATCAGGCAGTGACGGCAGTCCGTATGTCGGACGCTCGCCCCGCAATATCAAATGTACATAATACAACAAACTCTGTACTAGCATTGCATCCAGGCTATCCCCCATGACCAATCCGCAACATCACAGCATAACACAGAACATCAACGTGAAAGTCACGTTCGCAAATCCGTCTAACCGGGCTATAGCAGTTAGACAGGATTTACCGATCAAGTGACATTCACGGTCGCAGATATAATGTAAATACTGTGAACTAATGTATTTAAAATATCCGATCGATCAAAATTTAACAAGTGGGCCCCAAGTACTACTGTAGCACATCAAGAAAAACTGGGCCCAAAATTAATATTCCAAAAACCCTAAAAACAACCCAGAGAGCAACTGCAGAAATTTGATGCAGTGATCTCAACATAGTGCGGCGGAACCGCGGCCCAAAGGGGTGTTTGGCCGCAGTTCCGCGCTCCCACTGTGGAGTCACTGTATCGAATTTATACAGTGTTCTTAGAATTTCCAGTACATCACTTTTCTACAACCTGAAAAAAATTTCGAGCAAGGAAAAATTCGACAGAAAACTGATGTGAAGAAAAGCGGGTTTTTGGAATTTTTTGGTCGATCGGAAATGTAAAACACATTAGAAAAAGCTAGACTATGTTAATGGGGAGGCTTTGATACCACTGTAAGTGCACGGCGGCGGCCCAGCCTCCATCCCAAGGCCAAATGCGGAAGCGATGGCTAACTTTAAATTTTCTTGAACCGGCACCACCGCGCACTAGAACCCGGATCGAACCATTAAATAGTCGTAGCTAGCTACAAGATGCGGAAGAGAGATATACCGACTGATCCGAGTCCTCCGGTCTTCTCGTCGTCGTCCCGATCTCCTGCGGAAACTCCGGTTGTCGCCTCCTTGCCGGAAGGGCACCACATCGTCTGCATCTTTTACGGGCTCCCACCTCAATACCGAGGCAACTCGGGCACGAAGCTGGCTAGGGACGTGCCTAAGATTTGCTGTAGAATGTAGTGCTCAAGTCTCATTTTTGGGGTTGTAGGAATTGCCATATGGTGGAGGAAATGATACAAGCTTTTGGAGGAGGAGCTAATATGATTTTTGCCAAGCCAAATGGGTGTAAATCCCTACACCAAAAATTGGGACAGCCCAAGAGGGAATGGCCGGCCAAAACAATGAGGGAGCGAGGAGAATGTGAGGGTGAGAGTGTATCCAAAAAGAAGGGAGCCACACCCTCTTCCAAGTGAGAGAGAGAGGTCAAAAGATATCATGAAAGGAAATCATCACAAACCCAAACCCACACTCAACCACAATCATGTCCACAAAAGTCATGCCATCATGACACAAAGAAAGTCAAGGTCAAAGAAGAGTTATCATGATAAAACAATATGCAAAGACCCCCTCCACAAAAGCTTATTTGCACAAATGCAAATAAGCCCTCCTCCACCAATCTTCGGCCAATGAACGATACAAATGAAAATGGCAGAAACGGAAAGCAAACTGGCAATTCCAGAAAACTGGTCCCGTAATAAATTACAGGAAAACCCCGATACTGTGCATACACACCCGCATTTGTATTCCGACCGAAATACAAATCAATGAGACAAAATCTACACTATACTGTACTAGGATCCGGCTTAAAACAAAGCCGGCTAGTAATATCCGTCCGATCCTGATCCGTGCAATACCGCACGTATCTGATCGAACCCTGCCATATATCCATACGGCCTCTAGTACTAACTGTCCGATCCTGATCCGTGCAATACCGCACGTATCTGATCGGACCTTGCCATATCTCCATACGGCCTCTAGTACTAACTGTCCGATCCTGATCCGTGCAATACCGCACGTATCTGATGGGACCTTGCCATATCTCCATACGGCCTCTACAGCGTTTCGCCCGAAACTTGAGTAACTGAATGTGGGGGACTCTAAAGACTCGTCAACACCTTGGTTGTGGATTTAACCACTAGCACGTCAGAGGTATAAGCCAATATGTAACGGGCTACCAGGTATTGACTAAAAGGGACGTCTGTGAGCGAACTCAGCCTGACAACCCTACTGAGCCTGTCAGTGACAATATCCGTACAGTCCGGTCCGTTCGTCTATGAGCATCGCATGGCGGGCCTAGGGGGTTGGTAAAAGTCAGACCCCCAAAAGCGGTACAAGTCGTGTCGGAGTGTAGCCCAGAACACCCTGAGATACAACTGGAATACCTACCAGTAAATCTCCTGCCTCGGCCGAGGGCTTCGTGTAATGGCTCTCATAGACACAGCGCGACCTCACCCCCAATACCGGGAGAAACGAACCCCTGAAGATCCGCTCACTGCCTCCATGTGGCTCGGGACTGTACCCAACTAAAACCTGTTTGCACGTCTCCTTTGAGCGTGGTAGGGTAGTAATCAAAGTACAGTGGGAACTCACACGAGACAAATGACGATCCCCAGGTCGATGAACTAACCTGTACACATGTCACCAGGGAACTGCTATCTGACGTCAGGTATAAGACCAACTAGCATGTTCCTGGCGAGTCCTGTCCGGTGTACTCATAACCCAATGAGCACCTGTATACATCTTAGGTGATCCAACTGACACCAGTGGCTTGTGAGACCGGCCACCGCCCCTCGTCGGGGTCTCGACTGTATACACTAGTCTACTCTGGAGTATCGATGCCCTGTCTCGAAACTCCCACGACTAGGGACCTTTTAAGGATGTGCTTATAGACTACCAGCTCCCACGTATATGATCGCCTTCATACTGCTGGTGGTCAAGCAAGAATCCTAGGGGCTCTATCAACGTGCAATAGTGACCTATCAGGTCACCTAAAGCAGTACACGATGATAAAGATAAACCAGATAGCATACTATCATCATGAGTAAGACTGTCCTCCTGGGATAGGTCATCCCTCAATCATTGCAATCACGTGCCTGGGATCCAATAATTGACTCTGAGGGCACTATCTCCAACAGTTTTGGGTAGGGTTTTGTTTAAGAACCAAAAGAGAAACAAGAGGAGAAGAGAATGAGGAAAATGTTGCTGCTGGAGCTGCTGTTTTTCTGCTGGAATTTCAGCAAGAGAGGGAGAGAAAAAGAGAGAGAGAGAATGGTCAAAAAGTCCACCAATCTCACCTAACCACCATACCTCCCCTTTCCTCAAGGTTTTAAAATTAAAATGGGTTTTAAAAAAATTGATTTTAGTGGGGATATAAACCATGCAATAAGAAAATAAAATGGTTTACATGTTAACAGTTGCCTAGGTTACAAAAGGATAAGTGTGCATGTGTACACGAACCAAGCTTAAGAAAGCAATTAAAGAAATAAAAATTTAATTAAGGTGGACACAAGTAAAATTATAATTAATAAACCCCCAAATATATATAAAAACACCTCTCATCACAATTAGCACTAGTTTAAAAGGAAAATAAGATTTTCGGGTTTTCATGAAAAACACGCATCATTACTAATTAACGCGAAATTATCCTAAACGAATTTCCAAAGCGTTACAATCTACCCCCCTTAAAGAAATTCGGTCCCCGAATTTAAAAATCTAACAACACGTACCTTCAAAGAGATGGGGATATCTCTTCCTCATCTCTCTCTCGGTCTCCCAAGTGACCTCCTCGCTACTCGGACCACGCCAAAGTACCTTGACGGACGGTATATCCTTCGATCTCAATTTCTTCACTTGTCGATCCAAGATGACTACCGTCTGCTCTGCAAAAGAAAGGTCGCGCTCAAGCTGGATCGTCGGGTGTTGAATCGCATGCGAAGGATCATGAAGATACTTGCAGAGCATCGAAACGTGAAATACGGGGTGCACATCTGGAAAACTGGATGGAAGGGCTAATCGATACGCAACTGCACCAACACGCTCAAGGATCTCGAAGGGGCCCACCTACCTGGGACTAAGCTTTCCCTTCTTCCCAAATCTCATCACACCTTTCATTGGGGAGACCCTCAAGAAAACGTGATCCCCAACAGAAAACTCAAGTCTGCGCCGACGACGGTCCGCATAAGATCTCTGCCTACTCTGGGCTGCCCTCGTCCTATTGCGAATTAAATGGATCTTCGCGGTCGTCTCCTCAACAATCTGTGGCCCTAAGATACTGCTCTCACTGAGCTCTGTCCAACAGGCGGGCGATCTGCATCTCCTACCATATAGAGTCTCGAATGGTGTCATCTGAATGGTCTCCTGGTAGCTGTTGTTGTAGGAGAACTCCACTAAGGGTAAATGATGATCCCAGCTACCACCAAAATCTAATACGCACGCTCGGAGCATGTCCTCAAGAGTCTGAACAGTCCGCTCTGATTGTCCGTCGGTCTGCGGATGAAATGTTGTGCTGAAACTCAAGCGGGTGCCCAAAGCCTCCTGAAGCCTCTGCCATAGTCGGCTGGTAAACTGGGTGCCTCTGTCGGACATGATACATGTCGGAACTCCGTGCAGTCGTACAATCTCGTCGATATAAATCTGGGCATACTGAGCAAATCCGAAAGTCGTCTTCACCGGCAGAAAGTGAGCCGTCTTCGTCAAACGATCCACGATCACCCAGATGGAGTCATACCCTCGACTAGTCCTGGGTAGACCCACAATGATGTCTATAGAAATCTGCTCCCATTTCCACTCCGGAATGGGTAACGGCTGTAGCTCTCCCGCGGGCCTCTGGTGCTCGACCTTGACTTGCTGACAAGTCAGGCATCTCGACACGAAATCTACGATGTCCCACTTCATTCCGTCCCACCAGTGAACTGTAGGGTTCCTAGGCACTCTAACAAGGTTCTACAAGGCATCAACCATGCCCGATTAAAATTTTAGCCGTGCCGAACAACCCTAAACAAGATCTTTGCTAGATTATTAGGGTTTCACATGCAAGTAAATACCATTTATGACTAAGTGAATACGAAATACAACCTTTGTATATCGGTCATTCACTTCATATGCTCCTTGTGTAACGTTTTAGAAATCGTTTTGCGAATTTTCCCGTTTTAGGGCAAAATTGTCGGTTTTTCCCGTTTTAACCCGATTTCGATCAAACGACCGTATAAGCTTACCGACACCTAGTTTGGCTAAATTAAAGCTTGTGCGCGAACTTTGGGAGTATTTGGGATGTTTTGGTTCAGATAGATTTTTTCCCAAATAAAATATTATTTTAAGCGGTATTTTGTGCACGTAAATCGGGAAAATTTTCCTCTTGTGAATAAATAAATTTTGTCACTAGAATTATTTTAGAAACTTCTTTTTAAATATCTAGATATTTCTTTTGTGCAAAAGGATTTGGATTTAAAAAGAAAAGAAAAGAGTGAAAGGTGGCAAGATAGCTTTAATTAGTATTAATTACTCTCTTTCCTAGCTATTTCCTCACAAAATATTCACAAAAATACCCCCCCCCCCATCTCTCCTTGGCCGAGCCTCATCCCCATTTCTGCCCATTTCAATTTCCAAGCTCATTTCTCACTCTTTTTCAATCAAAAACACAAAAAGAATTCCAAAAATAAATCCAAAAATTCCTATATAAAAATTAAACCATTTTTCCTTCACTAATCCTTCATGGATCTTCAACAAAGCTTGGTTTTTGATGCTAAGATGTTGGATTAAGTTTCATTTTGTGTTCTTGGGGAGGTATAATTCTTACCTTAATCCTTATATTTTTGCTTTAATCTTAAACTAGCTAATTTAGTTAGTTATTTATGTGTTTAGTTTAGTTTTTAAATCATGATTAATTCATTATATTTGGTTTAAGAAATTCATGTTAAGGTTAAATTTTGATTAAGTGATTAGTGTTCATTGGAAGTGTTAAATTGTGTTTTTGAAAAGATTAACCTAGTGGAAAATGATAATTTTTGCTAATGTATACTTTGTTAAATTAAGCAAAGTTGCTTACTAGGTTTTTGCTAAAACATAATTAGCGAGTGTTAAAAATATAGGAAAGGTTTAGATAGTTTAGTTAAGCTATTTTAAGGTATTTGTAATCACTGGATATGCGTTATCTTGAATCTAGTGCGATATATTGCGATAGGTTACTTACTAGATTTCGGGGTTTTTCCGACGTAGGGTTCGTTTGGTAGTTGCGAGGTTATATCTAGTGTATTCCTCGTAATTTTTGTGTTGTGTTACGCGATCGGGACGATCGGGGTCCGGACTTGGTGTATTGTAGTTTAGCGACCCCAATTAGGGTTTTGGCCGGTATCGTACACGATAGATGCGCTAAGCGCGCAATGAAATTTTCCGGGCGTTTTCATCGCGTTTCGTTGTCTTTTCGTCATTATAAGATATTTAGCTTATGTGTTGTATTTATGAAATTTTAGGTTTGCAAGCAGGGATTTCAGGTGCTGCGGACAAGGGGAAGCAGGTGGTCGGATTTTCGTAGCTCGAGACCATCGGTGAGTAGATTTAACATCTACGGGGAAATCGCCCGTATGGCGTTATGCGTCGGGGCGAATTTGATATGTTAGCTGCATAGTATTTGCATATTCTTTACTTTCATATGAATGTCATTGCATAGCATTATCTGTTGTACTGGACTCGTACCTTTAGATATAACACATTACTGACGGTTCATGTTGCACGAGCACTAAATATTATGCTACACCCACATCGTCAGTAATTGCCATGACACGCACAAGCCGATATATAATGTTGACACCTACATACGTGATACGGTAGTGGATAGGGATAGTTATGGTAGTAGCCCTTATCCCATTGTGCATATGAGATATTGTTGATACTTACATACGTGACATTGCTTTGGGCAGGAATAGTTGAGGTAGTAACACTTATTCCATTTCATGTATACCTTACTATAGCTATATTATATATCATCCACTCATATTGACATGTACACCCACATAGTCTATTATAGTTACATGTATATCATGCACTCATATTGACATGTACACCGCATATTTTCGCTATAGTTGTATGTACCCCAAGTGGTATTGTTTGATATATGATATTGAGTTGTTGATCCTTGCACTTAGGACTTGCATCATACATACTAGCTTACATGTAAATACTTAAACTTTGCTACAATTACATGTACACCTTATATGATGCTGCATTGTTTTTCGGAGGTTTTGGGAACCGCAAGATATATTCTAAAAAGCTGGATTCATTTAAAGAGCGGTTTTCCCTTTATATGCTCATATTGATATTTTATGTTACATATATCAGTTTTACGTGAATTTTACGCATTGAGATATGGATTTCATGTGATTATGGATTTGAGGACCGTGGGGGATATTTTCAAGAAAACTATGTATTGTTTGAAAACCCGGTTTCTCTTGATATGATATTTCAGTGCGTCCACCATGTGATTTCTCGGTTCTGAGATTTGTCTTGTGATACCCGATTCGAGGAGCGGGAGGCACCGTCTGCGGGTACATGGTGGACCCGGTATGGTACCCTGAGGCGAGTGGTGATTTCGTGGTGTAGACGATAATCCTGGCGGTAGGACCACTACCTACCGGTGATTGTATTTGGACTCGGCGGTTATCATGGGGATACCGACCGGAGTGAGGTATGACATATCGTCAGGGCCAGTCATGGTGATAGCGCCTGAGTTTTGAGGATTTACGTGTCGATGCTAGACACGGGTTTCATGATGTTTCGAGTGTCGGTGTTTGACACTCAGGTTTTCGTGAGACTTACTGGATGTGAGGGCCGATCTGAGGATGCGGTGCCTGAGGAATTGGGATTTGATGTGTCAGAGAGGGACACTGGTGTTTTTTCCATGCTGATGATTTTTGCATGAGATTTTATATTATATCATCCCACACTCAGGATTATGTTGATATGCATTGTTTCATGTAGTTGTAGTACCCTGATGATGTACCTTTACATGATTGTTGCATATTCACTTATCATACTTATGCTACGGATTACATATGATAGATAGATCGTTGTTCGTGCATACTTGCGATTACTGTATGATGTTATTTACTATTCACGAGTTTGCAACTCACCCCCGTTGTGCCACAGTGTTTTGCAGGACTTACCCTCTGAGTAGTCGCGGTAGGGCGTCTTATCATCTCTACTTTTGTGGATACCGCTACAGTTGACTGTGAGGCCTAGCTTTTAGGTGGGTTGCGGTTATCTGTTTGTATATTGTATATCTTTTTGTTGGATCTAGTATTCTCCATCTACCACTGTTGTATATGACTTAGAGATGACTTGTGAGGATTCAGTGTTATATTTTGTGGTGACTTTGGGTGTCGTGCTCGTGGGAGCCGGTTTTGTTGAAAAGTTTTACTTCTTTATGCAGTTTTCTTTTATATTTCTTCGCTTCGGCGTCGTATATATGTTGTGGTGGTTGTCTCCGTCATTGGGCGTGATTTGCTTCCGTTTGGGATGCTTTTATTATTATCTATGTTGTATCCGTTTTCGGGGTTAGTTTTTACAAAGGAGGTGCTGCCGAAATTTTTAAGAACGAAAACTAAACTTAAAGATTTTAATTTTTTTTACTTGAAAATTTCCACATGTTTAAAACTATGTTTTTTTCCGTTGATCCAGTTTTGGGTGGTTTAGATTTCTGGGTTTCGGCTTACTTGAGTTGCGTACGCCTGTAGACGTTACGTAGTTTAAGTGCCGGTTACGGGCCAAATTTTGGGTCGTGACACCTTGTAGTAGTCCCTTCGCTGCGGTCATTGTGCTCCCGGACTCTCAGACGGCTCCATGAGAAGATAGCAACAGTATTGCTTGAAGTCTTCGAGGCCGAAGATGATCTACGTCGAGGGAATACGAACTCAAGCTTCTACTTTACTAACTAGAGAATTAGTGAAGCAAACACCTTAAACTAAAGTGCTAGTCTAGTAGAGGATGATGAAATAGGAAATGGGTACACTTTAGAATTTCTTTTCTCACTATATATCACTCTCTTTATCAAACCCTAGCAAGCATTTGAAGGAGGAAGAAGATGAGCTAAAAAATGAGAATGAAAAACTAATCATCAAGAGAGAGAGTGAACCATGGGTGAGTTTATATCATATATTAACTCATGTAGAGACATAACCATGGCTACATTATAATGGTTAGGTTAATTAATATCTCAAGTAATCCAAAACTAGTAGACTAAGTCAATGCAACCCTAAGCTTGAAGCTTCATGCATGTGAGCTCATCATCCACTAATTTTAGAATTATTTAAAATATTAAAAACCTAACACTATAATTAGTATGGTATAAGTCTTATACACCCATGTAAGTTGTATCAACAACCATGATACAAAATGAACACAAATAAATATATATCACATATATATTAAGTTGTGCACAAGTGAGAAAAACAAATGCTTAAGTGAACCAATGTTAGTTAATGTAAATTAGTATATCACATATACAATTATACACTAAATTATTAAATCAACACTTGACTTAATAATCCGGTTATATCACATATAACCGACTAACATCCAATGTATCGACTTATCGAATCAATCCTTGATTCGATAACCTGGTTATATCGCATATAACCGATCGATACAAACAACGCGAGAATAGAATATGGTATCACATACTCGCATTATTCTCGGTCCCGCACATATCACATATGCGCTCCTATTTCGTTTTTCCTGAGCCAGTAAATCCTCTATGTAGGACTCTAAAGACTCGTCAATACGCCGGCAGTAGGTGATGATCATATCAAGCACCCACAAGCCGTCAGCGGTACTAGCTGGACGTAACGGCTACCCAGGTATTGAGCGATCAGAAGATCAGCAAGCAAGCCCGGTCCAACTCCTGCAAAAAGCCTGACAGTGACACTACCGTACAGTCCGGTCTCCTCGTCTAATATGTCGCATATCATGTCTAGGGGTGGTAAACGTCAGACCCCAATAACCGATAAGTCATGCCGATATGAGGCTCATAACGGGTCGAGAAACTACTGGTAACACTTACCAGTAAATCTCTAAACCAGCCCTGGCCAGGGACTTCCCTGTTATGGCCAATCGAGCACAGCGCAACATCAACCCCCAATACCGGAAGAGACGAAACCCCTCCTATCGCTCATTGCCTCTATGCGACTCGGGACTGTACCCAAAAACCACCGTTTTACACGCCCTCTTGGATGTGGTAAGGTGGAAATCAAAGAACAGTGGGAATCACACAAAACTCTATGACGATCTCGGGTCTACAGACTAACCTGTACCAGTATCACCAGAGAACTTCCATCTGAAGTAAGGTATAATACCATCTGGGAGTTCTCGGCGAGTCCGTACAGTATACCCAGTCTCTACTGAGCACCCGTATATCATCTCTGATGTCAAACACCAATGGATATGGGATCATCCATCGCCCATCTACACGGGTCGAGAAGGTATACGCTAGTCTACTCTGGTATATCGATGCCCCGTCTCGATACACCCACGACTAGGGACCTTGAAGGATGTACTTATGGACTACCATGTTGTAACATTTCAAAATAATAAAATATTATTTTTGGGAAATTTTATAATTTAATATTACTTTATTGAATATTTTAATAATTCGGTATAATTAAATACAAGTAAATGGGGAAATATTTTGGAAAATTATGGACAATTCTAAAATAGGGTATTTTAGGGAATTATGCCATTTTTAAGTTTTTATGATTATTTATATGCTAATTTAGTGCTAATCGCGATTAAAAATCGCTAATCGGTTTTTTTTAGCTTTTTGTGCAAAACATGCACATATCTTTTTCCACACTTGTGTTGCATTTTTCATGCCATGGTTTTATTTTGGGGTTACTATTCTTGTGAGAAAGGAAAAAGAAAAGAAAAGGTTTTGGAATAAAATATGAGGTTTGGTGAGAGAGAGAGAGAGGCATGGGCTTCTTTGACCAAGGACTTAGCCATTTCCTTTTGATTTCCAACACTCATTTCTCTCCCTCTCCCTCAACTCCCTACTGCTGCTGCTGCTCCTCACCTCCCTCCCCACTACACCTCCTCAAAACATCTCAAAAACAACACTAAAACCCCATATTCATTTCATTAAAGGTGTGCACAAGCTCAAGATCTACACATTGGACCGAGAAAGCAAGGATTTTGGCCACTAGGGGCAACTCAAGAAAATTCTTGAGTTGCCAAATGAGATATTTACTGAACCCTTAGCTTAGTTTTAGTATTACTTATACCCCATGTTTAGTTTAGAACCGATATTGTGTGTTTTTGTGGATTTGAGGAAAACCTAGTTAGGGTTTGAGGGAATTTCGTGTTGTAATGTGAAATTGAGCTCAATAGAGGATAGATAAACATCCTAGTGCATGAATTGAGATATAAACCTGAGAGTTGAAACCCGAAATACGGATTTAGAAACTGATATCGGAAAAGTTATGAAATCTGTGAAGCTTATATAAGATCTGCTATCAACCCGAGACTCTGAAAATTATATTGAATGGACAGTGACATGTGCAGGCACCCAGGAAGCTAACCCCAAGACCCCAGCCCCTAACTCATTTTCCTGGCCACCAATTTAATCCTGTGGGCCGCATTTGCGGCCAGACTTGCCCCATTTTGTGTCGTTTTGGTTCTGTAGCCCTTACATGTATAGATTAGACCCCTGGCATGTATAGATTTGTCTAATTTGACCTAGGGTGGAATCTGGAGCCTATTTCCTTAGTTGTTGTTTTGGATTCGTGTTTCTGTATTCCGTATTTTTAATTCTGAATTTGTGTATTGTGTTTTACCTCGACTATTTGGCGTTTATACGACGATATCAAGGGAGTTGATGATTTTGGAAGGCGTTGTCCATAGGTTCTAACCTATAGATCATAGTGTATCGTTTTGGGTTTCGTGTGCCGTTTTAGCTTTGATTTGGTTTTAATACGCATTTACGATACCTTGACGTATAGGTACCCCATGAAGACTTCGGGATGACAAGAAAGCGCGTGGCGATGTCGACAAATGAAGACGCAAGGTGAGTAGATTATATCTACAGGGGGAAGTCGGGTGGATGGCGTATAGCACCCCCGCAGTCCGTAGTTGATATACTATATATGATAGTTATAGTGTGTCATGGATATTGTGTTAGGTGTTTTATGGATAGTTTAGGCTTAGAAGTACACTAGTGTAGTTCATAGTCACGAACCCTAGAATAGGTTTACACCCACACGCACACCCTTACATATTCACTATACATACACTGTGTTGAAGATGATATTTGATGACTTTGGAGATGAGTCGATGATATTGGGTTTAATGCCGTGAGATCGGTGATTTGATATGATTCGTATTTGGGATACGACATGTGATTCTTAGCAGGACTTTGGGTATGTGTTTTACCCCCGCATTCATAATTATATAGATGGTATCGATTTGTACTAGACTTAGATTCAGTACCCCAGATTATGTGTTATGATGATAAGAATACCAGGTAATTGATGAGAATATGTGATATTTACCCGTACCCAGCTATTGGGATGCCATACGACGATTTACCGTACGAGCTTTATATTGATGATAGATCCGCACACATGACTTGAGGGTTGTCATATGATATATTGTATCGTACGCGATACTATTGAGGTGGGATCACCGACTATTATATGTATATATATTTATATCGACTCAGATTTAGGTGGATTCCGTACCCCTCCCGATAGACTTGATACATAGATCTGTAATTTGCATAGTAGATGTTAGACTAGACCCAAGTCATACCTATTTCAAAAACTAACGAATCGGGAATATTTTAAAAACACTATAGACCTTATTTTACAAAAAAAAACCGATTTGTCTTATTTCAAATGGCAAGCTGCATTATTATTCATTTACCATTTATTCTACGGCTCGCATTGCATTACATGCTTATATGTTATTGATTCATATTCCTTTGTGCATATGCCTTTACATAGTTCCATGCTCATATTAGTGTTTCATGTTGCATGTATTATAATTCATGGATTTCGCACTGTGATATGGTTGCATATGATGATTCTGGATTGTTTTACTCCAGCGTATATATATCAGTGGTATGGGACGCTGAAATATATATATATACCCATAGTATATATATATTAGTGGTATGGAACACCGATATATACATACACCTACTTAATATATCATCATGATGATCTATGCAAACTTATATATGCATGCCCGATATATGAGAGTGGGGGCTGAACCGGACTGACGGATGCCCGATATATGAGAGTGGGGGCTGACCCGGACTGACGGATACCCGATATATGAGAGTGGGGGCTGACCCGGACTGACGGATGCCCGATATATGATAGTGGGGGCTGACCCGAACTGACGGATGCCCGTTATATGAAAGGAGCCTATGTGCTCGATATGAGAAGAGCCTTTGTGGTCGATGGCATATTATATCTCCCCTACCCCACATTTATTTTATATGCATTGCATCATGTATTAGAGTACCTTCATGAATGTTGCATACATATCGGATACATGATATATGGGATTTACTTGATATTGAGATATATATATTTGTGTCGATGCTCGACACTAATTTTCTGATGACTTCATTCGTGATACCTTCTGTTTTCATTTTACCGCATACATACATCATATTTATGATATGTTATTACGTGAGGCACTGGCACGAGTTCTTGGCACTTCACTTATGTTCAGATGTTACATTGCCACTTTACTATGCTTCAGACTTATTCATTTGAGGTTTATATTATATCTGATCGTTTTGACTTAGGATTATGTCATGCATTCAATTTCTGCTTGTAGATATTTTCTATTCACGAGTTGGGAACTCACCTCCATTGTGCCACAGTTCTTGCAGGTTTTGCCGTACAGGTTCCATAGCGGCATTTCCGGCACATTGCTTCCTTTGCGGGTGATTTGCTTGGTAGGTGGGTTCTTTGCATCGGAACCACCCTTGTATATGTATTACTCATTGTATCTAGAAATTCCACCAACCAAAAACTTGTATATTGTTTCAGACTCAGACACTAGTGATGTATTATTTCGACCTTAGAGTCGCGCTTAGTAGTGTTACGGTTTTCATGCTTATCTGAGTTTCTTTTGAATTTTGATTCTCGCCGTTCGGCGTTGTATAGTATATTGCTTGTATGTTTATTTATCCTTAAAATGGTTTTAGACTTCTGGGCTTTTGGCTTACTTGGATCAGATGGAGTCCTATAGACTTCATATGGTTCAAGGGCCAGTCACTTGCTCTTTCGGGTCATGACAAAGTTCTTATCAGAGCGCTAGGTTAACCTTGGTTCGAGTCTAAGTTTGACTATGTGGAGCCTAGGGCGTCTATATATATACGGAACTTAGGCCTGACCTTATGGAACTTAGACTTAGTCGAGGGGGTATTAGACCCGAACTTTCGTCACGTAGGATGACCCTTGGTTGATGGAATAGGTAACTAAAGTAGAGTGACGTACCGTGGGTATGTTCCGCGTCATACTTTCGATACGCTACTCCGCTTAAGGAACCTTAGGATGCATATGTTTTCGAGATCAGTGATTCTCTTCATATCCATGATTATACATCCATTTGAGATCCTCGATTCTATTAGTTCCATGATCATACTTTCATTGATGTTGTTCCTTCTTATGATCATGTACCCACTCTGGATCTGTTGTTTTCTTTCTTGCCATTGATCTGCTCTCTTCGATACTCAATTGAGGTTCCTGTCGCCATTGTTTGAGCGCAGTGAGCTGCTGCTAGTGCTACGGTCAGGGCGAGCTCGTCTAGTACGAGGACTGACCATTGTGCTTTCTGGTGACATCGGAACGTCTCGAGTTAGTATTGGTGATTGGGACCTCTAGTGGAGGCGAGTGCTTGGTTTTACACCGGATGATCGGGCCATTGTTAGAGCTGTCAGTTGAGAGAGGACTGTTGATGTATAGCATACCTCAGAGTTTATGATGTCGCCTACCGTGCAGACAGATGGACCAACTGTTGCTGAGATTGATTGGATGTCGCTTCCGGAGCTTGCGAGCTGAGATCGCCGGAGCTTCCAGGCAGATATGAAACAGATGATAGCTTGTCTACTCGATTTGAAAGACGAAGGTGATTCGACCGATTTAGGCGCCGGAGCAGGCCTAGTTGAGTTGAAGATTTCCAATATGGAGAGTCTTACTCAGATCCAGAGAAGATCGATTTAGAGATTACCGTCAATGTATCGCCCTTCCTGGAGGATTGAGGCGATGTTCAGCGTACAGGCGAAGGATCCAGTTGTTGCTGCGAACAACGAGATATTGCCCCAGATGTTAGAGCTATTGCGGTACGAGTTGTACTAGGAGATGATAGAAGGTCGCTAGTCGTCGAGGATGAATGACTAGGACATATGGATTGTTCGCCTACCCGATGCGAGGTTATCAGATAGATTGATTCCAGCTATAGGCGACTTCGTATAGGTTCGTTGAGAGTCGATTGAGACGATCGAATATTAGGAGCCCATTTTCCAAGTTTAAAGTATTCGGAAAGACATGCAAGCGATTCTATGGACCCTCTAGAAGAATGAAACCCTAACTCGACTTAATGACCGTGTGAAAGCCTTTGAACCTTAGGGTTTGCGGCAGTTCCGCGGCGCCATTAGTGAGACTTTGGTTTGCCCTTCTACGGCTGGACCACCGACGCTGTGACATGTACTCGATACTATTAAACTGTACCCAAGATGTTGATCTCTTGGGGAATTATGAGGTTTTGGCAACCGATCGGATGATTCAATATCATTCGGATATCATGTGATGGGACACATTGCTTGGGAGACTCTAGATACGAGCATAGCCGTTGGAGCGCGGTTCATGCAGCCACGATGAGACGAGTCCGAATAAGTCGACATTGAAGAAGAGTGAAGTAAAGAGTTCGCAAGAGATTTCGACGATATGACGTCCCACTCCGCTGACATCAGAGATGCGATACGCACGCAGAGACGTTGTATATGGATATACCTTCCAGAAGGAGTTGCGATGAGTATGCAGCCGTTTCGGAACAAGAATTTGCTTCGGCAATGGATGACGACTTCCGTGCAATTTGGCAGGAATGAGATTTGAGAGAGACCTCGACAGGACCTTTCTGGAATACTATACGAGAAGACCTGGACCCAGGAGTGGTCATATTACGCACACCCAGCAGGCCAGAGTTCGGCATCGTCGACGAGATAGTTGACCAGGTTCGGATAAAGGACCTTACCCAGATGCGTTGCGAATTGATCAAGGACGAACGAGTATTGAGTATTCCTCCGATGGTTAGGACGCGTTCCCGAGGACCTATTCGGCCACACATCTTCTACCGAATAATGAAGCTACAGAGTACGCGATTTTGAGTCCGTGCGAGAGAATTCGGATTGACCGTGGCCGAGAACAGTGCAGTGCGTAGATAGCATGGCGTGACGTCATAGTGGACGACGATAGAGACAAGTGGAACCAGAGGTTCGTGCGAGACGCTGACGAGCTGTCATTACTTTCTGTCGAGGCTAAAGACCTGATATGCCTACAGAGGCGTTGGGATGCGACCAATTTCCGAGAAAATGTTGTGCTGAAGGCACAGATGTCCATCGAGTGAGAAGAGATTATGAAAGAGAGTCAGCCTCCGTACAATTCAGCATAGGCAAGATCGGAAGAGACCTTGAGCGGGATTCCTTCCAGGACACTGCTGCAATGATAGTTGCACCCAGGATCAGATGTGTCACGTGCATTCAGAGAGCCAGAGGCCGACGCCAGCGACTTGCTGCTTTACGAGTGGTCGTGATGATTGACCGAGAGATGACTAGAGAAGTGCCAGAACAGAATCGTCCCCGTTAGCACACCTGACAGGACCGATGAGCCGATTGATTGCAAGATAGGTAATCCGCAGAGAAGATAAGGACCCAAAGACAGAGGACGCCGGACCGTGAGCAAGAAGCAAGTAGATATCTTGTGCTGCTAGTATTGGATGCACCGACACCTTCTCGACTTTGAAGGAGGGACTACCGACGACGGTATTTATGATTTGAGATTTTGTGATTCGATTATCACGTATCCGACAACTTGGATTTTTACTGAATGTTTTAGTAGTTGGGGGTTTAAATTTAAATTCGGGAACCGGATTTATTTAAGGGGGGTAGATTGTAACATTTCAAAATAATAAAATATTATTTTTGGGAAATTTTATAATTTAATATTACTTTATTGAATATTTTAATAATTCGGTATAATTAAATACAAGTAAACGGGGAAATATTTTGGAAAATTATGGAAAATTCTAAAATAGGGTATTTTAGGGAATTATGCCATTTTTAAGTTTTTATGATTAGTTATATGCTAATTTAGTGCTAATCGCGATTAAAAATCGCTAATCGGTTTTTTTTAGCTTTTTGTACAAAACATGCACATATTTTTTTCCACACTTGTGTTGCATTTTTCTTGCCATGGTTTTATTTTGGGGTTACTATTCTTGTGAGAAAGGAAAAAGAAAAGAAAAGGTTTTGGAATAAAATATGAGGTTTGGTGAGAGAGAGAGAGAGGCATGGCTTCTTTGACCAAGGACTTAGCCATTTCCTTTTGATTTCCAACACTCATTTCTCTCCCTCTCCCTTAACTCCCTACTGCTGCTGCTGCTCCTCACCTCCCTCCCCACTTCACCTCCTCAAAACATCTCAAAAACAACACCAAAACCCCATATTAATTTCATTAAAGGTGTGCACAAGCTCAAGATCTACACATTGGACCAAGAAAGCAAGGATTTTGGCCACTAGGGGCAACTCAAGAAAATTCTTGAGTTGCCAAATGAGGTATTTACTGAACCCTTAGCTTAGTTTTAGTATTACTTATACCCCATGTTTAGTTTAGAACCGATATTGTGTGTTTTTGTGGATTTGAGGAAAACCTAGTTAGGGTTTGAGGGAATTTTGTGTTGTAATGTGAAATTGAGCTCAGTAGAGGTTAGATAAACACCCTAGTGCATGAATTGAGACCTAAACCTGAGAGTTGAAACCCGAAATACGGATTTAGAAACTGATATCGGAAAAGTTATGAAATCTGTGAAGCTTATATGAGATCTGCTATCAACCGGAGACTCTGAAAATTATATTGAATGGACAGTGACATGTGCAGGCACCCAGGAAGCTAACCCCGAGACCCCAGTCCCTAACTCATTTTCCTGGCTGCCAATTTAATCCTGTTGGACGCAATTTGCGGCCAGACCTGCCCCATTTTATGTCGTTTTGGTTCTGTAGCCCCTACATGTATAGATTAGACTCCTGGCATGTATAGATTTGTCTAATTTGACCTAGGGAGGAATCTGGAGCCTATTTCCTTAGTTGCTGTTTTGGATTCGTGTTTCCGTATTCCGTATTTTTAATTCTGAATTTGTGTATTGTGTTTTACCTCGACTATTTGGCGTTTATACGACGATATCGAGGGTGTTAATGGTTTTGGAAGGCGTTGTCCATTGGTTCTAACCTATAGATCATAGTGTATCGTTTTAGGTTTCGTGTTCCGTTTTAGCTTTAATTTGGTTTTAATACGCATTTACGATACCTTGACGTATAGGTACCCCATGAAGACTTCGGGATGACAAGCAAGCGCGTGGCGATATCGACAAATAAAGACGCAAGGTGAGTAGATTATATCTACAGGGGGAAGTCGGGTGGATGGCGTATAGCACCCCCGCAGTCCGTAGTTGATATACTATATATGATAGTTATAGTGTGTCATGGATATTGTGTTAGGTGTTTTATGGATAGTTTAGGCTTAGAAGTAAACTAGTGTAGTTCATAGTCACGAACCCTAGAATAGGTTTACACCCACACCCACACCCTTGCATATTCACTATACTTACACTGTGTTGATGATGATATTGGATGACTTTGGAGATGAATCGATGATATTGGGCTTAATGCCGTGCGATCGGTGATTTGATATGATTCGTATTTGGGATACGACATGTGATTCTTAGCGGGCCTTTGGGTATGTGTTTTACCCCCGCATTCATAATTATATAGATGGTATCGATTTGTACTAGACTTAGATTCACTACCCCAGATTATGTGTTATGATGATAAGAATACCAGGTAATTGATGAGATAATGTGATATTGACCCGTACCCAGCTATTAGGATGTCGTACGATGATTTACCGTACGAGCTTTATATTGATGATTGATCCGCACACATGACTTGAGGGTTGTCATATGATATATTATATCGTACGCGATACTATTGAGGCGGGATCACCGACTATTATATGTATATATATTTATATCGACTCAGATTTAGGTGGATTCCATACCCCTCCCGGTTGACTTGATACTTAGATCTGTAGTTTGCATAGTAGATGTTAGACTAGACCCAAGTCATACCTATTTCAAAAACTAACGAATCGAGAATATCTTAAAAACACTATAGACCTTATTTTACAAAAAAAAACCCGATTTGTCTTATTTCAAATGGCAAGCTGCATTATTATTCATTTACCATTTATTCTACGGCTCGCATTGCATTGCATCCTTATATGTTATTGATTCATATTCCTTTGTGCATATCCCTTTACATAGTTCCATGCTCATATTAGTGTTTCATGTTGCATGCATTATAATTCATGGATTTCGCACTGTGATATGGTTGCATATGATGATTCTGGATTGTTTTACTCCTGCGTATATATATCAGTGGTATGGACGCTGAAATATATATGTATACTCATAGTATATATATATATTAGTGGTATGGAACGCCGATATATATATACACCTACTTAATATATCATCATGATGATCTATGCAAACTTATATATGCATGCCCGATATATGAGAGTGGGGGCTGACCCGGACTGACGGATGCCCGATATATGATAGTGGGGGCTGACCCGGACTGACGGATGCCCGTTATATGAAAGGAGCCTATGTGCTCGGAGCCTATGTGCTCGATATGAGAGGAGCCTTTGTGGTCGATGGCATATTATATCTCCCCTACCCCACATTTATTTTATATGCATTGCATCATGTATTAGAGTACCTTCATGAATGTTGCATACATATCGGATACATGATATATGGGATTTACTTGATATTGAGATATATATATTTGTGTCGATGCTCGACACTAATTTTCTGATGACTTCATTCGTGATACCTTCTGTTTTCATTTTACCGCATACATACATCATATTTATGATATGTTATTACGTGAGGCACTGGCACGTGTTCTTGGCACTTCACTTATGTTCAGATGTTATATTGCCACTTTACTATGCTTCAGACTTATTCATTTGAGGTTTATATTATATCTGATCGTTTTGACTTAGGATTATGTCATGCATTCAATTTCTGCTTGTAGATATTTTCTATTCACGAGTTGGCAACTCACCCCCGTTGTGCCACAGTTCTTGCAGGTTTTGCCGTACAGGTTCCATAGTGGCATTTCCGGCACATTGTTTCCTTTGCGGGTGATTTGCTTGGTAGGTGGGTTCTTTGCATCAGAACCACCCTTGTATATGTATTACTCATTGTATCCAGAACTTCCATCAACCAAAAACTTGTATATTGTTTCGGACTCAGACACTAGTGATGTATTATTTCGACCTTAGAGTCGCGCTTAGTAGTGTTACGGTTTTCATGCTTATCTGAGTTTCTTTTGAATTTTGATTGTCGCCGTTCGGCGTTGTATAGTATATTGCTTGTATGTTTATTTATCCTTAAAATAGTTTTAGACTTCTGGGATTTTGGCTTACTTGGATCAGATGGAGTCCTATAGACTTCATATGGTTCAAGGGCCAGTCACATGCTCTTTCGGGTCGTGACTCATGTCCCCACTAGTATGATCCGCATCATAGTCCAGGTAGTCAAGTACACATCCTAAGGGCTTTACCCACATGTAACAGAGAGACAATCAGTGTACACGTTAAGGTAAAGAGTAACCAGATAGCATACTATCATGTCGAGCAAGAAAGTCCTCTCTATATATGTCCAAGCATCCACTACAATAGACATCTCATGTATAGTAATGGCCTCTAGGGCATACATATAACTAACAATCTCCCACTTGCATTAGGGCCATCTGATAACAGTGGTTGTGGTATCTCATACTCAACCATCCCATAATAGTCTCTCTCTGGGAAAAGGCCTTTGTGAGTGGATCCGTTGTGTTGTCCTCTGAGTCTACTCTCCTAACCTCGATCCCCTGGAGATCTTCCATCTCCATGATCAGGTGATACTGCCCTTAGAATATGTCAGGATCACTGATGGGACGGGTGTTCCTTGGCATAAGCCACAACTCCATTGTCACATAATGGTAGGAACGAATTTCATCTCATGAACTAATATACACCCAGACTGCCTCTTTGGTAGAATCTTTGTGTCACGACCCAAAATTGGCCCGTGACGGCCCTAATACTACACAACGCCCTAAGACGTAACGTAGCAAAAGAAAGCCAAAACCCAGAAGTCTAAACCATAAAAATACGGAAAAGATAATATAAGTTTTGAAACATTTGAAATTGCAACCCAAATTATTTAAAAGTCTTACTTTCTTTCCTTAAAATTTTAGCAACACCCCTTTTTGTAAAAACTAGCCAAGATGAATACAATACAAATATACGACGCCATAGCGAAGAAATAAAGACAGTAGAGAGAAAGCTGTATATAAAAGACAACAAATCCACAATAATATACAAATACGTCCTCACCAAGTCTCTAAGTCCACAATACAATAGTAGATGGAGAGTACAAGTACAACGAAGGTACAATAGGAAATACAGATAATCATCTAACCCACTTAAGCAAAACGGTAACTGTGAGCTGATGCGGTATCTGTGGCAAAAGATAAATTGCTGAATAGCGAAATAGCCTGCCTCAACTACTCTGGGGAACAACCTGAAACACCTGTGGCACAACGGGGGTGAGTTGCCAACTCGTGAATAGTATAAAACATATGCAGGTAATCGCAGGAATGCACGTACAGCATGGATCTAAGATAAGCGATTACGGTAATAACATGTCATGCAAATGCTGAATAAAGGAGAGTACACTAGCAGGTACAATCAATATGTGAAGCAATAGTAACATGACAATAATATGCAATAACCATGCAGTAGGGATATGATAATGTAACTATGCAACTATCATAAGGGTACACTAACAGGTACTGCCAATATATGAAACTGTGCATAAAATAGCTAAGGGTGAGGTATAGGGTGGAATATGTCATTTCCATGGAAACCTAACATCGTGGCAGGATCACAATCCATCAGGACACTCAAATCCCAAATCCTCAAATCAGCCCCCACATTGGGCACTCACATCATATAAGTCTGTCCAATATCCAATCCCAATGAATCACCTAATATCCCAAGTCAAAACACAAGTAAGAATCTAACATCCTAAAGGTAAATACACAGAAATAAGTATGATGGGGGCAATACACATATATTAGCGTCCCATTCCACTAATATTGGTGTAAGGGTATATATAACAACGGCTAAATCCCCTGTTATATATACAAAGGTGTTAAAGAAATATCATGAAAACAGTGTGCCAAGCATCGACACAGAAATCCTGTCCACGTATCATACGCTATCCCGAAAGCACGAGTGCCTAGCTCTGACCCTCGCCTTTCGACGTATGCATACGTACATGACTCCAAGCGGTGTCTCCGTGATCCCCCGCCGAGTCATGGGTACTGTCACCGGTAGGTACTCGCCCGCCTCCAGGCTCAATCGGTAAAATCCATCGATCTTCTTGCCGAGGGGAACCATACCGGGCCCCACCATGTACTCTCATACGGCAACCACACCTCGTATGGAGTATAAAATCAGCACCGATAAAACTCATGGTGGACGCGCAAATATCATCTCAAGGAAACCGGGTTCTTCCATGTATGCATAATTTCATGAACTCCCGCTGTTCCCAAATCCAGAAATCATCATGTGAAATCCAAATAACAATGCGCAAATCCAGGAATAAATATATGCGATATATCTGACATGCGAGCATATAAATGAGAATATGTAGCTGAAACCAGATGTATGCGAAACCAATAAGGTACAGCTAAGTAACATCAGTAACTGTAAATATGCGACATCAGCTGAATATGTGTATAACATACAGGTGTAGCAATGTATAGGTATCTACCTATAAGAACTGATGTCGTATACCCCCCTGGATATAAGAAGAATATGAGTAAGATATCCCCCCAGTATAAGTAAAATATGTAGAAAGTATACCTGTAGCTGTATCGCAAGGTGTAAATATACCTATCACTAAAGGTATGATACACTATAGGTATACCGATAATCTAGATGTCATGTGTAGCAAGAAATAGTAGCTATAAGGGGTAGTGTGTGACATGGCAAGTATTGACGGTGTGTGTGTAGCATACAATCCGTGCTCGTGCAACATGAACCGTCAATAATGTGTGCAGTGTCCTACGGCTGCTAGTCACAGTATATATAACTATATCAAGGAAATAAAGTAAAGGCTCAATTCTACAATGACGTAGAATGTGCGACAGGTATTTGAATCCTAGCCCAGACGCATAACGTCATGCGGGCGATTCCCCTGTAGATGTTAAATCTACTCACCTACACTCCACGCTAGGTGAATCCTACCATCTGCTCCCCCCTGTAGCCGTGTCCGAAGTTCCTGCCTGCAACCCTGCAAATACGACATGAAAATCATATATAAGCCAAAATATTCCGCGAAACGCGATATCGAACCAAAACGAGAAACTCGCGTCTCGAACTAAACGCGCGTGTGCACGATACGCTGAATCGTGTGTATACTGTTAGTTGTATGTATGCCCTAGAGGCCAATATTGTACAGATGATGTATATTATATTGGATGCTTGGACATATATAGAGATGACTTTCTTGCTCGATATGATAGTATGCTATTTGGTTACTCTTTATCTTAACATGTATACTAGTCTCTTTAAACTGTCTTATAGTTACATGTTGGTAAAGCCCTTAGGATGTGTACTTGACTACCTGGACTATGATGAAGATCATACTAGTGGGGACATGGTAGTCCATAAGTACATCCTTCATGGTCCCTAGTCGTGGGTGTATCGAGACGGGGCATCGATATACCAGTGTAGACTAGCGTATACGCTTCTCGACCCATGAGATGGGCGATGGATGATCCCATATCCATTGGTGTTTGACATCAGAGATGGTATACGGGTGCTCAGTGAAGACTGGGTACACTGGACGGACTCGCCGAGAACTCCCAGATGGTATTATACCTCACGTCAGATGGCAGTTCTCAGGTGACACTTGTGCAGGTTAGTCTGTAGACCCGAGATCGTCATAGAGTCTTGTGTGATTCCCACTGTGCTTTGATCTCCACCTTACCACGTCCATGAGGGCGTGCAAAACGGTGGTTTTTGGGTACAGTCCCGAGTCACATGGAGGCAATGAGCGATAGGAGGGGTTTCGTCTCTCCCGGTATTGGGGGTTGATGTTGCGCTGTGCTCAATTGGCCGTAACAGGGAAGTCCCTGGCCAGGGCTGATCAGAGATTTACTGGTAAGTGTTACCAGTAGTTTCTCGACCCGTTATGAGCCTCACATCGGCACGACTTATCGGTTATTGGGGTCTGACGTTTACCACCACTAAACTTGATATGCGACATATAAGACGAACAGACCGGACTGTACGGTAAGTGTTACTGGTTGGATTCACAGGAGTGTGAGCGGGCTTGCTCGTCGATCTTCTGATCGCTCAGTACCCGGGTGGCCGTTACGTTTAGCAGACTGCTTGCGGCTTGTGGATGCTTGATATGATCATCATCTGCTACCGGCGTATTGACGAGTCTTTAGAGTCCTACATAGAGGTTTCCTGGCTCAAGCGAAACGAAATAGGAGCGCATATGAGATATGTGCAGGACCGAGAATTATGCGTGTATGTGATACCGTATTCCATTCTCGCGATGTATGTATCGATTGGTTATATGCGATATAACCTAGATATCGAATCAAGGATTGATTCGATAAGCCGATACATAGGATACTAGTCGGTTATATGCGATATGACCGGATCGTTAAATCAAGTGTTGATTTAATGATTTAATGTATAATTATATATTTGATATATTACTTTGCATTAACTAGTATTGGTTCACTTTAAATGGATTTTCTCACTTGATGTGCAAGTTGTATATATGATATATTTTTGTGCACATGTTTGTATCATGTTTGATGCTACTTGCTCATTTGGTTAAGTGTAAAGAATTAAACCTCGGTTAAGTAAATGGTTAGGGTTTTTATTTATTCATTCTTTTATATTTTTAATTTGGATTAAAAAGAAATGGCAAAAGAAAACAAAATGGTTGCTTTCATTCTTGAAGCTTGTTGAAGCTTCATGAAGCTTTGACCGAAGTGACCATTTTGTCTTCATGCTTAACCCTAAGCATTCATCTAACCTTAGTCAATTCTCTACACCTAACCATGGTCTACATTATGATAAGTATTCTTTTTCTTTTTCTTTTTCTTTTTGAATAACTTATCATATCTTTTCTTCTTCTTCATCATCTTCATAAAGAAGGAAAGCTTGACTTCATCAATGGCATCTTGAGAAAAAGTGTGTTAAATCCAATTCTAAAGTGAACCCACCTCCTATTTCTTCACCCTCTAACTCTTGCCAAGTAGTATAGGGTGTTTTCTTCACAAGTTTCATAACTTGGTGAAGTTGGAGCTTGATCTTGTGTAACCTCGACATAGATCATCTTCGGCATGAAGCCGACGACCTTGCCCGCCCATTTCTCTGATGAAGCCGATGCTTGAGTCCGGGATTCGAGACGGACAGTGAGAGGACGTCTACGTGGAGCTAAGGAAGTGGAGAACCGAATCTACAAAGGTTGTAGCATCTCACTTTTAGTTAAGTTGTTAACTAGTTTCCTTTTTCACCTAAAATTCTAGTTGACGATCCGTATTAGGGTTTCTCGGCACCCATAAAATTTAAAATTGGCATGGTTGATGCCTTGTGAGACCTCTTGAGAGTGCCTAGGAACCCTACAGTGGTATCAGAGACTAGCTAGAGCCTTAGGCGAAGAGTAGACGACGTTTGAAATCCGAACGAATCGAAACCCTAATCCTAAACTTGCTCTCTGGACTTTTTCTAAAAACTGGGTTTTTTCCATATTAAAAATGCTTAAAAAATTCAGCAGGACGTTCTAAGAATTACAGTGCAAAATTCGACAAATGATGCCTCCAACATGCGGCGGAAGCGCGGCATATGCCTAGATTATGCGGCGGTTCCGCGGTGAAATGATGACGTAAGCCCTCCAAATTTGCGCAGTAATTCCTATTTCACAGTGCTGAGTTTTATGGGAATTTTTAATATTTATTCAAGATTTGAATTTTCTGGGGTTGTTTTGGCGATTCGATGATTCGATCGGATTATCAGATTTTGTCTATGTGGTTTACCGGATATTTAGAATATGTTGAAAGTTTCGACCGGATGTAAATATCCAACCTTTCCGCTGCCGGGAAATTTCTAATTGTTGGACTTTTCCGTAGTTTAATGACGTTCTGAGTAGTGCAAGTAACGCGATGGTCCCTCTAGAAGACAACAAACCTTAACTCGATTATGTGACCGTCTTGAACTGCCCTTTGAACCTTCGGGTTTGGGGCAGTACGGCGTGCCACATGTGAGGCGTTGGCTTGACCCTTCTACGGCTGGACCGTTGGTACTGAGGCATGAAGTGAATGTCTTTGAACTTATTTCATGTGTTGATCGGTTTCGGGAAAACTTGGATGTTCGAATGTTCGATCGGAAAGTTTAATATTTTCTATTTATCTGGAATGGGATACAATAATTGGAATTCACAAACAGTTATGAGATAACTGGATGAATGTTATAAATCTAGCAGTTTAGTTTTACTTGATATTGAAAAGAGTTTTCGATAATGAGACTAAAATGCGGGGTTTATAACTGTTAGGCATATGATGTCTAAGTATTTCATTTGATTAGGCATGCGATGTCTAAAGAGGTTGCGGATTCCAACTGTTGTAGTTTTACACTTTCTTTTCTGTGACCGTAAGTGTAGTATGTTGATATCGCCGGTTTCGTTGCTATACGTCAACGACAATTGGGGTATGCATACTTACTTATGTTGATGACATGTGATGTTATGTCTTGCTGGATATGTTATATTGGATCGTCGTGTTAGAATAGCCGGGGGGTTTTATGTGAGATGAGTGTTTTTCATTTTCATTCATGTAAAAACTTGTATGTAATATTCTTTTATTGGGGCACTTCCAGGTAGCGGAAGTTGTCACCTTTTGTATATTATTTACTTTTCCACATTAGGATAGACCCAAGGAGGGGAGCACAAGTAACCGGGTTCTAGGGTCCAGTGGGAGACCATCTCGAGGAGTCCAGTCCGGGTCTCCTAACCCTAGAATTGGTAGGGTTGCTTGCCGCTCTCGTAGGGGTCTAGGGGTGTGGGATTGGCTATTCATCACGACCTTGGAATCCGTGTTTTATACTGGCTCGTATTGAAAACACAGACGTCCTAGTATATCTAATGTTTCATATGTTTCTTCTGCTGCGATATCTGTGATGTTCTGTGATAGATACTTTATATAGTATATATGATATATTATATATACGTTACTTATGTTTTGCACCCGCACTAGCCCTGCCCTGCTCTGTCGTTAGTTACCTAACCTAACGGTGCACGAGGGGACATCGAGGCGAATGCGGATGGCATAAGTGTACGTCGTATTTATCTGTGATGTTTAGGTGACTTAAATGATGGGACTTTATTAATGTGATTAATGAAAGAAAAGAAACCTAAGATGTTGTAGAATCAAATTTTAAACAAAACAGGTAGCTACAGTTCTTGCTTTGCATAGCGGTATATATGATATATCCTGCACCTTATTCGATGAGGAAAGGACCGAGATCCCTTCACCGGGAGTGACTCCTTAAGCAATAACTGGCAGATGCTACACACTCGGTTTGTCTTTTGATTGCTTCTATAGTTTCTGCTTTGCATAGCGATATATATGATATATCCCGCACCTCATTCGACGAGGAAAGGGCCGACGATCCCTTCACCGGGAGTGACCCCTTTAGCAAAACTAGAAAAGCCTCAAAAACACTCCATTTAAAAATTTCACATGATTCTACGACGATATCAAGTTCATTACGCTCATGGTTTTCTGAAAACCTGAGTAGCCCTCCGTCATTTCAGATAAGTACTACTTAGTATTCGTGCTACGGTAGTTTGGCATTCGTCAAGGCGTAGTGTACGGTAGCTAACTAGTATTTATCTGCTTATGCATATGATGCAGATTGGATTAGGGTATTCGTACGGCGTTGTTTGGCATTCGTCAAGGGTCGTGCGGGTGGGTTTAATTCAATCAAGAAATGTACGGGTTGAACTTGACTAGTGGACTATGGGTTGTTTGGCATTCGTCAAGGTCATAGAACACTAAGGGTAAAATATTATTGGGAATTTCAAGTGTTGAAATTTGCAATGAGATTGCATACTTTCTATGAGATAGTTGGATCCCGATACCCACTGCGAGTAAGAGTTACTCCTGGGAGAGTTTTACACATTACAATTAGCCGATCAAGTAGGTGTCTAGAAAGGTGTCAACGGGGTTACGCCTCTGGGAAAACGAGGTTTACTTTAATTAGGTCCATGCGAAAGCACGGGGAACCTCCCTCAAAGTACTGACACTGGCCTGGCTGAAAGATCGACGAAGTTGTAGGGTGTAATTAATCCCGGCTAGTCTTTCCTTTTAGGGTTTGAAGGAAGATTTGATAAAAACCAGTGGGAGCCATCCTGATTAGATAAGATAATAACCAATCTGATCTTGCACGAGCATACGCTAAAGTGTTTTCTTCTCTCTCTCTCCAGGTAGCGACCATGTCAGGCCATAATCAAGATAATAATATGGATGTATTGACTGAACCCGCATGTTATACTGTGCAGGGGAACGTTGGACCCGTTCTTTCTTATAAAAGTTATGAGACTGAACAGGGAATAGGAGAATATCTAGATTCTCAAGCCGCCCAGAAGAACATGCATGTTGATGCATCTTCTAAAGGTGTGTTAGTTATTGAGAACTGTTTCTCAGTTCACCCTACGTCCTAGGTATTAGATACCGGATCAGGATCCCACATATGTAAATAGTTACATGGGCTACGAAAAGGTAAAGAACTTGGAAAAGGTGATCATTCCGTTCTAGTTGGGAACGGTGCAAATGTTGCAGCCAAAGAAGTTGGCGAATATCACCTAGTATTACCAAGTGGTGATACAATGATTCTGAATGAGTGCTATTATATACCGAACATGATGTGCAACATTATATCAGTTTCTTTATTAAGTAAAGAAGGATATAATTTTGTTGTACAGGATAATGTTATGAACATATTCCTAGATCAAAAGTTGATTGCATCAGGCTCGTTACATAATGGCATATTCATTCTAAATCAAAATACAGTCCTCAATATACAAAACACACACAAGAGGAAAAGTTCAGAAATGAACGAATCCTACTTGTGGCATTGTAGACTTGGTCATATCAATGCGACACGACTGGCTAAGTTACATAAGGATGGTTATTTGAATCCGTTCGAATTATCATCTTATGATACTTGCCATTCATGTCTCAAAGGAAAAATGAAGAAAGCTCCGTTTAGTGGACACGGAGAAAGAGTTACTGAACTCTTAGGACTGGTACATAGTGATGTATGCGGTCCCATGTCTACCCTTGCCAGGAACGGTTCTTCCTACTTCATTACATTCACTGACGATCTCTCTAGATACGGGCATGTGTTCCTATTGAAACATAAGTCTGATGCTTTTGAGAAATTCAGAGAATATAAGCACGAAGTAGAGAACCAAACGAGCAAAAGTATTAAGATCCTTCGATCTGATCGAGGAGGAGAATACTTGAGCAATGAGTTCCAATATTATCTAAAAGAGAATGGGATTCTCTCTCAGCTTACTCCACCTTATACACCACAGCACAACGGTGTATCGGAACGAAGGAATCGCACCCTATTAGATATGGTGCGTTCAATGATGAGTACAGCTGAGTTACCTATTTCCTTCTGGGGGTATGCGCTTGAGACAGCCATACACCTATTGAATATGTTTCCTACCAAATCAGTGCCTACCACTCCATATGAGATATGGAAAGGGAAGAGACCGTCTCTTAAGTATGTTAAGATATGGGGTTGTCCAGCCTATGTCAAAAGACAAAATCCGAACAAACTCGAGGCAAGATCAGTCTTATGTAAGTTTGTAGGATATCCCAAAAATTCACAAGGGTATATCTTCTACCACCCCGAGGAACAAAAGGTGTTTGTTTCTCGACATGCCACTTTCTTAGAAAAAGGTTTTCTTATGAAACAGATTAGTGGCATTGAGGTAGAACTGGAAGAGATTCCAGCAACACAAACTATAACAGAAGACTTGGTAGAACCAGAGGATTCAGTAGTACCCGACGAACCCCAGCCTCTCCGCCGATCTAGTAGGGTTTCTTGTCCACCTGAGAGATACTACGGTTTTCTCATTGACGGTGGAAGCGAGGATTGCATCATGGAGGATGATGACCCAACTAGCTTCGAGCAGGCCATCACGAGTAGGGACTCAGTGAAATGGCTGGATGCTATGCGGTCCGAGATGGAATCCATGTACACCAACAAAGTATGGACTTTGGAAGTTGCTCCTAAAGGGGTAAAACCCATTGGGAGCAAGTGGATCTTCAAGAAAAAACTTGGTGTAGATGGGAAAGTGGAGACTTTCAAAGCTAGACTTGTTGCAAAGGGTTTTCGTCAAAGACCGGGTGTGGACTATGACGAAACCTTTTCTCCAGTGGCTATGCTTAAATCCATCCGGATCATGCTTGCCATCGCTGCATATCATGACTATGAAATCTGGCAAATGGATGTTAAGACCGCCTTTCTAAACGGTGATTTAGAAGAGTGCGTGTACATGACTCAGCCAGAGGGCTTCGTAGACAGTGGGAGCAGCGGGAAGGTGTGCAAGCTGCTTAAATCCATTTATGGATTAAAGCAAGCATCGCGGAGTTGGAACATCTGCTTTGACGACGTTATCAAAGAGTTTGATTTCGTCAAAAACCCAGATGAACCTTGTATCTACAAGAAGGTAGCAGAGAGTAAGGTCGTCTTCCTCGTATTGTACGTAGACGACATACTCTTGATAGGAAATGATATTCCTATTCTGCAATCGGTCAAGCTCTTCTTATCACAAAGATTCTCAATGAAAGATCTTGGTGATGCCTCCTGCATATTGGGAATAAGGATCTATAGAGATAGATCCAAACGGATATTGGGATTGTCCCAATCCAGGTACATTGACACCATACTAAAAAGGTTTAGTATGAAAGAATCCAAGCGTGGGAACTTGCCCACGATCTCTGGAGTCACTCTCTCCAAAGAGATGTCTCCCAAGACTGATTTGGAGAGAGCTCGCATGCAAGGGATACCCTATGCTTCGGCTGTAGGCTCTATCATGTATGCGATGCTATGTACCAGACCCGATGTAGCATACTCACTAAGTGTAGTGAGCAGGTATCAAGCTGATCCTGGAGAGAGTCACTGGACAGCTGTGAAGAGCATTCTCAAGTACTTACGAAGGACTAAAGAGATGCTCTTGGTGTATGGTAATGGAGAACTCCAAGTGGAGTCCTTTACCGATTCGAGCTTCCAGAGTGATAAGGACGACTCTAAGTCGCAGTCGGGATTTGTCTTTACCCTTTACGGAGGGGCGG
The DNA here is from genome assembly GCA_030015575.1 of Agapanthus africanus. Lineage (NCBI taxonomy): Eukaryota > Viridiplantae > Streptophyta > Magnoliopsida > Asparagales > Amaryllidaceae > Agapanthus > Agapanthus africanus. Next base: position 415,919,381 of record JASDDO010000022.1, read on the forward strand.
TTAGCTGGAAGAGTTCCAAGCAGGAAACCGTGGCAGACTCGACGATGGAGGCTGAATACATCGCTGCCAACGATGCTGCTAAAGAGGCTGTATGGATCAAGAAGTTCATTACTGAACTTTGTGTGGTTCCATCCATTGAGCATCCAATACCTTTGTATTGCGATAACAATGGAGCGGTGGCTTTGGCCAAGGAACCCAGGTCCCATCAGCGATCCAGGCATATTCTGAGGCGGTATCACCTGATCCGGGAGATAGTTGATCGCCGGGAGATCAAGGTCAGGAGGGTTGACACGAAGAACAACACGGCGGATCCACTCACGAAGGCCATTCCCCTGATACAGTTTGAGAGACTCTTCGGGATGCTCGGTATGCGATACTACAGCAGCTGGCCCTAGTGCAAGTGGGAGATTGTTAGTTGTATGTATGCCCTAGAGGCCAGTATTGTACAGATGATGTATATTATATTGGATGCTTGGACATATATAGAGATGACTTTCTTGCTCGATATGATAGTATGCTTTCTGGTTACTCTTTATCTTAACATGTATACTAGTCTCTTTAAACTGTCTTATAGTTACATGTTGGTAAAGCCCTTAGGATGTGTACTTGACTACCTGGACTATGATGAAGATCATACTAGTGGGGACATGGTAGTCCATAAGTACATCCTTCATGGTCCCTAGTCGTGGGTGTATCGAGACGGGGCATCGATATACCAGTGTAGACTAGCGTATACGCTTCTCGACCCATGAGATGGGCGATGGATGATCCCATATCCATTGGTGTTTGACATCAGAGATGGTATACGGGTGCTTAGGGGAGACTGGGTACACTGGACGGACTCGCCGAGAACTCCCAGATGGTATTATACCTCACGTCAGATGGAAGTTCTCAGGTGATACTTGTGCAGGATTGTCTGTAGACCCGAGATCGTCATAGAGTCTTATGTGATTCCCACTGTGCTTTGATCTCCACCTTACCACGTCCATGAGGGCGTGCAAAACGGTGGTTTTTGGGTACAGTCCCGAGTCACATGGAGGCAATGAGCGATAGGAAGGGTTTCGTCTCTCCCGGTATTGGGGGTTGATGTTGCGCTGTGCTCGATTGGCCGTAACAGGGAAGTCCCTGGCCAGGGCTGATCAGAGATTTACTGGTAGGTGTTACCAGTAGTTTCTCGACCGGTTATGAGCCTCACATCGGCACGACTTATCGGTTATTGGGGTCTGACGTTTACCACCCCTAGACTTGATATGCGACATATAAGACGAACAGACCGGACTGTACGGTAAGTGTTACTGGTTGGATTCACAGGAGTGTGAGCGGGCTTGCTCGTCGATCTTCTGATCGCTCAGTACCCGGGTGGCCGTTACGTTTAGCAGACCGCTTGCGGCTTGTTGATGCTTGATATGATCATCATCTCTACCGGCGTATTGACGAGTCTTTAGAGTCCTACATAGAGGTTTCCTGGCTCAAGCGAAACGAAATAGGAGCGCATATGAGATATGTGCAGGACCGAGAATAATGCGTGTATGTGATACCGTATTCCATTCTCGCGATGTATGTATCGATTGGTTATATGCGATATAGCCTAGATATCGAATCAAGGATTGATTCGATAAGCCGATACATAGGATACTAGTCGGTTATATGCGATATGACCGGATCGTTAAATCAAGTGTTGATTTAATGATTTAATGTATAATTATATATTTGATATATTACTTTGCATAAACTAGTATTGGTTCACTTTAAATGGATTTTCTCACTTGATGTGCAAGTTGTATATGTGATATATTTTTGTGCACATGTTTGTATCATGTTTGATGCTACTTGCTCATTTGGTTAAGTGTAAAGAATTAAACCTTGGTTAAGTAAATGGTTAGGGTTTTTATTTATTCATTCTTTTATCTTTTTAATTTGGATTAAAAAGAAATGGCAAAAGAAAACAAAATGGTTGCTTTCATTCTTGAAGCTTGTTGAAGCTTCATGAAGCTTTGACCGAAGTGACCATTTTGTCTTCATGCTTAACCCTAACCATTCATCTAACCTTAGTCAATTCTCTACACCTAACCATGGTCTACATTATGATAAGTATTCATTTTCTTTTTCTTTTTGAATAACTTATCATATCTTTTCTTCTTCTTCATCATCTTCATAAAGAAGGAAAGCTTGACTTCATCAATGGCATCTTAAGCAAAAGTGTGTTAAATCCAATTCTAAAGTGAACCCACCTCCTATTTCTTCACCCTCTACCTCTTGCCAAGTAGTATAGGGTGTTTTCTTCACATGTTTCACAACTTGGTGAAGTTGGAGCTTGATCTTGTGTAACCTCGACGTAGATCATCTTCGGCACGAAGCCGACGACCTTGCCCGCCCATTTCTCCGATGAAGCCGATGTTTGAGTCCGGGATTCGAGACGGACAGCGAGAGGACGTCTACATGGAGCTAAGAAAGTGGAGAACCGGATCTACAAAGGTTGTAGCATCTCACTTTTAGTTAAGTTGTTAACTAGTTTCCTTTTTCGCCTAAAATTCTAGTTGACGATCCGTATTAGGGTTTCTCGGCACCCATAAAATTTAAAATTGGCATGGTTGATGACTTGTGAGACCTCTTGAGAGTGCCTAGGAACCCTACATATACGCGTCTAAAACCATCGCGACATGCCGCGATACGCTGGATCACAGAACCCACTCACGTATCGCGCGTATCGCGCGTATCGCGCAAACACAACGGACACAAAAACGATAAATAGTCCCAGATTTTCCTACAGGTAAGATATCACAAAACTATACATGCCAAAGACCTGGAAAACACAGCAGGGAACCTTACTCAAAACCCCAACACCCCAGTCCCCTTCTGGGCCGCAATTGGCGGCCGATATGAAGAATTTGGCGGCCTGGGTAGGGAGATAAGGGCTCGTGCTCTGGTGGTGGTATCTAGACCTAGGTATCATGTCCCAGTCTTCTCAATTTCACTCTGTAAGGTCCGGGTCCAAAGCAGATTCCAGATTGCCATTATATCGCTTAAAAACACTAATTTGCACAATTTAGAAACCTTAGGGTATTTTAGTGTAATCCGGGGTTAAACTTAGTTAAGTGACCCTAACAACACTTAAATAAACTAAGATAGCTAACACAATCAACAATTTACCACCCCATCTCACAAATCACCCTAAACTAGCACTAAATTCATAATTAACACGAACCGACACCAAACTACACACAAGCTAGCAATAAGGGAAATTGGGTATAAGAGTTATACCCTAAAGACCCCCAAGAAGCAGGTGAAAAAGTGTAGAAGAGCTTCTGCAAGTGCTGGGGTTCCTGTTGCTGCAGTGGCTGCTGCTTCTGATGATGCTGAAGCTGATGGTGCTGATGAAGATGGTTCTAGTGTTGCTGCTGCTGTCTTGTGCTGCTGTTGCTGAAGATGATGATGATGATGCTATTGTTGTTGTTGTTGTTGTTGTTGCTGCTATGGCTGCTGCTGCTGTTCTTGTTGTTGTTGTTGTTGTTGTGTTGTTGTTGCTGTTCTTGCTGTTGTTGTTGTTGTTGTGTTGTGTTGTTGTTGCTATTGCTGCTGCTGCTGTCTTCTGTGGGTGAGTGTGTGTGAGTGAGAGAGTGAGTGAAAAGAGAGAACAAAGTGAGAATTGAGAGGAAATGCAAAAAACCCCTCCACTCTCTTTCTCTTCCCTCATAATGAGGCATGGCTCACACCATGATGCCCATGCTCACTCTCTCTCTCTCCCAAAGTCAACCAATTTAAAATTCCATTTTAAATTCATTTTCATTTTAAATCTATCATGACTAATTACAACCATGACACTTAAACAAATATTAAACTAGATTAGGGAGAAATGGTTAGTTAACCATGGTTGCTAATCATGGTTTAGCCCCAAAAACAACCCTAGTTTACATGCACAAGTGTGTGTGCGCCTAACAAAATTCTAATAAAATACACAATAAATAGGATAAAATATTTAAAACCCAATTTGGTAAACTTTTTATTAAAAACCACACATTAAAAATATAATTAGCTACTGAACACATTCTAAGGTGTTACACTTTGGTAACGATGTGTCTTGCCTTTAATCGTCCAGTAAGTCACGGTATCTAGCTTGGGACTCTTCCAACATACCGTCCCTCCACTGAGGGTAAAGACAATGCCTGTGACTGACATTCAGTCGTCCTTATCACCCTGGAACTTTTCCAGTGATTCTCCCCAGGATCAATTGATATCATCTCACTACAACTAGTGAGTATTCTAACATCCAATTAGATCTATCTCATAGATCCAAAACCCAGGATTTAGTAGGTATCACTTTGATCCTATTTGGAGAATCATTGTGATAAGCGGAGATTGACCGAGCGTAGCATAGAAAACTCCTTCCCCATCAAGAGTATGTCATCCACGTACTCTACGAGGATCACCTCCATACTCCCTACTACTTTTTTGTATATACAAGGTTCATCTACCATTTTGATGAAGTCAAACTCTTTGACTACCACATCAAAACAGACGTTCTAACTCCGCGATGCCTGATCTATCACATAAAACATCTTGCACACGTTTCCGCTGCTCCCACTGTCTACGAAGCCCTCTGGCTGTGTACTTATAGACGCTCTCTTCCAAATCATCATTTAGAAAAGCAGTCATGACACCCAACCGCCAGATATCGTAGTCATGGTATGTAGCCGTGGCAAGTAGGATCTGGATGGACTTAATCATAGCTTTGAAAGTCTCAACTTTTCCATGTACACCAAGTAATCTTCTCAAGATATACTTGCTCCTGATGGGGATTTAACCCTTCAGATAAAGCAACCAAAGTCCATACTTTGTTGGTGTATAAGGATTCCATCTCAGATCGCTAAGCATCCAGCCATTCTTATAGAGTCCCACTCCTGATGGCCAGCTCGAAACTAGTTGGGTCATTATCTCATGATGCAATCCTTGCTCCCACTGTCATAGAGAAAATCGAAGTATCTCTCAGGTGGGTGAGGAATCCTACTAGATCGACGGAGAGGCTAAGGTTCGTTGGAAACTATTGAATCCTTTGGTTCTACCAAATCATCAGTTGCAGTTTGTATAGCTGGAACTCTTTCCAGTTCTACCTCATGACCAATAATTTCTTCACAAGAAATTCCCTTTCACAAAGGTGGCATGCTGAGAAACAAAACATCTTTTGTTCCTCTGTTTGGTAGAAGATATTCCCTTGCGAATGCTTGGGATATCCAACAAACTTCTACAGAACTGACTTTGCCTCGAGCTTGTCCGGATTATGCTTTTAGACATAGGCTGGACAACTCCAAATCTTAACAAACTTAAGATATGGGCTCTTCCCTTTCCATATCTCATATGAAGTGGTAGGCAACTGATTTGATCGGAACTCTATTCAATAGGTATGCAACTTCTCCAGTGCATAACTCCCAAAAGGAACTAGGTAACTCAGTAGTACTCATCATAGAGCACACCTTATCACATAGGGTGAGATTGCTCCGCCCCGATACACCGACGTGCTGTGGTGTATACGGAGGAGTAATGCTGAGAGAGAATCTCATTCTCCTTTAGAATAGTCCAGGAATCCTATGCTCAAGTATTCTCCTCTCTGATCACATCAAAGGACATAATACTTATACCCGTTTTGGTTCTCTACTTCTAACTTATATTCTGTGAATATCTCAAAAGCTTCGGACTTGTGTTTCAACAGGAACATATGTCTGAATCTTGAGAGATCATCAGAGAATGTAATGAAGTACAAAGAACCGGTCTTGGCATGTGTAGACAGGGAACTTTCATACATCAGCATGTATCAATCCCAAGAGTTCACTAACTCTTTCTCTGCTTTCAATAAACAGAGCTATGGTCATCTTATCTCTGTGACATGACCGACAAGTTTCACAAGATGTAAATTCAAACTAATTTAAATATGCATCTATATGTAACTTCAGCTAGTCGGGTCGCATTGAAATGACCTAGTCTACAATACCTCAAGAAGGATTCGTTCATTTCTGAACTCTTCCTCTTGTGTGTGTTCTGTATACTAAGAACTGTAGTTTGATTTAGAACGTCAATGCTTTTAGATAACGTGCCTGAACCGATCAACTCTTGATATAGGAAATGTTCAAAACATTATCCAACAATACAAAATTATATCCTTCTTTACTAATAAAGAGACTGATATGATGTTGTATATCAGGTTCGGTATCTAATGGCATTCGCTCAGAATCGATGTATTCTGGTAATACAGGGTGATAACTACCAACAGAATTGGCTGCAACACTTGCATCGTTTCTATCTCATGAAACTTATCACCTGTTCTCAGTTCTCTACCTATCTGTAGCCCATGTTACAAATTACATATGTGGGATCCTGATCCGGTATCTCATACCCAGGACGTAAAGGATACTGAGAAACAGTTCTCTGTAATGAACACACCTGAAGAAGATGCATCATTATGCACTTTCTTCGTTTGGGCGGCACGGGAATCCTGGTAATCCCCTATTTCCTGCTCGGTCTTATAACAGTTATAAGTTGGAGCGGGACCAACGTTTCCCAGCGCAGTATAACAAGCGGGTTCGGTCAATACATCTGTATTATTATCTTGATTAAGGAGTGACATGGTCGCTACTTGGAGAGAGAGAGAGAAGAAAACACTCTGCGTGCACTCTTGCAAAATCAGATTGGTTATTATTTTATCTAATCAGGATGGCTCCCACTGTTTTTATCAAATCTTCCTTCAAACTCTAAAAGAAAAGACTAGCCGGGATTAATTACACTCTACAATTTCGCCAATCTTTCAGCCAGGCCAGTGTCGGTACTTTGAGGGAGGTTCCCCGTGCTTTCGCACGGACCTAATTAAAATAAATCTCGTTTTCCCAGAGGCGTAACCCCGTTGACACCTTTCTAGACACCTACTTGATCGGCTAATTGTCCTGTGTAAAACTCTCCCAGGAGTAACAATTACTCGCAGTGGGTATCGGGATCCAACTATCTCATAGAAGGTATGCAATCTCATTGCAAATTTCAACGCTTGAAATTCCCGATAATATTTTGTCCCTACCGTCCCATGACCTTGACGCAGGCCAACAAACCATAGTGCTGTAGTCAAGTTCAACCCGTCATTTCTTGATTGAATTAAACCCACCCGCACGACCCTTGACGCAGGCCAACAAAGTCGCACGACTACCCTAATCCAATCTGCATCATATGCATAAGCAGATAAATACTATTTAGCTACCGCACACTACACCTTGACGCAGGCCAACAAACGTAGCACGAATACTAAGTAGGACTTATCCGAAATGACGGAGGGCTACGACAGGTTTTTCTGAAAACCTATTGCGTAATGAACTTGATATCGTTGTAGAATCGAGTTAATTTTGAAATGGAGTGATTTTGAGGCTTTCATTAGTTTTGCTAAAGAGGTCACTCCCGGTGAAGGGATCTCGGCTCTTTCCTTATGGAATAAGGTGAAAGATATATCATATATATCGCTATGCAAAGCAAAAAACTCAAAAAGCAATCAAAAACAAACCGAGTGTTGTAGCATCTGCAGGTTTTGCTAAAGAGGTCACTCCCGGTGAAGGGATCTCGGCTCTTTCCTCATCGAATAAGGTGCAGGATATATCATATATATCGCTATGCAAAGCAAAAGCTGTAGCTACCCTTTTTGAAAATTTGATTCTACAACATCTTTTAGGTTTCTTTTCTTTTTATTAATCTCATTAATAAATCACATCAGCTTATGCTTCCTAAGCATCACAGATAAATACGACGTACACTTATGCCATCCGCATTCGCCTAGATGTCCCCTCGTGCACCGTTAGGTTAGGTAACTAACGGCAGAAGCATAGTGTTTGGTCGCTGCTGGGTATTCATTTGTCGCATAGATAGATGAGTTAGTTTGGGACAGTCGTATTATCATTTTGGCCTAACGTCAAGATATGTACGGATGGGTTCAAATTAACAAGATAATGATGGGTAGAACTTGACATGTGACTTATGACATTTTGACCTAACGCCTAGGTCATAAGAGCATGGGGAAAAATATATATCGGGAATTTCTAAAGAAACTAAAATTTGAAAAGAGATGCATATCATTTGGAGTTTGATGAATGTTGGTACGATTCCTTCAACATTATCATACGATGATATTTGGATCCCGGTCCTACTGTGAGTATATGCTACTTATCAGGATATTCGTCACTTAACGATCAATGCTATAAACCAAGTAGGTGTCAAGAAAGGTGTCAGCGGGGTTACACCCCCAGAGAAAAGAGGTTATTTAATTAAGGAACTTCGTGAAAGCGTTGGAAAACCTCCCTCGAAGTACCGACACCAGCCTGGCTGAACGGTTAAGCAAGTATTGTACAGTGAGAATAGTCCTAGTTAATTCTTCTTTTATGGTTTGAGAAAGAATTCGAGAAACAGTGGGAGCCATCCAGTTTAGATAAATTAAAAACCACTCTAAATTTGCAAGAGCATCATGCTAAAGAGTTTTCTTCTCTCTCTCCTAATTGCAGCAACCCTGAAAATGACTGGACTTAAGTTACTTTTAGAGAAAAATATACTGACAGGGCCAAACCATAAAGATTGGCTACGGAATGTCAAAATGGCTTTGACCTACGACAAATTGGGGTACGTCCTCACCGCTAAGGCACCTGCTGTCCCTGGTCCCAAATCCAGTAATCCGGATAAGGAAATCCGCAAAACCTGGGATTTCGATTGCGCGAAAGCCAAATGCATCGTGCTTGCCTCGATGAACAATGAACATCAGAGGAGGCACGAGGATATGGAACTAGATGCCATATTTCTCCATACAAAAGAACTTTATGGAGAGCAATCTCGTATAGCAAGATACGAGACCTCTAAAAACTTGTTTCGAGCGAGGTTGGCTGTCGGATCATCGGTAGGAGAACATGTCCTAAAGATGATTGGCTACATAGAAGAGATCACAGACCTTGGGATGACTTTGGATAATGAGCTCTATACAGACCTTATTCTCCAGTCCCTTCCTTCAACATACGCCCAGTTTATTCTGAACTTCAACATTCAAAGAAAAGAAGTTGAACTTCCGGAACTCCTTAACATGTTGAGGAGTGCAGAGGGCACCTTGCAGAAGGCAAGGGAAACACCCGCTATGTTTGTTAGCGGTGCTTCTTCTTCCGAGTCCAAGGCTAGGGCAAAAGGAAGGAAAAAGAAGGCCGCCACCAAACCTAGAGAAGTTGTAAGTAAGGTGGGAGGGAAGGGAAAGAAAAAGTTTGCGGTACCGGTAGTGGCCCAGGATGAGTGCTTCCATTGTCACAGGAAAGGGCACTGGAAAAAGGATTGCAAGGCGTAGAACGCTAAGAACCAGGAACCGAAGCAAGCTGTGGCTTCGACTTCAGGTGTGTTTGTAATTGAGAATTGTCTGTCAATCAACTCTACTTCCTGGGTATTGGATACCGGATCAGGATCTCATATTTGCTTCATTGCAGGCACTGAGAAACCGTAGAGTGCTGAAGGATGGTGATATGACCCTGATGGTTGCTAACGGAGCTAGCGTGGGAGCTGTGTCCGTAGGGGATTATCACCTGGGATTGACGAGTGGACACATTTTGGTTTTACATAACTGTTTTTATGTACCCAGCTTAACGTGTAATATCATATTTGTTTCCTTGTTATCAAATAAAGGTTATGATTTCACGTTTGTAAGTGGTGTTGTTAACATCCACCTTAATCATAGTTTGATTGGGTCCGGTATATTGGAAAACGGTATATATGTGTTAAACCAACTCCAAATTTTCAATGTCCAGAACACACTAAAAAGAAAGTCTCCAGATTTAAATAAAGCTTTCTTATGGCATTGTAGACTGGGTCACATCAATGAGAGAAGGTTGACTAAGTTACATAGAGAAGAATATTTGGACTTGTTCGAATATCAAACCTATGCCACTTGTCAATCTTGTCTCAAAGGAAAGATGACAAAGACTCCATTTACTGGACATGGAGTAAGAGCGAGCGAGCTCTTAGGACTCATACACAGCGATGTATGTAGTCCAATGTCTACACATGCAAGAGGTGGTTTTTCCTATTTCATTACTTTCACGGATGATTACTCAAGGTACGGATTCATTTATCTGATGAAACATAAATCCGAGGCTTTTGAGAAATTCCAAGAGTATAAGAATGAAGTAGAAAACCAAACCGGCAAAAGTATAAAGACACTAAGATCTGATCGAGGTGGTGAATACTTAAGTACCGAGTTCCTAGGTTACCTAAAAGAGAAAGGAATTCTCTCTCAGATTACTCCTCCATACACTCCACAGCATAACGGTGTATCGGAGAGACGGAATCGAACCCTATTAGATATGGTACGTTCCATGATGAGTAATGCTGAGTTACCGCGATCTTTTTGGGGTTATGCGCTAGATTCAGCGGCATATCTTCTGAACAGGGCTCCAACCAAGACTGTGCCTACCATCCCATATCAGATGTGGAGTGGGAAGAAACCCCATCTTCAGCATATGAAGATTTGGGGATGTCCAGCTTTTGTTAAAAAGCAGCATGTGGACAAGCTCGAGGCACGATCAGTAAAATGTAAGTTTGTAGGATATCCAAAGAACTCCAAAGGATATTATTTCTATTACGCAGAGGAAAAAAAGGTTTTTGTTTCTCGTAATGCCCATTTTCTATAACAGCAGTTTTTAGAAAAGGGAATAAGTGGGAGCGAAATAGAACTGGAAGAAATTCCAGAACCACAAACTAATACTGAAAGTTTGGTAGAACAAGTAGTTCAAGAAGAACAGGACATTCCTGCACCCCTCCGCAGGAGTAGTAGGCCATCTCATCCGCCTGAGAGATACTACGGTTTTCTCATAGATGGAGATAGAGAGGATTGCATCATAGATGATGATGAACCAACTAGCTTCCAGCAGGCCATCCAGAGCGGCGACTCAGTATGATGGCTAGATGCAATGCGGACCGAAATGGAGTCCATGTACACCAACAAAGTATGGACTTTGGACTTTGCTCCAGATGGGGTAAAACCCATAGGATGCAAATGGATCTTCAAGAAAAAGATTGGTGTAGATGGACAGGTGGAAACCTATAAGGCTAGACTTGTTGCAAAGGGTTTTTTGTCAAATACCTGGTTTGGACTATGACGAAACTTTTTCTCCAGTGGCTATGCTCAAATCCATTCGGGTCCTTCTTGCTATTGCTGCCTTCCATGATTATGAAATCTGGCAGATGGACGTAAAGACGGCTTTTCTGAACGGAAATTTAGAAGAGTGTGTCTATATGGATCAGCCATATGGTTTCAATCAGAGTGGGAGCAGCGGGAAAGTATGCAAGTTGCTTAAATCCATTTATGGATTAAACCAGGCATCGCGAAGTTGGAACATCTGTTTTGATGAAACACTCAAAGAATATGACATTATCAAAAATCCAGATGAACCATGTATATATAGTAAAGCTGTAGCTAGAACTGTTGTATTCCTCGTCTTGTACGTGGATGACATTCTATTAATAGGAAATGACATTCCTATACTACAATCTGTCAAAGGATTCTTGTCACACAGGTTCTCCATGAAAGACCTGGATGATGCCTCTTACATTCTGGGGATCCGGATCTATCGTGATAGATCCAAGAGGATGTTGGGACTTTCGCAGTCCAGGTATATCGACACTGTACTGAAAAGATTCAGTATGGAAGATTCTAAGCGCGGTAATCTACCGACTTGTCACGGAATCACCCTATCCAAAGAGGTGTCTCCCAAGACTGATTTGGAAAGGGAACGCATGTCTATTATACCCTACGCTTCTGCGGTAGGCTCTATAATGTATGCGATGTTGTGCACCAGACCAGATGTAGCTTACGCACTGAGCGTGGTAAGCCGGTATCAATCAGACCCAGGGGAGAAGCACTGGATAGCAGTAAAGAACATTCTCAAGTACTTGAGAAGGACTAAGGAGATGTTCTTGGTTTACGGCAGAAAAGACCTCAAGATGGAGGTCTATGCTGATTCCGGCTCCCAGAGTGATAAGGACGATTCCAATTCCATGTCAGGTTATGTCTTTACCCTCAATGGAGGGGCGGTGTGCTGGAAAAGTTCCAAGCAGGACACCGTTGCTGACTCGACGATGGAAGTGGAGTATATTGCTGCTTGCGATGCCGCAAAAGAAGCAGTCTGGATGAAGAAGTTCCTAACAGAACTTCAGGTGGTTCCTACAATTGTTGATCCAATACCTCTGTATTGCGACAACAACGGAGCTATAGCTTTAGCGAAGGAACCAAGGTCCCATCAGAAGTCCAGACACATCTTAAGGCAGTATCACCTGATCAGGGAGATCATTGATCGTCAAGAGATCGAGGTTCGGAGAGTTGCTACTGAAGAGAACATTGCTGATCCATTCATGAAGGCCCTACCTCAGATTCAGTTCGAGAGGCTACTCGAGATCATCGGTCTTCGATATGCCAGTACATGGCCCTAGTGCAAGTGGGAGATTGTTAGTGTATATGCCCTAGGGGCCATTATTGTATCATACTAGTTTGTATATTACTTAATGGAAGCTTGGGATATTCATATGTATATAACAGTCTTGCTAAACATGGTAGTATGGTACTTGGTTTTTCTATCTTAATATCACTAGTAAAATAAGGAGTTGCCCCTACGGATAATATCATCCGTAGGGGCAATAAAAGTTTGGCCCTACGGATTAATACGTAGGGCAAAGTGGTTGCCCCTACGGTCGTTCAATATTTATTTAAAATTCATTAAATCTTAAAGTGTTTTTTGCCCCTACGGTGGCGCAAACCAAGCACCTACGGGTATATCCGTAGGGGCATATAAATAGGGATTTAAGAGATCGATCCTGTAACATTTCCAAAATAATAAAATATTATTTTTAGGAATTTTTATAATTTAATATTATTTTATTGATTATTTTAATATTAAATTAATAATTAAATGCAAATAAATGGAGAAAAATTATGGAAAATTCTAAAATGGGTTATTTATTGGAATTATGCCATTTTTAAGTGTTTGTGATCAATTATATGCTAATTTAGTGCTAATCGCGATTAAAAATCGCTAATCGGATTTTTTGGCTTTTTGTGCAAAATTGTGCACATATCATTTTTGGACTTGTGTTACATTTTTCTAGCCATGTTACTTTGGGTTTACTATTGGTGTGAGAAGGAATTGGATTAAAAGAAAAAGGAAAAGAAAAGTAAAAGAAAATGAGAAATGGGTATGGTGTGAGAGTGAGGGTAGGTGAGGGTGTTTGACTTAGCCATTTCCCTTGGTTTTCCTCTCAGTTCCTCCCCCTCATCCTTGTGCTGCTGCTGCTGCTCCCTTCTTTCCTCTTCCTCCTTCTTCAAATCCCCCAAAATACACCATTAAAACTAACTCAAAACCTCACACTCATTTCACAAAACATGCACACAAGCCCAAGATCTATGCTTTGGACCAAGAAAGATGTCGTTTTGGTGCTGTTGAGGATTCATGAGTCTCTTGTGAGGTAATTTCTTCACAATTAGAGTGTTAATTCTTGTGCTTAGGCTTCAATTCAAGTTTCATATCGATATCGTGTGATTTTGAGCACTTTGGACAAAACTAGAGAGGGTTAGGGTAAAGTTGAGATGTGGCTGTGCAATTAGACTCTAATGGTAACCTTAGACCCTATTTTGACCAAGCCCCTGACCTGACACAACCTGAAACCCAAAAATACGGAATTACGGGACTTTCATGTCGGTTTGTGAGTGTTTAGAGTGTGCAGGGAAATCTGGAATGTACTGGGACTTTTTCAGGAAAATTTAAACAACACCAGGGACCCAATTGAGACCATAGGAGGCCACCCTGACCAGACGGACCCCATTGGGCATAAGGGGGCCGGCCAGGCCGGTTTTGGGAGTGTTATGGCCGGCCAAGTAGTGATGGAATGTTTCGGGGTTGGTCCAGTAGCTCAAATACATCATATGCATCACCCTGGACTTGTTTATTTGGCTAAATTTGACCCGAGGTGAAATCTGGAATCGTTTTCTTGGGTTGCTGCCTTACTTTCAGTATTTGGTTTTACGTATTTTGATTTCCATATTTTGGTGTTTGTACGTTATCTCGATCGTGTGATGTTTGTACGACTGCATCGAGTGATTTCGGGTTGTTTTGCGAAGGTTAACCGTAGGTTCTAACCTATAAGCCTTTTAGCGTATCGTATTGGTTTTAGCGTGCCGTTTTAAGTTTTGATTTGATTTTGATGCGATACGATACGTGTGATATGTGTAGGTACCTCGCGACGATCCGAGGCGATGCAGAAGATGACGGTGATATCGACACCGACACGCAGGATACAGGTGAGTAGATTTATATCTACGGGGAGAAGTCGGGTGGATGGCGTATAGCACCACCGCAGTGTGTAGTGTTGTATACGAATACGTATACACACGTATATTATTATGTGTGGTTTAGATTAGTGAGGGAAATAATGGTGTTTTGATGATAAGAATGTATTGGTTTAGTATAGTGCGAACCCTAGAGTAGTGGTTGCACCCACACATACATTTACACACATTCTTGCATTCATTCTTTCATTTGATGGTGCGTATATCTACACATGGGTATGGGACTATGTGTTCATATACGGGTTGATGATGATACGTGGGTTTGAGATGATACTTGATGTGAGGCCGTGAGATCGGCGATGTGACATAGTTGCCTTTGAGGTGTGATATGATAGTTTTAGCGGGCCTTTGGACATGTGCTTTACCCGCATTCATACTTTGATAGATGGTATCGATTTGTACTAGACTTAAAGTAGTACCCCAGATTGTGCGATCTGATGATAGTGATACCTGATATGTGATGAGATTGGGTGATATTGACCCCTACCCAGCTATTAGGATGCCGTACGACGATCTACCGTACGAGCCGATATTGATGATAGATCCGCACTCATAACTCGAGGATATCTTACGATATGTTATTGAGGCGGGATCACCGACTATCATATCTATATATATATACCGACTCAGATTTAGGTGGTTTCATACCCCTCCTGTCTAGATTACTTGGTAGACATTAGACTAGACCGAGTCATACCCATTTCAAAACTAACGAATCGGGGATATTTTAAAGATAAGCAGAAGGGTTATACGGATATTTTCAAAAGACGTATCTTTTCATAAAAACACCGTAGCCCCTATTTTCAAAACCCTATGATTCGTGTTATTTCAAAAGGCACCATTTGTAGGACTTATAATAGATTAATGCAGATTAGTTATAGTTGCGTCTAGTATTCAGCTTTCGCTCATTTTTGTGGTTCGTTTCGCATCGCATGCTTATATTATGTTTCGTACTACATTATTGATATCATGCTGTTAGGACACCAGCACCATTACCGATGATGCGTATGTACCACGTACACTTACTTGTCGGCTCATACACATCTTCATCGGTAATTGCCTTGCCACGTACACTTTAGAAATACTATTGCATTGACATAGGTTGTTAGCTAATAATTTAGACAGGATGTTAGTGTACTCGCCTTATATGCTAGATTAGACATCGTAGTTATTACCTGCTACTTCATGCATATTGTTATTCATTGTTATGCCGCATTCATGGATTCTCATGCATATATTCACTATCTTACGTGTTATTGAGGTTTTGGATTTGGATTTCCGTGAGATTTTCTGGATTTGAAGGAAAACCGCAAAAACACAAATAAACATTTTCTCTCTTTTAAAATAAAAGTGTGGTTTTCCCATGATGTATGAGTCGTCCACCATGAGTTTGCTGATGGATTTGGAAACCCGATTCGAGGAGACGGATGAACCGTTTCGGGTACATGGTGGACCCGGTGCGGTACCCCGGGGCAAGAGAAATGTGGTGATGACGTTGAGCCTGGCAGGGGAGTACTACCTACCGGTGATTTTACCCGACGCGTCGGATATCCGGAGGATACCGTCGTGGTCTTGAGATTGATGGTAGGGGCCGATCTGGACTGACGGCGCCCTAGATTTTGTGATTTAGACATTGAGATTTCGAGATACAGAGTTATCGAGATACTGAGACTTATGTTTTGTGCCGATGCTGGGCACAGTTTTCATGATGTTTTCGAGTGCCGATGCTGGGCACTCCGGTTCCATGATATTGATGTGTCGCGAGGGACACGGGTGGATTATATCCTCATATTTCCATGCACAGGCTTGTGATATTTATATACTTGCATGATGATTATCGTCAGTGGGTGACGAGTGGACGGGATCCACGTGTGTGCAGATTTGATGACATTGTTTATACCTCATATTCATGACATGCTATTACCTGAGGCACTAGCACGAGCACTTGGCACTTCATTCATGTATAGAGATTACATTGCCAGTTTAGCATGCTTCAGCTTTATTCATATTGAGGTTATTTATATCTGATCGTATTGACCTAGGATGGGTCATGCATTCGATCTCTGCTTGTAGATATCTTTCTATTCACGAGTTGGCAACTCACCCCCGTTGTGCCCCAGTTCTTGCAGGTTTGCCGTACAGTTCCATAGCGGCATTTCTGGCACACTGCTTCCTTTTGGGTGACTTGCTTGGATAGGTGGGTTCTTTTGTATCAGAACCGCTATTGTATTTGCATTATTCATTGTATCTAGAATTGTCCATCAACCAAAACTTGTATATTCTTTCAGACTCAGACTTCAGTGTCGTATTATTTCGACCTTAGAGTCGCGCTTGTAGTATTGCGGTTTTCTTGCTTTTGGAGCTTTCTTTTCAGTTTAGATCCTCGCCCTTTGGCGTTGTATATTGTTGTTGCTTATGTGGTTGTGACCGTCGATTGACGAAGAGCTAGCTCCCGCTTGGGGATGCCTTTTGTCATGTTATATATATTGTTCTTGTTGTACCCCGTTCGGGGCCAGTTTTTACAAAAGAAACTCTGCCGAAATTTTCAGGAAAAAAAAATTGCACATTTTAAAAATTCATATTCGGCTTAGTTATTTAAAAAACTTGATTTTCAAACATGTTTTCTTTACCTATTAAAACCAGTTTCTTTACTTATTCTTAAAAATGGTTTTAGATTTCTGGGCTTTTGGCTTACTTGGATCAGATGGAGTCCTATAGACTTCATAGGATTCAAGGGCCAGTCACGTGCTCTTTCGGGTCGTGACAAAGTTGGTATCAGAGCGCTAGGTTGACCTTGATTCGAGTCTAAGTTTGACTATGTGGAGCCTAGGGCGTTACTTATATACGGAACTTAGGCTTGACCTTACGGAACTTAGACTTGGTCGAGGGGGCATTAGACCCGAACTTTCTTCGCGTAGGATGACCCTTGGTTGATGGAATAGGTGACTAAAGTAGAGTGACGTACCGTTGGTATGTTCCGCGGCATACTTACGACACGCCACTCCGCTTAAGAAACCTTAGGTTGTACATTTCCTTGCATTGTGTCATATTCTTTCCTATGATCTATCTTCATCGATACTGGTTATGGTTTTGCTGCCGCGATTGCATGGGCAGAGTGAGCTACGGCCCGAGTTGTGTCAGCATGAGCTCGTCGGGGACGAGGGCTGACCGGGGCGTGATTCCAGAGACATACGGTTGCATTGAGGCTTCGTATTTTGTGTTTCCGCACTTTGAGCGTTTGACAGATCGCTGTTGCGAGATTTCTAGGACGTACCGGTCGATACCAGAGGATTGAGCCACTGATAGAGGCCAGCCAGGATGTGATGACTGTTGAGATATCTTTTATCCAGGATGATTGAGGCGCTGTTCAGCGTACGGACGAATGAGCCAGTTGTTGCTGCGAATGATGAGATATCGCCCAGATGATTGGAGCTACTGCAGCCTGAGCATATTCTTAGAGATATGATAACGAGTCGCTAGTCACCGAGGAGTAATGACTAGGACATGTGGTTCGTTCGCTTACCCCGATGCGAGGTCATCAGGTAGATTGATTCCAGCTAGAGGCGACTTCACGCAGATTCGTTGAGAGTCGATTGAGACGATCGAATGTCAGGAACCTATTTTCCAAGTTTAAAGTATACGGAAAGACATGCAGGTGATTCTATGGACCCTCTAGAAGAATGAAACCCTAACTCGACTTAATGACCGTGTGAAAGCCTTTGAACCTTAGGGTTTGCGGCGGTTCCTCGGCGCCATTAGTGAGGCTTGGGTTTGCCCTTCTACGGCTGGACCACCGACGCTGTGGCATGTACTCGATACTATTAAACTATACCCGAGATGTGAGCTCTTGGGGGATTATGAGGTTCTGACGAGTCGATCGTATGGTTAGACATCTTTCGGATATTGTGATGGGACACTGCTTGGGAGACTCCAGATGCGAGCATAGCCGTCGGAGCGCAGTTCGTGTAGCCACGATGAGATGAGTCCGAATCAGTCAACATTGGAGCAAGGTGGAGTAAGGAGTTTGCATGAGATTTCGACGAGGAGGCATTCCTTTTTGCAGACATTAGAGATCTGACATGCACGTTGAGGACGTGATCGGCTAGATATCTTCTACTGAGTGAGGAAGATACCGAGTTCGTGATTTCGAGTCCGTGTTGGAGACTTCGGATGGACCGTAGCCGAAGGCATTGCAGTGCGCAGATAGAGACGCGATATCGAAATGGACGACGATACAGACAAGCGGGACCAGAGGTTCGTGCGAGACGCTGATGAGCTGTCATTATTTTCCGTCGAGACCAGAGGTCAGATGTGCTTACAGAGGCGCTGGGATGCGACCAATTCCCGAGGAAATGCTGTGCTGAGGACACAGATGTCCATTGGACGAGAAGAGATTATGCGAGAGTACCAGCCTCCGTGCAGATCGGCATAGGCAAGATCGGCAGAGACTTTGAGCAGGATTCCTTCCAGGACACCACTGCAATGACGTTTGCACCCAGGATCAGATATGTGATGTGCATTCAGAGAGCCGGAGGCCAACGCCAGTAACATATTGCGTTACGAGCAGTCGTGAGGATTGACCGAGAGATTTCCAAAGAAGTGCCAGAACGGAATCGTTCCTGTCAGCACTCCTGACCGGGCCGGTGAGCCGATGGATTGCGAGATTGGTAATCTACAGGAAGATCAGGAATCAGAGGCAGAGGACGCCGGCCGCGAACAAGAGGCAAGTGGAGATCTTGCGCCGCTAGAATTGGATGTACCGGCACCTGCTCGACATCGAGGGAGGATATACCGATGACAATATTTATGATTTGTGATTTTGAGATTTGACTATTATGTATCTGTCACTTTGGGATTTTCGGTATTTTGGCGATCCGTTTTCATGATTTGGTTTCGATGACTGAGTTCTATGATTTCTGTTTTCGTGCACCATGATTGCACTTATTGGATATTTATACCTTGTGCATAGTTATTATTCTTGAGGTATTGATTGTGATTTCGTGCCTATTATATGCCGGTGATTTGATTTGTGCTTCCAGCATAGTTTTCATGCATTCTGGTGTTTTGATTTGATTTGTGCACGCTGATGCACACGGTTGTGAGATTTTCCTTTGCGGTACACTTGATTTTGGATTGAGCCGCATTATATATTGTCGATTTTGACCCTGATATTGATGACTGATTCTTGCACTCCGTGCTCTTGGTTGGACTTGCGTATGTTCGACGTTTGCTATGGGATTTTGTGATTTCGTGCATGTTGAGTGCGCAGGGTTTGGATTTTCATTCGTGCACGATGGATGCACCGATTTGGATTTTCGCGCTTGTCGGGCGCATGTCTTGAGATACGATTTTGGTGCACACCCGATGCACTAAATCGAGGTTCTTCGTGCATGTCAGATGCACCGGATTTGTGGCTGTCAGGCATACACGTTGCCTATGACAGATGCTTCGTGCACACCCGTTGCACCTAGATGTTGATTTGTGCACCTGTTTAGCACATATATGGATTTTTGATTTCTGTGCGCACCAGACGCACAGGATTGTGTTATGTATATTTTTGAGATTTATTCCTTTTGGAGCAGTACATTTTTATGATATTGGATATTTGCTTTCATACTGAGCAGGACTAGTCAGAGGACAGTACCTGGATATATTTTGCATGCATTGATAGTCAAAGGGATTTCCAAGGAGCGAGCTATAGTCTCGATATATATATATATATATATACTTACGTGTCCGATATGACACGAAACGTTTAAAAAAAACGGGGAAACCCTTCGGATTGTTTTCAAAACGGCGGAACGTGCTTATTAAACCAAGGATATATATATAGTTATTTTCTCATGAAGAACGTCCGCCTCTGTGCAGTGTTATGCGCATCGCGCGGCGATTTTAAAAGATTTGGCATGCTTTTACATCAGCTATTCACATGTATAGTTTTGATCCATATCATATTGGTTTTGTATTGGATTTGACATTGTGTTTTTACCTTGACTCCGATGATTGCGGGATGCTTGATGGAGCGTTGTTTTTGAGTTATCTGCTCATTACTCCTGCGCATGCATTGCGCTGTGATGTTTTTTGTATTGATGAATTCGGAGCCCCGACGACTTAAATTAGTATCGAAATGTTTTTAGTACTTGGGGGTTTTAAATTTAAATTCGGGGACCGAATTTCTTTAAGGGGGGTAGATTGTAACATTTCCAAAATAATAAAATATTATTTTTAGGAATTTTTATAATTTAATATTATTTTATTGATTATTTTAATATTAAATTAATAATTAAATGCAAATAAATGGAGAAAAATTATGGAAAATTCTAAAATGGGTTATTTATTGGAATTATGCCATTTTTAAGTGTTTGTGATCAATTATATGCTAATTTAGTGCTAATCGCGATTAAAAATCGCTAATCGGATTTTTTGGCTTTTTGTGCAAAATTGTGCACATATCATTTTTGGACTTGTGTTACATTTTTCTAGCCATGTTACTTTGGGTTTACTATTGGTGTGAGAAGGAATTGGATTAAAAGAAAAAGGAAAAGAAAAGAAAAAGAAAATGAGAAATGGGTATGGTGTGAGAGTGAGGGTAGGTGAGGGTGTTTGACTTAGCCATTTCCCTTGGTTTTCCTCTCACTTCCTCCCCCTCATCCTTGTGCTGCTGCTGCTGCTCCCTTCTTTCCTCTTCCTCCTTCTTCAAATCCCCCAAAATACACCATTAAAACTAACTCAAAACCTCACACTCATTTCACAAAACATGCACACAAGCCCAAGATCTATGCTTTGGACCAAGAAAGATGGCGTTTTGGTGCTGTTGAGGATTCATGAGTCTCTTGTGAGGTAATTTCTTCACAATTAGAGTGTTAATTCTTGTGCTTAGGCTTCAATTCAAGTTTCATATCGATATCGTGTGATTTTGAGCACTTTGGACAAAACTAGAGAGGGTTAGGGTAAAGTTGAGATGTGGCTGTGCAATTTGACTCTAATGGTAACCTTAGACCCTATTTTGACCAAGCCCCTGACCTGACACAAACTGAAACCCAAAAATACGGAATTACGGGACTTTCATGTCGGTTTGTGAGTGTTTAGAGTGTGCAGGGAAATCTGGAATGTACTGGGACTTTTTCAGGAAAATTTAAACAACACCAGGGACCCAATTGAGACCATAGGAGGCCACCCTGACCAGACGGACCCCATTGGGCATAGGGGGGCCGGCCAGGCCGGTTTTGGGAGTGTTGTGGCCGGCCAAGTAGTGATGGAATGTTTCGGGGTTGGTCCAGTAGCTCAAATACATCATATACATCACCCTGGACTTGTTTATTTGGCTATATTTGACCCGAGGTGAAATCTGGAATCGTTTTCTTGGGTTGCTGCCTTACTTTCAGTATTTGGTTTTACGTATTTTGATTTCCATATTTTGGTGTTTGTACATTATCTCGATCGTGTGACGTTTGTACGACTGCATCGAGTGATTTCGGGTTGTTTTGCGAAGGTTAACCGTAGGTTCTAACCTATAAGCCTTTTAGCGTATGGTATTGGTTTTAGCGTGCCATTTTAAGTTTTGATTTGATTTTGATGCGATGCGATACGTGTGATATGTGTAGGTACCCCGCGATGATCCGAGGCGATGCAGAAGATGACGGTGATATCGACACCGACACGCAGGATACAGGTGAGTAGATTTATATCTACGGGGAGAAGTCGGGTGGATGGCGTATAGCACCACCGCAGTCTGTAGTGTTGTATACGAATACGTATACACACGTATATTATTATGTGTGGTTTAGATTAGTGATGGAAATAATGGTATTTTGATGATAAGAATGTATTGGTTTAGTATAGTGCGAACCCTAGAGTAGTGGTTGCACCCACACATACATTTACACACATTCTTGCATTCATTCTTTCATTTGATGGTGCGTATATCTACACATGGGTATGGGACTATGTGTTCATATACGGGTTGATGATGATACGTGGGTTTGAGATGATACTTGATGTGAGGCCGTGAGATCGGCGATGTGACATAGTTGCCTTTGAGGTGTGATATGATAGTTTTAGCGGGCCTTTGGACATGTGCTTTACCCGCATTCATACTTTGATAGATGGTATCGATTTGTACTAGACTTAGAGTAGTACCCCAGATTGTGCGATCTGATGATAGTGATACCTGATATGTGATGAGATTGGGTGATATTGACCCCTACCCAGCTATTAGGATGCCGTACGACGATCTACCGTACGAGCCGATATTGATGATAGATCCGCACTCATAACTCGAGGATATCTTACGATATGTTATTGAGGCGGGATCACCGACTATCATATCTATATATATATACCGACTCAGATTTAGGTGGTTTCATACCCCTCCTGTCTAGATTAGTTGGTAGACATTAGACTAGACTGAGTCATACCCATTTCAAAACTAACGAATCGGGGATATTTTAAAGATAAGCAGAAGGGTTATACGGATATTTTCAAAAGACGTATCTTTTCATAAAAACACCGTAGCCCCTATTTTCAAAACCCTATGATTCGTGTTATTTCAAAAGGCACCATTTGTAGGACTTATAATAGATTAATGCAGATTAGTTATAGTTGCGTCTAGTATTCAGCTTTCGCTCATTTTTGTGGTTCGCTTCGCATCGCATGCTTATATTATGTTTCGTACTACATTATTGATATCATGCTGTTAGGACACCAGCACCATTACCGATGATGCGTATGTACCACGTACACTTACTTGCCGGCTCACACACATCTTCATCGGTAATTGCCATGCCACGTACACTTTAGAAATACTATTGCATTGACATAGGTTGTTAGCTAATAATTTAGACAGGATGTTAGTGTACTCGCCTTATATGCTAGATTAGACATCGTAGTTATTACCTGCTACTTCATGCATATTGTTATTCATTGTTATGCCGCATTCATGGATTCTCATGCATATATTCACTATCTTACGTGTTATTGAGGTTTTGGATTTGGTTTTCCGTGAGATTTTCTGGATTTGGAGGAAAACCGCAAAAACACAAATAAACATTTTCTCTCTTTTAAAATAAAAGTGCGGTTTTCCCATGATGTATGAGTCGTCCACCATGAGTTTGCTGATGGATTTGGAAACCCGATTCGAGGAGACGGATGAACCGTTTCGGGTACATGGTGGACCCGGTGCGGTACCCCGTGGCAAGAGGAATGTGGTGATGACGTTGAGCCTGGCAGGGGAGTACTACCTACCGGTGATTTTACCCGACACGTCGGATATCCGGAGGATACCGTCGTGGTCTTGAGATTGATGGTAGGGGCCGATCTGGACTGACGGTGCCCTAGATTTTGTGATTGAGACATTGAGATTTCGAGATACAGAGGTATCGAGATACTGAGACTTATGTTTTGTGCCGATGCTGGGCACAGTTTTCGTGATGTTTTCGAGTGCCGATGCTGGGCACTCCGGTTCCATGATATTGATGTGTCGCGAGGGACACGGGTGGATTATATCCTCATATTTCTATGCACAGGCTTGTGATATTTATATACTTGCATGATGATTATCGTCAGTGGGTGACGAGTGGACGGGATCCACGTGTGTGCAGATTTGATGACATTGTTTATACCTCATATTCATGACATGCTATTACCTGAGGCACTAGCACGAGCACTTGGCACTTCATTCATGTATAGAGATTACATTGCCAGTTTAGCATGCTTCAGCTTTATTCATATTGAGGTTATTTATATCTGATCGTATTGACCTAGGATGGGTCATGCATTCGATCTCTGCTTGTAGATATCTTTCTATTTACGAGTTGGCAACTCACCCCCGTTGTGCCCCAG
Organism: Agapanthus africanus; assembly: GCA_030015575.1. Lineage (NCBI taxonomy): Eukaryota > Viridiplantae > Streptophyta > Magnoliopsida > Asparagales > Amaryllidaceae > Agapanthus > Agapanthus africanus. The sequence continues at coordinate 415,943,601 of JASDDO010000022.1, forward strand.
TTCTTGCAGGTTTGCCGTACAGTTCCATAGCGGCATTTCTGGCACACTGCTTCCTTTTGGGTGACTTGCTTGGATAGGTGGGTTCTTTTGTATCAGAACCGCTATTGTATTTGCATTATTCATTGTATCTAGAATTGTCCATCAACCAAAACTTGTATATTCTTTCAGACTCAGACTTCAGTGTCGTATTATTTCGACCTTAGAGTCGCGCTTGTAGTATTGCGGTTTTCTTGCTTTTGGAGCTTTCTTTTCAGTTTAGATCCTCGTCCTTTGGCGTTGTATATTGTTGTTGCTTATGTGGTTGTGACCGTCGATTGACGAAGAGCTAGCTCCCGCTTGGGGATGCCTTTTGTCATGTTATATATATTGTTCTTGTTGTACCCCGTTCGGGGCCAGTTTTTACAAAAGAAACTCTGCCGAAATTTTCAGGAAAAAAAATTGCACATTTTAAAAATTCATATTCGGCTTAGTTATTTAAAAAACTTGATTTTCAAACATGTTTTCTTTACCTCTTAAAACCAGTTTCTTTACTTATTCTTAAAAATGGTTTTAGATTTCTGGGCTTTTGGCTTACTTGGATCAGATGGAGTCCTATAGACTTCATAGGATTCAAGGGCCAGTCACGTGCTCTTTCGGGTCGTGACAGATCCCTGCGCTGATTATTTCTTTTTCCTATTCTCGCGCGAAACCAAATTTTCCCAAATCGAGATCGTCGTCACCGCCGCCGCCGCAGTGATCTCGTCGTCACCGAATCCAAGCCGAATCGTCGTCGCCACACCTGCGCAGTGATCTCGTGGTCGCCACCGTGCTCCGTTCTCGTTGTCGCCACCGCCCTTGTCGTCGCCGATTGCGTCTCCGTCGTCGCCTACAGGTAATTAGTTAAACATTATTATAATGATGTTAGGGTAGCGATCAATGAGGGTTAGGATTAGGTATCGGTTGTGGTTAGGGTTAGGATTAGGGTTAGGGTACGGGTTCGATCGGCGGTTGGGGTTCGACGACTGGTGTTGGTGTTAGGGTTAGGGTTAGGGTTTCGGTTGGGGTTTGGTGTTGGGGTTGGGGTTCGGCTGGGGCTGGGTTGGAGTTAGGGTTAGGCCGGGTTAGGGTTTGGTGTTGGGTTGGGGTTCGGCTGGGGCTGGGTTGGGGTTAGGATGAGTTGGAGAGATTGAAGGCGAGCTGGGTTTTGGGAGAAGAGAAGGAAATGGCACTGCTTGCTGCTTCAATTTTTTGATATAGATAGATAAGGTTCTTTTGGGATTTTGGAGGGGTTTTAATTTGGGGGAAATAAATAGCTTTGGAGATGAAATGGGGCATTTCGGTAATTTGATTCTCTGTTGCAAATATTATTTATCAATATATTTAATTATATATATTAAATAAAATAAAGTAAACTATAAATAATATGAAACCAATATATGATACTCGATGATGATATGAAACCTTCATATTCCCATCGATACCCGTATATGAAACTAAAAGCGCCACTTAGTCCCCGTCTATCGGTTAACATACGTGCGATGCTCGTCGTGACCTAGAACTATACGAAGGTTGTTAAATATCGGACAGTATAGCTCGATACTAACAACCGTCGTATAGTCTACGCGAAGAGAAAATTCAATCGTATAATTACCCATAGATTTGTCCCGTGTGGACAAGTTAAGAATGTATAAAGCAAACGCCTTCATTCACTTGTGTTTTCATCCGTTTCGAGATATTTCGTCGGTACCTTTCCGCTGGTTCTCCGTGTACAAAGATAGATTAGATGTTCATTTCAACGTTGTTTCACATCTTTGAAATGATTATCTATTCTATTACAGTGTACTCGGAGAACAGCGGGGAGATGCTGCCGAAATTTACTCGAAACGGTTGAAAGCACAAGTGATGGGCGTTCGCTCTATACATTCTTAATGGGATAGAAGCCTACCCCCGACAGCCGGAACACATACATACAAACGCATAATTAGAGAGCGACTCGAGATGTTCGGGTTAAAACCAATATATGATACTCGATGATGATATGAAACCTTCATATTCCCATCGATACCCGTATATGAAACTAAAAGCGCCACTTAGTCCCCGTCTATCGGTTAACATACGTGCGATGCTCGTCGTGACCTAGAACTATACGAAGGTTGTTAAATATCGGACAGTATAGCTCGATACTAACAACCGTCGTATAGTCTACGCGACGAGAAAATTCAATCGTATGGTAACCCATAGATTTGTCCCGTGTGGACAAGTTAAGAATGTATAAAGCAAACGCCTTCATTCACTTGTGTTTTCATCCGTTTCGAGATATTTCGTCGGTACCTTTCCGCTGGTTCTCCGTGTACAAAGATAGATTAGATGTTCATTTCAACGTTGTTTCACAGCTTTGAAATGATTATCTATTCTATTACAGTGTACTCGGAGAACAGCGGGGAGGTGCTGCCGAAATTTACTCAAAACGGTTGAAAGCACAAGTGATGGGCGTTCGCTCTATACATTCTTAATGGGATAGAAGCCTACCCCCGACAGCCGGAACACATACATACAAACGCATAATTAGAGAGCGACTCGAGATGTTCGGGTTAAAACCAATATATGATACTCGATGATGATATGAAACCTTCATATTCCCATCGATACCCGTATATGAAACTAAAAGCGCCACTTAGTCCCCGTCTATCGGTTAACATACGTGCGATGCTCGTCGTGACCTAGAACTATACGAAGGTTGTTAAATATCGGATAGTATAGCTCGATACTAACAACCGTCGTATAGTCTACGCGACGAGAAAATTCAATCGTATGGTAACCCATAGATTTGTCCCGTGTGGACAAGTTAAGAATGTATAAAGCAAACACCTTCATTCATTTGTGTTTTCATCCGTTTCGAGATATTTCGTCGGTACCTTTCCGCTGGTTCTCCGTGTACAAAGATAGATTAGATGTTCATTTCAACGTTGTTTCACAGCTTTGAAATGATTATCTATTCTATTACAGTGTACTCGGAGAACAGCGGGGAGGTGCTGCCGAAATTTACTCGAAACGGTTGAAAGCACAAGTGATGGGCTTTCGCTCTATACATTCTTAATGGGATAGAAGCCTACCCCCGACAGCCGGAACACATACATACAAACGCATAATCAGAGAGCGATTCGAGATGTTCGGGTTAAAACCAATATATGATAATATGAAACCTTCATATTCCCATCGATACCCATATATGAAACTAAAAGCGCCACTTAGTCCCCGTCTATCGGTCAACATAACGTGCGATAATTTATTCTTTTCAACGAAAAACGCACACACAAAGCATATACATGGATTTTCTCCTTTGTCAGTAACTATCCCGTTCTTATATTTCTCAATATAGTCAGCATAACCTACAATTTATATGTTATTCAGTCTAACATGGCCCATGAGTACGTCAGAGTTAAGGACTGGATGTATGTGGATTGGAAACAACGTATGCAACCCAAGTTTGTCGCAGGAGTTGCTGCTTTCCTTGAATTTGCACGAGCACATAATAAGATCATAATAGAGAAGATTCTCTGTCCGTGCGATAGATGTGGCAATAAGTACTGGCAGAAGGTAGAATTGGCAGAGCTTCATATTGTAAAACATGGGTTTACTAGACTTTATTCAATTTGGAAATATCACGGGGAAGGAGAAGAATGCAGTACTGCGGTAGAAGAAGGAGAACACGATAATGCGGCAGGAGAAGAAGAAGAATTCGGTAATACGGCAGGATACGGAAATTTATTTCCATCAGAATAAATGGAGGATATGGTAGAGGCTGCCCTAGGTGAATCTATTCGTACCGAAGATGACATTCCTTCCGGTCAAGGACCGCGTGCGGATAAATATGAAAATTTCATGAATGATGCTAGGAAACCAATTTATGAGAATGCGAAGTATTCCACCCTCTCATGGTTCGTCCAACTTTTCCAAATTAAGTGCCTGAATGGATGGAGCAACAAGTCATTCACAATGCTTCTTTCGTTCTTGAAAGATTCTATGCCTCCGGGAAATAATGTGCCCGAAAGATGGTACGAAGCCCAGAAAATGATGTCTGATTTGGGTCTAAAGTGCGAGAAGATTCAAGCATGTCCTAAAAATTGCGTGTTGTACCGGAAAGAGAATTCAGATTTGAAAGAGTGTCCAACATGCGGAGAGGCCAGGTATAAGCCGAAAGATTCTGATAAGAAGCCTGATATACCTGTGAAGATAGCACGATATTTTCCCATAACACAGAGGCTACAGAGGCTATTCAGGTGCAAGAAAACAGCCGAGGCAATGATTTGGCATCACCGTGCTCCTCCAAGCAAAAATGGAAAAATGAGCCATCCAAGAGATTCACCGGCATGGAAGGATTTCGATAGGAGGCACGCAATATTCAGTAGCGATCCCCGCAATGTCCGGCTCGGACTGGCTGCCGATGGCTTCTGCCCATTCAACTATATGGCTGGAAGTCACAGTACATGGCCCGTTGTAATGATAATTTATAATCTGTCGCCTTGGTTGGCTATGGACCAATCATACTTTATGATGCCTCTTCTTATCGACGGACCAAACTCACCGGGGAACAATATCGACGTCTATCTCCGACCTCTGATTGAGGAGCTGAAAACTTTGTTCATTGATGGTGTAGAGACATATGATTCAAACACAAATACAACCTTCATACTGCGTGCGGCTTTAATGTGGACAATTAATGACTTTCCTGCGTATGGAATGCTTTCAGGTTGGTCCGTACATGGTCACAAAGCATGTCCTCATTGCCATGAACACACAACATCAAAATTTTTGAATTTTAGCAGGAAGGTTTGTTATTGCGGCCATCGACGTTTTCTGCCTCCAGACCACCCCTATAGGTTAGACACGGTTCACTTTGATGGTCATCAGGAGCTTCTTGGGCCTCCATCCCCATTGTCCGGAGAGGACGTGACTACTAAATGGGATGGTTACAATAACGTGACCTTCGGGACGGATCCGACGAGACAGGTCAAACCACAATATTGGAACAAGTTAAGCATTTTCTTCGAGCTTCCGTACTGGTCTACAAATTCAGTGCGTCATTGTCTGGACGTCATGCATATAGAGAAGGGAGTATCAGAGCACATACTTAACTTGCTTCTGTGTAAAGACGGGAAATCGAAAGACAACATGAATGCCCGGATGGATCTACAAGAGTGGGGAATAAGAAGTGAACTGCACCCTAAACCGGTAGCAGGTAAACCGGGCAAGTTTGTACTTCCCAATGCCGCTTATCATATGTCACAACCGGAGAAGAAAAGATTCCTGCAGGTGTTGCATGATTTGAAAGTCCCCACAGGTTTCTCAGGATCATTCAGCAAGAAAATAAAAATTGTGAAGGGCAAGATCGATGGGCTGAAAAGTCATGACCACCATGTTATCGTGGAGCACCTTCTTCCATTAGCCCTCAGGACTTCTCTCCCCAACTCGGTTGGTCTAGTAATCAACGACCTATGTTGTTTTTTCAGGGAGTTGTGTGCTAAAACGCTGGAGGTTGCGACGCTGGATAAACTAGAAAATTCTATTGCGTTGATACTTTGCAAGTTTGAGCGTATTTTCCCACCGTCATTCTTCGATATCATAATACACTTGACGGTTCATCTTGCAACTGAGGCGAAGTTAGCCGGACCGGTACAATATCGATGGATGTATCCCGTCGAGAGGTACGTGTAATTTTTCGTTTCGCGCAATTTATAAATTTATTTTTGTCATGTATTCCCGTGTTTATTTATTCAACATATTCTCATTAGGTACCTTTACACTCTTAAGAAGTATATACGCAATAAAAATCGACCAGAGGGTTCTATCATGCAAGGTTATCTTCTTGATGAAGCAACCACATTTTGTTCCCGCTATCTGGACGAGAACATTGAGACAAGGCTTAACCGACCACGAAGAATTCAAGACGGGCCATATGGTAAAGCCGAGTATAAGAGGGTAGACACTATGTTTATCAACAAGATATACCGGTTTATCTTGCTTAATTGCGTATGTCTTGAACAAATTAGAGAGTAAGTTCTTTTGGATTAATTGTTATATCTGTGTTTGTGTGTGTATGAAATGACATAATATTAATGTCACAATTATTTGTCGAAAACAGAACTCATTTTAACGAGGTACGTGAGGGGCATCCTGATTGGAACGAAGAGCGTTTGGAAAAATACCATCAGGATAATTTTTGTGATTGGGTCACAGAGCATGTAAGTTATTCGAATTACATTTTATTGCTATCAGTTTTAATCTAAACTTTATCGTTATGTATTTATCGTAAAATTTGTTTTGTTAGATCCACGATCCGAACTTGTCTGCATCATTTGAGAGTGATTCAAGATGTTTAGCTCAATTTCCTAGTATGGAGGTTGCACATTACAAAGGATTTGGTGTCCTTGGATACAAATTCGAAGTTAAGGACATAGAAACATCTAGAATCACTCAGAATTGTGGTATTGTGACGGTAGGATCGGACGGTGTGATTTACTATGGGTACTTAAGTTGTATACTCGGCATCCACTATCCCGGACGATCAGAAACCTTTTATATTCCACTGTACTTGGTACGATCCGCGAACCGATACAGACAGGTAGAGAAGCAGTCTTGGGACTTGGAAAGATGAATATGGATTGACCAGTGTGAACACACTTCGATTTTACGGTCAGGACGATCCGTTTATCTTTCCGAACCAAGCGTTCCAAGTATACTACTCACAGTGTTTGAAGCATCCGGGGTGGAGTGTTGTATGCCGATAGAAACCTAGAGATGTCTACGATGTCCCAGAATACGAGGACAACGATGAGGACGAAGAAGAGAGAAGGCTTAAAGTGCTCCGACCGTCTGTTTCGAAGGACGGGTTGTCTTCGACCGATCATGAAGTTACGTAGGTTAGAAATGACATCGACGATGAAATCCAATTAGATATGTATGATGCGCCCACGAAACGAAAAAGGTTATCAGTAATGTTATATTATTACTTCACATTTTACGCTCTAGATCATATATAGTCAATACTTTTAATGATTGTCTAATGCGTCCACGAACCGTTTATCTAGATTTGATGACGATGTCGGGAGCAGCGAGGGGCGGAAGGAGCTCCAGCCGCGGCAGAGGCAGAGGCAGAGGCAGAGCGGTTCTGCCGCCCGGAGAGCTCCGTAGGGAGCTTCAGAGGGCCGGTCTTGCACCCAGATCGGAGACCCCTTCGGATGCCTCCTTCCGTGTGGATTTTGCCACACATCCAGGTATACTGCATGCATATCCATTTTCAATTTAATATTACAGATATTCATGCCTGTTTATGTCAAAATTACTTATATTGTCAATGTTTGATTGTCTAGTTGTTGGTGATGCGTCCACATCTGGGACAGAGGCCACCCCCGCTCCTCCAGGTATGTTTATATATCATATAGTGTATGTATATTGATTTAGAATGCTATATCATAAATATACACATTCCTTTTGCTCTTACTTAGCAATTTTTATTATTGTCTAGCTGTAGGTGGTGACACCACCACACCTGCGGGTATGTTTATATGTCCTATAGTGCATGCATATTGATTTAGAACGTTATATTATTGATCTACACATTCTTTTTGCAATTACTTATAAAATCTATTTTTAATTGTCTAGTTGTTGGTGATGCGTCCACATCTGGGACAGAGGCCACCCCCGCTCCTCCAGGTATGTTTATATATCATATAGTGTATGTATATTGATTTAGAATGCTATATCATAAATATACACATTCCTTTTGCTCTTACTTAGCAATTTTTATTATTGTCTAGCTGTAGGTGGTGACACCACCGCACCTGCGGGTATGTTTATATGTCCTATAGTTCATGCATATTGATTTAGAACGTTATATTATTGATCTACACATTCTTTTTGCAATTACTTATAAAATCTATTTTTAATTGTCTAATTATAGGTGGTGCGTCCACACCTTCCACAGGGGCCACTCCTGCCGCTTCCATACCCTCCGCATCGTCTGCAGGTTAGTATGAATAAATTTAAAATATTTATTTATTTTACATATGCTATATAGAATAAATATGAACTTCATGGAGATTTAGCGTCGATGTTTATTTTATAGTTGGAGGGGATGCGTCCGGGTCCGGGACCCCGGTTGTTCCTTACCGGAGGAACTATCGTCCCGCTCGTGCTGCTGCTCGGGCCCAGGCTCGTGCGCTAATCACCGGAGGTATATATCACACTTGAATTTTTGTTTAACCTTGATTTCTTAATACAACTTTGTTTTATTATTGATTGTCTTGATATTTCGTGCAGACGCAGGGCCTCTCCATCCCCAAAGGGGGACTCGAGGCCCGAATCAGTCCCATAGGCTGAGGCCTGATAGAGCTAGGGGGGAGGCAGCATTCCCCCTATTTTTTACCCTTGACTATCGCTATACCGGTCCTCATGCCGAGAGGTTCGGCCGGTATTTGGGGGACGAGAGCCGGATCGTGAAGAACTATCCACTTCACGTTGAGTGGGGCGAGCAGCACCAGCGCTCATTCGCCCTCTTCTTTGATCAGGCTCGGGTATGTATTAATATATATTTTCATTTGATCTATCCAATATATTTATTATTAACACTTGCAATCTAATAACAATGTTTTTTTTGTATTTTCAGTTGGATTACGATTTTCAGCCTGTAGCCGACCCTGATTACTCGGGGAGGGTGCTCGACCTTCATGCTCTGTACAATGGCCTGATGAAGAACATGCAGGCCAAGGTCCGATACAACAGGAATGAGCTGAAGGCCGACTGCTACTCCCTGTGGATCGCGACCCCCGAGGCAGAGAGAGCGGCCCTCCTATCTACTCCGGCGTTTGCGAGAGTCGACGTAGAGACATGGCCTCTATTGTGCGCTTATTTCGACTCCGAACGCAAACAAGTATGTATTTTAAATTTAATTCATTATTTATGATATAATTTATTTCTTTGTGTTTCTTAATTAGAAAACTAAATGTTAATGCGTTGTGCAGAAAAAGGCCGTTCAGAATACGGAGAACAGGAAGTCGGCGAAGAGGGGTCGCCCCACTTACACAGGTGGCTCGAGGAACATTACTCGAGCCATGGAGTTATCGGTAAATTAAGAGTTATTCTCTAATATTCTGCAATATTAAGAGTTATTCTCTAATATTTCTAATATTAAGAGTTACTTTCTAATATTGCAGACATCTCGGACCGTGGCGTCAGGTGGTACACCGAGCGTGCTGTCCGCATATCTTGCCGTCCACGGCACCTCGACAGATCCCGCCACGGGCGAGCTTCGATGTCCCGACGTCGCTACCCAGGAGTACTGCGTAAGTGTTAATATTTTTTCTACCCAAATTTGAAATTTTAGTTTTGGAAGGTTCAAGTTTAAATTTTATACTTATACTTTACTGCTTAATGTGGGTGTAGGAGCGGGTGGTTGAGCAGGCCCAGGCCTCGGGGATCGATTTTACCGGACAGAACGATCCGAGGCTGCTGACCCCAGTTCTGGACGCCGCACACGGAGGGCACCACGGAGGTTGGGAGAGAGGCCGGGGATTAGGCCCTAGCAGGGCCCATATGAGGTTGGACTCCACCCCGGCGGTTACTTCCTCCGTCTCCAGTAGCCGGCATGTCCATCAGGAACTGGATAGCTTGAGGGCCACCGTTCAGGAGTTGAAGGAGATGCTGGTATGTATACTACTTTATAGTAAAATATCATTTCATATTATATACATATCAACATATCCATAATTAGTACGTAGCTTGAGCTTATTTGGTTTTAGACTTAAGTTTGATTAATCATACATACATATGTAATTAAAATAAACAACGCTTTTCCAAACTAGATATCCAAACAGGGTTTCGAAATAACTTAATAATGAAACGAATTCGAATAATACACAGTTCTTACACGCTTCTTACACACGTTATGTCCAGACGCGACAGGGTAGATCGGCCGAGCCTCCACATGCATCTCATTCGGCTGCGGCTCCGCAAGCCACTACATCGGCTGCGGTTCCGCAGACAGCTCCTGTAGCTCCACCGCCCACTCAGACTCCCGCAGCCGCGGCTCCGCAAGCGACTACCTCGACGGCGGCTGCGCAGACCACATCGCCAGCTCCACATGCCGCTCAGACTCCCTTATATGCAGCATTGCAGAGTGTATTGACCGATGAGCAGGCGCGCGTTATTCTAACGTTATTCGGAGGTGGAGCTGGACCGAACTAGGATAGCTTTTTAGTTCTTATTTTTTGAAACATGTATTTATATCACATTGTACTACATTTTGAAACGATATTGATATTGGTTTGTATTTATATCAAATTCAGTTTTTGGGTTTCTTTTGTATATTATATATATGCGTGAGATGTGATTATGAATACTGCAATATATGATTTGATTGATGTATATAGTATTGTGCACAGGGCGGGAAAAAATCTAGCAGCCCATTTTAAAAAAAAAAATACAGACAATATATACCTACGGATTAAGCCGCAGGTACATACGTTGCCCCTACGGTGTTATCCGTAGAGGCAAACTATCAGGAAACCTGATATTTTCCCACCTGATATCAGTGCAGGGTGTTGGTAGAGGACCTACGGATATGTCCGTAGGGGCAATTGTTTATCCCCTACGAATTTATCCGTTGGGGCAAAATATCAGGTTTCCTGATATTTTTCCCCCCGATCTCAGTGCAGGGTGTTGGGAATGGCCCCTACGGACGTATTCGTAGGGGCTACTTTATATCCCCTACGGATGTATCCGTAGGGGTAGAAAAAGGACCTACGGATATATCCGTAGGTATATACAATATATTCAAAAAAAAAATTACATATATGATTTTATTACCCCTACGGGGTATTCCGTAGGGGCTATAACACCTACCGATATATCCGTAGGGGCTTGAATTTGTCCGTAGGGGCAAGTTCAGGGCCTCAACTTGCACCTGCGGCCTTTGCACCTACGGGGTCTTTTTTCGCCCCTACGTATATATCCGTAGGGGCAGTGGGTTGCCTCTACCGATAAATCCGTAGAGGCAACCCTTATTTGTAGTAGTGTATGTGAGTATACGTATTGATAGAGCTCTTAGGATCTTGCTTGACTACCAGCGTTGTGATGGCAGTCACACTAGTGAAGGCTGGGTAGTCTACAAGCACATCCTTATTCAGGTCCCTAGTCGTAAGATTATCGAGACAGAGTATCGATACTCCGGTGTAGACTAGTGTGTACGCTTCTCATCCCAGTTAGGGAGATGGTCTGTCCCACAGCCATCAGTACGTCGTACTGGAGATAGTATACAGGTGCTCGTTAGGTTACGGGTACACCGGACAGGACTCACGGGGAACTGTTGGTTGGTTTTATACCAGTCGTCAGGTAACAGTTCCCAGGTGACATGAGTACAGCATAGTCCGCAAACTTGACACTGCTACTTCGCCTCGAGTGTGTCCCATTGTTCTTAGATTGCTACCCTACCACGGCTCAAAGGAGTCGTGCAAACAGGTAGCAGTTGGGTGCAGTCCCGAGCACTTGGAGGCAGTGGCGGTTAGACAGGGTTCGTCTCTCCCGGTATTAGGAGTTGATATCGCGCTGTGTCAAAGAGCCATTACGCAAAGTCCCTGGCCAGGGCAAGCGAGATTTGCTGGTAGGTTCCAGTAGTTTCTGAGGGTGTAATGGGCTTCACTCCGACACGACTTATACCGCTATTATGGGACTGACGCTTGCCGCCCCCCTAGGCCCGATATGCGATAGTCTTAGACGAACATACCGGACTGTACGGAGATTGTCACATCAGACTCAGTAGGAGTTCGGATGGGTTTCCTCATCGGCCTTCTTATCGACATCTACTGTCATGACCCGAAGAGCACTTGACTGGCCCTTGAACCATATGAAGTCTATAGGACTCCATCTGATCCAAGTAAGCCAAAAGCCCAGAAATCTAAAACCATTTTAAGGATAAATAAAGAAAACTGGTTTAAAGAAGTGAAGAAAAACATGTTTGAAGTCAAGGTTTTTAAATAACTAAGCCGAATATGCATTTTAAAATGTAAAGTCTTTTCTAAAAATTTCGGAAGAGTTTCTTTTGTAAATACTGGCCCCGAACGGGGTACAACAAGAACAATATATAAGCAATGATAAAAGGCATCCCCAAGCGGGAGCTAGCTCTTCGTCAATCGACGGTCACAACCACACAAGAAATATAATATACAACGCCGAATGGCGAGGATCAAATCCAAAAGAAACTCAATAAGCATAAAAACCGCAATACTACTAAGCGCGACTCTAAGGTCGAATAATACATCACTAATGTCTAAGTCTGAAACAATAAACAAGTTTTGGTTGATGGAATTCTAGATACAAAGGAATAATACAAGTACAATGGTGGTTCTTGATGCAAAAGAACCCACCTACCAAAGCAATTCACCCGCAAAGAAGCAGTGTGCCAGAAATGTCGCAATGGAACCTGTACGGCAAAACCTGCAAGAACTGTGGCACAACGGGGGTGAGTTACCAACTCGTGAATAGAGAATATCTACAAGCAGAAACCGAATGCATGACATAATCCTAGGTCAATACAATCAGATATAAACCTCAAAGAATAAGCCTGAAGCATGATAAGGTGGCAATGTAACATCTAAACATTTTGGTAGTGCAAAATACTCGTGTCAGTGCCTCAGGTAATAACATGTCATAAACATAAGGTATGTCTGCATGAAGTAAATGTGATGAAGTATCAAAATGAATATCAATACACATATATTAGCGTCCCATTCCTCTAATATTTGTGTAAGGGTATGTATATAACAGCGCCCTCATACCCTGTTATATATACAAATGAAGTATGATCAATGTAATAAAAGTCTGTATGTATGTGGATCCCGTCCACCTGTCACCCAAATGACAATAAGCATCATGCATACAAATGTGAGGATATAATCAAAATCATGGAAACATCATGAAACCTGTGCCTAGCATCGGCACGTAAATCCTCGTCCATATGGGGCTCCGTCTGCGGTATCAGCCCTCGACCCCGGCAGCACGGGTCAACCCATGTCCATCTCTCAACTCCGGTCGGTATCCCCCGGATATCCGCCGAGCTCAAGTACAATCACCGGTAGGTACTAGCCCACCTCCAGGCTCAATCGGCATAATCCTTCGATCGTATTGCCGAGGGGAACCATATCGGGCCCCACCATATACCCTCATACGGCACACACTCCTCGTATAGGGTATATAATTAGAACCGATAAATCTCATGGTGGCTGCGCAAATATCATATCAAGGAAACCGGGTTTTTCAAATAAGTACATACTCTCCTTTGAAATTATCCACGGTTCCCAAATCCATAAATATCATGAAAACAATATCCCAGTGCGCATAATCAGAAAGCATGATGTATGTGACATATAATTGAGATGCAAGTATAACAGTATATCATGCAACATAGAATAGTGGTATGCACATACAAAGTCATATCCTGATGCAATAATACTACTGTGTAGTGACAGGGCAATTATCGATGATGAAGTGTGTGAGCCGGAAAGCAAGTGTACGTGGAACATATGCATCATTGATAATGGTGCTGGTGTCCTAACAGCATGATTGCAATATAGAAATAAACACATGCAATGTGATACGGAATCGAAGAATCAATGCAACAGTGAAGAATCTACACCAATATGTATATGTCATGCAGTGGTGCCATTTGAAATAAGACGAATCGGGGTTTTGGTAAAATAAGGGTTACAGTGTTTTTAAGAATAGATACGTCTTTTGAAAATACCCGTAGAATCCCTTTACTTTTCCTTAAGATATTCCCGATTCGTTAGTTTTGATATAGGTATGACTCGGGTCTAGTCTAACGTCTACTAAGCCAAGTCCATCAGGAGGGGTATGGAAACCACCTAAATCTGAGTCGATATATATATTAGTCGGTGATCCCGCCTCAATAACATCGCGTACGATACAGTATATCATCTGACATCCTCGAGTCATGAGCGCGGATCTATCATCAATATAAATCTCGTACGGTAAATCATCGTACGGCATCCCAATAGCTGGGTACGGGTCAATATCACAATCAGCTCATCAATTATTTGGTATCCTCATCACCATATCACATAATCTGGGGTACTGATCTAAGTCTAGTACAACTGATACCATCAATATAACTGCGTGTGTAAACACATGCCCAAAGGCCCGCTAGAGATCACATATCGTATCCCAAATACGAGTCACATCAAATCACCGATCTCGCGGCACAATGCCCACATCATCGACTCACCTCCAAAGTCATCCACTATCCATCAACACAGTGCAAGTATAATGAATATGCAAGGGTGTACGTGTAGGTGCAAATCTATTCTAGGGTCCGTGACTATGAACTACACTAGTTGCTTCTAACCCTAAACTATCCATAATACACCTAACACAATATCCACAACGCACTAAAACTATCATATATAATATACATACAATATACTATCTACGGACTGCGGGGGTGCTATACGCCATCCACCCGACTTCCCCCGTAGATATAATCTACTCACCTGGCGTCTTCGTTGCCGACGTCACCACGCGTTTGCTTGTCGTCCCGAAGTCTTCATGGGGTACCTACACATTAACGTATCGCAAATGCGTATCAAAACCAAATCATCACTAAAACGGCATACGAAAACCAAAACGATACGCTATGGGGCCTATAGGTTAGAACCTATGGGTACGCCTCCAAAACCAACAATCAAACCTCAATACCGTCGTATAAACGCCAAATAGTCGAGGTAAAAAACAATACGTAAATTCATAATTTAAAATACGGATTACGGAAAGACGAATCCAAAACAGCAACTAAGGAAATAGGCTCCAGATTTCACCCTAGGTCAAATTAGACAAATCTATATATACCAGGGGTCTAATCTATACATGTAGGAGTAGCAGAACCAAAACGACACAAAATGGGGCAGGTCTGGCCGCAAATTACGGCCAAACAGGATAAATCTGCGGCCGGGTCTTGGAGTTGGGGGCTAGGGTCTTGGTGGTAGCTTCCTGGGTGCCTGCACATGTCACTGTCCATTCAAAATAATTTTCAAAGTCTCGGGTTGATAGCAGATCTCATATAAGCTTTACAGATTTCACAAATTTTCCGATATCGGTTTCTATAAATCTGTATTCTGGGTTTAAGCTTCAGGTTTGGGTATCAATTATAGAACTAAGGTGTTGGCGTAGCCTCTACTGAGCTCAATTTCACATTACAACTCATGATTTCCTCAAACCCTAACTAGATTTTCTTTAAGTCCACAAAAACACACAATATCGATTCTAAACTAGCATGAGGATAAAAGAGTTGCTAAAACTAATCTAATGGTCCAGAAAATACCTCATTTGGCAACTCAAGAATTTTCTTGAGTTGCCCCTAGTGGCCAAAATCCTTGCATCCTTGGTCCAATGTGTAGATCTTGAGCTTGTGCACACTTTTAATGAAATGGGGGTAGGGTTTTGGTGATGTTTTAGAGATGAATTGAAGGCTTGAAGGTAGGAGGAAGAAGAGGAAAGGTTTCAGCTGAGAATGAGAGGAAGAGATGAGGGAGAAATGAGACGGAGAAAATGCTAAGGCTTGGTCAAAGTAAACCCCTTTCTCTCTCTCACCCATACCTTATATTTTATTCCTTTTCCCTATTCTTTTTATTTTCTTTTTCTCTTCAAAAACCCTTCTCATAAGAATATTAACCCCAAATAACATGATAGAAAATACACAAGTGTTATAAAAATGGTATGTGAGTATTTTGCACAAAATTGCTAAAATCCCGATTAGCGATTTTTAATCGCGATTAGCACTAAATTAGCATATAACTAATTATAAAAACTTTAAAATGGCATAATTCCCTAAAATAACCTATTCTAGAATTTTCCATAATTTTTCCAAATTTTTCTGTAGTTAATTTTACCTAAATATTAAAATATTCAATAAAATAATATTAAATTATAAAAATTCCCAAAAAATAATATTTTATTTTTTTGAAATGTTACAATCTTCCCCTCTTAAATAAATTCGGTCTCCGAATTTAAATTTAAACCCCCATACTAAAACTTTTCAGTAAAAATCCAAATTGTCAAGGCTCCGAAATCATCAATACATATCGAATATCATCAAAAAAATGTACTGCTCTATAAGAAATCAATCCCCAAAAATGTATTTAAGAACATCCGGTGCGTCTGGTGCGCACGGAAATCAAA
Organism: Agapanthus africanus; assembly: GCA_030015575.1. Classification (NCBI taxonomy): domain Eukaryota; kingdom Viridiplantae; phylum Streptophyta; class Magnoliopsida; order Asparagales; family Amaryllidaceae; genus Agapanthus; species Agapanthus africanus. The sequence goes on from JASDDO010000022.1 coordinate 415,959,825, forward strand.
ATCCAAATATGTGCCATACATAGGAACAAAACAACATCTAGGTGCAACGGGTGTGGACGAAACATCTGTCATAGGCAACGTGTGTCCCTGACAGCAAAATCAGGTGCATTTGATATGCATGAAGAATTTCGATTTAGTGCATCTGGCGTGCACCAAAATCGTATATCAAAACACTAAAGGTTCATGCAAACTATGCTGGAAACGTAAATCACATCACTGCCATAAAATAGGCATGGAATCACAATCAATATCTCAAATGTAATAACTATGCGCAAAATATAAATACCCAGTGGGTGCATAAAACAAATATCATGAAACTCAGTCATCAAAACTAAATCATGAAAACAGAACGCCCAAAATACCGAAATCCAAGATGACGGATACGTGATAACCGCATCACAAAATCACAAATCATAAGTACCGTCGTCGGTAGTTCCTCCTTCAAAGTCGAGAAGGAGTCGGTGCATCCAATGCTAGCAGCGCAAGATATCTACTTGCCTCTTGCTCACGGTCTGGCGTCCTATGTTTCAGGGTCCTTATCTTCTCTGTGGATTACCAATCTCATAATCAATCGGCTCATCGGCCCTGTCAGGTGTGCTAACGGGGACGATTCCGTTCTGGCACTCCTCTGGTCATCTCTCGGTCAATCCTCACGACCACTCATAAAGCAGCATATCACTGTCACGACCCGAAAGTACGGAACATGACCGGCACTTAAACTACGAACGTCTCGAGGCGTACGTAATCTAATTAAACCGAAAACCCAGAGATCCAAACCAAGAAAATAGTAGAGTGCAGGAAAAACCAACTTAAAGCAAGTAGTTTCAATAGCATAAGCCGAATTATGCGGTTTTTAAAAACATCAAAAATTTACTGAAAATTTCGGCAGAGTCTCCTTTGTAAATATTGGCCCCCAAACGGGATACAACATGAATAGTATACGAAATCAATAAAAAGGCATCCCCAAGCGGGAGCTAGCTCTTCGTCAATCGACGGTCACAACCACACAAGCAATAAAATATACAACGCCAACGGCGAGGATCAAAACTCAAAAGGAAACTCAAAACCACAAGAAAACCACAGAAATATAACGCGCGACTCTAAGGTCGAAAGAATAAACATCACTGGTCTCTATCTCAAATAAATACATGTTTGGTTGATGGAACTTCTAGATACAACAGAATAATAATATACAAGATATATAATGGGGGTACGATACAAGTAAACCCACCTACTAGCAAATCACCCGAAGGAAACTATGCCCGCAAGCCGTAATGAAACCTGTACGGCAAACCTGCAAGAAACTGGGGCACAACGGAGGTGAGTTGCCAACTTGTGAATAGAAAAACATCTACGCACAGAAATCGCATGTATGACGCAATCCTAGGTCATACGATCATAATATATCCTCAAAAAAAGTATATAACATGCAGCCTATAACAAGGCTAGGGTAAATATCTAACCCGAGTGTAATCTCATGTGCCCGTGTCAGTGCCTCAAGTAGCAATATATCATATGAATGAGGTATGAATGCATGAAAACAGAATACATGTAAATGAAGAATTGTTTCCATAATTTAGTGAGATTTCCTTTGTATTTTTAAAATGAGGTATCATAATGAAATCAGCATAAAACAGTGCCTAGCATCGGCACAAAACGTAATCCCGATATCTCTGTGTCACAGTCTCTGTACCTCAATATCTCGAAATCTCAATGTCTCAATCACAATATCTAGGGCGCCGTCAGTCCAGACCGGCCCCAACCATCCATCTCAAGACCACGACGGTATCCTCCGGATATCCGACGCGTCGGGTAAAATCACCGGTAGGTAGTGCTCCCCTGCCAGGCTCACATCGTCATCATCACGCGCTTCTTGCCCCGGGGTACCTTACCGGGTCCACCATGTACCCGAAACGGTTCATCCGCCTCCTCGAATCGGGTCTCGAAATCCATCAGCAAACTCATGGTGGACGACTCATACATCATGGGAAAACCGCACTTTTTATTTTAAAAGAGAGAAACAGTTTATATATGTTTTGCGGTGTTCCTCCAAATCCAGAAAATATCATGGAAATCCGAATCATCAAAAGGATGTAAAACCATGAATATAAGCATGAGAATCCATGAATACGGCATAACAATGAATAACAGTATGCATGAAGCGACAAGTAATAACTACAATGTCTAATATGGCATATAAGGGAAGTACACTAATATCATGTCAAAACTACTAGCTAACAAGCTAAGTCAAGCAAATATATCATCTAAAGTGTACGTGACATGGCAATTACCGATGAAGATGTGTGTGAGCTGGCAAGTAGGTGTACGTGGTACATACGCATCATCGGTAATGGTGCTGGTGTCCTAACAGCATGATATCAATAATGGAATATGCAGCAAAATAAGTATGCGAGGCTGAGCGAACAGCAATAATGAGCGGAAGCTGAAAACTAGACGCAACTATAACTAATCTGCATTAATCTAATATAAGTCCTACAAATGGGGCCTTTTGAAATAACATGAATCATGGTGTTTTGAAAATAGGGGCTACGGTGTTTTTATGAAAAGATACGTCTTTTGAAATATCCGTAGGATCCCTTGGGTTGTCTTTTAAAATACCCACGATTCGTTAGTTTTTGAAATAGGTAAGAATCAAATCTAATCTAACAACTAAACTAAATTAAAGGGCTAAGCTAACCAGCTGGACTACAGGTAAGGAAACCGCCTAACATCTGAGTCGGTCCATATACATACCTGTATATATATTAGTCGGTGATCCCGCCTCAATAATATCATATCCGATACCATATCTATAATCAGACATCCCAAGTCAAGAGTGCGGATCAATCATCAAGATATAGCTCGTACGTAAATCCTTCGTACGGCATCCCCAAATCTGGGTACGGGTCAATATCATACTCATCACACTGTTCATCTGGTATCCTCTTTATCAAGATCATCATCTGGGGTACTGACCTACGTCTAGTACACTACTAATATCACTATTCACGTGGCATTGTCATCCAAAGATCCGCTATAATATCAGGACGTATCTCAAGTACGAATCATGCCATATCACCGATCTCACGGCCTCAACTCAAATCTCATCGACTCATCTCAAACCCAAGTATCATCCGCAAATCCAGTATGTGAACACCTAGTCCCATACCCAGGTGAACACATAACCACCTCTCCCCATATACGCACAGGTAATAACATAGATGTATGCATGTGTGTGCGTGTGTGTGTGGGTGTAACAACTACTCTAGGCTTTCGCAACTAACACTAAACTAATCCATGAACACCTAGAATCCACCTTTATCATCAAGCCTCATATCAACATAATATATATAATCAAAATATATGTGTGTATACGTATTCGTATACATCACCACGAACTGCGGGGGGGCTATACGCCATCCACCCGACTTCTCCCCGTAGATATAAATCTACTCACCTGGTCCTCGCTCACCGGTGCCGACGTCGCCATACGCTTGCTTGTCGTCTCAAAGTCCGCATGGGGTACCTACATATCATAATGCACCGTATTGCATTAAAATCCGACTCTTGACCAAAACGACTTACGAATCCCACATAGGTCAAAACCTATGGTTGCCTTTATAAATCAACCCCAAAACCCTCGATGTCGGCGTACAAACGCCAAACCATCGAGAAAACCCAAACACACTCATTTGCACAATCACATGCACTAATAATAATATAAAATAGGTTAAAATTCGAAAAAAACTCAAACTCACTTTAAAAGCCATTTTTCCGAAAATCTAGCAAGCAAAAATTTACCGTTTTAGTACAAAAATCAACATTTAAACAAATCTAGCAGCCGCAATATCCACTCAATATCATAACCAAGTCATATAAACCATTACAATAATTTATTCTCATCAAAATATATATACTTACAAAACCGTGTTTTAATCAACTTTAACTATTTTAACAATTCTAGTAGCTAAAATGCCCACTAAATAACTTAATTAAGTCACCCAAACCCAAACTAAATTTTAAACTCACTAATTATAATCGATCAAAAAAACTAGTTTGCAATTTGCTTAATTATGATAATTTAGATGTAGAAATTAGCAAATTTGGCACTTAGATTACACTTTGCATGACTTAGCATGATAACTACACTATACAATCATTAACAATGTTAAAAACCCTCACTTGATTTTAAAAACCTAATTCTAGAATTTCCAAACCCTAACTTTAAAATTCTAACTAGCAATTCAAAACTTAATTTAAACCACTCATTAACTTAATTGAAGTAATAATCAAACAATTTAACAAAAAGCCAAGATTTATTATACCTCAAGAACAATGGAACATACATAGAACATGGCCTCCAAATTGAAATCTTTGCATCAAGATCCATGCTAAAAGAGATAAGGGAAAATGGGTAGGGATTGGATTTTTATTTTGTGGGATTTTTGTGTTGATTTTTGGGCATTTTGTAATGAAATTTTGATGAGAAATGAGAGGAAAAGAGAGAGGGCTGCTGTTGTGGGAAGGAGTGAGAGAGGATCGGCTGAATGGGGAGGGGGGAGAGAGAGGAAGGTGGGGAAAAAAGTCAAGGCAATACCCAAAAGTCAAAGCCCAAACTCCTTTTGCCTAATTTCTTTCATTCCTTTGTTCTCTTTTCTTTTCTTTTCTTTTGCAAACCAAGTGGGGACAAGAGAGGGGGCTGCTTAATTCAGCCAAGGGGAGGAGTAAGTGGGGGTGTGTGGGTGTGGGTACGGGTGTGGGGTGATGAAAAATGATAAATACAATACCCCAAGCATCCATTTACGCTAAAAAAAAGCCTTTGTTTCTTCAATAATTTCTAAACCGTTTTGGCAAATGATTTCGTTCCCAAAACCACATGATAAAATTTTATTTAATGTTTTATGATGCACAAAATTTGTTTCAACTCATTCCAATTTGTAATTTTTCCTAATTAAATGTATTAGTGACGGCTTAAAATAATAATAAAATAATATTTTTTTCAGAAAATTTGAAATTTCACCAGCTGCTCAATAAACACCAAATAATAGCAATTACATAGCTAGAATATGTATATTTAATTTTTATAATAAGATATTTGTATTTTAACTTTTTACAGAAAACCCCCTTATTTTACCGATTTTTCGAAATTTCACCGAAACGATTTTCAAAACGTTACAATCTTCCCCCCTTAAAGAAATTCGGTCCCCGAATTTAAATTCAAACTCCCCCAAATACTAAGACATCTAAGAAAAACCATCAAGTCGTCGGGGCTCCGAAATTGTAACTACATAAAACAATTCGTAGCGCAGCGCATGCACTTGAAAAATGAGTATACAACTCAAATCAAAACTCCGTCAAGCATCCCGCAATCATCGGAGTCATGGAGAAGACATCAATGCCAAATCTAAATCAAACCAATATGATATAACTCAAAACTATACATGTAAACATCGAATCTATATCTGTAAGTATCTGAAGGAAATGCATGCCAAATCTCTTTAAGTCGCTGTGCAACGCGTATAACACTGCACAGTGGCGGACGTCTATCATAAGAAAATAACTACATACATATATACCTTTGTTTGAAATGTATGTTCCACCGTTTTGGAAACAATTTAGAAGGGTATCCTTGTTTTAAACATTTCGTGTCATATCAGACACGTAGGTAAATACGGAGGCTATAGCTCGCTTTTTGGAAATCCCTTCAATAACTATCAATGCATGCAAAAATATATTCAGGTACTGTCCTCTGACTAGTCCTGCTCAGTACGAAAATACATAGCAATATCATAAAAACGTACTGCTCTATACGAAATCAATCCCAAAATAAGCACATGAATGCTGCGTGCGTCTGGTGCGCACGGAAATCAAGATCCATGAATGTGCCATACATGCGCACAGAAACAACATCTAAGTGCATCGGGTGTGCACGAAACATCTGTCGTAGGCAACATGTGTGCCTGACAGCAAAATCAGGTGCATCTAACATGCACGAAAAATCTCGATTTAGTGCATCTGGTGTGCACCAAAATCACACTTCAAAACATGCGCCCAACATGCGCGAAAATCCAAATCAGGTGCATCCATCGTGCATGAAATCATGAAATCCAATATCAAGTGCCGAATATACGCAAAATCCAATCAGGTGCACAAGGTGCACAAAAAAAATATCGAACATCACCATCAAAATCGAAGTCCAGGGCATCTAAATGCACAACATACGCAACACTGCACTGCAAACATATATGAACTATACCGAGTGCAAAAACCAAATCGTGTGCGTATATACGCACAAATCAGCTCAACTGTATGAGATCCATATAATCATAAACATGAGAACCAAGGCACGAAAACGATATCAAGTGCAACAACCGTGCAAAAATCGTAAATACTCAGCAGGTGCAACCATGGTCCATGAAGACAAATATCATGAAACTCAATCATCAAAATCAATCATGTGAATAAATCACCCAAAACATCGAAATCAATAATGGCGGAACAGTATCGCTCAAGCGCATCCTCTAAGAATCTCGGCCAACTGTCACTGTCCCTAGTGGGACGTCTCGTTGATGATCATGAACTCTGGCCTGCTGGTGTGCATAACAATGACCACTCCTGGGTTAAGGTCTTCACTGTGAATTACCAATCTCTCGGTCCATCGGCTCATCGGCCCTGTCAGGTGTGCTAACGGGGATGATCCCATTCTGGCACTTCTCTGGTCATCTCGCGGTCAATCATCGCGACCACTCGTAAGACAGCATATCACTGGCGTCGGCCTCTGGCTCTCTGAATGTACATGACACATCTGATCCTGGGTGCAAGTATCATTGCAGCAGTGTCCTGGAAGGAATCCTGCTCACAGTCTCTTCCATGTCTCGTCTCTGCCAACTGTCCGGAAGTCATCGTCCTTTCCTATATCTGTTCTCGTTCTGGAACGGCTGCATACTCAACGCGACTCCTTCTGGAAGGTATATCCAAGTACAATGTCTCGGCATACGTATCGCATATCTGATGTCGGCGGAGTGGAACGTCTTTTGATCTAGATCTGGTACGAACCTCTTACTTCACCTTTCTCTAATGTCGACCGCTTCGGACTCGTCTCGTCGTGGCTGCATAGACTGAGCTCCAACAGCTATCCTCGTATCGGGAGTCTCCCAAGAAATGCATCTCACCACCTAGCATCCGAATTAAGTCGAGCCATCCGATCGAGTCATCAAAACCTCATAATCCCCCAAGAGCTCAACCTCTTGGGCATAGTTTAATAGTATCGAGTACATACCACAGCATCGGTGGTCCAGCCGTAGAAGGGCAAACCCAAGCCTCACTAATGGCACCGTAGAACTGCCGTAAACCCGAAGGTTCAAAGGCTTTCACACGGTCATTATGTCGAGTTAGGGTTTCATTCTTCTAGAGGGACCATGGAATTGCCTGCATGTCTTTCCGAATACTTTAAACTTGGAATAATAGGTTGCTGATATTCGATCATCTCTGTCGACTCTCAACGTCTCCGCGTGAAGTCGTCTCTAGCTGGAATCAATCTATCTAATGACCTCGCATTGGGCTAGCGAACGAACCACATGTCCTAGTCATTCATCCTTGGTGACTAGCGACCTTCTATCATCTCTTAATACAACTCGTACTGCAATAGCTCCAACATCTGGGGCGATATCTCGTCGTTCGCAGCAATAACTGGCTCACTCGTCTGCATGCTGAACTGTGCCTCAATCATCAGGAGTAAGCAACACACCAACGGTCATCAAAATCTCATTGGCCTCTATCATTGACTCGATCCTCTGGTGTCGATCAGCACCTCCGAGTAACCTCATAAAGGCGATCCGCCAAACGCTCGTGGCACGAAAACACAGTAAAAAGACGCATCTCTGCAATCGTGTGTCGCCGGAATTTCGCCCTGGTCAGTCCTCGTTCGTGACGAGCTTGTGCTGACCGCAACTCTAGCTGTAGCTCTCCCTGCCCGTAACCGTAGCAGCAAAACCAAACTGTTACCGATGAGACTAGATCAGGAAGGAATATAATACTGAACAAGGAAATGTACATCCTAAGGCTTCATAAGTGGAGCGGCGTGTCGTAAATATGCCGCGGAACATACCAACGGTACGTCACTCTACTTTAGTCACCTATTCCATCAACCAAGGGTCATCCTACGCTCCGAAGGTTAAAACCTAACGCTCTGATACCAACTTTGTCACGACCCGAAAGTACGGAACATGACTGGCACTTAAACTACGAACGTCTCGAGGCATACGTAATCTAAGTAAACCGAAAACCCAGAGATCCAAACCAAGAAAATAGTAGAGTGCAGGAAAAACCAACTTAAAGAAAGTAGTTTCAATAGCATAAGCCGAATTATGCGGTTTTTAAAAACATCAAAAATTTACTGAAAATTTCGGCAGAGTCTCCTTTGTAAATACTGGCCCCCAAACGGGATACAACATGAATAGTATACGAAATCAATAAAAAGGCATCCCCAAGCGGGAGCTAGCTCTTCGTCAATCGACGGTCACAACCACACAAGCAATAAAATATACAACGCCAACGGCGAGGATCAAAACTCAAAAGGAAACTCAAAACCACAAGAAAACTACAGAAATATAACGCGCGACTCTAAGGTCGAAAGAATAAACATCACTGGTCTCTATCTCAAATAAATACATGTTTGGTTGATGGAACTTCTAGATACAACAGAATAATAATATACAAGATATATAATGGAGGTACGATACAAGTAAACGCACCTACTAGAAAATCACCAGAAGGAAACTATGCCCGCAAGCCGTAATGAAACCTGTACGGCAAACCTGCAAGAAACTGGGGCACAACGGGGGTGAGTTGCCAACTCGTGAATAGAAAAACATCTACGCGCAGAAATCGCATGTATGACGCAATCATAGGTCATACGATCATAATATATCCTCAAAAAAAGTATATAACATGCAGCCTATAACAAGGCTAGGGTAAATATCTAACCCGAGTGTAATCTCATGTGCCCGTGTCAGTGCCTCAAGTAGCAATATATCATATGAATGAGGTATGAATGCATGAAAACAGAATACATGTAAATGAAGAATTGTTTCCATAATTTAGTGAGATTTCCTTTGTATTTTTAAAATGAGGTATCATAATGAAATCAGCATAAAACAGTGCCTAGCATCGGCACAAAACGTAATCCCGATATCTCTGTGTCACAGTCTCTGTACCTCAATATCTCGAAATCTCAATGTCTCAATCACAATATCTAGGGCGCCGTCAGTCCAGACCGGCCCCTACCATCCATCTCAAGACCACGACGGTATCCTCCGGATATCCGACGCGTCGGGTAAAATCACCGGTAGGTAGTGCTCCCCTGCCAGGCTCACATCGTCATCATCACGCGCTTCTTGCCCCGGGGTACCTTACCGGGTCCACCATGTACCCGAAACGGTTCATCCGCCTCCTCGAATCGGGTCTCGAAATCCATCAGCAAACTCATGGTGGACGACTCATACATCATGGGAAAACCGCACTTTTTATTTTAAAAGAGAGAAAACAGTTTATATATGTTTTGCGGTTTTCCTCCAAATCCAGAAAATATCATGGAAATCCGAATCATCAATATGATATAAAACCATGAATATAAGTATGAGAATCCATGAATACGGCATAACAATGAATAACAGTATGCATGAAGCGACAAGTAATAACTACAATGTCTAATATGGCATATAAGGGAAGTACACTAATATCATGTCAAAACTACTAGCTAACAAGCTAAGTCAAGCAAATATATCATCTAAAGTTACGTGACATGGCAATTACCGATGAAGATGTGTGTGAGCCGGCAAGTAGGTGTACGTGGTACATACGCATCATCGGTAATGGTGCTGGTGTCCTAACAGCATGATATCAATAATGGAATATGCAGCAAAATAAGTATGCGAGGCAGAGCGAACAGCAATAATGAGCGGAAGCTAAAAACTAGACGCAACTATAACTAATCTGCATTAATCTAATATAAGTCCTACAAATGGGGCCTTTTGAAATAACATGAATCATGGGGTTTTGAAAATAGGGGCTACGGTGTTTTTATGAAAAGATACGTCTTTTGAAATATCCGTAGGATCCCTTGGGCTGTCTTTTAAAATACCCACGATTCGTTAGTTTTTGAAATAGGTAAGAATCAAATCTAATCTAACAACTAAACTAAACTAAAGGGCTAAGCTAACCAGCTGGACTACAGGTAAGGAAACCGCATAACATCTGAGTCGATCCATATACATACCTGTATATATATTAGTCGGTGATCCCGCCTCAATAATATCATATCCGATACCATATCTATAATCAGACATCCCAAGTCAAGAGTGCGGATCAATCATCAAGATATAGCTCGTACGTAAATCCGTCGTACGGCATCCCCAAATCTGGGTACGGGTCAATATCATACTCATCACACTGTTCATCTGGTATCCTCTTTATCAAGATCATCATCTGGGGTACTGACCTACGTCTAGTACACTACTAATATCACTATTCACGTGGCATTGTCATCCAAAGATCCGCTGTAATATCAGGACGTATCTCAAGTACGAATCCTGCTATATCACCGATCTAACGGCCTCAACTCAAATCTCATCGACTCATCTCAAACCCAAGTATCATCCGCAAATCCAGTATGTGAACACCTAGTCCCATACCCAGGTGAACACATAACCACCTCTCCCCATATACGCACAGGTAATAACATAGATGTATGCATGTGTGTGCGTGTGTGTGTGGGTGTAACAACTACTCTAGGCTTTCGCAACTAACACTAAACTAATCCATGAACACCTAGAATCCACCTTTATCATCAAGTCTCATATCAACAAAATATATATAATCAAAATATATGTGTGTATACGTATTCGTATACATCACCACGAACTGCGGGGGGGGGGGGGGGGGGCTATACGCCATCCACCCGACTTCTCCCCGTAGATATAAATCTACTCACCTGGTCCTCGCTCACCGGTGCCGACGTCGCCACGCACTTGCTTGTCGTCTCAAAGTCCGCATGGGGTACCTACATATCATAATGCACCGTATTGCATTAAAATCCGACTCATGACCAAAACGACTCACGAATCCCACATAGGTCAAAACCTATGGTTGCCTTTATAAATCAACCCCAAAACCCTCGATGTCTGCGTACAAACGCCAAACCATCGAGAAAACCCAAACACACTCATTTGCACAATCACATGCACTAATAATAATATAAAATAGGTTAAAATTCGAAAAAAAACTCAAACTCACTTTAAAAGCCATTTTTCCGAAAATCTAGCAAGCAAAAATTTACCGTTTTAGTACAAAAATCAACATTTAAACAAATCTAGCAGCCGCAATATCCACTCAATATCATAACCAAGTCATATAAACCATTACAATAATTTATTCTCATCAAAATATATATACTTTCAAAACCTAGTTAGCAAAACTAGCACAATTTTCCATTTTAGCTCAAAACTTGGTGTTTTAATCAACTTTAACTATTTTAACAATTCTAGTGGCTAAAATGCCCACTAAATAACTTAATTAAGTCACCCAAACCCAAACTAAATTTTAAACTCACTAATTATAATAGATCAAAAAAACTAGTTTGCAATTAGCTTAATTATGATAATTTAGATGTAGAAATTAGCAAATTTGGCACTTAGATTACACTTTGCATGACTTAGCATGATAACTACACTATACAATCATTAACAATGTTAAAAACCCTCACTTGATTTTAAAAACCTAATTCTAGAATTTCTAAACCCTAACTTTAAAATTCTAACTAGCAATTCAAAACTTAATTTAAACCACTCATTAACTTAATTGAAGTAATAATCAAACAATTTAACAAAAAGCCAAGATTTATTATACCTCAAGAACAATGGAACATACATAGAACATGGCCTCCAAATTAAAATCTTTGCATCAAGATCCATGCTAAAAGAGATAAGGGAAAATGGGTAGGGATTGGATTTTTATTTTGTGGGATTTTTGTGTTGATTTTTGGGCATTTTGTGATGAAATTTTGATGAGAAATGAGAGGAAAAGAGAGAGGGCTGCTGTTGTGGGAAGGAGAGAGAGAGGGTCGGCTGAATGGGGAGGGGGGAGAGAGAGGGAGGTGGGGAAAAAAGTCAAGGCAATACCCAAAAGTCAAAGCCCAAACTCCTTTTGCCTAATTTCTTTCATTCCTTTGTTCTCTTTTCTTTTCTTTTCTTTTGCAAACCAAGTGGGGACAAGAGAGGGGGCTGCTGAATTCAGCCAAGGGGAGGAGTAAGTGGGGGTGTGGGGGTGTGGGTACGGGTGTGGGGTGATGAAAAATGATAAATACAATACCCCAAGCATCCATTTACGCTAAAAAAAGCCGTTTTTCTTCAATAATTTCTAAACCGTTTTGGCAAATGATTTCGTTCCAAAAACCATATGATAAAATTTTATTTAATGTTTTATGATGCACAAAATTTTTTTCAACTCATTCCAATTTGTAATTTTTCCTAATTAAATGTATTAGTGACGGCTTAAAATAATAATAAAATAATATTTTTTTCAGAAAATTTGAAATTTCACCAGCGGCTCAATAAACACCAAATAATAGCAATTACATGCTAGAATATGTATATTTAATTTTTATAATAAGATATTTGTATTTTAACTTTTTACAGAAAACCCCCTTATTTTACCGATTTTTCGAAATTTCACCGAAACGATTTTCAAAACGTTACAATCACGGGCGTCGGCCTCTGGTTCTTTTGAATGCATATCACATCTGATCCTGGATGCAAATATCATTGCAGCCGTGTCCTGGAAGGAATCCCGCTTAAGGTCTCTTCCGATCTTGCCTATGCCGGTCTGTACGGAGGCTGCTACTCTTGCATAATCTCTTCGCGCTCGATGGACATCTGCGTCCTTAACATAGCATTCCCTAGGAAACTGGTCGCATCCCAACGCCTCTGTAAGCACATCAGGTCTCCGGTCTCCGGTCTCGACGGAAAGTAATGACAGCTCGTCAGCGTCTCGCACAAACCTCTTGTCCCGCTTGTCTGTATTACCGTCCACTTCGACGTCACATCTCTATCTGCGCACTGCAATGCTCTCGTCTACGGTCAATCCGAAGTCTCTCTCAAATCTCCTTTCTGCCGAATTACCCGGAAGTCATCGTCCTTTACTGAAGCTAATTCTTGTTGCGGAACGGCTGCATACTCATCGCGCCTCTTTCTGGAAGCTATATCCATATACATTGCCTCTGCGTGCGTATCGCATCTCTGATGTCAGCGGAGTGGGACGACATCTCATCGAAATCTCTTGCGAACTCTTTACTTCACTCTGCTTCAAAGTCGACTTCTTCGGACTCGTCTCATCGTGGCTGCATGGACTGTGCTCCAACGGCTATACTCGTATCTGGAGTCTCCTAAGCAATGTATCCCATCACAAGATATCCGAATGATGTCGAAACATTCGATCGACTCGTCAAAACCTCATAATCCCCCAAGAGATCAACATCTTGAGTACAGTTTAATAGTATCGAGTACATGCCACAACGTCGGTGGTCCAGCCGTAGAAGGGCAAACCCAAGCCTCACTAATGGTGCCGCGGAACTGCCGCAAACCCTAAGGTTCAAAGGCTTTCACACGGTCATTAAGTCGAGTTAGGGTTTCATTCTTCTAGAGGGTCCATGGAATCGCCTGCATGTCTTTTCGTATACTTTAAACTTGGAAAATGGGCTCCTGACATTCGATCGTCTCTGTCGACTCTCAACGTCTCCACGTGAAGTCGTCTCTAGCTGGAAGCAATCTATCTGATGACCTCGCATCGGGGTAAGCAAACGAACACCTGTCTTAGTCATTCATCCTCGGTGACTAGCAACTCACCATCATATCTCTAAGTATATACTCATGCTGCAGTAGCTCCAATCGTCTGGGCGATATCTCGTCATTCGCAGCAGCAACTGGCTCATTCGTCTGTACGCTGAACAACGCCTCAATCCTCCAGGAAAGGCGATACATTGGCGGTCCTCTCTAAATCGGTCTACTCTAGATCTGAGTAAGACTCTCCACACTGGAAATCTTCAACTCAACTGGGCCTGCTCTGGCGCATAAATCGGACGAATCACCTTCGTCTCTCAAATCGGGTAGACAAGCCATCATCTGTCTCATATCTGCCTGGAAGCTCCGGCGATCTCAGCTCGTAAGCTCCGGAAGCGACATCCTGTCAATCTCAGCAACAGCCGGTCCATCTGTCTGCACGGTAGGCGACATCATAATCTCTGAGGTATGCTGTACATCAGCAGTCCTCTCTCAACTGGCAGCTCTAACAATGGCCCGATCATCCGGCGCAAAACCAGGCACTTGCCTCCACTAGAGGTCACAATCACCAATACTAACTCGAGACGTTCCCATGTCACCAGAAAACACAATGGTCGGCCCTCGTACCAGACGAGCTCGCCCTGACCGTAACCCTAGCAGCAGCCCAAACTGCGCTCAAACATGGCGACAGGAACCTCAATCGAGTATCGAAGAGAGCAGATCAATGGCAAGAAAGAAAACAACAGATCCAGAGTGGATACATGATCATAAGAAGGAACAACATCAATGAAGGTATGATCATGAAACTAATAGAATCGAGGATCTCAAATGGATGTATAATCATGGATATGAAGAGAATCACTGATCTCGAAAATATGTGCATCCTAAGGTTCCTTAAGCGGAGTAGCGTATCGTTAGTATGCCGCGGAACATACCCACAGTACGTCACTCTACTTTAGTTACCTATTCCATCAACCAAGGGTCATCCTACGCGACGAAAGTTCGGGTCTAATACCCCCTCGACTAAGTCTAAGTTCCGTAAGGTCAAGCCTAAGTTCCGTATATATATAGACGCCCTAGGCTCCACATCGTCAAACTTAGACTCGAACCAAGGTCAACCTAGCGCACTGATACCAACTTTGTCATGACCCGAAAGAGCACGTGACTGGCCCTTGAACCATATGAAGTCTATAGGACTCCATCTGATCCAAGTAAGCCAAAAGCCCAGAAATCTAAAACCATTTTAAGGATAAATAAAGAAAACTGGTTTAAAGAAGTGAAGAAAAACATGTTTGAAGTCAAGGTTTTTAAATACTAAGCCGAATATGAATTTTTAAATGTAAAGTCTTTTCTAAAAATTTCGGCAGAGTTTCTTTTGTAAATACTGGCCCCGAACGCGGTACAACAAGAACAATATATAAGCAATGATAAAAGGCATCCCTAAGCGGGAGCTAGCTCTTCGTCAATCGACGGTCACAACCACACAAGAAATATAATATACAACGCCGAATGGCGAGGATCAAATCCAAAAGAAACTCAATAAGCATAAAAACCGCAATACTACTAAGCGCGACTCTAAGGTCGAATAATACATCACTAATGTCTAAGTCTGAAACAATAAACAAGTTTTGGTTGATGGAATTCTAGATACAAAGGAATAATACAAGTACAATGGTGGTTCTTGATGAAAAAGAACCCACCTACAAAAGCAATTCACCCGCAAGGAAGCAGTGTGCCAGAAATGCCGCAATGGAACCTGTACGGCAAAACCTGCAAGAACTGTGGCACAATGGGGGTGAGTTAACAACTCGTGAATAGAGAATATCTACAAGCAGAAACCGAATGCATGACATAATCCTAGGTCAATACAATCAGATATAAACCTCAAAGAATAAGCATGAAGGATGATAAGGTGGCAATGTAACATCTAAACATGTAGGTAGTGCCAAATACTCGTGTCAGTGCCTCAGGTAATAACATGTCATAAACATAAGGTATGTCTGCATGAAGTAAATGTGATGAAGTATCAAAATGAATATCAATACACATATATTAGCGTCCCATTCCACTAATATTAGTGTAAGGGTATATATAACAGCGCCCTCATAGCCTGTTATATATACAAATGAAGTATGATCAATGTAATAAAAGTCTGTATGTATGTGGATCCAGTCCACCTGTCACCCAAATGACAATAAGCATCATGCATGCAAATGTGAGGATATAATCAAAATCATGGAAACATCATGAAACCTGTGCCTAGCATCGGCACGTAAATCCTCGTCCATATGGGGCGCCGTCTGCGGAATCGGCCCTCGACCCCGGCAGCACGGGTCAACCCATGTCCATCTCTCAACTCCGGTCGGTATCCCCCGGATATCCGCCGAGCTCAAGTACAATCATCGGTAGGTACTCGCCCACCTCCAGGCTCAATCGGCATAATCCTTCGATCGTCTTGCCGAGGGGAACCATACCGGGCCCCACCATGTACCCTCATACGGCACACACTCCTCGTATGGGGTATATAATCAGAACCGATAAATCTCATGGTGGCTGCGCAAATATCATAACAAAGAAACCGGGTTTTTCAAATAAGTACATACTCTCCTTTGAAATTATCCACGGTTCCCAAATCCATAAATATCATGAAAACAATATCCCTGTGCGCATAATCAGAAAGCATGATGTATGTGACATATAATTGTGATGCAAGTATAACAGTATATCATGCAACATAGAATAGTGGTATGCACATACAAAGTCATATCTTGATGCAATAATACTACTGTGTAGTGACATGGCAATTATCGATGATGAAGTGTGTGAGCCGGCAAGCAAGTGTACGTGGAACATATGCATCATCGATAATGGTGCTGGTGTCCTAACAGCATGATTGCAATATAGAAATAAACACATGCAATGTGATGCGGAATCGAAGAATCAATGCAACAGTGAAGAATCTACACCAATATGTATATGTCATGCAGTGGTGCCATTTGAAATAAGACGAATCGGGGTTTTGGTAAAATAAGGGTTACGTTTTTTTAAGAATAGATACGTCTTTTGAAAATACCCGTAGAATCCCTTTACTTGACCTTAAGATATTCCCGATTTGTTAGTTTTGAAATAGGTATGACTCGGGTCTAGTTTAACATCTACTAAGCCAAGTCCATCATGAGGGGTATGGAAACCACCTAAATCTGAGTCGATATATATATTAGTCGGTGATCCCGCCTCAATAATATCGCGTACGATACAGTATATCATCTGACATCCTCGAGTCATGAGCGCCGATCTATCATCAATATAAATCTCGTACGGTAAATCATCGTACGGCATCCCAATAGCTGGGTACGGGTCAATATCACAATCAGCTCATCAATTATTTGGTATCCTCATCACCATATCACATAATCTGGGGTACTGATCTAAGTCTAGTACAACTGATACCATCAATATAACTGCGTGTGTAAACATACGCCCAAAGGCCCGCTAGAGATCATATATCGTATCCCAAATACGAGTCACATCAAATCACCGATCTCGCGGCACAATGCCCACATCATCGACTCACCTCCAAAGTCATCCACTATCCATCAACACAGTGCAAGTATAATGAATATGCAAGGGTGTACGTGTAGGTGCAAATCTATTCTAGGGTTTGCGACTATGAACTACACTAGTTGCTTCTAACCCTAAACTATCCATAATACACCTAACATAATATCCACAACGCACTAAAACTATCATATATAATATACATATAATATACTATCTACGGACTGCGGGGGTGCTATACGCCATCCACCCGACTTCTCCCGTAGATATAATCTACTCACCTTGCGTCTTCGTTGCCGACGTCACCACCCGTTTTCTTGTCGTCCCGAAGTCTTCATGGGGTACCTACACATTAACGTATCGCAAATGCGTATCAAAACCAAATCATCACTAAAACGGCATACGAAAACCAAAACGATACGCTATGGGGCCCATAGGTTAGAACCTATGGGTACGCCTCCAAAACCAACAATCAAACCTCGATACCGTCGTATAAACGCCAAATAGTCGAGGTAAAACACAATACGTAAATTCATAATTTAAAATACGGAATACGGAAACACGAATCCAAAACAGCAACTAAGGAAATAGGCTCCAGATTTCACCCTAGGTCAAATTAAACAAATCTATATATACCAGGGGTCTAATCTATACATGTAGGAGCAGCAGAACCAAAATGACACAAAATAGGGCAGGTCTGGCCGCAAATTGCGGCCAAACAGGATCTTGGAGTTGGGGGTTAGGGTCTTGGTGGTATCTTCCTGGGTGCCTGCATATGTCACTGACCATTCAAAATAATTTTCAGAGTCTCGGGTTGATAGCAGATCTCATATAAGCTTTACAGATTTCACAAATTTTCCGATATCGGTTGCTATAAATCCGTATTCTGGGTTTAAGCTTCAGGTTTGGGTATCAATTATAGAACTAAGGTGTTGGCGTAGCCTCTACTGAGCTCAATTTCACATTACAACTCATGATTTCCTCAAACCCTAACTAGATTTTCTTTAAGTCCACAAAACAGACAATATCGATTCTAAACTAGCATGAGGGTATAAAAGTTGCTAAAACTAATCTAATGGTCTAGAAAATACCTCATTTGGCAACTCAAGAATTTTCTTGAGTTGCCCCTAGTGGCCAAAAATCCTTGCATCCTTGGTCCAATGTGTAGATCTTGAGCTTGTGCACACTTCTAATGAAATGGGGGTAGGGTTTTGGTGATGTTTTAGAGATGAATTGAAGGCTTGAAGGTGGGAGGAAGAAGAGGAAAGGTTTCAGCTGAGAATGAGAGGAAGAGATGAGGGAGAAATGAGAGGGAGAAAATGCTAAGACTTGGTCAAAGTAAACCCCTTTCTCTCTCTCACCCATACCTTATATTTTATTCCTTTTCCCGTTTCTTTTTATTTTATTTTTCTCTTCAAAAACCCTTCACACAAGAATTGTAACCCCAAATAACATGATAGAAAATGCACAAGTGTGATAAAAATGGTATGTGCATATTTTGCACAAAATTGCTAAAAACCCGATTAGCGATTTTTAATCGCGATTAGCACTAAATTAGCATATAACTAATTATAAAAACTTTAAAATGGCATAATTCCCTAAAATAACCTATTCTAGAATTTTCCATAATTTTTCCAAATTTTTCTGTATTTAATTTTACCTAAATATTAAAATATTCAATAAAATAATATTGAATTATAAAAATTCCCAAAAATTAATATTTTATTTTTTTGAAATGTTACATCTACCTGGGGACCGTTACGTACAGCTAGTGCCGCTTGCGGTCTGTGGTTAAACCCACTGCCACCGTAGTAGTCGAGTCTCTAGAGTCCCACACATAGAGTTTCCCTACTACAGGAGAAACGATATAGAGGTCGTATGGTTTTATGACAAGGGTTCGGACGCATACGTGTGTTTACGCACGTACGACATCTGGACAGTTTTTACTAGCCGGCTTTGGTTTAAGCCAGTTTCTAGTATCCGGTTATTGGATTTATACAGTCTAAAGTTTTTCCGTGTTTTCACGGATAGGAGGGGTGTTCTCGTAATTTCGCGAGAAGCTTCTAGAAGATGGTGACTTGAGGGTTAAGGTGGCATATGCATTAAATGAGATTAGTGATTCATCCATGTCATTAATGCATCATAAATGCTTAGTGACTCATGGAGATGAATCACCCTTTTGTATTTATGAAGCATGGTTGTAAATCCTTTATTTTCTTTTATTGGATAAATAATAATGCTTGATATATATTATGATAGATCATTATCTCATCTCATTCTCTTGCTCACTTTCGCTCTCCTCAAGCTCTCTCTCTTTTAACCCTAATCCTCCCCTCTCATGTGTTGAGACCAAGGATTAGAATAGACTACTTAATCCTTAACCATTCTCTATATCACCTAGGTTACTTAGATTAGTAATTTAAGAAACCTAGTTACCTCAAGTTAGAGGTGAAGCTTGTAGTAAAGCTCTCGGGTGGATCATCTACTACATAGAGAAGGCCGGAGAGGACGTGGAGAACGAAAAGGCGAAGGACACGGTTCTACAGGTATAATCACTTTTCATAGTAGTTGTTAACTTCTATGATTCTTGTTAGTTATAGTTTAGCAAAGATTCTCGGTTAGTCGATGTTTACGCCTAAAACAAGATCGTTTTTCATTATTCCGCCTCCCCGCAAGTCGTGGGGTGTTGTACATCGACTTACATCATCAACGTAAATAAATATGCGCATCCCAATTGTCGTTGACATATAGCAACGAAACCGGCGATATCACATATTACACTTCTGGTCGCAGAAAAGAAAGTGTAAAACTACAACATTTGGAATCCACAATCTCTTTAGACATCGTAAATCCGAAATATCATATACTTCGCATTTCATGCCTAACTATATGAATTCTACATATTGTATCACATTCCAGATAAATAGACAGTATTAAACTTTCCGATCGAATAATCAAATACCCAAGATTTCCTAAATAGCTCAACACTTGAGCGGAGTTCAAAAATTCCAGAATACGTCACAGTAGCAATGGTCCAGCCGTAGAAGGGTCAAGCCAACGCCTCACATGTGGCACGCCGTACTGCCCTAAACCCTAATGTTTAGAGGCGGTTCAGACGGTCACATAATCGAGTTAAGGTTTGTGTTCTTCTAGAGGGTCCATCGCGTCATATGCACGTTTTTCCGAAAGATTTAAACTCAAGAAAAATTCAACACTTGAAAGTTTTTCGTGTCGGGAAAAAGCGAGTTAATGATATCCGTTCGAACATTTTAATACTTTCTAAATTATCCGGAAAAAGCACGAAATTAAATTTTCCGATCGAATCAACGAATACAAAATAATCCCCAGAACACTCAACACTTGAGTCAGATTAAAAATACCCAGAAGAATGTACAAGTACCTAAGGATATTACTGCACAAAACACTAACCCTAATTCTACTATTCCGCCGCGGAACCGCTGCGGAACCGCCGCGCAAGCAAGGTATTGCCGATGTTCCGCGGTGCTTTGGTGGAATTAGGATGTCGTGTTTTACGGTAACTCTTAGAATTCCCTGCTGATTTTTTTTAGTATTTTTAATGCAGAAAAAATCACATTTTTACAAAATTTCCAGAAAGGGGTCTATTTCGACGTTTCGGTGTTCGATCGGAGTTTTAACTTCGTAAACACGTCGCCTAATACTCTAGCTAGGCTCTGATACCACTGTAGGGTTATTAGTCACTCTAACAAGGTTCTACAAGGCATCAACCATGCCCGATTAAAATTTTAGTCGTGCCGAACAACCCTAAACAAGATCTTTGCTAGATTATTAGGGTTTCACATGCAAGTAAATACCATTTAGGACTAAGTGAATACAAAATAAAACCTTTGTAGATCGGTCCTTCACTTCATATGCTCCTTGTAGTAGTCCTTTCGCTGCGATCATTGTGTTCTCGGACTCTCGGACGGCTCCATGAGAAGATAGCAACGGTATTGCTTGAAATCTTCGAGGCCGAAGATGATCTACGTCGAGGGAATACGAACACAAGCTTCTACTTCACTAACTAGAGAATTAGTGAAGCAAACACCCTAAACTAAAGTGCTAGTCTAGTAGAGGTTGACGAAATAGGAAATGGGTACACTTTAGAATTTCTTTTCTCACTATATTTCTCTCTCCTTATCAAACCCTAGCAAGCATTTGAACGAGGAAGAAGATGAGCTCAAAAATGAGAATGAAAAACTAATCATCAAGAGAGAGAGTGAACCATGGGTGAGTTTATATCATATATTGACTCATGTAGAGACATAACCATGGATACATTATAATGGTTAGGTTAATTAATATCTCAAGTAATCCAAAACTAGTAGACTAAGTCAATGCAACCCTAAGCTTCATGAAGCTTCGGCAAGAGTTTTTCTGGGTGGGGTACCCATGATATGAAGAGAGAAAGGAGAAGAAAAAAGAATGTGATTTTTAATTTTTAATTTTATTTTTATGTTAGTTATCAACAAAAGAATGAAATACACAAAAAGAATCTGGACAAAAACAATCACGACACAAAAATACCACGCAGCTAATCGGTCTAGGGTTCACCTAGGTCAACTAGATCTGCTCAAGAACTTGATTGTCGAAGTAAAACTGTGTCGAGAAACGGGCTCAAGATATACTGATCATGAGGCCAGGTAAGTGCATAGATAAGGGGAGGTTTTCCGACGCTTTCGCGAAGGTCCTTAATTAAATAACCCTTTCTCTTTTGGCGGTTTCGCCTCGAACACTTTCCTAGACACCCCGTGAACGATATACCGTTAAGCGGTGTTCTAAACACAGTTAAGTTCTCCTAGTGAGCGCGAAGTCCTTAAAGGCTTAAAATCTAGTTTCTTTTAAAAATTTGTGTGGGTAAACGTTATGCTCAATTTCGTGATTTGTAGTCCACGGAAAAGGGGATGAAATCCTTTACCGTATGTTGTGGGGTTCGCTTGCCCTTAAGTCCGTATTAATGAATGCAATACGCAAATCAATGAAAAAGTTATTCAAAATATCAAAGAACCGTTTTTTATATTAAGCACAGCACTGCAACAAATACGGGTTAGTTAATTTTGGCGTTTGGTAGCGAACTTGCAAAGAATCCTGCAAAGATGTTATATTGGATGCATCGGATTTAAGAAGAAGGTGTTAGTAAAGTACGTACCAATAAATTTTAGGATTAAGAAACCCTCGTTTGAAGTGCTTGCGCCGGTCAAACTACCCTGATCTTTGGCACTGTACTTCGCAATCACCTTAACTTGGAATGTACACTTTGCTCCCCACGATTGCAGTTCGCAAATCCGCAAAAATCTGAAAATGTCGGAAAAACGGATTTTGGTGCGAAAAAGCGATACGAATGACCAAATACCTGCACACTAAAATTTATAAAAAAACAAGCAATAAAAATGGGACAAAAACAGATTAATGGAGCACAGAGAAAAAATTGGAGGCAAAATGAGGAGAACAGGCTGGCGAGCTCGGGAATTTGGTGTATGTCGCCGGTCCAAGTAGGGAATTTGGGCTCCAAACTTCTTCTGCTGTCTCAGTGTACTATTAGTGCCTCACTGGTATTGTTTATCTTTTTAGTTGAGATCCAGAGTGCTAGCAGATCAGAAATCCAGAGAACAAAAATTAGTTAGATGTGTTAATTTTTGTTTTGATTTTGATTTTTGAAATTTTTATGTTGTTTTAGAAAAGAAGTGTTAGATGGATATTAACAAGATTAACCCGAAATAACAAGAATAAAAATGTTACCGTCTCCCCGGCAACGGCGCCATTTGATCGCACGCTTTTGGCTTGTCGAGTTTTAAGAGTTCTAAAGTTTAACCGCGATCAGGACGGTGTCGCTTTGCAGCTAGCCGCGATGAGCAGGGTCGATCCACAGGGAGACGGAGCGTTTTATGTTCTTGTTCTCACGAGTTAATGCACATGGCGGATTTTTCGTATCTATCCTATGTGTTATATGCAAAGAAATAAGCTTGTTAAGAAAAGATACAATAGTGTAAGCTAGTGAAGTCGTACTCAAACCTTTGAGCCGATTCTTGACCAATTGAAGCTAGAGCAATCGGCATCAATGTGGATTAGGGTATTTAAGCACGGTATTCATGGAATCCGGCTTAGTGAACCTTGTCGTTCCATTCTCGTCTCTTGCTTTCGCCTCCGGCGAAACCGAACGCAACCAGTCACGGTTAGGGATCACTGATACCTTGCTAGGGTAGGGTGCCTAATGGAGCGCTTGCGTAAGGTTTTTGCGAAGTTCAATGGAAAATAACGGGAAAAGGAATGGGAAACAAAATCCTTAACTTACAATATCGTATTGTTTTACTAACAACACATATTCAAAACCATTCACAACAACAACCCAAAAATAGCAAAAGAAAAGAACAACAATACAATCGAGTAAGTAAAGGGCATGGAATAAAGGTTGCATGAAAGTAAAGCATGGAATGTAAATTGCAAGAATGTAAAGCAAGTAATAAAAGAGCAAGAAAGTAACACTAAGAACCATAGAACACAAGACAAGCCATGGGATCAATAACCAACCCTTAAACTTGCAAGCTCAATGAAGAGGTTGCAAGATCAAGAGAAAAGTAACGAACTCATGTGAAATGAAGGAAAAGAAAGCTTTATTGATTACAAAGTAATGATACAACCCTTGAGTGCAATAACCAAAGCTTAAACTTGCAAGCTCAATGAAGAGGTTGCAAGATCAAGTTAAGACAAAGAACTCAAGAGGTTAGCTATGTACAAGACAACAAAAAGAAAACAAAAAGAGTTACAAGATGAGGCAAAGAATGAACCCTCTCCCTTGCTCACTCACCTTCCTTATATAGGATCAAAAGGTAAATAAACAAACAATAAAAATAGGATGAGGTGGCAGCAAGGGAGGGACTGTGAGAGACTGGGGCCCACAGGAGCAGATAGGGCCGGCCAGCTCGGCTAAGGAGGGTATGTGATCGGCCAAGTCAGGAGGGAATTGTCCCGTATTGCAGTGGTGGTCTTGTGTGCTCCCAAACATCACATTGGTACAGTTTGATTTGCCTATTTGAATTTGTGGTGCACTTAGGGATTGGATGGAAATAAGTAGCTGTTGCGCCACGGCAGCGCCCCGGCCGTCTACTCGAGGCCAAAATGCGGAATCAAAAATTTTCTTAAATTTAAACCGGCGCTACCGCGGACAATAAACCCGGATCGTAACCATTAACCTAATGCTAGCAAACAAGAGATGGGGTAGAATGCTATACCGAGCGATCCGTGTCCTTTGGTCTTCGTCTCCACTCCGATCTCCCGCGGAATCTCCGTTCGTCACCTCCTCGTCGGAAAGGGCACCACGTAGCCGGATTCTTTTACGAGCTCCCACCTCTGGACCGAAGCAACTCGGGCGCGAAGTTGGCTAGCCGACGCGTCCAAGGAGTGCTGTAGACTAGTGTAGAAACTATGTCTCTAGGGGTTATGAAGTTGCCATAAAGATGATGTAGAAAAGAAAGAACTTTGGAGAGGATGATGGTGTATCTATTTTTTAAGCATGAAGAATGAGAGATGAATAAATCCCACCACTTAGAAAAACAACTCTCTCATTCTCACCTCTCAAATGTGGCCGGCCATATCAAAATGTGGTAGAGGAAAAACAAAACCAAGAAGGGAGGTGAGTGTAGGAAAAGTAGAATGGTCACCACACCCCCAAGCAATGATAACAAGGTCATATCCAATTCAAATCAACTCTAAACCTTTCTAATCTCAATAAAGCAAGCCATCATGAAAAAGCAAAGATGCTTAACCTTTCATAATGCCACAAAAGCAAGGAACCCCTCCACAATAAGTTATTTGCAAACTTGCAAATAACCCCCTCCAACAGAAAAGTCCGGCCGCGAAGGAACAAAGGAAAACTGGCCGGAACGGAATACAAACTGGCAACTTCAGAAAACTGATCCCGTAATAAATTACAGGAAAACCCCACTACTGCATATACATGCTCGCATTTGTATTCCCACTGAATACAAACGCAAAGAGACAAAATCTACACTGTCTAATACTAGGATCCAGCTTAAACCAAAGCCGGCTAGTAAAATCCGTCCGATCACGATCCATGCAATACCGCACGTATCTGATCGAACCCTGCCATATCTCCATACGGCCTCTACAGCGTTTCGCCCGAAACTTGAGTAACTGTGTGTGGTGGACTCTAAAGACTCGTCAATACTATGGCTGTGGATTTAACCACTAGCACGTCAGAGGTATTAGCCATACGTGACGGGCTACCATCTATTGACCAAAAGGGACGTCGATGAGCGAACTCATCCTGACACCCTACTGAGCCTGTCAGTGACAATATCCGTACAGTCCGGTCCATTTTTCTATGAGCATCGCATGGCGGGCCTAGGGGGTTGTTAAAAGTCAGACCCCCAAAAGCGGTACAAGTCGTGTCGGAGTGTAGCCCAGGACACCCTGGGATACTACTGGAATACCTACCAGTAAATCTCCTGCCTCGGCCGAGGGCTTTGTGTAATGGATCTCCTAGACACAGCGCGACCTCACCCCCAATACCGGGAGAGACGAACCCCTGCAGATCCGCTCACTGCCTCCATGTGGCTCGGGACTGTACCGGACTAAAACCTGTTTGCACGATTCCTTTGAGCCGTGGTAGGGTAGTAATCAAAGTACAGTGGGAACTCACACGAGACAAATAACGATCTCAGGTCAATGAACTAACATGTACACATGTCACCAGGGAACTGCTATCTGACGTCTGGTATAATCCCAACTAGCAGGTTCCCGACGAGTCCTGTCCGGTGTACTCATAACCCAAAGAGCACCTGTATACATTTTAGGTGAACCAACTGACACCAGTGGTTTGTGAGACCGGCCACCGCCCCTCGTCGGGGTCTCGACTGTATACACTAGTCTACTAATGGAGTATCGATGCCCAGTCTCGAAACTCCCTCGACTAGGGACCATTTAAGGATGTGCTTATAGACTACCAGCTCCCACGTATATGATCGCCCTCATACTGCTGGCAGTCAAGCAAGAATCCTAGGGGCTCTATCAACGTGTAATAGCGACTCGTAAGGTCACCTAAAGCAGTACACGATGATAAAGATAAACCAGATAGCATACTATCATCTTGAGTAAGACTGTCCTACGGGGACAGGTCCTCCCTCAATCATTGCAATCACGTGCCTGTGATCCAATAATTGACTCTGAGGGCACTGTCTCCAACAATCTCCCACTTGCACTCAAGGCTAATTATTGCGATGTCGCATACTCACAGCCCGTGTGATACCGAACACCCAACTCCTCTACTAGTAAGTCTCACAAAGCTCGTTTGCGAAACTATTGCGTTCGAGGAAGAGCCTCAGTGAGTGGATCCGATGTGGTGTTTCTTTCTATGTCTCTCTTTATCTCAAGTTCGCGGAGAAAGCCATCTCCCGAAATGAGCAATACCTGTCTTAGAATATGTCTGGATATCTGATGGGACCTAGCTCAAAAATGAACTCCAAATCCAAACTTCTTAGACTGTATCGTCAACTGAACTTAATCAGTGTCCTGCGCCATGCCTTCCCTCAGTATCCACCTGGACTACCTGTCCATAATACTGCCCCTCGTCAGAGGGAAAACTATAACTCTGACAGTCACTCTGTCATCCAGGTCACCTTGGAAGCCTGGAATGATAACCGTCTCCTAAAGGAGACTGCTGTTATCAATTCCCTAGAACATCAACTTATGTTCTAAAACTGCTTCCGATTGTTTCTCCAGGATTGGATGAATATCAACCTATTGCACCTACTGCAAGAACAACATCTGGTGTGGTACTTGACATCTCATGATTGACTCAATTGCCTAAGCAAGTGATCTGCCAATCATGCACATCCCTCTCCCTTTTAGTCTGTAAGACACCTTTAGAGAGGGTGACTCCATTACCTGCAGGTACACCACCATGCCAGGAGTCGTCCATTCTAAATACTCATAGAATGCTGTGTAAGTACCCTGATTGGGAAACCACCCAACTCTAGATCTAAACCCATAGATCTAGTAACCAGAATGTCTGATATAATATTCAAGTCCCATATGAAGAAACTACTGTGTGACAACCAAAGTATAACCGATCGTAGTATAGGAATATCACTTCCTACTCTGTGTATGTCATCCAAATACCAGGACATCACACCCTACGACCTTCTTAACAGATCCATCCCCTATTCTGATGAAGTCAAACCTATGACTGTCCCATCAGAAATAGATGATCTATCTCCGCTATATCTGCTTTAGTCTATAAATAGACATAAGCCTGATGTCCACCAATGCTTCCGCTGCTCCCACTGACTACGACAACCATCTGGCAGAGTCATATAAACGTACACTTCTAAAGCTAGTTTAGAAGGACGCTATACTCATCCTCCTGCCGGGTCTCACAGTCTGGAACAACAGCAATGGCAAGTCTGGGTAAAACAAGAACCTCCCTGCCACCGTCCTTGAGGATACTGAAGTACCTCTCGAGTGCCTGAGGTTACCCACCATATCTGCGGAGTGGCCAATGGAATGTCAAATCAGATTTAATCTTTTGGTTCTTATCAAATCTTCAGTAATCGTTTGCGGTTCTGGAATCACTTCCAGTTCTACCATACTCCCACTACTGTTTTCTAAAAAACCCATTTTTATTAAAACTGTGGCGAGTCAAGAACAATATCACTATTGATCTTCCAGATGGTAGAAAGTCAACCCTCGTCATAGCCCGGGTCAACCCACAAACAGCCATTACAGAAACGTGCCTTGAGTTATCCGGAGTCTGGTTTTAAGCATAAGCCGGACAACTCCCCGTACCTTAACATCGTCAAGATATGAACTGTTCTATATCCAATACAGAAACAGAGGCACTGATTTAATTGAACCAGATTCAAATCATGCAGCTGTCTCCAGTGCATGTCAACTAAATCGAAGGAGGCCGATCAGCGTTACTCAACTCAGGAATGCTTCCAATTATGAGTAACCAGAAAGAGAAGCTAGTTCTCTTAATCATTACTATCAACTGAATACCATTCACAAGTATCTACATCTTCGATCACCTTGAAGAATCCTAATACTTGCAACATCTGGTTCTCTACTTTATTCTTATACTTATAACTCCTCAAAACTTAGACCTTGCATTTCTACGAAACACATGTCTAAGAACTAGAGAAGTCATAAGTAAACGGAATATAGTATGAGGACCAACCCCTCTGTCCTAATGGACACTGGACAATATACAATACTCTGTATAAGTCCCATGAGTCTAGTGACTCATTCACTGTGTGTCGTAGGTTGAAAACTGTACTTATGGTTAAAAAGAATTACACCGCTGTTCAATGCTCCTTACCTAATCATCTACTGGTATAGGTAAATGCCATAGACATAATTTCAAAAAGGTATATCTCACTCTATAAAAATAGACGTACATATATATCAATTTGAAATTGGTGCATAACAAAGGATATTCAAAACCAAATATTTGCCGTCCGGCAAACAACCCAGGCGACTTCATCAAATATCACCAATTACAACGAATTCCGATATAATGAGGATGATCACCTAATTCCCAATAACTTATTCCCACTCATCATCTGTAAAACCATACAGATGTGAGACTCATACCTGGTAAATACATACCCTGGAGCAAGTGTCTAATTGGGAAATCAGTTTTCCTTTAACAGTACACAGTGAAACTGAAACATTGAAATGTTTCGATGGGGTATCCCGGTATTCCTAGTAATGCCTCTTCCATTATGCAGATTCATAACTGTAACCGTATAATTCTTTGCCACCTCTCCAAATCCCTTTTTATGTCTTTAGTCATTACCTTCTGCACACCCCTTTAGGCCAAATAGTTTTCTTCCTTCCCTACCGTTCGGCACCAGCCTATGGTTTGGAAGAAGACTATCCAATAAGCATAATGGGTGTACTGTCCTAATCCTAGGAACACTCGCAATGCAAGAGAAGGTGAAGATAAAAGACAACCGAATAATCTTTATTCCTATTTCTCCTGAACCAGAATCCATCCCCGAACTGGAACAAGTTCCTTTCGAGTTCATATATAACCATACGATGGAATATCCAATAAACTGTGGATCTTCGTAGTGATACGGAGTGTTATGGAGAAATACAAAGGTGATTTGGGAGCGGTAATGAAATACCTGGTTTGGTCATGAATATCAGTTGCAATTTACTTTGCCCTCTTACTAATCCCTTGCTTTGTCTTAACTTAATACCTTCTGTACACCATCGTTATGCTAATTGGTTTTCTTCATTCCCCACCGTTCGGCACCAGCCTAAGGTTTGGAAGAAGACTATCCAATTTGCGTAATAGGTGTACTATCTCCTAAACCAAGGAGTACTCGCAACCTGAGAGAAGGTAAAAGGAAAAGACAACTGAATAGTCCTATTCGTTTTTTCCAGAACCGAAAACCATCCTCGAATTCCTTCGAGTTCGTATCTAACCATACGATAGTTTTGTCCAATGGAAGTGGACGTTCGTAGTAATACGGGGTGTCCTGGAGAAAAGGGTAAAAGTAGGAGTGGCAATGAGGTTTGCAACTCTGACTATCCAAAAGCCAGTCTTATAAGAAAGTTCAGTTAACTTGGTCACTGAGTCATAGTCAAGGGTCGGGTCAATGGTCGCTGCCAAAGAGAGAGAGAGAAAAGAAACACTCAGCATGCACTCTAACCTAGATCAGAATGGTTATCACTTTATCTAATCTGGAAACCTCCCACTGTAACGTCAAAATTCTTCCCCAAACCTGAAAGAAGAATTAGTCGGGATCACCCGAGGAGTAAACCAACTCATCAGTGGGAATCGGGATCCAACTATCATCGCATGATAATGTGACGGAATCCACTCACGTCATCACACTCCAGAAGGTATGCGCATGCCTGGCAAGTTTCAGTTTCTTTAGAAACTCCCGATGTGATTTTTACCCCTAGGACCCAAGTGACCTTGACGAATAATCAACAAATCAAAAGGTCCTAGTCAAGTTCAACCCGTCATTATCTTGATTGCGTTAAACCCACCCGCACAACCCTTGACGAATAATCAACAAAGTCGTACGACTGTCCTAACCAATCCACATATCCATGCGACAGAAAGCACTACAGAGCTACCGCACACTACGCCTCGGCGAATAGCAACGACAAACGTAGCGCGAATACTATGCAATACAAATCCGAAATGACGGAGGGCTACGGCTGGTTTTTGGCGAAAAACCTTTAACGTAATGAACTTGATATCGTTGAAGGAACCGGATAACTTTTTATAAAAATATAGTGACGAAAACCTTTGCTAAAGAGGTCACTCCCGGTGAAGGGATCTCGGCTCTTTCCCCGTAGAATGAGGTGCAGGATATTCCAACTGAATACCACGATGCAAAGCAAAAGGCAATCGGCTATAGAGAAGTTATTGCCCTGACGCAAACTTTTGTCCAAGGGGTCACTCCCGGTGAAGGGATCTCGGCCCTTGCCTCGTCGACTGAGGAGCTGGATATTCATAACCGAATACCACTGTGCAAAACAAAAGAGAACACCCTTGCAATAACAACTTTTTGAAAAATTGTTCCAATAACATCAGAATAGGTTTGTTTAGCTTGCATTGATCCGAATGAACGCAGTCTCATCAATTGATCACACCAATAAAGAACGAAATAATGATGTACGTATATGCCATCCGCATTCGCCACTGGGTCCCGTCATCACCCGTTAGGTTACTTAACTAACGACAGAGCAGGGACTGGACTAGCGCGGATGCAAAACATATACAACATCTACTAGTATATATATCAATATATAATATTTCGCTCAAGGCGTGATAAAATGCAACATCACAGAAATGTACAACATCATAGAATAATACAGATATCTGGGATCCCCGGGTTTCATAGAGCCGCTACTGAAACCCGACGTTCCCCTGGTCGTGTGGATAGCCTGTGCAATGAAAAACCTAGACCCCTACGGGCGCGGCAAGTCACCCGCCAAAACCTGAAGCGAGGCAGCCCCCTTCAGCAACGTGAATGGACCACCCAGCACTTCACGGAATCCGGTAACTTGGGCACCCCTCCTGGGTCAACCTATACCCCCTACGAGTGCGGCGAATAGCCCGCCAATTCTAGAGTAAAGCCCCCTCCGTCTCAACGCCATGAGATGCGGGCTTGTTTCCCTCTAGAACCCGACTATCCGTGCACCCCTCCGCGGGGTAATCCTAGTACAGAAAGTAAAATATACATACAACGGGTACATCGACCTCGACCCGGTCATGCCCCAAAAGAATAATACAAACAGGCAGTGACGGCAGTCCACATGTCGGACGCTCGCACCGCAATATCAAATGTATATATAAAACAAAACTGTACTACCACTGCAACCAGGCTATCCCCACGACCGATCCGCAACAACACAGCAGAATCAAAGAACATCAACGTGAATGTCACGTTTGCAAATCCGTCTAATCGGGCTATAGCAGTTATACAGGATTTACCGATCGAGTGACATTCACGGTCGCAGATATAATGTAAATACTGTGAACTAATATGTTTAAAATATCCGATCGATCAAATTTTACCAAGTGGGCCCCAAGCATTACTGTAGCATATAAAGAAATTCTGGGCCCAAAAAGAATATACCAAAACCACTATTTTCAGCCCAAAAGCCCACTGCAAAAAATTGGTGAAGTGAAGACTCAATACTGCGGCGGAACCGCGGGCAAATAGGGGTTATGGCCGCGGTTCCGCGGTCGTATGGAGGGATCACACAACCAAATTTTCACAGTGTTCTTATAATTCCATGTACATCATTCTGCAACAACCTGAAAAAATTTTGGAGCTAAAAAAATTTCGACAGAAAACACATGGAATGAAAATGCGGTTTTGGGATAAATGTTCGATTGAAGTTTTAAACACACTAGACCAAGCTAGACTAGGTTAATGGCATGGCTCTGATACCATGTTGCGCCACGGCAGCGCCCCGGCCGTCTACTCGAGGCCAAAATGCGGAATCAAATTCTTAACTTTAAACTGGCGCTACCGCGGACAATAAACCCGGATCGTAACCATTAACCTAATGCTAGCAAACAAGAGATGGGGTAGAATGCTATACCGAGCGATCCGTGTCCTTTGGTCTTCGTCTCCACTCCGATCTCCCGCGGAATCTCCGTTCGTCACCTCCTCGTCGGAAAGGGCACCACATAGCCGGATTCTTTTACGGGCTCCCACCTCTAGACCGAGGCAACTCGGGCGCGAAGTTGGCTAGTCGACGCGTCCAAGGAGTGCTGTAGACTAGTGTAGAAACTTTGTCTCTAGGGGTTATGAAGTTGCCATAAAGATGATGGAGAAGAGAAAGAACTTTGGAGAGGATGATGGTGTATCTATTTTTTAAGCATGAAGAATGAGAGATGAATAAATCCCACCACTTAGAAAAACAACTCTCTCATTCTCACCTCTCAAATGTGGCCGGCCATATCAAAATGTGGTGGAGGAAAAACAAAACCAAGAAGGGAGGTGAGTGTAGGAAAAGTAGAATGGTCACCACACCCTCAAGCAATGATAACAAGGTCATATCCAATTCAAATCAACTCTAAACCTTTCTAATCTCAATAAATCAAGCCATCATGAAAAAGCAAAGATGCTTAACCTTTCACAATGCCACAAAAGCAAGGAACCCCTCCACAATAAGTTATTTGCAAACTTGCAAATAACCCCCTCCAACAGAAAAGTCCGGCCGCGAAGGAACAAAGGAAAACTGGCCGGAACGGAATACAAACTGGCAACTTCAGAAAACTGATCCCGTAATAAATTACAGGAAAACCCCACTACTGCATATACATGCCCGCATTTGTATTCCCACTGAATACAAATGCAAAGAGACAAAATCTACACTGTCTAATACTAGGATCCGGCTTAAACCAAAGCCGGCTAGTAAAATCCGTCCGATCACGATCCGTGCAATACCGCACGTATCTGATCGAACCCTGCCATATCTCCATACGGCCTCTACAGCGTTTCGCCCGAAACTTGAGTAACTGTGTGTGGTGGACTTTAAAGACTCGTCAATACTATGGCTGTGGATTTAACCACTAGCACGTCAGAGGTATTAGCCATACGTGACGGGCTACCAGCTATTGACCAAAAGGGATGTCGATGAGCGAACTCATCCTGACATACTACTGAGCCTGTCAGTGACAATATCCGTACAGTCCGGTCCGTTCGTCTATGAGCATCGCATGGCGGGCCTAGGGGGTTGGTAAAAGTCAGACCCCCAAAAGCGGTACAAGTCGTGTCGGAGTGTAGCCCAGAACACCCTGAGATACTACTGGAATACCTACCAGTAAATCTCCTGCCTCGGCCGAGGGCTTTGTGTAATGGCTCTCCCAGACACAGCGCGACCTCACCCCCAATACCGGGAGAGACGAACCCCTGCAGATCCGCTCACTTCCTCCATGTAGCTCGGGACTGTACCCAACTAAAACCTGTTTGCACGACTCCTTTGAGCCATGGTAGGGTAGTAATCAAAGCACAGTAGGAACTCACACGAGACAAATGACGATCTCAGGTCGATGAACTTACCTGTACACATGTCACCAGGGAACGGCTATCTGGCGTCTGGTATAATCCCAACTAGCAGGTTCCCGGCGAGTCCTGTCCGGTGTACTCATAACCCAATGAGTACCTGTATACATCTTAGGTGAACCAACTGACACCAGTGGCTTGTGAGACCGGCCACCGCCCCTCGTCGGGGTCTCGACTGTATACACTAGTCTACTAATGGAGTATCGATGCCCAGTCTCGAAACTCCCACGACTAGGGACCATTTAAGGATATGCTTATAGACTACCAGCTCCCACGTATATGATCGCCCTCATACTGCTGGCAGTCAAGCAAGAATCCTTGGGGCTCTATCAACGTGTAATAGCGACTCGTAAGGTCACCTAAAGCGGTACACGATGATAAAGATAAACCAGATAGCATACTATCATCTTGAGTAAGACTGTCCTACTGGGACAGGTCCTCCCTCAATCATTGCAATCACGTGCCTGTGATCCAATAATTGACTCTGAGGGCACTATCTCCAACAGTAGCTATGCATCACATCAAATTTTATGCATTGAATGCACATCACACACATGCCCACTTGTGTGCCATGGGCAGCCCCCTCACCTAGGTCCATGCTCCAAGAGTTGTGTGCACACATGCAATGTGTTGGACCAAAATGTGTACACTTTATTTGTTTACAAAATAACTCTTGGGATATCGGTTTGCAGTTCCGGTTGCAGTTGATATATCCGTGATTTTAAGTGTATTTCCAGTATTTTGTCACGGATACCTGTAATCTGTATTACTGAGCAGACACTGGTTAATAGTACCGATATATAACAAAATAGATAAACAATGAGCGGTATTAAAATGCAGTTTTCTGATATGAACAAATACCCCCAAACTTATCTTTTGCTCGTCCCGAGCAAAACAAAATCCTATCCTCGCTTTCACGGGTAACGCGATTGTACTGTGCGCGTGCAACAAGACGTTAAACCTCTAGGTGTCCCTAGTAGGAGGAGTGTTGTCTCCTGAGGGTTTTCAGCGGATACTACCCACAAAATCCCGTCAAGTTAGTTTCATAAGTTAACATTGATTCTACTCCTACGGTTTAGTATCTACGTTAGAAATTCTATTATCCTAAGTTAGAAATATTCAACCCTTATGTTTCACGCCTCTAATTTATTCAACCCCATATCCTATACGTTTTACAGTTTAGAAAGATCTCAGCATCTCTTGAGTTTTCCTTCTAAAAGTGTGGTCTAAAATCAAGGATTTTTATCAATTTTACAGAAAACACAAGTCTTATTCTTTATTTCTATCTTTCCTCCAAACATAGATTGTATACCCCTACGTGTGTGTATAGTTTCACCCCTACACTTAAGAATTTAATTCAAGCTATAGTACCATTGCCCTAATACCTAATACTACTTCTTTTCATTTATGATGGCGGTGTTGCTCACACACCTTTCATGCAGTCACTATTAATGCTTCTTGAGGCACTAATAGCCGATTACTGAATGTGTGGGTTTAAAGCGTAAATAGCAGTTTCCAGGTCTTGACTTTATTTATTTTTCTTTTTTTTCTTTATTTTTTCTTTTTCAAGACCGGATATATTTTTCAATGATGCTCTTTTTGCTGTTTAGCTTTAAATACCGTTTTTTCTTTCATACTAGGTTTTCAGGCAAAGTATTTCTAGGTATTCTCTACTATCCCAAGTTTCAAGGTGCGTGTATGTGTAGTTTGTAGGGTATATACTTTCTAAATTTGGACTCAAGAATAAAAACTATTTTTCAGACTTATACTTCAATAAAGTTTTCAATACTTTCCATTCATCTTGACTTAACTCAAGAACTGAAATCAAGATTACCTAATTCTATAAAATAAACTGTAAGGACGTATAATTACCAAGATTAAGCAGAATGAGGGTTATTTTTAGGGTTTTCAATTTCTAAGCATGGGATTTAGTTATTTCTAATGTATCAACTAAGCTTTCGGAATAAAAATCTAAGTTACCCTATTAGCTAACTTGACGACAAAGTTTTTATATTTTTGAGAAAAATTTCGATTTTTGTAGGTTTTTAATAAGGTATGCAAATGCAGAATATACAAATGAATGCGAATGAAGAAATCTTAGAGCAACGGTGGGAGCGAGAATTGCAACATGGAAGATGATGACCCGACTAGTTTCGAGCAGGCCATCACAAGTGGAGACTCTGTGAAATGGGTGGATGTTATGAGATCCGAGATGGAATCCATGTACACCAACCAAGTATGGACTTTGGAAGTTGCTCCTGAAGAGGTAAAACCAATTGGGAGCAACTAGATCTTCAAAAAGAAGATAGGTGTAGATGGAAAAGTTGAGACTTTCTGTCACGACCCGTAATTTAGCACGTGACCGGCACTTAAATCACGCAACGTCCAAAGGCGTAACGTAATTCAAGTAAGCCGAAGCCCAGAAAATCTAAACCTTTTTACGGAAAATAGTAGGGGTGCAGTTTTGAATTAAAGGTATGATAAAATAAAGTTTATCTATAAATGAAAAACTAATGATATAAAAAAATGCAAGTAGAATGTACTAAAGTTGAGAACGTTTCTTTTTGTCTTTAAAATATTGGGCAGCACCTCCCTTATATATTTTGAACCGAAACCACATATACATAACAATATAAAAGGCATCCCCAAGCGGGAGCTAGCTCTTCGCCAAATGGTGGAATCAAAACCACGCAAGCAATGTATACGACGCCCAACGGTGAAGATCAACCCAGACAGAATAATATGAATAAAGCAAGACATTAATCCACACATAGCGAACATATACCCATCGCTCTAAGTCTCACAACCACAAGTCCTTCTAAGTCCATTAAATATACAAAGTCTAGTTTCTGATTGATGGAGTTTATCTAGATACAATAGGAAATAATAAATACAAGAGTGGGCACGATCCAATGTGTCCCATCTACCATAGCAAAACACCCGAATGTAAGCTGTGTGCCAGCGATACCGCTACTGATCCCAAGCGGTCAAACCTGCAAGAACTGTGGCACAACGGGGGTGAGTTGCCAACTCGTGAGTAGAAAAACATCAGCAGGTAGTAATCGAATAAAACAACGATTTCCTAGGTCACTATATCAAGAAGGTAATACTACGATATCTAGGGTGATCATGTATGCATATATGTCAACAATATAATCAATGTCAATGACATATAAAAATAAACATTTGAATCATACGCCTATATGCAGGTGGATATCATCCACGTGTCAATCAACATCATGGAACCTGAGTGTCCAACATCAACACTCGCAATATCATGAAAGCATATACATGTATGTATGAGGATATCAACCAATATGTTTCCATCAATGACACATCAAAATCATGGAACCTGAGTGCCCAACACCGACACTCGAAACATCATGAAACCCGTGTCCAGCATCGACACGTAAATCCTCATACCTCGGGCTCCATCAGTCCGGATCGGCCCATGGGCTCCGTCAGTCCGGATCGGCCCATATCCATCTCACGACTCCGGTCGGTATCCTCCGGATAACTGCCGTGTCCAAACCATCCCCGGTAGGTTGTAGTCCCTATGCCAGGCTCATCGTCTACTGCACAACATACATTTCTTGCCCCGGGGTACCATACCGGGTCCACCATGTACCCGCATACGGTTCATCCAGCTCCTCGAATCGAGTATCACATAGCTCATAACCGAGAAAACTCATGGTGGACGCATCGAAATATCATATCAAGAGAAACCGGGTTTTTAAAACAATACATACATTCTTTTAAAATACAACCACGGTTCTCAAATCCGGAATCTCATGAAAACAGCATCTCAATGCGTATAATCATGAAGCATGATGTATACAAACATAAAATAGAAATGTGAGCATATCGGTATATCATGCAATATAGAATAGTGATGTGAGTATATCATGCAAAGGAGTCATGTGATTATACTAAACCATTAAGACTAATAGCATGATATAGAAAGTTGACTGTGTAAGTGACATAGCAATTACCGACGATGAAAGTGTGTGAGACGGCAATCTGTGTAAGTGTAACATACGCATCATCGATAATTGTGCAGGTGTACTAGCCGACGATATCATAACAAATAATGGAAGCACAGGTATATGTAATGCAATGAGAATATCGTAGATGTAGCAGAAAGTAAATCGTAAGCGCACTATTATGAGGTATATGTATCTAATCTAACATCTACATAAGGGCTAAACTAAGTAGTGTAGACAGTGATTAGCGATATTTATAACATATCCGAGTCGATGAATCTATCAATCGGCAGTCCAGCCTCACAGCATCATGTACGGTATAATCCATCGTACGGCATCCTCGAGTCAAGGGTATGGACCAATCATCAGGTAAAACTCATCGCGTACGGTAATCCATCGTACGGCGGCATTAAACAATTAGGGATTCTATTAACCTATATAACAAAGAGGGTAGGGATCTAACGTCTCGTACGGTATATCACTCATTATCCTCATAAATATATATATATATATATATATATATCTTAAGTCACATCCGTATCAATCTCATATCATATCTTGGCAACAGTATCTATATTCTCATATCGCCTCTCATCCATATATCGACATATTAAGCCAAGACATCTTATCTCATCATATTCTCTTTTCATCACATCAACATCTCACATCACGTAATCTTATATATATTTATCATATTTTACCGATCCCATAACACATCTATCTCAGTCTTATCATATTCATCGATCTCATGCCATATCCTTATAGCTTTTGTCTCATATCTCGATATATGTATTCAATCATTCATATAATCTCCAATTAACTTTTTGACCATATCCGTAGTTTCCTAGTATAGGTTTCTCCGACTATATTCTATATATCGGTTTCTATTTTATAATTACGGGGGTGCTATACGCCATCCACCCGACTTCCCCCGTAGATATAAATCTACTCACCTGCAATACTCCTCGCTAAGCCGAAGTCAATATGCTTTGTCGTCTCGGAAGTCCACGCGAGGTACCTATAAAACAACACATATCGCAACGTTATGAAAACCAGGTCCGAAAACCGATACGGCCCACGAAGTGCTCATAGGTTAGAACCTATAGATTACGCATGCAACAACAACCAAATAACCCTCTTCGTTGACGTACAAACGTCCAACAACCAAATACAATATCAAATACAAAAACCCAAGTTCATAAATTGCATAACACGAAATGCAGCAACGAAGGAATTCACTCCCAGATTTCACCCTAGGCCAAACTAGGGAATTTTGTATATAGGGTTGGTCTAGATATAAGATAAGGGAACCACCAACCAAAAATCATCAAATTCCACCATAATGTGGCCGCAATTTGCGGCCACAAGGATTAAATCTACGGCCAGAATTTGGGCTTGGGGTCTCAGGTTTCAGGGGGTGCTTCTATAGGTTGCCTGCTCATCTCACTGTCATGGAAACTTATTTTATAATGGTCTCGGGTCATCCCAGATTCTCATATACCCTCACAAACTGTCAAATATTCGATGTCGGGAAATTCTAAATTCTTTCTTTGGGTTAAAGTCTCTGGTCTTGGCCATTAAAAACTCCACTAAAGTCTTGTAAACATCACTACACTTCAAATATCACTTCACAAGTCAATTCTTTCCCTAAACATTAACTTGGAAAATTCTAAGATCACAATCCACACTAAAATGAACTCTAAACTAAACTATAAGGTTAAGAAACTAATTACAAGATGAGAAGTGGAACTTATACCTTATGGGAGCAACTCAAGAAAAACCCTAGATGCCCAAAGTCTCCAAAATCCAAACTTGAGAGGTCCATAGGGTTTAGGAAGAGATGGGGGTCATTTTTAATGAAGGTGGCATGAGGTTTTGATGAAGATTTATAGATGTTTTCATGGTGTAGAGGAGGTGGAGGAAGCATGAAGAAGGAGATGAAGATGATGAGGTGATGAAGGAAGTGAAGTGAAGAATGAATGAGGGGACCATAGTTGACTAAAGAACCCTCTCTCTCTCTCTCTCTCTTTCCCATTCCCATTCTCTCTCTTGCTCATACCTCTATGTCCCCCATGTTCTCTTTTCTTTTTCTTTTCTTTTCCTTTTTCCCTCTCTCAAAAAATAAAGAAAAGCACAAATACAAATGAAACAAACACAATGAAACAACATGCAACAAAATTGTAACATGACATGGTGCACTAGCCATGGTAAATTAAAAATACGGATTTGGCATAATCGTGATTAGTAGTGCACTAATCGAGTTTAATTTAAACTTGCGTATAATTAATTATAAAAATGCCCAAATACGATAAATATATTTTTAAATGAATAAATCATTTTAATCTTCAATTATTTCCCAAATATTGGTATATATTTATACCATTTTGCGAAAACCCCAAATTCATAAATCGAATAGTTTTCGCGAAATATATTAGTTTAATATTAAATTCCAAAAATAATATTTCATATTTCTGA
The DNA here is from genome assembly GCA_030015575.1 of Agapanthus africanus. NCBI lineage: Eukaryota > Viridiplantae > Streptophyta > Magnoliopsida > Asparagales > Amaryllidaceae > Agapanthus > Agapanthus africanus. The sequence continues at coordinate 416,000,256 of JASDDO010000022.1, forward strand.
AATGTTAAAATCTTCCCCCCTTAAATAAATTCGGTCCCCGAATTTAAATTTAAACCACCAAATAGAAAAACATTTCAATAATCTTGTTCAGATCAACGGGGCTCCGAAATCACGGAATGCATAGAAATACCACAGCGCATCATGTGCGCATGAAAACGAGTGTGAAACTCAAAATCGAACTCTGTCAAGCGCGACAAAAATCATCGGAGTTATAATGAAGATATAGATCTCGAAATCCACTACTGAAATCCAATATACTATTGTCAAAATCATAATACGTATATAGTACGCATCCCTTTAAATTTCCTCTAAAAACTGGATAAAACACATGCAAATCTTTTCCAAATCGCCATGCGATGCATAGCTTACGACATAAGTGGCGGACGTTCATTTGTAAAGTAGTAAATATATCTATATATGTTTTGCTCAAAATATACGTTCTGCCCTTTTTGAAATATCCCAGAGGTTTTTCTTTATAAAGATTCGTGTCTCTTACGGACACTTAAGAAATAGCGAGGCTATAGCTCATTTTTTAAAACCTCTTGGTAAACTTTTGATGCATACAAAAGTACTCAGGCACTGTCCTCAGATCAGTCCTGCTCGGTTACTATATATATAGTACGCAACATCAAAATATAATGCTCAAGAGCAAAAATCGGTCTCAAAAGGCGTATCCAATCATCACGTGCGGCTGGTGCGCACGGAAATCAAAGCCCAATACAAGTGACACGAATGTGCACAAAAGCAAAACTAAGTGCAACGGGTGCGCACGAAAGCATCTGTAAAATGCAACTGATGTGCATGACAACAACATCATGTGCATCTAGAGTGCATGAATATCTCAATCAAGCGCGACAACCATGCACAAATAAAGTCTCCGTCAAGTGCATCCAACATGCGCGAATAAAAATCTCAATCGAGTGCATCCGACATGCACGAATAAAATCTCAATCAAGTGCATCCGGTGCGGAAAAAATCCCATACCATGCGCCTAATATGCGAAAAAATCCAAACCAAGTGCGTCAGGTCCGTAAAAATCATCTAGTGTAGTAGCATGCACGATAACGAACGTCAAGTGCAGACGCCCACGAAAACATAAATCTGGTGCAACAAATGCTCGAAGACATAAATCGGGTGCAACAAATGTATGGAGTATAAATCTAGTGCAACCAATGCACGAAATACAAATCTAGTGCAACAAATGCTCGAAGACATAAATCTAGTGCAACCAATGCACGAAATACAAATCTAGTGCAACAAATACACGAAATACCATCAATATCTCAAATGCGTATAAAAACAACACCAAGTGTACCAAGGTGTATAAAATCATAAACGTGTGCAATTGCGTGCACAAAACATGTATCAATGCACTACAAGCACCTGTGAGCTATACCGAGTGCAAAAATCAAATCGAGTGCGTACCACATGCACAAAATCAAATCAACCCTATGAAATCCACGAAATCATAAACATATGCAACCAAGGCACCAAATCAATATTAAGTGCAACTGATATGCACAAATCGCAAATCGATGCAGCGGTGTATAAACATAAATCAAGTGCAATAACTGTGCACAAAAAGAAAATATCCAATAGGTGCAGCCATGGTGCACGAAAACATAAATCACGAAATCCAATCATTGAAACTCAAATCCAAGCGATAAAACTGTGATACTCGGATAAAAAAACACAAATCGCAATAAATGACATTGAGGTACACCTCCTTCAATGTCAAAATTATGCCGGTGCGCCCAAAGCTGATAGAGCAAGGTCATCTACTTGCCTCCTGTTCATGGTCTGGCGTCTTTGGTCTCTGGGTCCTCGTTTATGCTGGAGATAGTGCCCTCAGAGTAAATTATAGGATCACAGGCACGTGATTGCAATGATTGAGGGAGGACCTATCCCAGTAGGATAGTCTTACTCAAGATGATAGTATGCTATCTGGTTTACCTTTATCATCGTGTACTGCTTCAGGTGACCTTACAGGTCACTATTGCACGTTGATAGAGCCTCTAGGATTCTTGCTTGACTGCCAGCAGTATGAGGGCGATCATATACGTGGGAGCTGGTAGTCTATAAGCACATCCTTAAAAGGTCCCTAGTCGTGGGAGTTTCGAGACAGGGCATCGATACTCCAGAGTAGACTAGTGTATACAGTCGATACCCCGACGAGGTGCGGTGGCCGGTCTCACAAGCCACTGGTGTCAGTTGGTTCACCTAAGATGTATACAGGTGCTCATTGGGTTATGAGTACACCGGACAGGACTCGCCGGGAACATGCTAGTTGGTCTTATACCTGACGTCAGATAGCAGTTCCCTGGTGACATGTGTACAGGTTAGTTCATCGACCTGAGGATCGTCATTTGTCTCGTGTGAGTTCCCACTGTACTTTGATTACTACCCTACTACGCTCAAAGGAGTCGTGCAAACAGGTTTTAGTTAGGTGCAGTCCCGAGCCACATGGAGGCAGTGAGCGGATCTTCAGAGGTTCGTCTCTCCCGGTATTGGGGGTAAGGTCGCGCTATGTCTAGGAGAGCCATTACACGAAGTCCTTGGCCAAGGCGGCAGATTTACTGGTAGGTATTCCAGTAGTATCTCAGGGTGTTCTGGGCTACACTCCGACACGACTTGTACCGCTTTTGGGGGTCTGACTTTTACCAACCCCCTAGGCCCGCCATGCGATGCTCATAGACAAACGGACCGGACTGTACGGATATTGTCACTGACAGGCTCAGTAGGGTGTCAGGATGAGTTCGCTCATCGACGTCCCTTTTGGTCAATACCTGGTAGCCCATTACGTATAGGCTAATACCTCTGACGTGCTAGTGGTTAAATCCACAACCAAAGTATTGACGAGTCTTTAGAGTCCCCCACAGACCAGTTTCTCAAGTTTCGGGTGAAACGCTGTAGAGGTCGTATGGAGATATGGCAGGGTTCGATCAGATACGTGTTGTATTGCACGGATCAGGATCGAACGGTTAATACTAGCGGGCTTTGGTTTAAGCCGGATCCTAGTATTGTACAGTGTAGATTTTGTCTCATTGCATTTGTATTTGGTCGGAATACAAATGCGGGTATGTATATACAGTAGCGGGGTTTTTCTGTAATTTATTACGGGATCAGTTTTCCGACATTGCCAGTTTGTTTTCCGTTTCGGCCATATTTCTTTGTATCTTTTCTTGGCTGAAATTTGGGGGAGGAGGGCTTATTTGCAATTGTGCAAATAAGGCTTGTGGAGGGTGGTCTTTCCATTTTGTTGTGTCATGATGGTTGCACCATCCCTTGACTTCTTGACTTCTTCATGATTGCTTGACTTTGTGATGAGATGATTGGTTGATGGAGTGTGGGTTTTAGTGGGTGATCATTTCTTTTTCATGATAACCCTTTTCTCTCTATTGTTTTTTGGCTCACTCCTTTTTGATACACTCCCTCTCTCATTCTCTCCTCTCCATTCACTTTGGCCGGCCATGCTCTTCATGGGGCTGAAATTTTGGTAGTGGGATTTTGGTTCTCCTCATGTTTGCAAAATCCCCTAGTTCATCTCCAAAAATTCAACAACTCATTCATCCACTAAAAGGGCAACTTCTAGTGACCCCAAATGAGATATAGCACTACACTACATTCTACAGCAATTCTTGGGCACGTCGGCTCGCCAACTTCTGGCCCGAGTTGCCTCGGTCCAGAGGTGGGAGCCCGTAAAAGAAGCCGGCGATGTGGTGCCCTTCCGGCGAGGAGGTGAAGACTGGAGATTCCGCTGGGAGATCGGGACGACGACGAGAAGACCGAAGGACACGGATCACTCGGTATATCTCTCTACCCGTTCTTTAGTTAGCTAGGACTAGATTAATGGCCCGATCCGGGTTTAAAGTGCGCGGTGGTGCCGGTTTACAAGTTTTGTAAAAAGTTTCGTTTCCTCATTCCGGCGTCGGATTGACGGCCGGGGCGCCGCCGTGCACTTACACTGGTATCAGAGCCATGCCATTAACCTAGTCTAGCTTGGTCTAATGTGTTTACACTTTCGATCGAACAAAATTCCAAAACCCGCGTTTTCAAAAGCATCAGTTTCTGTCGATTTTGTTTTGGCTCGAAAATTTTTTCAGGTTGTTGCAGAATGATGTGCAGGAAATTCTAAGCATTCTGTGAAATTTTGGTCACGTGAACATACTGTACCACCGCGGAACCGCGGCCAAACCCATGCTTGGGCCGCGGTTCCGCCGCAATATTCACTGTTCAGCGTATCAAAATTTTACAAAGGCTCTTAGACTTGAAAATAGGGGTTTTGGAATATTCTTTTTGGGCCCAGATTTTCTGTGAGTGCTACAGTAGTGCTTGGGGCCCACTTCGATAAATTTGATCGATCAAGAATTTTAAACACATTAGTTCACAGTATTTACATTATATCTGCGACCGTGAATGTTGTGGGAGATAGTGCCCTCAGAGTCAATTATTGGATCACAGGCACGTGATTGCAATGATTGAGGGAGGACCTATCCCAGGAGGACAGTCTTACTCGAGATGATAGTATGCTATCTGGTTTACCTTTATCATCGTGTACTGCTCTAGGTGACCCTACAGGTCACTATTGCACGTTGATAGAGCCCCTAAGATTCATGCTTGACTGCCAGCAGTATGAGGGCAATCATATACGTGGGCGCTGGTAGTCTATAAGCACATCCTTAAAAGGTCCCTAGTCGTGGGAGTTTCGAGACAGGGCATCGATACTCCAGAGTAGACTAGTGTATACAGTCGAGACCCCGACGAGGAGCGGTGGCCGGTCTCACAAGCCACTGGTGTCAGTTGGTTCACCTAACATGTATACAGGTGCTCATTGGGTTATGAGTACACCAGACAGAACTCGCCGGGAACATGCTAGTTGGTCTTATACCTGACGTCAGATAGCAGTTCCCTGGTGACATGTGTACAGGTTAGTTCATCGACCTGGGGATCGTCATTTGTCTCATGTGAGTTCCCACTATGCTTTGATTACTACCCTACCACGCTCAAAGGAGACGTGTAAACAGGTTTTAGTTGGGTACAGTCCCGAGCCACATGGAGGCAGTGAGCGGATCTTCGGGGGTTCGTCTCTCCCGGTATTGGGGATGAGGTCGCGCTGTGTCTAGGAGAGCCAGAACATGAAAAGTCCTTGGCCAAGGTAGGAGATTTACTGGTAGGTATTCCAATAGTATCTCAGGGTGTTCTGGGTTGATCTCTGACACGACTTGTACCTCTTTTGGGGGTCTGACTTTTACCAACCCCCTAGGCCCACCATGCGATGCTCATAGACGAACGGACCGGACTGTACGGATATTGTCACTGACAGGCTCAGTAGGATGTCAGGATGAGTTCGCTCATCGACGTCCCTTTCGGTCAATAGCTGGTGGCCCGTCACGTATGGCTAATACCTCTGACGTGCTAGTGGTTAAATCCACAGCCATAGTATTGACGAGTCTTTAAAGTCCCCCACATTCAGTTACTCAAGTTTCAGGCGAAACGCTGTAGAGGCCGTATGGAGATATGGCAGGGTTCGATCCGATACGTGCGGTATTGCACGGATCAGGATCGGACGGTTAGTACTAGAGGCCGTATGGATATATGGCAGGGTTCGATCAGATACGTGCGGTATTGCATGGATCAGGATCGGACGGATATTACTAGCCGGCTTTAGTTTAAGCCGGATCCTAGTATAGTACAGTGTAGATTTTGTCTCATTGCATTTGTATCCGGTCGGAATACAGATGCGGGTGTGTATACACAGTATCAGGGTTTTCCTGTAATTTATTACGGGACCAGTTTTCTGGAGTTGCCAGTTTGCTTTCCGTTTCGGCCATATTTCTTTGTATCTTTCATTGGCCGAAGATTGGTGGAGGAGGGCTTATTTGCATTTGTGCAAATAAGTATTTGTGGAGGGTGTTCTTTACATTTTGTTGCATCATGATGGTGCACCATCCATTGACTTGATTTATCCATCATGGCTTGACTTTTGTGTGACATGGTTTTGATGATGGTTGTGGTTGAGTGTGGATGTGGTTGTGATCAATGCTTTTGATCATCATTCTTTTCTTGCATCATTGTTGATACACATCCCCTTGGACTTCTCTCTCTCACTCACTCTCTCATTCTCTCCTCTCCCATGAGATGGCCGACCAAAGATGAGGAGGGGCTGACCATTTTTTGTAGTGGGGATTTTTGCTCTCTTGATGCTAGAAAAATTCCCAAGTTCCTCCACAAAACTCCAAGTATCATTCCTCCACCAAAATGGCAACCTTCACTACCCCAAAATGAGACACAAGTTCTACACTACATTCTACAGCAAATCTTGGGCACGTCGACTCGCCAACTTCGTGCCCGAGTTGCCTCGGTATAGAGGTCGGAGCCCGTAAAAGAAGAAGGCGACGTGGTGCCCTTCCGGCGAGGAGGTGGAGACCGGACATTCCGCAGGAGATCGGGACGACGGCGAGAAGACCGGAGGACACGGATCGCTCGGTATATCTCTCTTCCCCATCTTTTAGTTAGCTAGGACTAGTTTAATGGCACGATCCGGGTTTATAGTGCGCGGTGGTGCCGGTTTGAAAAGTTAAAGTAAATCACCGCTTCTGCATTCCGGCGTCGGATTGACGGCTGGGGCGCCGCCGTGCACTTACAGTGGTATCAGAGCCTCGCCATTAACATAGTCTAGCTTTGTCTAATGTGTTTTACATTTCCGATCGAACAAAAATCCCAAAACCGTGTTTTCATGTACAATTAGTTTCTGTCGAAATTTTTTTGTCTCGAAAAATTTTTCATGGTGTTGCAGAATGATGTGCAGAGAATCCTAAGAACACTGTAAAATTTTGGTGACATGATCTCTCCATATGACCGCCGAACCACGGCCGTAACCCCTCTTTGGCCGCGGTTCCGCCGCAGGAATTTAGCTTCACCTCACCAATTTTTTGCAGTGGGCTTTTGGGATGAAAATAGGGGTTTTGGTATACTTTGTTTGGGCCCAGAATTTCTGTGAGTGCTACAGTTTTGCTTGGGGGCCCGCTTGGTAAAATTTGATCGATCGAATATTTTAAAACACATTAGTTCATATTATTTACATTATATCTGCGACCGTGAATGTCACTTGATCGTTAAATCCTGTCTAACTGCTATAGCCGGGTTAGACGGATTTGCGAACGTGACATTCACGTTGATGTTCTGTGTTATGTTGTGATGTTGCGGATTGGTCATGGGGGATAGCCTGGATGCAATGCTAGTACAATTTTTGTTGTATTACGTACATTTGATATTGCGGGGCGAGCGTCCGACATGTGGACTGCCGTCACTGCCTGATTGTATATTATTCTTTTGGGGCATGACTAGGTAGAGGTCGATGTTCCCGTTGTATGTATATTTTACTTTCTGTACTAGGATTACCCCAAGGAGGGGTGCACGGATAGCCTGGTTCTAGAGGGCAACAAGCCCGCATCTCATGGCATTGAGACGGGGGGGGCTTTACTCTAGAATTGGGGGGCTATTCGCCGCACTCGTAGGGGGTACAGGTTGACCCAGGAGGGGTGCCCAAGTTACCGGATTCCGTGAAGTGCTGGGTGGTCCATTCACGGTGCTGAAGGGGACTGCCTCGCTTTAGGTTTTGGCGGGTGACTTGCCGCGCCCGTAGGGGTCTAGGATTTCATTGCACAGGCTATCCACATGACCAGGGGAACGTCGGGTTTCAGTAGTGGCTCTGTGAAACCCGAGGATCCCAGATATCTGTATTGTTCTGTGATGTTGTACATTTCTGTGATGTTGCATTTTATCACGCCTTGAGAGAAATATTATATATTGATATATATACTAGTAGATGTTGTATATGTTTTGCATCCGCGTTAGTCCAGTCCCCGCTCTGTCGTTAGTTAACTAACCTAACGGGTAATGACAGTGGTGAATGCGGATGGCATATACGTACGTCATTATTTTCGTTCTTTGTGGTGTGATCAATTGATGGGACTGCGTTGATTCGGATCAATGCAAGTTAAAAACAAACCTATTCTGATGTTGTTGGAACACTTTTCAAAAAGCTGTTATTGCAAGGATGTTCACTTTTGTTTTGCATCGTGGTATTCAGTTGGAATATCCTGCTCCTCAGTCGACGAGGCAAGGGCCGAGATCCCTTCACCGGGAGTGACCCCTTGGACAGAAGTTTGCGCCAGGGCAATAACTTCACTATAGCCGATTACTTTTGCTTTGCATCGTGGTATTCAGTTGGAATATCCTGCACCTCATTCTACGGGGAAAGCGCCGAGATCCCTTCACCGGGAGTGACCTCTTTAGGAAGGGTTTTCGTCACTATAATTTTTAAAAGCTATCCAGTTCCTTCAACGATATCAAGTTCATTACGTTAAAGGTTTTCGCCAGAAACCATTCGTAGCCCTCCGTCATTTCAGTTAAATATTCGGTAGTATTCAAGCTATGTATTTTGACCCACGCCAAGGCATAGTGATTGGTAGCTGCCGGGTATTTATCTGTTGCATAGATAGATGCGTTGGTTTGGGACAGTCGTACAACTATTTTGGACGTCAAGGGTATGTACGGGTGGGTTCAAATTGACCTGGACAATGACGGGTAGAACATGACATGTGACTTATGATATTTTGACCTCACGCCAAGGTCATAAGGGCATGGGGCAAAAATCACATCGGGGGTTTCTAAAGAAACTGAAACTTGCCGGATATGCGCATACCTTCTGGAGTGTGATGACGTGAGCGGATTCCGTCACGTTATCATGCGATGATAGTTGGATCCCGATTCCCACTGATGAGTTAGTTTACTCCTCGGGTGACCCCGACTAATTCTTCTTTCAGGTTTGGAGGAGAATTTGACGCTACAGTGGGAGGTTTCCAGATTAGATAAATTGGTAACCATTCTGATCTAGGTTAGAGTGCACGCTGAGTGTTTCTTTTCTCTCTCTCTCTTTGGCAGCGACCATTGACCTGACCCTAAGACTATGACTCGGTGACCAAATTAACAGAACCTTCTTAAACACTGGATTTTGGATTGTCAGAGTTGCAAACCTCATTGCCACTCCTACTTTTACCCTTTTCTCCAGGACACCCCGTATTACTACGAACGTCCACTTCCATTGGACAAAACCATCGTATGGTTATATACGAACTCGAAGGAATTTATTCGAGGATGGTTTCCGGTTCTGGAGAAAACGAATAGGACTATTCAGTTGTCTTTTCCTTTTACCTTCTCTCAGGTTGCGAGTACTCCTTGGTTTAGGAGATAGTACACCTATTACGCAAATTGGATAGTCTTCTTCCAAACCTTAGGCTGGTGCCGAACGGTGGGGAATGAAGAAAACCAATTAGCCTAACAATGGTGTACAGAAGGTATTAAGTAAAGACATATCAAGGGATTAGTAAGAGGGAAAAGAAAATTGCGACTGATATTCACGACCAAACCAAGTATTTATTCGCCAACCCTAAATCACCTTTGTATTTCTGCAGAACACTCCGTATCACTACGAAGATCCACAGTTTATTGGATACTCCATCGTATGGTTATATACGAACTCGAAAGGAACTTGTTCCAGTTCGGGGATGGATTCTGGTTCAGGAGAAATAGGAATAAGGTTTAGTCGGTTGTCTTTTATCTTCACCTTCTCTCGCATTACGAGTGCTCCTAGGATTAGGACAGTACACCCATTATGCTTATTGGATAGTCTTCTTCCAAACCATAGGCTGGTGCCAAACGGTAGGGAAGGAAGAAAACCATTTGGCCTAAAGGGGTGTACAGAAGGTAATGACTAAAGACATAGAAAGGGATTTGGAAAGATGGCAAAGAATTACACGGTTACAGTTGTGATTCTGGATAATGGAAGAGGAATTACTAGGAATACCGGGATACCCCATCGAAACATTTCAAGTTTCACTGTGCACTGTTAAAGGAATACTGATTTCCCAATCAGATCTTGCTCCAGGGTATGTATTTACCAGGTTATGATTCTCACATCTGTATGGTTTTACAGATGATGAGTGGGAGTAAGTTATTGGGAATCGGGTGATCATCCTCATTATATCGGGATTCGTTGTAATCGGTGATATTTGAGGAAGTCACCTGGGTTGTTTGCCGGACGGCAAATATTTGGTTTTGAATATCCGCCGTTATGCAACAATTTCAAATTGATATATCTGTACGTCTATTTTTATAGAGTGAGATATACCTTTTTGAAATTATGTCTATGACATTTACCTATATCAGTGGATGGTTAGGTAAGGAGCATTAAACAACGGTGTAATTTTTCATAACCATAGTACAGTTTTCAACTTACGACACACATGGATTGAGTTATCAGACTCAAGGGACTTATACAGAGTATTGTATGTTGTCCAGCGTCCATGAGGACAGAGGGGTTGGTCCTCGTACTATATTCGGTTTACTTATGACTTCTCTAGTTTTTAGACAGGTGTTTCGTGGAAACGCAGGGTCTAAGTTTTGAGAAGTTATAGGTATATGGATAAAGTAGAGAACCAGGTGTAGCAAGTATCGGAATTCTTTAAGTTGATCGAAGATGTAGATACTTGAGTATGGTATTCAGTTGATAGTAATGGTTAAGAGAACTTGCTTCTCTTTCAGGTTACTCATAATTGGAAGCATTTCTATGTTGAGTAACGCTGATCGGCCTCTTTCCATTTAGTTGACATGCACTGGAGACAGCTGCATAATTTGAATCTGGTTCAATTAAATCAGTGCCTCTGGTTCTATATTGGATATATAACAGTTCATATCTTAACATTGTTAAGGTACGAGGAGTTGTCCGGTTTATGCTTAAAACCAGACTCTGGATAACTCAAGGCACGTTTCTGTAATGGCTGTTTGTGGGTTGACCCAGGCTATGACGAGGGTTGACTTTCTACCATCTGGAAGATCAATACCAATATTGTTCTAGACTCGCCACAGTTTTATTAAAAATGGATTTTTTTCAGAAAAACGGTAGTGGGAGTATGGTAGAACTGGAAGTGATTCCAGAACCACAAACGATTACTGAAGATTTCATTGGAACCTAAAGATTCAATCTAGTTTGACATTCCATTGGCCACTCAGCAGATAAGGTGGGTAACTTTAGGCACCCGAGAGGTACTCCGGTAGCCTCAAGTACGGTGACAGGGAGGTTCTTGTTTACCCACACATGCCATTGCTGTTGTTCCAGACTGTGAGACCCGGCAGGAGGATGAGTATAGCGTCGTTCTAAACTTGCTTTAGAAGTGTACATTTATATGACTCTGCCAGAGGGTTGTCGTAGTCAGTGGGAGCAGCGGAAGCATTGGTGGACGGGTGGCTTATGTCTATTTATAGACTAAAGCAGATGTAGCGGAGATAGATCATCTATTTCTGATGTGGCAGTCATAGGCTTGACTTCGTCAGAATAGGGAATGGATCTGTTGAGAAGGTAGTAGGGTGTGATGTCATGGTATTTGGATGACATACACAGAGTAGGAAGTGATATTCCTATACTACGATCGGTTATACTTTGCTCGTCACACAGTGGATTCTCCACATGGGACTTGGACATTATATCAGACATACTGGTTACTAGATCTATGGTTTTAGATCTAGATTTGGGTGGTTTCCCAATTAAGGGTACTTAGACAGCATTCTAAGAGTATTTAGAATGGACGACTCCTGGCACGGTAGTGTACCTGCAAGTCATGGAGTCACCCTCTCTAAAGGTGTCTTACAGACTAAAGGGGAGAGGGATGTGCGTGATTGGCAGATCACTTGCTTAGGCAATTGAGCCAATCATGAGATGTCAAGCACCACACCAGATGTTGTTCTTGCACTACATGCAATAAGTTGACATTGATCCTATCCTAGAGAAACAGTCGGAAGCAGTTTTAGAACATAAGTGGATGTTCTAGGGATATGATAACGACAGCCTCATTCGGGAGACAGTTATCATTCCAGGCTTCCAAGGTGACCTGGATGACAAGGAGGTTGTCAGAGTTATTGTTTTTCCCTCTGACGAGGGGCAGTATTTTGGACAGGTGGTCCAAGGCAATACTGAGGGAGGCATGGCGCAGGATACTTATTAAGTTCAGTTGACGATACAGTCTAAGAAGTTTGGATTTGGAGTTCATTTATGAGCTAGGTTCCATCAGACATCCAGACACATTCTAAGACAGGTATTGCTTATTTCGGGAGATGGCTTTCTCCGCGAACTTGAGATAAGGAGAGACATAGAAAGAAACATCAAAGCGGATCCACTCACTGAGGCTATTCCTCGAACGCAATAGTTTCGCAAACGAGCTTTGTGAGACTGACTAGTAGAGGAGTTGGGTGTTCGGTATCACATGGGCTGTGAGTATGCGACATCGCAATAATTAGCATTGAGTGCAAGTGGGAGATTGTTGGAGATAGTGCCCTCAGAGTCAATTATTGGATCACAGGCACGTGATTGCAATGATTGAGGGAGGACCTATCCCAGGAGGACAGTCTTACTCGAGATGATAGTATGCTATCTGGTTTACCTTTATCATCATGTACTGCTCTAGGTGACCATACAGGTCACTATTACACGTTGATAGAGCTCCTAGGATTCATGCTTGACTGCCAGCAGTATGAGGGCGATCATATACGTGGGAGCTGGTAGTCTATAAGCACATCCTTAAAAGGTCCTTAGTCATGGGAGTTTCGAGACAGGGCATCGATACTCCAGAGTAGACTAGTGTATACAGTCGAGACCCCGACGAGGGGCGGTGGCCGGTCTCACAAGCCACTGGTGTCAGTTGGTTCACCTAAGATGTATACAGGTGCTCATTGGGTTATGAGTACACCGGACAAGACTCGCCGGGAACATGCTAGTTGGTCTTATACCTGACGTCAGATAGCAGTTCCCTGATGACATGTGTACAGGTTAGTTCATCGACCTGGGGATCATCATTTGTCTCGTGTGAGTTCCCACTGTGCTTTGATTACTACCCTACCACGCTCAAAGGAGACGTGCAAACATGTTTTAGTTGGGTACAGTCTCGAGCCACATGGAGGCAGTGAGCGGATCTTCGGGGGTTCGTCTCTCCAGGTATTGGGGGTGAGGTCGCGCTGTGTCTAGGAGAGCCAGAACATGAAAAGTCCTAGGCCAAGGTAGGAGATTTACTGGTTGGTATTCCAGTAGTATCTCAGGGTGTTCTGGGCTGATCTCTGACACGACTTGTACCGCTTTTGGGGGTCTGACTTTTACCAACCCCTAGGCCCGCCATGCGATGCTCATAGACGAACGGACCGGACTGTATGAATATTGTCACTGGCAGGCTCAGTAGGGTGTCAGGATGAGTTCGTTCATCGACGTCCCTTTCAGTCAATAGCTGGTGGCCCGTCACGTATGGCTAATACCTCTGACGTGCTAGTGGTTAAATCCACAGCCATAGTATTGACGAGTCTTTAGAGTCCCACACATTCAGTTACTCAAGTTTCGGGCGAAACGCTGTAGAGGCCGTATGGAGATATGGCAGGGTTCGATCAGATACGTGCGGTATTGCACGGATCAGGATCGGACGGTTAGTACCAGAGGCCGTATGGATATATGGAAGGGTTCGATCAGATACGTGCGATATTGCACGGATCAGGATCGGACGGATATTACTAGCCGGCTTTGGTTTAAGCCGGATCCTACTATAGTACAGTGTAGATTTTGTCTCATTGCATTTGTATCCGGTCGGAATACAGATGCGGGTGTGTATACACAGTATCGGGGTTTTCCTGTAATTTATTACGGGACCAGTTTTCTGGAGTTGCCAGTTTGCTTTCCGTTTCGGCCATATTTCTTTGTATCTTTCATTGGCCGAAGATTGGTGGAGGAGGGCTTATTTGCATTTTTGCAAATAAGCATTTGTGGAGGGTGTTCTTTACATTTTGTTGCATCATGATGGTGCACCATCCATTGACTTGATTTATCAATCATGGCTTAACTTTTGTGTGACAAGGTTTTGATGATGGTTGTGGTTGAGTGTGGATGTTGTTGTGATCATTGCTTTTGATCATCATTCTTTTCTTGCATCATTGTTGATACACATCCCCTTGGACTTCTCTCTCTCACTCACTCTCTCATTCTCTCCTCTCCCATGAGATGGCCGGCCAAAGATGAGGAGGGGCTGCCTATTTTTTGTAGTGGGGATTTTTGCTCTCTTGATGCTAGAAAAATCCCCAAGTTCCTCCACAAAACTCCAAGTATCATTCCTCCACCATAATGGCAACCTCCACTACCCCAAAATGAGACACAAGTTCTACCCTACATTCTACAGCAAATCTTGGGCACGTCGACTCGCCAACTTCATGCCCGAGTTGCCTCGGTATAGAGGTGGGAGCCCGTAAAAGAAGAAGGCGACGTGGTGCCTTTCCGGCGAGGAGGTGGAGACCGGACATTCCGCGGGAGATTGGGACGACAGTGATAAGACCGGAGGACACGATTCGCTCGGTATATCTCTCTTCCCCATCTTGTAGTTAGCTAGGACTAGTTTAATGGCACGATCCAGGTTTATAGTGCGCGGTGGTGCCGGTTTGAAAAGTTAAAGTAAATCACCGCTTCCGCATTCCGGCGTCGGATTGACGGCTGGGGCGCCGCCATGCACTTACAAATGTCACTCGATCGGTAAATCCTGTCTAACTGCTATAGCCCGGTTAGACGGATTTGCGAACGTGACATTCACGTTGATGTTCTGTGTTGTGCTGTGTTGTTGCGGATTGGTCGTGGGGGATAGCCTGGATGCAATGCTAGTACAGTTTTTGTTGTATTATGTACATTTGATATTGCGGGGCGAGCATCCAACATGTGGACTGCCGTCACTGCCCGTTTGTATATTATTCTTTTGGGGCACGACCAGGTTGAGGTCGATGCACCCGTTGTATGTATATTTTACTTTCTGTACTAGGATTATCCCAAGGTGGGGTGCACGGATAGCCGGATTCTAGAGGGCAACGGGCCCGCATCTCATGGCATTGAGACGGAGTGGGCTTCACTCTAGAATTGGCGGGCTGTTCGCCGCACTCATAGGGGGTACAGGTTGACCCAGGAGGGGTGCCCAAGTTACCGGATTCCGTGAAGTGCTGGGTGGTTCATTCACATTGCTGAAGGGGGCTGCCTCGCTTCAGGTTTTGGCGGGTAACTTGTCACGCCCGTAGGGGTCTAGGATTTTCATTGCACAGGCTATCCACACGACCAGGGGAACGTCGGGTTTCAGTAGCGGCTCTGTGAAACCCGGGGATCCCAGATATCTGTATTGTTCTGTGATGTTGCATTTTATCACGGCTTGAGCGAAATATTATATATTGATATATATACTAGTAGATGTTGTATATGTTTTGCATCCGCGCTAGTCCAGTCCCCGCTCTGTCGTTAGTTAAGTAACCTAACGGGTAATGACGGGACCCAGTGGCGAATGCGGATGGCATATACGTACATCATTATTTTCGTTCTTTATTGGTGTGATCAATTGATGGGACTGCGTTGATTCGGATCAATGCAAGCTAAACAAACTTATTCTGATGTTGTTGGAACACTTTTCAAAAAGCTGTTATTTCTAGGACGTTCACTTTTGTTTTGCACAGTGGTATTCAGTTGGAATATCCTGCACCTCAGTCGACGAGGCAAGTGCCGAGATCCCTTCACCGGGAGTGACCCCTTGGACAAAAGTTTGCGTCAGGGCAATAACTTCACTATAGCCGATTACTTTTTCTTTGTATCGTGGTATTCAGTTTGAATATCCTGCACCTCATTCTACGGGGAAAGAGCCGAGATCCCTTCACCGGGAGTGACCTCTTTAGCGAAGGTTTTCGTCACTATATTTTTAAAAGCTATCCGGTTCCTTCAACGATATCAAGTTCATTACGTTAAAGGTTTTCGCCAGAAACCATTCGTATCCCTCCGTCGTTTCATATGGATAGTCAATAGTATTCAAGCTGTGTTTGTTGGCCAAAGTCAAGGCACAGTGATTGGTAGCTATTGGGTATTCATATGCAGCATAGATAGATGCGTTGGTTTGGGGCAGTCGTATTGCCTTGTTGGCCAAAGTCAAGGGCTTATGCGGGTGGGCTCAAATTAACCTGGAGAATGACGGGTTGAACTTGACATGTGACTTATGATTTATTGGCCAAAGTCAAGGTCATAAGAGCATGGGGTAAAAATCCACATCGGGAGTTTCTAAAGAAACTGAAACTTGCCAGATATGCGCATACCTTCTGGAGTGTGATAACGTGAGCGGATTCCGTCACGTTATCATGCGATGATAGTTGGATCCCGATTCCCACTGATGAGTTGGTTTACTCCTCGGGTGATCCCGGCTAATTATTCTTTCAGGTTTGGAGGAGAATTTGACGGTACGGTGGGAGGTTTCCAGATTAGATAAATTGGTAACCATTCTGATCTAGGTTAGAGTGCACGCTGAGTGTTTCTTTTTTCTCTCTCTTTGGCAGCGACCATTGACCCGACCCTAAGACTATGACTCAGTGACCAAGTTGACCGAACCTTCTTTAACACTGGCTTTTAGGTTGTCAGAGTTGCATACCTCATTGCCACTCCTACTTTTACCCTTTTCTCCAGGACACCCCGTATTACTACGAACATCCACTTCCATTGGACAAAACCATCATATGGTTATATACGAACTCGAAGGAATTAATTCGAGGATGGTTTCCGGTTCTGGAGAAAACGAATAGGACTATTTAGTTGTCTTTTACCTTCTCTCAGGTTGCGAGTACTCCTTGGTTTAGGAGATAGTACACCTATTACGCAAATTGGATAGTCTTCTTCCAAACCATAGGCAGGTGTCGACCGGTAGGGAATGAAGAAAACCAGTTAGCCTAACGATGGTATACAGAAGGTATTAAGTAAAGACATATCAAGGGATTAGTAAGAGGGCAAAGTAAATTGCGACTGCTATTCACGACCAAACCAAGTATTTCTTCGCCAATCCTAAATCACCTTTGTATTTCTCCAGGACACTCCGTATCACTACGAAGATCCACAGTTTATTGGATACTCCATCGTATGGTTATATACGAACTCGAAAGGAACTTTTTCCAGTTCGGGGATGGATTCTGGTTCAGGAGAAATAGGAATAAGGTTTATTCGGTTGTCTTTTATCTTCACCTTCTCTCGCATTGCGAGTGCTCCTAGGATTAGGACAGTACACCCATTATGCTTGTTGGATAGTCTTCTTCCAAACCATAGGCTGGTGCCAAACGGTAGGGAAGGAAGAAAACCATTTGGCCTAAAGCGGTGTGCAGAAGGTAATGACTAAAGACATATAAAGGGATTTGGAAAGATGACAAAGAATTATACGATTACAGTTGTGAATCTGGATAATGGAAGAGGCATTACTAGGAATACACGGATACCCCTACGAAACATTTCAATGTTTCAGTTTCACTGTGTACCGTTAAAAGAAAACTGATTTCCCAATTAGACACTTGCTCCAGGGTATGTATTTACCATGTATGATTCTCATCTGTATGGTTTTACAGATGATGTGTGGGAGTAAGTTATTGGGAATTAGGTCATCATCCTCATTATATCGGGATTCGTTGTAATCGGTGATATTTGAGGAAGTCACCTTGGTTGTTTGCCGGACGACAAATATTTGGTTTTGAATATCCGTTGTTATGCACCAATTTCAAATTGATACATCTGTACGTCTATTTTTATAGAGTGAGATATACCTTTTTGAAATTATGTCTGTGACATTTATATATATCAGTGGATGGTTAGGTAAGGAGCATTAATACAGTGGTGTAATTCTTCTTAACCATAAGTACAGTTTTCAACCTACGACACACAGGGAATGAGTTGTTAAACTCAGGGGACTTATACAGAGTATTGTATGTTGTCCAGTGTCCATTAGGACAAAGGGGTTGGTCTTCGTACTATATTCGGTTTACTTATGACTTCTCTAGTTTTTAGACAGGTGTTTCGTGGAAACACAAGGTCCGAATTTTGAGAAGTTGTAGGTATATGAATAAAGTAGAGAACCAGGTATTGCAAGTATCGGGATTCTTCGAGGTGATCGAAGATGTAGATACTTGTGTAGGGTATTCAGTTGATAGTAATGATTAAGAGAACTTGCTTCTCTTTCAGGTTACTCATAATTGGAAGCATTCCTAAGTTGAGTAACGCTGATCGGCCTCCTTCCATTTAGTTGACATGCACTGGAGAAAGCTGCATGATTTGAATCTGGTTCAATTAAATAAGTGCCTCTGGTTCTATATTGGATATAGAACAGTTCATATCTTAACGATGTTAAGGTACGGGGAGTTGTCCGGCTTTTGCTTAAAACCAGACTCTGGATAACTCAAGGCACGTTTCTGTAATGGCTGTTTGTGGGTTGACCCAGGCTATGACGAGGGTTGACTTTCTACCATCTGGAAGATCAATAGTGATATTGTTCTTGACTCGCCACAGTTTTAACAAAATGGATTTTTTCAGAAAACAGTAGTGGGAGTATGGTAGAACTGGAAGTGATTCCAGAACCGCAGACGATTACTGAAAATTTGATAAGAACCTAAAGATTCAATCTGGTTTGACATTCCATTGGCCACTCCGCAAATAAGGTGGGTAACCTCAGGCATCCGAGAGGTACTCCGGTAGCCTCAAGGACGGTGACAGGGAGGTTCTTGTTTACCCAGACTTGCCATTGCTGTTGTTCTAGGCTACGAGACCCGGCAAGAAGATGAGTATAGCGTCATTCTAAACTAGCTTTAGAAGTGTACGTGTATATGACCCTGCCAGAGGGTTGTCATAGTCAGTAGGAGCAGCGGAAGCATTGGTGGACAAGGGGCTTATGTCTATTTATAGACTAAAGCAGATGTAGCGGAGATAGATCATCTATTTCTGATATGACAGTCATAGGTTTGACTTCATCAGAATAGGGGATGGATCTGTTAAGAAGGTAGTAGGGTGTGATGTCCTAGTATTTAGATGACATACACAGAGTAGGAAGTGATGTTCCTATACTACAATCGGTTATACTTTGGTTGTCACACAGTGGTTTCTCCACATGGGACTTGGATATAATATCAAGACATTTTGGTTACTGGATCTATGGTTTTAGATTTATGTTTGGGTAGTTTCCCAATCAGGGTACTTAGACAGCATTCTAAGAGTTTTGAGAATGGACGACTCCTGGCACGGTAGTATACCTGTTGGTGATGGAGTCACCCTCTCTAAAGGTGTCTTACAGACTAAAAGGGGGAGGGATGTGCATGATTGGCAGATCACTTGCTTAGGCAATTGAGTCAATCATGAGATGTCAAGTACCACACCAGATGTTGTTTTTGCAATAGATGCAATAAGTTAATATTGATCCAATCCTGGAGAAACAGTCGGAAGCAGTTTTAGAACATAAGTGGATGTTCTAGGGATATGATAACAACAGTCTCTTTTAGGAGACAGTTATCACTCCAGGCTTCCAAGGTGACCTGGACGACAGGGAGGTTGTCAGAGTTATAGTTTTCCTTCTGATGAGGGGCAGTATTTTGGACAGGTGGTCCAAGGCGATACTGAGGGAAGCATGACGCAGGATACTAATTAAGTTCAGTTGACGATACAGTCTAAGAAGTTTGGATTTGGAGTTCATATATGAACTAGGTCCCATCAGATATGCAGACACATTCTAAGATAGGTATTGCTCATTTCGGGAGATGGCATTCTCCGCGAACTTGAGATATAGAGAGACATAGAAAGAAACATCAAGGAGGATCCACTCACTGAGGCTATTTCTCGAATGCAATAGTTTCGCAAACGGGTTTTGCGAGACTGACTAGTAGAGAAGTTGGGTGTTCGGTATCACACGGGCTGTCAGTATGCGACATCGCAATAATTAGCCTTGAGTGCAAGTGGGAGATTGTTGGAGATAGTGCCCTCAGAGTCAATTATTGGATCACAGGCACGTGATTGCAATGATTGAGGGAGGACCTGTCCCAGTAGGACAGTGTTACTCAAGATGATAGTATGCTTTCTGGTTTACCTTTATCATCGTGTACTGCTTCAGGTGACCTTACAGGTCACTATTGCACGTTGATAGAGCCCCTAGGATTCTTTCTTGACTGCCAGCAGTATGAGGGCGATCATATACGTGGGAGCTCGTATTCTATAAGCACATCCTTAAAAGGTCCCTAGTCGTGGGAGTTTCGAGACAGGGCATCGATACTCCAGAGTAGACTAGTGTATACAGTCGAGACCCCGACGAGGGGCGGTGGCCGGTCTCACAAGCCACTGGTGTCAGTTGGTTCACCTAAGATGTATACAGGTGCTCATTGGGTTATGAGTACACCGGACAGGACTCGCCGGGAACATGCTAGTTGGCCTTATACCTGACGTCAGATAGCCGTTCCCTGGTGACATGTGTACAGGTTAGTTCATCGACCTGAGGATCGTCATTTGTCTCGTGTGAGTTCCCACTATACTTTGATTACTACCCTACCACGCTCAAAGGAGACGTGCAAACAGGTTTTAGTTGGGTGCAGTCCCGAGCCACATGGAGGCAGTGAGCGGATCTTCAGGGGTTCGTCTCTCCCGGTATTGGAGGTGAGGTCGCGCTGTGTCTAGGAGAGCCATTACACGAAGTCCTTGGCCAAGGCAGGAGATTTACTGGTAGGTATTCCAGTAGTATCTCAGGGTGTTCTGGGCTACACTCCGACACGACTTGTACCGCTTTTGGGGGTCTGACTTTTACCAACCCCCTAGGCCCGCCATGCGATGCTCATAGACGAACGGACCGGACTGTACGGATATTGTCACTGACAGGCTCAGTAGGGTGTCAGTATGAGTTCGCTCATCGACGTCCCTTTTGGTCAATACCTGGTAGCCCGTTACGTATAGGCTAATACCTCTAACGTGCTAGTGGTTAAATCCTCAACCAAAGTATTGACGAGTCTTTAGAGTCCCCCACATACCAGTTTCTCAAGTTTCGGGCGAAACGTTGTAGAGGCCGTATGGAGATATGGCAGGGTTCGATCAGATACGTGCGGTATTGCACGGATCAGGATCGGACGGTTAATACTAGCGGGCTTTGGTTTAAGCCGGATCCTAGTATTGTACAGTGTAGATTTTGTCTCATTGCATTTGTATTCGGTCGGAATACAAATGCGGGTATGTATATACAGTAGCGAGGTTTTCCTGTAATTTATTACGGGATCAGTTTTCCGAAGATGCCAGTTTGTTTTCCGTTTCGGCTATATTTCTTTGTATCTTTTCTTGGCTGAAATTTGGTGGAGGAGGGCTTATTTGCAATTGTGCAAATAAGGCTTGTGGAGGGTGGTGTTTGCATTTTGTTGTGTCATGATGGTTGCACCATCCCTTGACTTCTTGACTTCTTCATGATTGCTTGACTTTGTGATGAGATGATTGGTTGATGGAGTGTGGGTTTTAGTGGGTGATCATTTCTTTTTCATGATAACCCTTTTCTTTCTCTTGTTTTTTGGCTCACAACTTTTTGATACACTCCCTCTCTCATTCTCTCCTCTCCATTCACTTTGGCCGGCCATGCTCGTCATGGGGCTGAAATTTTGGTAGTGGGATTTTGGTTCTCCGCATGTTTGCAAAATCCCCTAGTTCATCTCCAAAAATTCAACAACTCATTCCTCCACTAAAAGGGCAACTTCTAGTGACCCCAAATTAGATATAGCACTACACTACTTTCTACAGCAATTCTTGGGCACGTCGGCTCGCCAACTTCGTGCCCGAGTTGCCTCGGTCCAGAGGTGGGAGCCCGTAAAAGAAGCCGGCGACGTGGTGCCCTTCCGGCGAGGAGGTGAAGACCGGAGATTCCGCGGGGAGATCGGGACGACGACGAGAAGACCGAAGAATACGGATTGCTCGGTATATCTCTCTACCCGTTCTTTAGTTAGCTAGGACTAGATTAATGGCCCGATCCGGGTTTAAAGTGCGCGGTGGTGCCGGTTTACAAGTTTTGTAAAAAGTTTCGTTTCCGCATTCCGGCGTCGGATTGACGGCCAGGGCGCCGCCGTACACTTACAGTTTACTCCTTGAATTACCAATATCGCGATCCTTTGGCTCGTCGGCCCGGTCAGGTGTACTAACGGAAACGATTCCGCTCTGGCACTCCTCTGGTCATCTCTCGGTCAATTAGCATGACCAGTCGTAAAGTAGCACGTCACTGGTGTCGACATTAAGCCCTCTGAATACACGCGACACAGCCGATCCTGGGTGCAAATCTTTATCGCTGAGGTGTCCTGGAAAGAACCCGCTCATGCTTTCTTCTGATCTCACCTATGCCGAACTATAAGGAGGTTGGCACTCTTGTTTAACTCCTTTTTCCTCATAACCGGACAGCTGCGTCCTCAATACGGCTTTTCTTTAAAATCGTCCATAACTAATTGCTCTGCACACATATCGATCCTATGGGATCAACGGAGCGTAACAACCGCTCGCTAACATCTCGCACGAACCTCTTATTCCACTCGTCTTTATTATCATCCACTTCGACGTCATCTCTTGCTGTCTGCATATTGCAATTTGTCCTCGGCTACGGTCAATCTGGAGTCCTTCACACGGACTCAAAATTACGAACTCGGTATCTTCATCACTCTGTAGAAGATATCTGGCCGAACACGTCCTCGGGAACTCGTCCAAATCGTCGGAGGAATACACTTTATTCTTCCGTTCTCGATTGACTCACAACGCATCTGGGTGAGGTCCTTCAATCCGAAACTGGTCAACTTACTAATCTCATATCGGAGCATCCAAAGAACAACATTCTCTCTTGATCGATCTACTCTAGATCTGAGTAAGATTCTCCATACTGGAAATCTTCAACTCAACTGAGCCTACGTCGGCATATCAAATCGGACGAATCATCTTCGTCTCACTATTCAAGATGGACTAGCGGTCCTCTATCACATCTTTGCCTAAAAGCTCCAGCGATCTCAGCTCATAACTCTGGAGATGACGTCCCATCAATCTCAGCAACAGCTGGGTCATCCGTCTGCACGGTAGACAACATCACAATCTCTGAGGTAGGTTGTACATCAACAGTCCTCTCAATTCGGCAGCCTCTATCAATGGCCCAATCATCCAGTGCAAAATCGAACACTCGCCTCAAATGAGAGATCACAACACAAGCACTAAACGGATACGTTCCCATGTCACCAGAAAGCACGATGGTCATTCCTCATCCATAACGAGATCGCCCTGACCGCATCACTAGCAGTAGCTCAATCTGCGCTTAAATCATGGTGACAAGAACCTCAAGCATATATCAATGAAGATAGATCAAAGGAACGAAAGGAATCAACAGATCCAAAATGGATACATGATCATAAGGAGGAACGGAATCAATGAGATTATGATCATTGGAACGAATAGAAGCACGGATCTCAAGAATATACATCCTAAGGTCACTTAAGCGAAGTATCGTATCATAAGTTGTAGGGTTACTGGGCACTCTAACAAGGTTCTACAAGGCATCAACTATGCCCGATTAAAATTTTAGCCGTGCCGAACAACCCTAAACAAGATCTTAGCTAGATTATTAGGGTTTCACATGCAAGTAAATATCATTTACGACTAAGTGAATATGAAATACAACCTTTGTAGATCGGTCCTTCACTTCTAAAGCTCCTTGTTGTAGTCCCTTCGCTGCGATCATGGTTCTCCCGGGCTCTTGCGTGGCTTCACGAAGAGAAAGAAGCGTCCTTGCTTGAAGTCTTCGAGGTCGAAGATGATCTACGTCGAGGAAATACCAACTCAAGCTACTACTTCACTAATGTAGAGAATTAGTGAAGCAAACACCCTAAACTAAAGTGCTAGTCTAGTAGAGGATGGAGAAATAGGAAGTGAGTTCTCTTTAGAATTTGTTTTCTCACAATCTTTCACTCTCTTTTGAAAACCCTAGCAAGCTTTTCTTTTGCTCAAAGAAGAAGAAGATGAACCAAAGAAAAGATGAGGATAATTATCAAGTCAAGAGAGCTAACCATGGGTGAGTGAGTATCATATACTAACTCATGTAGAGACATAACCATGTCTTATCCAAAATGGTTAGGTTAATAAAAATCTAAAGTAAAACAAAGTTAGTGGACTTTGTCAAAGCATCCACAAGCTTCTACAAGCTTCATGCTTGTGACAAAAGCTCCACTAATTTGTAATTATCTTAAATAATTATAAACCACCATTTAAAATAGAATGGTGTATGTCTTTCACACCCATGTTATATGTATCAACAACCATGATACAAAAAAAAACACATTTTAATATATATCACATATATATTAAAGTTGTGCACATGTGAGAAAAATCCTTAAGTGAACAAATGTTAGTTAATGTAAATTAGTATATCAAATATATAATTATACACTAAATTTATTAAATCAACACTTGACTTAATAATCCGGTTATATCTCATATAACCGACTAACATCCAATGCATCGACTTATCGAATCAACACTTGATTCGATAACCCGG
This sequence comes from Agapanthus africanus, assembly GCA_030015575.1. Lineage (NCBI taxonomy): Eukaryota > Viridiplantae > Streptophyta > Magnoliopsida > Asparagales > Amaryllidaceae > Agapanthus > Agapanthus africanus. Next base: position 416,024,693 of record JASDDO010000022.1, read on the forward strand.
CTATATCACATATAACCGACCGATACAAAAAGTCGCGAGAATATAATACGGTATCACATACACGCATTATTCTCGGTCCCGCACATATCATATATGCGCTCCTATTTCATTTTGCCTGAGCCAGTAAAACCTTTATGTAGGACTCTAAAGACTCGTCAATACGCCGGCAGTAGGTGATGATCACATCAAACACCCATAAGCCGTCAGCGATACTAGCTGGACGTAACGGCTACCCGGGTATTGAGCGATCAGAAGATCAGCAAGCAAGCCCGCTCTAACTCCTGTAAAAGCCTAACGGTAACACTTGCCGTACAGTCCGGTCTCCTCGTCTGATATGTCGCATATCAAGTCTAGGGGTGGTAAACGTCAGACCCCAATAACCGATAAGTCGTGCCGATGTGAGGCTCATAACGAGTCGAGAAACTACTGGTAACACTTACCAGTAAATCTCTAAATCAGCCCTGGCCAGGGACTTCCCTGTTATGGCCAATTGAGCACAGCGCAACATCAACCCCCAATACCGGGAGAGACGAAACCCCTCATATCGCTCATTGCCTCCATATGACTCGGGACTGTACACAAAAACCACCGTTTTGCACGCCCTCTTGCACGTGGTGAGGTGGAAATCAAAGCACAGTGGGAATCACACAAGACTCTATGACGATCTCGGGTCTACAGACTAACCTGCACAAGTGTCACCAGAGAACTCCATCTAACGTGAAGTATAATACCATCTGGGAGTTCTCGGCGAGTCCATCCAGTGTACCCAGTCTCCACTGAGCACCCGTATACCATCTCTGATGTCAAACACCAATGGATATAGGATCATCCATAGCCCATCTCATGGGTCGAGAAGCGTATACGCTAGTCTACTCTGGTATATCGATGCCCTGTCTCGATACACCTATGACTAGGAACATTAAAGGATGTACTTATGGACTACCATGGCCCCACTAGTATGATCTGCATCATAGTCCTGGTAGTCAAGTACACATCCTAAGGGCTTTACCAACATGTAACTATAAGACAGTATCAAGAGAGAAGTATACATGTTAAGATAAAGAGCAACCAGATAGCATACTATCATATCGAGCAAGAAAGTCCTCTCTCTATATGTCCAAGCATCCAATATAATATACATTTTCTGTACAATACTGGCCTCTAGGGCATATATACAACTAACATAAGTATGCCGCGAAACATACGCACGGTACGCCACTCTACTCAAGCTACCTACTCCATCAATCAAGGTCAACCTATGAAATGAAAGTTTGGGTCTAATACCCCCCCCCCCGTCAAGTCTAAGTTCCGTAAGGTCAAGCCTAGGTTCCGAAATATATATACGCCGTAGACTCCGCATAGTCAAACCCAGACTCAAACCAAGGTTAAACCTAACGTTTTGATACCAACTTTGTCATTACCTATAATTTAGCACGTGGCCGACACTTAAATCACGCAACATCTAAAGGCGTAGCATAATTCAAGTAAGCCAAAGCCCAAAAAATCTAAACCTTTTTACGGAAAATAGTGGGGGTGCAGTTTTGAAATAAAAGTATAATGAAATAAAGTTTATCTATAAATGCATAACTAATTATATAAAAAAAATGCAAGTAGAATGTACTAAAGTTGAGAACGTTTCTTTTTGTCTTTAAAATTTTGGGAAGCGCCTCCCTTGTATATTTTGAACCGAAACCAAATATACATAACAATATAAAAGGCATCCCCAAGCAGGAGCTGGCTCTTTGCCAAATGGCGGAATCACAACCACACAAGAAATGTATACGATGCCCAACGGTGAAGATCAACCCAGACAGAATAATATGAATAAAGAAAGACATTAATCCACACATAGCAAACATATACCCATCGCTCTAAGTCTCGCAACCAAAAGTCCGTCTAAGTCCACTAAATATACAGAGTCTAGTTTCTGATTGATGGAGTTTATCAAGATAGAATAGAAAATAATAAATACAAGAGTGGGCACGATCCAATGTGTCCCACCTACCATAGCAAAACACCCGAATGCAAGCTGTGTGCCAGCGATACCGCTACTGATCCCAAGCGGTCAAACCTGCAAGAACTGTGGCACAACGGGGGTGAGTTTCCAACTCGTGAGTAGAAAAACATCAGCATGTAGAAATCGAATAAAACAACGATTTCCTACGTCACTATATCAAGAAGGTAATACTATGATATCTAGGGTGACCATGTATGCATATATGTCAATAATATAATCAATGCCAATGACATATACAAATAAACATCTGAATCATATGCCTATATGCAGGTGGATATCATCCACATGTCAATCAACATCATGGAACCTGAGTGTCCAACATCAACACTCGCAACATCATGAAATCATATACATGTATGTATGAGCATATCAACCAATATGTGTCCATCAACGACATATCAAAATCATGGAACCTGAGTGCCCAACACCGACACTCGAAACATCATGAAACCCGTGTCCAGCATCGATACGTAAATCCTCATACCTAGGGCTCCATCGGTCTGGATCGGCCCATGGGCTCCGTCAGTCCGGATCGGCCCATATCCATCTCACGACTCTGGTCGGTATCCTCCGGATAACCGCCGGGTCCAAACTATCACCGGTAGGTAGTAGTCCCTCTGCCAGGCTCATCGTCTACTGCACAACATACCTTTCTTGCCCAGGGGTACCATACCGGGTCCACCATGTACCCGCAAATGGTTCATCCAGCTCCTTGAATCGGGTATCACATAGCTCATAACCGAGAAAACACATGGTGGACGCATCGAAATATCATATCAAGAGAAACCGGGTTTTTAAAACAATGCATACTTTCTTTTGAAATACAACCACGGTTCTCAAATCCGGAATCTCATGAAAACAGCATCTCAATGCGTCTAATCGTGAAGCATGATGTATACAAACATAGAACAGAAATGTGAGCATATCGGTATATCATGCAACATAGAATAGTGATGTGAGCATATCAGTATATCATGCAAACGAGTCATGTGATAATACTAAACCATTAAGAGTAATAGCATGATATAGCAAGTTGAATGTGTAAGTGACATAGAAATTACCGATGATGAAAGTGTGTGAGCCGGCAATCTGTGTAAGTGTAACATACGCATCATTGATAATTGTGCAGGTGTACTAGCTGACGATATCATAACAAATAATGGAAGCACAGGTATACGTAATACAATGAGAATATCGTAGACGTAGCAGAAAGTAAATCGTAAGCGCACTATTATGAGGTATACGTATCTAATCTAACATCTACATAAGGGTTAAACTAACTAGTGTAGACAGTGATTAATGATATCTATAACATATCCGAGTCGATGAATCTATCAATCGGCAGTCCAGCCTCACAGCATCACGTACGGTATAATCCATCGTACGGCATTCTCGAGTCAAGGGTATGGACCAATCATCAGGTAAAACTCATCGCGTACGGTAATCCATCGTACGGAGGCATTAAACAATTAGGGATTATATCAACCTATATAACAATGAGGGTACGGATCTAACGTCTCGTATGATATATCACTCATTATCCTCATAAATATATATATATATATATATCTCAAGTCACATCCGTATCAATCTCATATCATGTCTTGGCAACAGTATCTATATTCTCATATCGCCTCTCATCCGTATATTGACATATTAAGCCAAGACATCTTATCTCATCATATTCTCTTTTCATCACATCAACATCTCACATCAAGTAATCTTATATATATTTATCATATTTTACCGATCCCATAACACATCTATCTCAATCTTATCATATTCATCGATCTCATATCATATCCTTATAGCTTTCGTCTTATATCTCGATATATGTATTTAATCATTCATATCATCTCCAATTAACTTTTTGATCATATCCGTAGTTTCCTCGTATGGGTTTCTCCGACTATATTCTATATATCGGTTTCCATTTTATAATTGCGGTGGTGCTATACGCCATCCACCCGACTTCCCCCATAGATATAAATCTACTCACCTGCAAAACTCCTCGCTAAGCCGAAATCAATGCGCTTTGTCGTCTCGGAAGTCCACGCGAGGTACCTACAAATCAACACATATCGCAACGTTATGAAAACCATGTCTGAAAACCGATGCGGCCCACGAAGTGCTCATAGGTTAGAACATATAGCTTACGCATGCAACAACAACCAAATAACCCTCGTCGTTGACGTACAAACGTCCAACAACCAAATACAATATCAAATACCAAAACCCAAGTTCATAAATTGCATAACACGAAATGCAGCAACAAAGGAATTCACTCCCAGATTTCACCCTAGGCCAAACTAGGGAATTTTGCATATAGGGTTGGTCTAGATATAAGATAAGGGAACCACCAACCAAAAATCATCGAATTCCACCATAATCTGGCCGCAATTTGCGGCCACAAGGATTAAATCTGCGGCCAGAATTTGGGCTTGGGGTCTCGGGTTTCAGGGGGTGCTTCTAGATTGCCTACTTATCTCACTGTCATGGGAACTTATTTTATAATGGTCTCGGGTCATCCCAGATTCTCATATACGCTCACAAACTGTCAAATATTCGATGTGGAGATATTCTAAATTCTTGCTTTGGGTTAAAGTCACTGGTCTTGGCCAGTAAAAACACCACTAAAGTCTTGCAAACACTACTACACTTCAAATATCACTTCACAAGTCAATTCTTTCCCTAAACATTATCTTGGAAAATTCTAAGATCGCAATCCTCACTAAAATGAACTCTAAACTAAACTATGAGGTTAAGAAACTAATTACAAGATGAGAAGTGGAACTTATACCTCATGGGAGCAACTCAAGAAAAACCCTAGATGCCCAAAGTCTCCAAAATCCAAACTTGAGAGGTCCATAGGGTTTAGGAAGAGGTGGGGATCATTTTTAATGAAGGTGGCATGAGGTTTTGATGAAGATTTGTAGATGTTTTCATGGGGTAGAGCAGGTGGAGGAAGCATGAGGAAGGAGATGAAGATGATAAGGTGATGAACGAAGTGAAGTGAAGAATGAATGAGGGAACCATGGTTGACTAAAGACCCCTCTCTCTCTCTCTCTTTCCCATTCTCATTCTCTCTCTTGCCCATACCTCTATGACCCCCATGTCATCTTTTCTTTTTCTTTTCTTTTCCATTTTCCCTCTCTCACAAAATAAAGAAAAGCCCAAATACAAATGAAACAAACACAATGAAACAACATGCAACAAAATTGTAACATGACATGGTGCACTAGCCATGGTTAATTAAAAATACGGATTTGGCATAATCGTGATTAGTAGTGCACTAATCGAGTTTAATTTAAACTTGTGTATAATTAATTATAAAAATGCCCAAATACGATAAATATATTTTTAAATGAATAAATTATTTTAATCTCCAATTATTTCCCAAATATTGGTATATACTTATACCATTTTGCGAAAACCCCAAATTCGCAAATCGAATAGTTTTCGCGAAATATATTATCTTAATATTAAATTCCAAAAATAATATTTCATATTTCTGAAATGTTACACTTTCAAAGCTAGACTTGTAGCAGAAGGTTTTCGTCAACGACCTGGCATCGACTATGATGAAACATTTTCTCCTGCCGCTATGCTTAAGTCCATAAGGATCCTACTTGCCATTGCTGCATACCATGACTACTAAATCTGGCAGATGGACGTCAAGACCGCTTTTCTAAATGGTGATTTTAAAGAGAGCGTGTACATGACACAGCCAGAGGGCGTCGTAGAGATTGGGAGCAGCGGAAAGGTGTGCAAGCTGCTTAAATCCATCTACGGATTAAAGCAGGCGTCGCGGAGTTGGAACATCTGTTTTGATGAAGCTATCAAAGAGTTTGACTTCATCAAAAATATAGATGAACCTTGTATAAATAAGAAGGCTGCAGAGAGTAAGGTGGTCTTCCTCGTATTGTACGTGGATGATATACTCTTAATAGGAAACGATGTTCCTATGCTACACTCGGTCAAGCTCTTCTTATCACTCAAGTTCTCCCTGAAAGATCTTGGTGATGCCTCCTACATTCTGGGGATAAAGATCTATAGAGATAGATCTAAACGGATATTGGGATTGTCCCAATCCAGGTACATAGACACCATACTAAAGAGATTTAGTATGGAAGATTCCAAGCGTGGTAATATACCCGCTTATTCAGGAATCACTCTCTCCAAAGAGATGTCTCCCAAGACTGATTTGGAGAGGGCTCGCATGCAAGGGATACCCTATGCTTCGGCAGTAGGCTCTATCATGTATGCGATGTTATGCACCAGACCGGATGTAGCTTACTCACTAGGTGTAATGAGCAGGTATCAATCAGATCCTGGGGAAAACCACTGGACAGCTGTGAAGAACATTCTTAAGTACTTGAGAAGGACTAAAGAAATGTTCTTGGTGTATGGTAACGGTGAACTCCATATAGAGTCCTTTACCAATTCGAGCTTCCAGAGTGATAAGGACGACAGTAAGTCGGTCTCGGGTTTTGTCTTTACCCTCAATGGAGGGGCGGTGTGTTGGAAGAGTTCCAAGCAAGACACCGTAGCAGACTCGACGATAGAAACTGAATACGTCGCTGCCAACGATGCTTCCAAAGAGGCTGTCTAGATGAAGAAGTTCATTGCTGAGCTTGGTGTGGTTCCATCCATTGAGCATCCAAAACCTATGTATTGTGATAACAATGGAGCTGTAGCTTTAGCCAAGGAACCCAGGTCCCATCTGAGATCCAGACATATTCTGAAGTGGTATCACCTGATCAGGGAGACAGTAGATCGCCGGGAAATCGAGGTCAGGAGAGTTGACACGAAGGACAACGTAGCGGATCCACTCATGAAAGCCCTTCCCTAGATACAGTTTGAGAGACATTTTGGGATCTTGGGTATGAGATACTACAACACATTGCCTTAGTGCAAGTGGGAGATTGTTAGGAATATGTATGACCTAGTGGCCATTATTGCACATGTGATGTATATTATAGTGGATGCTTGGACATATATATAGAGGACTTTCTTGCTCGACATGATAGTATGCTATCTGCTTACTCTTTATCTTAACATGTTGACTGGTATTCTTTACTGTCTTGCTCTCACATGTTGATAAAGCCCTTAAGATATGTACTTGACTACCAGGATTATGATGAGATCATACTAGTGGGGTCAGGGTGGTCCACAAGTACATCCTTTAATCAGTTCCTAGTTGTAGGAATATCGAGACCAGGGCATCGATATTCCGGTGTAGACTAGTGTGTACATTTCTTGTCCCTTAGAGGGCGATGGTTGATCCCACAACCATTGGTGTGTGACATCAAAGATTATACACAGGTGCTCATTGGAGAATTGGTACACCGAACAGGAGTCGTCGAGGACTCCTATGTGGTAGTATATCTATCGTCAGATAGAAGTCCTCTGGTGACATAGGTACAGTTTAGTCTGTAGACCCGAGATCGTCATAGAGTCCTGTGTGGCTCCCACTGTGCTTTGATTTCCTCCCTACCACGGATCAAAGGAGTCGTGCAAACAGGTGGATTTTGGGTACAGTCCCGAGTCACATAGAGGCAATGAGTGATAGGAGGGGTTTCGCCTCTCTCGGTATTGGGGGTTGATGTTGCGCTATGCTCGATTGGCTATAACTGGAAGTCTCTGGCCAGGGTTGCTGCTGAGATTTACTGATAAGAGTTATCAGTAGTTTCTCAAACCGTTATAGGCCAGACATCGGCATGACTTATCACGTTACTAGGGCCTTACGTTTACAACCCCTAGACATGATATGCGACATATCAGATGAAGAGACCGGACTGTACGGTAGTGTTACTGATAGGCTTCATAGAGAGTATGGATGAGCTTGCTTGTTAATCTTCATATCACTCAATACCCTGGTAGCCATTACGTCCAGCTAGTACCGTTGACGGCTTATAGGTGATTGATGTGATCATCATCTACTGCTGGTGTATTGACGAGTCTTCTGAGTCCCACACAAAAGTTTCCTGGTTCGAGCGAAACAAAGTAGGGCACATATGTTGATATGTGTATGGGCCTGATTAAATATGAGTATGTGATACCGTATTATAATCTGGCAGTTATCTGATGTCGGTCAGGTTATATGTGATATAACCGGATTATCGAATCAAGTGTTGGTTTGATAATGTGATATTCAGATTAATGATATTAGTCAGTTATATGTGATATAACCGGATTATTAGAACAAATGTTGATTTAATAATGTGTTATATATTATATGTGATATAATTATATCTTAACTAATATCATTAGCTCACTAATTGCTTTATATATATATATATATATATATATATTTATATATATATTTATATTTATATATATATATATTAATGTATATTTGATATATATAAATATATATATATATATATATTATTATATGAAGCATGCCGTGTTTTTTTATTTTTAGAAAATGGAAAAATGAGGTGTAAATTGTGGAGATATTTGTGGAATGGGCAAGGCATGGGTTTTATTATTTGTATATTAGTCTTGACTCACTATTCAAGCATGGTTGCAATTTAGAATTGCAATTTTATTCCATGCTTGAATAAGTGAGGAAAGAGAGAGCCATTTTTAGTTTACTCTCATCATTTTCATTCTTCATGCCTTAGCCATTTTCTTGAGCTCTTGCTTCCTCTTGCTCTCTACAATTTTCTTCATCTCACTTCCAAGTTCAAACCCTCACATGTGATGTGAATCATTGAACTTGTGAAAACCCTAGTGAGCAAATTAAACCCCTACTTCACCATCACACATTAGATTAGCAATTTGATGTGGAGTGTTGCCTTTACTAATGAGATTAATGAAGGGTTAGCTTGAGCTATTGGACTTCGGGTGGATCATCTTTGGCGCGAAGATCATGAAGGAGATTCGTTCAACTCGAAGAGGGACCTAGTAGAGTCGCGTGGACTTCAACCCGGAGCTATTGAAGAGAAAGACTCGAACTACAAAGGTTGTATGCTCTTATCTTCTCTTTAGTTCATCACATCACAAAGGCAAACCCTAATAATCTAGTAAAAATCTTGTTTGTCTAGCTTAGCTCCTAATAAAAATTAAAATTTAACATGCTTGATGCTACTAAAACCTCATGGTGGTGCTAGGGTCGACTTTCACCATGCCTCTATAGTAAGATTGTAGCGAGAACTGTGGTATTCATCGTCTTGTACGTGGATGACATTCTCTTGATAGGAAATGGCATTCATATGCTACAATCAGTCAAAGGATTCTTGTCACAGAGGTTCTCCATGAAAGACCTGGATGATGCCAACTACATTCTGGGGATCCAGATCTATCGTGATTGATCTAAGAGGATATTTGGACTTTCACAGTCAAGGTACATCAACACCATACTGAAAGGATTTAGTATGGAAGATTCAAAGCGCGGTAGTCTACCGGCTTGTCACGGAATCACCCTCTCCAAAGAGATGTGTCCCAAAGACTAATTTGGAAAGGGCTCGCATGTCAATTATACCCTACGCTTCTACGGTAGGCTCTATAATGTATGCGATGTTGTGTACCGGACTAGATGTTGCTTACGCACTCAGTGTGGTAAGCCTGTATCATTCAAACCCAGGGGAGAAACACTGGATAGCAGTAAAGAACATTCTCAAGTACCTAAGAAGGAATAAGGAGATGTTCTTGGTGTATGGCGGAAAAGAACTCCAGATCGAGGCCTTTGCTGACTCCAGCTTCCAGAGTGATAAGGATGACTCTAAGTCCATGTCGGGTTATGTCTTTACCCTCAATGGAGGGGCGGTCTATTGGAAGAGCTCCAAGCAGGACACCGTTGCAAACTCGACGATGGAAACGGAGTAGTTCACTGCATGAGATGCCGCAAAAGAGGCAGTCTCGATGAGAAAGTTCTTAACCGAACTTCAGGTGGTTTCTTCCATTGTCTGTCCAATACTTTAGTATTGTGACAACATACGGCGCTATAGCTTTAAGGAAGGAACCCAGGTCCCATCAAAGATCCAGACATATCTTGAGGCGGTACCACCTGATCTGGGAGATCGTTGATCGCCGGGAGATCGAGGTGAGGAGAGTTGATACGGAAAACAACACTGCAGATCCACTCACCAAGGCCATCCCTCAGGCACAGTTCGAGAGGCAATTCGAGATGATAGGTCTGCGATATGCCAATATCTGGACTTAGTGCAAGTAGGAGATTGTTAGTGTTATATGCCCTAATGGCCATTATTGTATCATACTGGTTTGTATATTACTTAATGGAAGCTTGGGATATACACGGATATAGTAACAGTTTTGCTCGAAATGGTAGTATAGTACCTGGTTTGTTTCTACCTCAATATGTGCATGTGTTTCTTTTAGCATATCGCTTATACATATTGGTAGAGCCCAAAGGGATCTTTGCTTGATTACCAGCGTTGTGATGGCAGTCACACTAGTGGGGGCTAAGTAGTCTATAAGCACATCCTATACTGGTCCCTAGTCGTAGGATTACCAAGACGGGGCATCGATACTCCAGAGTAGACTAGTGTATACGCTTCTCATCCCAGCAGGGGAGATGGTATGTCCCACAGCCATTAGTATGTCGTATTGGAGATAGTATTAATGTGCTCATTGGGTTATGAGTACACTGGACAGAACTCGTAGGGAAGTGATGGTGAGTACTATACCTATCATCGGGTGGCAGTTCCAAGGTGACATGAGTACAGCTTAGTCCGTCGACTTGACACTGCTACTTCGCCTCGAATGTGTTCCCACTGTTCTTAGATTACTACCCTACCACGGCTCAAAAGAGTCGTGCAAACAGGCAGTAGTTGGGTGCAGTCCCGAAGCACTTGGAGGCAGTGGCGGTTAGATAGGATTCGTCTCTCTCGGTATCGGGGGTTGATATTGCGCTGTGTTCGGAAAGCCATTACACGAAGTCCTTGGCCAAGGCAAGCGATATTTACTGGTAGATACTCCAGTAGTTTCTCAGGATGTTTTGGGCTACACTCCAACACGACTTATTGCACTATTAGGGGTCTGATGATTACCGCCCTATAGGCCTGATATGCGATAATCTTAGACGAACAGACCGGACTATACAGAGATTGTCACAGATAGGCTCAGTAGGAGTTCATATGAGTTTGCTCATTGGCCTTCTTATCGACAGCTACATGGGTAGTCGTTACGTGGAGCTAGTACCGCTGACATGCTTATGGTTAAACTCACTGTCAGCGTAGTGTCGAGTCTTTAAAGTCCCACACGGAGGGTTTCCCTGCATCGGGCAAAAGATGTAGATGCCGTATGGTTTTACGGCGGGGCTTCGATTACATACATGTACTTGTACACATATGATGTTCGGGCGGATAATACTAGTGGGCTTTGGTTTAAGCCGAATCCTGGTATTATATTGATAGATTATTTTTGTCTCATTGTATTCGTATTCTTCGTGTTGGGTTTTCTCGCGCGGCAGCAAGTTTTCGGGAGGCATCGTTCATGCCATATTTAAATTTTTGCCGTTCTAGCTAACCCTAACCCTAGAATCGATACTAGAAAACCCGACGAAACATAATTTAAACACTTTACATCTAAAGTGAACAAGGAATACAACCTTTGTATACCGGTCCTTCACTTCAATAGCTCCGTGTAGTAGTCCCTTCGCTGCGATCACGAACTCCCGGACTCTAGAGAGGCTCCCATGAAGAAACGAACAAGCTTGCATCGAAGTCTTCGAGGCCGAAGATGATCTACGTCGAGGAGACACTAACCCAAGCTATCTCTTCACTAATTATGAGATTAGTGAAGCAAGCACCCTAAACTAAATGGCAAGTAGTATAGGATGATGAAATAGGAAGTGGGCTCACTTTAGATTTATTTTTTCTCACACTAAATCTTCACTTAGAAAAAACCCTAGCAAGATTTTTCTTTTGTTGAAGAAGAAGAAGAAAAGAAACTCATGAGAGAGTGAGGTTAGAATTGCAACCATAGGTGAGTAAGTGTCATACCTAACTCATGTAGAGAATAAACCGAGGTTAAGGGTTAAGGTTGGGTTAACAAATATCTTAAGCAATGAAAAAAGAGTGGACTTGGTCAATGTTCTACAAGCTTCATCCAAGCTTGAAACATTGACTAAGTCTTCACTATTATGTCATAACTTAATTGATAAATATCAAACCCTAGCATGTTATAAGTCTCATACATACATGTTACATGTCTAACCTAGCATGACACAACAATATATATCACATATATATTTTGTGTGCAAATAGAAAACAATACATATATCACATATATGTAAAGTGTATCAAATGTGAGAAAAGAAATCTTAAGTGAGCTAATACTAGTTACTGTAATGTAATATATCAAATACATAATTATACATTAAATTATTAAATCAACACTTGATTTAATAATTCGGCTATATTACATATAACCGACTAATATCAAATGTAACAACTTATCGAATCAACACTTGATCCGATAACTTGGCTATATCACATATAACCGACGAATGTCATATATCGCGAGCATAGAATGCGGTATCACATACTCGCATTAATCTCGGTCCCGCACTGTAATACCCCAGGTGGAGTTGGGGCTGAATACCACCTACCCCGTGAGAAGTGAGATGTTATTCAGTATCGAGGTGAGGATGTAACCGATACGGATGCACACGGGGACCCACCAGAATAATGGGGAGTATCGAATTCCATTCCGAAAGAGGGCACGATCTGAACTAAAAATGGAATGATACCACTCTTATAACACAGAGGCGCCTTTTGGATGAATCGGAACTCCGGAATTTGATAAACTCCGTAGTTAAGCGTGCTTGAGCCAGAGAAATTCTGGGATGGGTAACCTATTAGGAAGTAGCCCCGGGTTCATTCAAAAGGACAAAACCGTGCGGTTTCGGCCAGAGCGGACAATACCATCTGTGTTTGGGCGTGGGTCGTGACAAAGTTGGTATCAGAGCCGGTCTCTCAGAAATAGGTCTGTGGTTCGAGGACGAACCATTGTTCTAAGTGGGGGGATGTAATACCCTAGGTAGAGTTGGGGCTGAATACCACCTACCGCGTGAGAAGTGAGATGTTATCCGGTATCGAGGTGGGGATGTAACCGATACGGATGCATACGGGGACCCACCAGAACAATGGGGAGTATCGAATTCCATTCCGAAAGAGGGCACGATCTGAACTATAAATGGTATGATACCACTCTTATAACACAGATACGCCTTTTGGATGAATCGGAACTCCGGAGTTTGAAAAACTCCGTAGTTAAGCGTGCTTGAGCCAGAGAAATTCTGGGATGGGTGACCTACTGGGAAGTAGCTCCGGGTTCATTCAAAACGACAAAACATTGCGGTTTCGGCCAGAGCGGACAATACCATCTGTGTTTGGGCATGGGTCGTGACACGCACATATCACATATGTGCTCCTACTCCGTTTCTCTTGAGCCAGGAAACTTCTGTGTAGGACTCTAAAGACTCGTTAATACGCCGGCAGTAGGTGATGATCATATCAAACACCCACAAGCCGCAAGCGGTCTGCTAAACGTAACGGCCACCAGGTATTAAGCGATCAAAAGATCAACAAGAAAGCATGCTCGTACTCCTGCGAATCCACTCAGTAATACTACCGTAAAGTCCATTCTCTTCGTCTGATATGTCACATATCACATCCTGGAGGTGGTATAACGTCAGACCCCAATAGCCTGATAAGTCATGCCGATACAAGGTCCATAACGGTTCGAGAAACTACTGGTAACACTTACAAGTAAATCTCATCAACCCTAGCCAGGGATTTCCTGTTATGGCCAATCGAGCATAGCGCAACATCAACTCCCAATACTGGGAGAGACGAAACCCCTTCTATCGCTCATTGCCTCCATGTGACTCGGGACTTGTAAGATTTCAAAAAAATAAAATATTGTTTTTGGGAATTTTCATAATTTAATATAAATTTTAATGAATATTTTAATATGTCGGTATAATTAAATACCGATAAATGGGGAAAATTCTGGCAAAAATTATGAAATTCTAAAATAGGTTATTTTGTGGAAATATACCGTTTTACAGTTTTTATGATGGATTAAATGCTATTTTGGTGTTAACCGCGATTAAAAATCGCTAATTGGATTTTTGGCTTTTTGTGCAAAAATGTGCACATAACATTCCCACACTTGTCACACTTGTTTCATGTTTTGGTCATGGTGGCCTAGGGTTGGACCATGTTAGATGACCATGGTGGTCTAACCATTTGATTAGGTTAATTGGGTTAATTAGGGTTTTGGTTAAGGGTGATTAGGGTTAGGGTTGACATTTGGTAAGAGAGAGAGAGAGGATTGGATGGTTGTCATGCAATAATTTTAAAAGAGAGTGAGAGTGGTGGCTAGGAAGTGTCACACTCCATTTCTTTTCAAAACTTTTACATAACTATCACATCTCTCCCTCTCACACAAACACCACACCACCATCAATCCTACACCTTACACACAACACCCAATAGACATCAGCACACTTCAGCCCCCAATACCAACACATCAGCTGCTGCTATATGCAACAGTAACATCAGCAACTCAGCAGCAGCTGTATCAGCAGCCCAAACATCAGCAATCAACAGCAGTTGCAGCCACCAGCCTCTAACACCATAGCCCCACACCTATACACCCATATCAACAATACAGCCACCCCTACATGTGCTGCTGCTCAAACATCAGCAACAAAAGCACCAGCTCAACACATTTCAGCCCCACTGCATCAGCAGCAGCTGAACCTGCAGCAGCTACATCATCATTCAAGCAACACCAACACAATATCATACCCCAACACAAACCAACGCTTCACAACATAAAGCAACAACTGTTGTAGCAGCAACGGCAACCAAAGAAAGAAAACAGCAGCAGTAGCAGCTGCAACTGTAACAAGAGCCACAAAGGAGCAACTCAGCATGCAGCACAGTCCTTCCTTCTTCCCTTCTCCTTCATCTAAGATCCCTTGAGGTATAATCTCACAACCCAACCCCTAACTTGCAAAGTTATAGTTGTTTAACTGAAACTTAGTGTTATTAAGTGGATTAGTGCTAGTTTAGATAAAATTGAGTGAGATTTGGCCAAGAGATGGTTGTGATGGTTAGTATAACCTTATTAGGTGTATTTGAGACCAGTGTAACCAAGATTGCCCCAGATTTCCAGTTAGTTGCCAGAATTGTTATACTTGGCGTATTTTAGCGATTTTGTCGATTTTGTGACCTTTCTGGTATCTGCTTCAACCCGAGACCTCCTAAAATAAAATTGACTTGGCAGTAAGCTGTGCAGGCATCCTGGAACCATCCCACAAAGCCCTAGCCCCCAACTCCCATACCAGGCCGCATATAAATTCCCTCTGGCCGTAATTTGCGGCCAGAACAGTAGGGAACCCCCTCGTTTTGTGTGCACGGCTCTTTTTCATGTAAACTTGACCCTGGGTATGTCTAGTTTTGACTGATTCCAGTTAGGGTAGAATCTGGGTTGATTTACTTGAGTTGGCGCATGATTTATGACTTGTTTTCGTATGGATTTTGGGTATTTGGTGATTCGTTTCTGTCGGGTGGCGTTTGAACGCCAACGGCAGCAGGTTGTTGGACGTGTTTGCACGCAAGGCTACAGGTTTTTACCTATGAGCGTAGCGCGCACCATTTTGGTTTCCGACATGGTTTTCATGTGTTTTAGCATGTGATATCCTTGTAGGTACCCCACGTGGCGTCGAGGCGTTGGAGATGCAAATGGCGACATCGGTACCGGCACACATAAAGAAAGGTGAGTAGATTTATATCTATGGGGAGAAGTCAGGTGGATGGCGTATAGCACCCCCGCAATTCGTCGTGATGTATACGGATGCGTATACACACTTACATTTAATATATGTTGTTTGGGATTAATTATTGATGTTAAGATGGATATTGGTGTGTTGGATTGATAAAGGTTACGAAACCCTAGGTAGTGGGTGCACTACACATACATATACACACATACATACTTGCATACATCCTTATTACATATGTGGTTATGGGATTCTTATAGATATGTGTTCACGTGGGTATGGGACTATGTGTGTAACATTTCAAAAAGATAAAATATTAATTTTGGGAATTTTTATAATTTAATATTATTTTATTGAATATTTTAATATTTTGGAATTATTAAATACAAATAAATGGGGGAAAATTATGGAAAATTATGGAAAATTCTAAAATAGGATAAATTAGAGAATTATACCATTTCTAAGTTTAATTGATTAGTTATATGCTAAATTAGTGCTAATCGCGATTAAAAATCGCTAATCGGTTTTTTTGCAATGTTGATCAAAACATGCACATATCATTTTCTACACTTGTGTTACATTTCATTGCCATGGTTTGTTTTGGGGTTACTATTTGAGTGAGAAGGGGTTTAAGGAAAAAGAAAAGAAAAGGAAATGAAATGGGAAAAGATTAAAGAATGAGGTTTGGTGAGAGAGAGGTATGGGCACCATTGACTAGAGACTTAGCCATTTTTCTTCCCTTCATTTCCCTCCCTCTTCTCCTCTCTCCTGCTGCTGCTCCTCCCTCACTTCCCTCCCTCTTCGACTCCTCAAATCACCATGAAAACAAACTCAAAACCCTACCCCAATTTCACTAAAAAGATGCACAAGCTCAAGACCTACATGATGGACCAAGAAAGCATGGATTTTGGCCACTAGGGGCAACTCAAGAAAATTCTTGAGTTGCCAAATGAGGTATTTTTTCTGAACCATTAGCTTAGTTATAGCATTTCCTTTTACCCTATGTTAAGATTGAATCGATATCAGGTAATTTTGTGAACATGGGGAAAACCAAGTTAGGGTTTGAGGGAATTTTGTGTTGTACTGTGAAATTGAGCTCAGTAGAGGTTTTATAAACACCCTAGTGCTGGAATGGAGACCCTAACCCTAAGCTTAAACCCATAATACGGATTTTAGAAACCGATATCGGGAAATTTGTGAAATCTGTGCAGGGTATATTGAATCTGCTATCACCCGAGACACCCTAAACTAAAATTGATTAAACAGTGGTATGTGCAGGCACCCAGGAAGCTACCACCAAGACCCCAGCCCCTAATTCCTTTTCCCGGCCGCAAATTTTACCCATTTGGCCGCAATTTGCGGACTGGACCCCACCAGTTTGGCTCGTTTTGGTTTTGGTGCTTCCTTATCTGTAGATTAGGCTCCTGGTATATATAGAATTGTCTAATTGGACCTAGGGTGAAATCTGGGACATATTTCCTAAGTTGCTGTTTTGGATTCGTGTTTCCGTATTCCGTATTTTTAAGTCTGAATTTGTGTCTTGTGTTTTACCTCGACTATTTGGCGTTTATACGACGATATAGAGGATTTATTGATGGTTTTGAAGGCGTGCCATAGGTTCTAACCTATAGGCCTCTTGTCGTATCGTTTTGGGTTTCGTGTGCCGTGTTAGCTTTGATTTGGTTTTAATGCGCATATACGATACTTTGATATGTAGATACCCCATGAAGACTTTGGGACGACAAGCAAGCGCGTGGCGACGTCCACAAATGAAGACGCAAGGTGAGTAGATTATATCTACTGGGGGAAGTCGGGTGGATGGCGTATAGCACCCCCGCAGTCCGTAGTTGTTATATTATATATGATAGTTAGGTGTATTATGGATAGTGTAGGGTTAGAAGTGACTAGTGTAGTTCATAGTCGCGAACCCAAGAATAGAATTACACCTACACACACACCCTTGCATATTACCTATACCTACACGGTGTTAACGATGATATTGGATGACTTTGGAGATGAGTCGATGATATTGGGCTTTGTGCCGCGAGATCGGTGATGTGATATGATTCGTATTTGGGATACGACATGTGATTCTTGCGGGCTTGGGATGTGTGTTTACCCCCGCATTCATACTTTATAGATGGTATCAGTTGTACTAGACTTAGATCAGTACCCCAGATTATGTGATACGATGATAGTGATACTTGAGACGTGATGCGATAGTGTGATATTGACCCGTACCCAGCTATTGGGATGCCGTACGACGATTTACCGTACGAGCCTATATTGATGATAGATCCGCGCTCATGACTTGAGGATGTTATATGATATACTGTATCGTACGCGATACTATTGAGGCGGGATCACCGACTATTATATCTATATATATATCGACTCAGATTTAGGTGGTTTCCATACCCTTCCTGATTTACTTGATACTTAGATCTGTAGTTTACATAGTAGATTCTTCACGGTGGTGTTGATTATTTGATTTCCGCATATTCATGCTATTCACATTGCTTTGCATATGTTTATTGCTATATTATTATCATGCTGTTAGGACACCCGCACCATTATCGATGATGCGTATGTTCCACGTACACTATTTGCCGGCTCACACACTTCATCATCGATAATTGCCATGCCACTACACTGTAGTACTGTTGCGTTCATGATATGATTCTTGCATGGCATATTGTACACTTATACCTGTACACAAACATAGATGATTATAACTTGATTAGAGATTTGGGAACCGTAAGATGTTCTTCAAAACTGATTCGTTTTAAAAGAGCGGTTTCCCTCGACATGTGCACATTACTATTCCATGTTACATGACTTATGATATGCTTACCTTGCTTACATGTCGCATACATCATGTTTTGATTATACGCATTGAGATATGTTGTTTTCATGATATTTCTGGATTTGGGAACCGTGGGAATTTCAAAAGAGAATATATAATTGTGTTAAAAACCCGGTTACCCTTGATATGATATTTCAGTGCGTCCACCATGTGTTTTCTCGGTGCTGAGAGCGACATGTGAAACCCGATTCGAGGAGGCGGATGAGGCCGATTGCGGGTACATGGTGGACCCGGTATGGTACCCCAGGGCGAGAACGGTTTCGCTGTGTAGTAGACGGTGAGCCTGGCAGAGGGACTACTACCTACCGGTGATTGTATTTGAGCTCGGCGGATATCTGGAGGATACCGACCTGAGTTGAGAGATGGACATGGGCTGACCCGTACTGCCGGGGCCGAGGGCCGATACCGCAGACGGAGCCAGAGATGGACGAGGATTTACGTGTCGATGCTAGGCACGGGTTTCATGATGTTTTTCCATGATTTTGTTTATATCCTCATATTGTATACATGATGCATATTGTCATTGGGTGACGGGTGGACGGGTTCCACGTTTATTGTCATTGGGTGACGGGTTCCACATATATACATATATGGATCATATACAGACTGGATTTATACTGATCATACTTCATTTGTATATATAACAGGGTACGAGGGCGCTGTTATATATACCCTTACACCAATATTAGTGGTATGGGACGCTAATATATGTGTATTGATACTTCATCATATTTACTTCATGCAGACATACCCTATACTGATGACATGTTATTACCTGAGTACTTGGCACTACATACCTGTTTAGATGTTGCTTTGCCACCTTATCATGTATCAGGCTTATTCCTTAAGGTTTATTACTGATTGTTGACCTAGGATTATGTCTTGCATTCGGTTTCTGCTTGTAGATATTCTCTATTCACGAGTTGGCAACTCACCCCCGTTGTGCCACAGTTCTTGCAGGTTTTGCCGTACAGGTTCCTTTGCGGCATTTCTGGCACATTGCTTCCTTGAGGGTGAATTGCATTTGGTAGGTGGTTTCTTTTGCATCAAGAACCACCATTGTACTTATATTATTCATTGTATCTAGAATTTCCATCAACCAAATTTGTATATTGTTTCAGACTCAGACTTTAGAGATGTATTATTTGGCCTTAGAGTCGTGCTTAGTAGTATTGCGGTTTTCATGCTTAATGTGTTTCTTTTGGATTTGATCCTCGTCTTTCGGCGTTGTATATTATATTGCATGTGTGGTTGTGACCGTCAATTGACGAAGAGCTAGCTCCCGCTTGGGGATGCCTTTTATCATTGTATATGTGTTGTGCTTGTTGTACCCCGTTCGGGGCCAGTATTTACAAAAGAAACTCTGCCGAAATTTTTAGAAAAGACTTTACCTTTTAAAAATGCACATTCGGCTTAGTTATTTAAAAACCTTGACTTCAAACATGTTTTCCTTCACTTCTTTAAAAACCAGTTTTCTTTACTTGCTCTTAAAATGGTTTTAGATTTCTGGGCTTTTGGCTTACTTGGATCAGATGGGGTCCTATAGACTTCATATGGTTCAAGGGCCAGTCACGTGCTCTTTCGGGTCGTGACAAAGTTGGTATCAGAGCGCTAGGTTGACCTTGGTTCGAGTCTAAGTTTGACTATGTGGAGCCTAAGGCTTTTATATATACGGAACTTAGGCTTGACCTTACGGAACTTAAACTTAGTCGAGGGGGTATTAGACCCGAACTTTCGTCGCGTAGGATGACCCTTGTTTGATGGAATAGGTGACCAAAGTAGAGTGACGTACCGTGGGTATGTTCCGCGGCATACTTACGACACGCCACTCCTCTTAAGAAACCTTAGGATGTACATATTTTCGAGATCAGTGATTCTCTTTATATCCATGATTATACATCCATTTGAGATCCCCGATTCTATTAGTTTCATGATCATACCTCCATTGATGTTGTTCCTTCCTATGATCATGTATCCACTATGGATCTGTTGTTCTCTTTCTTGCCATTGATCTGCTCTCTTAGATACTCGATTGAGGTTCCTGTCGCCATGTTGAGTACAGTTTGGGCTGCTGCTAGGGTTACGGTCAGGGCGAGCTCGTCTGGTACGAGGGCCGACCATTGTGTTTTCTGGTGACATGGGAACGTCTCGAGTTAGTATTGGTGATTGTGACCTCTAGTAGAGGCGAGTGCTTGGTTTTGCACCGGATGATCGGGCCATTGTTAGAGCTGCCAGTTGAGAGAGGACTGTTGATGTACAGCATACCTCTGTAAGTCCATATTGCGACCCCCGGTTCTTACGGGAAGGCGGAAACGGTATAAAAAACAAATTTTTATCGCAAGAGGCAACATGGACTAAACAAGGTCGGGATCGTGTCTAAACTAAACTAGCATACAAGCTAAAGAGTCTTAGCTACTCGGATGAAGGTTATACCTAAACTTGAACCCCTTCTTCTTCAAACCTTGTAGAGGTTGATGGTTCTTGCCTTGTAGCCTTCTTCCGTCGAAGATGGATCCACCTCGAAGGTTCAACCTTTGGGCTCTTCCTCGATCTTTGAGTGAACTAGGGTTTCCGGCTTGCTAAACCTTAAACCTAGAATGAGTAGAGAGTGTTTAAGGGGTGCTTTTCTTTTAAAAGAGAAGGATTCTCAACACATGAGAAGGTTTCTCTTTGCTAGAGGAAGAAGAAGATGAAGAGAGGAGAGAGAAGCTAAATGAGATAATGAGACCTCTTTCTCTTTCTTGCAACCATAACAAAAGAAAAAGAATTATCTAAATAACAATAATAATTGAAATGAGAATAGTTGATGGTTGTTTTGGAATGACCACTATCATACTTCATTAAATGAATGTTGGCAAGAATCAAGGAGCATCCTTGCTCAATTATGATAATGGTCAAAAATTCAACCATAGTCAACAAGTCAACCATGGTCAACAAGTCCACAAAACCAACCATAACATATTTTCATTTAATTACTATTATTAATAGATATCTCACTAATTCATTAGGGTTTGGAAAAAAAAAACGACTGTCAACTGTGCATGCGCACCCGTTCCGAAACCCTAATGAAAATCATCTTCCTCCTCCTCAAAATAACTGTGCATACACACCTGCATTCTTGTTCCGAGGAACATGAATACTGAGAGATAAAAGCAACCCCAAAACATATACCAGTATCCGGCTCAAACCAGAGCCAGCTGGCAATATCCGTCCGGACTCCAAACGTGCACAAGTGCGCGGATGAGAACGAACCCTGTCGCAAAACCATGCGACCTCTACTCTGTTTTGCCCAGAGGCGAATACCCTCTATGTGGGACTCTAAAGACTCGACACTACGCTGGCAGTGGGTTTAACCACAGACCGCAAGCGGCACTAGCTGTGCGTAACGGTCCCCAGGTAGATGCCGACAAGAAGGCTGACGAGGTGAAACCCCATCTGTACTCCTACTGAGTCTGAATGTGACAGTCTCCGTACAGTCCGGTCTGTTCGTCTGATACATCGCATGTCGGGCCTAGGGGGCGGTAAAACGTCAGTCCCCCAATAGCGGTACAAGTCGTGTCGGAGTGAAGCCCAAAACACCCTGAGATAACACTGGAACCTACCAGTATATCTCGCTTGCCCTGGCCAGGGACTACTCGTGTAATGGCTCTCCTAGACACAGCGCGATGTCAACCCCCAATACCGGGAGAGACAAATCCTGTCTAACCGGCACTGCCTCCAAGTGCTTCGGGACTGCACCCAACCACCACCTGTTTGCACGACTCCTTTGAGCCGTGGTAGGGTAGTGATCAAAGTGCAGTGGGAACACACTCGAGGCGAAGTGCCAGTGTCAAGTCAGCGGACTAAGCTGTACTCATGTCACCTGGGAACTGATGACTGACGATAGGTATAATACCAACCTTTCAGTTCCCGACGAGTCCTGTCCAGTATACTCGTAACCTCACGAGCACCCGTATACTATCTCCAGTACGACGTACTGATGGCTGTGGGACAGACCATCTCCCACACTGGGATGAGAAGCGCATACGCTAGTCTACTCCGGAGTATCGATGCCCTGTCTCGATAGTCCTGCGACTAGGGACCTGTATAAGGATGTGCTTATAGATTACCCAGCCCCCACTAGTGTGACTGCCATCACAACGCTGGTAATCAAGCAAAGATCCTAAGGGCTCCACTAATGCGTATAAGTGATATAGTAAAATAAACACAAGTACACATTGAAGTAGAAACAAACCAAGTAGCATACTACTATATTGAGCAAGATTGTTTATACAAGGTGAATATCCCAAGCTTCCATTAAGTAATATACAAACTAGTATGATACAGTAATGGCCTCTACGGCATATACACTAACAATCTCCCACTTGCACTAAGGCCATGTACTGGCGTATCGAAGACCTATCATCTCGATCAGCCGCTCGAACTGAGTCTGGGGTAGGGCCTTGGTGAATGGATCTGCAGTGTTCTCTTCTGAAGCAACCCTCCGAACCTCGATCTCCTTGCGATCCACGATCTCCCTGATCAGGTGATACCGCCTCAAGATGTGCCTGGATCTCTGATGGGACCTGGGTTCCTTTGCTAAAGCTATAGCCCCGTTGTTGTCGCAATACAGAGGTATTGGGTCAACAATGGACGGAACCACCTGAAGTTCTTTTAAGAACTTCCTCATCCAGACAGCTTCTTTTGCGGCATAAGATGCAGCGATGTATTCCGCTTCCATAGTCGAGTCTGCAACGGTTTCCTGTTTGGAGCTCTTCCAACACACCGCCCCTCTATTGAGGGTAAAGACAAAACCCGACATGGACTTGGAATCATCCTTGTCACTCTGGAAGCTGGAGTCAGCAAAGGCCTCGATCTGGAGGTCTTTTCCGCCATACACCAAGAACATCTCCTTAGTCCTTCTCAGGTACTTGAGAATGTTCTTTACCGCTATCCAGTGTTTCTCCCCAGGGTTTGACTGATACCGGCTTACCACACTCAGTGCATAAGCTACATCCGGTCTGGTACACAACATCGCATACATTATAGAGCCTACCGCAGAAGCGTAGGGTATAATAGACATGCGACCCCTCTCCAAATCAGTCTTGGGAGACATCTCTTTAGAGAGGGTGATCCCGTGACAAGCCGGTAGGTTACCGCGCTTGGAATCTTCCATACTGAATCTTTTCACTATGGTGTCGATGTACCTGGACTGAGAAAGTCCTAATATCCTCTTGGATCTATCACGATGGATCCGGATCCCCAGGATGTATGAGGCATCACCCAGGTCTTTCATGGAGAACCTGTGTGACAAGAACCCCTTGACAGATTGTAGCATAGGAATGTCATTTCCTATTAAGAGAATGTCATCCACGTATAAAACGAGGAATACTACAGTTCTCGCTACAAATCTACTATAGATGCATGGTTCATCTGGATTTTTGATAAAGTCAAATTCCTTGACCGTCTCATCAAAACAGATGTTCCAACTCCGCGATGCCTGCTTTAGTCCATAGATGGACTTAAGCAACTTGCACACCTTTCCGCTGCTCCCACTCTGAATGAAACCCTCTGGCTGATCCATATAGACACACTCCTCTAAATTTCCATTTAGAAAAGCGGTCTTTACGTCCATCTGCCAAATCTCATAATCGTGGAAGGCGGCAATGGCAAGAAGGATCCGAATCGATTTCAGCATAGCCACTGGAGAAAAGGTTTCGTCATAGTCCAAGCCAGGTCTTTGACGGAAACCCTTTGCTACAAGTCTAGCTTTATAGGTCTCAACCTGTCCATCTACACCAATCTTCCTTTTGAAGATCCACTTGCATCCTACGGGTTTTACCCCGTCTGGAGCAATGTCCAACGTCCATACTTTGTTGGTGTACATGGACTCCATTTCGGTCCGCATTGCATCCAGCCATTTTACCGAGTCAACACTCTGAACGGCCTGCTGGAAGCTAGTAGGCTCATCATAATCTATGATGCAATCCTCTCTATCCCCGTCTATGAGAAAACCGTAGTATCTCTCGGGCGGATGAGACTGCCTACTACTCCTGCGGAGCGGCGTAGGAATGTCCTGTTCTTTTGAACCCTCTGGTTCCTCCAAGCTTTCAGTAATAGCTCGTGGTTCTGGAATTTCTTCCAGTTCTACTGTGCTCCCACTTATCTGGTTTTCCAAAAACTCAGTTTCCAATAAGTAGGCATGACGAGAAACAAGAACTTTTTGTTCCTCTTCACAGTAGAAGAAATATCCCTTGGAGTTCTTTGGATATCCCACGAACTTACACTGTACTGAGCGTGCCTCGAGCTTGTCCGCATGCTGCTTTTTAACAAAAGCTGGACATCCCCATGTCTTAATGTGCTTAAGATAGGGTCTCTTCCCACTCCACATTTCATATGGTGTGGTAGGCACAGTCTTAGTAGGAACTCGGTTCAAAAGGTACGCAGCTGATTCTAGCGCATACCCCCAGAATGATCGCGGTAACTCAGCGTTGCTCATCATGGACCGTACCATATCCAATAGGGTTCGGTTCCGTCTCTCCGATACACCGTTGTGTTGCGAAGTGTATGGAGGAGTAAGCTGAGAGAGAATTCCGTTCTCTTTTAAATAATTCAGGAACTCGGCACTTAAGTATTCTCCACCTCGATCCGATCTTAGAATCTTGATACTTTTGCCGGTCTGTTTCTCTACTTCATTCTTATATTCCTGGAATTTTTCAAAGGCCTCGGACTTATGTTTCATTAAGAAGACATAACCGTACCTTGAGAAATCATCCGTAAAAGTAATGAAGTAAGAGTAACCGCTTCGCGCATGTGTAGACATTGGACCGCACACGTCGCTGTGTACGAGTCCCAAGAGCTCGCTTGCTCTTTCTCCGTGTCCAGTGAACGGAGTCTTTGTCATCTTTCCCATGAGACAAGATTCACAAGTGGCATGAGACTGATACTCGAACGGATCCAAGTATCCTTCTTTATGTAACTTAGTCAACCGTGTCTCATTGATTTGACCCAGTCTACAATGCCATAAGAAAGCCTGATTGATATCTGGAGACTTTCTTTTGTGTGTATTCTGGACATTGAAAATCTGTGGTTGGTTCAATACGTATATACCATTGCTCAGTGTACCTGACCCAATCAGAACTTGATTAAGGTGAATGTTTACAACATTACTTACAAACGCAAATTCATAACCTTCTTTAGAAACCAAAGATACAGAGATGATATTACAAGTTGCGTTGGGTACAAAAAAACAATTACGCAAAACCAAAACATGCCCATCTGACATTCCCAGGTGATAGTCCCCCACGGCTTTAGCATCCATGCTAGCTCCGTTTGCAACTCTGAGGGTCATGTCACCTTCCTTCAAAAACCTACGATTTCTCAACGCCTGCAATGAATTACAGATATGAGATCCTGATCTGGTATCCAATACCCAGGAAGTAGAGTTTATAGAAAGACAGTTTTCAATAACATACACACCTGAAGCTGAAGCCGCAACCTGCTTCAGTTCCTGTGTCCTGGCCTTCCAAGCCCTGCAATCTTTCTTCCAGTGTCCACTCTTGTGACAATAGAAGCATTCCTTTTTACCCACAAGCTTCCCCGCAATCTTTGTTGCCAATTCTTTTCCCTTCGTACCCACTTTACTAACACCGCCTCTTGGTTTGGCGGGGGCTTTCCTCCTCTTTCCCTTGGCTTTCGCCTTGGACCTAGAGGAAGAAGATCCTCCTACAAACAAAGCGGGTGTCTCCCTACCCTTCTGTAGGGTGCCCTCTGCGCTCCTCAGCATGTTGAGGAGTTCTGAAAGTTCAACTTCCTTTTCTTGCAAGTTGAAATTCAGTATGAACTGGGCGTAAGTGGATGGAAGGGACTGGAGAATTATATCCGTATAGAGTTCACTGTCCAACGTGGTCCCAAGTTCCGCGAGCTCCTCAGTGTAGCCAATCATCTTAAGCACGTGGTCCGCTACCGATGATCCGACGGCCAACTTTGTCGAAAACAACTTCTTCGACACTTCGTATCTTGCGATACGAAACTGCTCTCCATACAGTTCTTTTGTATGAAGAAATATGGATTCCAAATCCATATTCTCGTGCCTCCTCTGATGTTCGTTGTCCATCGAGGCAAGTACGAGGCACCTGGCCTTCGCGCTGTCAATCTCCCAAGTCTTACGGATTTCTTTATCCGCGACGCTGGAGGTGGGACCTGGGACGGGGGGAGCTTTGGTGGTAAGAAGATACCCCAGCTTGTCGTAAGTGATTGCCAACTTGACATTCCTGAGCCAATCTTTGTAGTTTGGCCCTGTCAATATGTTTTTATCTAGAATCAACTTAAGTCCAGTCATTTCGATTTGGTCGCTGCAGGGGGGAGAGAAGAAACACTTTAGCACGATGCTCTTGCAAGTTTAGAATGGTTTTTAATTTTTCTAAACAGGATGGCTCCCACTGTCTCTCGAATCCCTCCTCAAACCACAAAGGAAGAATTAGCCGGGATCAATCCCACCGTGCAATACTTGCTTAACCGTTCAGCCAGGCCAGTGTCGGTACTTCGAGGGAGGTTTTCCAACGCTTTCGCGAAGTTCCTTAATTAAATAACCTCTTTTCCCTGGGGGCGTAGCCCCGCTAACACCTTTCTAGGCACCTACTAGGTTTATAGCATTGATCGTCTAGTGAGAAATTTCCCGAGGAGTAGCATATACTCACAGTAGGATCGGGATCCAAATATCATCGCGTGACGAAACTGAAGGAATCCTACCAGAATCACCACACTCCAAATGGTATGCAAATCTAGCAAGTTTCAGTACTTATGAAACTCCCGATGTGGATTTTTGCCCCATGCTCTTATGACCTTGACTTTGGCCAACAAATCATAAGTCACATGTCAAGTTCTACCCGTCGTTCTCCAGGTTAATTTGAATCCACCCGTATCTACCCTTGACTTTGGCCAACAAGGCAGTACGACTGTTCCAAACCAACGCATCTATCTATGCTGCACATGAATACCCAATAGCTACCAATCACTATGCCTTGACTTTGGCCAACAAACACAGCTTGAATACTATTGACTATTCATGTGAAACGACGGAGGGCTACGAATGGTTTTGGCGAAACCGTGAACGTAGTGAACTTGATATAATCGATGGAACGAGATAGCTTTTAGAAGGAGTGGCTCAAGCTCCGCATTTAAAAGTTAGTTTTGAAAAGAACCGAGTGGTTTTTCGAAAGTGTTCCAACGACTTTAGCTTGGTTTATTATCTTGCATTAGTTCTTTTAATGCGTGATATTCTTGCATTAGTACTTTTAATGCGTCCCATCATTTAAATCCTACCATTGCAGAAAACAACCAAAATATGACGTACGCTTATGCCATTCGCATTCGCCACGGGGTCCCGTCATCACTCGTTAGGTTACTTAACTAACGACAGAGCGGGGGCTGGGCTAGCGCGGCTGTAAAACATAAGCAACGCCTAAATAGAAAGCAATGATAGACATTACAGATCACAGATGAATACATTGGATATACTAGCAATCCGCAATCCTTTCGAGCCTGGAACGAAAAGAGGATAACACGGTCGCGGTGAATAGCCAAATACCCCACCCAAGACCCCTACGGGTGCGGCAAACTACCCGCCAAGTACTCGGCAGTTTGTGCACCCCTCCATGGGTCTATCCTAGGAGCAAAAACAGTAAAAAGAATTATACAATGACGGCTACAACCCCGACCCGGTTGTGCGGCCAAACAAATAATAATTATTACATCAATTTACATTTACAATGAATGAAAGAAAAACAAAAGCTCATCTCACATCCACCCCGGCTATTCACCCGCGACAGTCCAACACATTCATATACACATTCCAATATCAAACACAGATCATGTATAACCCCGACTAATCGTCTTATAGCGATTAGCCGACGTTCAATACATGCAAGCATCACAGATATAACCATCATAGTCAAAGTGCAGTGAAGTTCGGAAAAATACGGAATTATAGGACCCCAAAAGCAAATTTCTGTTCTGGAAAATCTGGGCACATATAATATATTTTAAAAATCCCAAAACCAACACACAAACACACTGCACGAAAAACCTTGCACAGAAGACGACAAACCGCGGCGCTTCCGCGGCAGATGCCTAGCTCGTGCGGCGGAAGGGCGGCGGTTTGAACGAATCACTGTGTCGTTTTTCTTGGGTGTTCATACAAAACCCTGAGCCGAATTTACAAGTATAAAGTTTTTCATTTAGAGCAGAAAAAAATTTAACAGAAACTTAGGGTTTTGTTTTTCCGGTTTTGTGACTTTTACGGTTCTGAACTTCGTTACACTTCACTACCAAGCTAGTTTAAGTTTAGTTAGGCTCTGATACCACTGTAAGTCCATATTGCGACCCCCGGTTCTTACGGGAAGGCGGAAACGGTATAAAAAACAAATTTTTATCGCAAGAGGCAACATGGACTAAACAAGGTCGGGATCGTGTCTAAACTAAACTAGCATACAAGCTAAAGAGTCTTAGCTACTCGGATGAAGGTTATACCTAAACTTGAACTCCTTCTTCTTCAAACCTTGTAGAGTTTGATGGTTCTTGCCTTGTAGCCTTCTTCCGTCGAAGATGGATCCACCTCGAAGGTTCAACCTTTGGGCTCTTCCTCGATCTTTGAGTGAACTAGGGTTTCCGGCTTGCTAAACCTTAAAACTAGAATGAGTAGAGAGTGTTTAAGGGGTGCTTTTCTTTTAAAAGAGAAGGATTCTCAACACATGAGAAGGTTTCTCTTTGCTAGAGGAAGAAGAAGATGAAGAGAGGAGAGAGAAGCTAAATGAGATAATGAGACCTCTTTCTCTTTCTTGCAACCATAACAAAAGAAAAAGAATTATCTAAATAACAATAATAATTGAAATGAGAATAGTTGATGGTTGTTTTGGAATGACCACTATCATACTTCATTAAATGAATGTTGGCAAGAATCAAGGAGCATCCTTGCTCAATTATGATAATGGTCAAAAATTCAACCATAGTCAACAAGTCAACCATGGTCAACAAGTCCACAAAACCAACCATAACATATTTTCATTTAATTACTATTATTAATAGATATCTCACTAATTCATTAGGGTTTGGAAAAAAAAACGACTGTCAACTGTGCATGCGCACCCGTTCCGAAACCCTAATGAAAATCATCTTCCTCCTCCTCAAAATAACTGTGCATACACACCTGCATTCTTGTTCCGAGGAACATGAATACTGAGAGAAAAAAACAACCCCAAAACATATACCAGTATCCGGCTCAAACCAGAGCCAGCTGGCAATATCCGTCCGGACTCCAAACGTGCACAAGTGCGCGGATGAGAACGAACCCTGTCGCAAAACCATGCGACCTCTACTCTGTTTTGCCCAGAGGCGAATACCCTCTATGTGGGACTCTAAAGACTCGACACTACGCTGGCAGTGGGTTTAACCACAGACCGCAAGCGGCACTAGCTGTGCATAACGGTCCCCAGGTAGATGCCGACAATAAGGCTGACGAGGTGAAACCCCATCTGTACTCCTACTGAGTCTGAATGTGACAGTCTCCGTACAGTCCGGTCTGTTCGTCTGATACATCGCATGTCGGGCCTAGGGGGCGGTAAAACGTCAGTCCCCCAATAGCGGTACAAGTCGTGTCGGAGTGAAGCCCAAAACACCCTGAGATAACACTGGAACCTACCAGTATATCTCGCTTGCCCTGGCCAGGGACTACTCGTGTAATGGCTCTCCTAGACACAGCGCGATGTCAACCCCCAATACCGGGAGAGACGAATCCTGTCTAACCGGCACTGCCTCCAAGTGCTTCGGGACTGCACCCAACCACCACCTGTTTGCACGACTCCTTTGAGCCGTGGTAGGGTAGTGATCAAAGTGCAGTGGGAACACACTCGAGGCGAAGTGCCAGTGTCAAGTCAGCGGACTAAGCTGTACTCATGTCACCTGGGAACTGATGACTGACGATAGGTATAATACCAACCTTTCAGTTCCCGACGAGTCCTGTCCAGTGTACTCGTAACCTCACGAGCACCCGTATACTATCTCCAGTACGACGTACTGATGGCTGTGGGACAGACCATCTCCCACACTGGGATGAGAAGCGCATACGCTAGTCTACTCCGGAGTATCGATGCCCTGTCTCGATAGTCCTGCGACTAGGGACCTGTATAAGGATGTGCTTATAGATTACCCAGCCCCCACTAGTGTGACTGCCATCACAACGCTGGTAATCAAGCAAAGATCCTAAGGGCTCCACTAATGCGTATAAGTGATATAGTAAAATAAACACAAGTACACATTGAAGTAGAAACAAACCAAGTAGCATACTACTATATTGAGCAAGATTGTTTATACAAGGTGAATATCCCAAGCTTCCATTAAGTAATATACAAACTAGTATGATACAGTAATGGCCTCTAGGGCATATACACTAACAACCTCAGAGATTATGATGTCGCTTACCGTGCAGACAGATGGACCAGCTGTTGCTGAGATTGACAGGATGTCGCTTCCGGAGCTTACGAGCTGAGATTATCGGAGCTTCCATGCAGATATGAGACAGATGATAGCTAGTCTACTCGATTTGAGAGACGAAGGTGATTCTTCAGATTTATGCACCGGAGCGGGCCCAGTTGAGTTGAAGATTTCCAGTGTGGAGAGTCTTACTCAGATCTAGAGCAGACCGATTCAGAGATGACCGCCAATGTGTCGCCTTTCCTGGAGGATTGAGGCGCTGTTCGGCTTACAGGCGAATGAGCCCGTTGTTGCTGCAAATGACGAGATATCGCCCAGATGGTTAGAGCTACTGCAGCGTGACCATATATTTAGAGAGATGATAGCGAGTCGCTAGTCACCTGAGGATGAATGACTAGGACATTTGGTTCGTCCGTTTACCGATGCGAGGTCATCAGATAGATTGTTTCCAGCTAGAGACGACTCCACGCAGGTTCGTTGAGAGTCGATAGAGACGATCGAGTGTCAGGAGCCCATTTTCCATGTTTAAAGTATACGAAAAGACATGCAAGTGATTCTATGGACCCTCTAGAAGAATGAAACCCTAACTCGACTTAATGACCGTGTGAAAGCCTTTGAACCTTAGGGTTTACGGCAGTTCCGCGGCGCCATTAGTGAGGCTTGGGTTTGCCCTTCTACGGCTGGACCACCGACGCTGTGGCATGTACTCGATACTATTAAACTGTCCTCAAGATCTTGATCTCTTAGGGGATTATAAGGTTCTGACGAGTCGATCGAATGTTTCGACATCATTCGGATATCATGTGATGGGATGCATTGCTTGGGAGACTCCAGATACGAGTATAGCCGTTGGAGCATAGTCCATGCAGCCACGATGAGACGAGTCTGAATCAGTCGACATTGAAGCAGAGTGAAGAAAAGAGTTCGCAAGAGATTTCGACGAGATGACGTCCCACTCCGCTGACATCAGAGATGTGATATGCACCCAGAGGCGTTGTATATGGATATATCTTCCAGAAAGAAGCGCGATAAGTATGCAGCCGTTCCGGAATAAGAATTTGCTTCAGCGATGGATGATGACTTCCGGGCAATCCGGCAGGAATGAGATTTGAGAGAGAAATCTCGACAGGACCTTTCTGGAAAACGATACGAGAAGACCTAGACCCAGGGGTGGTCATATTGCGCACACCCAGCAGGCCAGAGTTCGGCATTGTCGACGAGGTAGTTGACCAGGTTCGGATAAAGGAACTTACCAGACGCGTTGCGAATTGATCAAGGACGGACGAGTGTT
The DNA here is from genome assembly GCA_030015575.1 of Agapanthus africanus. Lineage (NCBI taxonomy): Eukaryota > Viridiplantae > Streptophyta > Magnoliopsida > Asparagales > Amaryllidaceae > Agapanthus > Agapanthus africanus. Next base: position 416,057,100 of record JASDDO010000022.1, read on the forward strand.
GAGTATTCCTCCGATGATTGGGACGTGTTCCCGAGGACCTGTTCGGCCTGACATCTTCTACAGAATGATGAAGCTACAGAGTACGCGATTTCGAGTCCGTGTGAGAGACTTCAGATTGACCGTGGCCGAGAACAGTGCAGTGCGTAGATATGCATGGCGTGACGTCATAGTAGACGACGATAGAGACAGGTAGAACCAGAGGTTCGAGCGAGACGCTGACGAGCTGTCATTACTTCCCGTCGAGACTAGAGACCTGATATGCTTACAGAGACGTTGGGATGCGACCAACTTCCGAGAAAATTTTGTGCTGGGGACACAGATGTCTATCGAGTGAGAAGAGATTATGCAAGAGAGCCAGCCTCTGTACAGATCGGCATAGGCATGATTGGAAGAGACCCTGAGCAGGATTCCTTTCAGGACATTGCTGCAATGATGTTTGCACCCAGGATCAGATGTGTGACGTGCATTCAGAGAGCCAGAGGCCAACGCCAGTGATATGCTGCCTTACGAGTGGTCGTGAGGATTGACAGAGAGGTGACCAGAGAAGTGCCAGAACGGAATCGTCCCCGTTAGCACACCTGACAGGGCCGATGAGCCGATTGACTGCGAGATAGGTAATCCGCAAAAAAGATAAGGACCCAGAGTCAGAGGACGCCAGACCGTGAGCAAGAGGCAAGTAGATATCCTGCGCTGCTAGCAGTGGATGCACCGGCTCCTTCTCGACCTTGAAGGAGGAACTACCGACGACAGTATTTATGATTTGTGATTTTGTGATTCGATTATCACGTATCCGTCATCTTGGATTTTGGTATTTAGGCGTTCTGTTTGCATGATTTAGTTTTGATGACTGAGTTCCATGATATTTGTTTCATGCACCCTCTGGATATTTATATTTTGCGCATAGTATTACATTCGAGGTATTGATTGTGATTTCACGCCTATCTTATACGGTGATTTGATTTACGCTTCCAGCATAGTTTTCATGCACCTTTAGTGTTTTGATATACGATTTTTGGTGCACGCCAGATGCACTAAATCGGGATTCTTCGTGCATGTCACATGCACCTAATTTTTTTTTACTGTCAGGCACACACGTTGCCTACGACAGGTGTTTCGTGCACACCCGTTGCACCTAGATGTTGATTTGTACACCTGTTTGACACATATATGGATTTTGATTCCTTGCACACCAGACGCACAGGATATTCTTATATATGCATTTTGGGGATTGATTTCTAGTAGAGCAGTACATTTTTATGATATTCTCTATGTATTGATGCTTTCGGAGCCCCGACAAATTGGATTATTACTGAAATTGTTTTAGTATTGGGGGTTTAAATTTAAATTCGGGGACCGAATTCCTTTAAGGGGGGTAGATTGTAACATTTCAAAACGATAAAATATTAATTTTGGGAATTTTTATAATTTAATATTATTTTATTGAATATTTTAATATTTTGGAATTATTAAATTCAAATAAATAGGGAAAAATTATGGAAAATTCTAAAATAGGATAAATTAGAGAATTATACCATTTCTAAGTTTAATTGATTAGTTATATGCTAAATTAGTGCTAATCGCGATTAAAAATCGCTAATCGTTTTTTTTGCAATTTTGTGCAAAACATTCACATATCATTTTCTACACATGTGTTACATTTCATTGCCATGGTTTGTTTTGGGGTTACTATTTGAGTGAGAAGGGGTTTAAGGAAAAAGAAAAGAAAAGGAAATGAAATGGGAAAAGATTAAAGAATGAGGTTTGGTGAGAGAGAGGTATGGGCACCATTGACTAGAGACTTAGCCATTTTTCTTCCCTTCATTTCCCTCCCTCTTCACCTCTCTCCTGCTGCTGCTCCTCCCTCACTTCCCTCCCTCTTCAACTCCTCAAATCACCATGAAAACAAACTCAAAACCCTACCCCAATTTCACTAAAAAGATGCACAAGCTCAAGACCTACATGATGGACCAAGAAAGCATGGATTTTGGCCACTAGGGGCAACTCAAGAAAATTCTTGAGTTGCCAAATGAGGTATTTTTTCTGAACCATTAGCTTAGTTATAGCATTTCCTTTACCCTATGTTAAGATTGAATCGATATCGGGTAATTTTGTGAACAAGGGAAAAACCAAGTTAGGGTTTGAGGGAATTTTGTGTTGTACTGTGAAATTGAGCTCAGTAGAGGTTTTATAAACACCCTAGTGCTGGAATGGAGACCCTAACCCGTAGCATAAACCCATAATACGGATTTTAGAAACCGATATCGGGAAATTTGTGAAATCTGTGCAGGGTATATTGAATCTGCTATCACCCGAGACACCCTAAACTAAAATTGATTAGACAGGGGTATGTGCAGGCACCCAGGAAGCTACCACCAAGACCCCAGCCCTTAATTCCTTTTCCCGGCCGCAAATTTTACCCATTTGGCCGTAATTTGCGGCCTCGACCCCACCAGTTTGGCTCGTTTTGGTTTTGGTGTTTCTTTATCTGTAGATTAGGCCCCTGGTATATATAGAATTGTCTAATTGGACCTAGAGTGAAATCTGGGACATATTTCCTAAGTTGCTGTTTTGGATTCGTGTTTCCGTATTCCGTATTTTTAAGTCTGAATTTGTGTCTTGTGTTTTACCTCGACTATTTGGCGTTTATACGAAGATATAGAGGATTTATTGATGGTTTTGAAGGTGTGCCATAGGTTCTAACCTATAGGCCTCTTGTCGTATCGTTTTGGGTTTCGTGTGCCGTGTTAGCTTTGATTTGGTTTTAATGCGCATATACGATACTTTGATGTGTAGGTACCCCATGAAGACTTCGGGACGACAAGCAAGCGCGTGGCGACGTCCACAAATGAAGACGCAAGGTGAGTAGATTATATCTACTGGGGGAAGTCGGGTGGATGGCGTATAGCACCCCCGTAGTCCGTAGTTGTTATATTATATATGATAGTTAGGTGTATTATGGATAGTGTAGGATTAGAAGTGACTAGTGTAGTTCATAGTCGCGAACCCTAGAATAGAATTACACCTACACGCACACCCTTGCATATTACCTATACCTACACGGTGTTAATGATGATATTGGATGAATTTGGAGATGAGTCGATGATATTGGGCTTTGTGCCGCGAGATCGGTGATGTGATATGATTCGTATTTGGGATACGACATGAGATTCTTGCGGGCTTGGGATGTGTGTTTACCCCCGCATTCATACTTTGTAGATGGTATCAGTTGTACTAGACTTAGATTAGTACCCCAGATTATGTGATACGATGATAGTGATACCTGAGACGTGATGCGATAGTGTGATATTGACCCATACCCAGCTATTGGGATGCCGTACGACAATTTACCGTACGAGCCTATATTGATGATAGATCCGCGCTCATGACTTGAGGATGTTATATGATATACTGTATCGTACGCGATACTATTGAGGCGGGATCACCGACTATTATATCTATATATATATCGACTCAGATTTAGGTGGTTTCCATACCCCTCCTGATTTACTTGATACTTAGATCTGTAGTTTACATAGTAGCTTCTTCACGGTGGTGTTGATTATTTGATTTCCGCATATTCATGCTATTCACATTGCTTTGCATATGTTTATTGCTATATTATTATCATGCTGTTAGGACACCCGCACCATTATCGATGATGCGTATGTTCCACGTACACTATTTGCCGGCTCACACACTTCATCATCGATAATTGCCATGCCACTACACTGTAGTACTGTTGCGTTCATGATATGATTCTTGCATGGCATATTGTACACTTATACCTGTACACAAACATAGATGATTATAACTTGATTAGAGATTTGGGAACCGCAAGATGTTCTTCAAAACTGATTCGTTTTAAAAGAGCGGTTTCCCTCGACATGTGCACATTACTATTCCATGTTGCATGACTTATGATATGCTTACCTTGCTTACATGTCGCATACATCATGTTTTGATTATACGCATTGAGATATGTTGTTTCCATGATATTTCTGGATTTGGGAACCGTGGGAATTTCAAAAGAGAATATATAATTGTGTTAAAAACCCGGTTACCCTTGATATGATATTTCAGTGCGTCCACCATGTGTTTTCTCGGTGCTGAGAGCGACATGTGAAATCCGATTCGAGGAGGCGAATGATGCCGATTGCGGGTACATGGTGGACCCGGTATGGTATCCCGGGGCGAGAACGGTTTCGCTGTGTAGTAGACGGTGAGCCTGGCAGAGGGACTACTACCTACCGGTGATTGTATTTGAGCTCGGCGGATATCTGGAGGATACCGACCGGAGTTGAGAGATGGACATGGGCTGACCCGTACTGCCGGGGCTGAGGGCCGATACCGCAGACGGAGCCAGAGATGGACGAGGATTTACGTGTCGATGCTAGGAACGGGTTTCATGATGTTTTTCCATGATTTTGTTTATATCCTCATATTGCATACATGATGCTTATTGTCATTGGGTGACGGGTGGACGGGTTCCACGTTTATTGTCATTGGGTGACGGGTGGAGGGGTTCCACATATATACAGATATGGATCATATACAGACTGGATTTATACTGATCATACTTCATTTGTATATATAACAGGGTACGAGGGCGCTGTTATATATACCCTTACACCAATATTAGTGGTATGGGACGCTAATATATGTGTATTGATACTTCATCATATTTACTTCATGCAGACATACCCTATACTGATGACATGTTATTACCTGAGTACTTGGCACTACATACCTGTTTAGATGTTGCTTTACCACCTTATCATGTATCAGGCTTATTCCTTGAGGTTTATTACTGATTGTTGACCTAGGATTATGTCTTGCATTCGGTTTCTGCTTGTAGATATTCTCTATTCACGAGTTGGCAACTCACCCCCGTTGTGCCACAGTTCTTGCAGGTTTTGCCGTACAAGTTCCTTTGCGGCATTTCTGGCACATTGCTTCCTTGAGGGTGAATTGCATTTGGTAGGTGGTTTCTTTTGCATCAAGAACCACCATTGTACTTATATTATTCATTGTATCTAGAATTTCCATCAACCAAATTTGTATATTGTTTCAAACTCAGACTTTAGTGATGTATTATTTGGCCTTAGAGTCGCGCTTAGTAGTATTGCTGTTTTCATGCTTACTGTGTTTCTTTTGGATTTGATCCTCGCCTTTCGGCGTTGTATATTATATTGCATGTGTGGTTGTGACCGTCAATTGACGAAGTGCTAGCTCCTGCTTGGGGATGCCTTTTATCATTGTATATGTGTTGTGCTTGTTGTACCCCGTTCGGGGCCAGTATTTACAAAAGAAACTCTGTCGAAATTTTTAGAAAAGACTTTACCTTTTAAAAATGCACATTCGGCTTAGTTATTTAAAAACCTTGACTTCAAACATGTTTTCCTTCACTTATTTAAAAACCAGTTTTCTTTACTTACTCTTAAAATGGTTTTAGATTTCTGGGCTTTTGGCTTACTTGGATCAGATGGGGTCCTATAGACTTCATATGGTTCAAGGGCAAGTCACGTGCTCTTTCGGGTCGTGACAATGTGTTCACATACGTATTTGAGGATGATACTTGGAATTGATATGAGTCAATGAGAGTTGATCCGAGATTATGATATCGGTGATTGGCAGGATTCGTACTTGATATACGTCCCGATATGATAGCGGGTCTTGGATGATAATACCATAAGATGGTGAGATGCATTTCTTAGGAGACTCCAGATATGAGGATAGCCGTTGGAGCTCAGTCCATACAGCCACGACGAGACGAGTCCGAAGCAGTCGACATTAGAGGAAAGTGGAGTAAGAGGTGCGTACAAGACCTGGATAAGATGACATTCCACTCCGCCGACACCAGAGATACGATACGCATGCCGAGGCATTGTACTGGATATACCTTCCAGAAGGAGACGCGATGAGTATGCAGTCGTTTCGGAGCAGAAGCAGATATAGTAAAGGACGATGACTTTCGGAAAATTGGCAGAGATGAGACTTGGAAGAGACCTTGAGCAGGATTCCTTCCTGGACACTGCTGCAATGATACTTGCACCCAGGATCAGATGTGTCACGTACATTCAGAGAGCCAGAGGCCGACGCCAGTGACATGTTGCTTCATGAGTGGTCGCGATGATTGACCGAGAGATGACCAGAGATGTGCCAAAACGGAATCGTCCCCGTTAGCACACCTGACAGGGCCAATGAGCCGATGGATCATGAGATTGGAAAAACACAGAGAAAAGGCTTGGACCCAGGAGTGGTCATGTTACGCACACCAGCAGGCTAGAGTTTAGGATCGACGACGAGATGTGCCATGAGTGATCACGACAGTTGGCCAGAGATTCTTGGAAGTTGTGCTTGAGCGGAACCAGTCCGCCATACTTGATTTCGGTATTTTGGGTGATTTATTCGCATGAGTTGATTTTGACGATCGAGGATTTACGATTTTGCACAGTTGTTGCACTTGATATCGTTTTCGTGCCTTGGTTTCACATGTTTTTGATTTTATGAGTTTTAGACATTTGAGTTGATTTTGTGCGTATGCACGCACACGATTTGGTTTTTGCACTCTGCATAGTTTACATATGCTTGTAGTGCAGTGACATATATTTTGTGCACTTGGATGCACTGGACTTCGATTTCGAGGGTGATGCTTGATATTTGTTTTTGTGCATCTTATGCACCTGATGGGATTTGCGCGTATTCGGCGCTTGATATTCGATTTCATGATTTCGGGCATGATGGATGCACCGGAATTGGACTTTTTAGCGCATGTTGGGAGCATGTTATGAGATGCGATTTGGTGCACACCAGATGCACTAAATCGAGATTCTTCGTGCATATCAGATGCACCTGTTTTTGCTGTCAGGCACACACGTGGCCCATGACAGATGCTTCGTGCACACCCGATACACATAGATGTTGTTTTTGTGCGCATGTATGGCACATTTATGGATTTTGATTTCCGTGCGTACCGGACGCACATAGTATTCTTATGCACATTTTGGGATTGATTTCTTATGGAGTAGTACGTTTTATGATATTGCGATTTGTTTTGGCACTGAGCAGGACTAGTCAGAGGATAGTGCCTGGATATATTTTGCATGCATTGGTAGATTTCAAAGGGATTTTCAAAAGCGAGCTATAGTCTCATTATTTACATACGTGTCCGATGCGACACGAAACGTTTGGAACGAGTGAACCCTTCTAAATTGTTTTTTAAAACGGCGGGTCGTGAATGTTAAACAAAAGGTATATACGTATATGGCTATTTTCTTATAAAGACGTCCGCCACTGTGCAGTGTTATGTGCATTACACATTGACTTTAAAAATTTTTGGCATGCATTCCCTTCAAGATATTCACATGTACGGATTTGGTATTTACATTTATAATTTTGATTTCTAGCATATCGGTTTTGCCTTGGATTTGGCATTCGTGTTTCACCTTGACTCCGATGATTGCGAGATGCTTGACGGAGTATTATTTTCGAGTTATCTGCTCGTTACGCATGCGCATGTATTGCGCTACGATGCGTTCTATGGATTGATGATTTCGGAGCCCCGTTGACTTGGACATTTTATTAAAATGGTTTAGAATTTGGGGGTTTAAATTTAAATTCGGGGACCGAATTTCTTTAAAGGGGGAAGACTGTAACATTTCAAAAAAAATAAAATATTATTTTTTGGAATTTTCATAATTTAATATAAATTTTAATGAATATTTTAATATGTCGGTATAATTAAATACCGATAAATGGGGAAAATTCTGGCAAAAATTATGGAAATTCTAAAATAGGTTATTTTGTGGAAATATGCCGTTTTACAGTTTTTATGATGGATTAAATGCTATTTTGGTGTTAACCGCGATTAAAAATCGCTAATTGGATTTTTGGCTTTTTGTGCAAAAATGTGCACATAACATTCCCACACTTGTCACACTTGTTTCATGTTTTGGTCATGGTGGCCTAGGGTTGGACCATGTTAGATGACCATGGTGGTCTAACCAATTGATTAGGTTAATTGGGTTAATTAGGGTTTTGGTTAAGGGTGATTAGGGTTAGGGTTGACATTTGGTAAGAGAGAGAGAGAGAGAGGATTGGATGGTTGTCATGCAACAATTTTAAAAGAGAGTGAGAGTGGTGGCTAGGAAGTGTCACACTCCATTTCTTTTCAAAACTTTTACATAACTATCACATCTCTCCCTCTCACTCAAACACCACACCACCATCAATCCTACACCTTACACACAACACCCAATAGACATCAGCACACTTCAGCCCCCAATACCAACACATCAGCTGCTGCTATATGCAACAGTAACATCAGCAACTCAGCAGCAGCTGTATCAGCAGCCCAAACATCAGCAATCAACAGCAGCTGCAGCCACCAGCCCCTAACACCATAGCCCCACACCTATACACCCATATCAACACTACAGCCACCCCTACATGTGCTGCTGCTTAAACATCAACAACAAAAGCACCAGCTCAACACATTTCAGCCCCACTGCATCAGCAGCAGCTGAACCTGCAGCAGCTACATCATCATTCAAGCAACACCAACACAATATCATACCCCAACACAAACCAACGCTTCACAAAATAAAACAACAACTGCTGTAGCAGCAACGGCAACCAAAGAAAGAAAACAACAGCAGTAGCAGCTGCAACTATAACAAGAGCCACAAAGGAGCAACTCAGCATGCAGCACAGTCCTTCCTTCTTCCCTTCTCCTTCATCTAAGATCCCTTGAGGTATAATCTCACAACCCAACCCCTAACTTGCAAAGTTATAGTTGTTTAACTGAAACTTAGTGTTATTAAGTGAATTAGTGCTAGTTTAGATAAAATTGAGTGAGATTTGGCCAAGAGATGGTTGTGATGGTTAGTATAACCTTATTAGGTGTATTTGAGACCAGTGTAACCAAGATTGCCCCAGATTTCTGTAAGTCGATGTAGTACACCCCAGTACTTATGGGGAGGCGGAATTTACAAAAACTTATCAAGTTTAAACAACGAACATCGACTAACCGCTTGAATCGAAGCTAAACTCTAAAAAACCGTATTCTATGAGTTTCTTTTCATAAGAGATTAGGGATTATACCTAATGAAACCGGTCCTTCTTCTTTACGTCCTCCTTTGTTCTCCTCGGCCTTCTCTAGGTAGTAGACGATCCACCCGAGAGCGAAACTCCAAGCTAAACCTCTAACTTGAGGTAACTAATCAACTTTGATTGCTAATCAAAGATGAGAGGATGATATAGAGTGAAGGTTATGGATTGTTTAGTCTAACTAATCCTTTGATCTCAACACATGAGGATTAAGGATTAGGGTTTGAAGATGAGAGCTTGAGGAGAGAGAATGTGTGATATGATAATGAGAGAAGAGAGAGAGTGTATCATAATATTATGAAGCATTCTTTTTATCAAATAATCAATAAAGGAAATGAATAAGCATGCTTCACAAAAATATCTTGTGATGATTCATTAACATGAGTCATTAAGCAATAAATGTGCATTAATGAAGTGAATGAATCACCACTATGACTCACTCTCTTTCCAAAACAAACCTCCTTAGTCACATCTTCTAGAAGCTTCTCGAGTAATTACGAGAACGCCCCTCCGATCCGTAAAAATACGGAAAAACTTTAGACTGTAAAAATCCAATAACCGGATACCAGTAACTGGCTTAAACCAAAGCCGACTGGTAAAATCTGTCCGAAAGTCGTACGCGCGTAAACGCACGTATGCGTCCGAACCCTTTGTCGCAAAACCATGCAACCTCTATATCGTTTCGCCTGGAGTAGGAAACTCTCTGTGTGGGACTCTAGAGACTCGACTACTACGCTGGCAGTGGGTTTAACCACAGACCGCAAGCGGCACTAGCTGTACGTAACGGTCCCCAGGTAGTTGTCGATAAGAAGGCCGATGAGTAAACCCATCCGAACTCCTACTGAGTCTGATGTGACAATCTCCATACAGTCCGGTCCGTTCGTCCATGACTATCGCATATCGGGCCTAGGGGGGCGGCAAGCGTCAGTCCCCTAATAGCGGTATAAGTCGTGTCGGAGTGAAGCCCATTACACCCTGAGAAACTGCTGGAACCTACCAGCAAATCTCGCTTGCCCTGGCCAGGGACTTTGCGTAATGGCTCTCTGACACAGCACGATATCTACTCCCAATACCGGGAGGGACGAATCCTGTCTAACCGCCACTGCCTCCAAGTGCTCGGGACTGCACCCAACTGCTACCTGTTTGCACGACTCCATAGAGCCGTGGTAGGGTAGCAATCTAAGAACAGTGGGACACACTCGAGACGAAGTAGCAGTGTCAAGTCTGCGGACTACGCTGTACTCATGTCACCTGGGAACTGTTTACTGACGACTGGTATCAAACCAACCAACAGTTCCCTGTGAGTCCTGTCCGGTGTACCCGTAACCTAACGAGCACCTGTATACAATCTCCAGTACGACGTACTGACGGCTGTGGGACAGACCATCTCCCCAACTGGGATGAGAAGCGTACACACTAGTCTACTCCGGAGTATCGATGCTCTGTCTCGATAATCCAACGACCAGGGACCTGAATAAGGATGTGCTTGTAGACTACCCAGCCCCCACTAGTGTGACTGCCATCACAACGCTGGTAGACAAGCAAGATCCTAAGAGCTCTATCAATACGTATACTCACATATTAAGATAGAAAAACCAAGTAGCATACTACCATGTTTAGCAAGACTGTTATATACATGTGAATATCCCAAGCTTCCATTAAGTAATATACAAGCTAGTATGATACAGTAATGGCCTTCTAGGGCATAAACACTAACAATCTCCCACTTGCACTAGGGCCATGTACTGGCATATCGCAGACCAATGATCTCGAGTAGCCTCTCGAACTGAATCTGAGGAAGGGCCTGCGTGAATGGATCAGCAATGTTCTCTTCTGAAGCAACTCTCCGAACCTCGATCTCCTGACGATCAATGATCTCCCTGATCAGGTGATACCGCCTCAAGATGTGTCTGGACTTCTGATGGGACCTTGGTTCCTTCGCTAAAGCTATAGCTCCGTTGTTGTCGCAATACAGAGGTATTGGATCAACTATGGTAGGAACCACCTGAAGTTCTGTTAGGAACTTCTTCATCCAGACTGCTTCTTTTGCGGCATCGCAAGCAGCTATATACTCCGCTTCCATCGTCGAGTCAGCAACGGTGTCCTGCTTGGAGCTCTTCCAGCACACCGCCCCTCCATTGAGGGTAAAGACATAACCCGACATGGAATTGGAATCGTCCTTATCACTCTGGAAGCCGGAATCAGCAAAGGCCTCCAACCTGAGGTCTTTTCCGCCGTAAACCAAGAACATCTCCTTAGTCCTCCTCAGGTACTTGAGAATGTTCTTTACTGCTATCCAGTGCTTCTCTCCTGGGTCTGACTGATACCGGCTTACCACGCTTAGTGCGTAAGCTACATCTGGTCTGGTACACAACATCGCATACATTATAGAGCCTACCGCAGAAGCGTAGGGTATAATAGACATGCGTTCCCTTTCCAAATCAGTCTTGGGAGACATCTCTTTGGAGAGGGTGATTCCGTGACAAGCCGGTAGATTACCGCGCTTTGAATCTTCCATACTGAATCTTTTCAGTACAGTGTCAATATACCTGGACTGCGAAAGTCCCAACATCCTCTTGGATCTATCACGATAGATCCGGATCCCCAGAATGTAAGAGGCATCACCCAGGTCTTTCATGGAGAACCTGTGTGACAAGAATCCTTTGACAGATTGTAGCATAGGAATGTCATTTCCTATCAATAGAATGTCATCCACGTACAAGACGAGGAATACGACACTTCTGGCCACAACTTTACTATATATGCACGGTTCATCTGGATTTTTGATAAAGTCATATTCTTTGACTGTCTCATCAAAACAGATGTTCCAACTCCGCGATGCCTGCTTTAGTCCATAAATAGACTTAAGCAGCTTGCATACTTTCCCGCTGCTCCCACTCTGATTGAAACCCTCTGGCTGATCCATATAGACGCTCTCTTCTAAATTTCCATTTAGAAAAGCCGTCTTTACGTCCATCTGCCAGATTTCATAATCATGGAAGGCAGCAATAGCAAGAAGGACCCGAATGGATTTGAGCATAGCCACTGGAGAAAAAGTTTCGTCATAGTCCAAACCAGGTCTTTGACGAAAACCCTTTGCAACAAGTCTAGCCTTATAGGTTTCCACCTGTCCATCTACACCAATCTTTTTCTTGAAGATCCATTTGCATCCTATGGGTTTTACCCCATCTGGAGCAAAGTCCAAAGTCCATACTTTGTTGGTGTACATGGACTCCATTTCGGTCCGCATTGCATCTAGCCATCGTACCGAGTCGCCGCTCTGGATGGCCTGCCTGAAGTCAGTAGGTTCATCATCATCTATGATGCAATCCTCTCTATCCCCATCTATGAGAAAACCGTAGTATCTCTCAGGCGGACGAGACGGCCTACTACTCCTGCGGAGGGGTGCGGGAATGTTCTGTTCTTCTTGAACCTCTGGTTCTACCAAACTTTCAGTAGCAGTTTGTGGTTCTGGAATTTCTTCCAGTTCTATTTCGCTCCCACTTGATTCCTTTTCTAAAAACTGATGTTCTAGAAAATGGGCATTACGAGAAACAAATACCTTCTGTTCCTCTGCGTAATAGAAAAGATATCCCCTGGAGTGCTTTGGATATCCCACAAACAAACACTTTACTGATCGTGCCTCGAGCTTGTCCACATGCTGCTTTTTAACAAAAGCTGGACATCCCCAAATCTTTATATACTGTAGATGGGGTTTCTTCCCACTCCACATCTGATATGGAGTGGTAGGCACAGTCTTGGTAGGTACCATGTTCAAAAGATATGCCGCTGATTCTAGCGCATGTCCCCAGAAAGATCGCGGTAACTCAGCATTACTCATCATGGATCGTACCATATCCAATAGGGTTCGATTCCGTCTCTCCGATACACCGTTATGCTGTGGAGTGTATGGAGGAGTAAGCTGAGAGAGAATTCCTTTCTCTTTTAGGTAACCTAGGAACTCGGCACTCAAGTATTCACCACCTCGATCAGATCTAAGTGTCTTTATACTTTTGCCGGTTTGGTTTTCTACTTCATTCTTATACTCTTGGAATTTCTCAAAAGCCTCGGATTTATGTTTCATCAGATAAATGAATCCGTATCTTGAGTAATCATCCGTGAAAGTAATGAAATAGGAAAAACCACCTCTTGCATGTGTAGACATTGGACCGCATACATCGCTGTGTATGAGTCCTAAGAGCTCGCTCGCTCTTACTCCTTGTCCAGTGAATGGAGTCTTTGTCATCTTTCCTTTGAGACAAGATTGACAAGTGTCATAAGTTTGATATTCGAACGTGTCCAAATATCCTTCTCTATGCAACTTAGTCAACCTTCTCTCATTGATGTGACCCAGTCTACAATGCCATAAGAAAGCTTTATTTAAATCTGGAGACTTTCTTTTTAGTGTGTTCTGGACATTGAAAATTTGGAGTTGGTTTAACACATATATGCCGTTATTTAGAGTACCTGACCCAATCAAACCATGATTAAGGTGGATGTTGACAACATCTCTTACAAACATGAAATCATAACCTTTATTTGATAACAAGGAAACAGATATGATATTACACGTTAAGCTGGGTACAAAATAACAGTTATGTAAAACCAAAATGTGTCCACTCGTCAATCCTAGGTGATAATCCCCGACGGACGCAGCTCCCACGCTAGCTCCGTTAGCAACCCTGAGGATCATATCACCTTCCTTCAGCACTCTACGGTTTCTCAGTGCCTGCAATGAATTGCAAATATGAGATCCTGACCCGGTATCCAATACCCAGGAAGTAGAGTTGATCGACAGACAATTCTCAATTACAAACACACCTGAAGTCGAAGCCACAGCTTGCTTCGGTTCCTGGTTCTTGGCGTTCCACGCCTTGCAATCCTTCTTCCAGTGCCCTTTCCTGTGACAATGGAAGCACTCATCCAGGCCAACTACCGGTGCTGTAAACTTTTTCTTTCCCTTCTTTCCCACCTTACTAACACCTCCTCTAGGTCTGGGTGCGGCCTTCTTCTTCCTTCCTTTGGCCCTGGCCTTGGACCCTGAAGAAGATGAACCGCCAACAAACATAGCGGGTGTTTCCCTTGCCTTCTGCAAGGTGCCCTCTGCACTCCTTAACATGTTCAGGAGTTCCGCAAGTTCAACTTCTTTTCCTTGAAGATTGAAGTTGAGGATAAACTGGGCGTAGGTGGGAGGAAGGGACTGGAGAACAAGATCTGTATAGAGCTCATTATCCAAAGTCGTCCCAAGGTCCGCGAGCTCTTCAATATAGCCGATCATCTGTAGGACATGTTCACCTACTGATGACCCGACAGCCAACCTCGCTCGAAACAGTTTCTTAGAGGTCTCGTATCTTGCTATACGAGATTGCTCTCCATAAAGTTCCTTTGTATGGAGAAATATGCCATCTAGGGACATATCCTCGTGCCTCCTCTGATGTTCATTGTTCATCGAGGCAAGCACGATGCACTTGGCTCTCGCGCAATCTAAATCCCAGGTTTTACGGATTTCCTTATCCGCATTGCTGGATTTGGGACCAGGGACAGCAGGTGCTGTAGCGGTGAGGACGTACCCCAGTTTGTCATAGGTCAAAGCCATCTTGACATTCCGCAGCCAATCTTTATAGTTTGGCCCCGTCAGTATATTTTTCTCTAAAAGTAACTTAAGTCCAGTCATTTTCAGGGTCGCTGCAATTAGGAGAGAGAGAAGAAAACTCTTTAGCATGATGCTCTTGCAAGTTTAGAGTGGTTTATAGTTTATCTAAACTGGATGGCTCCCACTGTTTCTCGAATCCTTCCTCAAACCATAAAAGAAGAATTAGCCAAGACTATTCTCACCGTACAATACTTGCTTAACCGTTCAGCCAGGCTGGTGTCGATACTTCGAGGGAGGTTTTCCAACGCTTTCGCGAAGTTCCTTAATTAAATAACCTCTTTTCTCTGGGGGCGTAACCCCGCTGACACTTTTCTGGACACCTACTAGGTTTATAGCATTGATCGTTAAGCGACGAATATCCTGATAAGTAGCATATACTCACAGTAGGATCGGGATCCAAATATCATCGGATGATAATGTTGAAGGAATCCTACCAACATTCATCAAACTCCAAATGGTATGCATCTCTTTGCAAATTTCAGTTTCTTTAGAAATTCCCGATATAAGTTTTTGCCCCATGCTCTTATGACCTTGGCGTTAGGTCAAAATGTCATAAGTCACATGTCAAGTTCTACCCATCATTATCCTGTCAGTTTGAACCCATCCGTATATATCCTTGACGTTCGGCCAAAATGATAATACGACTGTCCCAAACTAACTCATCTATCTATGCAACAAATGAATATCCAGCAGCTACCAAACACTATGCCTTGGCGTTAGGTCAAAATACATAGCTTGAATACTACTGAATACCCAGATGAAATGACGGAGGGCTACGAATGGTTTTGGCGAAACCGTGAACGTAGTGAACTTGATATAACCGAAGGAACCTGATAGCTTTTAAAAGGAGTGGTTAAATCTCCGCATTTAAAAATATCTGTTTTTAAAAATAACCGAGTGGTTTCTTTTAAATTGTTCCAACGATTGAAACTTTGGTTTGTTTTACTTTGCATTATAGATAATGCGTCCCATCATTAACCTATCATTGCAGAAAACAACGAAAATATAACGTCCTCTTATGCCATCCGCATTCGCCACGGGGTCCCGTCATCACCCGTTAGGTTACTTAACTAACGACAGAGCGGGGGCTGGGCTAGCGCGGGTGTAAAACATAAGTGACGTCTAAATAGCTATAATAAATATAGATATTTTACATTCGTCTGACGCAATGATATTCATTCCAGAACACAGATAAACAATATTGGATTTGCAAGCAATCTGTATTTCTTTCGAGCCTGCAAGAAAAGACAGATTACACAGTTGTGATGAATAGCCGTTTACCCCACCCTCGACCCCTACGGGTACGGCAAACTACCCACCCGGCAGTCTGTGTACCCCACCTTGGGTCAGTCCTAGGAGCAAAAACAGTAAAATGAAATAATACAACGGTGGCTACAACCGCAACCTGGAAGTGCCCCGCGAAAATAATATTACAACAAATTACATTTACAACATATGAATAAATCAATAAACCATTGCTAACCCCGGCTATACACCACAACAGTCCAATACAGTTTATATGCACAAACAGATATAACCATTCCAGAAATGTGCAACCCCCTGCCAACCGACAACTAGCAGTTAGGGGAGGTTTACGAACACATTAAACAATCACAGATATAATCCAATACGCAAATACTGTATTTTTCGATCGAATAAACAACTTCAATATTGCTCCAAAATCTGCTCTGTTAAACAGTAACCTGAGCAATAATTAAATATTCCAGAAAACCCCAAATGTCACAGGGGACCCACACAAGAAAGACGAGTCCATGACTCGGCCAAAGCGCCGCGGAAGCGCGGCGGATCCCACCGATCCGCCGCGCTTCCGCGGCCGAGTTGCCGATTCATGGGCTCGAATTTCTTGGGTGTTCTCCTGGACTCCTTTCTAGCTCTCTGAACACACCAGAAAAATTTTAGGACTTGATTTTAAGTTCGACAGAAACTAAACAGAATTAGGGTTTTCCGGCTTCGTTTTTTCGTTCGAAATTCGTACAAATTTGCGATTAAGTTATTTAGTGTTTAGCGAGGCTCTGATACCACTGTAAGTCGATGTAGTACACCCCAGTACTTATGGGGAGGCGGAATTTACAAAAACTTATCAAGTTTAAACAACGAACATCGACTAACCGCTTGAATCGAAGCTAAACTCTAAAAAACCGTATTCTATGAGTTTCTTTTCATAAGAGATTAGGGATTATACCTAATGAAACCGGTCCTTCTTCTTTACGTCCTCCTTTGTTCTCCTCGGCCTTCTCTAGGTAGTAGACGATCCACCCGAGAGCGAAACTCCAAGCTAAACCTCTAACTTGAGGTAACTAATCAACTTTGATTGCTAATCAAAGATGAGAGGATGATATAGAGTGAAGGTTATGGATTGTTTAGTCTAACTAATCCTTTGATCTCAACACATGAGGATTAAGGATTAGGGTTTGAAGATGAGAGCTTGAGGAGAGAGAATGTGTGATATGATAATGAGAGAAGAGAGAGAGTGTATCATAATATTATGAAGCATTCTTTTTATCAAATAATCAATAAAGGAAATGAATAAGCATGCTTCACAAAAATATCTTGTGATGATTCATTAACATGAGTCATTAAGCAATAAATGTGCATTAATGAAGTGAATGAATCACCACTATGACTCACTCTCTTTCCAAAACAAACCTCCTTAGTCACATCTTCTAGAAGCTTCTCGAGTAATTACGAGAACGCCCCTCCGATCCGTAAAAATACGGAAAAACTTTAGACTGTAAAAATCCAATAACCGGATACCAGTAACTGGCTTAAACCAAAGCCGACTGGTAAAATCTGTCCGAAAGTCGTACGCGCGTAAACGCACGTATGCGTCCGAACCCTTTGTCGCAAAACCATGCAACCTCTATATCGTTTCGCCTGGAGTAGGAAACTCTCTGTGTGGGACTCTAGAGACTCGACTACTACGCTGGCAGTGGGTTTAACCACAGACCGCAAGCGGCACTAGCTGTACGTAACGGTCCCCAGGTAGTTGTCGATAAGAAGGCCGATGAGTAAACCCATCCGAACTCCTACTGAGTCTGATGTGACAATCTCCATACAGTCCGGTCCGTTCGTCCATGACTATCGCATATCGGGCCTAGGGGGGCGGCAAGCGTCAGTCCCCTAATAGCGGTATAAGTCGTGTCGGAGTGAAGCCCATTACACCCTGAGAAACTGCTGGAACCTACCAGCAAATCTCGCTTGCCCTGGCCAGGGACTTTGCGTAATGGCTCTCTGACACAGCACGATATCTACTCCCAATACCGGGAGGGACGAATCCTGTCTAACCGCCACTGCCTCCAAGTGCTCGGGACTGCACCCAACTGCTACCTGTTTGCACGACTCTATAGAGCCGTGGTAGGGTAGCAATCTAAGAACAGTGGGACACACTCGAGGCGAAGTAGCAGTGTCAAGTCTGCGGACTACGCTGTACTCATGTCACCTGGGAACTGTTTACTGACGACTGGTATCAAACCAACCAACAGTTCCCTGTGAGTCCTGTCCGGTGTACCCGTAACCTAACGAGCACCTGTATACAATCTCCAGTACGACGTACTGACGGCTGTGGGACAGACCATCTCCCCAACTGGGATGAGAAGCGTACACACTAGTCTACTCCGGAGTATCGATGCTCTGTCTCGATAATCCAACGACCAGGGACCTGAATAAGGATGTGCATGTAGACTACCCAGCCCCCACTAGTGTGACTGCCATCACAACGCTGGTAGACAAGCAAGATCCTAAGAGCTCTATCAATACGTATACTCACATATTAAGATAGAAAAACCAAGTAGCATACTACCATGTTTAGCAAGACTGTTATATACATGTGAATATCCCAAGCTTCCATTAAGTAATATACAAGCTAGTATGATACAGTAATGGCCTTCTAGGGCATAAACACTAACAATTTCCAGTTAGTTGCCAGAATTGTTATACTTGGCGTATTTTAGCGATTTTGTCGATTTTGTGACCTTTCTGGTATCTGCTTCAACCCGAGACCTCCTAAAATAAAATTGACTTGGCAGTAAGCTGTGCAGGCATCCTGGAACCATCCCACAAAGCCCTAGCCCCCAACTCCCATACCAGGCCGCAGATAAATTCCCTCTGGCCGCAATTTGTGGCCAGAACAGTAGGGAACCCCCTCGTTTTGCGTGCACGGCTCTTTTTCATGTAAACTTGACCCTGGGTATGTCTAGTTTTGACTGATTCCAGTTAGGGTAGAATCTGGGTTGATTTACTTGAGTTGGCGCATGATTTATGACTTGTTTTCGTATGGATTTTGGGTATTTGGTGATTCGTTTCTGTCGGGTGGCGTTTGAACGCCAACGGCAGCAGGTTGTTGGCCGTGTTTGCACGCAAGGCTACAGGTTTTTATCTATGAGCGTAGCGCGCACCATTTTGGTTTCCGACATGGTTTTCATGTGTTTTAGCGTGTGATATCCTTGTAGGTACCCCACGTGGTGTCGAGGCGTTGGAGATGCAAATGGCGATATCGGTACCGGCACGCATAAAGAAAGGTGAGTAGATTTATATCTACGGGGAGAAGTCGGGTGGATGGCGTATAGCACCCCCGCAATTCGTCGTGATATATACGGATGTGTTCAGTTGATAAAACTGCACATTTGTATTGCATTTTTCCTACCATTTTTATATTAAAAAAGGACTTTAATATAATATATTATACATATGAGGGTTTATATGTTAAAACAATAATTTTCCATGTGTTAATATATTTTAATTAGTATTTGGTAGAAAAATGTATGCAAATAAATCCATTGACCAAATCCTAGTAGAAATAAGCCTACTAAATATTATTCGAATCAATAATAAGAGTGTTTGTAGTGTAACCGCAATCAGAACGGTGTCGCACGTAGCTAGACCGAGATGAGTACGGGTCGTCCTCTGGGAAACGTGGAACCTTTTACTTTTACTTTAGATGTGTTGAGAAAGAGAGGAGGGATAAAGAATTTTATATAATGGTTTCTAGATCTACATTAAACAAGAATGTAAAATATAGATCTAGATTATTTTAAAGATGTAATTAATATAATAAGAGGGCTTGTAGGGTTCGTTAGGATTTAGTAGTTATGGACGATTAATTAAAAGTTACCCATTTTATCCATTAATAGATTTAGAACTAGAACGACGGTGATGCGTGTAGATTAGGGTTTCTGGAGGGAAAAGGAATCTCACTCTTAACCCCTATCTCGATACGGAACTCCGTTCATATCTAGCCTTTACCAAAACAATCATTAATTTAATCTCTAATAGCGGTCGGAACTAGCAAAGAATTGCTAGCGCGCCCGATTAGGATGTTAATGATTGTTTTGATAAAGTTCCTAAACTTTATAGGACTTAAAAAGGGTTTAATTATTTTCATCGTCCATTAGCCTACCCTAATCCTACGAACCCTAACAAGCGGAGAATTACTCGCGCATGTTGGGAGAAGAAGATGAAAAGAAAGAGAGGGAAAACATAATGTAAAAAACAATTAAATAAAATAACTACCTTTATTAATCGACTTCTTCAAACTACACTTTTAATCCATAGAAAATGATTACAACTAGTTGCTTCTCGATCTTTCCTAAGGAGGTAGTCGAACAGTTGATGATCAGCCTGGATGCGTGAGCGTCGGGAGCTTCGTCATCGCGTCGGCTTGATAGCTTTTCCAAGAGGCTCTCGGTGCCCTTTTATAGTGGAAAGCCAGAATCTTATTGTTGAAAACTTAGTAAAATTTAGCTTTGATTCACCCCAAAAAATCTTGCGCTCTAACTCCCTGGAATTGCGGCGGATCCGCGGCCTAAGGGTAGGTTTGGCCGCGGATCCGCGCTCAATGGGTGAGATCTTTTTATGAGTTTTCTTGGGCTTGCATCTTGTGACATGTGGCAATCCTAGGCACCTTCAGAATCTGAAAATCTTTTCTCGGTTGCTTCCAGACTTGGTCTCCAAGTTTTGCTTCTTAATTTGGCAAGATTTCTTCAACAACTTGATTTGTTTGATAAATTCTGCATAACAACTTGGAAAATTCTGCACAATAATCTCAAATAATATTTAGTAGGCTTATTTCTACTAGGATTTGGTCAATGGATTTATTTGCATACATTTTCCTACCAAATACTAATTAAAATATATTAACACATGGAAAATTGTTGTTTTAACACATAAACCCTCATATGTATAATATATTATATTAAAGTCATTTTTTAATATAAAAATGGTAGGAAAAATGCAATACAAATGTGCAGTTTTATCAACTGAACAAATACCCCCAAACTTATCTTTGATCGTCCCGAGCAAACTAGTTTATTTAAGAGGAGAAAAAGAAAGGAGAAAACTAAGCACACTTTCGTAGGCAGACACGATTGCACTTAGCACGTGCAACAAGCCGTTAAACCTCTAGGTGTCCCTAGTAAGAGGAGTGTTGTCTCCTGAGGGTTTTCAGCGGATTACACCCAAAAAATCCAATAACAAAAGAAAGATGGTGAAATTTACATATAAATATAAGAACCATAAAAGAAAGGCCTTGAAAAGAAGAGTTTCCAACTATACTAGCTTTTCAGTTGTCATGAGCCATGTCTTAATAGTCATGAAAAAATGTTAGAAATCACATCATCCCTCAATAAAACATCGTCTTTATTCTTCATTCCTACCTTTCATCCAAACATTGATCATATAACCCCACGTGTGTGTAAAGAACATCCTTACACTCGGAGAATTCAATTCAAGCTATCATACTCTTGTCCATCTACCTTAGTACTTTTTAATTTGATGAATATTAAGATTTGCTCACACATTTTCATGAGATCGTTAATACTTCTTGAGGTACTAACAGACCGATTACTTATGTGCTTGCTGATTAGGTGATAATATTTTCCTCGTCTTGTACCACCTAAGGCTTAGCAGTGACTCCCAGACCAGTTGGCCTTAGGGCACTAGGTGAAGAGGCACCCTCGCTATATTTTTTTATTGCTGCCTTGGCGATAACAAAACCAGTGTTCATTTTTTTTTCTTTTCACCATTTTTATATTTTCTTCATTTTTTTTTCATTTCCTTCATACTTTGGCTTTTAGAAAAGAGCATTTCAAGGTATCCTCTACTATCCCGAGTTTCAAGACGTGTGTAAGTGCATATAGTAGGGTATCAACATTCAAATGTTTGGCTTCCAGAATAGAAACTATTTTTCAGACTTATTTTTATTCTCAGATTAGTGACTTCCTTCATTTTACTAACCCTTGGGACAACAGCTCATAACTACTTATTACTAGTTCGTTTAAGAAAACTTCTAATTTTCTTGGTTTTCTTAAACTATTCCTATCTTTTGGATGTAATTTTTCACTTTCTATTCTTTTGTTATATAAAAAAAATTTAATGCCCAGTGTCAAAGATAATTCAGTGAATACAAACCTCCCCCCCCAAACCTGTTTTCAGCAGTGTCCTCACTGATGTAGAATATGGACCTGTATACTAAGGGAGAGATACAAGGGGTAAAATAATAATTAAATGAAAAATTCCCCCAAACTTATTCTTTGACACGCACAGATATTCAATCAAATCATTTTTTTTTACTCACCTCCATTCTTAAAATGTGAAAAAGTTACCAAAACATGGAGGTGAGGCGGAGGAAATTTAGTTTTGATAAAGCGGCTCCTGTAAAAACAGGAGCTTCTCCGCGGGGTCAGCAGAAAAATACGGTTTTAATCTATGCACATTTACTTTAAAAATCGAACCGTTTTTCAAATTTTCGACTTCAACTGCCCCGTGCGGGTGTACATACCGCACCACAAAAGGTCCTTTCCAACGAGATTTAAGCTTACCCGGATGAAGATGGAGACGAGAATCGTAAAGAAGGACTTGTTGCCCCGATGTGAAGGTTTTTCTAAAAAGATTTTTATCGTGGAACACTTTAGTCCTATTCTTTACTATTACCGCATTATCGTAAGCTTCATCGCGGAGTTCGCTTAGCTCATTCAATTGCAGCTTCCTATAGCTGCCTGCATGCTCAAGATCAAAATTAAGCTCTTTAATAGCCCACATTGCCTTATGTTCAATCTCGACAGGGATGTGACATGCCTTCCCAAACACAAGGCGGTATGGAGACATACCAAGATTGGTCTTATAAGCGGTGCGGAATGCCCAAAGAGCATCCGTCAATCTAGTTAACCAATCTTTATGGTTTTTCGAAACCGTCTTCTCCAAAATCTGTTTGATCTGCCTATTTGAGATCCCAGCCTGCCCGCTTGTTTGGGGGTGATAGGGCGTAGAAAGCTTGTGAGTGATTGAATATTTCCGCATCAAGGCCTCGAAAGACCTATTGCAGAAATGTGTCCCGTTGTCGCTAATGATAGCGCGAGGGTGTCCGAATCGCGAAAAGATGTTTTCTTTAAGGAACTTAATGACAACTTTGTTGTCATTAGTGCGACACGGTATAGCTTCCACCCACTTCGAGACATAATCAACCGCTAACAAGATATATAGATTGCCAAAGGAGTTAAGAAAAGGGACCATAAAATCAATACCCCAAACATCAAATATTTCCACAACCAATATAGGTTGGAGCGGCATGTCATTCCTTCGTGAAATCCGACCCAAATGCTGACATCGCGGACAAGTTTTGCAATGTTCAAATGCATCTTTAAATAATGTTGGCCAATAAAAGCCACATTGCAAAACTTTCTCCGCCGTTTTTCGAGGTCCAAAGTGACTGCCGCATGCCTGATCGTGACAAAATGATAACATGCTCTTGAATTCATCGTTAGGGACACACCTGCGAATGATTTGATCGGAACAATACTTGAATAGATATGGTTCATCCCAGCAAAAATATTTTACTTGGGATAAAAATCGAAGTTTGTCTTGTTTCGACCAATCGCTAGGTATAAGTCCCGTCGCAAGATAGTTCACGATATCCACGAACCAAGGATCGTAGGATACATTCAAGAGCTGTTCGTCGGGAAATGAGTCATTTATCGGCACGGTCACAGTTGGCGAAGAAGTGATGCGTGAAAGATGGTCGGCTACAACGTTTTCACATCCACTCTTGTCTTTGATGACCAGATCAAATTCTTGTAACAATAGGATCCAACGTATTTGCCTGGCCTTCGCATCCTTCTTCGATAAAAGATGTCGTAGGGCGGAGTGATCTGTGTAAACCACAATAGGCGAGCCAATCAAGTAGGGCCGGAATTTCTCTAATGCAAATACAACTTCCAAGAGTTCTTTCTCGGTAGTTGTGTAATTTATTTGTGTATCATTCAAGGTCCTACTTGCATAGTAAATTATATGTGGCATCTTATCAATATGCTGTCCCAAGACAGCACCAATAGCAAAATCTGATGCGTCACACATAAGCTCGAACGGGTGGTTCCAATCCGGAGATGATAGAACTGGGGCTGTAGTGAGTGATTCTTTAAGCGATTCAAAAGCAGCCTCACAATCTGAATCGAAGTGAAAGGTAGTGTCCTTGGCCAATAGAAGGGTTAAGGGTCTAGCAATTTTGCTAAAGTCCTTAATAAATCTCCTATAAAATCCTGCATGACCAAGGAAGGATCGTATATCTTTGACGCAATTGGGACGAGGGAGGTTTTGAATGACATCCATTTTAGCTCTGTCAACCTCAATGCCTTTATGTGAAATTATATGTCCAAGTACAATACCTTCTTGGACCATAAAATGGCATTTTTCCCAATTCAAAGTCAAGTTCTTATCCTTACAGCGGGTAAGAACAACGTCAAGGTTACGAAGGCAGTCCTCAAAGGAGTCCCCAAAAATGGAGAAATCGTCCATAAAAATTTCTAGAAATTTTTCCACCATATCTGAAAATATCCCCATCATGCACCGCTGAAATGTAGCGGGAGCGTTGCATAACCCAAAGGGCATGCGTCTATAAGCAAAAGTTCCGAATGGACAAGTAAAAGTGGTTTTATCTTGATCCTTTTCGGCGATGGGGACCTGGTTGTAACCAGAGTATCCGTCCAAGAAACAGTGGTATTCGTGTCCCGCTAATTGTTCCAACATCTGGTCAATGAAAGGTAGAGGGAAGTGATCTTTCCTCGTCGCGGCATTGAGTTTCCTGTAATCGATACATACGCGCCACCCAGTTTGGGTGCGTGTTTGGATTAACTCATTAGCCTCGTTAGTGATGACCGTGATGCCAGACTTTTTAGGGACCACATGAATTGGACTTACCTATTGACTATCAGATATGGGGTAAATTATTCCACTATCAAGGCACTTGACGATTTCTTTCTTTACCGCCTCCTTCATAACGGGATTTAACCGTCTTTGTGGGTCTCGGGTTGGAAAACGGATTATATGCAATTGAAATATAGCACACGTTGTTTGGCTTCATCCATCAGATGTATGTAATGTTCAACAATTAAGGGACTAATCCCTTTGATGTCAGCCATTGTCCAACCAAATGCTTCCCGATTCAATCTCAACACTGCCAAAAGTGCATTCTCTTGCTCTAAGGCTAGAGAAGCGGAAATAATCACTGGCAAAGTCTCATTCTCTCCTAAATATACATATTTAAGATGAGAAGGTAGCGGTTTGAGATCAAGAATTGGTGGTGAGACAATAGAAGGTGGGGTAAGCGAATGATATTCGGACTCCCGAAGAGGTTCAAAACTTGCATAAGATATTGACTCGGAAAGTGCTGCTGACTTTTGCAACGAGTCAACGGGTTCAATCTCAAGGTTGGACTCATTGAACATATCCTCACTATAAAGTGGTGCAAGATCAAACGATGTCTCATTAGTGTTGTCGAGAACATCAAAGCAAATCTCCTCATCCATGCAGCTTTCGGAAGCTATCTCGTGGATGGAACAAACATCCAACAATTGAGCAGAAGGTTCTGATGGCTGACTTCCTAGCTTGTAAATATTAAGCTCAATTATCATTTTCCCGAAGGATAAGTTCATAGAACCGTTACGACAATTAATCACAGCGTTAGAAGTTGCTAGGAAGGGTCGACCAAGTATCACCGGAATTTGATTGCGTGGGTTTGCCACAGGTTGTGTATCTAAAACAATAAAGTCCACAGTAAATATGAATTCCCCGACTTTAATTAACACATTCTCTAGTTCGCCCCGAGGTTTGGTGATAGATCGG
Organism: Agapanthus africanus; assembly: GCA_030015575.1. Lineage (NCBI taxonomy): Eukaryota > Viridiplantae > Streptophyta > Magnoliopsida > Asparagales > Amaryllidaceae > Agapanthus > Agapanthus africanus. The sequence continues at coordinate 416,082,991 of JASDDO010000022.1, forward strand.
TCTGCCATTTGGAGAGTACAATGGGCGGGTTTTAACTCTCCAATTCCTAACTGCTCGTATACTGAATAAGGAAGCAAGTTGACGCTAGCGCCTAGATCGAGTAAAGCACGATTTTTATTTTTACCCCCAATAAAAATAGAGATTGTAGGACAGCCGGGGTCTTTACGTTTCTTTGGTATTTGTTGGGCAAAAGCTGTGCTAACATTACTCGTCATAAAAACCTTTTTAGGCACTTGAGTTTTTCTCTTCCTAGTGCACAAGTCTTTAAGGATTCTTGCATAAGATGGGACTTGTTGAATAGCATTTAGGAGAGGAATATTCACGCTAACTTGCTTAAACATTTCCGCAATCTTCTCCATTTGCGGGTTAGGTCGGTTGGCCCTTAATCGGTTTGGAAATGGAGCACGATTAATAAGTTTTGGGTCCAACGTTTGTGGAGAAGACTGTGGTGATGGATTCGATCCCAAAATTGGAGTGGTCATCGACTTAGATAGATTTGGCGAAATGTTTGAGCCTTGGGGAAAACGGAGAATAGGCTCGGACGAAGGTGGGAGACTAGACGAATTAGGGGAAGAAGAAGAAGGTGTATCAAATGTGTCACTATCATCAAATTGCTCACCCACTCGGTTATTCAGCACTCTCCCTGATCTCAACGTAGTAATGGCATTCACATTATGACTTTGTGAATGACCAGGATTTGGTAGGGGTTGAGATGGGAGTTTCCCTTTCTCTCTCGCACTCAATGCGGCGTTTAACTGTGTGATTTGGTTTTCTATTGATTTAATACTCTCACCATGGGAGGAGGATTTTTTCGTTAGGGTATCAATAGAAGACCTCATCTCAGCCAAATTTTGCATGGATTGTTTTATGAACATATCCAAAGTTTGTGCAAGTGAGTTGTCAGTACCGGCCACTTGTAGTGTAGAAATGTTGGCCGGATTTTGGAAATTTTGTGACTGAAAGGGGGGCTGATTCTGTGGTTGTGGTTGCTGTGGAGGAGGTCTTTGATAATTACTTTGTTGGTTTTGATTCCAAGCAAAGTTAGGATGATTCCTCCATCCTTGATTATATGTGGAAGAATAAGGATCGTTTCTAGGTCGCTGCTGAAAAGCAGCATTAGCTTGAAACGATGCATTCATAGGACATTCTTCCGTTAAGTGTGAAGGATCCGAACAGCAACCACAGACGGTCTTAGGATGCGTGACCTGATTTAGGGAGAATGATGAGAACTTGTTCTCAATAGCATCGAGTTTCTTTTGTATCGCTGCCATTTCGGCTTTCACTGCGATAGAAACATCGAGCTGGTGAATACCTCCTTTAGTTGAAGGTGGTCTTACGCTTTCCCACTGCAACGTGTGTTCAGCAAGGTCTTCCAGATATTTCCAAGCTTTACCGTCATCTTTAGACATGAAATTGCATTGACATATTGTTTCAAGCATCTGCTTTGTCGCTGGATTAATGCCCTCATATATAATCCGACATAAATCCCATCTTTGTATTCCGTGATGGGGGCATTGGACAAGCAGATCTTTGAAACGTTCAAAGCACTTCCAAAATGGTTCATTGGGAAGCTGGGTGAACTGGTTGATCTCGCTCCTAATATGTGCAGTCTTATGATTTGGGTAAAAATTCTTAAGAAATGCTACGACGAATTCATCCCAATTAGTGATAGAGTGTGCGGCAGTATTATAAAGCCATTTTTCTGCCAAGTCGCACAGTGTGAATGGGAGAAGACGTAAGCGCATAGCATCTAAAGTCAATTGTGAAGTACCCATCATTGCGCATACGTTTTCGAATTTGGTGATGAAAACGTACGCGTATTCCGACTCAAGCCCGTGAAATTTGGGCAGCAGATTGATGTAGTGGGGTTTAATTTCGAAATTATCCCCGTTAGGTGGTGGAAGAGATAGACAAGTAGGAAGAGGACCACGAATAGGATAGCATCTCTCTTGGAGAGAGATGCGCGGTGGATTCTGCTCACCTGCGGGCGGTGGCAGCGTGGTGTTATAATTAGATGGAGTGCCGTCCATCACGGTCGATGTGGTGTGTGGTGGGGGAAAAGAAGATGAAGAAGTACCGACTACGGCGTCGATAGCAGGAACGCGGACAAGACGGGCACTAGGATCCCGTGTCCAGCCGAGCATACACTAAGCGGGTTTAGTGCAAGTGGCAGCGTGTGTGTTATTTTAAAATTGGCTTGTTTTGAAAAAGTGGGACTCAAGACAAGTCACCCTAAGATGCACAAGCAACCCTAGAACTAAGGTCACCTAGGTCCAGTCTCTAGACCGCTCCTAGACTTCCAAAGGACAAGCCGCAGGATCAATCCTCTACCGCCTCCGTGCTACCCTTGTAGCCAGGTAAGTGCCAGGTAAGTGGGAAGGAACCACGTCGTGGGCCTAATTAAAAACCACTAGCCTTTTTCACACTTGCCTAGGCACTACAAAAGTAATGCGGATAAACGATAGATTACCCACGACCTTCCTCTGTCCTTATTGAGCGCGACAGTCCTTAGAGTCTGGTCTAGATATTTTTTAAATTAATGAAGGGGAGATCTATATGCTCGGTTTGTGATTTGTGGGGCTTAGGAAGGGTGATGAAATCCCCACCTAATCTTGATTTGGTCTTTGCCCCTTAGAGTTCGTATTAAATATGCAAAACAAAACCAATCACAAAACTTTTGCAAAAAGAATTTTTTTTTAGCGGCGCAATTTTGCAAAGAATCCTGCAGAAAATAGATTTTATTGGATTCGAGGAGAGAGAGAAGGAGTTAAGAAAGATACCAGAGAATTCTATGGCCCTAACTCTTCTATCCTGCCGCGATTCCGCCGCCAAAGGTGCCTTTATGCCGTGGTTCCGCCGCGTGGTAGAGAGAACAGTTGATGAAAATTTTTCTGTGATCTCCTTTGCTCCTCTAGATCTTTAAAAATGTCTCTGTTTCCTGTTTTCCTCAATTCTGTGACTCCAAATCTCCTTGCAAAAATCCATGCACAAATCGTTAAATATGCAATTTGCAGTTTTGTTTTAATAATGATATGGCTCGTCTAAGAATTCAACACAAATAGTAAAAATAAAAAATTACGCACGTATCCCCGGCAACGGCGCCATTTGATTGATTCGAAAGAGTGTTTGTAGTGTAACCGCAATCAGAACGGTGTCGCACGTAGCTAGACCGAGATGAGTACGGGTTGTCCTCTGGGAAACGTGGAACCTTTTACTTTTACTTTAGATGTGTTGAGAAAGAGAGGAGGGCTAAAGAATTTTATAGAATGGTTTCTAGATCTACGTTAAACAAGAATGTAAAATATAGATCTAGATTATTTTAAAGATGTAATTAATATAATAAGAGGGCTTGTAGGGTTCGTTAGGATTTAGTAGTTATGGACGACTAATTAAAAGTTACCCTTTTTATCAGTTAATAGATTTAGAACTAGAACGACGGTGATGCGTGTAGATTAGGGTTTCTGGAGGGAAAAGGAATCCCACTCTTAACCCCTATCTCGACACGGAACTCCGTTCATATCTAGCCTTTACCAAAACAATCATTAATCTAATCTCTAATCGCGGTCGGAACTAGCAAAGAATTGCTAGCGTGCCCGATTAGGATGTTAATGATTGTTTTGATAAAGTTCCTAAACTTTATAGGACTTAAAAAGGGTTTAATTATTTTCATCGTCCATTAGCCTACCCTAATCCTACGAACCCTAACAAGCGGAGAATTACTCGCGCATGTTGGGAGAAGAAGATGAAAAGAAAGAGAGGGAAAACATAATGTAAAAAACAATTAAATAAAATAACTACCTTTATTAATCGACTTCTTCAAACTACACTTTTAATCCATAGAAAATGATTACAACTAGTTGCTTCTCGATCTTTCCTAAGGAGGTAGTCGAACAGTTGATGATCAGCCTGGATGCGTGAGCGTCGGGAGCTTCGTGATCGCGTCGGCTTGATAGCTTTTCCAAGAGGCTCTCGGTGCCCTTTTATAGTGGAAAGCCAGAATCTTATTGTTGAAAACTTAGTAAAATTTAGCTTTGATTCACCCCAAAAAATCTTGCGCTCTAACTCCCTGGAATTGCGGCGGATCCGCGGCCCAAGGGTGGGTTTGGCCGCGGATCCGCGCTCAATGGGTGAGATCTTTTTATGAGTTTTCTTGGGCTTGCATCTTGTGACATGTGGCAATCCTAGGCACCTTCAGAATCTGAAAATCTTTTCTCGGTTGCTTCCAGACTTGGTCTCCAAGTTTTGCTTCTTAATTTGGCAAGATTTCTTCAACAACTTGATTTGTTTAATAAATTCTGCATAACAACTTGGAAAATTCTGCACAATAATCTCAAATAATATTTAGTAGGCTTATTTCTACTAGGATTTGGTCAATGGGTTTATTTGCATACATTTTCCTACCAAATACTAATGAAAATATATTAACACATGGAAAATTGTTTTTTTAACACATAAACCCTCATATGTATAATATATTATATTAAAGTCCTTTTTAATATAAAAATGGTAGGAAAAATGCAATACAAATGTGCAGTTTTATCAACTGAACAGGATGCGTATACACACTTACATTTAATATATGTTGTTTGGGATTAATTATTGATGTTAAGATGGATATTGGTGTGTTGGATTGATAAAGGTTACGAAACCCTAGGTAGTGGGTGCACTACACATACAAATACACACATACATACTTGCATACATCCTTATTACATATGTGGTTATGGGATTCTTATAGATATGTGTTCACGTGGGTATGGGACTATGTGTTCACATACGGATTTGAGGATGATACTTGGAATTGAGATTAGTCAATGAGAGTTGATATGAGATTATGATATCGGTGATTGGCAGGATTCGTACTTGATATACGTCCCGATATGATAGCGGGTCTTGGATGATAATGCCATATGAATAGTGATATATATAAAATGATCGACATGTGATTATGATACGAGATAGGATATGATATGATATGAGATGACAAGATATTTATGATAGGCCGCCTTGGGCGTTGTTTACTCCTTGAGATGATATGTGCTGATGATATCGATTCATACGAGACTGTTGATCAGTAGTCAGATCATGATGATAGTGATGATGTTAGCTTTGTACTAGACGTAGGTCAGTACCCAGATTATGATATGTGATATAGAGAATACTAGATTAATGACATGACGAATGTGAGATTGACCCGTACCCAGATTTAGGGATGCCGTACGACGGATTTACGTGCGAGCTGTAATTTGATGTTTGATCCGCACTCTTGACTTGGGAATAACCGATTATAGCAATATGGTTTCGGATGTGATATTATCGAGGCGGGATCACCGACTATATGTATATATATGTATCGACTCAGAGGTTAGGCGGTTTCCCTTACCTACTGTTAGCTTTAGCTCAGCCTTATAGTGGTGTAGCTATATGACTCTTATGACATTAGATGCATTTTAGTTATCCTGGTATTTGGTATTCAGCTCCCGCATATTATTATTGTTGTTCTGCAACGCATACTTATTGTGATTCGTATTCTATTGTTGACATCATGCTGTTAGGACACCAGCACCATTACCGATGATGCGTATGTACCACGTACACTTACTTGCCAGTTCGCACACATCTTCAACGGTAATTGCCATGTCACTTCACAGTAGTATTATTGCTGCAGGATATGACCCTTGTATGTGCATACTATTATTCCATGTTGCATGATATACTGTTATACTTGCACTTCATTGATTTTTCACATACATCATGTTTTCTGATTATGCGCATTGAGATATGTTGTTCTATGATATTTCTGGATTTGGGAACCGTGGGTATTTCAAAGAGATTATGTAATTGTTGTAAAAACCCGGTTACCCCTGATAAGATATTTCAGTGCGTCCACCATGTGTTTTCTCGGTGCTGAGAGCGACATGTGAAACCCGATTCGAGGAGGCGGATGAGGCCGATTGCGGGTACATGGTGGGCCCGGTGCGGTACCCCGGGGCAAGAAGATTGCAGGAGATGGCGTTGAGCCTGGCAGGGGATCACTACCGACCGGTGATTTTACCCGATACGTCGAATATCCGGAGGATACCATCGTAGTCTTGAGATTGATGGTAGGGGCCGGTCTGGATTGACGGCGCCCTAGATAGTGAGACTTATCAGAGATATTAAGATTGAGGCTATGTTTCGTGCCGATGCTGGGCACAGGTTTCATGATGTGTTTTCATGATTTTGACTATATCCTCATATTTACATGCATGATGCTTATTGTCATTGGGTGACACGTGGACGGGATCCACTTATATACAGACATTGATCACATACAGACTTGATTACATTGATCATACTTTTCATGCATTCATACATTATCCATATGATATATTGCCACCTGGTGCACTGACACCGGCACATGGGATTACCTTTGGGTTAGATAGTTACCCTAGTCATGGTTATAGACTGCTGATTATATATTTGAGGATTGTATATTATGCTCGTATGACCTAGGATTGCGTCATACATGCGATCTTCTGTTCGTAGATGTTTTTCTATTCACGAGTTGGCAACTCAACCCCGTTGTGCCCCAGTTTCTTACAAGTGTTGCCGTACGGATTTCATTACGGCTTTGCGGGCACAGAGTCTTTCAGGTGACTTGCTAGTGGGTGGGTTAATTTGTATCGTACCCATCACTACACTTTGTATATTATATTTAAGTTGTATCTAGAAGTTCCATCAACCAAACATATACTTATTTGAGATAGAGACCAGTGATGTTTATTCTTTCGACCTTAGAATCACGCGTTATATTTCTCTGGGTTTCATGCTGTTGAGTTCCCTTTTCTGTTATGATCCTCGCCTTTAGGCGTTGTATATGATGTTGCAAACTGGTTGATTTACATATGGTTTTTCCTTCACTCCACTACTTTTCTTGGTTTGGATTTCTGGGCTCGGCTTACTTAGAGCACGTACGCCTTGAGACGTTCATAGCCTAAGTGTCGGTCATATTCCGTACTTTCGGGTCGTGACAGGACTGTACCCAAAAACCACCTTTTTGCACGATCTCTTGACCATGGTATGGTGGAAATTAAAGCACAGTAGGAATCACACAAGACTCTATGACGATCTCGGGTCTACAGACTAACCTGTACCAGTGTCACCAGAGAACTGCTATCCGACGATAGGTATAATACCATCTAGGAGTTCTCGGCGAGTCCGTTCAGTGTATCTAGTCTCCACTGAGCACCTGTATGCCTTCTCTGATGTCAAACACCAATGGATGTGGGATCATCCATCGCCCATCATATGGGTCGAGAAGTGTATACGCTAGTCTACTCTGGAGTATCGATGCCCTGTCTCGATACTCCCACGACTAGGAACCTTTGAAGGATGTACTTACCGACTACCTATGTCCCCACTAGTATGATCTGCATCATAATATTGGTAGTCAAGTACTCATCCTAAGGGCTTTATCAACATGTAATAGAGAGACAATAAGTGTACATATTAAGATAAAGTGCAACCAAATAGGATATTATCATGTCGAGCAAGAAAGTCCTCCCTATATATGTCCAAGCATCCACTACAATATACATCACATGTACAGTAATGGCCTCTATGGCATACATATAACTAACATACTCCCATTTGCACTAAGGCCATCAGTTATTGTATCCAATACCCAACAATATAGCAGTGGTTGTAGTATCCCATACTCAACCATCCCATAGAAGTCTCTATAAGGGTAAGGCCTTTGTAAGTGGATCTGCTGTGTTATCCTTCGTGTCTACTCTCCTGACCTCGATCCTTGGGAGATCAACCATCTCCCTGATCAGGTGATACTTGCCTCAGAATATGTCTGGAATGCTGATGGGACCTTCGTTCCTAGGCTAAAGCCACAACTCCATTGTAGTCACAATAACAGTTATTGGACGCTCAATGGTAGGAACCATGTTCATCTCATGAACAAGAAATGCCCAGACAGCTACTGTAGCAGCATCATTGGTAGCAATGTATTCAGCCTTTATCGTCTAGTATGTCACGGTATCTAGCTTGGAACTCTTCCAACATACCGTCCCTGCACTGAGGGTAAAGACAATGCATGTGACTGACTTTCAGTCGACCTTATCACTATGGAAGCTCGAACCAAGAACTTTCTTTTTAGTGCTTCTCAAGTACTTAAGAATGTCCTCCACAGCTGTCCAGTGATTCTCCCAAGATCCGATTGATTCCTGATCACTACACCTAGTGAGTTAGCTACATCTGGCCTGGTACATAACATCGCACACATGATAGAGCCTACTATCGAAGCATAGGCTATCTCTTTCACGTAAGCTCTCTCAAAATCAGTCTCGGAAGACATCTTTTTGGAGAGAGTTATCCATGAGTAAGTAGGCAAACCACAACGCTTAGAATCATCCATACTAAACCCCTTTAGTATGGTGTTAATGTACCTGGATTTGGGACACTCCCAACATCCACTTAGATCTATCACCATAGATCATAATCCACAAGATGTAGTAGGTATCATCCAAATCTTTCTTGGAGAATCCTCGTGATAAGAGGAGCTTGACCGAGTGTAGCATAGGAAACCATTTCCTATCAAGAGTATGTCATCTACGTACAATACGTGGAAGACAACCTTGCTCTCTACAACCTTCTTATATATACAAGGTTCATCTACCTTTTTGATGAAGTCAAACTCTTTGACTACCACATCAAAACAGATATTCCAACTCCGCGATGCTTGCATTGATCCTGATGGACTTAAGCATGGCTTTGAAAGTATCAACTTTTTCTATTTAAATCAAGAATCTTCTCAAGATCCTTTTGCTCCCAATGGGTTTTATCCCTTAAGGTGCAACATTCAAAGTCATACTTTGTTGGTGTATATGGATTCCATCTTTGATCGCATAGCATCCAGCCACTTCACTGAGTCGCCACTCATGATGGTCTGCCTGAACCTATTTGGGCTATCATCTCATGATTCAATTCTCGCTCCCACTATCACCAAGAATACCGTAGTATCTTTCAAGTGGATGAGGAACCCTACCATATTCGCGGAGAGGCTGAGGTTCGTTGGAGACTATTGAATCCTTTGGTTCTACCAAATCATCAGCTGTTAGTTTGTCTAGCTGGAACAGCTTCTAGTTCTACCTCATGACCATAAATTTCTTCACAAGAAATTCCTTTTTCTAAAAAGGTGGCATGCTGAGAAATAAAACACATTTTGCTCCTCTGTGTGGTAGAAGATATTCCCTCGCAAATGTTTGGGATATCCTAACAAACTTATACATGACTGACCTTGCCTCAAGCTTGTCCGGAATCTTCCTTTCAACATAGGCCGGACAACCTCATATCTTAACTCATTTAAGACATGGTCTTTTCCCACACCATATCTCATATGTAGTGGTAGGCCCTGATTTGGACGGAACCCCATTCAATAGGTATGCAGCTTCTCAAGTGCATAACACCAAAAGGAAACAGGCAACTCAGCAGTACTCATCATAGAGCGCGCCATATCTCATAGGGTGCGATACCTCCGCCCCGATACACCGTTGTGCTGTGGTGTAGTCGAAGGAGTAAGCTGAGAGAGAATCACATTCTCCTTTAAATAATCCAGGAACTCCATGCTTAGGTATTCTCCTCCTCGATCACATCGAAGGACTTTAATACTTCCACCCGTCTGGTTCTCAACTTCAAGCTTATATTCTTTTGAATTTCTCAAAAGTTTCAGACTTGTGTTTCAACAAGAACATATGTCTGAATCCTGAGAGATAGTCGATGAATATAACGAAATATAAAGAACCAAGCCTGGCATTTGTAGACATTGGACCATATACATCATCATGTATGTGTCCCAAGAGTTCACTAACTCTTTCTCTGTTTCCAGTAAACGGAGTATTGGTCATTTTACCTTTGAGACGTGACTGGAAAGTATCATAACATGAAAATTCTAACAGATTCTCATATTCATCCTTATGTAACTTAGCTGGTCGTGTCGCATCGATGTGGCCTAGTCTACAATGCCACAAGAAGGATTCATTCATTTTTGAACTATTCCTCTTGTGTGTGTTCTAGATACTTTGAACTGTAGTTTGATTTAGAACGTATATGCTATTATATAGCGTGCCTGATCGAATCAACTCTTGATTCAGAAAAATGTTCTCAACATTATCCTCCAATACATAATTATATCCTTCTTTAACTTAATAAAGAATCTGATGTAATGCTGTATATCAGGTTCGGTATGTAATAACACTTGTTCAGAATCAATGTATTCAACATTTGGTAATACAAGGTGATATCTGCCAACTATACTTGGCTGCAACAATTGCACCATTCTCTAACACTTAGAGACATATCACCCTTTCTCATTTTTCTACCTTTCTGTAGCTCATGTAACTCTTACATATGTGGGATCCTGATCCGGTATCTCATACCTAGGACGTAAAGAATACTAAGAAACAGTTCTTGGTATTGAACACACCCGAAGAATATGCATCAGCATGCTTATTCCTCGATTGGGTCGCATGGGAATCCGGATATTCCCCTATTTCCTGTTCGGACTTATAACAGTTATAAGATAGAGCGGAACCAACGTTCCCTAGCTCAGTATAATAAGCAGGTTCGGTCAATGCATCCATATTATTATCTTGATTAAGACATGACATGGTCGCTACCAGGAGAGAGAGAGAGAAGAAAACACTTTGCATGCGCTCTTGCAGGATTAGATTGGTTATTAGTTTATTTAATCAGGATAGCTCCCACTGTTTTAGTCAAATCTACCTTCAAACCCTAAAAGGTAAGACTAGCCGGGATTAATTACCCCCTACAAGTTCGCCAATCTTTCGGCCAGGGCAGTGTCGGTACTTTGAGGGAGGTTCCCCATGCTTTCGCACGGACCTAATTAAAATAAACCCTGTTTTCCCGGGGGCGTAACCTCGTTTACACCTTTCTAGACACCTACTTGATCGTCTAATTGTAATGTGTAAAACTCTCCCAGGAGTAACTCTTATTCGCAGTGGGTATCGGGATCCAACTATCTCATAGAAGGTATGTAATCTCATTGCAAATTTCAACACTTGAAATTCCCGATAATGGTTTGCCCATAGCAACTTATGACCTTGGCTAAGGTCAACAAATCATAAGCGCTAGCCAAGTTCAACCCGTCATTTCTTGATTGAATTAAACCCACCGGTACGACCCTTGGCTAAGGTCAGCAAAGCCGTACGACTACCCTAACTCAATCGCATCATATGCTTGCAGATAAGCACTAATTATCTACCGCACACTACGCCTTGGCTAAGGTCAACAAACGCAGTACGAATACTAAGAATTACTTATCTAAAATGACGGAGGGCTACGACAGGTTTTTTAAGAAACCTTTTGCATAATGAACTTGATATCGTCGTAGAATCGAGTGATTTTGAAAAAGGAGTGTTTTTTAGGCTTTTACTAGTTTTGCTAAAGAGGTCACTCTCGGTGAAGGGATCTCGGCTCTTTCCTTATCGAATATGGTGCAAGATATTTCACAAATACCACTATGCAAAGCAAAAACTATAAAAGCAATCAAAAGACAAACCGAGTTTGTAGCATCTGCTAGTTTCGCTAAAGAGGTCACTCCCGGTGAAGGGATCTCGTCTCTTTCCTTATCATATAAGGTGCTGGATATTCTACAAGCAATACCGCTTTGCAAAGCAAGAACTAGAGATACCAGTTTTTAAAACAATTTTCTACAACATCTTTAGGTTTCTTTTATTTCATTAATCTCATTAATGAAGTCCCATCTGTTATGCTTCCTAAGTATCACATAAGAAACGAAAGCAGCAATATTTATTATATCTCATATATAGGCATTCGTCTCAGAACATATCAAGTGATCACATCACATAATATCAGCAGCAGAAGAATCACATATGAAATATTGGATATACTAGGAATTCCGTGTTTTAAATTAAGCCCGTATAAAACACGGATTCCACGGTCGCGATGAATAGCCAAACCCACATCCCTAGACCCCTACGAGAGCGGAAAGCAACTCTCCCAATTCTAGAGTTAGGAGACCCGGTCTCGACTCCTCAAGATGGTCTCCCACTGGACTCTAGAACCCGGTTACTTGTGCTCCCCGCCTTGGGTCTATCCTAATGCGGAAAGTAAATAATGTATATCAATTGTGACATCATCCTCAACCCAGAAGTGCCCCAATAAAAGAATATTATATACAATTAATTTTACATGAATGAAAATAAAAACCCTCATCTCACATAAAACCCCCGGCTATTCAGAACACGACGATCCAATATAACATATCACAGCAACACATAACATCACATGTCATCAACGTAAGTAAATATGTGTATCCCAATTTCCGTTGATATATAGCACCAAAACCGGCGATACACCACATATTACACTTACGGTCGTAGAAAAGAAAGTGAAAAACTACAACAGTTGGAATCCGCAACCACCTTAGACATCATAAACCCAATGTATCTCATACTTTGGATTTCATGACTAACCAAATGAATTCCTTAGATATCACATGTCTAACAATTATAAACCCCGCATTTTAGTCTCGATATTGAAAACACTTTCCAACAACCTGTCGGGTAATTCAACAAGATTCCCGATAACTTGATCGAATGCTCGTCGGAAACTTTAGTAGACGGCTGCACCCCCCGGTGCCGTCGATGAAGTGCACTAAGGCGGAACACCGCAGCCGCGAGCACCCGAACGGATGCTTTTGGCGACGGGGTTCTTCTACAGTCACTTGGTCGGGGCTATGAGGCGTAGATATCTAGTAAAGTTACCCGGAGAGTATCCGCGTACACTACGTAATTGCGAAGGACTTTTGATCCACATCAAAATTCCGTGGCAACCGATCAAATGAGACTAAACTGCTAGATTTATAAAATTCAGACTAGTTATCACATAACCATTTGTGGATTCCAAATATTGTATCACAATCACAGATAGCTAGACGAAGTTAAACTTTTCGATCGAATAAACAAACACCCAAAATTTCCCGTGAAGCTCAACACTTGAGTGGAGTTCAAAAAGTACCCAGAAACATGCCACAGCACCTATGAACCAGCCGTAGAAGGGTCAACCAATGCCTCACTTGTGGCACCGTTGAACTACCACAAACCCTAGGGTTTGATGGCAGTTCTGACGGTCACATAATCGAGTTAAGGTTTTGTTCTTCTAGAGGGTCCAAAGAATCGCTTGCAAGATTTTCTGAAAATTTTAAACTCGGAAAAAATCCAACTCTTGGAAAATTTCCAGCGGGGAAAGATTGGGTTATTGATATCCGTTCAAACTTTTTAACATCGTCTAAAAAACCTGAATACATGTTAGAATTACGATTACGAAACACTCCAAGTTTCTTTTGCAGAAAGTTAACATCACATGAAAATTTAGCAAAAACAAACAACACTTGAAACCCTAAAACCCAGAGACTGGAACACCCTGAAAATTTGAAGCCAAAACTCCACAAATGACCCGGTGAGCTCGGTTTTGAGGCCAATGTAGCCGGCCAAAAGTCAGTGGAAATGCCTCAAATTTGCATGGTGTTCATGTTATATCACATACAACATTCTGCAGTTGTTTAAAAAAAATTTGAGCTCAAATGAAATTCGACAGAAACTAGTTTAAAGGGTTTCAAGTTTCGGATTCATTTCGGTTTCGTAATCTAACAAACATCGTAGAATTTTCTAGCATGTATCTGATACCACTGTTGGGTTTTCTAGCGCGGCAGCAAGTTTTCGGGAGGCATCGTCCATGCCATATTTAAATTTTTGCCGTTCTAGCTAACCTTAACCCTAGAATCGATACTAGAAAACCCGACGAAACATAATGTAAACACTTTACATCTAAAGTGAACAAGGAATACAACCTTTGTAGACAGATCATTGACTTCAATAGCTCCGTGTAGTAGTCCCTTCGCTTGGATCACGAACTCCCGGACCCTAGAGAAGCTCCCATGAAGAAACGAACAAGCTTGCATCGAAGTCTTCGAGGCCGAAGATGATCTACGTCGAGGAGACACTAACCCAACCTATCTCTTCACTAATGGTGAGATTAGTGAAGCAAACACCCTAAACTAAATGGCAAGTAGTAGAGGATGATGAAGTAGGAAGTGGGCTCACTTTAGATTTATTTTTCTCACACTAAATCTTCACTTAGAAAAAACCCTAGCAAGCTTTTTCTTTTGTTGAAGAAGAAGAAGAAAAGAAACTCATGAGAGAGTGAGGTTAGAATTGCAACCATGGGTGAGTAAGTGTCATGCCTAACTCATGTAGAGAATAAACCAAGGTCAAGGGTTAAGGTTGGGTTAACAAATATCTTAAGCAATGAAGAAAGAGTGGACTTGGTCAATGTTCTACAAGTTTCATCCAAGCTTGAAACATTGACTAAGTTTTCACTATTTTGTGATAACTTAATTGATAAATATCAAATCCTAGCTTTAACCCTAGCATGGTATAAGTCTCATACATACATGTTGCATGTCTAACCTAGCATGACACAATAATATATATCACATATATATTTTGTGTGCAAATAGAAAACAATACATATATCACATATATGTAAAGTGTATCAAATGTGAGAAAAGAAATCTTATGTAAGCTAATACTAGTTAATGTAATATAATATATCAAATACATAATTATATATTAAATTATTAAATCAACACTTGATTTAATAATCCGGCTATATTACATATAACCAACTAATATCAAATGTAACAACTTATCGAATCAACACTTGATCCGATAACTTGGCTATATCACATATAACCGACGAATGTCACATATCGCAAGCATAGAATGCGGTATCACATACTCGCATTAATATCGGTCCCGCACATATCACATATGTGCTTCTACTCCGTTTCCCTTGAGCCAGGAAACCTCTGTGTAGGACTCTAAAGACTCGTCAATACGCCGGCAGTAGGTGATGATCATATCAAACACCCACAAGCCGCAAGCGGTCTGCTAAACGTAACGGCCACCCGGGTATTGAGCGATCAGATGATCAACAAGCAAGCCTGCTCGTACTCCTGCGAATCCACTCAGTAACACTACCGTACAGTCCGGTCTCTTCGTCTGATATATCGCATATCACAGCCTGGGGGTGGTATAACGTCAGACCCCAATAGCCTGATAAGTCATGCCGATACAAGGTCCATAACGGTTCGAGAAACTACTGGTAACACTTACAAGTAAATCTCAGCAACCCTGGCCAGGGATTTCCTGTTATGGACAATCGAGCATAGCGCAACATCAACTCCCAATACCGGGAGAGACGAAACCCCTCCTATCGCTCATTGCCTCCATGTGACTCGGGACTGTACCCAAAAACCACCTTTTTGCACGATCTCTTGACCGTGGTATGGTGGAAATCAAAGCACAGTGAGAATCACACAAGACTCTATGACGATCTCGAGTCTACAGACTAACATGTACCAGTGTCACCAGAGAACTGCTATCCGACGATAGGTATAATACCATCTAGGAGTTCTCGGCGAGTCCGTTCAGTGTACCCAGTCTCCACTGAGCACCTGTATACCTTCTCTGATGTCAAACACCAATGGATGTGGGATCATCCATCGCCCATCATATGGATCGAGAACCATATACGCTAGATGCTGTAGTTACCTCGGATTTGTAAGTGCACGGCAGCGCCCCGGCCGTCATTCCGAGGCCAAAATGCGGAAACGAAACTTTTTCTAAACTTGTAAACCGGCGCTACCGCGTACTAAAACCCAGATCGGACCATTAACCTAATGCTAGCTAACAAGAGAAGGGATAGAATGCTATACCGAGCGATCCGTGCCTGATCTCCTCGCGGAATCTCCGGTCTCCGGCCACCATCCCGATCTCCTCGCGGAATCTCCGGTCTCCATCTCCTCGTCGGAAAAGGCACCACATCGAGAAGTCTTTTTACGGGCTCCCGCTTCGTCCGAAGCAACTCGGGCGCAAAGTGTGCTAGCCGACGCGTCCAAGGTGTTGTAAAGAATGTTGTGATCACTTTGTCTCTTACATCCATGGCTTTGGATGGAGGTTAAAATGTTGCCATTGATGGAAGCAATGAGCTAGAGGAAGAAGAACAAGAACAAGAGCTTTTCTTTTTCTTTTCTTTTGTTGGAATGGAGAGTGAGTTCAAGGAAAAATACAAGACCAAAGAATCCTCACTATGGCAGCCCCCCTCTCTCTCCATCTCATTTCAACACATTAAACAAAACTCTAATGTGACATATTTGCTAGAAAAGAGACCATGAGTCATCTAAATGTCCATGTCACATTTAATGCAATGCATGATGAATTTCTATCTCATTATTTCCATTAACAAACATTAATCCAAATGTTTGCAACAATAAAAAGATCCGGCAACATCTAAAGTAAACTCGTGACGGATCACAAGGATACCCCTCACCTGTATATACATACCTGCATCCGCATTCCGACTGAATGCGAATGCGATGAGACTAAAGTAATCCAACAAATCTAATACTAGGATCCGGCTTAAACCAAAGCCCGCTAGTATGATCCGCTCGATCATGATCCGTGCAATACCGCACGTATATGATCGAACCCTGCCATATATCATACGTCCTCGACAACGTTTCGCCCGAAACTTGAGAAACTGTCTGAGGGGGACTCTAAAAACTCGTCAATACATTGGCTGTGGATTTAACCACTAGCACGCCAGAGGTACTAGCTGTACGTAACGGGCTACCAGGTATTGACCAAAAGGGAGGTCGATGAGCGAACTCATCCTGACACCCTACTGAGCCTGTCAGTGACAATATCCGTACAGTCCGATCCGTTCGTCTATGAGCATCGCATGGCGGGCCTAGTGGGTTGGTAAAAGTCAGACCCTCAAAAGCGGTACAAGTCGTGTCGGAGTGTAGCCCAGAACATCCTGAGATACTACTGGAATACCTACCAGTAAATCTTCTGCCTTGGCCAAGGGCTTCGTGTAATGGCTCTCCCAGACACAGCGCGATCTCACCCCCAATACCGGGAGAGACGAAACCCCTGCAGATCCGCTCACTGCCTCCATGTGGCTCGGGGCTGTACCTAACTAAAACCTGTTTGCATGACTCCATTGAGCCGTGGTAGGGTAGTAATCAAAGCACATTGGGAACTCACACGAGACAAATGACGATCTCAGGTCGATGAACTAACTTATACACATGTCACCAGGGAACTGCTATCTGACGTCAGGTATAATACCAACTAGCATGTTCCCGGCGAGTCCTGTCCAGTATACTCATAACCCAATGAGCATCTGTATACATCTTAGGTGAACCAACTGACACCAATGGCTTGTGAGACCGGCCAGCGCCCCTCGTCGGGGCCTCGACTGTATACACTAGTCTACTCCGGAGTATCGATGCCCTGTCTCAAAAACTCCCACGACTAGGGACCACTTTAAGGATGTGCTTATAAACCCCAGCTCCCACGTATATGATCGCCATCATACTGGTGGCCATCAAGCAAGAATCCTAAAGGGCTCTACCAACGTGCAATAGTGATCTGTAATATCACCTAAAACGGTACACGATGATAAAGATAAACCAGATAGCATACTATCATCTTGAGTAAGACTGTCCTACCGGCATAGGTCCTCCCTCAATCATTGCAATCATGTGCCTGTGATCCAATAATTGACTCTGAGGGCACTATCTCCAACAATCTCCCACTTGCACTCAAGGCTAATTATTGCGATTGTTAGTTGTATGTATGCCCTAGAGGCCAGTATTATACAGATGATGTATATTATATTGGATGCTTGGACATATATAGAGATGACTTTCTTGCTCGATATGATAGTATGCTATCTGGTTACTCTTTATCTTAACATGTACACTAGTCTCTTTAAACTGTCTTATGGTTACATGTTGGTAAAGCCCTTAGGATGTGTACTTGACTACCTGGACTATGATACAGATGATACCAGTGGGGACATGGTAGTCCATAAGTACATCCTTCAAGGTCCCTAGTCGTGGATGTATCGAGACGGGGCATCGATATACCAAAGTAGACTAGCGTATACGCTTCTTGACCCATGTGATGGGCGATGGATGATCCCATATCCATTGGTGTTTGACATCAGAGATGGTATACGGGTGCTCAGTGGAGACTGGGTACACTGGACGGACTCGCCGAGAACTCCCAGATGGTATTATACCTCACGTCAGATGGCAGTTCTCAGGTGACACTTGTACAGGTTAGTCTGTAGACCTGAGATCGTCATAGAGTCTTATGTGATTCCCACTGTGCTTTGATCTCCACCTTACCACGTCCATGAGGGCGTGCAAAACGGTGGTCTTTGGGTATAGTCCCGAGTCACATGGAGGCAATGAGCGATAGGAGGGGTTTCGTCTCTCCCGGTATTGGGGGTTGATGTTGCGCTGTGCTCGATTGGCCGTAACAGGGAAGTCCCTGGCCAGGGCTGATCAGAGATTTGCTGGTAAGTGTTACCAGTAGTTTCTCGACCCGTTATGAGCCTCACATCGGCACGACTTATCGGTTATTGGGGTCTGACGTTTACCACCCCTAGACTTGATATGGGACATATCAGACGAGGAGACCGGACTGTACGGGAAGTGTCGCCGATCGGCTCGACGGGAGTTGTAGCAGGTTCGCTTGTTCTCTTCTGATCACTCAATACCCGGGTGGCCGTTACGTTTAGCTGACCGCTTGCGGCTTGGGGGTGCTTGATATGATCATCACCCACTGCCGGCATATTGACGAGTCTCAGAGTCCCACAATGGAGTTTCCTAGTCCAGGCGAAACGTTGTGGTGCGCGTATGCGATATGCGCTTGGACCCGATTAAAATACGTGTATGGGATACCGTATATTAATTGGGCGGCTTGCTAATGGTCGGGTCGTATGTGATATGACCGGATTAGTGAATCAAGTGTTGATTTATCATTAGCTTCTCACTACAAATCCTATCTTGTTTATTTTGGATGTATGCATGCATGTATGCATTCATTCTTATTTATGCACATTTGGATGTGCATGCACACATGCATACATACATCACTTTATCATGGTTGTTTATACAATGAGAATGGTGGATGTATAAGAATTACACCATGGTTATTTTTGGATTATTATTGGATTTAAATTAAAGCAAAAGGAAATGAAAAATGGGTTAAATCATTTAAGAGTTTCTACACTGTTCTAAACTCTACCATGCTCACCTAACTTTTAACCCGTGGTTTATTTTCTTATTATACTTTTAACTTAAATCAAATGATATCTTTAAATCTAACCATGGTTGGTTGTGAGAAAGAAAAATATATATAGTTATTTTTCTTTTCTCTTTCAAGGATAATTCATTCTCTTCTTCACAAAAGACCACCATCTTCATCAACCTCCATGCTTTGCTCTCTAGTTCTTATAAGAGAGTAAAATACTCATAAAAATAGGATTTTGAAGTGAGATCCATAGCCACAACATCATTCTAATCAAGTTTAGCCAACTTGATTAGAGTGTTCTCTTCGTTTTTCCAAATTTGCTAGCTTGGACGGGAAACTCTGGGTGGATCGTCGTGGACGTGAGAGGAGTACAAGCGGACCTTCTTCCAACACCTAAGAGTCAAAGGAGTCAAGCAAAAAGGGAGCTACAAAGGTTGTAGTCTCTAAACCCTAACTTTTGTTAGCTTAAAGTTTAGTAACCTTAATTTTCTAGGATCGATCCCTTTGCGTGTTTGTTTAGCACAATAAAAACTTAAACTTTTGGACATGTGATGCTTCAAAACTCTTCATAGGGTGCTAAACAAACCCTTCATTGGTATCAGAGCCAACCTAGAACATTAGGCGACGTTTTTACGAAGTGAAAACCCCGATCGGACAAAAATACGGTTTTTTTTTGTGCTCTTTGGAAAATTTTTAAAAACTGACTTTTTTCAGAATTAAAAATTCTCAAAAAATAGAGAAGGTAAACATAAGACAAACTGGAAAATTCGTGGCCATGAACAGTACTTTTGACCGCGGAACCGCGGCCTAAGCAGGCTTAGGCCGCGGATCCGCGGCCATAAGAAGGGATCTTTTACTCCATTTTGCACAGTATTTTTCCTTACCTGCTACAGTATATTTTGAGTATGTTTAATCTGAATCTGCTGTTGAAAATTTCTGGAGATGGTTTTGGACTCGTCGTTTCGATCGGAATTTTCATTTCGTTTTCTTTTTCGGGTAAACTAGAAAGTATTGAAGTGTTTGAACGAATATCATTTGCTCGCTATTCACGGGGTTTAAATACTTTGGAGACAAGTGCAAGTTTTTTTTGCGGTGGTCCCTCTAGAAGACAACAAACCTTAACTCGATTATGTGACCGTCTTGAACTGCCCTTTGAACCTTAGGGTTTGGGGCAGTACGGCGTGCCACATGTGAGGCGTTGGCTTGACCCTTCTACGGCTGGACCGCTACTACTGTGTCACAGTCCAAGATTTTGAACTTCGCTCAAGTGTTGAGCTTTAGTGAATCTTGGGTATTTGATCGGTCGTTCGAAAACTTTAATACTGTCTGTTTATTCGGAATGTGATGCAATGTGTGGAATTCACATTATAAGACATGAAATACGAGGTATGTGATATTTCGTAATTATGATGTCTAAGGATAATGTGGATTCCAGATATTGCAGTTTTACACTTTCTTTTCTGTGACCGTAAGTGTAGTATGTCGAGTATCGCCGGTTTCGTTGCTATACATCAACGACAATTGGGGTACGCATACTTACTTACGTTGATGACATGTGATGTTATGTGTTGCTGGATATGTTATATTGGATAGTCGTGTTCGAATAGCCGGGGGTTTTTATGTGAGATGAGTGTTTTTCATTTTCATTCATGTAAAAACTTGTATGTAATATTCTTTCATTTGGGGCACTTCCAGGTAGCGGAAGTTGTCACCCTTTGTATATTATTTACTTTTCCGCATTAGGATAGACCCAAGGAGGGGAGCACAAGTAACCGGGTTCTAGGGTCCAGTGGGAGACCAACTCGAGGAGTCGAGTCCGGGTCTCCTAACCCTAGAATTGGCAGGGTTGCTTGCCGCTCTCGTTGGGGTCTAGGGGTGTGGGATTGGCTATTCATCACGACCGTGGAATCCGTGTTTTATTCTGGCTCGTATTGAAAACACGGACGTCCTAGTATATCCAATATTTCATATGTTTCTTCTGCTGCGAAATCTGTGATGTGATTCTGTGATGGATATAGTTTATATAGTATATATGATATATTATATAGACGTTACTTATGTTTTACACCCGCGCTAGCCCTGCCCTGCTCTGTCGTTAGTTACCTAACCTAACGGTGCACGAGGGGACATCCAGGCGAATGCGGATGGCATAAGTGTACGTCGTATTTATCTGTGATGTTTAGGTATTTAAATGATTGGACTTCATTAATGAGATTAATGAAAGAAAAGAAACCTAAGATGTTGAAGAATCAAATTTTAAATAAAACAGGTAGCTACAGTTCTTGCTTTGCACAGCGGTATATGTGATATATCCTGCACCTTATTCGTTGAGGAAAGGACCGAGATCCCTTCACCGGGAGTGACTCCTTTAGCAATAACTGGCAGATGCTACACACTCAGTTTGGTTATTGAATGCTTTTAAGAGTTTTTGCTTTGCACAGTGATATATATGATATATCCCGCACCTCATTCGACGAGGAAAGGACCGAGATCCCTTCACCGGGAGTGACTCCTTTAGCAAAACTAGAAAAGCCTCAAAATCACTCCATTTCAAAACTTCATTTGATTCTACAACGATATCAAGTTCATTACGCTCATGGTTTTTATGAAAAACCTGTGTAGCCCTCCGTCATTTCAGATAAGTACTAGTTAGTATTCGTGCTGCGGTAGTTTGGCCTCCGTCAAGTCGCAGTGTACGGTAGCTAACTAGTACTTATCTGCTAGCATATGATGCGATTGGATTAGGGTATTCGTACGGCGTTGTTTGGCCTCCGTCAAGGGTCGTGCGGGTGGGTTTAATTCAATCAGGAAATGACGGGTTGAACTTGACTAGCGGACTATGGGTTGTTTGGCCTCCGTCAAGGTCATAGGACGCTAGGGGCAAAACATTATCGGGAATTTCAAGTGTTGAAATTTGCAATGAGATTGCATACCTTCTATGAGATAGTTGGATCCCGATACCCGCTGCAAGTAAGAGTTACTCCTGGGAGAGTTTTACACATTACAATTAGCTGATCAAGTAGGTGTCTAGAAAGGTGTTAACGAGGTTACGCCTCTGGGAAAACGAGGTTTACATTAATTAGGTTCGTGCGAAAGCACGGGGGACCTCCCTCAAAGTACCGACACTGGCCTGGCTGAAAGATTGGAGAACTTGTAGTGTGTAATTAATCCCGGCTAATCGTTCCTTTTAGGGTTTGAAGGAAGATTTGATAAAAAGCAGTGGGAGCCATCCTGATTAGATAAGATAATAACCAATCTGATCTTGCACGAGCATACGCTAAAGTGTTTTCTTCTCTCTCTCTCTCCAGGTAGCGACCATGTCATGCCCTAATAAAGATAATAAAATGGATGTATTGACCGAACCCGCATGTTGTACTGTGCAGGGGAACGTTGAACCCGTTCTATCTTATAAGTGTTATAAGAATGAACAGGAAACAGGAGAATATCTGGATTCTCAAGCCGCCCAAAAGAACATGCATGTTGATGCATCTTCTACAGGTGTGTTAGTTATTGAGAACTGTTTCTCAGTTCACCCTACGTC
The DNA here is from genome assembly GCA_030015575.1 of Agapanthus africanus. Classification (NCBI taxonomy): domain Eukaryota; kingdom Viridiplantae; phylum Streptophyta; class Magnoliopsida; order Asparagales; family Amaryllidaceae; genus Agapanthus; species Agapanthus africanus. The sequence continues at coordinate 416,105,737 of JASDDO010000022.1, forward strand.
CTGGGTATTAGATACCGGATCAGGATCCCACATATGTAAACAGTTACATAGGCTACGAAAAGGTAGAGAACTGGGAAAAGGTGATCATTCCGTTCAAGTTGGGAATGGTGCAAATGTTGCAGCCAAAGCAGTTGACGAATATCACCTAGTATTACCAAGTGGTGATACAATAATTCTGAATAAGTGCTATTATATACCGAACATGATGTGCAACATTATATCAGTTTCTTTATTGAGTAAAGAAGGATATAATTTTGTAGTACAGGATAATGTTATGAACATATTCCTAGATCAAAAGTTGATTGCATCAGGCTCGTTACATAATGGCATATTCATTCTAAATCAAAATACAGTCCTCAATATACAAAACACACACAAGAGGAAAAGTTCAGAACTGAACGAATCCTTCTTGTGGCATTGTAGACTGGGTCACATCAATGTGACACGACTGGCTAAGTTGCATAAGGATGGATATTTAAATCCGTTTGAATTTTCATCTTATGACACTTGCCAGTCATGTCTCAAAGGCAAGATGACCAAAACTCCGTTTACGGGACACGGAGAAAGAGTTACCGAACTCTTGGGACTAATACATAGTGATGTATGCGGTCCCATGTCTACACATGCCAGGGATGGTTCTTCGTACTTCATTACATTCACTGACGATCTCTCTAGATTCGGATATGTGTTCCTGATGAAACACAAATCAGAAGCTTTTGAGAAATTTAGAGAATATAAACAAGAAGTAGAGAACCAAACGGGCAAAAGTATTAAGATCCTTCGATCTGATCGAGGAGGAGAATACTTAAGTAACGAATTCAGAGATTATCTAAAAGAGAATGGGATTCTCTCTCAGCTCACTCCTCCTTATACACCACAGCACAACGGTGTATCGGAGCGGAGAAATCGCACCCTATTAGATATGGTGCACTCTATGATGAGTACGGCTGAGTTACCTATTTCCTTCTGGGGATATGCACTGGAGACTGCTGCATACCTACTGAATAGAGTTCTGACCAAATCAGTGCCTACCACTCCATATGAGATATGGAATGGCAAGAGACCATGTCTTAATTTTATTCGGATATGGGGTTGTCCGGCCTATGTTAAAACACAAAATCCGGACAAGCTCGAGGCAAGGTCTGTTCTATGTAAGTTTGTTGGATATCCCAAACATTCGCGAGGGTATATCTTCTACCACCCCGAGGGACAAAAAGTGTTTGTCTCTCAACATGCCACTTTCTTAGAAAAATGTTTTCTTATGAAACAGATAAGTGGCATTGAGGTAGAACTGGAAGAGGTTCCAGCGACACAAACTATAACAGAAGACTTGGTAGAACCAGAGAATTCAGTAGAACTTGACGAACCCCAGCCTCTCCGCCGATCTAGTAGGGTTTCTCGTCCACCAGAGAGATACTACGGTTTTCTCATTGACGGTGGAAGCGAGGATTGCATCATGGAGGATGATGACCCAACTAGCTTCGAGCAGGCCATCACGAGTAGGGACTCAGTGAAATGGCTGGATGCTATGTGATCCGAGATGGAATCCATGTACACCAACAAAGTATGGACTTTGGACGTTGCTCCTGAAGGGGTAAAACCCATTGGGAGCAAGTGGATCTTCAAGAAGAAACTTGGTGTAGATGGGAAAGTGGAGATTTTCAAAGCTAGACTTGTAGCAAAGGGTTTTCGTCAAAGACCAGGTGTGGACTATGACGAGACCTTTTCTCCAGTGGCTATGCTTAAATCCATCCGGATCATGCTTGCCATCGCTGCATATCATGATTACGAAATCTGGCAAATGGATGTTAAGACCGCCTTTCTAAATGGTGATTTAGAAGAGTGCGTGTACATGACTCAGCCAGAGGGCTTCGTAGACAGTGGGAGTAGCGGAAAGGTGTGCAAGCTGCTTAAAACCATTTATAGATTAAAGCAAGCATCGCGGAGTTGGAAAATCTGCTTTGACGTCGTTATCAAAGAGTTTGATTTCGTCAAAAACCCAGATGAACCTTGTATCTACAAGAAGGTGGCAGAGAGTAAGGTTGTCTTCCTCGTATTGTACGTGGACGACATACTCTTGATAGGAAATGATATTCCTATGCTGCAATCGGTCAAGCTCTTCTTATCACAAAGATTCTCAATGAAAGATCTTGGTGATGCCTCTTGCATATTGGGAATTAGGATCTATAGAGATAGATCCAAAAGGATTTTGGGATTGTCCCAATCCAGGTACATTGACACCATACTAAAGAGGTTTAGTATGGAAGAGTCCAAGCGTGGGAACATGCCCACGATCTATGGAGTCACTCTCTCCAAAGAGATGTCTCCCAAGACTGATTTGGAGAGAGCTCGCATGCAAGGGATACCCTATGCTTCGGCAGTAGGCTCTATCATGTATGCGATGCTATGTACCAGACCCGATGTAGCATACTCACTAAGTATAGTGAGCAGGTATCAAGCTGATCCTGGAGAGAATCACTGGACAGCTGTGAAGAGCATTCTCAAGTACTTACGAAGGACTAGAGATATGTTCTTGGTGTATGGTAACGGAGAGCTCCAAGTGGAGTCCTTTACCGATTCGAGCTTCCAGAGTGATAAGGACGACTCTAAGTCGTAGTCGGGTTTTGTCTTTACCCTTTACGGAGGGGCAGTTAGCTGGAAGAGTTCCAAGCAGGAAACAGTGGCAGACTCGACGATGGAGGCTGAATACATCGCTGCCAACGATGCTGCCAAAGAGGCTGTCTGGATCAAGAAGTTCATTACTGAACTTGGAGTGGTTCCATCCATTGAGCATCCAATACCTTTGTATTGCGATAACAATGGAGCGGTGGCTTTGGCCAAGGAACCCAGGTCCCATCAGCGATCCAGGCACATTCTGAGGCGGTATCACCTGATCCGGGAGATAGTTGATCGCCGGGAGATCGAGGTCAGGAGGGTTAACACGAAGAACAATACGGCGGATCCACTCACGAAGGCCATTCCCCAGATACAGTTTGAGAGACTCTTCGGGATGCTCGGTATGCGATACTACAGCAGCTGGCCCTAATGCAAGTGGGAGATTGTTAGTTGTATGTATGCCCTAGAGGCCAGTATTGTACAGATGATGTATATTATATTGGATACTTGGACATATATAGAGATGACTTTCTTGCTCGATATGATAGTATGCTATCTGGTGACTCTTTATCTTAACATGTACACTAGTCTCTTTAAACTGTCTTATGGTTACATGTTGGTAAAGCCCTTAGGATGTGTACTTCACTACCTGGACTATGATGCAGATCATACTAGTGGGGACATGGTAGTCCATAAGTACATCCTTCAAGGTCCCTAGTCGTGGGTGTATCGAGACGGGGCATCGATATACCAGAGTAGACTAGCGTATACGCTTCTCGACCCATGTGATGGGCGATGGATGATCCCCTATCCATTGGTGTTTGACATCAGAGATGGTATACGGGTGCTCAGTGGAGACTGGGTACATTGGACGGACTCTACGAGAACTCCCAGATGGTATTATACCTCACGTCAGATGGCAGTTCTCAGGTGACACTTGTACAGGTTAGTCTGTAGACCCGAGATCGTCATAGAGTCTTGTGTGATTCCCACTGTGCTTTGATCTCCACCTTACCACGTCCATGAGGGCGTGCAAAACGGTGGTCTTTGGGTACAGTCCCGAGTCACATGGAGGAAATGAGCGATAGGAGGGGTTTCGTCTCTCCCGGTATTGGGGGTTGATGTTGCGCTGTGCTTGATTGGCCGTAACAGGGAAGTCCCTGGCCAGGGCTGATCAGAGATTTGCTGGTAAGTGTTACCAGTAGTTTCTCGACCCGTTATGAGCCTCACATCGACACGACTTATCGGTTATTAGGGTCTGACGTTTACCACCCCTAGACTTGATATGCGACATATCAGACGAGGAGACCGGACTGTACGGGAAGTGTCGCCGATCGGCTCGACGGGAGTTGTAGCAGGTTCGCTTGTTCTCTTCTGATCGCTCAATACCCGGGTGGCCGTTACGTTTAGCTGACCGCTTGCGGCTTGGGGGTGCTTGATATGATCATCACCCACTGCCGGCGTATTGACGAGTCTCAGAGTCCCACAATGGAGTTTCCTAGTCCAGGCGAAACGTTGTGGTGCGCGTATGCGATATGCGCTTGGACCCGATTAAAATACGTGTATGGGATACCGTATATTAATTGGGCGGCTTGCTAATGGTCGGGTCGTATGTGATATGACCGGATTAGTGAATCAAGTATTGATTTATCATTAGCTTCTCACTACAAATCCTATCTTGTTTATTTTGGATGTATGCATGCATGTATGCATTCATTCTTGTTTATGCACATTTGGATGTGCATGCACACATGCATACATACATCACTTTATCATGGTTGTTTATACAATGAGAATGGTGGATGTATAAGAATTACACCATGGTTATTTTTGGATTATTATTGGATTTAAATTAAAGCAAAAGGAAATGAAAAATGGGTTAAATCATTTAAGAGTTTCTACACTCTTCTAAACTCTACCATGCTCACCTAACTTTTAACCCATGGTTTATTTTCTTATTATGCTTTTAACTTAAATCAAATGATATCTTTAAATCTAACCATGGTTGGTTGTGAGAAAGAAAAATATATATAGTTATTTTTCTTTTCTCTTTCAAGGATAATTCATTCTCTTCTTCACAAAAGACCACCATCTTCATCAACCTCCATGCTTTGCTCTGTAGTTCTTATAAGAGAGTAAAATACTCATAAAAATAGGATTTTGAAGTGAGATCCATAGCCACAACATCATTCTAATCAAGTTTAGCCAACTTGATTAGAGTGTTCTCTTCGTTTTTCCAAATTTGCTAGCTTGGACGGGAAACTCCGGGTGGATCGCCGTGGACGTGAGAGGAGTACAAGCGGACCTTCTTCCAACACCTAAGAGTCTAAGGAGTCAAGCAAAAAGGGAGCTACAAAGGTTGTAGTCTCTAAACCCTAACTTTTGTTAGCTTAAAGTTTAGTAACCTTAATTTTCTAGGATCGATCCCTTTGCGTGTTTGTTTACCACAATAAAAACTTAAACTTTTGGACATGTGATGCTTCAAAACTCTTCATAGGGTGCTAAACAAACCCTTCAGCGATGTCGCATACTCACAGCCCGTGTGACACCGAACACCCAACTCCTCTACTAATCAGTCTCACAAAGCCCATTTGCGAAACTATTGCGTTCGAGGAATAGCCTCATTGAGTGGATCCGCCCTGATGTTTCTTTCTATATCTCTCTTTATCTCAAGTTCGCGGAGAAAGCCATTTCCCGAAATGAGCAATACCTGTCTTAGAATATGTCTGGATATCTGATGGGACCTAGTTCTTGAATGAACTCCAAATCCAAACTTCTTAGACTGTATCGTCAACTGAACTTAATTAGTATCCTGCGACATGCCTCCCTCGGTATCCGCTTGGACCACCTGTCCAAAATACTGCCCCTCGTCAGAGGGAAAACTACTACTCTAATAATCACTCTGTCATCCAGGTCACCTTAGAAGCCTGGAATGATAACTGTCTCCCGAATGAGGCTGTTGTTATCATATCCCTAGAACATTCACTTATGTTCTAAAACTTCTTCCGAATGTCTCTCCAGGATAGGATTAATATCAACTTACTGCATCTCGTGCAAAAACAATATCTGGTGTGGTACTTGACATCTCATGATTGACTCAATTGCCTAAGCAAGTGATCTGCCAATCATGCACATCCCTCTCCCCTTTAGTCTGTAAGACACCTTCAGAGAGGGTGACTCCATCACCTGCAGGTACACTACCATGCCAGGAGTCGTCCATTCAAAAACACCTTTAGAATGCTGTCTAAGTACCCTGATTGGGACACTTCCCAAATCTAGATCTTAAACCATAGATCTAGTGACCAGAGTATTTGATATAATATCCAAATCCTATATGGAGAAACCACTGTATGACAACCAAAGTATAACCGATCGTAGTATAGGAATATCACATCCTACTCTGTGTATGTCATCCAAATACCAGGACATCACACCCTACTACCTTCTTAACAGATCCATCCCCTATTCTGATGAAGTCAAACCTATGACTGTCACATCAGAAATAGATGATCTATCTCCGCTCTATCTGCTTTAGTCCATAAATAGACATAAGCTACTTGCCCACTATACTTCTGCTACTCCCACTGACTACGACAACCCTCTGGCAGAGTCATATACACGTACGCTTCTAAAGCCAGTTCAGAACGACGCTATACTCATCCTCCTGCCGGGTCTCACAGTCTGGAAGAATAGCAATGGCAAGTCTGGGTAAACAAGAACCTCCTTGTCACCGTCTTTGAGCATACCGAAGTACCTCTCGAGTGTCTGAGGTTACCCACCATATCTGCGGAGTGGTCAATGGAATGTCAAACCTGATTGAATCTTTAGGTTCTTATCAAATTTTCAGTAATCGTTTGCGGTTCTGGAATCACTTCCAGTTCTACCATACTCCCACTACTGTTTTCTGAAAAAATCCATTTTACTAAAACCGTGGCGAGTCAAGAACAATATCTCTATTGATCTTCCAGATGGTAGAAAGTCAACCCTCGTCATAGCCTGGGTCAACCCACAAACAGCCAATACAGAAACGTGCCTTGAGTTATCCAGAGTCTGGTTTTAAGCATAAGCCGGACAACTCCCCGTACCTTAACAACGTTAAGATATGAACTATTCTATATCTAATATAGAATCAGAGGCACTGATTTAATTGGAACCAGATTCAAATCATGCAGCTGTCTCCAGTGCATGTAAACTAAATGGAAGGAGGCCGATCAGCGTTACTCAACTTAGAAATGCATCCAGATATGAGTAACCTGAAAGAGAAACAAGTTTCTCAAAAACCATTACTATCAACTGAATACCATACACAAGTATCTACATCTTCGATCACCTTGAAGAATCTTGATACTTGCAACGTCTGGTTCTCTACTTTATTCTTATACCTATAACTTCTCAAAACTTAGACCGTGCATTTCTACGAAACACATGTCTAAGAAGTAGATAAGTCACAAGTAAACAGAATATAGTATGGGTACCAACCCCTCTGTCCTAATGGACACTGGACAACATACAATACTCTGTATAATTCCCCTGAGTCTAATAACTTATTCCCTGTGTATCGTAGGTTAAAAATTGTACTTATGGCTAAGAAGAATTACACCGCTGTTTAATACTCCTTACCTAACCATCCACTGATATAGGTAAATGTCATGGACATAATTTCAAAAAGTTATATCTCACTTTATAAAAATAAATGTACAGATATATCGATTTGAAATTGGTGCATAACAACAGATATTCAAAACCAAATATTTGTCGTCCGGCAAACAACCCAGGTGATTTCCTCAAATATCACCAATTACAACGAATCCCGATATAATGAGGATGATCACCCAATTCCCAATAACTTACTCCCACTCATCATCTGTAAAACCATACAGATGTGATAATCATACCTGGTAAATACATACCCTGGAGCAAGTGTCTAATTGGGAAATCAGTTTTCTATTAACAATGCACAGTGAAACTGAAACATGAATATGTTTCGAAGGGGTACCCGGGTATTCCTAGTAGTGCCTCTTCCATTATCAGATTCACAACTGTAACCGTATATTTCTTTACCATCTCTCCAAATCCCTTTATATGTCTTTAGTCATTACCTTCTGTACACCCCTTTAGGCTAAATGGTTTTCTTCCTTCCCTACCGTTCGGCACCAGCCTATGGTTTGGAAGAAGACTATCCAATAAGCATAATGGGTGTACTGTCCTAATCCTAGGAGCACTCGCAACCTGAGAGAAGGTGAAGATTAAAGACGACTGAATAAACCTTATTCCTATTTCTCCTGAACCAGAATCCATCCCCGAACAGGAAAAAGTCCCTTCGAGTTCGTATATAACCATACGATGGAGTATCCAAATAAACTGTGGATCTTCGTAGTGATACGGGGTGTTCCGGAGAAATACAAAGGTGAAGTAGGAGTGGCGATGAAAAACTAGGTTTGGTCATGAATAGTAGTCGCAGTTTACTTTGCCCTCTTACTAATCCCTTTATTTTTCTTTACTTAATACCTTCTGTACACCGTTCAGGCTAAATGGTTTTCTTCATTCCTTACCTTTCGGCACCTGCCTATGGTTTGGAAGAAGACTATCCAATAAGCGTAATAGGTGTACTGTCCTAATCCAAGGAGCACTCGCAACCTGAGAGAAGGTAAAAGGAAAAGACAACTGAATAGTCCTATTCGTTTTCTCCAGAACCAGAAACCATCTTCGAATCTGGAACAAGTTCCTTCGAGTTCGTATATAACCATACGATGGTTTTATCCAATGGAAGTGGACGTTCGTAGTAATACGGGGTGTCCTGGAGAAAAGGGTAAAAGTAGGAGTGGCAATGAGGTTTGCAACTCTGACAATCCAAAATCCAGTGTTTAAGAAGGTTCGGTCAACTTAGTCACTGAGTCATAGTCAAGGGTCGGGTCATGGTCGCTGCCAAAGAGAGAGAGAAAAGAAACACTCAGCGTGCACTCTAACCTAGATCAGAATGGTTATCACTTTATCTAATCAGGAAACCTCCCACTATAACCTCAAATTCTCCTCCAAACCTGAAAGAAGAATTAGTCGGGATCACCCGAGCAGTAAACCAACTCATCAGTGGGAATCGGGATCCAACTATCATCGCATGATAACGTGATGGAATCCACTCACGTTATCACACTCCAGAAGGTATGCGCATATCTGGCAAGTTTCAGTTTCTTTAGAAACTCCCGATGTGATTTTTACCCCATGCTCTTATGACCTTGACTTCGGCCAACAAATCATAAGTCACATGTCAAGTTCTACCCGTCATTTTCCAGGTTAATTTGAACCCACCCGTACCTACCCTTGACTTTGGCCAACAAGGCAGTACGACTGTCCCAAACCAACGCATCTATCTATGCTGCAGAAAAGTAACAAATAGCTACCATACACTATGCCTTGACTTTGGCCAACAAACATAGCATGAATACTAAGTGCTACCCGTCTGAAATGACGGAGGGCTACGAATGGTTTTTGGCGAAAAACCTTTAACATAATGAACTTGATATCGTTGAAGGAACCGAATAGCTTTTTATAAAAATATAGTGACGAAAACCTTTGCTAAAGAGGTCACTCCCGGTGAAGGGATCTCGGCTCTTTCCCCGTAGAATGAGGTGCAGGATATTCCAAATGAATACCGCGATGCAAAGCAAAAGGCAATCGGCTATAGTGAAGTTATTACCCTGACGCAAACTTCTGTCCAAGGGGTCACTCCCGGTGAAGGGATCTCGGCCCTTGCCTCGTCGACTGAGGTGCTGGATATTCATAACTGAATACCACTGTGCAAAGCAAAATAGAATGTCCTTGCAATAACAGCTTTTTGAAAAATGTTTCAACAACATCAGAATAGGTTTGTTTAGCTTGCATTGATCCGAATCAATCCATTCCCATCAATTGATCACACCAATAAAGAACGAAAATACGATGTACGTATATGCCATCCGCATTCGCCAATGGGTCCCGTCATCACCCGTTAGGTTACTTAACTAACGACAGAGCGGGGACTGGACTAGCGCGGATGCAAAACATATACAACATCTACTAGTATATATATCAATATATAATATTCGCTAAAGGCGTGATAAAATGCAACATCACAGAAATGTAATAAGTATCACAGAACAATACAGATATCTGGGATCCCCGGGTTTCATAGAGCCGCTACTGAAACCCGACGTTCCCCTAGTTGTGTGGATAGCCTGTACAATGAAATCCTAGACCCCTACGGGCGCGGCAAGTTACCCGCCAAAACCTGAAGCGAGGCAGCCCTCTTCAAAAACGTTAATGGACCACCCAGCACTTCACGGAATCCGGTAACTTGAGTACCCCTCTTTGGGTCAACCTGTACCCCCTACGAGTGCGGCGAATAGCCCGCCAATTCTAAAGTGAATCCCCCTCCGTCTCAACGCCATGAGATGCGGGCCCGTTGCCCTCTAGAACCCGGCTACCCGTGCACCCCCCCCCCACGGGGTAATCCTAATACAGAAAGTAAAATATACAACGGGTACATCGACCTCAGCCCGGTCGTGCTCCAAAAGAATAATATACAAACATGCAGTGATGGCAGTCCACATGTCGGACGCTCGTCCCGCAATATCAAATGTACATATACAACCAAACTGTACTAACATTGCATCCAGGCTATCCACCATGACAAATCCGCAACATCACAGCACAACACAGAACATCAACGTGAATGTCACGTTCGCAAATCCGTCTAAAAGGGCTATAGCAGTTAGACAGGATTTACCGATCAAATGACATTCACGGTCGTAGATATAATGTAAATACTGTGAACTAACATATTTAAAATTTTCGATCGACTAAATTTCCTGAAGTGGGCCCCAAGCACTACTGTAGCACTCAAAATAAATCTGGGCCCAAAAAGAATATACCAGAAACCCTATTTCCATGTCAGAAACCCACTGTAGAAATTTGGTGCAGCTTGGCCACAGTACGGCGGCAGATCCACGGCCAAAACGTGGTTTTGGCCGCTTATCCGCCGCGCTACAGTAATTTCAGCCGACTAAATTTTCACAGAATTCTTATAAAACCCTGCACGTATTTTTGCAATGTTCCAAAAAAAATTTTGAGCACAGAAAAATTCGACATAAACCTGGACTTGAAAATGGGGTTTTTATAAAATCCGTTCGATCGAACTTGTAAACACGTTAGAGCAAGCTAGACTAGGTTAATGGCGTGGCTCTGATACCAATGTAAGTGCACGGCAGCGCCCCGGCCGTCATTCCCAGGCCAAAATACGGAAACGAAACTTTTTCTAAACTTGTAAATCGGCGCTACCGCGTACTAAAACCCGGATAGGACCATTAACCTAATGCTAGCTAACACGAGAAGGGATAGAATGCTATACCGAGCGATCCGTGTCCTTCGGTCTTCGGCCACCATCCCGATTTCCTCGCGGAATTTCCGGTCTCCATCTCCTCGTCGGAAAGGGCACCACATCGAGAAGTCTTTTTACGGGCTCCCGCTTCGTCCGAAGCAACTCGGGCGCGAAGTGTGCTAGCCGACGCATCCAAGGTGTTGTAGAGAATGTTATGATCACTTTGTCTCTTGCATCCATGGCTTTGGATGGAGGTTAAAATGTTGCCATTGATGGAAGCAATGAGCTAGAGGAAGAAGAAGAAGAAGAACAAGAGCTTTTCTTTTTCTTTTCTTTTCTTTTGTTGGAATGAGAGTGAGAGAGTGAGTTCAAGGAAAAATACAAGCCCAAAGAATCCTCACTATGGCAGCCCCTCTCTCTCTCCATCTCATTTCAACGCATTAAATAAAACACTAATGTGACATATTTGCTAAAAAGGAGACCATGAGTCATCTAAATGTCCATGTCACATTTAATGCAATGCATGATGAATTTCTATCTCATTATTTCCATTAACAAACATTAATCCAAATGTTTGCAACAATAAAAAGATCCGGCAACATCTAAAGTAAACTCGTGATGGATCACAAGGATACCCCCCACCTGTATATACATACATTCATCCGCATTCCGACTGAATGCGAATGCGATGATGTAAGTCCACGGTAGCGCCCCGGCCATCTAACAGACGCCAAATGCGGAACAAAAACTTTTACAACTGGCGCTATCGCGTACTATAACCCGGATCTGCCATTAAAGCTAAACTAACAAACTACAAAGAGGGTAGAAAGGTTATACCGAACGATCCGAGTCCTTCGTTCTTTAACCATCATCCCATGCTCCGTTGCGGCTGCTCCGATCTCGTTGATCTCCGATCTGCTCGTCCAGGTGGCACCACGTCATCGGATCTTTAAACGGGCTCCCCCCTCTGACCCGAGGCAACTCGGTCATCAAGTTTGCTAAAAGAGATGACCAAGATTGATGTAGAGAATGAATAGAACACTTTGTCTCGCTTCGTCCAATGCCATGGACGAACGGTTAATGAAGTTTCCTTTTGGAATCGGGTAAATGACAAATGAGCATACAAATTTTCATGAACCAAAATCTATCATCTTTTATCCAATCAAGTGAGTGAGAGTAGGAGGGGAGTGTAAGTCCACGTTGCCCACCCCGGTGCTTGCGGGGAGGCGGAAAACGGAATAAAAATCGGATTTTTATGAGCTTAGGCAACATGGACTATGCTTAGAAGGATCTTTGCTAAACAAATACTTGGTAAAGCTAACTACAAACTAGCTAAGTGCTAGAAAGGTTATACCTTGGGCTCTTAGTCCTTCTCTCCTTGCTCCTTGGAGTGGTGGAAGGAGGTCACCTTGCTCGTCTTCTCACGCCGAAGAAAGATCCACCCGAAAGCTCAACCTTTGGCTTCAACTCCAAGCTAGAAGTAACTAGGGTTCAAGAAGTGCTAGTCCTTCAACCCTAGATGAGAGTAGAGAAGATCAAGAGAGGGTTTTTCTCAAGCTCAAGTGTTTCTCAACACATGAGAGGGAGAGAGCTTGAGGGAGAGGAAGAACAAGAGAGAGAAAAGATATGATAGAATGAGAAATAATTGAACCATTCTCACTAATATGTGTATATTATTTTAATTAAATAATTAGCTAGATAATTGTCATGGTTAATCATGACATGACCATTATCATTTCAATTTGCAAGGATCAAAAAGCATCTTCCAAAAGAAATGATGATGGTCAAAGTGTCAACCTAGGTCAACAAGTCAATAAGGTCAAATGGTCAACAACCATAACCATGCACAATTATTAAACTAATTATCAATTAACTATAATACACACATAATCATTAGGATTAATAAAATGACAATAGCCATTAACCCTAATCAAGGTCCTCTCCCTCTGTCTCAAGCAACTGTGCATACGCACCCGTATTCATGATCCGGGGAACACGAATACAATGAGAAAAACCAATCCCAAATCATATACTAGGATCCGGCTTAAACCAAAGCCCGCTAGTATAAACTATCCGGACAGCAAACGTGCACAAGTGCGCGGATGTGAACGAACCCTGTCGCAAAACCATGCGACCTCTACTCATTTTGCCTAAAGGCGAATAGCTCTCTGTGTGGGACTCCAAAGACTCGACACTACGCTGGCAGTGGGTTTAACCACAGACCGCAAGCGGCACTAGCTGTACGTAACGGTCCCCAGGTAGATGTCGATAAGAAGACTGACGAGGTGAACCCCATCTGAACTCTTACTGAGCCTGTATGTGACAATCTCCGTACAGTCCGGTCTGTTCGTCTGATACATCGCATGGCGGGCCTAGGGGGGCGGTGAACGTCAGTCCCCTAATAGCGGTACAAGTCGTGCCGGAGTGAAGCCCAGAACACCCTGAGATAACATTGGAAACCTACCAGTATATCTCGCTTTCCCTGGCCAGGGACTACTCGTGTAATGGCTCTCCTGGACACAGCGCGATGTCAACCCCCAATACCGGGAGAGACGAATCCTGTCTAACCGTCACTGCCTCCAAGTGCTTCGGGACTGCACCCAAAAACTACCTGTTTGCACGACTCCTTTGAGCCGTGTTAGGGTAGTAATCAAAGTGCAGTGGGAACACACTCGAGGGAAGTGACAGTGTCAAGTCAACGGACTAAGCTGTACTCATGTCACCTGGGAACTGATAACTAACGATAGGTATAATACCAACCAACAGTTTCCGACGAGTCCTGTCCAGTGTACTCGTAACCCAACGAGCACCCGTATACTATCTCAAGTACGACGTACTGACGGCTGTGGGACAGACCGTCTCCCACACTGGGATGAGAAGCGCATACGCTAGTCTACTCCGGAGTATCGATGCCCTGTCTCGATAGTCCAACGACTAGGGACCTGTATAAGGATGTGCCTATAGATCACCCAGCTCCCACGAGTGTGAGCGCCATCACAACGCTGGTAATCAAGCAAAGATCCTAAGGGCTCTACTAATATGTATATCAGCAATATGCTAAAAGAAACACATGCACATATTAAAGCAGAGACAAACCAAGTAGCATACTACCATTTCGAGCAAGATTGTATATACATCTGTGAATATCCCAAGCTTCCATCAAGTAATATACAAACTAGTATGATACAGTAATGGCCTCTAGGGCATATACACTAACAATCTCCCACTTGCACTAAGGCCATGTACTGGCGTATCGAAGACCTATCATCTCGATCAGCCGCTCGAACTGAGTCTGGGGCAAGGCCTTGGTGAATGGATCTGCTGTGTTATCCTCTGATGCAACTCTCCGGACCTCGATCTCCTGGCGATCTACGATCTCCCTGATCAGGTGATACCGCCTTAAGATGTGTCTGGATTTATGATGGGATCTGGGTTCCTTCGCTAAAGCTATAGCCCCGTTGTTGTCGCAATACAGAGGTATTGGGTCAACAATGGACGGAACCACCTGAAGTACTCTCAAGAACTTCCTCATCCAGACAGCTTCTTTTGCGGCATCAGATGCAGCGATGTATTCCGCTTCCATCGTCGAGTCTGCAACGGTTTCCTGTTTGGAGCTCTTCCAACACACCGCCCCTCCATTGAAGGTAAAGACAAAACCCGACATGGACTTGGAATCATCCTTGTCACTCTGGAAGCTGGAGTCAGCAAAGGCCTCAATCTGCAGGTCTTTTCCGCCATATACCAAGAACATCTCCTTATTCCTTCTCAGGTACTTGAGAATGTTCTTTACTGCTATCCAATGTTTCTCCCCTGGGTTTGACTGATACCTGCTTACCACACTCAGTGCATAAGCCACATCCGGTCTGGTACACAACATCGCATACATTATAGAGCCTACCGCAGAAGCGTAGGGTATAATAGACATGCGATCCCTCTCCAAATCATTCTTGGGAGACATCTATTTGGAGAGGGTGATCCCGTGACAAGCCGGTAGATTACCGCGTTTGGAATCTTCCATACTGAATCTCTTCAGTATGGTGTCGATGTACCTGGACTGTGAAAGTCCCAATATCCTCTTGGATCTGTCACGGTAGATCCGGATACCCAGAATGTATGAGGCATCACCCAGGTCTTTCAAGGAGAACCTGTGTGACAAGAACCCCTTGACATATTGTAGCATAGGAATGTCATTTCCTATTAAGAGAATGTAATCCACGTATAAAATGAGGAATACTACAGTTCTCGCTACAAATCTACAATAGATGCATGGTTCATCTGGATTTTTGATAAAGCCAAATTCCTTGACCGTCTCATCAAAACAGATGTTCTAACTCCGCGATGCCTGCTTTAGTCCATAAATGGACTTAAGCAACTTGCACACCTTTCCGCTGCTCCCACTCTGAATGAAACCCTCCGGCTGATCCATATAGACACACTCCTCTAAATGTCCATTTAGAAAAGCTGTCTTTACGTCCATCTGCCAAATTTCATAATCGTGGAAGGCAGCAATGGCAAGAAGGATCCGAATGGATTTCAGCATAGCTACTGGAGAAAAGGTTTCGTCATAGTCCAAACCAGGTCGCTGACGAAAACCCTTTGCTACCAGTATAGCTTTATAGGTCTCAACCTGTCCATCTACACCAATCTTCCTTTTGAAGATCCACTTGCATCCTACGGGTTTTACCCCATCTGGAGAAATGTCCAACGTCCATACTTTGTTGGTGTACATGGACTCCATCTCGGTCCGCATTGCATCCAGCCATTTTACCGAGTCGATGCTCTGAATGGCTTGCTGGAAGCTAGTAGGCTCATCACAGTCTATGATGCAATCCTCTCTATCCCCGTCAATGAGAAAACCGTAGTATCTCTCAGGCGGATGAGACTGCCTACTACTCCTGCGGAGTGGCGTGGGAATGTCTTGATCTTTCGAACCCTCTGGTTCTACTAAGCTTTCAGTAATCGCTTGTGGTTCTGGAATTTCTTCCAGTTCTATTGCGCTCCCACTTATTTCTTTTTCTAAGAACTGATGTTCCAGAAAATGGGCATTACGAGAAACAAGGACTTTTTGTTCCTCTGCGTAATAGAAAAGATACCCCCTGGAGTTCTTTGGGTATCCCACAAACATGCACAGTACTGAGCGTGCCTCGAGCTTGTTCGCATGCTGCTTTTTTACAAAAGCTGGACATCCCCAAATCTTCAGGTATTGAAGATAGGGTTTCTTCCCACTCCATAACTCATATGGTGTGGTAGGCACAGTCTTAGTGGGAACTCGGTTCAAAAGGTATGCAGCTGATTCTAGCGCATATCCCTAGAACGATCGCGGCAACTCAGCGTTACTCATCATGGACCGTACCATATCCAATAGGGTTCGGTTCCGTCTCTCCGATACACCATTATGTTGCGGAGTGTATGGAGGAGTAAGTTGAGAGAGAATTCCATTCTCTTTTAAGCAACACAGGAACTCGGAACTCAAGTATTCACTACCTCGATCAGATCTCAGTGTCTTTATACTTTTGCCTGTTTGTTTTTCTACTTCATTCTTATATTCCTGGAATTTTTCAAAAGCCTAGGATTTATGTTTCATTAAGAAGACATAACCGTACCTTGAAAAGTCATCCGTAAAAGTAATGAAGTAAGAATAACCGCTTCGCGCATGTGTAGACATTGGACCGCACACGTCACTGTGTACGAGTCCCAAGAGCTCGCTTGCTCTTTCTCCGTGTCCAGTGAACGGAGTCTTTGTCATTTTTCCCTTGAGACAGGATTGACAAGTTGCATACGATTGATATTCGAACGAATCCAAATATCCTTCTGTGTGTAACTTAGTCAACCTTCTCTCATTGATATGACCCAGTCTACAATGCCATAAGAAAGTTTTATTTATTTATGGAGACTTTCTTTTGTGTGTATTCTGGACATTGAAAATCTGTGGTTGGTTTAATACGTATATACCGTTGTTCAATGTACCTGACCCAATCAAAGCTTGATTAAGGAGAATGTTCACTACATTACTTACAAATGCAAATTCATAACCTTCTTTAGATAATAAAGATACAGAAATGATATTACAGGTTGTATTTGGTACATAATAACAACTACGCAAAACCAAAAAATGTCCATCCGACA
Source organism: Agapanthus africanus (assembly GCA_030015575.1). NCBI lineage: Eukaryota > Viridiplantae > Streptophyta > Magnoliopsida > Asparagales > Amaryllidaceae > Agapanthus > Agapanthus africanus. Next base: position 416,122,832 of record JASDDO010000022.1, read on the forward strand.
ATCCCAGGTGATAGTCCCCCACGGCCTCAGCATCCATGCTAGCACCGTTCGCAACTCTGAGGGTCATGTCACCTGCCTTCAAAACTCTACGCTTTCTCAACGCCTGCAAAGAATTACAGATATGAGATCCTGATCCGGTATCCAATACCCAGGAAGTAGAGTTTATTGATAGACAGTTTTCAATCACATACACACCTGAAGCTGAAACTGCAACTCGCTTCAAATCCTGTGTTCCGGCTTTCCAAGCCTTGCAATCCTGTTTCCAGTGACCACTTTTGTGACAATAGAAGCATTCTTCCTTCCCCACTAGCTTCCCCGCTATCTTTGTTGCTTTACCTTTTCCCTTCGTATCCACTTTACCGACACCGCCTCTTGGTTTGGCGGGGGCTTTCTTCTTCTTACCCTTGGCTTTCACCTTGGATCTAGAAGAGGAAGTTCCTCCTACAAATAAAGTGGATGTCTCCCAACCTTTCTGTAGGGTGCCCTCAGCACTCCTCAACATGTTCAGAAGTTCGGAAAGTTCTACCTCCTTTCCTTGCATGTTGAAGTTAAGAATAAACTGGGCGTAAGTGGAAGGAAGGGACTGGAGAATCAAATCAGTATAGAGTTCATTCTCCAACGTGGTCCCAAGGTCCGCGAGCTCCTCAATGTAGCCAATCATCTTAAGCACGTGTTCCGCTACCGATGATCCGACGGCCAACCTTGCCGAAAACAACTTCTTCGACACTTCGTATCTTGCGATACGAGACTGCTCCGCATACAGTTCTTTTGTATGAAGAAATATGGACTCTAGGTCCATATTCTCGTGCCTCCTCTGATGTTCATTGTCCATCGAGGCTAATACGAGGCATTTGGCCTTCGCGCAATCTATCTCCCATGTCTTACGGATTTCCTTATCCGCGACGCTGGAGGTGGGACCTGGGACAGGGGGAGCTTTGGTGGTAAGGACATACCCCAACTTGTCGTAAGTGATTGCCATCTTGACATTCCTGAGCCAATCTTTGTAGTTTGGCCCTGTCAATATGTTTTTATCTAGTAATAACTTAAGTCCGGTCATCTTGAATGGTCGCTGCAATTAGGAGAGAGAAAAGAAACACTTTAGCATGATGCTCTTGCAAGTTTAGAGTGGTTTTTAATTTTTCTAAACTGGATGGCTCCCACTTTCTCTCGAATCCCTTCTCAAACCGTAAAGAAAGGATTAGTCAGGATTACTCTCACCGTACAATACTTGCTTAACCGTTCAGCCAGGCCAGTGTCGGTACTTCGAGGGAGGTTTTCCAACGCTTTCGCGAAGTTCCTTAATTAAGTAACCTCTTTTCCCTGTGGGCGTAGCCCCGCTAACACCTTTCTAGACACCTACTAAGTTTATAGCATTGATCGTTAAGTGAGAGTTTTCCCGAGGAGTAGCATATACTCACAGTAGGATCGGGATCCAAATATCATCGCGTGATAAAACCGAAGGAATCCTACCAGAATCATCACACTCCAAATGGTATGCAACGCTAGCAAGTTTCAGTACTTATGAAACTCCCGATGTGGATTTTTGCCCCATGCTCTTATGACCTTGGCGTGAGGTCAAAATGTCATAAGTCACATGTCAAGTTCTTCCCATCATTATCCCGGTTAATTTGAACCCACCCGTACCTACCCTTGACGTAGGCCAAAATGGCAGTACGACTGTCTTAAACCAACGCATTCTATCTATGCAACAGATAAATATCCGGCAGCTACCAATCACTATGCCTTGGCGTGAGGTCAAAATACATAGCTTGAATACTACCGTATATTTAACTGAAATGATGGAGGGCAACGGATGGTTTTGGCAAAACCGTGAACGTAGTGAACTTGATATAATCGACGGAATGAGATAGATTTTAAAAGGAGTGGTTCAAGCTCCGCTTTTAAAAGTTTAGTTTTGAAAAGAACCGAGTGGTTTTCAAAGTGTTCCAATCGACTTTTACTTGGTTTATTTTCTTGCATTAGTTCTTTTAATGCATCCCATCATTTAATCCTACCATTGCAGAAAACAACCAAAATATGATGTACGCTTATGCCAT